>CM077115.1:570781642-573281642 GCA_039619475.1 Icerya purchasi
AAGGTCGATATGAAATCCCAATTTGAGGTTGTACCAGTAAGTCCGATACGGATAAAATATAAATCGACAAAAAGGTTATCTTGTGAATAATAACGGGTGCATAATGATATTGGGATTTAAAAGTGGAGGCAGTTGATAAAGTAATGGCGTCCTTTGCCAAAAAACGCTGGAATGAAAGTTTCCAAGAGATAAGGTCTTGAACCAAAACGAAGAAAGGGATATAATATAAAAATTAAAAGAAGATGTAAAGGAAAAATCAGAAAGGTTTTTACGGAAGAAATAATTCCATTACATCCGAAAAGGAATTAACTAATTAAAGATGAATCGCAGCAGGTAAAAGAAGAATTTAGAAAATATGAATTGTTTCTTGAAAGCTGGGAATATAGGAGCTAAAAAGTCGATGAATAAAATTAATTTTTCAGAAGAAAGGTTACGAGGAAATTTAAAGGCTTAGCGATTTTCCATACATGCAGAAAAAAGGTGGTTCGAAAGAAAGAAGAGCAGAAGCTTTTCCATGAGTTTTTTTATTTACTGTTTTAGGAACAAATTCGGCTCTTCCGCTAGCATTCTTATGAGCAAGAAAATTGGAAATGCCCAAGAGAGGAAGATACTCTAAAAGTAGATATACTTAAATTAAAAGCCACTTTACAAAGTCCTCTTTCCATCGCAGTGAGAAAGAGGTTTTAGATTTTGTATGAGAATCCAGTCGGGTAAAAAGAGAAGAGCGAGTTAAGATAGAGGAGACAGATTTAACAAGGAAGTCGTATTGAGAAATTTGTTTTAAATTAGAAAGAATTAAAGAAAGTTTAATGCATTAACGAGAGAACAAAAGTTGAGTCGGGTCTAATTTTTAAGAGAGTGGAAAGGTTTGTATGGGTTGTAAAAGAAGTAAAATTGTTAGAAAAAGTAACGATAGGAATACAGTCATTTCGAAGAGTGCCATTTAACCGTGAACCCTCGAGATGAAAGATTTAAGAGAACTAAGTGATAGTAAGATGGAGTTGAGAGACGAAGGATTTTTAATATAAGCGGGAAAACTATCATCTTTAAGGATTAAGTCATTTTGTAAAATATAATTTTCCAACTCAGAACCATTAGCAGCGTAACCATTGCAACCCGAACGGTGTGGGTGAGCACTTCAGTCGGCGCCTATATTGAAAGAAAATAATCAACAAAGGATTGAAAAGAAATCATAGTTGTTAGGAGGAATATAAGTTGAAATAAAGTTAAACGGTCTCGATGAGTTATTAGGAGTTACGATATGAGCAAGACTGAGATTAGACGAATTAAATAAAATAACAGGATAAACATCGTAAGTTAAAAAAATGTGTGTATAATTTCCGATTAAAATAGTTGCAGCACCGTCGTGTCCGTCACTGCGTATGGGAATAAATAAAAGCATCTAAAGTTACGATCGAGAAAAAGCTTTTAGCTAAGTTTCTGAGAACAGCGCAATATTTATACTATACTGGCTCAGTAAGCCTGCAAAAACATATTAGACCTAAGGCTGCGTAATAATTTCACTGTAATACGGAGCTCGTTTGACTTTGAAGCGTGTCGGTGTTTTAAATAATTTATAAAAGTTTTTTTTTGTGATACATGTGTTTATATATTTTTAAACAATTAAAGAATTATTTACACAAATGTGTAAGTGCAATCGTGTAATATTTTAAGTTGACTAAACTTTGCGAGGAGGGAAACGAGAAATATGGAAAATAAGAGAAAGAATGAAAGAAAAACGAGAGTAAGCTAATGAGACCAAACGATGTATGAAAAGAGAATGATAAAGACTATAATGTAACCATCGCGACGACGACCTAACTTTATTGCGAAAATAGCTAATGAATATGTAAAAACACAAAAGAAAAGTGGGATAAACGGAACGTTATAAAATCGATGTATCCATCGTTCAAACATTGCTTATACGCCACGGTATACGCTACCAGGCAACGTATTTAAAGATAGCAAACAACACTAATGGAAAGCGCCTATGAACATTACATAACCATCTGGCGGAAAAGTAATTGTAAAAAAAAAAAAAAAAAATTATACAGATTTATAAGAACCATTGTAGATACAGGAAAGGAGCGGGAAGTAGAGAAAATGAACAAAAATATGAAGACGTTAAAAACAATCAAAACATATTGACAGAAGAGAATATCCGAGAAAAGAAAAAGGAATGTATGAAAAACAATGAAACAATAGACACACTGCGAGGTGAAATTAGAAAAAAATATTAATTAACAAAGAGTGCCCAAGACCGCAAAACTTGACATAAGGCTGATATTGTATCGGGTAAATTGGTGATTCCGAATTTACCAAGAGCAGATAATAATGTACAAACTAAGCATTTTCAACAGGAAGGGATCTATCTGGGATCCGAGAAAGAAAAATAATTATTAGCAGTCGTCGGAAACCTGTCAATATTAATTGACTTAGAGGAGAAGAGGTGAAATCTCGGACGAAGTTTTGAGACTGATCAGAAATTACTGAACGGAAACTTTTGGAACTGAGGATTAATGGATTCGTGTTACTGTAATATTTATTGGAAAGGTTTTTGGGATTTAGGTTTGGAAGAGGTGTCTTTGAATAAGGGTAAAGTCTAATATGTGAAGAAGAAGAGTTATTAGAATAATTTTGATTTTTCCTTTTTGCGATATTAAAATTGCTAGAGTTGGAAATATCGGCAAAGGGGAAAACCAGTGAAATCAACTTTCCTTAACTGTTCTTAGCTTCAAAGTAGAAAAAATTTTGAACACTCGTGTGATCTTAATCTTTAGTTTTGCTTCTTTAAAGGCAAACGCAAAAAGAATCAACGACAGAACGATTTTCGCCCCACAATGAACGCATAGTGGAAATTAGATAATTTTAGCGGGTGATGATAGTGTACTCGGACGAAAAATAGCCACAAGAACATAAGCATATAGAGTTTTCTCGCGACATACAGAACTGAAGTGGACAAATTGAAGGCAGTTTACAGCTACGAATTACTGACACTCAACACCTTGAAGGCTTCGTAGAAATTAGTAAAAGATGAAGAACAGAACTAATGAACTTTTAATTTTCAAAAAACAACGGGAAAATGATTGTGAAAGAATTTTTGGAGATATGTTTTTGTTATCTCACCCCAGGTAGAGTACCCTCGGAAGAGCATTTTAGAAGAAGTTCCTCAACGGGCAAATTAGTTGGAATACCGGAAACTATACCAAATAGAGACTGGGAAATAAAGAATCTTATTTTAAATTCCTCATGAAAGCTTTAAGAAAGTAGGAATTGGTTGGCTACAAGGGTGGAGGAAAGTTTAAGTTTAATATACAGATATAGTTCGGTAACTAGTTAATAAAATAATAAAATTAGAAACATAACGCGCATTTAAATTGAAAATAAATAAGTATGCTAAAAGCGTTTTCAGGAATGTGTCCTCCACAGCCAGAAAACGAAAAGATATAAATTAAAAAAAAAAAAAAAAAAAACAAATTTCAAAATTTAATCAAAAAATTTAATAAAAATGCACTAAAAATTAAAAAATAATTACAGGAATCCGCGTTTAAGGGTTTCTAGTTGTGAACATGTAAAACCGCGGATAGTAGGGAACATTGAGAGCTTAACGCATTACCATACATACTATCATTACAGACATTTACAGTAATATAAAATTTAAATTGCATATAAGTTAAACCATATAATACAATGATAATAATTATTACAGTAAATGGTATACGTTTACATTATTATGTTTATGTTTTCACCATCACGTCCTGTACTCTATTCTTCTTGTTCATGTTGTCCAATCTGATACATATTGTGATGATTGTGGAACGAAACCGATGACAAAATTTTTTTTAAATTTTTTAAAAGTATTTTTATTTAATTTATTTAATTTCTGGCGTGTATGTATTGTGAAACACGCTACAGTTTACACTTGAAAAAAGTGAATTATTATGAATAATTTTTTGATTTTTTTTTTTTTTTTTTTTTATTCGTGCCGTGATAAACCGCGAATAACTGAAACCGTGACGATACCGGAACCGTGGATACTGCGGTACCACCCCTGTATTTAATAAAAAATATATATATTTCAAAGTAAGTTTTTATTTTTTTAAATTTTTATCGCGACTAGCTTTTTTTGCCCATTAACCAATAATTCTAACCGGTAGTAAATCTAATCAAACAATCACGCAAACAAATAAGGAAGTCCAAACTTAGACGCATCACGGTAGGATTTGGTCATTGCCAACATTCCATGCAGCTCTTAATAAAATGAAAATAAAACGCTAGTTGTATAACGAGATCTAAAGGCTTGAGGCGATTTAGCCACCGGACATTGCTGTTTTCGTCGAGCAACTCTGAATCGCTACTGAGAATTAACGTGATTTAAAAGTCGATATTCGTGCCCTTTGGCTGCTTTAATGACGATTTAATTAATAGTTTCCACCTGCATATCGCCGTGAAAATTGTCGTTCCTAATGTCTATTCATCATACGAAGCAACTCGTTTCTGTTTGAACATTTCGCGCAGCCGCATAATTCCGCTCCGTCTCTATCCATGTGTGTCGAATTATGGCGATGTGTATTAAAAGTTTGTTCGCCAAACGGTCTATCCGATACAATCTTTATTTTTAACCGACTTCAAAAAAAGGAGGAGCTATTCACAATTCGACTGTATTTTTCTATTTATTTATTTTCGTTTATGTGTGTTACTTCAGAACTTTCTTCTTGATGAACCGATTTTGATGGTTCTTCTTTTATTTAAAAGCTGGTGCTTCTCATGTGGTCTCATTTAAATTTCATCAAGATCTGACCGGTAGTTTTCGAGTTATCCTTAATAGTAATGCGGGAGATTGAAGCTTTTTGCATGCTTTTCATTCATGATCGGTTTCACAATTAGATTTATCTTCGTTTTTTGTTTTTTTTTTTTTTTTAATATTTATTTTTTCATTCATGATCATTTGCCAAATTACCATGGAAATGCAGTTCAAAATAAAGAAATCGATTTTTTTTTTAAGTATAAAGTATGGAGAATAATGCGAAAAAAAATTGATTTTTAACGAGAAAAAAATTCAAGTATAACACGTTAAAAATTGTAAAATAAAATGTTTTTTTAGAAAAAATTAAATGCTTTTTTACAAAAAAAAATAAATACCGATACTTGAAGGTTTATTATAAAAATTTAAAAATGCACTAAAAAGTAACGAAATAATTACTCCCGATAGGAAAATATATATCAGAACTTAGGTGATATCGTAATTCTTATACAACATTAATACTTATTAGAGTTGACATCAAATTCATGTTACAATATCTAGGAATAATTTAATGAACATTTACTGCAGTTTTTAATTATTCTTTTAATATGAATTTGATCCAAACTCCAAAAAATTAATGTTGTATAAGAATTACGATATCACCCTTAAGGTGTTATATCACTCTGATATATATATGTATATATATATTTTCTCATCGGGAGTAATTATTTCGTTACTTTTTAGTGTGCATTTTTAAATTTTTATAATAAACCTTCAAGTATCGGAATTTATTTTTTGTAAAAAAGAATTTTATTTTACAATTTTTAACACTTGAATTTTTTTCTTGTTAAAAATAAATTTTTTTTCGCATTATTCTCCATACTTTATACTTAAAAAAATATCGACTTCTTTATTTTAAATTGCATTTCCACGGTGTGAAAACATCAAAAGCTTTATATTTCTATGGTAATTTGGCAAATTTATAGTATTTTAAGTCAATAAATCTAACCAAATGTGAAACCGATCATGAATGAAAAGCATCCAAAAAGCTTCAATCTCCCGCATTACTATTAAGGATAACTCAAAAACTATCGGTCAGATCTTGATTAAATTTAAATGGGCCAATTTAAGGTTTTAAAATATATAACTTATCATATTATTGAGACAAGCGATTACAGGAAGAAATAACGCATAATGAATTGAATACCTCCTACTTTTTTGAAGTCGGTAAAAAATACAAAACCACTTGAAGGTTTATTATAAAAATTTAAAAATGCACTAAAAAGTAACGAAATAATTACTCCCGATAAAAAATATATATCAGAGTGATATAACACTTAAGTGGTGATTATACAACATTTTCGGAGTTGCCATAGAATTCATATTAAAATAATAATTAATAAAAAAACTGCATTAAATGTTCATTAAATTGTTCCTAGATATTGTAATATGAATTTGATGCCAACTCTAATAAGTATTAATGAAAAGTATTAATGTTATATAAGAATTATACGATATCACCTTCAGTTATATAACACTCTGATATATATTTTTTATCGGGTGTAATTATTTCATACTTTTTAGTGCATTTTTAAATTTTCATAATATACCTCGAAGTGTCTTCTTCTACCTAGTAACTCTGGATAAATACATTTCAAAGCAGTTCTCCATTGTTCCATAATTGTGCTGCTTTAGAAGAAGCGTTGACCGTTTCATTTAAAAAATCGGTTGTTATGTTTTTGTTCAGTTAAAGATCAAAACTTTTTCGACGACCATCTAATATATACGAAGAATAACTTGTCGTGGAAATTTTTGGTTAAGTTTTCATATAATTAACAATATACCGTTAAAAGAATATTTTTACCCCAGGACTGAATGCTAAGGCCTCTCCGTGAATCATGCGACGTATCTTCCAAATTACTTCACGAATGTAAACTGCTTCATCTTCCGGACATCGCTTAAACTTACATTCCAATATGTAAGTTTGCGCTAACAGTTGTAATTCTGAAAATTGACTAGTCTCTTTTCCCTTTTTTAAAGACTTTCATGATAATAAATCTTCGAATGTCGTAGCTTCTTAAGGAAATCCAATAACTAGACGGGAATCACTCTACAACACTGTTGTTCGTTACTTCGTAAAGTTGTATAGCAAGTAGTTTGCAACTTAGTTTCAGGGGCTGTTTCCGAGAATGTTTCCCCCTTAGATATACGAGTATATATTCGACGACAAACTGTATATCGTTTGAAACACAGAAGGATGTTCTTAAATCGTTGAACGTAGCTATCGAGAAAAAAAAAAAAAAAAAAAGATTCACCCTACATATATGGCAACTGGTAGAATTACAATATTATTTTTTGCATTTGGCAAAACTGTAAGCTACTTTATTCCAATTAAGGTTTTTTTTTATTTATCACAAGAAAGCTTTATGACCATATTGGATTTTTCTTTCAAAAAACGTCCGAGTTTCTCTGCGAAAGTAGAAAATTTCTCATAGGTGTAACATCTTCTTACATAACTACATCTAATATTTCTTTACCAGTTTTGGCACGTGTATTTCCAATAGATTTATGTATTAAAAAAATTATCTCCTATATTTAAAAATAAAGTAACTCAATATGGCAAAATAAATACCTTTCAAAGTAATTAATGATCTTGTTTTCATAAAATTTAAATCTAGATATGATCAAGAGACAAATATAGTAAATTAATGAAAAGCTTTTTTCCTAATGTTACAATGCGTTTTAAAGTTAACAATTTTTTAAATGTGAACTATTATTATACACGCAAAATACTTACTGGACATGATTCTCTATTGCTTATTATTTGTATAAATTAAAGATAATTAAAAATAATGTATGCTGTGTAACTGTGATAATAATGAAACGGAAACCATTTATCACATAGTATATATATATATATATATATATATATATATATATATATGCCCTAAATATAGTGAATTAAGATTACAATTCAATATAGACTGCTCATTGCAATTTAATGAGATAGTTCTGTTGGAACCTTTTTCCAACATTTTTATACACAAATTATTTTAAGGTTCAACATGTATATATAAATAACCGCTACCAGTAACCATAAGCTATCCAGCAGGTTACTTCAATTTTTATGATTCTATGATGTATTCTTATACATATAGTTTAGACAGGGAAAAAATATATATATATATGTACATACATATACAAATATAAATATATATGTACATACATATACAAATATAAATATATATGTACATGCATATTTATATATTTCTTGTTGCTTCATTTCTTTTGATTTAGAACCTATGTTGTTTCCTTCTGTATTTGCTTTCAGCCGGCTAATTGCTGATCTTCCGCTAAACTAATGTGTAGATATTTCCCGAACATTAATAAGATTGCTTTTTTTCATTGTAGCGGGGAAGCTCCCTTAGCTTGGACCTAACAAAAAATGCTAGCGTATCGATGCGGATTTGTATGTAAAAATACGCGTGTAATGTTTTCGTTTATTTTGCGACAAATACTTATTTCTTTTTCCTTACTTGAAACATGTCTTTATATCGAAGCTGTCCTTGCCTCTTTAGAGAGAAATTAGAAGATTTCGTTAAAAACAAACACATCAATTTTTTTGATGTAAAAAAAAAAAACCAAAATAAACAAGTAGTTTTGACAAAAATAAGTCGCTTCATTGTTTTTAAACGAAATGCGCCGATGCCCTCGAGGAGTGGGCGCGAAACAATGGAAGTTCTTTAGGATGCGTGCGTGCGTGCGTACCGTATACGGGTACAGCGGGATTATCGAACCTAAAAATAGTTAAATACAAATGCGACACGAAAAGGCGGGAGTGTTGCAGGTACAAGACCAGTGGAAGCGGAATGGGCGGTAAGGTGTGATGATAAATAATAGAATCTGTCGTTCGAGAAACCAGTTTCTTTTTGTAGCTAGTTCAAGTTGTATGTTGTGCTGGACGCGTAAATAGAAAAACGCTCGACATCGTACGCAGCTGCATCTGCTTGTGCTCGGTGGCACACTGCTTCCTACATCCTTATCAGAGAGGCTATCCTGTTGTCCTATCTTTTCTGTCGCGACCGGCTCCCGAAAGCTGATTTCACTATTGTTCGGCGATCGCGAGATCAGTCCTAAACGCGCTAACTCCTTTATTATTGTTATTATTAAACTGATTATTATTAATTATCGTTATTATTATTATTATTATTATTATTCTTTTAGTGTTCTCTCGTCGTGTTGTAACTTTCGAAAACGTTCGAAACTTATTATCACGAAACTGGAAAATCCGATAACCGGCCGTCGAACGTCACGAACGATTTCCGATTGCGACAAGAAAGACGAGACTTGCTCTTTGTTCGGCCGATCAGCGATCGCAGTAAGTGTGTTTCATCAACGGCCGTAGTCGTGAAATCGTCATAATACGCGCGACACAGCCAATCGCTACTGAAAACGATCCGTAGTTTTGTTTCGTGCAATTCGAGATTAATCTGATCGTCCTTCGTGTCGACCGAGAATAACGGAAACGTTTCAGCGAGTAAAGTTAAATTCCGTTTCCCGGTCCGGTCTTTGCGTCAAAATCGACACAAGTTGCGACAACTGCTAAGCAGACAGGGCTCGTCGTCCGAGTTTTTCTATTTTAATAATTATTTCATCGTGCTCGTGTAACGCAAATGCCTTGACACGCGTCCTCGCCAAAATCAAAATAGCCGACTTTTCTGATTTATCGTTTCAACTGAACTATTTCAACCTCTGCTGTGTCTGCGACTACCGCTACCGACCGCGAACAATCGGCATTGAACATCGCTCGGTGCGTTATTAACTCGTTCGCATTGTATAAATAACGCTGTGATATGATCGTTTGATCGGAGAACTTCCGGTCGCCACATACTGAAAATACGACAAACGTCTCTCCGAAGTAAGTATTATTTCTCTACTCTCATTCGCTATTTAATTTTTAACAATAGTACACTCCACTTCTAGCATATTCTCAAATCATGTTGACGAATAATTGTCGCTATGTCGTGAGTTTGTTAATAATGCTAAAAATCGATTTTCTTTCCTCGAAATTCTCGAGAAAGTAATATGTTTTTTCCTCCCGCGGGCCTGTATATCCCTTAATCACTCTCTATAGTCGGTTAAACGAAGAGAAATTTCCCGCCGAAATTTTTTACGGGATTCGTTGTAATTTCCTTTTTTTTTTTTTTTTGTATTTACTATTTCGAGTAATGTACTTTCTTCGGTTATTCTCCAATTTCGACTTTTAAATGAAATATTTACATGGGACCGTCGTCCAATTTAAGGTCCCCGGGAATTATAATTTATTTGAATTTTTTAGTAGTCGTCTATCTTAGGATGATAATTCTAATCATATAATTATACCACAGATGCGTCCACGCTTTTTTCTACAATTATATAGTTGCGTATAAAACCTGTCAAACTTTCTCGGTGACATACTCTATTCGAGTGTTGTTGCACATACATGCAAAAGGTCCCGGAAGTTACTAATAAATTTAAAATAGTAAGTCTGTAACGGAAATATATATATATATATATATATATATATATATAATATAAAACATAAAATTCAACCGACTAATTTCAAATACTTAGATTTATGATTAAAGTGTATTAAGAAAGTATCGAAACTAGTTGGTGTTTTTAAACTTTATTTTTTATATTATTTCTTAAGCGGATTAATATGTACCATTTGTTCAAATTAATAAGTATATTATAATTATTCGTCTGAAATTATAAATACAGAGTTATCCGGTTTTCGGGTAATTTTAATCGTGATCAATTACAATTTTTTCTTTTTTTCTTAAAACTAATTCTATTAGGCAAAAAAAATTATAAATTACACCGACATTAATTACGCGGTTGTCCATCATATTGCGCGCCTTATAATAGTGTAACGCTTTTTTAAAAATTGTTTCGATTGTTATTAATAAAATTTAGCTTTTAATAAATTGCATTAGCGAAAATTTCCGCTCGACGGTTAATTTTTTTTTGTAAATTTTTAACTAAAAAAAAATAGTTAATATATTTTGGTCGATTCTAAAATCGAATAGGAATTCCAAATAAATTAACGGATAATTTTTTGAGTAATACCTTTTCGTCTCGGTTTAATCGCTCTACGGTTCATTGAAAAGGAATTTAAAATTTTTCTCGCGATTGAATAATTCGTTTCTTTTCTAATTAAATCGACTCGTCAACTAGAAGCCACCCAGAAAAACAGTGGACAAGAAAGGTTTTTTTTTTTTTTGTTAAATAGGCTCGTCAACCTTGTACGGAAACCTACAGGAAGAAGAGGTAATTAATTAGATCTTAAATCGGCATCTGAAATTGTATATGAAAAAAAAAAAAAAGCAGTAGCAGAGGAATAATAGAGAAGGACACAGGACGGAGTGTAGGAAGTACAGTACAATAGCGGTAGAAAGACGAAACTTTCAACAAATGCGACGAATAGTAGAAGGTTCAGCAGAAGAATATTCGAAGAAAACATGACGAAAGTCACAGGGACATCTGTATTAATAGTGTAGAGCGAATAATTACCTAAGCGGAAAAACGATGGTCAGACGAAAAGGCAGTACTTGATTTTGAAGCGTAATCGAAACGGATAGAGACAACAGAACGACGTTGGGAAGGAACACTAAGAGAACCTAAGATTAAAAAGAAGATTGAGTAGGAGAAATAGAAGTTAACAGGAAAATGGATAAATTGGATCGGAAATTTTTAGCACAAAAGAAAACCGGTGATATTCCCGTACCAGTACCGATCGGTTGACACTACGTAATCATTATAATAAACGTTTCAAAGGAAGGAATCCCCTTAGAGATGTATGCCCCGAGACATTTTCATTAAATCAGGAATGAAGTCGTAAAATTTTAAAATGAAAGTCGCGATGAATGCGAGTTAACTTTTTAGTTTCCTATTGATATTCGAATAAAAATAATGAATTTCGCGATTTCGAATATTACTTCTGAATTAATTTTAGACAATATAAAAAATATCGCTGGGGTCTGCCTACGCACTGTCAGTCGAATATATTTACACGCTAAAAATTGTGTAAAATGAAATAATTCTTCCTTAGAAAAATGCAATATCGATTTTAAGATTCACTGTTAAGAATTTAATAAGGTAAAAGATAATTTTACTCGATAATATATCCTAACGGAGGAGCGATATTGTGCTTAAATAACATTCATACCTTAGTCAGAGGTAGCGCGGTAGCCTAGTGGTTAAGGCACTTCTTGGCTACTAAATCAGAGATGCCATAGATTATCGGGACTTGTCTCGTTCCGGATCTGAATCGCTCCCAAGCTTACTCGGTCTGAAATAATTGAGTATCAGAGAAATCTGGGAAAATAAAGGCGAATCCCGAGTAGAAAGGAACTAGCCCTCCTACTCTCATTAGGTGCTGTTGGGCTTAATATACTATGAAAAGCTTAATTCCACAACCCTCTCGACACCCTGCTAAAGGGTTTACTTACTTTACTTTTACCTTAGTCAGCGTCTCGGAAGTTTGAAAAAAAATTAAAAAACCGCACTAAATATTCTCGATGTGTTTTCAATAGTTGGTTTGTAATTGCTCTCCTTTAATATGGTTTCTCAATTATTGAAATTTGAATGTCGAGACTTTAATTAAGATATGATTGTCGTTTAAGGGAATAATCGTAGTACTCCTTCTTTTAAAGGTATATATTTTTTACTCTGTAAAATATATTGTCAAATAATTATTTCTTCTTCTCTCGATCAGGCATTTTTTTACATAACAGAAAAACAAATTTAATGATTAATTAATGGCTAAATGGTCATGTCCTAAACAAAGAAATAAAAAAAAAAAGTAGAAATCTAATTTTTCGCGAGTGGGCTCACGAATTTAACAGATTAAATATAATTAATTCGCTTGTCGAAATTTTCGACCAAAAAAAAAGTACCTTAATTAAGGTCGGCGAATTCACAGGTAACGAAATCGAGGTAATTCTCGTTGACCTTTAGCTTCCTTCATCGAACACATTTGTCATAGAGAAATGTTACGATCGGATGATGTGAAAAATGGTTTAAGGTTTAAACAGAGAGACAGTGGTCGATAACGGATGAAACCTTATTTTAGATTTACCGGAAGAACGTGTGCTATTTTCGTAAAGTCATTTTCATTCTTGATCGGGGTTAGTTCGAAGAAAACCAGTTGCAATAATTGTCGAATAGAATTGACGGAACAAGTTTCAATGTTAATGATAAAAATCGACGAAGCGGTCGTCTATAATTTCCGTATTTATTATCAAAGTATTATAGGCTACGACTAATCGAAAACACATGTTTATATGCGGTGTGTAGGAAATCATAAATAACGAAGAAAATCGATTTACGAGAAGAAATAAGATCAATTTAATAAGCACGGCAACAATGATGTAATCTATTATTTTTACGATCTTTGAAAGTGCGTAGCGAAAAATTAATCAGCACTGTGTAGACACTAGGCCGGATTATTAATTAATGACACAACCGTTAGGCCCCCGAGAAGACCTATTAACAATATCCAATGCCATTTTCCTTTTAGTCGTCAGTTCTATCCGAATTTGCATTTACTACTTTGTTTATTGTTTTTTCGCTTAATTAGAAATCGATAGTTGCATTTCTCGTTTCCCTTTTCATCGCCGCTGTTTCGGCCAGGTCGATAATTAATCGAACCAACGAATAAAGAAAACGATTAAAATGAATCGAATTTATTATTAAAAAATGCCCTCAAACTGTTTTATCTATTTATTTTATTTTACCTATTTATTTTAGTTTACCTATTTATTTTAGTTTACCTATTTATTTTTTATTTTTGTCAATTATAACAATTAGCAGTTTATCATTACTTTGAGAGAAAGGCAGTTAATTCGGAAACAAAAGAAGAACTCGACAGCGAGAGAGATATTTAAATAATATAAATAATTAAAAGACTCCGCGAAGAATAAATCTGTGTACATTTTGTACTTTCTGGTGTACTTGTGTGTCGGTACGATGGAACTTAAAACAAGAATGTTGGCGGAACTGTTGCGCTTAAATAGGGAAGGTAAAAGTAAATGGTGTTAAAGTTTTGTATGATTCTAGATAAAAGGTGAAAAAGAAAAATTGAAGAGAAAGAGGAACATTGTGATAAATCAGAATGAAGGAGGTTTTAAAGAAAGCAATAGAAAGGTACTACTACTCGATTAAACGGTGAAAATATTCGGATAATGTGCAAAACCGGGCGGGCATGCAAGTAAAGCGGAAAAAATGCGATTGAACGATCAAGCGGCGAAGAAAGTTAAAGCGAACGGAACGGATTTCAGGATCGGAATGAAACATGCGAAGAACGAAGGGAATGGAAATGAACAGAGAAAGAATTTAGGATTTAAGAGAACGGAAATTATAAAAGTAACAACTCGGCAAAAGATAACAATATTATCGAAAAACTCGTAGCTGGTTCACACATCGCTAATTCCAGGAAATGGCCGATCTATTTAAATTGAAATTTGCCAAAAAGGAATGATAAAAATTACATATCCTGCAGGTAGAACACGTTGTTTATCATTGTGTTTTTTTTTTGTTTATTTTTCTTTTTATTGTTTTCCCTCCTCCCGTTTTTGATATTTAGTGAGGAATGGTGTCCAGTTTTTAGCTTATGTACCCCAACCTTTATTTTCTTCTAATTCTCCTTATCCGAGCTTGGTGCACATCTCTATTGCTAACTATCCTTCCCAGTCCCTATCATTTCATTTCTACTTACATTCCTTCGACTTTCGATTTGTCTGATTTTCCTTTCTTAACTTTAATCAATTCTCTTTCCTCTCCTTTTCTCATAGGTGATGATTGGAACGCCCATTCTTCTCTTTGGGGCTGTTCCAATTACAGTAGTAATGACACGATCTTAGAGAATTTTATCCTTCAAAATGATTTATTCCTGCTCAATGATGGTTCTCCTACATGCATCAGAAGTCACTCCTCTCATAGCTCTATTGATCTATCCCTAACCTCTCCTAATTTTGACCTCAGTTGTTCATGGTGTAGTTTAGACGGGACCTTTGAAATTTACCACGTTCATATTATTATTTCAGTGAATGAAGTCTCCTCCTCGTCTTTCCCTACCACTCTTAAGACTCTGAATTGGATACACTCTAAAGTTGATTGGCCTTTATTCCGTTCCTCTGTTCATTCCTCACTCTCTTCTATTACTGCTACCTTGAATTATTTCCCCCAGTATGAATTGCTCATTTATTCTATCTCTGTTGTCTTAACTTGTTCTTCTCCCCCTGGCCGTCATTCATCTCATAAAAAAGTGAAATCGTTTTTTAAAAATTTTTCCCGTTATGGATGTAATTTTGACGCTCCTCCACATCCTCAGTTGTTCATGGTGTAGTTTAGACGGGACCTTTGAAATTTACCACGTTCATATTATTATTTCAGTGAATGAAGTCTCCTCCTCGTCTTTCCCTACCACTCTTAAGACTCTGAATTGGATACACTCTAAAGTTGATTGGCCTTTATTCCGTTCCTCTGTTCATTCCTCACTCTCTTCTATTACTGCTACCTTGAATTATTTCCCCCAGTATGAATTGCTCATTTATTCTATCTCTGTTGTCTTAACTTGTTCTTCTCCCCCTGGCCGTCATTCATCTCATAAAAAAGTGAAATCGTTTTTTAAAAATTTTTCCCGTTATGGATGTAATTTTGACGCTCCTGTGTTGATTGTATCGGAAAGTTGATTGTTGAATTATCGCTGTTACAGAATCCACCTTCGGTACCCCCAATACATTTTCCTGAATCTGCTATATTCATTTAAAATAAATATTTTCGAAATTTTTCATGTCCGTTTAATACTTGAACCAAATAAAAGTGGATAGATTATCTTTCAATCTATCATAGATGGTAGGAAATATATGTGATAACATATTTTTATTTCTCGTTTTCAATACCAAGTTGAATGTATTGTATGTGTGTATGTATTAATTACAACGTAATTCTTAGGCTACCCCCCATTCGAAAAAATGTCCCAATTTTATGTAACGCTAAATGTCCCAAAAAAATGTTCCAGAAAAATGTCCCAGAAAAATGTCCCAATTTTATGTAACGTTTGTTATATTTTGTAGGATTTTTGTTATTGTTATTTAAAAAATATCACAATTTTATGTAATGAAATATGTAACGAAAAATGTAACGAAAAAATGTCTTAATTTTATATAACGGAAGGTAAATGTTAGAATAGGATTTTTGTGGTTATGTTATTTTTTGTGTGTGTTGATGCCAGTAAGAATTACGTTGTAAATTTTGATCATTTTATACAAAGTATAGAAGAGAAAGAGACAGAAATGAAAGCAAGAGGGGTCAAGGGGCACAGCCCCTTGCGAGGCCAAAATGGCCGAGTTTATATATATATATATATATATATATATTAATTACAACGTAATTCTTAGGCTACCTCCCATTAGAAAAAATGTCCCAATTTTATGTAACGTTTGTTATATTTTATAGAATTTCTGTGATTATGTTATTAAATTCATATGGACCGATTTAGAATTACTTTGTAAATTTTGATAATTTTATACAAAGTATAGAAAAGAAAGAGATAGAAATGTAAGCAAGAGGGGTCACAGCCCCCTGAGAGGCCAAAATGGCCGAGTAATACATATGTATATATATATATATATATATATATATATATATATATATATATATATATATATATATATGATCCTGTTAAGCTTAAACGTAGTATTATTATATATTGTCAGTATGTCTTGTAAACATAAAGTGAAGTTTTCTGGTGATTATGCATAAAAATATTCATTTTCAGAATAACTTTTTGGTTTTATTTAAAGTTTTATGAATTGTTTTTTTGTTAATAAATTTATCGGCAATTCATCGGCTAATGTTAGCAGATTCAACTAGTATTATATAATCGTCAGTGTCTGAATTTTACCAATATACTCTATTTTTAACATTATACATTTATACAATAACCTTGATACTCGATTTATTAGTTTGGAATAAACTGATTTATTTCTGGAATCTTTGTATTAAAGTACTTTTCATTTTGATTTGAAAATTTACTAAGTGAAATAATTTAAATTGCGAAGGAACAGGATGCGAAACGCAAGTGGAAATAAAGGCAAACTAAACAATTTCTCTTAGGATAGAATGAAATTAGATTTTGTAACGAAATAATACAAAATTATATTTGTATTTTATCATAACAAGTTTTCTTGAATTTCCTTTTTTCTGAGATCGCAGAGTTTTATCAACAATAAACATTACAGCACTAACTAAACGATATCTCCATTATTTTTGTGCTTTCACGTCATCTCTAACTAACGATGATCAGTTTATCATATTTAATTTAGGGTTGTAGCGTACCATCACAATTACACCAGCCGCCATTTGTTACTACATCTGTTATTATATGGCACTCATTCCAATTCCAGCTGTGCAGGCCCTCATTTTACAATTTCATTAAATTTGTGGAAATAATTTTAAGTTTCATGAGAAATGAACGTCGCAAGATAACGAGAAATTGCACTTATTTTTTGGATTTTGCTTTGGGCAACAGTAGAAAATTAGAGTGTCGAAAAAACGTTTCCTCAATCCACTAATAGCAGACAAGCCAACGTTCAGGCACGACAACGTCTGCCGGGCTTATGCTCAACAGTCTTCCGTCCAAATCGGAGCTATGGATAAGATCTGCTCTAAGTGTTCTGCCAAAAAATGGGCCAATGAACCTAATGGTATGTGATGTGCTTCTGGAAAAGTTAGTCTCTCCAATATTCACGAACGGCCACAGCCAATAAAAAATCTTTTGACAAATAATCATTTACTGATTTTCGTACACAGTCATGAACCGAATTCCGCGCGGGTGTAATTTAAAAAATAAAGTAATTTTTTATAATTATAATTCACGCGAGCAACGCCGCGGGCACAGCTAGAATATATATATATATATATATATATATATATTAATATATGTACATGGAAAAAAAAATGTTGTATCCCTTTTTAAGCACATTACGTGCACGGAGGAGTGTGAGATTTGGCACAGTTAAAGTTCATATAAAGAAAGAGAGCTGAAAGATAAAATTTATGTATAACACGTGTTATAGATACATTAAATAAAATAAAATGAAACATTCATTGTTTACGTTCATATACTGTAAAAAATTAGCGGAATAAATGTGGGGTGGATGATTTATAATTGATTTAATCCGCCCGCAGTAAAATCGACCCCAAGAGCGAGTTTATTTATAAATAAGCCAAGCATTTCAGTTACCCATACCTATAGTGTCCGTTCTAATTGATATAAATACCTGACTTTTTTTTTCTTTATTCTATTCCTAAATACAAGGAAAAGGGGCATATCCATGTTTCAAACTCGTATGTATACAGTTTCTCGCGTAAAATCGGCTTCATGCACACGTAATTTACACGCATATTACAACAACAAATGAAAAAACTTAACAACAGCTTGTGGTGACAAAAAGCAAACAAAAACCGGCCTCTGTATTTCAGGTGACCCAATACTCGCACGCTATTGGTTTGTGCCATATTGAATGACGCGTTCCAATTCCAATGCATAGGCACGTCTTTTTCAACTGTGTACGTATACAGTTAAACAAGTAGGATTTTTGGAAATTATTCTGACTAATCTTTTCGCAAAGTTTGTGTGAAATTTGCTTGAATTATTTCACTTTTCGAATATATTCTAAGCGAATTGTTCAGAGTGGCTTATTTTAAATTTTATTTTGCGTAAATTTTAATTTGCGAAATCAGAACGAACATTCCGCAATGCGAGTGAATATTGCGTAAATATGATTTAATCGATTTGATGTGATTTTCGGTTTTTTATTTTTTTATCTCGATGCATATGTTCATTTCATTTTGTTTTCGGAATGGTTTAATTTAGGTTTCGTATTGTTGGTTATCTTTTTTTTTTTTTTTTTCAGTTGTATATTTTAACTGCGCAGCCTTGGCGAAACCTAGCCAGTATAGCAATAGAAAAAACCTAAAGAAATGTCAAAAAACGCGTTATTGTTTTTTAAATATGGCTTAGCTAAGCCATACCTATCGTTCGTATTTTTCAAATAGCTAGAAAATTAATGCATAATGACGTGCCTCTGTACACGCTCACAGTTGACGCGATAGAACAACATTCAAAAAAATTACAAGCAATTATTATAGAGGTATGACGACCTCTCAATAAAAGTTTAATGAATTACGGTCAAATTTCGACCACTGGGCACTAGTATATGTATGCACATATGTATATAAGCACAAAATTTATCAAAATATTACTTTTCGTATTTATAATATTATTTTCAACATTTCCACAAATTCAGTACAGATTTACTTCACCAGCCAAGAACCCCATAAATTTCGGGAATATTTCGAAATCAAATGGCTCCGCCTCACTGGAAATATTTTAGACTATTGTGTACTTTTAATATGCAGTTTACGAACAATCGCGTACGAGTAAATAAAATAAAACGAATCTTTGATAAGGAATTAGGAATTGTGAAAGCGGATCATCGATAACAGTAGTTAGTCGTAAATTCAGTAATACATGTTTATAAATCTGTATTCCGGTAAACAAGCCACGATGTTTAAAACAAAAAAAAAAAAAAAAAAGTGATAAGTGAAGGCTCCTCCGGATAAAAGACTCTTAGCTTGTACTATTGTCATTACAGTGTAGAAATTGTCATGTTTGAGAAGTGCAAAAAATTCATTTCAGCTATGTCTTTAAAAGTTTAATGTAGCGACTGCTTTAATTAAGCCAAAGACTTGTGGTTGTCGAAATTGTCCGACGGGTGTAGTAGAGCGAAAATTCTCTTTTCTTTTTCAGATCAAATTCCTCGGAATAGTTAACTTTTTAGTTGAGATATCTGTGTTAGTTTGAAAATCAAACTTATCATTATAGAATAATACCCGTCACAGTATTTTCCGGATAACAAAATAATAATGGCGACCAAAGACGATTACGAACCAAAGCGATTTAAAGCGATATAAAGCAATAGCTGAAAAAGCGGAATAACGAATGTTTCTAATGAATCAACTTACCGATAAAGTTCATATTTTAGACGTGACGATCAATGATGTCACACGTATCTTTTAAAGAAATTTCTAATGAACTTTACATTTTTCATTTGAAAAATGGGATGCGCACTTTCGATATGAAGAATAAATTCGTTAGTTCTTATCTTTCTATTCTGAACTAAAATCGCTTTCTGTATCTCGCGCAGTGTTTAAAACGAATTTCATTCGATCCTTGTTAAGGGTTTTTCTTTATTTTTTGTTACTTTCCTCTTTATTAATCATGTGCGATTTTCATACAACCCGAGTTTTTTTGTTTTTTTTTTCGATTTTAATTTACAAATATAAATCTAGGCGCCGTGTATTACCTGGTCTATTACGCAAACACAGTCCGGATGGTTCAACAACAGACGGTGTGGTGAGATATAGCTAGAAGTACGGGAAGTATCACTATTTCAGCAGATGTTCTACGGTTGGCGAGGCCATGAATCCGCAAAGAGGGTAGGAAGACGGAGGGGGAGCTCTTTTAAAGACGTAGTTGTGTGACAGTGCCGTGAGCCTCGATAGAATCGAGAAATCCCTACGTGAGATGGGGAACGGCGATGGGTCGGTGTTCGACACTTTATGGACCACCTGAGCTATAGGTCGTTTGTTCTGACTATAGTTTACTCCACTCTTCAGAAAAGTGCATTAGAAAGACTGATGATCCTAATCGAGGCAGTAGAGCGTTGAACGGCATCGGGCTAGATAGAGTTGCCTCTGCCAGGAACCCAAACGTGGCCAGGGACCCATAAGAATGTGACATGTACACCGGGGATCGCGAAAGTTCGAATAGTGGATTTTTTATTTTAGTTAGTAAAGAGTTGCAACTCTGTCTGGGCTCTGGATGGCCTTGATAGATTGAAGCGAGTCTGTAAGAAAAAGAGCATTTTGAGACGCTGGGCCGGAAGAATATTTAATGCTAAATAAAATGTAAAACACGCCAACTCGTAGGAATTTATTTAAATTATAAAAATATAATAAACAGCTATTAGTTTCGGATCAACAACCGTATTCACGCGTATAATACATTAAATATAAAATTTCAAACGTGGAAAACATAACGTAATAAATCGATAGGCATAAACAGTGAACATAGAGTCTCATATGTAAAATGAATAAAAATAAATAATAAAAATAAACAAAAATTGCGTATTTAAATATTAAATGACGGTAAGTTATTATTCAATGACCCCTGGTAAATAAAGTTTTTAGCGGAAATCTGGTTCCTTGCAATCTTTAATTTAATTTTTATCGGTATAGTCGTATCCTCTTCGATATTATTCAGAATTCGATGTTTAGCGAATGTGTTTAACGTGTAAGTTTATTTATATACACGTGGTATATTTTAATTATTGAAAATTGTGGTAGACTTTTGATATTATAATATTCGTTCTTTAATACATTATGTTGACTATTTATGCTAATCGAATACACACAGTGTTAATCCGAAACCAGTCAGTATTTATTGTACTTTTATCATTTAAATAAACTCATACAAGTTAATTACATTTCGAGTAATATTCTTCTCTACTAATTTAATTCTCTCCGAAATTTTACATTCTCCTCTACTGTGTCCGCTGTGGTCTGCTTCGGTCCACACTGTTCTAGTACAAAATGAGCCCCCAAAAGATGTCGAGCATTGTGAATTGGAAAAGTTCACAGTGTGTACGCTGAGACAAACGATATTAATAAGTACTAGATGTATTTTAAGTTATTTCACATGCACTAACGAAGCTAGACGATACTTCTCAGTTTATCACTGAATGTCCTCCCTTATTTATCAGGCTCCAAATGAACCATCAGCACCAGTAATAGAGCTTCAGAACCGTTCGCGACAAGAACAGCTCTCATAAAAACTTTCAATCGATCACTCGATAACACCCACGTCGCAATTTGAAATTTTTGTTCTAGTTTCAGGAAATGCTGCAGTCTGCTCTATAATTAAGATGGCGCTGTCCGCAATTTCTATACATCTATATAACGATCGAATTAGAAAAAGCCAATTGTAAAACAAGCTCATTTGTTTAGTCGTATCGAAAGATGCGCATAGTTCAATTCTGTTATCACCTTTTTCATTTCATCAGACAAATTATGTGTAATTGAACTTGTCCGAAATTTCGCAACCGGTTCTGATAAAAGTTCCCTAACCTGTACCGATTCTCCTTACGTCCACAACATGTTCGAAAAAAGCTTTTCATCATGGCGTAACTGATGGGGAGTAACATCTTAACTGACGTCTCGCGCTCCTCACCTACTCTCTTTCGATGTGATTAGCAACTACAGGGGCATAAAAACGAAGCAACTGATTATTTTGCCTCGGAAAAAGTTACCTGCTCTTTCACTTGAAATATTTCAATATACTTTCACTTTTATCCAACTGCAGCAGCGCTGCATCGTAATTTGTTGGGTAATCGTTTCATTCATATAAAACCTGGTTCAGAAGAAAAATTCCTCTTGCGCGCTGGGTTAATGTCCATTATTGACAAGCCAAAAAAAAAAGAGAAAAAGAAAAAAAATGAAAACCTCTAGTAACAGCAAAAGAACTGGAACAACAACTGTTAACAGAGGTGGTCGTTCATATTATACGCAGACCTAAATTTTGCTTGCTCCCTTGACTGGTTGAAATCTATTCACTGTGTGATAATCTGTTTATTATTTCGGTAAACACTTTGTACAATCGACATGGTAAACTTATCGGTCTATGATTATTTACAATCTTCTTGTCTCCTTCCTTATGCATTAGGATTACTTTTGCTTTTATATTCTCCCGTAGGCATCTATTAAACAAGTTCTGTGTAGGGAATTCATACCCGATTTTGCTCCATGTCAATATACTGTTTTGACCTGGTGCTTTTTTTTTTTTTTCATTTATTTATTTAGATTTTTATTGCCTACATAGGCTATAATCTACTTAGTCTAGTTACAGTACGGTACATAGTTTTATAAAACTAAGTGTAGCACATTGTACGTTTAAGAAATTTGATTATGTTGTTGAGGTTCTTGATGTCCAAAAAAGGCGTTGAGGTCCGTGGCATTTGGTTGGTTGGCGCTGAACTTGGAGCAGCATTGTTCCTTGATTTTTAAATAACGTTTCAGATTTCATATATTTCAAGAATGTTATCCATTTTCATCATAAATATTTGACGGCGCTTCAGGGAGTGTCTTTGTATTATAGATTTCAATATAATAATTTTCTACTTCTTTGTTATTTCGTGTTTGTTTGTTATTGCTATAACTTTAGAATTCTTTATTTTTTTCAAGATTTTTTCCCATATGACAACGTCTTTCTAAATACCTTCGGTCCTCTGTTTACTTCAATTATTTCTATTATTAACTTTTTTAACTTTTCAATGTCACTTTTCATTTGAATTCTTATTAATTTATCAAGTTCTGCCCATTCAGTCGGATTCTCATTCTCATTGAATTTTATTTCTCGCCTTTGTTTTAATAATACTTTAGTGTTTGTACTTACTTTCTTTGCTACGTTTTTGTCCTCTGGCGCTATCTCGATCACGCATTTCCTTATCGTCTCAGTAACAAATTTCACTTCTTCTTTGATCAGCATTAATGGTATTTTTTGTAGTTTCTGTTGCAAACTATTTTGGTGTTTTTCTTGGAAATTTTTCTGGATCTACCTTTTTACATATATATATATATATATATATATATACCTATTCTGTACAGCTAGAATGTACAAATAGGTGACGCTCGGAATCAACGACTGGATAAGATATATATATATATATATATATTCAATTTACTTCTTAACACTTTGTGATTGCTATACCCATATTAACAGTATTCACCACTGAAACATCCATATTTTTGCGTTTCTTTTTTCTTGAAAAATATGTTCATAATATACAGTCTATTAGTTTTAAAGAGATTAATCAGTACCTATTCTCTTTCATTTCCATTTCTTATGCATTATTCACCGACCAAGATCTCTTTTGCATTAAGACAGATATATAGTTTTGCATTGAAATCTCCAACCATAATTGTGTATTTATATTTAAAAAGTTACGCCCTTCTTTATTTTTATGTATTTCTATTGGAACATATACGTGTGTTATTTTGAATTTCTTTATCTATCTGAAGTGTAATGTATGCTATTCTGTCTGATATACCAACACATTTTTCAATTTTATCACTCCAGTTTTTGATTATTAGGAATTCAACTCCATTTAAGTGTTTCTGATCTTGTCTTATGTAATATAAAATGTGTTTGAATCACAAGTTTATTACCATCTCACCCATTCTTCTGACTTCACTCAATCCCGAGATGTCCCATTTTATCTTATTTTTTCTTCTTCTAGTTCCATCTGTTAACAGGGTTTGTACATTGTAGATACCTATATATATATATATATATATATTTGCCAATACTAGGCGGCAAGGCGGCGTGTGTATTATCTGGTTGCTACAGTTATTCTTATTCCTTACTTTCATATAGGAGAAGTAACCTAATTTCCTGTGCTAAGCAGGAAAGTTGGGAAATGTATTTTATCTTTGCTACTAGGTTAAAGAATTGAGAAGATTTTATTTTTTTATTATAACTATTATTGTTTTAAATTGTTTTCTTTAGGTAAATTCAGGTTTATTTGGATTACATTTAAGTTCTATTATTGCTTTCTTCGTTGATGGTTTGTTAATATTTATTGTAGAAGCAGGGATGGTTAATCTATATTATCCTGTTTCAAATTTATGTCTCTCAGCTTAACAAGATCACCATGCTTTCTGTAAGGAGAGGTGCAAGATATTAGAGGCTAATGTCTGGTTCTATTGCCACTCTATATTATGCATAATTTCTTTTTAGACGCCAAAAGTTCAATAGACATAAAGCGGCATAAATTGTTTGACGTATATATTCTGCACACAAATGGAGGTTTGGTAATTTCAAACCAAAAAAAAAAAAAAAAAAAAAAAAAATGAGTCAATCCTGTAACAATTTGAATCAATTAAAAGTAACAGTACATCAAAGCGTAAGTAGAACAGTCATTGTACTCAAACAGAAATTAGACCAGGAAAAGAAAATGTACCTGGAACAGCTTGCCGTCCCGCTTAACAGTTTAGAACAGTTTACTGTAGCTGTTTCTTTTTTTTGTTTTTTTCTGTACTACGTACAAAACCTGTTATAGGTATTTAATAGACCGATCATTACTTATAAATACTATATCATGAGCGAAGTGCAAGTTATTCAGCCATCTATCTATTTCTCGTAGCAGTTCAGCTTCCAGAATAGCACATCGGGAATACTATTGAAAACGTTTGGAGAGAGTGGTTTGCCTTGTTTGACGACACCTCTGTTTAATAGAAATTTTTTATCTTTCGGATCTACTCTTACGGAAATATGACTCCTCCTCCCCTATATATTTATTTTTTAATACATAAAAACATCTCGATGTACAATATAATTTCTTAACGCTGTCCAAATCCTGTTAGAGTATATAAAATAAAATGCCTCGGTAAAATGTATAAACATCAAATAATAATAATCCATTTCGGTAATAAAAATAAAAGTAAATAATGCAAAAAAACCAAAGACAGAAATAAAATTATTTGCACAATTAAATGAAACGAACGACATGCTTTTTCATGGTAACTCCATAATTGGTGCTTAGCGATAAAACTACCATTATAAAGTAATTTCGAAACATGTCAACCGTTTTGTTTAATTTTGTGAATTAATATATTTCTGTCTTTTGTGTATCCGTATTTACATTTATTACATAATCTATGTTATATTCTCTAACTCTTCTAAAAGTTGGCTAATTGAAAATACGTATAAACTGATTGTAGAGCAGGCGATTCCCGATGCCTGATTGCTCAATTGGTTGTTAAAAATTGTGATAAATTCGTTGTGTCTAATAATTTTTAACAACAGTTAACTTAAATCAGACGCCGAATTGTTACGTAATTTCTTTAATAACATTCTTCTTCGTTCAATAGGATAATCTCCAAAGTGTATGCGATGATTTTCTGTTAGTATTGATTAAAAGGAAAGGTCAAGAACCCGACATGCGAAAAAAAAGTGTAATATGCACTGCCAATTTTATCAACCTCTGCTGCCGCTCTAGTTATTTGATTTTTTTAAAATCACTATTAGTTCATATTTTAAATTGGGGGGATCGCATATTTTGGTAACCAAATTATTTTTCGCAGTGTGTTCATTTTGTCTCTGTCCCCTTATCCCGTCCCATAATTTAATGTTAATTTCGAACGCTTGTTTAATCGCTAGTTGCTACTGACGGTGGTGTATATTTTTTAATATTTTGTTCTCGTATAGCAAGTCTTCGGTATTCATTTTTTAATTCTTCTCGTTAACTACTTGTCGAATATAATTTCTTTTATCATATCTGTAACATTGAAAAAGTTGCTAATATCTTGATATATTGTTGTGTCACTTTATTCTGTTCGATTAATTTTATAAAACATCGGCTTAAGATTTAGTTTCTTCCCTCCGAGATGAGTAATCGCGCCGTTAAATAATCATCGGTAACCGCCTTTTTTCTTTCAATCCCAATGATCTGAATTATGATGTTAATTGTATTTTTTTCTAAAACAAATAAAAATTTCCGTTTAAATCGTGATTACTTTTTAGCGTCGTTATACCTTTACATATATTTTTCAGGTATGTTTATTTTTTAAAAATCGACCGAGCATTGTTTACTAAATTGGTTGAAATAATAATTTTATTTTACTACCCGTTTTATTTTAAAAGCACTACTGTTAAGCGGGACATTTTTTAATCAACTTTCTTTTAATTCTCGTCTTCAACTTATTTTTACTTTTTTACCGAATTCTGCCAATTCAATCGCGTTATATTTTTATTTTGTTCCGTCTTTAGTATATTCACTGCTACGTATTGTACATTTATTTTTTATCGAAATATATTTTATTAGGTATTTTTCATTTCATCGTATTAAATGAGAATAATTTATTTCAATTCCACCCACCCCCACACCAACCGTCTGTACTGAAATGACATGCTGTACGATAATGTGTGTCGCCTATAATTGTCAAGATAATCTTTCCGTTTCTTTTTTATATTCAATTAAAAAGTAATAAGCGAAGAAAAAAAAAGAAAATATCAATAAAAATCAATCGTAGCACGTCATTTTTTAATTACTTGCACTTAAAGTTCACTAGTACGATATCGGATCACTGTTACTTACATATTTTAAAAGCTGTTTACTTGACTTTCTTATTTGGATTCTTGTATTCATTGCAAATCTTGGAACTCTAGGATTTCGAAAATAGCAAGACCGATTTTTATAAAAATTGGCACCTAGAAAGATCCGGACCCGCGGAAGGCTGAACAACAACAAAAAAAAAACACTTATTGCGTCATTTGAGAGCGTTAGTGTCGAAACGCTAACGCTAATATTTCGTAAACGACCTAAAAATTAGTACTTAGATGGACCTATAGCTCAATTTCAGAAGGCTTTCGATCATTTTGTTATACACATATATATATATATATATATATATATATATAGAGAGAGATTGAAAAATACCGATAAAAATAAAAATCCAATCAATCAATGTTTCTAGTTACTAAACAATCATGATATTTAAAACTAAAATCGTTATACGAAAAATTTCATTTTCTTTTTTACTTTCTTATTCGTGCAACATTCGTTCAGATAACTTTTTTTTGTTTCTCTTTTACGTTCTCATTCGTCCGCAAATGTAAGTAATAAAATGCTTTTTTGCAAAAAAATAAATACCGATACTTGAAGGTTTATTATAAAAATTTAAAAATGCACTAAAAAGTAAAAAATAATTACTCCCGGTAAAATATACATATATATATATATATATATATATATATCAGAGTGATATAACACTTAAGTGGTGATATCGTAATTCTTATACAACATTAATACCTTAATTAGAGTTGGAATTAAATTCATGTTACTATATCTAGGAACAATTTAATGAACATTTAATGCAGTTTTTAATTATTCTTTTAATATGAATTTTATGCTAACTCCAAAAAATTAATGTTGTATAAGAATTACGATATCACCCTTAAAGTGTTATTTATTTATTATTTGAATTAGCGTGCCGTGTTCAGCAACTATTGGCTAGAGGCACGGATAATTACAAGCGAATATAATAAGTTAACGAGGAGTGAGGTTATATTGTATGATATAGATTTGCTTGATGTAGGAAACGGATTAAGTTCGAAAGGATTATGGGATCATCAGAGAGAATGGAAGATAAGGAGGAGGGAAGGTTATGTGAAAATCTGAGGGAGGAGAACTGAGGACATTCTATGAGGACATGGAGAACAGTTAGATTAGTGTTACAAATATTGCAGATTGGAGCCGGAGTCCTTTGCAGCAGATGGCCATGTGTGCTTTGTGTGTGTCCCAGCCGGAGTCTGGTGACAATTACATCGTCCTTTCGTCGGTTTAGGTGAGTCGTCCACGGTCGAACGTTTTTATATCACTCTGATATAGGTATATATTTTTTCTAATCGGGAGTAATTATTTCGTTACTTTTTAGTGCACTTTTATTCAATTAAATTAAAACATTTTAATAAGAACAGATATTTCCACGACGGTGTGAAAACATCAAAAGCTACATTTCCATGGTAATTTGGCAAATTTATAGTATTTTAAGTCAATAAATCTAACCAAATGTGAAACCGATCATGAATGAAAAGCATCCAAAAAGCTTCAATCTCCCGCATTACTATTAAGGATAACTCAAAAACTATCGGTCAGATCTAGATGAAATTTAAATGGGACCACATGAGAAACACCACTATTTAAATAAAAAAAAGAATCATCAAAATCGGTTCATCTAAAAGAAAGTTCTGTGGTAACACACATAAAAAAAAAAAAAAAAAAAAAAATTACAGTCGAATTGAATACCTCCTCCTTTTTTGAAGTCGGTTAAAAACTATAAAATAAATTAATATAAGAAATAAATTTAATGAGAAAGGCTTTTATTTATTAATTCAATAGAAATAAGGAAAATAATTTCTGCAGATTAAATTAAATTGGGACATTTTGAAAGGATGAAATAAAAGAAGCATTCGTCTAGAAAATAATATTTCATATCAGTATCAGAAAATATCGAAATTTGATAGACCTGTAAAATCATTTTTCTTATTTTTATTGCATTAATAAATAAGTAGCTTTCTTTTAATTTTTTTTAACATTACTTTTTCATATTAAAGAGAAAACGAGGAAATATAAACACGCAACTGATAAATAATAAGTTAACAGGTTGTATTCGCCTACAATTTGTACTTGAATGACGCGGAATGACTATAGAATGGAATGAATAAACCCCTATTGTGTTCCATCATCGTGATAAAAATGTTTCCTCTTTATTTATATTGATTGATTTTACTTCAATGTCAGCTTGAGTAATCACTATCGAACGAAACACGTGATAACATTTATTATTAGAACGTTGCGTCATTAAATACGTTGAACAATATTTCTCGCGCGCTCCTAAATTAGTTACCGCAGGATTCACTGCCCGTGAACTTCTCTTGTCGACGGGTTATGCATTTTTAATTAGTAACGTCATGTTAAAGATGACTTTTTTTCACTGTGCGTTATCATCCGTGAAATAATTTGTGCGCTCAACCGAACTAATTTAAATTAAACCATTGTTATTACTGCCGAAATGAAAATATTTCTGTTACTTATTTAGCCCCATAACATAAAAAAAACAAACAAAAAAACAAAAAAACTTAAAAAAATAAACTGCGAAAACATAAAAATAAACTACGAAAACATAAAAATAAACTACGAAAACATAGAAAATAAACTACGAAAACATACAAATAAACTACGAAAACATACAAATAAACTACGAAAAAATATTCGCACTGTTTACATCGGTAATAATCTGATCAAACTTCAAATCCACTAATAAAAGTGCTCCTAGTTTCTCGATTTATGTAATTCAGTCTTCTGCAGGATTAATATAATACCTCATACACTAGTCTGAATATAAGTCTAATATATTATCTATACTTTTAATTACAAAAGATGGCACGTACAAAGTAAGTGTATATAATATGTGCACATATTAATAATTACGGCATTTTTACCGCTGCGGATAATGTGAAAAATCAATGAAACGTTTCCGTAAATATGTAACATTTCAGAATGGCAATGTCAGTTAGAACCTATTCATTTTTACAGGAATTATTGAAGACTATTAATTATTCAGGGCTTAAGTAAACACGGTCGACACCATCGATATGCACAATGCGTTTCTTGCCTTTCTACCACTCGCAAAACCAGGGTGTAGTGACTCATACTAAAACCTCAGTGAAAAGATTTTTCCCAAAGAGAATCCATCGCGTTTTATGAATGCTTGATATCAACGATACAACGTTTTGCAGGAGTCGACCGCCTACTGATGGTACAATTTTCAAATTTTTGCCGGCAATATTTTTGGTTTATGAAGAATTGCATAAAAAAGTTGACCCGACCGGTTTTTTGACGCGCTAAATAAGTCTGGTAATCTGAAAATCTTGAAAAAAAATAAAAAATAAAAATCGAATTTGCGCAATTGAAAGTGTACCGAGCTAATTTGTTTAACTTTTACGTGTAAATTATTTATTAAAAAAAAAAAAAGTTTCAGAAATAATAATTTAAGATGATAATTTACTTAATTTTTTTTTACTAGGTTTTTCAACTGCTAAGACACTTATTTACTTTTTTGTACAATTTTGCTTATACTCTAAATACATAAGAAATGTGAAAAAGAAAAAAAGTTTAAGCAATACTAATTTCGGGCAAAAACTCTTATGTAATTTCTTACACGTTTTGTGAACGTTTCCAGTGTTCCGCTAGACCTCGATTGCCCCCCCCCCCCCGAAACAAAACAACCTTGACTATTCTCATTTATTAGACCAAAATTTGACACGCGCTACCGTGTATAATCAACAATTTACCATTATAACTTAAAGCTCTCGTTGTTTGTTTTTTTTGTACTAACGTCAAAACCGCCAATTCTTCAAAATATTTGAATGAATTTAATCCCCCACCTTTTTTTTTTTTAATTAGACCAAATTTACTCGCTTATTTATTTCTATCTTTTTGCGCTACCGAATAATGCGAGAACAATCATTAACTTATAGCGTGTGCATACTAAGGGGGGGGGATCATGACGATGAAGCAATCGAAAGACCCTGTCTCTAAGTAAAAACAAAATAAGTTGTTTTATTGATCAGCAAGTAGGGAGCAGAAAATCAAGAAAAATATATGAAGGTCAAAATGTAATACATAATGATAGACGGTAAAATAATTAATAATCTCAGTCGGCTATCGAGACGTAATTGGTTAGGCAGCGTGTTTCGTTCGATCGTAGCTTGGCAATCCCATTGTCACACACTTCGAATTCAAAAAGTTGCCATCATTGCGTTAGATTAATGTTTGACACTGTAAACAATTTTATCCTGTAAATTTGTTTGGTTTTATTATAGTCGATTTTTAAATAATCCTCGGTAAATTAATAAAATTAAAATTTGAACTATTAAAAATTATTTACAACATAAAAAATGCAATTTTTCATCTAGAGTAGAGTATTTAATACTTCGTTAAGAAGATTTTAAATTTCTCTAATAATGGATAGTTTATCTCTTTGAAATGTTGAAATAAAGATCTAGTAAAAATATTGTATATGGGAAATTTTATTTTTAATGCGAAATGTTTCAGAATTTCTGTATATTATATATGAGTTTTTTTTTTGTTTTTTTTTAATTGTACTTAATATTGATGTGACAATTTTGAAATAAGTAACAATTTATCAGCAGATATACGCGATGTTATGTTACTCAGAATTTGAAGAAAAAAACTTCATATTCTTTCGTTGCAATATATTTTAATACAACTGTTTTACAATAAATAAAGCCTTAAGGGCTAGTTAAACTTTAAATGTTAAATTTACTATATAAAGGTAATTTCTTAAAAATTATTATATTTTTATCATTACCGATAGAATTAATGTATTAGATTTAGAGATTTTTACCTATCGTTAATAATTTTCTCCGCAAACAACGGTCTGTCAACATTTTGTATACTATATAGTATTTACTAAGCATTTAATAGGAAACGTAATTCTTTTTTTAACCGACTTCAAAAAAGGAGGAGGTATTCAATTCGACTGTATTTTTTTTTTTTTTTTTATTTATTTATTTTTTTTTTTTTATTTTTATCTGTATTACCACAGAACTTTCTTCTAGATGAACCGATTTTGATGATTCTTCTTTTATTTGAAAGGTGGTGTTTGTCATGTGGTCCCATTTAAATTTCATCTAGATCTGACCGATAGTTTTTGAGTTATCCTTAATAGTAATGCGGGAGATTGAAGCTTTTTGGATGCTTTTCATTCATGATCGGTTTCACATTTGGTTAGATTTATTGACTTAAAATACTATAAATTTGCCAAATTACCATGGAAATGTAGCTTTTGGTGTTTTCACACCGTCGAAATAAATGTTTCTAATTTAATTGAATAAAAATGCACTAAAAAGTAACGAAATAATTACTCCCGATGAGAAAATATATATATATCAGAGTGATATAACACTTAAGTGGTGATATCGTAATTCTTATACAACATTAATTTTTTGGAGTTGGCATCAAATTCATATTAAAAGAATAATTAAAAACTGCATTAAATGTTGATTAAATTGTTCCTAACATGAATTTAATTCCAACTCTAATTAAGGTTTTAATGTTGTATAAGAATTACGATATCACCACTTAAGTGTTATATCACTGATCGGGAGTAATTATTTTTTACTTTTTAGTGCATTTTTAAATTTTTATAATAATAAACCTTCAAGTATCGATATTTATTGTTTTGTAAAAAAGCATTTTTACATCTAAATAACACAAAAAACTAACTATTATGATTTAATAATGTTTTGAACTATTTAAACGGTTCTTACAATGATTAAAAAAATATGAGCACTTTTTAATTTTGAACAATTGCACGAACCGAATTTTAAACAACCGTATTATCGGTAAAAAATGCAATACGATTATTGAAATAATAATCAGATTATGTGAAAAGTTTAAATCGAAACATATCACTAGTTCATATCGGTAATGTATATTTCTTATAGATTTAAAACGAATTGATTTCCAGCTGATGAGGTATGTTCTTATATTGACAATATTTTATAAATTCAAATTTTACCGAATAATTTTTCGATAATAAAAATTAAATTTATGTTACAGTATTAATTTTAAGAGAAAATTTGATTTAATTACGAGTGAAATGAAAAATTTCTACTATATTTTATCATCCGATATCGCAATTCGAGAGGAAACGTAAATAGTGCAATTTTTATTTCAAGTCGCATTTATCTAGCACAACACGTCAAATGCTTTGCCAAATGTTTTTTCGCGGAAGAAATAACGGTAATCTCGTAGAAAGAACATTTGGTAAAATGTACATAAATTGATCAAAAGCGTGCTTTATATTTTTATCGCAGATTTGTTTACAGATGAGAAAAAGAAATAGCCAAACTTGATTCATTCATAATACCGTTTCGTGGACAAGGTCAGCGTGCAGCGCTGATTACACAGCGATTAAATAAACGGAGGCTCCCGTAACATATAATCTCTTGTACTGATAACAGCCGGGGTGAAGCTGATATTGTCCAGGGACTCTTTAACGCATGCGCGAGAAACACACTGATAACAATTAAATAATCATCAATTAGTTTAAAAGAGAGACTGCAATCTTATCAATTTACATGAGCGTGCGTTATTTCCGAGAAATAATCATAGAATTCATTGTTTCACTTTCACTAACGATCAATGTTGCGGTTATTTCACTTTGTATTATGAAACAACCTGCATCTATTCGAATAAATCACCATTTGATTCTTTACTAGATTTGAAAAATACCGCAGTTGCTTCGTGTTCAGAAAAATGTTATACTTTCTACTAAGAAAAACAATAAGAACAAGAGAAGATGATATACAGGGAAAATATCAATCATAACGACGTATCACAGGGATGACGAATAGTGCTGGAACTGATAAAGATTAACACATAAAACTACTTATGTATATATATTAAAGTCTCCATCGATTACAACGACTATAACGGCCACCGACATTTCGGCGCGCAAATAACTAATTATTGTTTATAATCATCAGGCGACATAAAATTTAACTTCACAAGATTTTTTGCGAATAAATTTAATAATAAGTAAAAGTAAATAAAATAAAACTCGTACCAAACAGATCAGATATGTTGTTATTCTTTCTTCTGCTTATGTTGCTAATTGCCATGTTAAATGCTAATTGTGAACTTAACGGAATTTATGAAAACTTCCGGTATAGGTGTCATTATAAAAAAAAAAAAAATTGCAACAAAAACGCTATACTACTCATCCCGTTATAATTAAAAATCGAAAATTAGGATTTTCATCAAAAATCAGGATGGGTGATGCTTAGTAATTTTTTTTTCTTTTTCATAGATATTTTACATTGATTTAGATTTTATTTTTTTTTTCTGTTCGTACTTTTATGTGTTAAGAAAAAATTTCGAATTTGTGCTTCAGCATTTAGTAAAAAATATGAGCAGCCACAATTATAAATAAATAAATAAATAATCATTTGTTTAATCGGTGAAAAAGTTATTCGGCAAAATATTTGACGGAAGTTTTATATTTTAGTCATTAAAAAATCACATCTGTAAGACGAAACTGTTCAACTCCTTCAAGGATAACCGATTTATATATACATGTTTTTTTGTTTTTTTTTCCTTCCTCCCTCTGTGCCTAGCTTTCGTTATCTATTCAACATTTTTTTTTTTTTTTTTTCAATATATTATTTTTATTTTATTTTATTTTTTTATTGTTTTATTAAGTTATTATTATTATTTATGATTAATTAAAATAAATTACATTTTATATAATTATGTTACTGAGTTTTATGTATTGGTACAATATGTAAGCAGATTATCTGGTTCTCGCACCATCTGTAGTAAGGTTATTGGCATGGTCTTATAGAATGGTAATACTTTTTTTTTTTAAATCTGTTCTATGGTGTCATCATATATTTCACATTGCCAAATAATGTGTTCAATTGAGCCAGTCTTTCCGCATTCGCACAAATTATTCCTTATTATACCTAATGTTTATGTAATATTTCCGGAGTTCTTGTGTGCCCATACGTATTCGGCATGTATGTATAACACGTATATATTCTCCACTCATTTTATTTGTAAACCACGTTTTCTTCTGTATGGTTTTTTGTATTTCGAAGTACTTCTTCCCGACATTCTCACTAGTTTTTTCATATTATGCTTGCCATTCATCATTTATCGTCTGTTCAATATGATGGGGTATATATTCCATCCACGGTACTTTAACCTTTTCGATTCTATTATTTCGATTTATTTTTCTAGCTGCTTTGTCCGTTATTTCGTTTCCCTCGATACCGCTGAATCCAGGTATCCATTTGAAATATATTATATTTTTATATTTTTGAAGTTTACCAATAATATTTAATATATTGCATATTATGTTATCGGTGATCGATTTTTTTCCAATTATTTTTTGTATCGCTGCTATAGAATCTGTTAATATTAAAACAATTTTATTTTGTACCTTCCCGATTATTCTTAATGTTCTCTGAATAGCCATTATTTCCGCTGTACACGAGAATAAAGTTTTGGAAGTCGAAATGATTTTTCGAAGTTATTTTTAGTTTTATTATATAACGCTACGGCACATACTTGTCCCTCCGTCTTCTTTTATTGATCCATCTGTGTAAATAATTTCGAATTCGCTGCATTTGCTTTGTATTCTGCTATTTAATATTTGTTCGTTTATGTTATTATTGTTATAAAATGTGTTCCTGAATCAATAGTGTTATCCAATTTGAAAACGGTGTACTATAGGCTGGAGTTTTTAATATTTGTTAATCTTCTTATATATAAAAATGAGTTGCCTTATGTGGGTCTCGCTTCTCCTCCAAAACGGCTGAACCAATTTGAATAATTTTTTTTTTGTTGTATTCGTAGTTCTTAGGAGGTTTGTAAAAAAAAAAAAAAATTTTAAAAATTGCACCGAAATTGCACAATTCGCAAAAAAGTGTAACTCAAGAACGGCTCGACCGATTTTGCTGATTTTTTTTTCTAAAATATTGACTAAGATTTAAATTAGGTTCCTACAAAAAAAAAATTGAAAAAGTTGCACGGAAATTACAAAATTCGCCTAGATTACGCTAAGCAATAAAACATGCGGTAGGCCAAACAGACGAGCGGGTAATTTCAGATATCTGGAAACGGCGAGGAACTAATAGGCAAAAAAGGGCGTCGGTCTTGACTATCAGCCGATCAGCGGGCGGTCGCTTAATGATGGCCCGGAAATCGTGCGCTACGCATGCAGTAAAAAAAAAAAACAAAAAACAAACGAATCGAAAATATCCTAACAAACAGTTCTTTTTTTATTTTTTTTTGTATAAATTTTATATTAAATGAAGAAAAAAAACTTCTTTTTAATAGCTACCAAACAAAAAATGAAAAAGAAAATCGGTTAATAAACGAAAAAAGACTTTGCCTATTTATATGCAGATATTAAATGTTTTGCGTATTTATGTATTTGTTTGTGAAAGTGAATTACTGAGAATATGTTGTGCACATTTTAAAACTCCCCTTATGTGCAGTATATTCTTATTAAATTTTGCAGTGATTTAGTCGGAAATTTTTTCAAATTGGTCGGATTACAAACGTGCTTACATCTAACATTTGTGAGTTGTAGCGGACTAAATTTTCCGTCATTAAATGGTCGCAACGATAAATTAAAAATATAATTAAAAGATGTAGCAGAACAATATAGGCGAATGGTCGTTTAGCGAGTACAGTGCAAACCGGTCTGCATTTCTCTTAAACATGGTACACCCTAAATCGGGAAAAAGAAAAGAAAATAATAAACGACCCGACTTCACAAGTACCGCGAGAACTATCAAGAAAAATGAAACACACGTCCGGCAATCAGGTAACGAAAGAAATTTGAGAAGCACAAAGAGATTGTCGCAACAATGAGACATTTATACAACTGAAAGGTCTTTGATCCGAAAAATTAATTACCGACAAGAAATCGAAAGATTGACCGGAAACATTACAATAAGTGCATCAACCATTTTTTGCATGTATTTCGTGTTCCGAGTTATTCAGATCTATTCGTGTTTTCGTTTCGGGAAATGTGCTTCATCTGCCCGTCCGTTACTCGCATATTATCCATGTGTATTCGTTTTTAAAATGTGTTCGGTATTTTCGCAACTTTCAGTAATATTGTATGAATATATTCACATTTGTGCGGTGAGTGCCAATTTTATATTTCAGTCGTCAAAATATTGCGATTTATTATTTATCTTAGCAAGAAAAAAAATGTAAAAAGTTGTAAAAAGGCTATATATAAAAAGACGTCTATCACTTTGATTGCTAAATGCTCGTAAAAAACACATAGAAATATATTTACAAAAATCAACATGTGCAGTCATTGAAAACATTTTCCAACGATCCGGAAAGTGAATTCGAAGGCTCAATCGTGTGTGTTTTTAGATTGGCTAAAAAAACGTTTTTATCTTTATCAGTAAACATTAGTTTTATAATATTAATTCAACGTTTAACAACTGAGCCATAGCAACGCGTGGCCGGGTCTACTATCTATATACAATGGCTGTCCCACGGGAAGTGAGAGTAACTTTGGTGTGAGTAGGCAACCACTCACAGTGCGTTTAAAGCCCAATTAATTAGCTATCGAATGCAACAAACCGGAAGTTCATACCTCACCCCTACACCCACAGCATCGATTTGAAAAAAAAGTATTTTGTCAACCCCTACAATTTTTTTCAAGCGGAGCGGATCATAACGGGTCTCGCAATCAGTTAATCCTAAAGGTCATTCCATCAACTGTCAAATGCAACAAACCGGACGTTTCTACGAGCATTATTACATGTTTTATGGTCGAAAGAGTAAGACGCAAATTGTGAAAACCACGTGCAGTTTTATGTTGTCAACATGGATAAGAAAGGTATCGAGCAAGAACAGCGGTATGTGATTTGTTATTATTGTTGGTTGCAAAAAACGGCTAAAGAGACGTTGATTTATTAAACAAAGAAGCGTATCCTGATGATATTCGACTCGGTAATTCAACAATATTTCGATAGAATAGCGCGATTTCGAAAAATATTCGACACCGATCAAGAAGTCGTGAATGCGGTACAGACCATTGTAAACAGAACACCTGTTGGCGAATTTAATGCGACCTTTACAAGCCAGAGGTGCCTATTTCGAAAAGATTAATATGAACGATGAAGATGGGTAATAATTTATGTAAAAATTTTGAAATACAGTTTCTTCCAAAATGTTGTCATTTTTTTGTCTAAAAAAACGGTGGCGATCGACGAAACACTTTTTTTCAAATCGATGCTACAGGGCGAACCCCCGGGAGGTAGAAACTCTCGGTTTGTTGCATTCGATAGATAATTAAATGGGCTTTAAGATGTACCCGGAGTGAACGCGCTGTGAGTAGGTGCCTACTCACACCAAAATTACTCTCACTTCCTGTGGGACAGGCATTGTATATAAAACAAAGTCGGGTTAGTTAAATCAACGGCTGGACCGATTTTTATGATCTTTGATTTGTTGGATTTGTGTCCGTCCCGAATAGCAGAATACAAAATTTAAAAAAAAAATTATGAAGAAAATTCATTTTTTTTTGCTATTTTTGGCCCAAAAGGGGAGTTTGAATAATTTTTTAATCGTAATTTTTAAATTTTATGAAAGGGCTGTTGTGTTTTGTTTTATATTTTGAATTTCGTTTTTAAACGGTTATCTGATGATGAGTTATGAATTTGTTAAGGGCGATTTTTGAGGTCGTTCTAAATTCTATATTACATATATATTCTAGGCGGTTTCTTGCGGACCAGGGTAATCGGTCAGATTAGAAGTTGTAAATTGTCACAGATAGAGAAGTTTAATTGTAATTTATGATCCGATTCGGATAAGTCAAACCGTTTCTGAGCTATTATATAATTGAATATTTTTTTCGTTTCTGAACCATCTTATTCGGATTATTCCGTACATTATATGTGTACGAAATCCTAAAAAAGGGTATAAATTTACTTTAAGAAATTAAATTACTTTAGAAACAAGTTTTTTATTTCGTGTATAGCTCATCATCAGCTAGCAGCACAGAGTACGCACTTTATTAAAAAGTATATAAATTGAGTGTGTACTATGTGTTGTTAGCTGATGATATAGCCCGAAAAAGTATGTTTCCAAAATGTAGTTTACTTTAATTTTTCGAAGTAAATTTATACTGATTTTTGTTATTAATGGGGAAAATGCCTTGCTGCCACGTGAATTACATTTATTTCAATGTAATTAAAATACTTTTTTCATTTTGATTTTTGTACATTTATTGAACTTAATTTTTTTTGAGTATTGATTGCTGATAAGTTAACACAATATTTATTAGTTCTGGGGCGGTACGAAGTTCGCCGGGTTAGCTAGTATGTTAATATTTTTGACAGCTTTTAAGTAATAATGAGGTCTTTTTATTCTCCCAATATTTATTCTGTATCGTAATACTTGCCAGTGTTATTATTTGTCTATTAATAGGGTGTTGTCTCTGTGCTTTATATTTTAGAAATTCTCTGTCCGAACTTTTTTGGAAAAAAAAAACTAACTGGCAGCTCAGCTCCTTCAACCTGATTTACATGGTTAGGTGAGGATGACATTGTTCCTAAGGCCAATTTGAGCGCTTTGTTCTGTATCACTATTGCTTTAAATTTTATTTTTGCCATTGCAGCGCATATAATTCCTCTATATATACATGTATACATATATATATATATATATATATTTGTATATAAAAAATGAGTATCAAAACACATGACACAGAAATATAATGGTTCCCAAAATATATAAGTGTTTTAATATTAAAAACATCTATATTATATATGTATTTTTTTTTCTTATATATAGTATTACAAACTGACTGCCTAGGCCATTTAGCGATGTATTTAAAGGGAGGAGTATTGAGCATGAAGAAAGAAGTACTCAATAGTATTTACTCAACCGTCCCACCAGTGGCGTAGCTTGTTTTAGACGGACCCTGTATCAAAATTTGTTGGAGGCCTTAATAAAGTGTAAAGATTTTTCACAAAAGAAACAAAATTAAATTAAAATAATTATTTATTGATTATAAGTTATTACTTACAATAAACGCTGTTAGGAGCTAAGTTACAAGTCAATCCAAACAATTCCACTTCAATCAAATATACACTTTCTCGCCTTTTTTTCGGCAAACTTATTTATTAAATCATCCATAGATGAAGACGATTTCAACTTTTCTGGAGAATACGACCCTACTTCTCAATAACTGATAACGAATTGTGGGAACATAGACGAATGAGTGCGATTTTATTTCATCATATATTTCAATTCTGAAAGTCATACTTACATTTTACGAATTTTCGCTCACACACGTTCGAAGCCCCTGTACTCCGGGGGCCCCGTATCACTGATACGGCGATAGCTACGCCCCTGCGTCCCACTGTTGCATACCATGACGCCTTGGTTGCCCAATTCTAAGGATTTCATTTTGCAAAGTCTGTATTATCGTCAGATTCGGAAGTTTAGTATAACCGCAAAGCTATACTCCGCGGGTACAAATAGGTTTTAAGATATTCATCGTGTATTAAAGGTTCGCTATCTATATTTAGTAGACTATTTCTTCCTATGAGCCAATACATTTTTTTAATACGAATATCTAATTCTATTTTTTTGACCTGCATGTGTCGCTTCTATGTTAAGCGACTAGTTAGGTGTAATCCTAAGTACTTGATCCTGCTAATTAAGGTTGTGACTTTTCTATTTGTATATTGAACGTTTACTGATTTACTTTCGTTCATTTGAATTTTTCACTTTTTAAATCGGCTTTCCGCCTTTTTAAAAGTCTTCTGCAGATTGTTACCTACTATCTTCGGATCTGTACATGACGCGAGTAATACCGTGTCGTCAGCAAAGGTAGCCCCACGTATACATTTTCCATTACAAGAATGTCTGCTGTATACATCAAATGCAGCGTAAAACTGGCCCCTGGGATTGTTAAAACTCGAAATAGTTCTGAATACATATGTTCATAGCGCATTCGGAAACATCGGTTGTGAACATATGAACTCAGCAAAAGGTATAAACACTAGTTGGTAACAGAATTTTTAATTCCTATGGAAAACCATTATTCCAAACTTTATCAAAAGCCTGTTGTACAGCGAGAAACGATCTATCCCTTTTTTTTTCAACGACACTTACCCCTCTGTATAGCTGATCCACTGTAGAATGTTGTTTCAAGAAACCGAACTGGTGCTCTGAAACTGTATTGTGTACATATGGCTGCAATCTATTTAATATTAATTTCTCCATTACCTTGGGACGTAACAGACGCAACAAGGAGGTGGTACGATAGGACGTTGCAGCATACGGATCTTTGCCCAGTTTCGCAATCGTAATAATTTGCACGAACTCTCATTGTACCGGAAAATAATGTAGGCGAAATATTGCGTTGTTTTATATTAAGTATATGTAAACTCGGTTTTTTTTTTTTTACCTTGCTGTAGGGAACTAAATAATAGTCCTCTATAATTTTTATAGAAAATGCGGTTTTAAATAATAAACATCAATATCCCTTATTACTCTACCTTACCGATTACAATATTACGAATCGTACGAGAACCGAAATAAAAATATGAGTATTTTTTTTTAAATAAATTTATTAAAAACAACAACACTGTCATTTAAAAACATTATGGCGGATGAAATTATATAACTCGTTGGTAACAATCAAACAATCAGCGATACGCAATGCGGGCATGAAAACGGCGTATTCATTTTTTCCTTCGTTTACCATACTTCCCTCACATTGCCAACTATAGTGTTCGAATTGTTCCTATATATATATATATATTACAGACTGTCTATGATACTGAGCTTATTTATCCTATAATGGTCCATCCTTTTCTTATTACTCTTACTATTTAGTCCTTGCTCAACATCTTATCGGCAAAAAATGGCCTATCTTATTTTTTTCTCATTAGCTACGTATATTTTCCGTTTATTTTTGTTAATTTTTGTTAATTTTTGTGTATTTTTCATTCCGTTTTTACATACGGTATTAAGTTCGACTTTATACTAATTCTTTTGTAATTAACAGATTTTATTTGTCCACTATTTAATTTTCAGTTATATAGTTATTCGTCTGAACTTTAACCGGAGCTTAAATTTTACGATTATTTTTTTTTTTGATTTCAAATTCAAGATTGCTCATTAGGTAAATTTTTAGTCTTGATCATAACAAGCGGTTCTCGCGAAAGTCATCATAATTATTTCCTTATTTGTATAATTTTGAATATACTATAAAATTTTTAGTACAGCATTTGTTTCAATCTTTATTGAAGATCTATAGTACAAATATTTTTTTGGGGGGTATTATAATAAGGCTACCTTATATTTTTCCCGCAGTTATTTTACAGACCTACTTAAATACAATGTTTTTTTTTTTTTTTTTTGCAGAGAAATCCTTACTCAATGTATAATACATGAAATCATTCATATCAATGTCTAACTTAAGTAGGATTTCAGATAAATTCATGTTTTAAGCAATTTATAGTCGTTAACGATATTTAAATCTTAGACTTCCATACAACTGAACAACGAAAGATATTCCAGTATAATTTTCACGTAATTTTTTCCCCACTCCAATTATTCTAAATGGTATATTCGTATGATAGGCTATATTTTCCTTGACTTTAAGTTTGCCGCTGCATAATTTGAATCTTAACGCAGTATAGGATATTCTCCAGCTTCTACTAATAGGTATAGATGATATTACAGCAAACGACTTCTTCTTGCACCTTTATTCTATATTCCCTGCAATTGTTTTAATTTAGATTTGCTCATAACCATTTCGGCGTCGGTTATATATGACCTGATAGTTGCTTTATATATTAAAAGGTTTGTGTTATTGGCTGGGCTTCCTAACTAAATCCTGTTGCCGCTATTGAAATATTCATTCTTTTTTCACATTTCCCTGAAATATACTCTAGTTCATTATTGCAAAATAATAACATTTTGTAAAAGAGACTCTACACCTAAACATTTTACCTGATCAACAAATCTCACTGATTTTGGTTGTAGCTCAATAAGTAGCAAACATTATTATCCCCTTTTCAGAAAAAAAAAAAAAAAAACAAACAAACAAACAATTTCTTCTATTTCATTAATATTAATTGTTAACTTCGAGGCACCAATTTCATTTTCAAGAGGTTTTAATCCTCCCTATATTCTACTAGTCACCCTCAATGTCGCCGCTTTCGCAATATAACTATATCATAAACGGCGCGTTTTGAATTATTTCAATATTCTTATTTTTATTTTCTCAACATCTTCAGAACACATCGTTTAAAATAACGCATTTGACACACTGATCGTTCGATAAAAACAAGAAGTGTACAATAATAATCTTTGCGAGTCATTGTATACATATGTATTCAGGAAACGAATTATCTACGTGTATAAAAATAGGCAAAGACAAATCAGTTCAGTACCTTTTTCTCCTCTGTTTATTAACCGATTTTCTTTATTTTTTTTTTTTTTTTGCTTAATAGCTATTGACTATCTTTAGTGTTATCAGTAAAAACGTTTTGGAAAATTTTTGTTTTTCTTATTTAAATAAAAAAGAAATACAAAAAATGAAAAATGAAATCGCTATATAGCTAATAAATCTGTTCTTATTAAAATGTTCTAATCTTTTTTTAATAACATCATTATTTTCACAATGTACTAAATGTTAAGGTGTCATTTTATATCCGATAAATGAGGGTTTTTAAATTCTGATTTACCGTTATTTTATTGTATATTTTATTCAATTATAATGGTACTGAACTTTTTTGTATCGCAAGTACATATAAAAGTGTGTATGCTCTCAGATATAGACAATGAACGAAAGTAGAAAAAAAATTTTGAAAATATGCAAATTCATATATGTTTTCCTAAAATTTTTAATAATAATTATGATCGATTTTCGACCAATGGGCGAACACTGGTTTATTAAATGTTTTGCAAAAAGTAAAAAGATACGACAGGTCAAAAATATTTATCATATGTATACACACGCATACGCGTAACACTAAAACACGACCGCCAAATACTTTGTTTCGCCACTTTAACGAATTCGGGAAATGTATCTCTAGAAAAGTCCTACATTACAAATTCGTTGAAACGAAACTTGGATTCATTAACTTTAACAGCCTCCGCGGAAGGGAGGAAGTAGTAAAAAGTTCAATCTTTTCATTTCTCTACAAGCGCCTCCTGAGAGTACCCTCTTCTTGCTACATTTAAAAGAAGTCCGTCGCTTCTTTCAATTGTAACGAAATAAAATGAAAACGACAGACATCAGCACCCATTATAATAGCTGGCTCCACATTAGAAAATGAATTATCGTTGTCGAATTTTTATCTTTAAAGCGATTGTTGTGCGGATTTAGAGCGATTACAACTGACGTGCGTATTTTTCAATATGTTTTTAGCGAATGCTTACCAGTTAGATTGCGAAAGGGAGAAGAAGGAAGAAGACGAAGCAAGTGAACGGAAGAAATTTAATAAGAGAACTGAAATTATCGAGCGTAGAATAGGAAAAAACGGCGGAGAAATAAACTTCATTTGTGGAACTTTCGCCAGTGATCGGGAACAATCCTTTGTAAGGTTTGTCAGCAAAAACCTCCAATCAACTAGCAGAGAAAAATGACGACATCTCCAAAATTGAAGTATCCCTTTGTTATTACCCATCTTTCGGAAAAATCTCCGAATTACAATATTTTCGAAACAGGCTCTAAATCTTTCCAGCGTTTTTAACTTTTTTTTTTTTTTAAATTTCATTAATTCTGAAAATGAAAAATTAAAATGATATCTCGGTGCCGTATTTAAGACAATTAAATTAATGGTTAGAAAATGTCATCAGACACGTGTAGATTATTAACAAAAGGAAGGAATGAAAGATGATATAGTAAGGAAAATCGATAGTATGTCGAAGCAAGTGCCGAAGAAGAGGAAATGAAAGAAAAGGAAATAAATTAAATATAACTGTGTTTCATATGGTTTTCTGAAGGCAAAAAGTATATTATATTCTAACGCAAAAAAGTCTTAAAAAACGAAAACCGGCATTAATTATTTGTTATTTTTGTTTTTTTTTTCAGATGAACTTTAAAACGGCAATTTTTTACTTTTGCCTTGTATACGTCGTACAATTTGGCACTGTACATCCCGCTGATGAAGACGCTAGTGCAAATTCGGTACAAAATGAAGAACTGGACAATGCCACAAGACGAGTAAATATACTTCATTTATGTATTTACTTAATAGTCAATTTTTTTTTCAGCATATTCAAAGGTGACGTCACGATTATCGAGCTAAAAAATTTTAGATAAAATTCGGAACAGACCCGATTGACTCAACTATAATATACGGTTTAAATATTTTACATTCTGCGAATCCCGATTTTGAACCTGAAGGTCGCAACTTGTAACGCTAGATAAGAATCAGTAGTTCTTCTTGAAAAGAATATCGATGCAAGTGCTCAAGCAATTTCTTCGTAAACTCGATCGCATCCAAAACTCATGTCTTCGTCTCTGTATCGGAGTACTTAACTCCTGTCTAATTCCAGCCATTTTGGCAGAGTCGAGATTCCTTCCTCTTTTCATTCGAAGACTCTTATTAGGTGAAAGATTTCTAATTAAACGCCTTCCCATTACTAATTCTGAACTCCTATCAATTTATTTTCGATAACTGGCGCTTCTCTCCTCGCAATATATTATCCTCGATCTCTTCTCGGCTTATGCTCTTCTTGCCTTTTGTTCTCCCTTTCAACAAACCACCTTACTTCACTTTTAATTTCTTTGAATTCAAGCATTCTCCGAAGTTATTTGTTCTCCCCTCGGACATTAAATCTCCTCCTCATCCTGCCGTTCAAAACGAATTCAATCACGTGTTATCCTTATACTTTCCTTCCCATACAATTATCTTCACGGATGGTTCGAAGTCTGATGTTGGCGTTGGGGCTGCGTTCATTATCCCCGCGCTTACCTATTCCGAATCCTTTCGGTTACCCTCCTTTTCCTCTATTTTTCGAATCCACGGCTATCCTGCAGGCAGTCCTTTTCATATCCTCAACAAATAACATCTCTAGATTCCTCCTATCCTCGGACTACTCGAAAAGTGTTTTATTGGCCATCTCCTCTCCTTTTCCTACTCATGTCACTGATCCCATTATTCTCCAAATTCGCTTCTTAATTTCTAATTTATTTGCATCCCGCTCCTCTGTCGTAATCGATCTACTATGGATTCCTGGTCATTGCGGAATTCCTGGCAACGAGTTAGTTGACTCGTTGGCACGTTCGGCGACGACCAATGGTCTATTCATTAGTAGATTTCCTGCTCAAACTCTCTACTATCTTTCTTATCGTTCCCACCACGATTTCTGGACCGGATTCTATCCTTCATTCTTTATCTTTTTACCTTTCTGTTCAACCCTTCCCTTCTTCTCTTCCTTGGTTTAATCTTTTCTCCTACCTTAGCCGTTCGATTATTTCCTCTATAGTTCGCCTGCGGTTCAATCATAGTTTGCTTCCGGCTTCTCTTTTCCGTTTTTCTATTGTTCAATCTCCTTTATGTCCTTATGACCCTCCAGAGCTCAATTATACCTGTGATGCGAATCACATTTTGTTCTAATGCCCCTTTATTTCCTCCGAACGTGCTACCCTGTTATTTTAATCTTCTGCGCCTTGGCCTTCCTACTCCTTATAGTGTCCACTCCATTCTTGCATTCCCCTCTCACAATATAGTTCCTTTGTTAACCTTCTTTATCTCCTCAATTTCTAATCTTTTCCCCTTATATGATATACAATTCTTTGCGTCGGGTAAGTTCCACTGTTGACGTGCTCAAAAAAAAAAAAAAAAAAAAAAAAAAAAAAAGTGCTTGCCAGCAATTCTAATGACTAGACAATTTTGAGCGGCATGGTTTAAGAACACGTACCCTGTTTTTTTTTTTGTAATTTTTGAAATGCCACAGCTGAAGGGTAACACAAAATTAGAATCGCTCGATATGCATATATTTATTATTAATGTATATGTATATATATTTTTTTTAATTTCTTCGGCATAGCTTCCTTACGCTTTATATTAAATATAAAAAAAAATAATAATATAGTAGTAAATAGAAAAGAAAAACAAAATTAAAAATTTTTATTACGAAAAGCTTAAAACATTTATTTTTTATTTTTATAACGCTGAATAATAATGCAAAAAAAAAATTACCACCGACTGCGATTATTAGCCGTACATCTACGGTCGATGATAATCTCGGTAACTCAAAAGTGCGAAAAAATGATCATTACGGGTTTTTGAAAACCGTCATCAAAAATTCATCTGTTTTTTATACGTGAGGATATTAACCCAAGAGAACTAGGAAACGGAATCAGAATCAATTCTTTATGCGATATCAAAGGTAGCAGACGAAAAAGACTAAAGGTAGTCGGTATGATGTAAAAAGAAGGGGAAAAGGAAGGACGAAGGACCCACTGCAGAGAGTAGGAAGATGACGTTAAGCAGCGATGGGAAAACATTCAGATAAGATACGATCAGTGTGTAAAATGGAAAGAGAAAAAGTGGGGAGACAGACTAGAGAGAGTATGATACGCAGGACAAGAATTAATCATTTTCACGCTAAACTGCCGGGCGACAAATTTCCACATACGAACCCGTATTTATCCAATCGAAAAGCTATTATTCTCTTAAATCTCTAACTTTCCGAATCCGTTCCGGCGTTTTATTTTTATTGCAGTTCAAAACGACTATTGGAAAACTCCAGTAAAGTTTCCGAGAACAAACTGAGAAATACTTACGTCATTAGAGACAATTTCGATGGTAAAAAAGACATAAAACAAGTCGTAAGCCAAACCCGTTCATGTTAATATGTGCAATCGGGTATGGTGCAGAATTGAAATTGGTCCGACGCCCCGTGGGGAGTTCCTTTTGCCAATCACATAATCGGTTACTGATAGACCGGAAACATTAACTTCTTAGCAGCGATGAGAGAGATTAGAGAATATTTTCTAAATTGACCTGTGATTTATGCGTGATCAGTTTTTGAATAAAAAAAACGTTAACCGTAATAAAAAGATATCTCGCACAACTTTTCCCGTTATTACTTTTCCGAACTTTTCTTCGATACTGGAAAAAGTTTTTTGGTCGGCCGTTAAGTTAAGGCCGGTCTGTTTAAACTGTGTCGCACCTGTTTTCCAAGAAAGTAGTTCTGTGAAATAGCGATTACCTGCTACCAAAAAAAAAAAAAAAAATACCGTTCCGACGTCATTCCACTTATTCCGTTCCAGTTGGTACATATGTGCCCGGAGGGGGGATTCAGATTGTTACTTTTAGCTGGTCTAAATTTATACGGCTGCAATTAATAACGATCCTAATAAATTCTTATTATTATGTTTTATTAGTGAAATAAAAACGGAAAATAATTTGTATTTTGTTTTAAAAACAACCTACTTCTTGCAATGAAATAATTAATACCAAGAATTGCATTTAAGCGACTACACACCAGCGGTGTTTTAATTTTTAAATTATCATTGGCATTAAATTTTCCATTCTGTAGATTTATTTTCTGCAAGAGTTATAAGTAGTAAAACGCTATCCGGGAAACTTTGTGGCCAATAATATTACGGCCATTATGCGATGTAAAATAGAAAAACCTGCGTTTATTAAGTGAGCATTACAAATCATTTTGAAAAACGATAAACAAATCATACAATATGTACACATTTAAATTCTGAAAAAGATTACTTCGGCAGGAAATTTTAATAATTTTCTTAAACAAAAAGTACACTAGCATTTAAAAAAAAAAAAAAAAGGTATGATAAAAGTATAATAAAAATATTTTTTAGTATACTGTTGAAAATTAAAAAAAAAAAGAAAAAAAAAAGGGGGAATAAACGAAGAGTAACTCTTATTGTTCTCAAAATGTACCTTCGTATACGTTTCAGTATTTCGTTAAGTTCTGTAATTTAAATATAAGTTGGAGTGGAAGGCCAATCCGAAATATCAGATACATAAAAGTAACTAGACTATAGCTAAGCAGCAGTGTACGATTTTCTTGCACACAGACGGAACACATACTTTATTTATTCTAACTGAACGGCACCAGCCAGCACGCCATTTTATAATCATCGTAATTCATAAGCGCACTTCAGTTCCTTTAGAAGCATATCGTAAGCGAGCCGGTGCTTTCATTGTTATTTTCATAAACAAAATGCGCTCCAATGAAAATCCATTGCATACATTTCATTATAATCTATTCTCGAGTCTGACCGCAATGAGTATTAAAATTAGAATTGTAAATTTCCTAAACGGACCTTCAATATTTAAATTGCAGTTTACTATTGTAATGTGCACATTATATTATAGTGTAAATAATATATACGTATATATATATACATATACATATATAATATCGGAAATCGTATGCGAACGAGAATATGCGCGTGCCTGAGATCCTCTTTGTCGGTTCGGGATGAATACACTAAATTACACGGGGCTTCATTGGTGAAATGCCCACCCGTGAATGTATTATGGAGAAAACAAAGGAAGAAAGGTTCGACGCGGCTTCAAGAATTGCAAAGGCGAAGTCAGTCGCTTTTTTACCAACCTCCTCGTGAACTAATCGCTGCAACAATCAAAAATAACACATCTGCAGCGCAAAAAAGAGTAGAATCGCCCGTCAGATTCGTTAAATTGTTGTTAAGTCATTACGGGACATTAAAAAATTGACTTAAAACGAATCTCGTAGTAAAGTCGAACCGAATTCGTTTCCCCCGTGCCCGCATCAAAAAATACCGTCCAATCGGCTACCTAGAAGAACCGTCGGTACCACTTTTTTGGAACACCGCCGACAAACAGCGATACGTACCAACTTCACTTTATAAAATCATATATTCATTGTGATATTCCTTATTATATTAAATGTGTTTTTCAGTGGTCGACCCCGTTAAATAAAAAACCGGTGTTGAAGATTTGTAATGTAAAAAATAAAGAAAACCTGCAAAGATACAATATTCTTTTGTTTTGATCAAATGTAACTAATTTAATAAATTTAAATCCACGTATTGAAAATGATCTCGCGATTGGCATCTCTTAAGGTTGTATAAACACGAATGGACTAGTTGTTACATTCGGCGCCCCTGGAGTAGGGATCCAAACTAATGATAACGTTATGCAACAAACACGTTCTCAATATCGCGTGGAAATTAACTGCCGTATTTATTTTGATTATTCTTCCTTCCCGCAGGCGATATCAAAAGGTATGATCATGTTATCGATGCAGTTCGATTATCTGCTCGCGCACGCTAAACTGAAGGAAGAAAATGTTCTATTTGCACCGGTAAATATTGTCAAAACTTTGGCCACCGTTATGCTGGGCACTAGCGGCGAAACAGAGATTGAAATTGCAAGAGCCTTAGGATGGGCATCCGGAACAGATGTCGTAAATAAGTAAGCTTTTCCGAATAATATGTTGTTTATTTCGCAAACATGTATGATTTAAGAAGTAAGCGATATGGGCAGCGGCAGCGGCGTGCCCAGTGCGGTGGGCAACAGAGGCAATCTCCCCCAGCTCAGATATATAACGATTATTTAATAAAAATCCAAGAAAATTAAACGAAATAAAAGCGAAGAGAGATCTCGAAGTAATAAAATTCAATTTTTTAAAAATATTATATCGTCGTCGCAAAAATAAAATAAAGTGGCCACCGAGAACTGAGAAAACAAAAACCAGAAATTTCGGATACTTAAGGAAAAATAAAAATTCGATAAAAGAAAATCATTTAAAGTAAAAAAAAAAAAAAAAATCGTTTATATTTCATTTTGTAATTAAAGCTTCTTTTTATTTATATAAAATATTACCAGTAGCGAAAAAAAAAACTACATTCTTTTTTTATTAAGCTATATAGGCCTCTCTATGTATAGGGGTAATTTATGCCTCCTCCCCCTCGGTTGTGAAACGTTGCCACGTCACTGCAGTTGGGAAATCATTGATTAAATAAATAAATAATCAGGTGTGTGATAGTCACGTTCGCAGACTACATGATATTGTAAAATAACCGATTCCGTGAGATGCTGGATACAACAGAGTGATAGTTAGGCATGAAAGAGAGCGACGAAGGAATGATAGCGAATATAACGATCGGCGATTTTATGTAAATTATTCAATACGAAAGTATTTTGTGTTCATGTGAAACACGCAAGCTTCATGAATCATAATATGCCGTGCGCTGAAAATTATTTTATACAATATTCGTGTAAAAAATTATTCTATTTTATACAACATTCCTTAAATATATACTACACGTTCTTAGATATTATTAAAAATATTTTGGAACAAGAACCGCACTGCTAACGGAGGGATGATAGATAGCCTATTTTTCGCAAACCTTTATTAAGAGGTTTTTTAAAATTCCGTTATTCCAAATAGCAAACGTTCCCCATCGAGATATGATAAGACATTTTGGAAGTCACCGAAAGAGCGACATTTACATAATTTTTTAATTCCTTAGTCGATTTTATAAAATTCGGAGTATTTTTTTTTTAAAGCATCGGGTCCGGTGCGCAATTCGAGTGTTCGCTTTAAAATTGCTGCAAGTCGGAAAAGTTGTTAAAAATTTGGAAAAAAAACTTGCTTTTAAATTATTTTTGCATAATTATTTCCCATTGAAAAAAAAAAAAAAAGAAGTATACTTTTTAAGGAGTAATCTGTTAGCGCTCGGCTGCTAATCCGTTTTTGTAAATCATTTTATTAGTCCTAAGTAGAATTCTGGTGAGATTTTTGTAACGAATTTTGCAAAGGTACTTTCATATAATTTAGAGTACTCAAATTTTTCGTTATATCTTTCTTGCCTTTTTTTTTTTCTTTTTTTAATTTGTTTGCCCTTTGATTTAGGTTGGAGTCAGCTCATGAAATATTAGGTCGATTATTGATCGAGATGACAAAGTTCCCGGGTACCGAACTTGGAGTAAATCTAAATATAGCCGGCGGTGTGTTTGTGCAAAAAGGGCACCAAATACGTAAACGATACATGGAACTAGCCCAATCGATATATCAAACAGAAGTGCTTAATGTTGACTTTGCCGGTGCCAGTGGAAACGCTACCAGAACCGTAAATCAGTAAGTTTAAAGAGTTACATTATTAGTGTTAGCGTGTCGGTGGGCGTGATTTTTTCACACTGTCCCCTATCAGGTAGTATTTTTCGTGATTTCATAGTGTCAATAACAGACTTAACAGTTGCATTTCATCAACATATTATTCGAAATCGCTGTTATGCAGCATGTCCTGAACCTGCTCCGATCGAAACTAACCGGTAGATACTGCGTTAATGCGCGCACACCTGTTCTTCGAAGTAAATTCATTATAACCACGAAGTAAATAAAAATTAAAAATCAACATAAACAAAGAAATCTACTACGAACAAAATTATGTTTTTTCGTTTTTCCAGCAGGTTTATAATTGATTTTTTCCCCCCTTTAAAATTAAAAGTTTTTAATAACGTATTCGTTTTTATTTCAGATGGGTAAGCAATAAAACAATGGGCAGAATAAAAGAACTGCTCTCGCAACCGGTTTCAACTTCAACTTTAGTTCTAGTCGCTGGAGTTCTATACTTTAACGGTAACTGGGAATATCCGTTTCAGAAACGTGTTACCAAATGGTTAGATTACATATATATATATTGTTCATTATTACATGTTAGACGTTTAACATTTCCTCGACAAATACGCTTACACAATGTCACCTTTTTTGTTTTTTAAAATAACGAAAAATTCAAAATGACGTAATTTTTTATGTAAATATAATTCGGGCGCAATGTTACATCACTCACTATCATTATTGGGCTTCTACAACAACTGTTCACACAGTTAGCATCGTATCGATTTCCGTAAAGTTTCATTTAAATAATTAAACAGTAGCGTCATTCCAGACGAGATACATGATTTTTGATGAAGTACAGTCCGGACTAGTGATGAGTAGGTCCGGAAGGATCCGTATCCCACAGGGGAGTTGATGGCGTAAATGATACGTATTCCCGACTCAACGATGACAAGATCCAGGTTCACATGGTTCTGCCGTGGAAGCTAAAATCAATTTTTTCCATTATTTTAAGTCGGATTTCTTTTTAAGTCAACATTATAATTTCCCCCGCGGATTTGGTCATTTTTTTGCGCAGCGAATCAAATTGAATGAATTAACTTGCTCATTCTCTCAATTGCAATATGGCCGTTTACAATGATTACAGTGAGCACTTTACGAAAACTAACGAGGAACTGAATGAGAATAGTCGGCAAAGGAAATGGGAACAAATTTGGAATGCACTTTTAGGATTCGGACGCATTGGACGACTGATTAAAAAAAAAAAAGTTAGCGCGCAGAAGTGTATGAACAAGAAAAAAATAAGGGAAAAGAATGTTTGAAGGTGTGTCGAAGTGACTGAGAAACGCAGAATATAGCACCAACTCCTCGAGCGAGTCTTTGGGGCCATCTAAAAAAAAAGAGAAACACTAGATAGAAATTCATACTCGATGATGGAAGAATAGGAGACGGTTAATGAAGCGGGACGATCTGAGAAGAATTGCATTAGGATAATCTAAATTCATTGTTACAAGTATAATTAAGGATTCGGTGGGTAAATTTATTAAAGAAAATAGGCTGGCCGTAAAAATTGTTCAGCAAGTTGATTTAAAGTTATGGATGTGTTATTTATTAATTTTCAGCTAGGTCGGAACTATGAATAGTTTGGGCTTAATACTTTTCTCCGTGCTGAGTGTAAAAATGAAGAATGTGTCGCATAGAGAAGTGGAATAAATTCTGTAGAAGAAGAAAAAAAGTATATCAGAATACTTCTAAAGAAAATTGATCCTGACAGCAAAAGCTCACTATCATGAAACGACAAAATGATCAGACCGACTTGGAAATTTCATAATTTAATGGATCATCTTTATTCCGAAAATATCTTCAAATGGAATTATGTTAAATATGTAACATATTTTCCCGTTTTTGTTCCGAAATACTAATAATAAGCTTTCATACGGCCAGTGAGCTATTTTTAAACCTCTTCAACAAGATGTTTCTAGCTACACCTTCGCTTTCTAATTTGTTTTTAAATTTCCAACTCAGTTAACACTCCTTATAGAAAATGATAATAATAATAATAATGAGTAAATACATATATATTCCCCACATTAGGCGTATCGACCTACGTCAGTATCAGCAAATAAAGACAATGAAATGTATTGAAACCGAGAAATCCAATAACCGGACATTGGGGGGATCAAAAAAAAACAAAAAAAAAAAACAAAACCCCGTCAAACTAATATAGATGTTATAGTATCGCAGACCAGCAACATACAAATAATATCATTCGCGAATTAACAAATTTGCACCATTTGCACCGTGAAGAAATATGGGAATAGTTACTCAAAGGGTGACCAACTATTATATCAGCCACGGAGAATAGATTAACTGCACAATTAAAGAGTTCAGATCTACATATATATGAGAGATGCTATAGCACACACTCAAAAGTCAGTGATACTAGCTATATATCATATTAGCAAAAAAATCGTAAATGAGGCACAATAAAGATGCTACTACTTGCCTGTTAGTAAAGCTACCTTCCCGTTAGAACAGTTTCAACAAATAAATAATAATAACGAAATGCTACTCATAAGAAACATTTGCGAATTCCATTTGTCCGGTTTTTGAAATTATTATTTAATTTTCTTTTTTTTTTTTTAATTTCTTCTAAAAATTATTTTGAATTTTTAATTCTTACTGCGCACGTACACACACACACACACTTCTGATTTTTCGATTCCGGCACAACTGCAAATAATAAAATTTCATCTCGTTTTCAGGCAAACGTTTTATTTAGGTAGCGAAGGTAAGGCGTCGAAGGAAAGTGTTCAAGTAGAAATGATGGTAAACTCGGCCACAATACCTTATTACGAGGATCATTCGCTGGGATTCCAGGCGATCGGCATACCGTACAAGGGCAAAGACATATACCTGTACATATTGTTGCCTAAATTAAATTTGAAATTGATCAACTTCACCACGCTGCTCAGCTACGTAGATATCGAGAACGTGCTGAAGAAAAGCAAGGAGACCGAAGTGATGTACGTCATACCGAAAATGAAATTAAATTCGAAAATTAACTTGAGCAAAGCGATGAAGAAACTGTCTGTTCGAACTCTGTTCGACCCGATCAAAGCGAATTTCAGCAATCTTGCGGACGGCATATACGCGGATGAGATTCTGCATCAAGTGGAAATAGAAATGGACGAGGTAGGCACCATCGGCTCGGCTGCCACAGCCGTCGTAATGACCAGAGCAGGTATCAACATCTTCCGGGCCGACAGACCGTTCCTATTTTTCATGTACAACGTAAGGGTAAATATGATTACCTTCTGGGCCAGCGTGTTCAAACCGGAACCCTACAAGTGAACCAGTAATTAGCATTAGGGCAGTTGTTTGTTCCTTTCCTAAATATTACTTCTAATTGATAGTAAAACATTAGAATTAGAAGAAAAAAAAACGATAGCGTCCTTTCCTATTTTAGCTTTTTACGTAAATAATGTTATAACGAACTATAAACCGCATACGCCGCGTCAGCCATCCAGTCTACAACGATAATTCATACCATATAATTTTTCGCGACACCCCACCTATACTTTTATCTACTCTTAAACAAACGAATAACCTTTTATTAGATACCATTCGGAATTTTATTTTAGATACATACATATATATATGTATACATTATGTTTCTGTTTTACCGAAATGTGCCATTACGTTGATAACATTTTTACTTAGACACTAAGTACCATCACCGATGCACCGATAGTAAAATTTGAAATTTATCATTTAAAAATGTTGTGTATACATTAATTTCGTAAGACGTTTGTATTAATTTAATTTATTTCATATAGCGAACATTTGGAATTAATTTTAACTCATTATTGATTATGCATACTTTTTTTGTAAATGAATTTATAATTTATGTTGTTATATCAATGATTTATTTTTTCATTATTAAAAGTCTCAATTATATTATTGTTAGAACTATTCATTTTATTGTTGTTTTTATCTGTTTGTGTGATTTAATATATTTTGTTTTAAATTTTCATTATTTATTCGATAGCTTACGAAATTTTTAATTTTAAATAATAAAATATTAATAAAATAATTAGTAAAAATTATTAAAATAACAACAATAATAATAATCAAAATCAAATAATCTTTATTATCATGGCCAGAATTTTTTTTTTTTTTTTTATTACCGTATTGTTTAAATTCTAAGTAGTTCTCCGAAGCAGGTCATTGGGGTGTAGACACTCTAGCCGTCGTTATGTACTGTTATTTGTCAAAGAGTCAGCAAGAAAGTTGATGTGTCTAATCAAGCGATCATAATATCGACTACAATGAAAGTTTATTTCCTCAATCACTGTGGGTATTTGTAGATTATTTTGGATGATGCTGTTGCGCACGATCCATGGTGCATCTCAAAAACGTCGGAGACATTTGTTATGAAACGCCTGAACTTTCTTAATGTTAGAATTGGCTGTCGCGTGCCCCATAGCTCGATACCAATCTCCAGGAAGGCACGACGAATTGTTTGTATATTAGCAGTTTGTTTTTAAGTTGAAGTTTACTTTTTGGGCGAAGTAACCAATTCAATTTCTTCATTTGTGTAAGGTAATTTTAATATGTTGTTGCCAATTAAATCGCTTGTCCAAGTATATGCCGAGATAACGAACTTGACCCACTTGGAGAATCGCTGTCCCGTCATAGCTGATATCTATGCATGTATCGCTTCTAAGTGGAAACGGAAAACAAAAATACTTTTCCGGGTTCACTGATATATTCCACCTTTTGGCCCACAGGACGAATCGATTAAGATAGTTTTATGTTTTTCCTACAGCCTGTACTACTGGGCAGGTTGAGTTAACGAGGAAAGCCGTATCGTCCGCCTACGTTGCGATTAAGCCACTATCATCAATTGGCAATAGATGGTACATCAGCAGTGTACAAGATGTAAAGTATTAGGCCAAGCACGCTGCCCTATGGAACTCCAGCTCTGATAGCCAGAATAGATGACCGAGTATCACGTACCTGTACATTTGGAATAGACGAGTAAGTGCTGACGAAGTATTCATCATAACTTTGTGCAGAAGTCTGACTGTCCACACCCTGTCGAATGCTTGTTGGACGTCTAGAAATATAGCTGCACAGTATTGTTTGCTTTCAAGAGCAGATAGGATATGTTGAACAACCCGATGGTGTTGTTCGATGATGCCATGTCGTCCTCGGATAGTCAGGAATCGCTCCCGTTCGTAAAATTTCCATCATCCTGGATAACATTATTTTTTCGAATATTTTGGAAAGAGTGGGAAGTAAGCTTATTGGTTTGTAAGAGGTGAGAAGATAATCTGACTTCCCCACTTTAGGAATTATAACGATTACGGCACACTTCCACTGAGTTGGGAAGTGAATGATTCGTAGCATGGCATAAAATATCTTTACGATGAAAACACTCCTTTAACCGGAAGAGCTTTAACTGCTCTGTTATCAATGCCATCGTACCCTGGGGTCTTCTTATTTTTTAGTTTGCTGATTTTTTCTGCAACTTAGGCGGGTGTGACGTACCTGATTGGAGTTGGAGGAGTACTCTCCGCCTGAAGAAACTCTTCACAGAATTGAACGTCGTCAATCTGTACTTGGAAATTAATGAAAACATTTTTGTTCTATTTAGAATATATGTGTGTGTCTATAAATATATATTAATGGCTACGCCATTTTTATGCTAAGGGTCATCAGGAAAAGTGTCCTGTCACGAAATTTGTCCTATGTATAAGACGATACCAGCGCTCCTACATCCCCTGGTGGTGAAAATTGGAACTGAAAGATTTTTTTCTGTTGAACGGCGTAGCCAATGAAAAAATTTACTTTTCTATAAGAATTATAGAAAAACTAGACCTGTGGGGAAGAAGGCTTGCCCATTCCGAAGCCCGAAGGGGCGAGTTTATATATATATATATATATATATATATATATACAGTGTGCAAAATAAATATTCGGACTAGCAAAAACGAAATCAAAAACGCATCGCAAGAGAGGTTAAAAAAGGTTTTTTGAATGTTTTTTTTTTATGGTCACATAAAACATACTGCAATGAACACATTGTGTGAGAAAACAAAAAAAAAAAACTTCAAAAACCGAGAAAAACAACAAAAAAATGCATCTGTCAAAGCAAACATAATATTCGGATGCGCAAAATTAATATTCGGACTTTTCAATAATCTGTAGACAACACGCCCTTGGGGTTTTTCCCGAGCGTATGCAACGCAAGCGAACGTTGTATTACTCATCAGTAAGCACTACTAATCATCACTTGAAGCATTTTGAGCATTATTGATCGACTCATATGCGTAAATCAAGTTTTAATGCGTTACGTGAAAAAATGATGTTGCGAAAAAGTAAAAATACTTCTTGTGAAGTGCGTCAAATGGTGATTTTTAATCGGGTAAAAGGAAAATCGGGTAACGAGATATCGCGGTTATTAAATTTACCTCGAAGCACCGTTTATGACATTGTAAACAGGTTTCAGAGGGAGGATCGAATTGAATCGCATAAGCAAAAGGGTCGACCAGAGAAACTTACGGACGTAGAAAAACGATTTATTCGACGAGAGATTGAAAAAAATCCTAAAATGAGCGCCTCAAAACTTGCGACAGCATTGTTGGAAAGAACTGGTAAGGAAGTTACATCTCAAACGATACGTAATACGTTTAGAAGCATGGGGTATAAGTCACGCACTGCGCGACTGAAACCGCTCCTTAGTACAGTTAACCAACGAAAGCGGTTCAATTTCGCAAGGGAATACCGAATAAAAGATGAGGGGTTTTGGAAAAATGTAATTTTCACCGATGAATCGAAATTTAATGTGTTCAGCAGCGACGGGAAAGTTCGGGTTTGGAGAAAGCCTAACACTGCACTTGAACAAAAAAATATCAAACGGACGGTAAAATATGGAGGCGGTTCAGTTATGGTTTGGGGGTGTTTTTCGGCCAGCGAAGTGGGCAGTTTAGTGTTTATTGATGGGGTCATGAACGCCGATGCGTATATTGAAATTTTGAGAGATCACCTTCATAGCAGTGCAGAAAAATTAGGCATTCGTCAGACCTTCGTTTTTTACCAGGATAATGATCCAAAACATAAAGCATACAAAACGAAGGTCTGGTTGCTATATAATTGCCCAAAGGTTTTGGATACTCCCCCTCAATCTCCGGATTGTAACCCAATTGAAAATTTGTGGGAATACCTCGACTCCAAAGTCCGTCAACACACGATATCGAGCAAGGCAGAGCTTAAAGAAATACTGCAAGAAGAGTGGCACAAGATCCCTGCAACTTATCTTGAAAAACTGGTTTCTTCGGTGCCACGCAGATGGCATGCTGTCTATAAAGCTAAAGGGATGCACACCAAATATTAAACACGAAAATTTCATGTTTTCAGCGCTATAAATACGAAATTTATTTCAAGTCCGAATATTAATTTTGCGAGTTCGAATATTATGTTTTGCTTCGACAGATGCATTTTTTCGTTATTTTTCTCATTTTTATGAATTTTTTTTTTTTTTTCACACAATGTGTTCATTGCAGTATGTTTTATGTTACTATAAAAAAAATTGAAAAAAAAACATTTTTTTAACCTCTCTTACGATGCGTTTTTATTTTTGTTTTTGCTAGTCCGAATATTTATTTTGCTCACTGTATATATACATATGTATGTATATATAATAAAAGTACAAAAAACATTCTCTTAATCAAATTTCATTGTTGATTAAATAATAAAAATAAAAAATAGAAATATATACGTTAAACATATAATTCTAGTTTTAAAGGAGAAAATAATTGCAAAGTAAACTTGTAAATTAAGTAATTTTGTTAAAACAATCAATTAAAATTTTTTTATAATCTGTTTGTCGAACCTTTAGTTATTCTGGTATTTTATTATATAATACTTGACCCATATAAAAAAAATAATATTAAAAAGATCAGTTTACAGTCTACATTACATTTTCTATTATAATACAATACATTTTTAAAATTTACATAATTTTAGAGAAGGTACTGAAATAAACACAATAATCGGAAAACTAGAAGTGCAGTGACATAACAAATTAAATTTGCCGTTTTGGAGACCACTGGACCACTGATAGTGAAAATGGAGGTATAAAAGTTTAAAAAAAATAAAACTCCCAAAGAAAAAAGAAAACAAATAATAAACTCTGTTCGTGAAATATTAAAATAAAGGCAATAAAAAAAAACAAAAAAACATACGCCTTCGATGAAAATGTTGCACTATTTCAGAATGAATGATGATCAAATCGCCTATCTGTAATCGAGTGGAACGTAACGTTACGATATTTCATATTTGTAAATTTTTTAAAATTATTTAATAAACTTTTTGTTCATTCATTCATTTCACTCTACACTTCTAATACATTCAACTATAATTTTCTTAAAATGTTCACTAGAAAGAACCAAATATATCTTAATTATTTTACGTGAATTTGAAAGTAAAATTTAGAATTAAAAAAAATATAAATGCAGAACGGAGCGTAATTTAGAAATTTCCTTTAAAATTTGATTTTAAAGTATCGGGTTTTGAACGTTTTTAGCATTCTCCAAAAATTTTGAGCGTTCTTTACCTCAAAATTCGGACTTTATGTTTACTGCGCTATATAATACAGCCTTATCATGTAATAGTTTAAAAAATTTTAAAAAATAAAATGCAAAAACGGAACGCGACTTGGAAAATTCCTTTAAAATTCGGGTTTTAAGTGCAAAGTTTCGAACGATTTTAGCACTCCTCAAAAATTTGATTTCCTATTCATTATAGATGCAAATTAACAACTATTCTAGCTTAATGGTAGCAAAGATTGATCAAATACATCTGTGTGCTACTAAGCAGTGGTGTGCACAGGAGCGTGAATACATATGCTGCACGGGCGACTAGACGGGTTAATTTCAAATGATGGAATAGTGCTCCTGAATTAAAATTTGAACACTTAAATTCAAATTTTGAATTGGATTACCAAATATGTGTATGGTGGTAAAGGAAAAAAGGGCTGGGGTAAATATGGAGTCTTGGAAGAAAATTGTAGGCGGATTTTGAACCCTAGCACTGGAAATGAGTTAAACATAGGTAATCTAGCATACAAAATTGACGATGTTATCATGTGACTAAATATTCACTTTTGATTTGCTTCCAAAGCTAACTACTTAGGTCCGTTAATGAACCTGGTTATACGCTGACACTATTTATTATTGAATTTTATTCTCCAATAATGTGGCCTTAAATTGCTATATTCACAAATTCAGAATTTTTATTTAAACGTTAATGCTATATCATCTACAAACTGCAGAACGGAGACGAGATATTTTCCCTTTTTTTTTTTGAAAATTACTTCATTCATTTTTACTATGCAAATGTCCCCCTATTCATTAAGTACAAAACAAACAGGGGCGATAAAGATCTGAAGGTAATAGCTGCGCTTCAGTTTGAACAGTAACTCCGGATGGCAGACATGATCAAAAGCTTGTTTCACATACGAGAAGACCGCTGAACGTACTTCCTTTTTTTCAAGAACCAATGACACACCGCATCTAGCATTGTTGAATTTAAAAAATGGTTGAAATGTCTAAATTGATAATTTTTCGGATAACCTTTTTTATTTTCTAGTATTAAATAACAAATCCTTTTTAATAATAATTTTTTGTAAACTTTAGATAGTGCACAAAGTAAACTTATTGGCCGATAAGAACATAAACAAATTTGAGATTTTCAGGTTTTGAGACCATCAGTATTGCTGACTTTTTTCACTTTTTTGGGCAGTACCCGTCTCGCAATGTAGAATTTAATATAGAGAAGAATAATGTAGCAGCTTTCTGAAGTAATCTTAACGATATTTCAACAGTTAATCTATCCGCTCCTATAGCTTTGTTGCGAGGAATTGATTTCAGCCAGTTTGACACTTCCTTAAGCGAGAATGATCAGAAAGCTGCATTTGCAACGCACTTCTAGAAAACATTCCACGTATTTCATGAGTGCAGTATTTGAATCTTTGTGTGGAATAAATTTTCCAAGTGATCGGAAAAGTTTTCGTCCTCTAGTCGTCCTTTTTTGTTCGTTTCTTATTGTCTAGTTTGATATTGTACGTTCTTTGTTTTGCTGAGTCATTTTTTTTTTTATTGTAGACCAATATTGCCTTTTATATTTAATGAGTTAAAATTATTATTCAAATGATTTATTTTTGCGTGTTCTTCTAATTTTGTCTAAATATCTATATTACATATATTTTTAAATTATAGCGGTATATCAGCCTCTTGTTTTTTTAGCAGTCGCAGACTGTTTTTTTTTTTTTATTATAATCATTGTGCTCGCATGAGCAGTTCTATTTGGATGTTGAGCAGTATATATATATATATATTTTATAACCAACTATTCTAAAACTATTACCACATTTTAAGTGTGTTTCAGTTATTATCAGCTACATTTTTATTTTAAAATATTTAAAATTCATTCCTTTTTTTTTTTGTATGATTCCATTAACATTCCCTAACACTATCATTACTAAGAAATTTCGAGTGAAACTATATTACTTGTTGATGTCATATTTACAGTAAAATTATATCGATAACTTTTGTTGGTATTGTAATTAAAGGATTAATTACAGACTTAAATTTAGTTTAAAATAAACTTAATATTTTTGTGATGTCTAGTGACTTCGGATTCTTCATTTGCTACTTCACACAATGCACATTTTGCTGGTTCTTCTACAGTCTCATTACGGAGGTTGGGATTGAATCTATCGGCACATTTAACACAACGTAAGGGTAAAGTGCAATAATTAGTAGAATGACCAAATTATTATCGGCGTTTGCATTGAATTAAGCCAAGATCTTTTTTCGGTTCTTCGGATGATACTACGGCATTTAGTAGTTGAATTAATTCATCGGTTTTATCATTATTTTCTGAAGATTTAACATCCTCTAAAAAGTGGAAGGAGATGTTTGGTTATATTTTTTTAAATATTCGTGATACGTAACACTTGAAAGCCATTTTCTTCTATAGGATTTTTATTCTCTGTTGACCAATCTAGATTTCTTAATTTGTTTTTAGTGCGTTTACAATCATTCTGGAGTTGAATGGATTCGCCGGTTTAACAGTAACTCCTGTTAAAGTAAATTTTAATATAAATTCGATATCTGGTATATTCAATAAAAATTTTCTGAATTCCGTTATATTAGGATTCCCCGTACATTGTACGTGTACGGAATCTTAAGTAGGTACGTAATTTCAAATTATGCCTAACTAGCGCTATCTAGAAGTGAACTTTAAAGACTATTAATAATCAACATATCCTACAATAAGAAGTAGATAGCGTTTGTTTCACGGTTCAAAGAAACTATTTGTAATATTTGCTACAAGCGTTATTTAAGTACGTTTAACCGTGTTTTACTTGTATCCTCTATTCGTATAATACACTGGAGCTTTGTCGGCATTTAAAAATCTTTTTTTTTTTCTGTTTGTTCCCCCTATTCGAACAATAATTATGATCTTGAAACTGTTGAAATATTTTCTTTTGACTGCGATTATCATTTGTTGCCCGCTTAGGTCCTGAATATTTCATTAATTTTTTCTGTTCCATATACGCTTTTTTCCCCCCCCAAAGGCTGATGAAAAATTTTAAATTAACGATGAAATGAAAGTGTTGCAAGCAAAACGGACTGTCCCTTCTCGTATAATTTCATCGGAAACCTGTTTGTTTAGTGTGCAACGCGTGTATATAATTTGATTTCTTGAGGTTATTCCACTTTTTATCGCACCGTGACGTACCCATCGGTGTTTTATTAGAAATACGATTATTTTGCTATTCTAAATAGGTAGTGAAAATAAACGAAGAATAGGTGTTTTTTTTGCGTTCTCAATACCAAACGGCTACTAGTTCTACTGACACAGATACGATCGAATCTAGGATAGATTAAATACCAGTTTGTTGAAGCGAAAGTGTTTTTACATGGGGGCTAATATTATTGCAATATTATTGCAAAACGAAACTTGTAAACTGAAAGATAAACAATTCTTTGAGCGGCAACTGACCACCTCACATCTTTATTACGTAATACCAGAATGGTATTAAAATTCGAGGTCGAAATGGCCAACAACAAAAAAAACATTAATTAATTAATTACGTATAATGTTAATAATCTATTCGACGTTTCCGAGTGTAATAATAACATCGACGCAGTAATGAACGCACATAAACAACAATGGAAAGATATTTAAGCAACGTATGTACTGATTAAAGCGGATTATCAGTTCGCTATTGTAGAACGTAGAAAACTAAACGATAAGTGACTATGCGTGCACTCTGGAGTATAATTTATTCTAAACGCTAACTCGCTTTCATTGCGATGTATTTTTCAGGTATTTTCGAATAAGTAAAAATTCCTTTTTATTATTTATCAAATATTTTGGCATGAGCAACTGCGAGACTGAAAAAACTAAGGGGAAAAAAATACACACGATAAAGAAACCGAACGTGTTTGTCTGCGAATAATAACGACGTCTGAAGAAATCAGCTGTAACATAAGGTAATTATATATGTCACTTAAGAGAGGAAATTTACTGTTTTATCCTACATGCGGAATTTAATTTTTGAACACGCGAAAAAAATAAAACAATTTTTTCAGAATACTTATTCGCCGCAGCTTCGCCCATGTCCCCGTTTAAATCTGTACTGGAAATTCATAAAAAAATTTTTTTGTTTTATCTGGAATTGTAAATTTATGTAAAGATTCTTTCTCAATCTTTTGGGGGAAACATGTTTTTCACCGTCCAACAAAAAATTGTCTTCACGTTTCACGTTTAGCTGAAGATTATCCGATCTTTCTATAACCTGTCCGTTGAGATGTAACAAAAAGTTTTGCTCAACTAGAATACACAGCCATCTCGTTTGCAAGAGGCCGAGTTATTCACACGATGATCTCCCATAATTACACATTTAAGAGAACATCTTCTTCACTCATATCTTTCAACCACTCTGTCTCGAGCTTTTTATTAAAATTAATTTATTACCGCAACAGCAAACTGCAATAATTGAGTAAGGATTTTAAATTTGAGTATAACTAACATTCCCGGTAGAAAATTATTAAAAAGAAAGTTAAACAGTTAATTTAAAAAATTTATACAGCGGTTTTGGCCCGAAAGTTCGAATATTTGATGTATCAGTTAAATACTCTATTTTATTTTTATATGTCCCCTATTAAAGTCCAATAATATATGGCTTAAACCTCTTCCAGGTTTTACAAACATATTGTACAATACATTTTTGTGTTTCTACTCCTAATAATTTATTATTATACAATAAATAAGATGAAAACGAAAACAAACATGCCCCATCCCTATCTATGTATTTTACATAATGAGGAACTATTATATCATTAACGCATATTAATTCTACATTTGTAATTACAATAAATATATATATATATATAAATATATATATATATATATAATTAAACTTAAAAGCACGAAAGTGAAAATTAAAGAAATAATAATTATCAAATAAACATTTACAACATTTAAAAATACAATACATAAATTTGATAATTAATACATTTACATCAGACAAGACATAAATTATTACCTGAATCGCTTGAAATAATACATGTGGAATAATTCAAAAACAAAAAAAAGAAAAGTAAACCGTTGCCTTTGTCAGTAATTACAGAGACAGTACTGACAGAAATAAATAAAAGAACGTTAAAAAGTTAATTTAAAAAATGTATACATCAGTTTTGCATGGTCAGGCAATTCGCAAAAATTTTTTTAACGATTAAAAACAGCACATACAACAGACAAAACTTGCGAAAACGAAATAATTTCGATGTAAACGAAACGAAAAGAGAATATGCAGATCGAAACAAATTTGAAACGAACGCGGACAATACAGAAAAAAATTGATTGGTTTAATAAAAACAGTTTAATTTTCCCTAACAATATACGCTGTCCCTGTTCAGAATAAACACCATATTGTTTACGCTGTTATTAAACACTAAACAACCTTAAAAAAAAGAAAACTAAATTGGAAAGGGAACATGTTGAATCGTTCAAGAGAAAAAAAAAACATCGGAACCAAATGAAACCACACCATTCTCTCCTTTTGAAATAAACAAATAATCACAATACAACTTAACACTATGACAATAGTATAAGTTTTCTTACTTTTTTTTTTGGATACGATAAAAACTGATCGACAGAAATACTTCTGTTTCCTCCTAAAATTGGCTACTTAAATTTCAACAGTTGCGGTTTCTAAATCTTAAATCCAAAACCAAGCTAAATATTTTACAACTTCTTTCTGGATGTTGCGTGATACTAAGTTTTCCTAAAAATAGATTATAACCCTTCTTCACTCTTAAAATTCCAAAGATATACGAAAAAAATGAAACAACCTTCGTAAATATTATAATACGGTAAACCTATTTATTACGAAGATATAATGTTTTAGTTATTTTTTGGAAACAGTTTTCAACTACTTTTCACTTCATAAAGTTCAATTTTTCAAAAAATCTTTCTCATTTGATATTTTCGGTATATGGTATATTCAAATAGGCTTTCTGATAACCAATGCAAATGGTTTCGGCTGAGGCGTAATCATTATTTTATGCCAAAAACGGGGTAAAGCCTTTAGATACAATTAAACTTTAGGGGGTACTTAAAACGAATCTGGTACACTTTTGGTATGCTGTATAAAGAATATTAAGACAAAATTGTAATTTGATAACTCATTTCTACGGAAAATGTAACGGTTTATGTGTTTTTTAAAAAATGATTTTTTTTATCCCTTTCTATGTCTTTAAGTTCAAATTTTCAAAAAGGTGTTTTTACTTGACATCATCAGTAATATACACTGTATTCACATAGATAATCACGATTCATTTAGATTGCAGCGTGATTTTTGGTTTTCTCAAAAATGGGATTCTGCCATTCTTTTCTCTTAAAATAAACAATTTTGCACAATTTTAGTGCACCATACGCGTATGTCTTCATGCGAAATTATACAATTTGGTAAACCTATTTTCGTCAAAAGTATAACAGTTTGTGTATTTTTTGGGAAACAGTTTTTAGCCCTTTTTCGTACCTTGAAGTTCGAATTTTCAAAAAAGCGTTCTTATTCTATATTTTCAGTATATACATTATATTAACATGAACTTACACGTAATAATCACGATTCGTTGGAATGCAACGTGATTTTTGGTTTTCTCAAAAATGGAGTTTCGCCTTTTTCCCGCCTCAAAATTTTGAGGATTTAAAAAAAAAATTGCACGCGTTTAGTAGACCATATGAGGTATTTTTGTGCGGAATTATAATTCAGTAAACTCATTTGCACAAAAATTATAACAGTTTTTGTATTTTTTGTAAAACGGTTTTTAACCCCTTTTCACCACTTAAAGGTCGGATTTGCAAAAAAGCGTTCTTATTCAACATATTCAGTATATATATATATATATATGATATTCACATGAAATTACATGCGGTAATCATGATTCTCGTTTGGTTTAAAGTGTGATTTTTAGTTTACTCAAAAATGGGGTTTTGCCCTTTTCTCCGACTAAAAAAAAAAAAATTTTGCACATATTTAGTACACCATATGAGGCGTTTTCGTGCGGAATTACAATTTTATAAAACCCATTTTTACCAAAAATATTATAGTTTGTGCGTTTTTGGAAAACAATTTTTACTCGAATTTTCAAAAAAGCCTTCTTATTATCTGACATCTTCGGCACATACGTAATGTTCATGTAAAATTTCAATTATCTGAGGTAAATTGTTTTGGCTGTAGCGTGATTATTAGTTTTTTAAAAAACGATTTTGTGACTATTACCCCCCTTTTCACCGCTAAAAAAATTTGAATGTTTTAATGCATTTTTAGATGACGTCAATACATAGTATCGTTGTATTGGGTGCCAATTTTCAGCTTCATAGACCCGGTAGTTGCAACAATAAATAATTGCTGTGCCTTTCAATTATTTCCAGATTTCCGATATAATTAAAAGAAAAATTTAAATCGAGAATATTTTTGGACACATTAAAAACGGAGATTGTTCTGAAAATGCTTAAATACGGATCTAAATTTTAGAAATTTTTAAAGCTAAGAAGAATTTTTCTTACCAGGGTAAAAATTTTTTATCGCTTATCAGTACGTATTCTGTTCACAACACCACCTAAATCCAGGCCTGATGCTCTGACTTTAGTTCTATAATCTTAGAAAACAATTTTTATTAAATACAATTTTTTCAGATTTTGTACGCTTTTCGCGTTTATAATTTATTTATTATTAAGTTTAAAGTTCATACCTATATAATCAAAGAAGCAATCAAATACAGGATTGATCGAATGAAAGCAGTTAACAAAAGAAATATATAATAAGAAATATCTATAAACAAATGTGAAACTGAGGCGCTATAACAGTGAGATTAGACCGGAGGCGTTATATGCAGCGGAGGACTTAACAATGAACAGAAAAGGATTAAATAAACAAATTAAAATCATAGAAAGAAAGATACTAGGAAACAAGGTGGAAAATATATAAAATGGAGTAACCAGGATAAATAGCAGCATGTGGAAAAAATTACTACCATGATCCGAAAAAGAAGAATTCGATTATATGGCCATATACAAAGGGTGGAGCCAAGCAGACTCACCGGAAGATTGTTTAATTACACGCGAAAATTAAAAGTGAACGGCACGTAGTGCACGGAGACCAAAAGTGACATGGAGGAACTGACGATTAGGTCTAAAAATATAGAACAGCGATTAACATTAAAGAAGAATCTATTTAACTGTAAAAGATTCACGATGAAACCGAAAGGAAGATCTGGCATTTTGCGGACCGAAGAAAGGAAAAAAAGACACGGTGAAAGAATGAAAGCAGTATGTAAACGGAGAAAGAAGAATGGCAGAACCAGTTAACAACATAATCCATCAGTGGCTAATTCGAAACAGTAATAATATACATATAGCTTACGATTCAGTTTCGTAATGGAAGATCGCATTAAAAAAAAAAAAACTTCAAATTTCCACGATACTCGCAAAAGTATCAGTACATATATATGTCTTTGAGATTTAATATATTCAAAAAGGAAATAGCTAGCGTGTAGAATTGTTTTTGTAAGTAAAAAAGAATAAATCTCAAAACGTACCGTTAATTTTTAAATTTTATTTTTATTTTGTATTATCTATCATCATTTATATAACATTCGAATTAACAGAATTGCAAGTTATAGATTATAATGGACGATGGCTGCTGCAGTATGCTATATATTCACGTGTTTCGAGATGATCGATTACAGAATCAATTATTTTTCTGCTTCGTGAAGTAGATATGGCGAAATCGTTGTTTAGTTGTAATCCTAACTCGATGTGCATAAATCCAATAAATTCCGGTCTGTACGGTCCTCTTGGATCCAAATTAAAGTCTCCACTAACGATCATCGGTATATCGTGATAATTATGTTTTTCAGGTACCTCTAATTTAGGACTGTACGCTATAAGATTTAAGACGATGAATTGCTGAATTTTCTCAAACGATGTATTCGGTGAGATATAAACTGATGCGAGTATAGTTCTTTTAGCATTGATTGTTGTCTTGACCGAGCAAAAGTCGCCAACACCATCATGACATGTCGCGAGTTGATCCACGCTCATATTATTTTGATCAAACTTCCGCAAATCGTTTTTGATATTGTTAGACTGCAATGCGGTGGAAACAGTTATGTTTTCGCAAATGGCGACGCCACCAGAACGAATCGTATTCCTTTTAAATTGAGTGCGAAATCCTGGTATTTCAATAGAACAATCGTTTTCAATTTCAGACAAGGCAAGAAATTTACATCGTGGATTAATCGCTAGTTAAATCGAGCAAGGTACACACAACGAGAGCGACGTGGAATCCGTCTGCGTAGAACGATTGAGAAAATTCCGGCACTGATCGTCTACCGTTTGTAAATGATGCCGTTCGAGACGAGTAAACTCGTTCCTTTAAGGATCTCGATTAAGTTCTCCGCGATGGTGATAAAATGTGTGATCACACCATCGTAATTCGTTAGGAATAGTCCAGCGAAGAGACGCGAGAAAGGGCTATACATATAAACGAGCTGCTGTCCAGGACACTAACTGTACTTGTAAATGATCGAGTGTAGCGCCTTATGATTTGTCTATAGTAATCGCATAGGCTTTAATTTATATGTAAATTATATTCAACTTCGTGACTTGTAAAAATAAAAAATAATAATAGAAAACCAAAATCAATGGCCGATTCGACGCAGGAATCACGTAAACGCAAGAGGGACGAGGAATTTCAGAACAGCTATGAATTCCTTCAGTTCATGAACGTTTTTAACACCTTTCGGTTTCAAAACTATCGAAAATGAGAAGTTTGAAGCGTTTCTTCGATTCATTGATTCGAATAAACCGGCTTCGAAGAGTGGTGCCGAAAGAAGCCGTGAGTGGCGACAACGGCAAATGAATAAAAAACAAAAAAAGTTTGCAATGTGGAACCAAAATCAGTGGCCGATTCGCCGCAGGAATCACATAAACGCAAGATCGTTCGCCACTTTTACAAGTAACGATTTTACTGTTTGTGTTTGCACAATGCAAGTACGTTGAGTTATCGGTATTCACGAATGATCGATGTTCGGATTTGCAAGTACGTGTGCCTGGGCTTTTGAGCGCAGTAAACGGCCGATTTTTGAATGGTTGAAAGACAGCCAGAATCGTTTTATCGCACTTGTTTCGATGTTGCGTTCGATGTAGCGTAAAGTGCCGATTGCGCCGTTGACGAGACCATCTCTAACACGTCAATATTCGCTTTGATCATATAAGGTTTACCAATTTGAAGGCGAACGATCTTGCATTTATGTGATTCCTGCGGCGAATCGGCCACTGATTTTGGTTCCACATTGCAAACTTTTTTTGTTTTTTATTCATTTGCCGTTGTCGCCACTCACGGCTTCTTTCGGCACCACTCTTCGAAGCCGGTTTATTCGAATCAATGAATCGAAGAAACGCTTCAAACTTCTCATTTTCGATAGTTTTGAAACCGAAAGGTGTTAAAAACGTTCATGAACTGAAGGAATTCATAGCTGTTCTGAAATTCCTCGTCCCTCTTGCGTTTACGTGATTCCTGCGTCGAATCGGCCATTGATTTTGGTTTTCTATTATTATTTTTTATTTTTACAAGTCACGAAGTTGAATATAATTTACATATAAATTAAATCGAGTGAACAGGCAATTACGTGAAAATGACGTATCAAATTACCTAGCAAAAATTAAATCGCCACGTACCATTCCAAGTGCTGGGTTTTTAATTCTAAATTTCGAGAATTGTCGCGCAAAACCTTCAGACAGCAAGAAAAAAGTTTTACAAAATTATCTGCGGAATGTTAAAATGTTTTACGAAATTAGAAAGAGAACGTTACGTTTCGTTGCGTTGCGTTACACGATTTTAGGTTGACCCCCAGCCCAATGACATATATATGTCAAAAAAAATTTAGTCGATTATAATATAGCGGATTAGTTTTAAATAAAACTGTACTGAGATTTGCAACTACTAAAATCATAACCGTCGAAATAGTTCTCATGCCTTCATGTGGGGGTAATACGATTGAATAACTTGGTCCAGTTTTGGTCACTAAACTTACTTACCGAAAACTAAATTATTTACTATTCGAGTACCTCTACACGTATTTTTCTCCGTAACACCTACGTCAACTATATTTACAACAGCAGACTTTGATGGAATTTGGAATTACGCAAAAACTAACATAGGATCCATTTAAAATCTACAATAAGCTGTTTAATAAGAATAAGTAATCAAACTGTAAAGGCCCATTAATACCGAAAGAACTATATTACAAATTTTAAATTTTCTTTTTACACATAAAAATAAATTTAACAATTATAGTGGTCGGAGTGAGTAAGAGAATATAAAAAACTTGGAAGAAGAAAGAGTGACCTGAATAGTAGAGGGAGGAGAGATTTGCTAAGAATAGATCCAGAGTTATTTAACTTTGCATTGGTGGCAACCAGATCGTCTGAGATACACTAAATAAAAATGTAATCTGCAGAGCTGAGAAATAGGGTCAAGCGAATAAATATTAAAAGTGCGTTTGAAAGTGAAAGTAAGGGAATAAAGAGAAATAGAGTTTTATCTTTGAAAAGATGGGAAATAAGAGTGATGGGTACAGAAGGAATGTTAAGAGAAACAAGTGTATATACTAAGAAGGTACACATTATTAAATGCAAACAGAGACGCTAATATAAAGTTGGCAATAATGAATTGTGTTTTTCTATCGGGCTTCCTAATTCTTCTTGCTTCTTTACATCTTATGTCTTCCTTCTTTCTCCATTAACTCAGTTCTTGGTTCCAACATTCTGTAAGTTTTTCATCAAATTGTTATTAAATTAACCTGTTTTTTTCCCGTCGCTTCTGGAAAGTCCGTTTTTGACATGACTAATTCTAAAAAAAAAAAAAAAAAACAAAAAACGAACGGTAATCTTAATTTTTTAAATATATAAATTATATCTCACATGAAGAAAATAGTCAAAATGTGAAAAAATGAATAAAACATAAAAACTTACATGCAACAAACTGATTATTAAAAGATTTTTTTTATTCAATTAAAACTTTTTCAATCTTACTTATCATTTTTCTTCAATTCCTCTGTTCTTTTCAGTTTATCGCTTTGCTGAAGGAGTATAACTTGTAACCTATATACATAAGTACACGCATTATTATTATTTTTTTTTTTTAATTTATTTCACTGCGAAGTATTTTGATCAAGTCAAAGAGAGCAAATAACAAAATTGATGAAAATTAATTCCCATATAAAGAATTCGAAGAAAATAAATAGCATTTTTATTTAATGAAGTAATTGAGTCGGATTTTCCACCCCATTTTTCTGATAAACTTCCGGCTATGTCACTAATTAGAATTATTTCTTTTATAATAATGTTAAATAATGACAAGTTTTTTTGTGCATTTTCCCGAATTGCCGCTATTTTTTAAAAGCCCTAGGTAGACCGATTTTCAAAGTCAAAGATTTAGAAGAAAATTAAATATTAAAACAAAGTTTACATTTTGTAAAGCAACTTAAAAAAGAACAACGAAAAAAAATTTAACTCGTCCCTTATTTTGGTAAGGATTGGAGAATTATTCAGAAGGATGTTGCCCAAAAAGTGAAACAATATATAACGGTATTTAACTAATGGACTTTAATTCCGAACTTCTTAAATTATAATAAGAAAAATTTTTATTTACATTCTGATAAATTTGTTTTCATTTGTGCAGTTGCTAATTTCGAAAAAATTATAAGAATATGTATAAAATTAATTTTACAATGTTCTTTTGCAGAATTTAAAAAAAGAATTAAGTTTTATTTTAAAAATGATCGTTTCCTAATAATTATCCATGTCTCCTTCATAGATAAATCCGATGATGGAAATAAACTTTCATCATTAGCATTCCACCAGTTTTTTTCCAGAAGTTCCTAATCGTCTTCAGCATTAACACAGTAAACGTTTTAAAATCTCGGAAGTATAAAATTTAAAAATCAAATTAATTTTAATTCGAAAATTCTTTTCGAATATGCAATTTTTTTTTGTTTTCATTTAAATTTTTTTTTTGTTTAAATCACACAGTGTGTTGCTCTGTACTAATTTAGTAATTAACAGTAATAAATATATTTTAATTTCAACATTACAATGTCCACAGAGTGCACAATAATCACGTCTCATTAGGAAAGCCATGTGACCTATTTTTTTTTTCTTCTTTTTACTGTACATATTTTCAGTGTTTTAAATGTAGGAGTGTCTTAATAACTTATTTTGGAAAATTAATTTTTAACATTTCTTATATGTATGACATATAAAATCCTAAAAACAGTGATTCAAAATCACTAAAAAGATCAAATAAATTCAATAATCCTGGAATTGGTTAACCTATATATTTAAAATTGCGCATACAAATCGCAAAAAATGTCCTTTCAGAAGGAGTGTTTAACTTTGGGACAACTATTACCCTCCATCAAAATTATAGAAAACGCCAAGAATTCATGCTACGAAATTCTAACTAATCGAAAGCAATACATTTTTTTTTGAATATATTTGTGATACTAGCTCAATAAATGGAAGAAGGAAAAAATAAAGTTCTTAAACGTTTAAGGATAGAAAATAAAAATAATTCAAGCGAGGAATAACAGAAACAGACATAAATGAGAGAATGTAATATAAGAAATTGAAAATATGGCTAACAGTCTGCTACAGGAAATGAAAGAATAGCTAATGAATCCACTATCTCATTGCCCCCAATGGCCCTAAATGGCCGGTTACAGAAGATCGAGCTGACTTGAAAGTGGAAAAAGTCATGGATGAGAGAGCGTATGAGAAGTAATACATAATCAGAAGAAGAATGTCAGTCTGTAGAACACTTTTAGAATCGGCGGTTATGAGGAATAGTAGGAAACAACAAGTGACGAAGATATAAGGAGAATACAACGCGTAAAATAGAAATTGATTCCGCATAGAAAGAAGTAGGGAAGTTTGAAAGATGCTGAATAATTCAAAGGGAAAGTTTTTCTCCTACTTACATAGGTTCCGTCTTTCTGATGGCCCTGGGTGTACCATGTGCACCTCTGATGTTGAAGATAACATTGAACATCTTTTTTACTATTCCAGATTTGAGGATCTTAGATCCAAATATAACATTAATAGTTCCCAATCTCTAATCATCACCGGAGAAAATTCTACAAATCTCCTGTTGTATATGGAGTCTGCGATTCACAGAAAGTTCATAAACGGAAACTAGCACACTATTAACTCCCTAAACTCAAATTCAATCGTGAAACCGCAAATGTAGCATGGTGTTTTTCTATCTTCCACACCTCCTGTAAATAGCCAAAAAGCATTAAATCATTGCACATAATATTTTTAAGTTATTTTAAGTTATACTTTGAAAAACTCATCTATGAAACACACACGCTTGGTGAGTAGAGGGACTACGTTTTTCATACTTTTACCAGCTTAATTTAAGTAAATTTTGCAGGAAAGTACCACACGATTCTATATTTATTAATATTTTAGCTAAACACGCACATGTACTCACTCCTGATTTAAGCACACTAGTTCCCTGCGCCTTTAAACACATGTTTTTTTTTCTTTTCTAAATACACCATTTATATTTTAGAAAAAAATCAAGGCAGGAGAAAAAAAGGCAAAACTAACTTCATTTGATCTTTTGGAGCCGTTAGTAAAAATTATGACACGATTAGGAAAAACGGAGAGCTTAAAGCGAATCAGGAAATTCAATTTTGGTGACATGCTAAACGGGTCTGGAATCGATCGGTAAAGAAAGTCATATAATAGGATAAAGGCGACTGGAAAAGCTCAAAAAGAAAAATAGAGAGCTTATCTTGGCTACAAACATAGTCTGAAAATTGAAGGAGATGAACAGAAAAATGGGATAAAATTGCAGTTTTATTAGAAATCGCCATTTATGAAGGATAGAAGAGTAAGAAAAAACAGGTGAAAAGAGGCAGATGTTTAATCACAAAGCTATGAGCCAAGTAGGATCTATGAAAGAAGAGAGGAAAGGATATGAGATTCAGAAAGAATGACTGGAACCGGGGTAGATATCAGGGCTCTGAGGGGAAGACGAAGAGATATTATCAGAGCGATCTAATTTCAAAATAGGAGACCTATGATAAGTGAATTAACTTAAATAAAGGAAAAATAATCTAAGATATAGAGCGAATAAATGGCTCACAGAACATGAGTAAGGTCTCATTTCAATTAACATACGGGAGAGATTTTAAAACGGGTTGAATTTTTTGAGAGGGGGAATAGATACCAGTGTGTAATGACGGCTGTCAAGGACGATTCCCAGATAACGAAAAGAGTTTACAAGAGGAATTGGACAGGCAATAGATGAGAATTAGGAGGAGAAATAAAGAGATGAATATTAGAGAGAGCATTTTCTAGTAACGTTAAAGGGTTTTTAAGAAAGAAGTTAGCTGAAAGAGAATAATAATAAGAGTGTTAAAATGGGTGGGAATGTTAAATGGCGCTGTCTGTTAAAAAGTGAGTAAACAAGGTAACTCTGATACATCAACGAAAGCAAGAATTAATCATTTTTTATTCATAAATGACACCAAACGTCCGATAGAGAATTGCACTGATGCAATCTGATGGATCTCGTTCAGGACAAAAACCGAACAGATTGTATCCTTGAACGGAAGCGAGAGGAGCAGGGCAGAACGAAGAAAACTAAAGCTTCGAGTTAAGCCTAATACCAGAAAAGAGGAAAAAAACTGGAGCCACGAAAGAAACTGAATATATTTAAAAGGATCTTTTGAGAGCAGAAAAAGTGATCCTATCTAAGCCCGGAGAAGGATTAGAGGAATTAAGTAAAAAAAAATAAATTTAAGATACAGTAAAAGGAGAGCTAGATATTAAGAGCTAAGAGAAAACAGGAAAAGTCAGGATTCCTGGAAGCTAAGAATGCAGCTGAGAGCTGTGGAATCAATAAACGGGATTAGTTTTTCCGGGAGAAAATTATGATCGGAGGGACGTTTTCGGAGTTAACGGACTTTTAGTCATTTCCACAGATGAGAGGAATTAGGGGTAGATCGAGAAAAAGAGGATCAGAAGCTTTTCTATGAATTTTTCTTCGCTGTTTTAAAAATAAATCTGGCTTTAGCATTATTCTGATGAGCCAAAAAATTAGAAAGGAAAGGACAAGAACGAAAAGCTCTATAAACGGGGATGTACTTGAATTAAAGGCCGCCTTATAGTCCTCATTCCGTCACAATAAGGAAGACGTTTTTAAATTTTTTTCTAAAAACTGATCGGTTAAAAGGGAAAGAACGAGCTAAAGCAGAGAAGGCCGATTCAACAGGTAATTAATATTGAGAAACTGGGTTTGAACTAGGGGGGGGAAAAAAAAGTGTAAAGAGCGAGGAGTTAACGAGGCAGCGGAAGATGAATCATTCTCCTTTAAAAGAAATCTATTCAAGAGAGTGGAGAGGTGCATTAGAAGCAGAAAAAGGAAAATCGTTAAAAGAAATAGTGCTAGGTGATCGGAAAGCAGGTTAATAGAACTAGAAGAAAGCGCTTCTTTTAACGTGAGTTGAAGACCGTCATTCAAAAGAATTTTGACAGGTGAACAAGAGAAGAAGGGGGGTAATGAAGTATAAGAAAAAGTGCGCAAGATGTATAACGCGTAACAGGGCTTAGAAGGTTTTAGGTGCAATAAAAAACGCAACATCCGATAAATCCGGAAGAACGTCACTAAAAGAAAATGCGATGAGAGTCGTAAATAGTTTCGTTGTTAAAATGAAAACGCTGTCGGGAACACCGAAAACATGAAAAGTGGATCAAAGTGTGATTAAAACGAGATTAGTGGTGACGACAATAGAGGAATAAAATCGGTATCTAAGAGAGAAGATTAGAAAAGAACAGACAGCCCGTATTTCTAGTTGATAATAATAATTCATACAAATTCGTAATATAATAATAATAATAATAATAATAATAATAATAATAATAATAATAATAATAATAATAGTACATAATAATAATTAATCAAATCAAATCATTTATTTTATTTATTTCAAATCAAATCGTTTATTTTTTTATTATTATTATCCAATTTCCATTTATGCGCAAAGTTGCGCGAGTAATGGATTACAGATTAACAATAAAAATCACTGAAAAAATAATAAATAAATGAATATTACAAAAAATATAATAAGAAAAAAAGAACAAGTAAATAAAATAAGTAAATCATAAAATTTTATAAAAAAATAAAAAAAAAAAACGCATTCTAGATAATTCATTTGAATAGAAAAATTAAAAATATAACCTAGAGTTATTAGGTATAACAATTACTGTGTATACGAGTATAATGAAGATGGGGAAACATAATTATGTTTTTTAAACTTGTATTTTAATTTAATTAATAATTTAATATAAATAAAGTTATATGTTTTAACGAATTGAAAGGTACTCTGTGTCCGTGCAATATATAAAAATATATAACATTTGTAACGTAATTTAAGGGTTTTAAAATATAATATTTATAAATTATCAGATTATTATAACACATAATAAACATAATTAAATTAATTAAGAGGAAAGTGAAGAGAAAAATTGATATGAAAGTGGAACTAGTAAGCTAATAGGAAAACGTTAATCTTATTACAGACTGAGACGGCTACATATTAGGTGCCTGTATTAGTTTAAGCCTATGCCGCTTTCATATAATTCCTTGGAAGATTCTTAACATCTGAGGGAAGAGAATTATATATTATCGCTGCTTTATATTGTATCTGTAGTCTTGTATGAAGCTTATTAAACTTAGGAATAGTAGCCATAAAATCATTTGCTGACCTCGTGCTACCTTCCCGCATTTTGATATTCAATTTTGTACTATATTTATTCATGAATAACAAATAAATTAATTCTATATAACTGTTTTAATTTTAGTAACTCATGATTATTTAAGTCGTTGATATTAAGGCCAAAGGTTTTAAATATAGATTTTTGTAGTAGTATTATGTGTCTTAAATAATATTTTGTAGCCCCCCCCCCCCAAAAAAATATATATATTAATCGATATGCCAACACTGGTTGATATACAGCTAAATATAATAATTTACATAAATGGCGTTTGGGAAAATATTTCTGAAGGTAATAGAAGAGGTAGTTAAGCTTTGATAGCTTTCGCGAAACATATTCTGGATGCTTAGCCAAATTTAACTTGCGGTCGAACATAATTCCCAAGTATTTAATTTCATAAGTTCTATGTAATCATTGTTTGGTAGTAACAATTTTAAACTGTCCCATGTTTCCGGATGATGATAACTGTAAATAATGTATTTTGTTTTCTCATAATTTAACACTAATTTATTAGAATGTATACAATGAGCAAAATTGTCGTAACACCTTCTTGCGCTATATTTTGTAAAATATAAGGGGATCTGGTATCTATCAGAAGAACAGTGTCGTCAGCATACACTAGTATCCTACCTAAGATACTAAGGTTACACAGGTCATTTATGTAAATTAGAAATAGAAACGGTCCCAGAATACTTCCCTAGGGTACCCCGTAATTTTGAACCTCTTCATTGCTGTAGCTATTGTTAATTTTTATGATATATTTCCTTTCTTGTAAATACGATTTAAACCAAGATAAATCCTCGGAAGCCTGCATTTTACAGTTTTACTAATAATAGATCAATCGTATCAAAAGCTTTTTTAATGTCGAAGTAGACCGCCAGAACTGATCTACCTTCTTCTAAATTTTCTGAAATAAACTTAATGAGCTCGAATAAGGCTAGTTCAGTTCCTCTGTCCTGAAGAAACCCAAATTGATTTTTACTGAAGAAATTATTCTTTTCTAGAAATGATATGATTTTTATCTTTATACACTTCTCAAAGACTTTCGAGATTACTGACAGAATACAAATTGGTCTATAATTACTGGCAAAAGTTACGATACCACTTTTACAGACCGGTGTAATGACGTCAATTTTTAGAATACTTAATAATAATAACTTCGCAAACATTAGATAATTTTTTTTTTTTTCTTTTGAGCTATCTCTTCGAAATAACGACGCGTCTTCGATTGAGCCTTTTTATTCAAAATACTTCTTTAAAATTTGGACAGGTCCTCTTAAGATACGGGGCACTGTAAAGAGACTCGCCACACTTATAAATTAATACCAAATGTACATGAAAACCGAAATCTGGAAATAATTCCTGATTTTTACACGACACAATTACTAACAAATCATGGGAAATTCGGCGACTATCTCTACAAAATGAAACTGTGTGAAAATAATACAATTCTGTCCAAACTGCTTATTACATTCTACGTGAATGTAACAAATGCGCACAATTCCGTGACTTTGACAAAAACATAAATTTGACAGACAAAATTACTGCCGCAGAATTCCAAATATTCGCATTCAAAGCACTGCATGAGAAATTCGCAGGTCAGCTAAGGAAGTAACATAATGATCTGAATGTATCTATGTTGTATTTTTAATTTTTTATTAACATTTCTACATATATGATAATATTATAAAGTATGTTAGGTAAAATGTGCATTTTTATATTATAATTTATACAGTTTTGATTATTACACAACTTATTAAATATTATTATGAATTTGCTTATTTGGTTTTAATGTAATTAAAATGTTCATAAAATTTTAAATTATTGTTTATTATTATGTCCAAGTATTTTATTTGTTTAACATAGTTGATCTTTAAACCGTACTGTTCTAAATTTAATGGTTTATTGCTATATTTTTTTTTTTTTTTTTATTAAATATCATATAATTTGATTTACTTTCGTCAATCTTAAGGTTAAATTTGTTAAGCCATTTCGCTAATTCTATGTAAACTAAATTTATCTTATTTTCTATCTATGATGTAATTAGTATTTAAGCTGGCTCGTGTACGTTTGTATGTGAATGTATAGGTGTGAGTGCATATGAGCAAGGATATATATATTAAAACATTATTTATAATTTACTAAACTTCCGAATTTCTGTTTATGATTAAATGAATAAAATTTGTAAGGGCGGTACTTGGTTGAGATTAAGCCTAATCGGCAGTGCTCCGGGCTAATCTACCAATGATTCAACTATTTGTAAAAAAAAAAAAGAAAAAATAACATTGCTATTCTTAAATGAAAAGGATAAATTTATCGGTGCTAGACCGCATTTGGCATCCCCAATGGCGAAATTTGTTACGCGACACGATTAGTGTGTTTTTGTTTTTTTCTTCGTTATCGCGTGATATTGATAATTAGTTGTTTTGTTACATCTTATGTAGATTGTTATTTGTTACACGTATCTATTTCGAATAGGTTTAAAATGAGTATAATGCTATTTTCCAGCCAGCCTGCGTGTCATTTCATTATTAAATAAATTAAATAAAACGAAGTGTAATACAAATCATGAGAAATTTTACATATTAAAATAAATCTTAGTGTCGAATGTAATAATTTATGATCGCGGTGAATACTTTTCAATTTTGATTACGTGATTATGAATTATCACATTCAAAACTAGTGACTGGCCAATATATTTATCATAATATGTAAAATTTCCCGTAATTTTGTTTATTTAATTAATAATCAGGTTTAGAATTTCTGGTAATCGCAATGAAATTAGGAATGGATAGAATAAGAATTCTTCTATTTGTATTACCAAAATTATTATTTTAATCGATTTTATCACCGTTTGTAACATGTAAAGTACATTTGAAATTTTTCAAAAGATCAAAAATTACACTTATAGGACGAACTAACACACCTTATACATGTCAGATATTAATAGTAACACTAAAAACCACTTAGACAATACAAATTTACTAGAACCACCGTTTATATCATTTTACAGAAGAAAAAAAAAAAGGTTCGTTTTATCTCATCGCAAATCGAGAAACATTCGAAGTTAATTTCGGCCTGGTGCCAATTGGCGATAGGATTTTAAAATCCATATTGCACAAACGAGAATTGGGAGGAACTGAAATATCACGATCCGTATCAGTTTTAAATAGAAAACTTATCACGATTTCAGCGATACTGCGAATAAGCGTCATGGGTAAATGATTAAATGAAGTAACAACAATAATAATAATAATAATAATAATAATGAAATAAAAAGAAAACGAAAAAAACGCGGTACATGGCGAAAGATTAAGTTGTCAGGGTGGACGGAGATTTTGAGATCAGTTTTGCAGAAGCGGGGACAATGTTCCAAACCGGTTTGTGTATGATTCTATAAAAATGAAACGAAATCTTAGTTGTAATGTAAAATGGATCAGCGGAGATCGCATGTCGTGATAAAGCGTAAAGCATGTGATAGGGAATAAAAATCGCCTAGGAAATTCCAGCGGATGTTGATGCCACATTCTGTTCCCTCTATTCTACACATTAACCGAGCGTGTATCTAGATATCCGTGTGCTCATTAAAAGCATGCCGCTCTTAGATCACCGTATAACCGTTTTTCCTTTTCCTTTTTTTTTTTTTTTCGACATAAAAAAATACAATTACGTCTAAATATTGTTTTGTAAAAAAAACATCGTAAACGGCTCCGAGCGAGGGGAAAAAATTTTATCCATATTTTTCGAAAAATAATACATGTTAAAAAACCTATTATTCCGTACGCAAAAAGGAACATGGACGACATAAGACTATGATGCGTAATGAAATATATAGAAAGCTGGAGTTTTAATAAAGGATTATTCGACGCAGAAAGTGAGAAACATTCAAAGAAGATACACAATCGATATCAGAGACACCATCGCTTCATGAAAAGGGGAATATGGAAAGAAAAACCAAGAAAAAATGCGAAAAGAAGGAAAACAGGGAGGGGAAGTTGTGTTTCAGTAAAGCTCGATAATCTCTGCAGCTTTTACGGATAATTATAAACGAAGTGACTAGAATTCGGAGAGAATGACGGAAATGTAAAAATACAAAAAGATTTTGCACGCGGTTAAGTTTTAACAAGGAACATGTAGAAAAACGTGACGGAAGAGAATAGTCCGATCTAGATAGAGTGAGGTACACCTATACAGCAAACAACCACCAGCACCCTAATTGTACGACGAGAGTAGTGATTTTAAAAGGTGCACGCGTATTCTCTTTTGAAGCAACAAGTATTAATAACAAGTATATCTAAATAGCAGAAGCAATTAACGAACACAAATCACCTAGAATTAGATTAAGGGAGGATTATGTAAGAACGAAAATCATAAAAGAGAATTTAAAGATAAAAGAGATGGGGATATTGCATATGAGGTGATTAATGAATCACTTAACTCCGTAATGACCGTGTTACAAGAAGAGTATAAATGTGAACTGGTCTATGAAAAGGGCGCTTACGTGTCAAAAAATCATTTTGCACTTTTTCGCCAATTCGGATAGAGTTTGAGACACTTTTTCACATGGTGAAGACCAGCAAGTCATAATTTGTTGAAAAGTTTACTACTAAAAGTTAAGAAAAAGAAGAAAGTACAATTACAAAAAAACTCTTTTTTTTTTTTTTTTAATCCGCAATAAGCTAAATAGATCGATTTATAAAATTTAAAAAACATTATTATATGCTAGAAAAACATTTTTACACAAAAGAAACATATTCTACGTGAAAAAAAAGACGACCCCAAGCAACCTCGAAGAATCGGCAACAACTAACGAGAAACTAACGAAAAGAATTGTTTAATTTTAACAACTGTTTTCGAAAAATCTATTTTCGCACGTAAGCCCCTTTTTCGTAGACCAGGTCACAAATAAGGATTTCGTCGACATAGAATAAGAAAGTGGGATTTAAGGAGCGATTTATGACAGATGCTGAAGAGAGAAGAAGTCCAGGGTAAATTTTAACTGAACCGAAATGTAAAGAGAAGTAAGTAAACGGATGTTACAGTTTTGAATAATAATAAAAGCAACGCGGATAGAAAGATTGAAAGCGTTTCTGAGAACATAAAGATGTGGGCTATTTATAAACCAGTTAATCAGCGGAGTCAAGACGAGGAAAGAAAACGCGTGTTATTCAGGATTAAATTAAGTTCCAAGAATCAAACAAGCCGTTTATTCGGCATCTTTTCAAAGAGCGCCCCCTAGACAAGCAGCGAGTGAAATTAGACGAAAAGGAGACCAGTTCTCAACAAAACGGGGAACAATATATGTAATTTAGTTGGCGATGAAAAATGTCAAAAACTCACAGTAACCCTAACTCAGGCCGTCGCCAAAAAGGCAGAAGCAATAATGACTGAAGCGGCAATGAAAATGAATACGGAGCACACGATATGAAAGAAAGCGATGATGAGAGAAAGCAACAATGAAAAAAAGGTGAACTGCAATCATGTTGTTCAAAATTCAATTTCTTACCGCTACTAGGATAAAGGAGAAATCGAACTCGCAGGAAAATGAAAATGTCAACAATGGTAATTCTCTTTACTATGAGTTTACTAATGGAAACGATCAACTGTTCCGCGCGATCAGACGTTGGACTTCTTGTATTATAAAAGGAAAAATTAGAGAAATGTCAGAATCGAATTCGATTGGATATATACTAGGGGAAATGAAGGTAGCACAAGAGCAAGAGGAACGAGACAAGCGCGGCGGAATGAAAAAAAAATCTTTGTACAGGTGGAGATTCTTCTTAGTTTTAATAGCAGTTCGGAGTAAAGATAGAAACGCCTAGAAAAAAAAGGCTAAGAACATTTATCTAGAATATGATTTTGGGGTCATGTACTAACATAACGTATGAAGAGTGGAAGGAAGTAATAAAATAGTGCGTCCAGTACGAAGACCGGCAAATGGCGAAAATCGTTGAGCGACAGAAAAATGGAAAATTAAAAAAATCAAGGACGCGATTTGGCTGTGAAGGCATACAACGAAGCGGAGTTAGAAAAAAAGTAGTGATGGATAACTCTAGCAGACACACCGTATTCTCCCCGATAATAAGCGCTAGAGAAGAAGGGTAAAAACCGAAAACTTTTCGAAATAACTGCACTGCGGTTCGTACTAAAGAATCGACTAATTCGATTGCAGTAGTATGATCGGAAACCGGGACAAAAATCGCGATCAAACGTTGAATAGAGCCGTCTTCTTGTACGTCGACAAAAATAGTTGCTACCCCGGTCTTGTAAATGTCGAGCACGAGACAGATGTGTCGACAGAGTCTCTAAATAAGCGTTACAACGTGAAAATTCTGTTCGTAGATAGATGAGGGCAGTATCAAGTATTTTCCGGTTACAATAGATATTAACGGGTTTCAACCACATAAATATCATCTGAGGTAACGAGCCCGTGTACCAGCTACTGATCAAATGTGGTGGTCGCAAAAACGTAAAAATGAACGTAATCAACTCACACGGCATTATCCGTTTGAATAAGTGATGCGCCGACGCGTGACTGTAATCGGCCTTTCGACGAACAGCAGAAGAAAACCAATCCAGCTTTCCCGCCAAAAAAGTAGGCTGCGCGAAACGATATACATGGACACACGCAGCTGTTCTGCGAGACGTGACAATGTTTACAACTTCAAGGTCCGTTGCAAATGATCTACACCCGATGGAGTAACCGGCGAGCGCTCGATGGATACGTAAAAAGTAATTTAACTGATCGGTATATCGAAATTTTATTCGTCATAATTCGATCAGCGGCTTGACGACCACGAAATAAAGAAACTTATTGGAATAATCGAAGTTTGTGACTGGCGCATAAAGGTGTCATCGGGGCCGTGCAGGCCAGAAATCGAATTTGTTCACGACTCGCTCACGTGCGTCGCGAGTCGGACCGTCGAACGTATTCAGTTTCCAATCTTTATAAGGCTTAACTTACAAGCCGCTGGAGCGAAACACACTATGCGGCAAAAAAGAAATGATATGAGTAAAAAGCAATCTCGCGTGTTTCGGATGTCCGCATTTCGACCGTCTTGAACGATACAAATTACGAGTGAGCGCGATATCCCATATGATGCGCCTAGACGTTTTTGTTTTTGTCGCTCTGAAAGGTTTTTTGGAACTATCTTTACACAACAAAGTTTTTCCATATATTTAGCAAAAATATGCCTATCTGTTTCGCGGTCAATGCTCAGTTCGTCTGCCAACATCTGAACAGTTAGCCGCCGATCTTAGAGTGCACGCACGCTGTACGCTGTTGTCAGTTCGAAATTCGAACTGGTCTTTCAGTTGGCGACTCACCTTCGATACTTTCTCGACCGTTTTTAAACTCTTCACGTCACACTGAATACGACTCAACGTTTTTCTAGCAGACTCGCCGAGTTTTTATCGTTTAACGCTGCTCCGAATTACACCGCTCCATAATCGTGACAAACAGCGCACATAAGCGGATGAACAGCACAATACAACTGAAGAACCATAATGATTGTACAATGTTTTTGCAACATTATCTATCGATAGAGGATGTATATTAATGATGTCACTTTTAAAAAGACTTAGGTTGAAACTGTCTCGCGCTTACTTTTTTTTCTTTTTTGCAACAAAGTTCTTTTACACGGCTTGGCGGTAGGAGTTGATTGTCAGAAATCGTCATCGAACGAAAAAGCGTTATGCGTCCTCTAGGCGACCTTCACTCTCTCTCGCTCTCTGTCTATTTGTATTATATACGGGTGTTTGTGTGTGTGTGTGCGTGTGTGTACGCGTGCGAGTATTGGGATTCGAGCAGCAAGCGTTGTGGTCAGCTGTATAACCTCAATTCTAAACACGTGTACATTTTATTTAAACTTATTTTTTGTTTTTGTTTTAATTCATACGGGACTTATATATTGTGTGTCATTTTTTATCGTATACTTTATGAATGACACTTTATACTTGTATATCTACCAAAAAGTGAAAGGAACTTCGTTCCTACCGGGGGTCTAGACACCGCTTCTCTATATTTTTTTGTTTTCCTAAATGTATATATATATATATATATATATATATATATATATATATATATATATATATATATATATATATATAACTCGCTATATCAATTATAATTTTTCAGCTGAGTTCTCACATCTTCCATTGTTTTATTTAATTTTTTCATATTAGACACGTAATAATAGTCGATATATTTTCAGGTTGTATGCTAAATTTTTGTTTTATTTTTCATAACGAAGATTGCATAAATTGTTATTATTTTATAAAATTCTTGCTTACTACACTCACTAAAAAATTTATAATTTGCTTCTTTTCCCGCTCTTTTTGAAATGTTGTACAATCATGAACTGCATCGGAAGGAATCATCAACAGTTCTTTATTGCAATCCTGACACACATTTCTGAGTCTATTAAAATAAGAGCAGCAGTTGACCAGTTAAACGTTACGTAAAATGAAAGCTACACATTTGAAATATATTTCATTGCTAACCTCGCCCTTACGGACGGAATTATTTTATACGTTATTATTCCAACTGTTGATGATTGATCATGTGTCGTAATAATTGGATATTATCTAATTTTAGTTTTTTAATTTCTTCTAATAACCTCTTTTTATCATAATATGTCTCTAGCTTTCTTTTCTTATTTTAGATTTTTTACGTTTCGCACCTACTTACGATACTATCTGAACTGTTTCCGATGAGGAGTCATTTTGTTCCGAAATTTATGACAATACACGATCGGGCAACATAACATTTTCTTCCTTTTTACGTGACTTTTTAATTTTAAAATTCACTCGAAAGAAATCGCGCTAAAAACCGAAATCACCGGTTCCATTCGTACTTATTAAAATATCCTTTGAACAAAAGAATAATTTTCATTTCTCTCTTTAATCGATAGTCGCTGTACATATAATTGTTTTCATTTATACGCATAATCGTACATTTCAAAAAAAGAACTATTATTTTTCGCATTTATAATATTACTTTTAACATTTTCACAGGTACACTAATTTACTCCACTATCATCCAAAGACCGCGCGGAATTTCGGAAATATTTCAAAGCGAAACGGCGATGCTCCTGATTGGAAACATTTTACACTTTTGTATACACTTACGTACACTATTTCTTTAGTAAAGTAAATACTGAATTAAACAATTTAGGGGCCGTCCGTCGTAAAGTAATAAATTAATTCGTTAAAGTATAACCGAAGCGTGCGCGTCGATGCAAAAGTGTACACGAAATTCGGCTTTTTTTTGTAGAATGTCTCGTGGCATTTTGTATATCGAAAAGCTTTTACGCAGCAATATAGAAAGGGAACAATTTTTTCCGATTATTTTATATTACGAGCGAAACTACAAAATGCATTTCATATATATAACTATGCCATCAGACAGACCGTGTAAAAATAAATCCGCAGTAAATCATTTAAATCATTTAATATGTGTACAGTGTATTAAAAATCAGTCTGATTTAAAAATTATAGACGGTAAAAAATAAATAAAATAAAAAGGTTAATATACTTAATAAATACCGCCCCCCCCCCGGTTTCGGCATCGTGATAATCCGCCATTTTTAAATATAATCAGTTTACCGTGTATGTTTTGTTTTCGTTTTCTTCCCTTTTTGTGTTTCTAATTTATTTACATCCAATTTAAATTTTTATTTAGTTTCAGCATTGAATTATAGAATCGCTATGCGATTTCGTTCGATTGCTATCCGGGGGGTTTTCCTCTTATTATTACACGAACATAATAGCAAAAAATGTTTCGTATACGTAATGTTTAAAAATCGACTTTTTCTTCGCGGAGAATTTATAAATTATCGATAGCGTCTTACTTTTATTCGATAAAATTAACGAAATAATAACTAAACATACATACACATATATATATATATATATATATTATGAGGGGCGATCGATAAATAAATTACACTTGGCGATAAAAAAGAAAAAACTTGTAAAAAATATGTAAAAATATTTTTGAAATCTGCAATAATCCTTTCTTCATTTTACGACACATATTCACCTAAAATATTCAAGCACTTTTGTCGTAGTAACGTGGTACCAATTTTTCGATGCCTTGTTTGAGAAACGTCCGTGCAACTTCGGTTAACCAATATCCGTGACGAAATTCTTCACTTCTTCGTCGTTCACGAAACGCTCTCCTCCCCCCAGGGCTGTTTTTAAATGATCGAGCATACATGGGCGATCATGCGACAGAATGAGAGTTTCGACGCGCTTTATGCAAATCTGTGTGCAAAGTTGATAGCCGACCGTTACGCGCTTCATCATAATCTCGTCCTTCTTCGAACATATGGGGCATCATTTGGACACCATGATGGGTCTCGACATTTCTTTATCACCGTATTCACATATTTGTCGATGAATTTCGGTAGGATTATGATTTTTTGCCCACAAAAGTCGAACTACACTTCGCCTCTCAATGTTGGACGTCCAATTCACACGACGCTCCATTTCAGACACTGTAAACGAACCAAACAAGATACCGATTACATTCTTTCACGAGGGGATAGGAAAGCCGGGTTCGATTAAGCCGGAGTGCGGGGTTGTACGTTAATTTAGGTAGAAACTAGGCGCGAATATATAACTTGCTTATTGATCTTCCCTCGCATAAGGTATACGTTAAATTCGTCTACAAGCTAGAAGATTATAAAAATAATTTCACTTACAGCAATCTCCATACAGAACTGGTAACATATACAGAGAGACCGCACCAGTAACACTACGAACTTACTCTAATTTATTTAGCTTGAGCGCCTATATTTCAGATTGTATCTTTGAAAAAGACAGCGAAATTTATTATTTGTTCTTCATTTGTACTCCAGCTGGGTGCTTATCGAACTGGAAAATGGCGAAATTAAACCTAGAATAAACAATAGATAACGTTCACTTCATAAAAATTCCACAGATTTCTATCAATCAGGTACGCTTTATTTTAACCACACACCATTCTCATTGCTATGCAAATACGCGCGTAAATGGAATCTGACGTGATATCGAAAATATTTAATCGTAACCATCAATTAAATAACTGACAATGTTAACCTTGGTGAAACCGTATTAAATTAGCTAGTAATTACTAATATGTATACCGCGTAATATATGTAAACATAAACCCGCGCTGCACTAGTGCTGAGAACTATGAACAGCGATTATCAGGCGTCGGTTCTAATCATCAAGCAATCAGTCAGATGATCAATATCACTATGTCCCCCCTCCCTAAGTTTTACCGTTTCGGTAAAACTAATTATTACCGCGAATTCGTTTTTCCTTACAATCCCCTAACATGACGCAATGGATAGGTCGCTAAGGGAAGCTTAAACAATATTAGCCGTCCTTTTATTTACGGAAATTAAAGTACCACTAAGTTCCGCTAAATCGTTGCAATTAGTTGCTAGAGCGCTTGGTTTCCGTTACGGAAGTCTCAATCCCGGTCGACGACAGAATTTACCACGAAAAATTAAATTATACACTCTCGTTATTTCTCACGTGGAAGACAATGGCAAACGTGCGAACTGTCATATGCGCGCCAGTTATTAGTACACAGCAGACACACACGAAGGACTGCATCTGTTTATCGATAAATCAAACGATTACCAATAATCAGTTGCAAGTGTAGTCTTGCATGTGTACACATTCGTACAACTGCCATGAACGCTACCTATTCGGTGGTACAGCTAGATTGTACAAATAGGTAGTCTCGACACTCGGAATCGAGCGAACGACGGACAAGAGAAGTATCCTTTTAAAAATGCCTTGATTACATTTAAATGTGCAAAACCTGCGTCGAAAATAACTGTGTATTGTTTCCCAACGGTTTTTGAAGAATACTTTGTATTCAAATTGCACAGCTGGAAAGGTTTCTCTATATTCGTTCAACACATACCGATTAACAATCATCTCTGTGAGCTCAACTGATTAAGATACAAAAGTGTCGGTCATTTTTAAGCTGGGAGCAATACTAAAATCTTATAACGTTTAATCCGCAACCTGTTTATCCGCTTAGCACAAGAGTGGGCGTCGCCAGCCGATGAGTCGGGGGGGGGCAAGATGATAGAAAGAGGATATGAGTTATATAGGTAAAATAAAATGTATAAGCTGTAAAGGCTTAATATTTTGTTAAACAAGAATAAAATCTTAATTAACACATAATTTTCGCGGGTTTCTGGCAACTTGTTCATGGTTACGCGCCTATGAATACTCATCATAGCCAGTTGATTAAAAAGTTTAGTGTGTTGAGCAGTTAATGGAAGTTATATTTAACGCAGGTTAAACACTAATGGGCCAGTTTTGGTTGTGACCGGCCTAAACTAAAAAATCAAACGGAATGTGTGAAAATGAACGGTAACAAGAAAGAGCCGAAAAATTAACTAAATGGCGGTCTAAGAGAAGAAGACCCCTAATTTTAAATTAAAAATTGTAATAGTTATGTATTATTTAAAACATTTTTAAATTTCTCTAAAGGTCGCTATTTGATTTCCTTTATGAAAAAATAGGTGTTTCTCAAATCTACTGCTTACCATAGGAGATTTTACGTAATTATACAATCCCCCCTCCCCCAAATGTCCTTCCGGATCCGCCCTTGTTTAAGGGTATATTTTACTGTCAAGGGTATTATTTTTTTTTTATCAAATAATGATTTTTAATTTTTAGCGCGCATTTTCATTGAAGTTTCAGAGTATATCTCAAAATGTCGGTATTTTTAATAAAACATTTTTATTTTTTTTTCCTTTCTTTTCTTCCTTTTTTTTTTTTTTTTTTTTTTTTTATATTCGCAAAAAAGGCAAAAAGCGTAATTTAATGCGTAAAATGAAGGAACCGAAACATCGGGGGAGTATGTCGCGAATACGTCTTTTAAAACTTAATAAAACATTGTACAAATATTTACAAAACATTTAACATTTCATTGAATTGTTACATAATCGTGGCCGTAATAGTTTTGCCACCGTGAGATTATGAATTTTTAAAGTTTGGAACTAATCGGTAATTTAATCACAGTTAACAAGTTAAATGTTTTGTACATTTATGTAGTTGTCTGTTTATTTTAAAAACACAAAAATGCGCAGCGACGAAGATTTATAACTTCAATGGAACATATTGTGACGCATAGAAAACTAACGAGAAGATACACGAAAAGACACTAATTGTAAGCGAAAGCCACCGATCGAATAAGAAGTCAAAAGTGTATCAGCTTGTCGAAGACGTATTCGTGAATAAACCGACAACGTTCGTGGCCGAACCTGATCGCCGAGGCGCAAACGAAATTTTCTGCCTTCTAATCAATCAGGGAAAAGTTGGCAAATGCTTATTCGCATCTGGAAACGTCAAATTGATGACGAGGAAGTGATAAAAACTTGATAAAGATCGGCGAATAAACTAAATGCAATAACCGACAAAACAACTGAAATTCGGGTAACGTGCGAAGGTGATGACAGAGAAGGTGATGATAGAAGTGATGACGAAAACTTCGGAATGGGTTAAAAACGAATCTACGTCATAATAGTGTATTTTATCGTTCATAGTGTTCACATTAAAAGTAGTACCATTGTTTGCTTCGTAGTAGGTTTAATTTCATCCTTTGCTAATTAAAACGATATTTATTTATATAAATATCTTTGCGTTCTTAAAGTGAAATATTTAAGTAACCCTGAACTATTTCGATGTCGATCAACACGATTCGTAGAGTAATTCTCTTAATACCAAGAATGTATACCATTACAATATAAAAATCTCGTTCGTGGAATCGTGTAGTTCTTTTTTTCGTACTTGTTATTATATCGCCTTCGTTATCATCGCTGGTTTCTGATGTGCAGTTTAACAATATGCTATTAACAGAATGATTATATTGAAATTCGTGCATTATTAAAAGATAAATCGAGTGTAATAAAAAAAAGTTTTAAGACATCTGTGATATGTTTTACAAGCTTCCAGTCCAGGGGAGAAATTGTGTTTAGTTCACCGTAATTTGCGCGGTATGTGAAATAAAGCATTATGATCAGAGTTTTAAAGCCGAAGGTTTGGTTGAAGCGGAAACTTGAACCGGAACTCACATCTTGAACCGGAACTTGGGTCGGACACTAGTAGTAAGCGAATAATTTAAACCTCAGTCTACTTCGTGCTTCTCGCGATCTATACGCTGCAGTTGCGCTCCAGGTAGACCGAGAACAGCCGTAGTTGATCTAAAGACAGTGACGGACAGCTCAACAACCAAGATCTCGCAGCGCTTGGAAAAACGTTAATTATTTCTAAAATAATTTTTCCTTTACCTTGTGGAGAATAAAACCACTAGACTTAGTAGAATAAATAATTAGGTATCCCTTTGCTGGAAGGAATGCCGTTCAAGTGATTTAAAGTCAAAACTTCCTCGGATAGCTCTAGCAGCTAGGTGTGGAAAAAAAAAAAAAAAAAAAAAAACCCTCCGGTACACGTACACGGACTGGTACTCGGCAGATACATCTGCACGTGTGTAATGGGGGGGGGGGGGGTAGCAATATCACAATGTTGGAGCTGATGCTCTGGTGTAGTTGCCTAGCCGGAAGTGATCAGTTTGGATCTTTGTTGGTCAATGAATCGGTGCTTCCGTTTACTGTTTATAGCAATTTGCGGAGCGGACTGCAGCGTGTACTAAAAGTCGTGTTAGTACCCTTTTTATAAATAACTTGTGAATTTTGTAGTTTAGTATTGTGTTTTGTGTTTGTACGTACATCTTTTTTCTTTTTATTTCGTTTTATTTATTTTTTTTGTTTACTTTTTTTGATAATGGGCGAGTACGGAAGAGAAAAAGCTCGATTAGTGAAGCTCATGGAAGAGTGCATGGGGGGTGAAACAACCGATACGGAATGTGATGATCTGTCTGATAATAACAAGGAGGAAGTGATAGAAGAGAGCGATCATAACAGTGAGTCATAGCCGGATGTGTCCGATGAAGAGGTTATCGCATAAATGATCTGGGATTACAACGCTTGGAAAGGTGGAGTTGATTGTGTCGAGATAAATTATGTGCAAGTTAAAATTGTGCCCGTAATACTAAGAGGTGGTCAATGGTAATTTTTTATTCTATGTTGAATGCTGCCGGAATAAATTCCATGGTCGTCTATTTCGATAATAACAAAGAAACTCATATACAAAGGCGGGGCAGTACCTTCAACAGTTATCTTTTCATCTAATAGAAACGCATCTCGAAACAAGAGCACGGCTAACAAATGTCCCAAGAACGATAAAGGAAAGAATTCGAGAGTTGACTGGAGAACCTTCACCGGAAGTAACAACACAAAATGCGCCTCCTAGAAGAGGGCGCTGCGCTTATTGCGATCGGAAGAAAAACAGATCTACAAAAGGTACTTTCTATATCTGCTCCGAATCTTATGAGGATCAGATTGAAAATAATTTGTAAGTAACTTGTCTTTGTAAATAGGTATTATGAAATTTTATTTTATGTAAGACTAAGTGTAGGCATGTATTATTAGGTATCATTTATTCCTGTGTAAATAGCAACAGTAAAAATTGATGGTTTATAATCTATGTACATACGGAGTATTAAAATTTATTAAAATATGTATTATTTCATGTACTAAAAAAAAAAATATATATATATATATTAAAAAATATATTATCTATCATCTTTCAAACAGACAAAACAATGACGGACTCGGAATCCGGAATGAACGTTCCTAATTGCATGTCGAATATTATGCGGAGTATAAGTCCGCGCAGTGAGTACTCGTGGTTAAATTTCGAGCGCGTATACTCCAAGGTTAGGTTTTCCAAACTACTCATTCCTAAAAAAGTAATTTTTCAGAGCTTCGCGAGTGTCAGACGCAATTATTTTTATGTACGCAGTTAGGACCGGGGCTTCCATCGAAACAAATTATACCGATTGTTTGCGCGTAGCTATCATTCTAAAAATTCCGAAAAATGTAAAAGCCACTCTGGAAATTTCGACTTTTTAAAATTCAAAAAGTTAATCTAATCTTCTTCGTAGCCAAACGCAACAGATTATTCTTTGATCATTTCAGATTTGACTTATAGTAATGTTTGACACTGGATTCTCCTCTTATTAGTTTTGTTTCTCTTCATCTTTTATTGATACACCCGATATATCATCGTCCTAATTTGTATTAGTCGATCAAGTCGAATTATATGTTCGATAATGTTCATTGAAACTTGCATTATACGATTAAGTCCGTGCATTATTCAGAAAAAAGCGACATGAAACAGATTTTTTTAAATATTTTTCTACCTCAGATACCAATTTGTAGTCCAGTGTTTAAAGGAACTCTTTTGTTCAGCATGGAATTTCCCGTTGAACCTTCAGTTCGAACATCAACTCTGCGGACCATCCGAATACTATTTTCCGATATGATTTATTCAAATTATTATTATGCGTAAATGCACGTACAGTATTGCATCTCACACGGTAGTCCCATGCTTCGGAAACGAATCTATTCGCGCATTTTTATAGACTGCCCTTTTAACGGTACCCAGCGAATCATTTTTGAGCCTATATACGTGAGTACATTCGTATAATCTTAGCGAGAATCTTTGTGCTGTGTACGCCATAGACTACACAACGGAACCGCCCTAGCCATGCCTATTCTCGAAATTGCTTTTTCACCAGATGCTGTTCGTATTTTCAAACATTTTCTTTCCGGCTACGCATCAATGACCCCATTGGATCGTACAGACAAGTTTCTTCGTATCATATTCTGAAGTTGCTGCAGCATCTGAACAGCCATCGCCTTATCGTAGACTCTACCTTTTTACACTCCGATTCAAAAAATTTAGTGTCTACTGTAATTTTTACGAAAAATCACAGTGATCAAATGTGTACGCTCGTGATCAACAGATTTTTCTACTCTTACAGTTGAGCTATTATTCGTGCGACATCACAATGTTTTCCAATTTTTCCCGAATGCGCACAATTTCCTTTACTTCAAATCGTTTTCCGATCATATTTACTTATCTGCGGATAATTTAAATTCCCGATAAGTATTCCATTTCATTTAAAGGATTATCACTTCATAAAGAATACACTTCCGTACAAATTTGTGATTTTTCGTTTATTCAATATCGAGCTAATCGACACTCTTCTTCGTCCATGATATTCCTGGTATTTTTCTATACATCTATATTTCAAAGTTTCCATACCCTCCGGTTAAAATTCTTTCAGTTTGTTGGGTTTTTTGTAATATTTCCGTTTTTACACACTTTTTTTGTTAATTTGACGAAAAAATTTTTTGTTAATACGAAAAATAAATAACTATGCCCATTAATAATCCATTATAAGGAAAAAAATAGGCAAAAAGTCCACAGTTGGTTTTTGCAGTATCGGCAGAGTTTCTCTTTAATCGACGCATTTTCGTTATTACAATATATAGAAAAACTACAAAGCTCCCGAAATTTTAAAATTCAAAGGCCTAAGTTTCTAAAAATAAAAGATATTAAACGTATATATCAAAAGTCGTGAGGCAAAATATTAAAAAAAATTACACACCATCCGCTTCTACGGCAACTAGAGTCTTGATTTGTTTTCTTAATCGTCACGTTTACCTCAGAAGAGTATAGAAAAAATAAAAAATCTCCGAAAGTATTTAAAGAGATCAAACCGGGAATGGTATAGCACAGTGTTTTTTAAATTTTTTCATGCCACGACCCCTCTATGATCGGAATAAATCTTGCGGTCCCCACATCACGAACATTTTACAACATTTTTTTTTTACATAAGAGCTAAATATGTTTTACCTTTGTCAAGTGTCTTATTGGTCATCAATAGATGGCCGTTATACGTCTTGAACACAAAAAACTGAGCCAACTTTAAAGTACAAGAAAGTCAAGGAATTATTAAATAAAACAGATTCGGATGTTCAAACAAATAAATCGTTAATAATAACCGGGTAACCGAAAGACAAAATAAGCTAATTAATAATACAAGATTCAAAATGAGAAACTTGCCGAATTAACTTGGTTATGTAATTGAGTAAGTTTTTCATTTGGAACCTTGTATTATTAATTATTATATTTTGTCTTTCGGTTACCCGGTTATTATTTTTGTTATTATGAACCGAAAAAAACGAATTTAACAAAGAAATCGTTGCTACGAAGTGATCCAAAATTACCGAACTTTTATGGCCTGTCAACGAATGCAGGAGGTATTCCCTTCTTTGCCAGTACTGACTCACCTACCTACGAGCTGTCCAAATGGTTAGCCAAAAAACTCGCACCATTTGTAGGCGGTACTGCCCATCTTTTGTCAAGAACTCATACTACTGCAATTGAACAACTCTGACAATGGGTGAGTTTTCATGTGGTATCACTTTTCACCAGCATACCCACAACAAACTGGATCTTAAATGTAGAAAATTGCAAGAAATTAATCGATTAGGAAAATGCAAATATTCTAGAAAGTAAGACCTCCAAAAGACACTTATCAGAGAACCAATGGAGATTTACAAACACAAAAATAATTGCATCAGAGAAGTTAGTTTTCAGTTTCAAAAACGTGCAAGTATTAATAAAAATTCCAAAAACAGATTCATAAATGATCAGAAATGTCGTTTAGAATAACAACAAAGTCAATAACATCACAACAAGGGAGAAAAACATCACAACACATTCGCCCTTATGTCTCTGTGTGTTTAGTGAGTTCATAAACACGATTATAGCACACATAATTCTAACAGCAAATGATAAAATCAGTGTGTCCGTTTAAAAAATTCGTTTACGGATAACTCTCATGAAGAAAAATGTGTTCGAGTCATTTCCTTGTGTTGAGGAAAAATTATTGAAGAGATCTCAAGTGATCAATCAGTGAAAATTGACGTTGAAATTTTTAATATGATTGTAGGATTGCACAATTTGAAAGACCAACTATTAAATTACTTTCCAGAAATCAAATCTGAAGATAATGATGGACAAAGATGGATCCTCTTAGTCCTTTTATGGAAAAGCCGTTAGAACTAGCTAAACTTACTACAACGATGAAAGAAAAACTCATAGATCTTGCGTCTGGCGGGATGCTTAAAATGGAATTTTGACGAATTCCGTATGGGACGAAAAGAAAAATACCCAGAACTCGCTAGGGAAGCTCTGAGGTTAATAGTGCCATTTGCGACATCCTACATGTGTGAATTAACGTCCTCATCAATGTGGTACATTTAAAAAATAAATATGGAAACAGAATGGAATTAGAAAAGGACTTAATCGTTTACATATTAAAAATACAACCACGTTTTCACACCCATCTCACCAATGATTAATTAACGATAAGTAACTAAAAACATTTCATACTTGATTTTATGTTGTTTTTAATTTTTAATAAATCATTCAATTTTATTCGTGTTTTTTTCAATTTATTTGTAATCGGCGACCCCCTTATGTTTCGTTCATGATCCCCCCGGGGGTCGCGACCCACACTTTGAAAAACACCGGTATAGATTAATCGGTATACTTCTCACTTCAAACATGCCTGTTTTAAACACTTTTTTATTTTCTTAATTAGTAGATCATTTCTTTAAAATATCTCATCTTCATTCTTCTTTGTTTACATTCCTTTCGTGCTTCGAGTTGTTCCAATTTACATACTCGTTTAATTCGTAACAATAACAAATTCTAAAAATATACAACCGGTGAAAATGTTATATTGTCCATTATTTAGAATATGGTTCAGTTGTTCGGGATATGCGCTACGATTGATACACGTTTACTTGAGAAAGTTCAATCGAAATTCCTTACACACTTGCGATATATAGAATTCTCGGACTGTATCCCGAGTTTTATATCGGTACGATAACTTATTAACTACATGGAATTTTAATGCACTATCTACAAGAAAAAAAGTTGCTAAATTACTTTTTCTTTTTAATTTTTGCGTAATTATATAATAAAAGGACCTGTGGTGATATTCATTGGTTAAAGTTAATTTCTTTGTGCTACCTAGTAAAGATTAGGAGTAGAAGATTATTCTATTTATATTAAGAAAGAATTAATATTAGTCACTGGAAATCTGAATGTAAAGAACGATAGTTTGTGATATGTAAAAAGATAAATGGCGAATAAGGAGAAAGACGCCGAGAAATATGAGAAACAATAGGAATCTTCAAAGAGGAAATCCGCCAATTAGCCGAAATGTAGGAATAAATAGAAACTAATTTAGAGGACTTAATAGGAAGACATTTTATGAGAAAGCGATCCGCGAGGAAGGATCTGCGAATGTGTAAAGGATGAATGTTGGCTTTTGAAAGCATTGCAGGAATGGAAGAGGATTTCAGAACACCAAGGCAAAGACGAAGACATGAATTTTGGACTCTATTGACATTCGAAAGAAGATGTTTAGAAGTATTGCCGTAAATGAAGGAACCATAATCAAGCTTGGAACGAATAATAGATTTATACAGAATAAGAAGAACATTGGGGTCGCCGCCCCATTTGTGTGGAGAAAGAGTCTTTAATAAATTAGTTCTCTTAAGACAGAAAGTATATAAATAAGAAATATGCTAGCGGATGGATAATCGGTGGTCTAGAAAAAAGCCAAGATAGCAAAAGGACCTAACCAATAGTAAAGATAAGTTGTTTAAAGAGATATTAATTAAGGAAGTATTATATGGACGAAAGGAAAGACCCATACAAGCAGATTTAAAGGAAGAAATGGTTAGATAGATGTTAGACAGAGCGGATTCAAGGATGTTCAAATTGAGTTCGTCATTGGCAGAGATAATGGAAGTTGAGGAGTAATAATCGAGAATATCGTCCGCGAAAAGGAGTGTGGAGGTTGAGACGGGAAGAGAAGCTAATTCAATCGAGTAGACATTAAAAAGAGTAGGATTTAAACATGACCCTTGAGGAAGACCACGGAACAGACATCTAGAGTCAGAAAATGAAGGAGTAGAAAGATGAATGGTTCTGCTTTGAAAGAGTCGAATTATTAGAGAGGAAAGTTAAACATTCCTGTTAAAATCATCTTATTTTTAAGGGATGGAAGATGAACATTATCGAAAATAGGGTAGCGATCGTGTATTTTCTTTCGAGAAAAGCTCTTTGTATATACCAGAAAAAAGGGGAGACTACTGCATTCAGAAGGACCAAAACCAGGACGAAAACTGATCATATTGTTGGAAACCAGATTATTATGCTCCAGCCACCAGACAAGGTGTCGGTTAAGCGTACTCTCGAATAGTTAAGCAATGAGCCAAAGAAATTGGTCGAAAAGAATTTAGGATGTTCTTAGGAATAGAGATAATTATGAATTCCAAATAGGAGGCAGAGAGAAGAAAAGAACTGAAAATTTCGATGAGAATTTTGAGTGAGAAATTAGAAAGATTTTTAAGAACAAGGAAGGAAATTTTATCAATTCCTAAAATTTGAAAAGGAGGAACAGTGACGGAAGGTTCTAAAAGTAACAACGCTGACTTCAAACGAAACTTTTTATCGCGAAAGAGCATCGATAAGGAAATTCCAATGGTAAGGTCTCAGTTCTTTCGTTCACCACAGTACACTTCAGCAAAATACCCGAAAAACGTAAAATCAGTCATTATTGTTTTCTGTTGTTTTTTTATGTAATCCGATAATAAGTTGTTTTTTTTAAATTTTCTACAGTTATTATTTTTGCACGAACTTGTTTCACGTTTTCTTGCTCCGTGCGGTTTTTATGTAACGATCTGCTTGAATTTTTCGCATCCGTGTCTGGCTTGTCTTCACTTTGAACGGTTTTTTTTTTCTTTCTGAGCAGAATCCAACCTGGCTCGGGCAGTGTAAATCGTAATTTTTGTTTTTTGGTTTTTGTATTTTTTTCTTTTTGGGCTTGTCAACCTTTGTAATTTTGCGTCGAATAGACTATATAAAATACTGCCCCCTACATTATATTCGGGGATTTTGAAAACTATGATGTATTTAAATCAGCCGCCGAATGCGATCAAAAAATAATTTTGCATACTGATCGCTTTGCTTTCTGAATTATCTTTTGATTTTCTGTTCATACTGAGTTTCAAGTTGTTCGAGTAATAAAAAAAACCGAAGAGAAGGTTAAATTTCTTTTTTTATTTTGTTTTATTTTTTTTCCCCTTTTTTTTCATAAACTTATAACGTTTTTTATGTTACAGTTTTGTTTTGAATTACTATATCTTTAGGCTAGCGCGAAAGTTTTCCTTTCAAATATAGGACCTAATTATACATCTGTATAACAACAGTATATTAAAACCAGCGGACTTTCGTGCAGATAAGAAATTTAAATAAAAAGTTGTTCATTATAAAACCCCTTCAAAGACACTATTATAATATTATAAATTACTTTACTATACTATAGGTAAAATTATATACAATTATGAAAGGATGTATTTTATTGTAAAAAATTATTTTATATAATAGTAGAGAGAGATTTATCAAATAACAGTAAACGCTGAAGTAAAAATGATGATTAATAGTTTTAGAGGATGGAGTATGCTTTAGCCGTGACCTAACTAGCAGGAAACGTTACACCAAAGTGAAATGCGAGAGCGTTACACGGCAGGTAAATAAGAATAAGTGAAACGCGAGGGCGTTACGCCGGAGGTAAATAGGAGAATATAGCCTTTTCTTCTAGTTGTCTTAAGTCAGTCGTGTGTACGAAAAGGAAGACTGCATGTCATTTTCAACTCCGCATATTCTGATGAGATTTGACAAACAATCGTTATCTATTGATGAAATTTATGCGGCCAGTGAAGAGTGTGGGGATATTTGCGCCATCGAAAGCACTATAAACGGTCAACAACTAGTTCTACTTGTGACTGTTTACATCTCGCCAGATACTTCGGTTGACGATATTGAACATTTCTTCTTCGAGTTAAATTTATTGGCATACACACCCAAAGTATAGCATAACAATTGTTAACCTAATCCAGAAGAGAGGATACGCATACATCTATCAGGGGACATCAACGTCGATCTCAACAACCCTGAAAATCGACGAATATTTCGGTTCATGGAAGAAATCTTTGGATTACACGATTCAAAACGAATCTATCAACTAGGAGGATCGTGTATCGATTTGATCTCTACTCGTCACATAGACGAAATTGATTCCAAAAATTACATAAGTTACTTCAACTATCATACATACTGTTAATTACTTCTACGGTTAATTACGTGGCACGAGAATGAAAAAAAAATTTAAATAAAATCGTTAACATTATTATTTTCTTTCGAGTTCAAGACGTTCATTGTCGCATCTTCAATTTTAACACATCGTACGAAACAGTTGAAAGTGTATCAAAGATAATTAATAGACAACAAACGGCTAAAGCATATTCCGTGTTTTTTGAATTTTAGCCCTAGGCTCTAAACAGAGAGCATCCGGGGCCAGGGGGTCTCCAACGGGGAGCGTCTAGCGATGATTTTTTTTTTTTAATTTTATTTTATCGAGCCTATTTCTACCGTAGATATTAATCGAGCGCAAGCGATGATTAATTTTTCGATATTATTTTCAACGTATGGCATTCTAACTCGATTTCATACAAACAATCACCCCTTTTTCTAACCACCCCTTTTTTGTAGTCTTTTGTTCAATTTGGGTAGTTTGCCTTTCAATGTCTGTTTCTCTAACTGCCATATTCGTTTCGTCCGACAATATGTCCGAAACAAAGTTAATCGCGACCAAACTAAATTTTTCACTAACCGTATACAAAATTAAGAGAAAAAAATCTTATCCGTTTATTCATCAGAAACTGTTTTTAGCAAAGAACGCTGCTGAAGCATTTGTGGCCATGATTGGTTGTTATAATTATTGTGTATGATGATTGTAATTTCTATTTTATTAATTTTCTGGTTAGGCAAGTTCAGGTAATTGTAACTTGGACTCAATCTGGCCAATTTCTTCTTCCTAAAGATTTTGCTCAGCCTCCGTGGGTAATGTTGAACATTTACGGCCATGGTTGTCTGTTTATAACCCCTTTTTCCCGATTAAATATTATGTATCCTTCATTAGTTGGCAGTATTCTTATATTAAATGATTGGTAGCTAAATGGCTTGATAGTTAACTAAAGCCGGGCCATAAAAAAAAAAAAAAAAAAAAAAAAACAAAAAAAACGCTGTTTTATGTATACGCAATTTTCAGTGTTCCTCGACAGTTCCCGAAATAACAGCACGTAACCATACGTTCTTCGAAGATCCGTCTCTACTGAACATCTCATTTCATACTATAATCTAATATTTCTTAGACTTCTTGGTCATTAGTACACCCATCGAATTTTATTTGAACTTTTAGTTTATTCATTTTATCGATTTCTCGTGTACAACACGAATAAAATTTTAAACGAATGAACGGAAAGTATATTTACATTTAAATTATGTAAATATGCATAATACGTACCGAGTTACTTAACTCTTACCGCATTGCAATCAGGTATGAAATAGGAAAAACACAAATTAGTGTGATAATTAGGGTGCGCAAAAAATAAAAAAAATTCGCGCCGCGTATATAGGAATTAACGTGACATATACACATATATAATATATATATATATATATATATATATATATATATATATATATATATATATATATTATATTTACATATTATGTATCGTTTCGCAATTACTTAAGAAAAATGTAAATAATAATAAAGTAATAAGCAAATGTTTAAACAATTAAATAATTCTGTGCAAGTATTCTGAAGTGCGTGCAATTTAATATTAACAACGCGTAAAAGTCATTTACTGAAAAGTGAGTATAAATACCGGTTTATGAAGAAAAAAATAGATAAGATATATACCCTATATACGACGTCAAGTACTAAGGACACGCCTCTCTCGTTTAGAGCAGTCTATATTTAATGCGATTATTTTTGTAATTCTTATATTCTGCTTTTTTTTTTTATTTTATTTTTCTTTCGACAGAGTTACATATTTAATACAGCGTAAAATTACTACTGTGGTTATTGAAAAACTGCTAAATGCAGTTTGGATGGTTTTTTTACCACATTTACACTTGCTATTAACACTATTTATATAAATATTAAATAAGTTATTAATAGGGGGAAACAACAAATAATCTCAAAAAACTATCGAACAGAAAACATATTTTTCTTTAAAATTTTTTAGGATTACAATTGAAAAATGAGAAAAACAAATAAATATTTAGCGCCTTTTTATTAATATTAGTGACTCTTTTATTTTTTTTTTGAGGGGGCACATTACTCAAATTTGTTTGTCGAGAAAAAAAAAAGGAAGAAACCGTCAATTAAGTTTTAATTCAGTCAGATATTGGCAGTATAAAGAAACCAGTGCGTGGGATATAAAAGTCACAATAAGGATGGGGAAGTCCTTGTTTTAATAAACGGGAATGCGGAAAACAATAGGAATATATATTTCCTTATAGGTAAATTATGTAAACTTTTTTTTAAAATTAAAATGTCACAATTGTAGTCATGTGAATAACTTGTAATTATTGTAGTGATAATTGTATGATGTTACAAAATGTGCAAAAAAATCAAATACTTAGGAGTAACGATTGATAATACGGTAAGTTGGAAACAGCATATATTGGAACTAATAAAAAAGATCAGGCAATCTTTACCGGCGATTTTTAGGCCATTGTTACCTTCTAAAATTCTAAGACAATACACTATAATGCTCTGATAACATCAAGGATATCTTACGCTATACAAGCATGGGGAGGAGCAAAGAAATCTGAACATAAAAAAATAAATGCTATTCATAAAAAAAGCTTAAAATTCATAGTAAGAAAGGATTTATGTCAAACCTTAATTGGTGGAAGGAAATGGAAGAATTACCGGCTAAACTAAGGTATTATTTATTTATTTTATATGATTATAAGCTGAATCCTCCCGACCTTAAAACTAGGAATATAGTGAAGATAACTCTAGAGCATCGTCAAAAATTACATATTTTAAGAGCCTAAAGGTATAAATAATTATATTGATAAAACAAAGGACGCTGTACTGATTGACTTGTTAGGGAAAATTCCGACGGATATTATAAAAATAAAGAATAAAAAAAATTGCCTCTTAGAAATTAAAAATTGGCTGTTGAATGACTGCAACTAAAAGAGGCGGAAGGAGTATGTGATAAGTGATTTTTTTTTTCTCTTTATCTTTTCTCGGTTATTTATATATATATATATATATATATTTTATTTTACATTTTTCTTGCATTGGTTTTGTATACGAATTGCTATTACGTATTGCCTTATTTTGTTTAGATTTTGAATTATGCGTTATGCTGTTATTTTTAGTGGAAATTTATATCACGTTTGTTTTTAATTTGTTTTGTGACACATTTGTTAGTTAAGCAGTTAATTGTATGTGATCGATTGTAACTTTATTACAAATAAACGTTGTAACTGTGATGAGAACCTATAGACGGGCGGTTGCCTTGTGGGTTTCCATATGTTATTTAATAAAAAAAAAAAAAAAAAAAAAAATTATATTTAGAAGGAACGAAGAACGTAATAAATCATTATAGCCTTTGGAAGAAGAATCAAATATTATTCGTATATATTTAGAAGAAGAAAAAAATTTATTTCCAGGAACGTAATAATATTGCACTAGCAGATCAAAGTAAACCCCAAAGATAATACTCAGAAATGGTGAATTAGAAGTGGTAAATGAATAAAAATACTTAGGCGCGTGGCTTAATAACGCCGGAGACTCAAAGGAGGAAATTAAATGTAGAATAGGACTGGCCAGAGTAGCATTTATGAAAATGAGGAAAACGTTCACATCGCATGAAATATCTCTTGCATTAAGAATCAGAGCTTTAAAATAACGCTACGTATGGTCAGTGTTGTTATACGGTTGTGAATCATGAACGATAAATGCTAAAATAATGAACGCTATAGAAGCCTTCGAAATGTGCTGCTACCGCCGTATACTGCGCATACCGTGGACCGCAAAAAACGAAAAATAAAGAAATATTAAATACATTGAAAAAGGACAACTGAATATAATCAAACGAAGAAAAACAGCATACTTAGGACACATATTAAGAGGTTCGAAATATAAACTGTCACAGACCATTATAATAATGGGTAAAGTAGAAGGAAAAAGAAAAGTTGGAAGAAGAGCGATTTCCTGGCTTGATAATATCCTGAAATGGACGTCTACGAAGGTAGAAGAATTATTCCATACGGCAAGGGACCGAGCATTACATCAAGAAATCGTCACCATGGTTGCTACCAACGACTGAGAATAGTCAAATGGATATAAGAAGAAGAAGATTTAACATTACGAACGAAATTGTGTTTCATTTCGCAATAGAAAAATATTTTAAAATCGGATTTCACATGTAAACATAATCTTATATGACTCCTAGAAGATTCTAACCATTACTAGAGAACTCAAATAATGTTTTCGACTACTGACGGTTATAAAATTACATTAACCACTCACAAAGATCCAAATGTTGCTAATGAAATTTTTTTTTTTCGGCCACTTCTTAAAAATCTTTTTACACCTGTCCGAATTAAGAACTTTTTAATCGAAAAAACTTTAATAAAATTGTTAAATATATATATATATATATATATATATATATATATATATATATATATATATATATGTATGTGTGTATATATTGATTTTAAGCAATACTCTAAAAATAAACTAAAAAGGTAAAAAATAATTGTTTAATAAACAAGAATAATATACCCAAAGAAGGTATTACGACTATTTTTGAGCGCTGTTTATACCGTAATTTTAGAATTTCGGTACATTCAAATCGCAACAAGTAAAAAATCATACTAAATGGACATAACAATGACTTCCTATAAGTAACAAATTGGAAACATCAAGAATGTTTAATACGGGTTTTAATTGTTACAATTTAACTTTAATTAAGGTATGAATGCTATTTAAAAATAAATCATACTACCTCTTTTAAATACATCATTTTGAATTATTTTTTACCTTTTAGTGCATTTCTATTTTTCAATTTTAAACCAAATTTTAAAGTCCGTATTCTTATTGAAAACAATTTTATTTCACAATTTTTATTGTAAATATTTTTCAATGATAATATGAATAAACCAAAAAAAAAAAAAAAATTGCTGCCCCACTTTCTATATTCCATAAAGTGAATAGAGAGCATAGTGTTCTTTCCTTTTTTTTTTTTGGCACGTCAGCGAAAGATCACTGCCCGAAAGCAATATGGAACGAAAAGACTCAATTAGGTAGAGATTCTGTCAAAAATTGCTAGTATAAATACGTTGCGAGCTGGGATGGTATAGGGCCTAGGTAAAGAGAGATACCATGTATGAATCGCAATACGAAGTGGGAGGGTTGAGCGATAGAAGAATACAGAATAGAGCGTTCAGCATATAAAAATATGGGCACTCCAAAAAATATACGATTGATGACGAGGACAATTTCGAGAAGGTATTAATCAAAAACGAAAACGAGAGATAATAGGATATGGTGGAACAGCAAGCGAATGATGGAGATGACAGCAATGCAGCGGAGCAATGAAATATCATAGAACCAGGGAAAAGATGGAAGACACTAGTAGAAAGAAAAAGAAAAAAAGAAGAGTTTTGGCAAATCATGGAGCATGCATATCAGACTGAAATCTGGAGTAAAATTTTTTACATGAGGTTAACAGGTTAGGGGCAGGAATTTTAAATGCAGTAGAGTGAGCCAGAAAATCAACCATTTCGTTATACGCTCATGTAGGAATCCAAAGTAAATCAATATGTATAGAATGAATCGAGAAATGATTATCAATAAAAGAGCATATATGAAGAATGAAAAAATAGTCGCAAGTACGAAAGGAAAAACAAATAACCTGGAGAGCGCTTTAGAAGAGGAGCGACGGAAAGATATATAAATAATAGAGCATAGGATAGCTACCACTTCGATAATAAAAATAGTACAAGGGGAAGGAAAATGTAAAGATTTAAAAAAGCTGATATAATTAATTAAAATGTATGTTACTAGACAAAAAGGAGGGGATAGAGATTCGGCAAAGGAAAAGGAAGGCGCAATGTTGTTCGAAGCGAGTAGCTTCATAATAGCCGCGGAAATATGATTTTTTTTTTTTTTTTTGAAAAATACGTATTTATTATTTTTTACATACAAAACTTTCGTCAAGCTAAAACGCTTGTCGACGAATTATCCTATTGAACACTTCACCATCTTAAATTAACTTATACATATACATAATCGTGTAATATTTACTAATCTTAATCTAGCTTTTTACTTATCATATTCAATGTTTTTTTTGTTTTTTTTTTTCAGTTTTTTTGTTGCGCCTTGCCATTTTATTTTATGTTTATTATTTTTTTTATATTTTCTTCTTCCTGAAGCATTCCTTTATTTTCCTTTTTCTTTCCCCTATTTTTTCCTCCTCTATTATTTCTTTGGGTATTTCATTCAACATCTGAGTTATAATATAATTATCCGTTTGCTCCCCCATCTTTATTCTTGCTAACGGCAGTGTTGGTACAAAAGTTTTTCCCTCAACTCGTATTCTGTGTTTATTCTTTCCTCCAATTCAATTTTCTTTTTTGCTCATATCTTTGCTAATAAGTATACATTTCTTTTATGCTCATTACGTCTTCTTTTTTAATTATTTCACTATCGGTTTCTCCCCTTAAGGATTTCCTATTAATTTGAAGCATTTAATTTGCAGTTTATTTATTTTTCCTTCAGTAAACTTTCCTCATCATCATACCTGAATTCCATATCTGATCCTCGAATTAGCGATAATAAACTACTTTTAATGTTTCATTTGTTGCATATTTCTTTAATGTATATGTATAAAGCTGGTAAAACTGTTCTTATTTTCTTTGCAATGTATTCCCCATATGTATGTCCCATCTTAAGTGTTGGTCCATCATTACTCCCCAAAAATGTTTATACTGCGTTACTATGTCTAACTTCGGACAGTTTTCCATTTCACATTCATTTCTTCCTCCCTAATCGAGTATGCAAAATTCATTTAAGTGCATTATTATATTTGGACAATACAAATCGGAGCTGTCCCTTTTCATACGTAGTATCATTAGTCTTTTTTACATTTATTCTTAGACTTTTATCGTATGCCTATTTACTTATTGTTATTAGATCTTTTTGCATCCTTATTTCCGCCTCTTTAACATCTTTATGTGACGTAACTATTGCTATATCATCCGCGTACGAGATTACTTCACTGTAACTTAATTCCCCTTATACAGAGACCATTTGTACATGCAATAAACAGTATTGACGCTAAGTTGCTACCCTGCGGTACTCCTACATTCATCTCCTCTTTTTCACTTCGCAAATTTAAGATATTTACACTTGTTTTCATCCTCTGGGTTAAATAACTTTGAAACCATTTTTTCAAACTATTCGTTATTCCTATTTCCCCTAATGCGTTTATGAGTATTTTATGATCAACCGTTTCAAATGCTCTAGTAAGATCTATAAACGTTATCAACAGATCGAACTGATTTTCCAACAACGACAAAGTCTACCGCAGCACTTCGCCGCACGCATTCTCGATATTGGCAACATGGAAAATTACGTCTTTTAAACACCCCTAGCACATTATCAACAAATAACGTGAAATAAAAAGAATTCCCATATCCTTCTTTCCCTCTTCAAAGCTATCCCTTATTTTTCGGTAAGTTCACCGATTGCTTTCGATGTGGATTTTCCTTTTTAAAATCCGTATTGTGTTTTGTCAATTATCTCCTATTTTCTTGTAAGTACTTTGTTAGATTATTTGCTACGTACTTTTCTAATATTGTTGCAATCACATTGCTTACAGAAATTGGCATAATAGAGTTTTCATATTCTCTGTGTTTCTCTTTTTTATATATACATATATGGGTCTCGTTTTCGATATTTTTAATCCATTTGGTATTTTCCCTTCTTTTTATGTCTGATTAAAATTAGCTTAGTAATTTCCTTTACTATATATATATTTTTACTGTTTTTATATCTTTTATTCTTATTCCATCGATTCCGGTGTCCTTTGTTTCCTTTAATCCATCGATTATTTTCCCCACCTGTTCTACGTTTGCTTTAGATAAGTACATGTTTACTTTTACTTCATCTTCTTCTTTTTTTTTCTGATAGAACTACATTTGTGTTCTAGTTTTTTTATGCCATTTTTGAGTTCTTTACTGAATTTATCTGCAATTTCTCTTGCTTCTTGTCCATTGCCAAAAAAGTATTTATTTATGGTTTCATCTACTCCTAGGCTCTTTTCTATTCCTATAATCTTGTTTATATTTAACCAAGTTTTCTTGATATCCCCCTGTGCTACTTTAAAACTTTTCGCGAATATTTATTTCTGCATTCACTTGGTTTCTGAATTTTTTGTATTTTCTTCTTAACTCAATATTTTGATTATTCTTTTTTACTTTTTTGTACTATTTGTCTCTCTTTTTTATCATTTCAATTATTTTTTGCGTCATCCATTCTTTTTTCCTTTGTATTTTTCCTTCTCCTGACGTATTTTTTATTTGCCTACATTCTTTATATACTTTTTCAAATTTTTCTTTTATGCTTTCGTATAAATTTTCAGCGTCCAATTTATCTGATTTCCCTTCCCCACTTTATGGGTCTTAGTTCATTTTTCACTTTATTTTCCATCAAAAAACTTCTGTTTAATTCCATTTGTTTTCCTCCAGTTTTTTCCATCTCCATTTTTACTGTACACACTATCGTGCTGTGATCTGCTATTTCAATATCTGTATTATAATATTCGAAGTCGATGTTTCTTTTCTTCTTTTTGCTGTATATACGGTCGATTTTGGCTTGCCTGAACCTGCTTTCCCTCCATTCTTCTCTTGTGTATCCTTCTAAATTTCTTTCATAACCCATTCCTGCCATTGTGTTCATGTATTTTATTACTGTTGAGTTGCTTTTTTTCAGTGTTTATGTTTATGTCTCCTATATATGTATATAGTAGAACAGTTTTCCATGTATTTTTTGTCAATCTCTTTTATTTCTTTAATGTATTTGTTTGTTTTTCCTGATGGTGATCTGTGTAACGCCCATAGAAATAGTTTTTCCTCATACCAAGTTATTTCAATTATTACACATTCCGCATTTTCCATATTTTTCTTTTTAATTTGAGTTTGTATTTTTTTGTCCCCCTTTATGTACATCACAATCCCATGTTTTATCCCTTCTGCATATAAATCTCATAACCTTCTAAATTATATAAATTTATTTCGTCCTTTTTTATGTTTACCTCCCCTAAAATTAATATATCATATTCTTGTCTTGCCTCTAATATCCCTACTTCCTCCCAGTTTTTCCCCATTGATCTAATGTTTATGTGTGCTATATTTAATTTTGTATTTATTTGTTTTTTTTGTTTTTTTATTTATTTATTTATTCATTTGACTTCTTCTTTTTTTCTAAGCTTATCCTATTTATATTTCTTTCTTCCTTTCCTTGGCTCTCTTTTCCCCTTTATCTGTTTGTTTTAAAATTGCTAGTTTTTAACGCACCAAGACTGAAAACAAGAAATTAACGACATTTTTAGACGGATAGTTTACATTACGATATAAACATAACTTAAAACGTACCTTAGAGGCTTGCAGCAACGATAACTATAATACTTACATTTCTTATCTTATCCAGAGTCGTATTGCTCGATTCCGAGCGTCGTGACTACCTATTTGTACATTCTATCTGTCCAGATTAGTGCTCATGGCAATTGTTTATATGTAGTACAAATGTGTACACACACGCAAGACTACACTCGGAATTATTATTGTCATTGTTTGTTTTATCGATAATACGATCCCACGAGTGTGTGTCTGTTATGTACTAAACTAGCGTGCATATGATGGTATACGTAGTGGTTTGTCATTGCCTTCTACGTGAATTTTAATTTTTCGTTATCATTTCTGTCGTCTCTCGAGATCGAACCCAACACTTTAATGGAAGCCAAGCGCTCTAGAGGCTATAGCGAAATTTACATTTACCGTAATACTAAATTCAAAAAAGAAAAAAAAAAAAAAAAAAAGAATTTGATTTTTCCCGCTTCAAAGAAAAAGAGACAGGTAATTTTTTACGATTTTTTGAAATTATCGCCATCTCGAAAATTTCGTTTTGGAAATGACTTGTGGTTTCGTTCCTGTCAAATAGCGATCTTTCCAGTGATATATTACATACCCGGGAAAGAAAATATTTTTTTCAAAATTTTCGAGCTTTCGGTACCCTGAGGTTCAAAGTTGGAAACCCGGATGTTCCGAACTAAAGAAATATACGGGGATGCGCGCATATTTTTAACCTTATTCAAAATTTTTAGCTTTAATGCTCGTAGCGTTAAGATGGGGGGAGGGGGCTACACGCCATTTTTGGAGATTTTTTGAACTTCTCGCCAACTTTGAAAGTTTCGTTAGGGAAATGAAGTGTAGTTCAGTTCTCGATAAATTCGCGAGCTTTCCAACGATATATCACATACCCGGGGGAAAAAAATATTTTTTTCAAAAATTTCGAGCTCTCGGCGATACAAAAGTCTAAATGTAACGTTATAAGTTCGGCTATAGTTTTCCTATAAAACGGTCCTTTGTCTACAAGTTCGAGATATGTTTTGGTTTTCTCTACTTCTTTACTCGAACTGTTGTTTACGTGAACATAATTTTTTTTTCTGTTTTTCGGTCCAAAGGGGGTGTCTATATAATGTTTTAACCGAAATTTTTACGAAAGACGTTCTACGTTTTGTTTTATATTCTGAATTTCATTTTTAAATGGCTGACTGGTGAAATGAGTTACGAATTTATTAAGGGTGATTTTAAAGGTCGTTTTAAATTCCATATTTTTTCCCCTCCTAATCTAATCCATCATCGTATAAAGTTATAGATAATATCTTGAGGAGAATTTTGATTGTAATTTATGATTCAATTTTGATAAGTGTCAAACCGTTCGTGAGTTATTGCATATTTTAATTGAATATTTTTGTCATTTCTGAACCATCGTATTAGGATTCCGGTACATTTTATGTGTACAGAGGGAATCCTAAAAAGCGCCATTCGTTGGTTACATTCCGATTCGTTATCAAATACTGGCAATGCGAAAAAAATAGTGAATAAGGACAAGTAGGAGGTTCGTGCTTCAATAAACACCGGAATATGGAATGAACGTGAAGGAATAAACATTTTCAGAAGATGTGTCACGATTTGGTCGGAGAGGGCAATACGAAATGAAAAGACGCGAAAACAAAAGAAGCTTAAAATGATAGCGCAGACGAATAACGCTATCCAGAATGGGAGTAACTTTAGGCGGGAACCGGGAAATAGTAGGAAGCTCCTAAATAAAAGAGCAAAGATGGAACGCGATCGTCAGTACTGCGGTCAATTTTCATCTTTACCACGCAGAATGGGCAGTGTATTTCCAGTTCTATTTGCTATTGTTAGCTGATGATGATGATGACACGACCCGAAAACGTTTCTGAAGTAATTTTAATTTATTAAATTAAATTTATACTTATTTTCGTTTGTTGAATTTATTTATTGTATATTTATACGGAAAAACTATGAAAAACGGGGAACTAATCGTAATTGTTCCTTTGCATCCGTTTCGCTCTTTGCTCGCAATTGCTTGTTTCATTTAGGCTACCGACTCCCGGAACATTGCTGAAATAGCGACGCAATATCTTTTTTCTAAATTAAGTAAGATTCTGGCCGTTTTCGCTTTTAGGATCGGCAAATAATGAGGGTTTCGTCTGACTTTTTCCCATTAGTCTGTTGCAGCTCCGAAATTCGGTCGCTAATTATATTTATCCATGTTCGCACTTCCTTCGACTGCAGACTATGCCAGAGCGGAATAAACAATAAACAATAAACAATAAACAATAACAATTTCACCTTATACAAATAGAAGTGTACTCGAGGAGGGGATGTCTAGCACCTCTCCACAATCCATTAGCCACTCCTCTGCACTTGTTAAAGTATAATACGCGAGCATGCCGTCGAATAATTATCCTTCCACGCTACCGCTGCCGCACCGTGACTTGCCAGAGTGCCCACGAGCATTAGCGTTGTTTTCCACTTCACGCTGTTTGAACGTGCGCGATCTACTGCCGCCGCCGCCGCCGCCCGTAAACAATAATAAATCGTCCGGTCGCTCGACTCGCTGGCCGGCTTGATTATTTTGTTTTCTCTGCGGACAATTATCTCTATGACGAAGCTTGCGTCACGCTAGAGGGCAATTAATCGGAACGACAACAAAGTTATTCGCGCACGCCGATGCCAGACAATTTCGGGAAAATTTTATTTCCATGTTTTGGAGCCGAAGACAAAAGTCGAGACGGGAACGAGGGAAGGTAATGAAAAAAGTCGGACGGAATGATGACGCGCGTGATCTCTAAGGCAGAGAGGTCGATAGTCGGGAAAGGACCGATTTCGCTCGAAATTTCGAACATCACGCGAAGCCCACACCTATGACTAAGCGCTCGTCAAAATCACGAATGTTTCATCGCTGTTGCGAAATTTCGCCATCAGTTGGAAGAATAATAAAACCGAGTTTCCGAGAAGTTTAATTGGCCAAACTCGCTAAATCGTCTTCCGACAGTTTACGACCGGCTGCCGGGTGTAAAGTTAACTCCGTCAAAACGAGCACCAATGAGATGAATTGAAATTGTTCTAATCCGAGCGATACTTTATTCTTTCAAAATCCGGGCCAAATGTTATCCTTACTTTTTAATTTCTTCGCTGTGTAAATATTATCCTAGAAGAAGGGGGAAAACATCCATCGTTTATTAAACAAATCCCCAGCAGCAGCAGCAGCAGAGATGCAGGGGGCGATATTAAGCGATAATCGGACAAGGCGAAATTTTATAAACTTTTTTCAATATGAAATTATTGATGCGTAACATTTTAAACGAGGAATAGAAAATATTAAAAAAAATTAAATGATTATCTGTCTCGATAGAAAATTTAGGGGGGTGAAAATCCCTAAACTAATTTCTGAGTTGCCACTAAACCCCGCACTTTAAAAATATTCCTCAAAACTTACTGATGGAAAATTCTTTTCCCTTACCAGTAACTACTTTATCTTCATATTTTAGATATGGAGGTAAATTAGTTAAGGGTAGGGAAAAAAAAATTTCCATCAGTAATATTTTAGATATTGCTTATCACGCATTACATGATCGAACACGTTATCTACATTTGAGGCAAATATACATCGTTCAATGAGAGTAGCCATTTTTATTTAATCGGATTCATTTTAGTATTTTCGAGCATATTTCGTTTGTTTTCTCAATAAAAATATTTTCTTATTTAACGTTTTTTTTTTCTTCCCTATTAATTTTGTAAGGCACATTTTTTCCAGATCATGTAGGAATTACATTTAAGTCTCTTATCTCGTACGCGATATTTTCCGAACGAATTTTTTAGAATTTAAATACAACTGGATTAAAATATTTCAGACCATCTATTTTTCATTCCTTTGTTTGCCTATTACTGCTACTTTTATTAATATTATTATTATTATTATTATTATTACAAAATAACTGGGGGACAACTTCGGAGTTTTATTTTAAAATGAGCCGATAGAAAGAGTAAATGATGCTAAATATCTGGGAATCTATTTGGATCAGAAATTAACTTGATGCAGACACATTGCGTATGTTTCAATAAAAATAAGAAAACTGAATTATCTATTTTATTATCTACAAAAAAATTTTCTCGGACTCACAGCTACAAAGATTATACCTTTCATTATATCAGCCGCTTTAATGAATTATGCACTGGGCTAAAGCGGCTTCAAGCCATATTAAATCATTGACATCTCTTCAACAAAAAGGCTTTTAGTACCATAGCAAACATAATAAAAATAATAATTTACTAAACTTCCAGTACAGTTATATCAAGTACAATTGTTAAACTTCCTATTTAAAAATAAAGAGAAATTTGATATCTCAACTAGGTTAGGAATTAGAAGAGCGTCGGGGGTAGAAAGAGCGTTGATGGCCAACGTAAATAAACAGCATATGCGAAACCAAGCGTTTTATGCAAGTTCAGTTTTTTACAATTCACTACCTGAATCAGTTAAGAATTATTTGACTAATTACAAAAAGAAGCGCAACATATATTACCAAACATATAACAAAGAGTATAGTACCTTCAGCCACGTTAAGAAACAAAACAATATTCAATTTCCGATTCAAGTATATATACATACATAGGTGTATATATATATAGCTTAATCTACAATAGGAAAATCTAATGTTCGAGCGCATGAATAAAATATTTACTATATTTAGCTACTATTCTAAAGTATAAAAAGTTGTACAGTATTCAATAAATTTACAGTGAAATTTACCGATTTTGCACTTCCATGCTCCGTTATCAATGACAACGTTATTCTTACGTCCGAGGTATTACGAAATATATAACGTCTTTTTGTTACGTTTTGAAATAAATGTATAACAAAAACCTAAATAAAATTGAAACTGATTGTTACGTGAACCGTGCATGATTTTTTTTAAAGAATTTTTAAAAGCATTATTAAAAAAAATGTTTCATCTATGGGCCCAACGGGTTCCCCCATGACAAGATTCAAATGATAGAAATGCGGGTCCAACGGAAATTAAAGTTTTTTTGTTTTTTTTTTATGGGTACGCCAACGAAGAGCAACAGCCCAATCAGCCAAGGAATCTAAGTAATTGTTCAAAAGGAGAATAACATATTAGATTTCAATCTGGTGCGAGATTGAATGAATGAAAGAACTGACAAGGAAGGAAATGAGAGAACATAAGAATCATTGTATGGAGTAGGAAGACGAAGATCCAAAAGCCGAGAATAGGAAAGAGAACGTTCTGAAGAGAGTGAGGAACATTCAAAGAAGACGTGATTGATATCACACAGAAAAAAGGAATCCTCTGGGTGAAGAGGGCACCGCGGAGAAGAGACGAGGGAAAACCATAAAGTGACGAAGGGAGAAAGGTATGACCGAAACGAAGACGACATATAGCGGTGATCAGGGGACGACAAAGGGAAGGAAACATGTCGAACCATCTGGTCAAAGAAGGTAAGGGCTGAACAGAAAGATAAAAGGAATTATTCGGATTGGAGAAAAGAGAAAAATAAATATCCTTCCATAATCAGAGGTGAAACTGTTTGGAAATATGATTAATATTGTAAGCGGAAAATTTATGAAGAGGATGTCCATTGGATGCTCCTGAGCGAGCCAAGGATCAGCCACCTCATTACCCTCAATTCCAGCATGGCTAGGAATTCACAATAAATCAATTTGGATCGAACGGAACAGGAATAACTCGTGAATTAGATTGCGAATAAGGAGAATGAAAGGATCAAAAGAGGGCAACGGTAAGGGAGAAGAGACCGCCTGCAAGACACTTTCAGAGTCAGCTATTAAAAGAAATTTATCCGAGAGGATAGAAGAGAAAGAGATAAAAAGAATTGCATGAAGTATGGCAGCAGATTTAGCAGTAAATATAGAGCAGCAGGAAGGAAGTTTAAAGGATTCGGAGTAGTTGTGAGAAGGAAAAACAAAGGCGGCACCAACCCCATCAGCACTCTTAGAACCATCAGTAAAAATAACGGAATGATTGGGAAATAAAGAGCTTAAAACCATGTGAAATTCAGATCTAACTATAAAGTGAGGAAGGAATTTGGCTGAACTTGACAAATGAAATACGTGAGGAGGATGTAAGAGACTGAAATAATTAAGAGAAAAGTACGTAGATTTATCATAGGAGAAAATATAGGGAGAAAAATTGGCAAGACGAACAGAAATGAAAGATAAAATTGGAATTCTGTTGGGAGTAAAACGCCAGTTGTGAAAAATAGAGCAATAGGCAGCTATAATTCTAGAGGAAAAGGAGGGAAGGCGTTTGATTAGGAAACGATAGCCTAGATAGGATCTGCGGATGAACAAAGGGAGTGATTTGGATTCAGAGAGGATGGCAGGAATTGGAGTAGATTTACGTGCACCTAGACAAAGACGAAGACAGGAATTTAGAATGCGGTCAAGCTTTAACAGAAGAGATTCAGAAGCGTTGCCGTATATATAGGAACAGTAGTCCAACTTAGAAAGAATAAGAGACTTACACAGTAAGGAAAGAATGTAAGGATCACCACCCCACCTGTACGATGGGAGTGATTTTAAAAGATTAATCCTTTTAAGGTAAAGTCACGAGTAACAAATTCTGGGCCATTGTCAAGGACCGTTATGTTTCTATTATCTCTGATAATTGAAAAAACTGTTTGTCCTACCTAATCTTCCAAATCCTGATTTTTCGAATTTCCCCTACTTCTTCGCTCTCTTAGTTCTCCCTATATTTGCCGACAATTTTTTTAATCTATATTGTCTTCGAATCATCTTCGTTTCTCTTCAACTTTCTACCTATTTTAGACCCCAACAACTTTATTAAAGTAGCCACTTATGACGCTGATCATTTCTTTCCCTTTTTCTTCTTTCCGCTCACTTGTTGAAATCTTCCAATGCGAAAGACACTATGGAACTGTAGGATGAGGAGATGAATATGAAACTGATCGTAAAACACTTTTAACGCATCAGAGAAAATAAGGAATTTATTGTCACCGCGAATTAGGAGAATTGTAATACCGCGGAAAACTCTGTGTTAAAGGTAAACGGAACAGGCTAGAAATTTAAATCTTTAGTTACGAAAACAAGATATGCAAAAGTAGTGACGCGCCCGTAAGGAATAGTATTTTTAGTTAATTCTTTTAGGAAACTGAAATATAACTTTACTTTTTGATCAAACTTTTCGATCAGTTCGAGTTTAGTTGGCTTTTTGACTTTCGACAAGATTTTGATTTTAACCGAAAAATTTAAATTATAAAATTTCCGTTGAAATATAACAGAACATTAAGTAACTCAAGTTGTAATACTGTGAGTGTGCTAATTCTAAAAAAGAATTAATATTTGTAATCGTCATTCGTAAATTTTACACTATCTCTCTGTATAAAAAAACAAAAAAAAAATAAATATATATCTCTTCGAAAATACTTTTGTACAAAAAGTATCTCGAAATTACGTCAGTAAAAATGGAAAGAGCGAAAAAGGAATAAAGAATTACGATGAATTTTCAATTTGTGAAATACTGCGGGAGAGAATTATACCGAAGCAGTAAAAGAAATTAGGAGAAAGAAGGAAATCTGTAAAATTTGAAAAAGTGAAGTTTATTGCGAAAAGATATGGTGTTGTAGGAAAGTTCGGAAGTCGATTTTCGGGAATACGGAAAAGTAGGAAAGGATAAGTTTCAACAAAAAGATTAGAAAGATTTTTCTTTTTAAAGAAAATGATAGCCTGATATTTAGGTGCAGGCAAAGCAGCAGCTTTAACGTAAATTGCTAGAATAGGAGCTTTTTTTGTTGTATATACTATCGAATGTGTTTAATTTAAGGACCGATTTTTTTCGTTTCCCGCGTATCCTGGTGTGATTTGAGATCCATAGTACTGTTAGATTATCTCCCGATAACTTCATTACGAATGATACCACTTTTATTTACTAATGTCATTGCGATGGCCTAGATAAGATCGCTTCGTTTCCGTTCTGGGAGTCTCAAGTTCAATCCCGGACGATGACAGAAATTATTACGAACATTAAATTAAATACCCGCTAATAGAATCATATGGAAGGCGATGGCAAACATGTATAGCATCATATGCGCGCTAGTTAATACACAGCAGACACACACGGAACTGCATTTGTACATCGATAAAAATCAAATAATTACAATATTGATTTCGAATGTACTCTTACGTGTGTGCACATTCGTCCTACATATAACGATTGCTATGAACACTTATGTCTGTACAACTGAAATGTACGAATGGGTAGTCGCTGACGCTCAGGAATTAAGTATGGGGCACACTATGATGATGATGATAATGATGATGTTCAGAAATGTTATTTGCTAACACTTTGGCAGCCACTTAAGAACAACCTGTAACTGAGAGTACTTTCCGGCATGTTGCTGTAGGCGGCAAAACTGTCTCCAAGCAAAAAGAGTATTGTGTACAATTCCGCATCTAGAATGTTACAGCAATCGCTGAGACGAACCATGAAGATTTCATTATCTACTTCAAATCCTTTAAAGAAAGATAAACGAAGTTGAGATACTGCCGAATAACTTTAAGTGCTTCCTGTATAAGTTGATCTGATACGTGTATTGAGACTCGTACTTCTGCAGAATTGTAAAGTTTGATGTCATTAGCCTGAGTAGCCACAGATAGAAGTTACCACCGACGATTGCTTTAAATTCTATAGAAACTACAATGTTAACCGAAGAAAGTAGGTCCGCGAGTACTGGACGTGGACCGTTGTTAAAAGTTGAGACGAAGACGACTTCTGGAGACTGGCTATCCAATTTCAGAAATGAAATACTATCTCGTAAAGGATCGGCAAACTCAAAGTGGAGGGAGGCCTTGCAGATACTGTCACGAAGAGGTGTGAAAAGAGGTTTCGTTGTAATTCGTAATGCCGACTGATGAATAGTAATCCAGCGTCCATAGAACGTATTGGAAAGCTGAAAAGTTACTCAAAATTAAAGCTGGGTGGGAACTTTGGATCATGGCCGTAGGCAGAGGGGTTTTTAGGGCCCCCCGAAATGTTTTGGATTTTATTTTTTCCTTTCCTTTTTATTATAAATAACAGAAAGTACAGAGCAGAGCGTTTTACCAATCGGTTTTTCTGTACTTTTCTTAAACTCGTTTTCTCATTTATTAATTCTGTTTACGCAAAGATAGGAGGAGACTTTTTTGCTTCATTATTCGTCGTGATAGCCCAGTTGCTAGAGCGCTTGACTTCCGTTACGGAGATCAGGGGTTCGATCCCGAGCGACGACCGAACTTATTACAAGAATTAAATAAATATTCGCTAATAATCACGCGGAAGGCAATGGCAACCACCACGTACAACATCATATGCGCGCTAGGTAGTACACAGCAGACACACACGGGACTGCATTTGTATATCCATAAATCAAACGACTACAATCAGTTCCGAATGAAGTCTTACGTGTGTGTACACCTGCGTTGCACATAATAATTGCCTGGTACACAACCTATATATCGGTACAGTTAAAAATGTACGAATAGGTTGCGCCAACGCTCAGGAATTAAGTATGGCACTATAAAGAAAGAAGTATTGTATTAATATAGTTTATAGTATTTTGAGTATTGTTTCCGTCTTTAAACCAGTTTTAAAATGCATTGCTTGTCTCGAATAGTTACTTCGTACTTGTTTAAATGCTAAACATTCTAAAAAAGTTCGGTCTGGCGTATCTATTTTAATTTCATATACTTTGCAGTTATCATTGTTTGTTACTTTGAATCTTTTAAGGTACGTCTGAAAATCTCCATGACCGGTTATGAATTAGAAAATATTTTGTATCTTATTATTACATTTATAGAAATAATTAAATAAAAAATATAAAAAATGTGATATCATGTTATTTAATATTACGTATTGCGTATTGTTCGGAATGCCCCTTTCCCCCCGAAACGAATTCCTGACTGAAACCGTGGTCCACATGCACCCCCCCCCCCCATGAATTCCTGGCTACGGTTCTGCTTTGGATGGATCTTTGTTTTTCGTTGCATACTTGTAGAATACTATTTCTATTCTAATAATGCGAAGCGCTTTGAAATAATTTAACATATACTGTACAGAAATTTAGAAATATAAAATAAATAAATTCTTTAATAACAAAAACAAAAAATAAGTATAAATTAAATTATTTTAATAAATTTAAATAACTTATTTTAGGCACACTTTTATGCATCGAACAATGCAGAGTACACACTCGATAAAAACGAAAATGCCTGAAAACGTACCTAAAATAAGGTATTTACTTGTATTTTAATTTATTAATTTACTTATTTTATATTTATACATTTTAACAAACACATGCAAGAAAATTTATAAACAAAAAATACGAACCGCTTTCATAATAATTTGTATTAAATTAATTTTAAAAACTCGCACGAAGAAAACAAGTTTAAACAAAATAAATTGCTGAATTTGTTCGCGACATTTATACGGCGATTTTAAATGTTTTTTTTTTTTTTTTTTTCCACTGTACCAGTCGAGGGACCACAAACAGCGCCAGTATTAATTTTAATATATGTATTATGATGATAGAAATGTGACCAATCCAAAGCCCTCCAGTGAGGGGTTTGGCTTATAATAGTTCACTACAACTTATAAAAAGGGATACAAAGTCTAGAGAAGGACGAAAAGCTACATAAGCAGTACAGCACAATTTTGACCATATGGCCCTTAGGATATAAAAAGCGAATGGGATGGATTTTAATAGAGAACAACATGAGATTAGTACAGCAGCGTGTACAATGTAATATTTAGAGCACAATCGTCATGATAACAGTGCTATTTAGTGTATTTCATAAAAGCTCGGCACGCATTTAGTGTGCAAGAGTGCGAGCACCACAGCAATCGCCTTATGGAACGCTATCCATACGTAGCAAGTCTACTTCTTATGATATCTGACAAAAACTCGAACACCATGGCAATCACTATGTTAAGAGTGACCCATACATGTCAAGTTTATTGTAGAACGTTATCCATACGTAGCAAGTCTACTTCTTATGATATCTGATAAAGATTCGAACACCATGGCAATCACTAAGTTAAGAGTGACCCATACATGTCATGTTTATTTGGGTCAGATGACCTGGATCCCATAGTAACCGTTGCTGTTTGGTCGGACAACAGAGCCCGGTGAAGTAAATACTTGATAAAAGTTTCGAGTCATAATAACTGATGCTAACGTATTTAAAACTAAATGCACTTAAGTTATGGGAAGAGCGTCACGACACCACTTCCTTCTCTTTAACCTTCTTCTCGGATTACCCGGAAGAGTATTTATAAACATGCTACTAACTTTAGGATTGGGATGTAGATTTAGATTTTCAAAAAATTTGCTGTACTGTTGAGTATGAACTGATTTAACAAAAGGAACATGCAGATCTCGATGGAGAGTTAGGTTTGAAACATATTTTGGTGCTGCTGCAATCCCTCGGAGGATAATGGACTGCTGACTCTGAATACGAGCAAGGTTGCTTCTGCTTGTATTTCCATATAGTTCTAGGCCATACCTCCACACCGGAGCTATAATCATCAAGTAGATAGATCTTTTTAACCTTATACTTAATTTAGATTTATTGCCTATCAGCGAGGATAGCTTTCTGGTGTGTGCGATTAGCTTTCTCCGTATTTGTGCAACGTGGATTACGCAAACTAAAATACATTTTCAATGTGCAGTTGTAACTTACTTATTACGTTCGTATTATCGTGGAACTTCTAAATACTTATGAGAAACTCATTGACACTTTAATTGATCTGCAAGTTCAGAATAAATCCGAACAAAGCATGTATGTATGTGTAATTGGGTTTCCGGGAACGGCTCTAATGATTTTGATGAAGTTCAAGAATTAATGGTTTTTGGGGTCTAGAAATCGATTGGACAAGATCTCATAGCTCTGAGAAAATCTCACAGAACGAGCAACTGTAAACGCTAGATGACGCTAATGTTCGTTTTAGTAATTATTGTGTTTTTAAGGTTTATTAAAAAGTAAGAAAAGCGCTTATTTACCATGATGAATTTCCAAAGAAAGAGGGATTTTATTTTTATATTCTTGAAGCAGTAGCGGCAAAGGAGAAAAAAGTTATATACGAGGAAAATTATGAAATAAGGCGCAAAAGGTATTTATTATCATATGTGAATATAATGGAGACATAAAAAGAATGGACAAGCGGAAATGAATATTTTAGGCTGAAGCTTCTTAAAAGTGATAAATTAGCCTAACAATATGGAGAAAAGTGGACAACTTCAAACAAGATTTCACCGACGAAAGATAAAATCTTTCTAATGTTAATAAATGCAACCGTTCTTGTTATAACGAAATTAGACTAACCGGTTTGGTTCACAAAACGCGAGCTAATCGAAACCGAATCAGATACTACATATTTGTAACAAGGAATGAATATAGTGGCGCTAGCCTACTATGATACACACTATCAATTCACAATTTTCATCGCACGTAACCATTTTCACGGATGGCTGCAAGGGACCTATCTCATGATATTGGAGCATATTTTGTTCTTCCGGATTTTAGCTGAATCATTTCGTCTTCCTTCTTTTTGTTCTAGCTTTATAAACGACTTAATGACCACCCTCGCTCTGTTATTTTCATTTCCTCCAGCAGTCGTCTGTTTTCTAATTATTTGGTTATTTCCGACTTCACCAGTGCTCTTCAAGCGATCAGATCCCCTCTTTCTGATCACTCTTCCGATTTCATCATTCTGCGCAAACGCTGTCTTATCCATTTTCTTTCTTCTCGCTACTTCATCTGTGTTGATTTTCTGTAGGTTCCCAGTCATAGGGGCATTAAAGGTAATGAAACAGCGGATTCCATAACTCGGATTGCTGCTTCCTTCTCCAGTTTCTTTTTTTAAAATTGAATTCCCTACGTAAAAAGTTTCACCTCAAACTTTGGTTAGACATTTACCTATCCTCCTTTCGTAACGATCAATCCTTTTATCTATCTACACAACTTAATCTTCTTTCTGATCCCTGGTTCTTTGAGTTTCCTTCACTTCCCCGTTCTATTATCATTTTTACAATTCGCTTGCATTTTGGCCATTCTGCTCTGCCTTACTCTCGTGTTCGCTATTCCCTTGTTTTCTCTCCAAATTGTCCTCTCTATCTCAATGAAGCGATGGTTTGCGACGCCGATCACATCTTTTTTGAATGTCGTCCATTTCTTTCTGTCGAACGTTGCATTTTATATTCTTGTCTGCTAAAACTCAAGCTCCTTTCTCTTTATTGTGCATCTTATATTTTGTCCTTTCTTTTTCCATCCATTATTTCATCCATTAGTTCATTTATATTGGCCGAATCTTACCGAATTAAAATTTAACTGACGGCTCTTTTCTTTTTTGTTGTTTCAAAGTGTAGATCCTCGGCTGTCGTGCTCGGGAGGAAGAAATAAGAAAATATACAATGGAACATCTATAAAAAGCCGTTTCTTTCAAGTTAGACAAACGACAAAACTTTCGCTTTTGATCCTCAAAAACGCTAATATACCACAAGACTCAAACCCTGCACCCTCACCGCTCTAGCTCTCTTAGCCACCTCGATCGGAAATTTTCTAGCCCTAAGCCGACCGTAGAACGTCCTAAATCAAATACGGACTAACAAGATTTATGGAAAATCCGAGTAAATCTGTAAAAGATTTACCCTCGCACTAGCCCCCTCCCCCTTAACAAAATGGAAATTCTCTGATGTCGAATATCTGGGAATATAGAGAGGCAACACACTCTCTTAGCATTCCTATTGTCCCCGAACTGAATATAATAGTCGCGATACTACTCTACACACATCCACGCCCCTATCCCTCACCGTCAAGTTTATCAAGACTCTACTACCCCATTTAATCTATGTCAAATCTAAATTATCCAAAATAAAATTCTCGGACTTATTACTAACACCCTTAAATTGTCAACCACAAACTTCCCTCAGAAAACCTCCAAACCATTTCCTTACTCGCTATCAATCCCATACAAAATGACCTCATCATGTCAACCCACTGATACACGACATAATGAAACTTGACCTCATTCCAAAAAAGAGACCGCGCCTAGTGCCAGCGTACTAACCCGTACACGGCCACGAAAAGAAATTTAAGTTACTCGACAATGGCCTAATAAAGTTGTTATCGCGAGTCAAATTATTTATTATTATTGAATTTCTCTGCATTCCGGCTTCTTTGAATTTTTTTTTATAATTTTTCACTGATTCCATGGCGAGAGAAAATAGTTTACTGCACTTTAATTCCCCATTGGGACCTTTATATGATGAATAATATAAGTGTTAAATTTCTAACCTGCGTGATGTAATCCATTTTTCATTTAGCTTTTTTTCGCTTTGTACACTTGCCATGTTTACGACGGTTCTCCTAAATAATTTTGAAACCAATTCTTGGTACTGTCTATTAATCCAATTTTCTCCGATCTATTGGAAAGTATTTCATGGTCAACCGATACTATCTATAACAGTTACAAAGATTTTATTACCTTTTCCAAAACTAAAGCTTATTTTTCTGTAAGTTCACCGAGTGCTTTTGAAGGCTTGTTTTGTTTTCGGCACCAACTTCAAGGCGATTATTCCGACACTGATGAGCGGACATTTTTATTCAGATTCTTTTACAAGCTAAACATTAACATTTGTATTAGTAAAGAAACGGGTTATCAAAGTAACTTCTAAACCACTATAAAACGTTCAATGCTACAGTAATTTTGTCTAAAAAATATCGTTCTTTGTTATCAGTTTATTACAAAACTATTAATTATAATCTTTAATACAATAAAACAGTATTCGGAAATAGTACAACGTTTCAATTTAGGATATTCCTCATTTATAAATTGGACTTTCTTTATAATTTTTTTTCATTTAAAAACGAGTATAGTTCTTATCCTATTCATTGCAATATATGTATGAAAATTCGTTAGCCAATTACAAAAGCGCAGTTGGTAGTTTGAGCTATGTTTTCTTCAAGTGGAACTTAGTTCGAATTTCAGTATAAAAAACATCAAAAATTATCACACGCGCTAATTTAAAATTCCTAGTTGACAAATTCCAAATGAATTTTTAAAAAAAGAGATAAAAAACGAAAAACATGTTAAAAATATTTAAGAGGAAAAAATAATCTAATGGAATTATGTAAAAATTGTATAAGAAAAATCATGTGTTACATTCAAACATCGTTTGTGTGTTACTGCGTTCTAGCAATAATGAAAAAAAAATGTTTAAGGGTAGGAAAATAATAGAACCACGAACAGGAAGGGGACCTAAGCTGAATAGAAAGGTAAAATGAGTTAGGATTGGAAAAGAAGCAAGGATATACGTCCGACTAAAGTTTGACATGCATCTTTTGGAGAAGGGAAGTATGTTGTGACCAGGAATCTTTTTAACAAAATGTGGGGAATGTAATGCTGAGCGAGCTAAGGAATCCACCGTCTCGTTACCATCAATACTCGTATGATCTGGAACCCAAAGAATGTCGATGAAAATGGAATGGGAAAGGGAAAGGCTATAGATGAGAGAACGTATACGGAAAACAATAAAGTCAAGGGAATACGAGGGAGAGAAAGAGGATATAGCTTGGAAGTACTTTTGGAGTCCGAAATGATTAGGTACCTATCAGAGTGTCGAGTTGAGGAAATAAATATAACTGTTCAAAGAATGGTATAAAGTTCCGCGAAGAAGATGGAGCAAAAACCCGGCAGCCTGAAGGATTGAGCGGAATTACTGGCTGGGGAGAAAAAAGAAGCAGCTACTCCCCCTGAACTCTTAGAGCCTTTATTGCCCTCTTCACTCTGACGACGAAGCTGTCTATGATCCTGACCATATCCTCTTTGAATGTCCATTCCTCGTGAACGAACGCACTTCTTTGTACTCCAATCTGCTGTCACTCAAACTCCCTACTCCTTATTGTGCCTCGTATATCTTATCATTTCCGTCGATCTCCGTTGTTCCTATCCTCAGTTCTTTTATCTTATCAATATTTGACACCGACTCTTCATTTAACCGATCCTTCTCCCTCGTTTCGTTTCTGGGCGAAGATCTTTTGCTGACATGTCCAAAGGGGGGTTAAAAAAAAAACTTTTTCTCTCTTTCTATCATAATACGAGTGGCAGTCAAAAAGTAAGTTCCGGTACTCTTTTTCTTAGTGAAGGAACACTGTAGCGTATTTATATTTTGACAAAATAAAATTTTGGGTTGTCTAATGAGGCTATAAAAATTTCATAAAGATAACAGCAAGTATTGTAACGTGATGTAAGTTTTTCAAGCTCGCGTGAGTACCATTCTGCCGTTAAATTTGTTAACATGTTGAACTGCAACCTGCATTTCTTTTGCTTTTGTGTGCCACTTAGCGCCAATTTCGCAGGTAAAAATATGATGGCGCTAAATCAGGAGAATATGATGTAGACTGTCCAAATTCACGGTAGTGGTATGGGGACGAGCATTGACGTAAATGAAGATGATCTTTTTTGACAGCTTTTTTTTTTGTTTTTGTTTTGTTTTTGTTTTGAGTGATCCTTCGAAGGGTTTTTAAGTGAACACGCCATGCAAATTTCAATGAACTCGTTTTCTCGAAAACGACCTTGAATTTCATCGATCGAAAATCTCCGATCTTTACTGAGCGATGCATGAACGCTGTTCACGTTTCTGTCGTTGACAACATCAGCTGGTCGACCGGCCCGCAATAAATCATGTAGTTCCTCTCTGCCCTTAGCAAATTGTTTCACTCGTCTTCTAATCATTTCAACACTCATCATATTGTCGCCATAAACATGTGTAATTTCTTGACAGATTTCGAAAACACGCAGCATGATGTCGTAGTGGCATTTCCATCTTTATTACACTGGCATTCGCGTTGTATGTACATTATCTTTATGAAACTGTTATGATCTTATTAGCTAAACCCTGTATTTTATTCTGTTAAAATTGGAATACGCTACAGTGTTCCCACACTGAGATAAAGAGTACCGGAACTTACTTTTTGACTGACCCTAGTATTTTCGTTTCCCTAAAACTAAGCATTTTTCAATACTTTCTTTCTTACCGTTTACTTCTATCCCATCCCTAGAAACTATCCACATCAAAATCTAGAAACTTCCGCTCCCTACAAATCCATGAAAACTGCAATATTGCAAGCTTTTCATTACTGAAGTTATCTCTTTTTTTGTCATAAAACTCCGTTCTAAACACAAAATAATCTCTTCCTCCAACTTTGAAAAAGCTACAGAGGTATGTCGATCTTAATAAGAAACGATATTCAGTAGTTCCTTCCCGGTGAAACTTTTTCCTATAGATTTCTCCTATTATCCCAACTTAATATTTGTTTCTTTACTCAAAATTCTTCTTCACCTACTTAACCTTGATCTATATATGTTCCTCTCAATTTTGATCTTAATTTTTTCTTCTCCAACTTTCTTAATTCCCTTATTGCATCATTCATCGTAGCTGGCAATTAAAACTTCCGCTCCCTCTTCTGAAGCTGGCTATTGTTAAAAAAATTATCCTTCGCAACAATCTAGCACTCCTTAATAACCATTCACATGCAAATTGTAAAAATACATCAGTATTTAATTCTATTAATCTAACTTTATTTCCTCTAATATCAGTCTTCTATGTTCGTCGGAAACACTCAATGATACCTTTGACAGCAATCACGCTCCTATTGCATATTGTTTAATGGCCTTTCAATCCCCCACAATTTCTGTCTCTTCATTGTTTCTTCGTGGTTGCTTTCCAAAACTGATTAGTCGAAAAATCTGTTCAATCATTTATTCGTCTCTTTTACATATTCAGTTCCAAATCAATCCAATCGTACATTTCTCATTAATTCAATTTATTTCTCTCCTTATCGTCCTCTCCTACACTTTCTTTTCACAAAGGGGAAACAAATTTCTACATCTTCTCTTTTAGTAGAATGCTGATTGCAAAGCTACCTTTGTCCGCAACATTAATAGCTTTAAAGTTTATCGTTTCTTTCCTTCTTTTTTAACTTTCCATCTCATAAAAAAACAAATAATAAAATTGGATAGTCCCTACTCCTAAAAATAATGCGCAACTCTCTTGCTTTTTCCTTGAGGAGCTATTCAAGAGATATTAAACAAGGGTCTTGTTTTGGTAATTAGGATATTGCAATATTTTCATCAGTAATATGTCTGGGTTTCTGCAGTTCCTTCAATAATAAAAAAATTACCATTGCTTCCTTTATTGAAACGTCTCCAACACATTCAACAAAGCCTATCTTCTGACTTTCCAGAAAGAATCGTTTCGCTTAACATTTCGCCCCATTTTATTTCTCTTATTCGTGACCTCTTTATAAATAGAACTATTCATTTACCCGCTACTTCTTTCGTTGTTTCTAGAAAAATATTTTGGGGTTTTCTTTAGGGCTTTTGTCTTTTTGGGGGGGGGGGGGGGGGGGTTAGCGGCTATGACCCAACAACTAGATAAACTAGGCTACAGAGCTAAATAGCCAGACGACTGGAAATAGAAAACAAACAAAGGATTGTACCAAGGGAATAACCGACTGAGATGGGAAGGAAAGAATGAAAGAAGCATTATAACAATTAGAAAGACCCTGTGACAACACCTGGATGTATAGAGAAGAACGTTCGACAGAGAGAGCCGAGCATTGAAAGAAATCATGATCAGAGTCACATATTAAAAATGGTCGATAGTATAAGGGGAGAAATAGGAAGTTAGCGATAGAGCAAATCAAAAACGATAAGAAGGGAGTATAGAACTATTCATTTTGAGTCTAAAAAAAGAACGACACGGAGGAATAAATTGGAATCAAGACTGAGAATCGAGAACCGGCTGTATAAAGAAATAATGAGAAGAACGATCAGAGAACAGCGGCGTAAAATATCCAACCAAAGTCTGGTGTGGTTGATAGAGGATAAAGAAAGGAAAATGTCGAGGAATAAACCATTAGAGCGGTCGAACAAGCTGGAAAGCTCGCTATATCGTTACCCTGGATACCGAAGTGACTAGGAACCCTTAAAAGATCTATAAAGTTAGAACGAGACGATAAGAAATGCCTACTGTTTAACATTTACATCTGTAATGTCGCTCTCCTCTCTTTCAGATCTACCTCTGTTTTTTTTTCAGATGATATTTTTTTATATTCGACTCCGCAAAAAAAATGTCAGTGACTAATGATAAACTTAACACCTTTCTTTCTAATTTGCAAACAGTCCTCTCTACTATTCACCTTTCAATTTCCCCTTCAAATTGATAGTCTTTACCTTGCACCCAATATAGCTCTTCCTTAATCAGTATATTTTTAAACAATTGCTCCATTCCTCGAGTCTTCTACCCTAATGTCTTTTTAAACAGCCGTCTTCCCCTTCGTAAGCCCGTAAATGATTTCTGTATCTTGTCTTTAAACGATTAAACTTCTTCAGAACACTCTCTCCAAAAAAGTGGAAAGGCAGATCCTTTCATTATTTTCAAAAAATCTTTTATCGTATCCAGGGGGTTTTCCGGGTTCACCCCCTACCCAATGTCTGCGAAATCATAACTGCTTGAATTAAATGGACTGAAATTCAGAATAAATTTATTTCTTTTCAGTTTTTGACAAAAGAAAAGAAAATTAAAATTTTTATGAATTCTATGGAAACGACTATTTTTTATTTATTTTTATTGTAGTGTTTAAATATTGCATATACAAAATTGACTACAAGGCTTTAGTGTACCATTTATAAATAAATATATTTTATAATACACACACACACACACGCATGTGTGTGGGTATATATATATATATATATATATGTGTGTGTGTGTGTGTGTGTGTGTGTGTGTGTGTGTGTGTGTGTGTGTATAATTATAAAAATTTCGTTTGGTCTAGATGCGGCCCACGGTTCTTTCTGGTATACTGATGCTCCAAAATCTGTTTTCCCAAACATAACCGAATCCAAAATCTGTACCTTCGCCGATGTTTTGAAGCTGTCGTGTTTACTCTTTCCTCAGCATTTTTTTTTCAGAAGTTAATTCTGATTCATTGTTTATTCACAGATCCTATCTATGATACCGATTTCTAATCAACCGTTTTCCGATCTTCTCTTCCAAACACATCTATTCTTACTCATTCCTTGTCACAACTGGCATTATACTTAATTCCTAAGCGTCGACGACTACCTATTCGTACATTTCAGCCGTACAAATATAGGCATAGTGTTCTAGGCAATTGTTATATTTAAAACGCCAGTGTACACACGCAAGACTTCACTTGCAACTGATATTGTGATCGTTTGATTTATCGAGCTACAAGTGCAGTCCCACGTGTGTCCGTACTAAACTAGCGCGCGAATGATGGTATACGTGGTGATTTCACATTGCCTCCCAGCTTAAAATAGCAAGTATTTTAATTTAATTTTTCGTAATCATTTCTGTCGTCGCCCAGGATCGAACCCGAAACTTCCGAAACGGAAGCCAAGCGCCCTAGCAACCAGGAGCGCTGGCTTTAAATTTTGTCAATATATTTACCCTTTCCATTTTTTCTAATCCTCAATCTTTTTACTTCTCTATTTAGCCTTTCTCGCATTTCCAACCACGAGACGATGGTTATCCTCATCTGTGTTGTTCTTTCGTTTCTTCTATTTGTTGTCTTTCCATTAACTATAATTTGCTTCCTACGTCTCTAACAATCTCTCCTTTTCGCCAACCCCATCTTAGCGATAAATCACATTTGCTTTGAACATTCCGTTTTCTTCCCTAATCTTTCGTGTTTCTACCGTCAACTCTTCAGCTAAATGAATGCCCTCAGTTGGTCCCTAGGTAAATTTAAATAGTCTGCCATCGCGAATGAACCTCTGCAGGACATGATATAACCTGCTAAACAATATTCCTACTAATAATGTGAAAGTACCTGAGCGAACTGCACCAAAACTGATAATTAGACAGAATTTTATTTATTTCTGGGAATGAATTATTAGAAAACAGATACACGAAAGGATGAACAATTTTGAACAACTGTACTTCGGAAGAAAAGTAACCTCGTTAATGAACACAATCTATCAGAAGTTGATGTTCCCAGGATATTACGAAGAACGCAGTTTTATTGGGATCAAATATGTTTAATATAGACTTATTCGACACCTGATCAGCGTAATTTATTTTATTTCGTATTAATAACGTGAATATATTCAATAGAAATTTCGGTTGGATCTTGAAATTAAGATTGAATAGAAATTTAAGTATGTTTAAGTATTAGTAGCATCTTGATTTTTTATTAGTTACATGATATCTCCACGTCAATAAGGAATCCAGTGACACCCCCAAGAAAGTTGCTGATCATCGAAACTGGAGTAACGATGAAATTACTGATAACACTGAACGGACATTTTATGGTAATGTAAAAAAAAATTTTGGGGGGGGGGGGCGGCTCTCGCCCTTTAGCGAATTTAATCCTAATATTTGAAGTTATTGTCGATTGTAAACTATATTTGAATTTGGTTGTCCTTAATTTATTTATACAGTCGACCACTTGCATAGGAACCGAGACTCGAAACAATTTGACTTACTGTTACTGGTAGAGAATTCCATTCCTTTAATACCTGCTTTTCAAAATTAGATCTGTCGACCCTATTCGCACTGTCAGACCATATGAATAAGCCCTATCGGGGTGAGTTCCTCTAAACCACTCTATTTTGGGCACTGTCGTTACTATCTTATAGTACTGCTTCCCTTTGGAATTGCTAAGAGTAAGAAATTCGTTGTTTCATTCTCCGGATATGTTCCGTTCTAACCGTAGTAACAAAATCTCTCCAGGTCAGTTTTATATTACTCGTTCTTCCGTTTGCTCTACGAGCCTTTTTGCCGGCCATCTCGTTTCCTACAATACCACACAGTGGGAAGGAATCCACTTTAATAAAACCTGATCGCCTCCTGCCTGGTGCATATGCGTATAATGTTTCCTTATTAAACATTCTATATTTGTTATTCGTCTGTCGTTGATATGAGTTAACTTTGACGAAACTGCAGGGAGTCCGTTAAAATTAATACTTTTTCTCGAATATGTTTTTTGGAATAACCCAAAACATCTAAATATTGCGTACATTTCTATGGTAAATGATGAGCCCGCGTATGGCAAACGGAGTACTTCAGACCTACTATCGTTCGCATGAAAAAAGGCAACGTTGTGTACTTGTCCTGAGATACATCTGCGGTTCCGTCAACGTAAAATATTTCATATTCTTTAAATCGAGAATTTATGATCTCTGTAAACAAAGCGTTATTATATTCTGAACCTGGATGACCCCACCTTTCGAAAATTTATCGCCAGTCACTTCCGTTTGTATCCGACATACGGATCCTTGACAATCCAGTTTATATTGCGGTGTTTTAGAATTCTTTCTTCTTCTTCAGGTGCCGTACGCTACCATAGCGCGTTGGCGCAACCTACTCGTACATTTAGCTTTACCGATATAGGTTGTGTACCAGGCAACTGTAATATGCAACGCAGGTGTACACACGCAAGACTACATTCGGAACTGATTGAAGCCTCTTGTTATCGCGCTACAAGTGCAGTCCTGTGTGGATCTGCTGTGTACTGGCCTAGCGCGCATATGATGTTGTACGTGGTGGTTTGCCATTGCCTTCCACGTGATTATTAGTAGAGTATTTATTTTATTTAATTCTTGTAATAAAGTTCGTCGTCGCTCGGGATCGAACCCGTGACCGCCATATCGGAAGTCAAGCGCTCTAGCAACTAGGCTATCGCGGCAATAAATTTTTAATTGTGAATATTTATTCTCTTCTTCTTGCCCTCAATCCGTAGATTGGTGGATAACCTTTTATGATGTTCGATCCTACTAATCCAACTAAGCATTAGAATTCCCTTAATTCGACCTTTCTTTTTAAATTTGCATAATTTGTTGCTCCTGTATGTTTTATTATTTGCTCGATGAATGTTTTCCTGGGTCTTCCTCTGCATCGTTTGCCTTCCATTTTCCTTCCACTATTTGTACTAGCGTCTGGTTATGACGGAATAAATGTCCTATCTACTTAACTCTTCTTCTTTTTCATGTATTCGTTAGAGTTCTTGGTTCGTGTATTTCTTTTAGTACCTTTTCATTTGCTATTTTCTCCATCCAGCTAATTTTTTACATCCTACGCCAGCACCACATTTTGAAGACTTTAATTCGACTATACATTTGCTTGTTTATCGTCCATGTTTCTGACCCGTACTTTATAACTTTATATTAGAAATTGAAGGGGAGAGGAGGAGTAAACTTCTAATTAGTACTGCATAATGGGCTGATCAAGATAGGGAGTTGTTTATTCGTAGGATGATATCGTTGCTCCTTAATTTTGAGATAAAACTTGCCTGCCACATATCTAATGGAATACTTTACAAGTATTTCGGCTGTTTCGGATAAAACTGTATGACATGGAGTTTCCTCACTTGTGCGGTACTTGCTCGAGGCGCGTGCAAGATGACCTTTATTTCTCTTCTCTTTTCCCTTGTGTAGCATTTTGTCGCATTTATGTTTTTAGTTTTTTACATCGGTTCGAAATTTCACCCTTAAAATTGCTTGCAATTTCGCTCCTTGACATTTGCAAAAACATAAACAACCGCGTATTTGTACACTTCTATATAGTAACATAACACTTTTATATTTTGTTTTATCCGCACCGAAAACGAGTCTTTCTTACCGGATAGGAGCGTTTCTTTTATAAATTTACTAATTATTATTAGTCGTACATAATTAAAGTTTGCGGAAAAATCAATAAAACAAAGAAACCAGCATACATGCGCAAGTAATCCTTCTAGAAAACAAAGGAATATTTATATACTAATTTAATCTATAACGAATATTACATACAAGAAATCGAAATCCGCAACTTGCTTAGCATTAATACGAGACACGAAATGTCTTAAGGTATTATGCAATCGTCAGACACGAGAGATTCATAAAATTATTCATTTAAGTGTCAGTGGTATGTGCTTTATCCTTCTATGTGTTTATATTTTTTGTATCCATGTTTTAGGGTTTGATAATCATAGGAACAACAACCTATATTATTTATTAATATTAAGTCAGATGCACTACTGTACGTTTCAAAAAATTTCCGCGTGTTCTCTGTAATTACTATTTTCTGAATGTACGGGGTATTTTTACATATTCACTCATATAGTGTTGATGTCAGTGTATCGTGGTTTATTTAGTATACTATATTCGTAGACAATGATTTTGAATTCTTTGGAGTACTCGAAAAAAATAATTTAACTAGTAGACGACGAAATTATTACTGCATATAATATTTTGGGAAGGATGATTTGTTTATAGATAATAAGTTTGTTTTCGGGTGTTAAATGCAATTTTCTATTAAAGTATGAGTATAGACAACAAATCTCTTTCTGAACTTTTATAACTTTATTTTTGATAAGTTTTGTGAAAGTTAATATTTTATCGAGTGTTACACCTAGGTGTACTGGATTTCATCCTTACATTCCACCTGTCTGTCTTGGATGTTTACTTCTTTTCGTATACATGGTCGTCTTCCAATAAATAAAATGGCTTCCGTTTTATTGCTGTTTATTTTTTTCAAATATTTTATTATCGTATTTTCTGCTCTTTCCGGACTATTTGTTATTGCGCCTGTTCTATAGGATGATGCTACTATTGCAGTATCTCATCTGCATATGTGGGTATATTTCAGACTCTTTGATTTTAGGAATGTCGTTTAAATATATGGTACAAATAAATACGGTCCTAAAATGCTAACTGTAAAGTATTTATTTTTAATTCCATTTATTCTTACAGGTTTCTTCTTTCCCTCTATATGATTTTATTTATTTATATTCATAATTTCCTGATTCCTGCAAGTGCTGGCTAAAAATTATCTTTTTGTATTCTTATTTTGAATTTACTCGATTTCTTACTGTAACGTTTTACTGATTTTTTTTTCTTTTTTTATATAGTTTATCTTATTTTTTAATTACGCATAATATTTTTGGGGGATTTATTCGTTTTTTTCCTTATATTGCTTGGACTTTTTTTTTTTTTTCGCGTTCTTATATATTATTTCAATAAATTTTTTCCTCATCATTTTTTCTTCCACGAAAGTTATTTAATTTAGTTTTACCAATTTTTTTCCTGTTTTTATCATATAAATGGTTACTTCACAATTTTATTTTTTTTATTTTCAGCGTACAGTCAGTTCGAGTTTATTTAAATCTATTTTCCTCCATTTGTGTGCCTATCCATTTTACTAGCACACCCTATCAAAGCTATGTTCATGTATTTGGTAATCTACATAATATACGTAATTATTCATCACACCGTGTTATTTTTATTATCACGAGTTTTTTATATTTTTACTTATTATTCGAATCCTTATATTTCCTTATATGTATTATTATCCCGTGTTTTGAATCTCTTTCGTCTTCTGTTTTCTCTTGTACTTCATCTACTTTTACTTTAGAGTTCCTTTAAATATTTTTCTTACTTCCCCAAAAATGTCTTACTTATTTCCATCTCGTTTCATCGTTAAAACCGCACTGTCTGCGTTATTTCTCAGGTCCGGTACATACGCTATCAAATACAATACACGTACGCTTACATTCATACGGACACCAAAATATATGCATTTGTTCCGATCTTTATCGAAAACAGAATCTGGTTTATCCTTGTTTCCAGAAACGTAAAGTATATATGTATTAATATTTTTAAACAACATTTTCTAAATTTAATACTTACAGTTACACTTAATAATTTGTTAGATGATTCGAAAAGAGAGATTACTGTCCTTACTTTATTTAACCAGCGTAAAACCATCTCGATCTTTTTTGTCTTAATCAAAACAATTACACGACATTTTGAATTATTTATATCCACCATTCTCAATTTCAACGAATATCTCTTATCTTCCTTAGAATTTGCTCTCATTCAGCCTGTTTTTATTTCATTCGCATTAGCTAGTTTAATATATCGATCCAGATCGTTTGGTCTGTTACGATATTTCATCACTATTTAGAAACACAGATACAAAGTTAATAAATATAGTTTATGCAGAACAGAGTTATATCAGATAAAAGAACGATAATCCAGTTAGAGCGTATTACAAATTTATAAATAAGATAATAGAATCTTTCCTGCTCACTCTGTTGACCAAACAAATTTAAGGGTGCATTTAATCTTTTAAGATTCAAAAATAGTTAATATATGTTCAAAAAAAGACATACAACTTTAATGTATATACACCTATATTAATTATAACGTCATTCTTAGCCCGACATCACCTTCTTTGTCCTAAAACATTACATATATTGTATATATATATAAGCTTGGTTAATTATATTATTCTTACGTTAGGGTTAATAAAAAAATTTGCTACATTCTTGCGTTATGGAAATAATTGTACATTTCTATGCAAGGTGTAAATTAAATTTATTAATTTTGAATTCTTTCTTGATTACAATAAAAAATAAAATTAATTTGCGAAGAATATCATGATTAACTTAAACCGACTACTTTTCCATATATATATATATATATATACAAAGTGGAAAGTTTAACTGGAACAAATTCTGGAACTTGATAAATAATAATTATTCTTTTCCTCTATTGAATGGTCGTTTTTCGTGCGTTTCGGTTTTATCTAGCAGATGTGTATATCTAATCGCGCGTTTAAGAATCAGTTATTAGTCTAATTTAATTTACCTCTACCGTTATCGGTTTCGTTCTATTATAAAACTCTACGCATCAATATCAGTATGCAGCGGACGCCACCCCCTCACCACCAGCAGCAAACCGGAAACAATTAATGATGCCCGGTGAAGCGAGCTTATCAACACCGCAGACATTTCCATCGAAGCCAGCAACAGCATCTCTTCACATACAAATCGCTCGGACAATTAAACCTGCAGCGTCCGATAACAGGAAAGATATAAACGCTTCTTCTTCCTCAAACACAAGTAAGATCGTTCCGTTAAACATATTCCTAATACGCAAAACCCTGTCGCCTTTTCAAAAACGACATTAATTGCAAATGAAACAAGTAAGCTTGCAAACTTAACATAAAACAAGCTCGACACTCCTATTTTACAGGACCCAACCACTACTACACTAAATATTAAAATGGAAAATAATAAAACATCCTCAAATACAGACTTAGTAACCAACTCAATTTTCTTTTCTGATAAACTGAAATTTCCAAAAACTACCTTTCCTATAACGAATTCCGATTTTCCTTCCGAAGACCAAGGCGTATTATTTCCATACGTCGAAAATGCGAATCCCTTAGCCTATTTCAACGTCCTTAAAAATCTAGTAGGAGGTCCGAAAAACATAATTGCAGGCTCTAAAATTAGCAATAACCGAGTTCTCATTTTCTTGAAATCTAAAAATATCACAGACAACCTCTTTCATAACGGAGCCGTTATCACCGCGAACAATAATACAACCACCGGTCGTCACAGGTTAAAAAACCCTACCCAAAAAATTATATTATCCAATGTATCTCCAACCGTCCCAAACTCTGTTGTCAAAGTCTATCTTGAGAAACTATTAAATCTAAAATTAGTCTCTGCAATTTCTCTACTTCGAGTTAAACACAATGCCTCAAAGTTTGACCACGTAATCAGCTGGAGGAGGAAGCTGTATGTTGATAGTGCCAATCTTCCACCCTTACCCGACTCTTTCATAATAGTTCATTAGGAACACGAACACCGAATATTTATCGAAACGGATATGCAGAACATACCGTTCACTGCTCGATCTGTAGAAGATAGTGTCTCCTGCGCCACAGACATCATAACTGCTTCAGTTTCGCAAAACAGAACCGCCTCCGCTGAGGAAAACACTCAAGCCTCCGTCTCTGAAGATAGTATGGCAGTCAACACCGAAGAAATTCAAGCAGCAACTAAGAGACCTTACACCCACAAACCCCGGATGTTTCTCAGATGATTTCGAGGCTTAATTTTACAGATAACACAGAAGCCATTCCTTTAGAACCGCTACAAATGAATCAGAAAACAAAGAACATCCAAATGCGGCAAAGGCCAGAGACAACGGAGTAAACGCAGATTTCAAACTTCCACCATCAAAACTTAAAAAACCAAAATTTTCTACTGTTGAACTTCTAAAGCCCGAAGAAAGCAACATCACCAATAATAAATATCCATTGTCTTTCACTGACCTCGTAACCTTAATGGATAGGATTCAAGGATAACGCGATCCGATGAGTCTTCATCGAAGACATAGATGGATTTATCCACATGCTTTTAGATAACTATTCCTTACTTCGAAATCGATCAATGAAGGTACGATTCACTTAGCTGATCAACAAACTTGCCAGGCAGTCGGATTCAGACCAGACGGCAGACTAACCATATCCATAAGAACAAACCGTGCATTTTCGTACTATAATAGCAACAGCAGCTAAACACGGTACAGGGTGTTGCGTCTACACACACACAAAAAAAATTATTTCTTGTAAAATTCCTGAAATACGTCAATTTTTATATTTAATGGAGCATATTATAACGGATATAAAATGTTCAAAATGTCCACTATCTTATTGCTGTCAGTACCCCAATTGATGATAAAATGCATTCCGAACATTTTGTAATACTTGCGGCGTTACTTGTTTGATTTCATCGCGAAGTGGGCATTATCAAGGGCAGCAGTTACGTCGACGAAGGAAGCGATAAGTAATTTTTTATTAATAAATGATAAGTACACATCTAACTAAAGTGTTCTCGAGAAGGCCGCGTCCAGGGCGTAAACTAAACATATTATTGGGTAACAGATTATTGTACTCAAGTCACCAAATCAGCCGTCTATTGATTAGACTTTCAAAAAGCTTTCTGACACAGGAAGCAAGACAGGTTGGGGAAAGGATGGAAGAGTTAGGTTTTGGGATTGGGGCAACAATGAAAGTATTCCAAGCAGATGGAGTAAAACTAGACAAGAGAAATGAATTGAATAAATTTAAGAGGAACCGGAGAGCGAAATCGGAGAGATTTTTTAGAACGAGGAAGGGAATTCCATTTTTACCAGGAGAGGAATTAGAAGAATTGCGTAAGGTTACTTTCAGTTCAGTATAGGTAAAAGGAGTGAGTAGCAAACGCGAGCAGGTGAAGGAAGCCAGGATGTGACAGGATTCTTGGGGGCTGGGGACGTAGCTAGGAGCTAATAAATTAACAAACGGAATTAATTTGTTAGGAGATATGATATGATTTGAAGGATGTTGCGTTGAGGGAGATTTGAAAATCCTCGCCATTTTCCAAATTCCACGAGATCCTTTTTTACCGTTTTCGGAGTATATCTAACTCTGGCATTGGCTTTTTTATGAGAGAGAAAATTGGATAGAGTAAGACAGAAGCAGAACGTTCTATAGGTGGATAAACTTCGATCAAAGGCAGCCTTGCACTTTTGGTTTCGCCACACAGAGGAAGAAAATTTGGACCTTTTATGAGTTGAAAGCCAAACAGAAAAAGAAGAACGGGTTAAGGCGATGGAAATAGGTTCTATAAAAAGGTTATATTGGGAAAACGGATTTAAGTGTGAGGGGGGATTAAGGAAAGTGGGGAGTCGACGTAGGAGCGAAAGCTGGGTCAATCTATTTTAGAAAGCACTTATCTATGAGACTGTGTAGGATTGTCCGGGGTAGAATATGGAAATTGATTTAAAGATTTGATAAAACGAACATGGTCGCTTTTAAAGGTGCCATCCAGATTACTCCATCAACAATTGAAACCAAGATTAAGAGACGTAAGAGGTAGATCAATGGAACTAGGAACTAGAGCGTTGCTGACACGGGTAGGTGAACCGTTATTACAGAGAAAGAAATTTTCTAGGATTAAACCATTTTTATTATAATTAGTGAATCCCCGAAAAGGTTAGTGGGCATTCGAGTCTCCGCCCATAAGAAAAGGAGACGATAGGGAATTCGTGAAAATGAGAATAGGGAAATCGCGCAGATCGAAAATAGGAGGGATATAGACAGAGATGAGATTAAGTGGGTTACCAGAATTATTAAGAATTGAAACGTTGACTAGATTGGGATAAGGGCGATTAGGAGGGAAGGGCGGTTGGAAGTTGTTATGAATTACAAAAAAGATGTAATTTATAATTAGGATAGCTGCGCCTCCATAACTATCCGTGCGGTTAGAACTAATGAGGAAGAAGTCCTCGAAATGAATGTCGGATGAACTCTTTTGCCATATTTCAGAAAGTAAGACAATATTAATATTATATTGATTTAACAGCCACTCAAGAAAGGGTTATTGACCCTAAGGCGAACAGTTCCACTGAAGTATTTTAAGTTGCCGAAACATAGCGAGGAACCAGGCTAAAAGTTATCGACTTGGGGAGGAAAGTGGAAAAATGAGTAGAGGAGAGTGAGAAGGCTGAAGCAACAGGAACGGAAGAAAAAAGTGGGGAAAGGTGAGAGTAAAGAAAACTTTTTCATCGTAGAATAACGCAATCGAGGAAAGATTTATAGGAAATGCAGGTATAGGTAAGAAGATCCCAGGGAAATATTTCTCTACTTTAATATCTAAGATTGTAAAACTTGACATATAGCCAGTAATTTATCTTCCAAATTGGGAATGTCCAGTTTACCAAGAGCGGGTCGTAATATAGAAACTATTGGGTTGAAAAGAGGGAGAAAAGCAAAGTCGTCGAAGGAAACATTATCAGCGGCTGGAGCCGTTACATTGTTGTTGGGAACAGAAAGTGATACTGTAGGAAAATGGAAGACAGTTGAAAGCGTTTAATTTGAGTAATATTTGTTCAGAAAATTAGGAGACGTAGAGTTGGAATAGTGCCTTTGCACAGGAAGCCTAATTTAAGAGGAAGACGAACTGCTGGAGTTGTTCTGCCATTTCCTCTTTAGGGTGCTAGAAGAGGAATTGGAAAGAACTGGAAAGTTGGATGAATTAGAAATCTCAGCAAAAGTAAAGAGGCTGGGGACACTAATTTAGCTCGGCAAATATTTTTTGCCTCAGAATAAAAAGCATTTTGTAAGCTCATAATCTTATGAATTTTGACTTGTTTTTTTTTTTTTTTTGAAGACTTGACAATTGGAGTCCAGAGCAGAATGATTCTCTTCACAGTGGACGCAAAGATAGGAAAGATGGCCACTTTGATGCGTAATGGTTCATTCCGAAGACAAATGACCACTGTGCCACCCAAGGAACAAATGGTTTTGCTACGACAAGAGGCACTGAAATGTCCAAAACAAAGGTAATTGCGGCATAATTTACGGATCAAATGTTTAAACTTAACACGATATGAATCGTAGAATCAAATGTAAGGAGGAAGGAAGGAGCCCTGAAACTTAACTTCAATAACAGGAATAGGAATAAAAGAATTATCGTAGGACCTATTCTACAACCTACGAATATTAGGGATAGGTACCTCTGATGTACAATTGGACAGGAGTTTTAGCAAAAACGTATGATCATAAAGTGAGTAAAATGTTTACTACAGTAAATGTAACTATAAATGTAAAAATTTAAATAAAATTTTTTACTAAAAATCGTTACAAAATTTCCTGACATTTCTTCTTGATTGACGAATTTCTTCGTGACCGTATTTTGTGGCGGATAAAATTTTAGATTGAGTCCGGTCATAAAACATATCCACGTGAAAAAGAAACACGGAATAGAGGGTAACGAAATATTCCTTGGCTCAGATTGCTGTATCCTCCCGCTTTTTTTTCTCTAAAATTCCCGTTTCTAATTTATATCCATTGTGCAAAAAATTTCATGTTAGATTTTGGTCAGATTTTTACGTTTCTCCCTTTTCTAATCAACCGTCCTCTTAAATTTTTCCATCCAACCTAATCTTCCTACCCGACTTTGGTTTTACGGTTTTCCTTCGCTTCGCCGCTCCGTTATTGTCCCTATTATCTGTTTACGTCTGAATCATACTCTTCTTCCTTCCTCACGTTATCGTTTTCATCTCGCTCTTTCCCCTTATTGCCCTCTTCACTCCGACGACGAAGCTGTCTGTGATCCTGACCATATCCTCTTTGAATGTCCATCCCTCGTGAACGAACGCACTTCTTTGTACTAGAATCTGCTGTCATTCAAACTCTCTACTCCTTATTGTGCCTCGTATATCTTATCGTTTCCGTCGATCTCTGTTGTTCCTATCCTCAGTTCTTTTATCTTATCAATAACTGACCGAATCTACATTTAACTGATCCTTCTCCCTCATTTCGTTTCTGAGCGAAGATCCTTTGTTGACATGCCCAAAGGGTGTTAAAAAAAAAAAAAAAGAAACACGAAGATACAAAATCTGTAAGAAGAATCTAATGAGAAACAAGCAGTAGCCGATGCAAATAACACAAAAGGTCTCTCTATAACGTGATAAAATCGGTTCGCAGACTAAACAGATATTAAGGAGAACACGCTACAGAAGACAAATCAAGAAAGATGGTATGTAACCGAGCATGAATTAAAACTCAAATAGAGGCATTGTTATAACAGAAATGCGCTACATGCTACGCATTAAGAAGAAATATCAACACGAACCTGGCTAAACCATTAACATTAGACAAGTCAGGTAAACGACAAAAACTTAAAGAATAATAAATCGTCAAATATGACCCCGGCTAATGTATTTAAATTCACTGAGAAGAACGCCGGGCAACTACATATCCTTTTTATTATTATGCGTCAGGAAAAATCATTACCAGAAGACTTTAAACAGGCCGCTATAGCGATCGTTTATAAGAATAAAGGAGTTAGAAGCTATCGAGGAATAAATGTTGTTGTGTCTAGTAAGCCACTGCTACATTTCCAAACGGCAAGGACTGTATTACGCAGTTTAGAGAATGTTCGCTAAAATCCGACATAAACACCGGAATAAAACAGGGATGTGTACTCGCACCAACTTTGTTTCGTGAGTTGATATGTTGGGAAGATTAATTCTCGTTTGGACAGTGGCCAGTACAATCTGCTGAAGTATAAAGCTAAACGTGCGACCAGTTCGTTTAACTTTGATCTACAGCATACGAACGATTGTGTAATGATAGGTAATAAGGCAAACGAGATGTTGTCGAAACTGACTGAAATATACAAAGACTTATAAGACTGATTAATGATGCAACTAGAGAAGAATTTAGAATAGGAAGATTAAAAGTCATGTATAAATGGTAAGAAGAAATATTTTAAAAATTCATGTAGGAATTATTAACTCGAAAATATCTGATCATTACATTTTTTTTTTTTATAAATTTCGCATTAATAATCAAATCCGGAAGCATCAAGAAAAAAAAAAGCGATGCAATGATGTGATTGCGCCAAATTATTAAAAATTATGACTTGAAAACTGCTTTCTAATTCAAACGAATTTCAATAACATGTACAAAGAGAATACAGAGCGTGTAACTTTTACAAACGCAAATAATCAACGATTCAAAAATAAATGGATGAATTCAAAAATTTTCAATTTGATGAAAAAAAATAACAAAGCAAATATACTCGATATAAAAAACAGAAAAATGACAATCGGAAACCGGCAAAGCGAAATTAGATAACTATAAAAAACAAATACGAGTAAATGAAAATCCCAAAAAAAAGGAAAAGGAAAAGGGAAAAGAAAAAGAAAAAGAAAAAAAATGTCAAGTAATTTATAAAATAGTATATAATAAAAACCAAATCTCAATCTATGGTTTCATTATGGAACAATTTGAAAGCGCAAACGATGCTGCAGATAAATTTATTGAACATTCTTCACACTCGAGACAGCAATGCAAACAATTTTTCAATTTACAGTTATTGATGTTATGAAAAATGAAATATTTACATCAATCTGTATACCAAAAGTTACAGACATAAAAGTGTAGAATAAATAATTAGCAAATTACAAATTTACAACACGCCAGGTTGGAGTAGAATTATGAAAAATAATATAACCATTTTAGCTCCATTTTTAATAATTAAAATTGTTATATTAAAGAAAGTACAGTTCCGGAAGGACTTAAACTTATACTCTTTTATTTCGCCTGCATACTATACGAAAGTGGCAAAGCTAACGTTTATGACAAGTACCGCGATCAATTAATATCGGTTTTAGTAAAAATTCTGAAACAATTTGTTACCATCTACCTGAATAACTATCTAGGGGAAAACAATATACCACATAACAATCGTTTTCGTTGTTAAAATTATTAACAAATAACGCATCATTAAAGGACTGACAAATGGGAATCAGTTTATTGCAGCCGTCATTAACGTAAGTAAAGATTTTTATGTGGTCAATCATCAAACACTGACGCGAGATGTGCACGAAATATAAATTATAGACGGATAATATAAATGGCTTAAAAAATATTTATTTATATATGTCAAGGATAGCATGAAGTGAGAAAAGAGTGTGAGTGAGAGAGCGAATAAGAGAGCGAATAAGAAAGCGAATAAGAAAGCGAATACGGCGGATAAAAAAATCAGAGGGCTGAGAGGGGAAATATGAGGAAACAGCTTTAAGAGCACACGTGGAGTCAGAGATAATTAAATATTTAGAAAAGGATCAATGGGAGGAAATATAAATTATGGGAATATTATGTGATAAAGAACTATTAATATAAAAAAAAAAAAAATCTAAGCCTTTGCATATAAGAACATCCAGGAGATATAGAAAACCATCATATTAATGCATAACAGCGTGATGACCCTTTTATCTGACTGTAGATGCACACTTTCGGTAACCTTGAAAAAATTTAAATGCCTCAGTCTAACTATTAGTAGAACACTAACCGGGGAAAAACATTAATTGTATATCTAAAAAAATTAGGCAAACTTCATCAGCATTAATTATGGATTAACCCAAATAATACCATATAGCGATCTTCATTTATTTGTTTCAACGTGTTTATTATGCACTCTGGTATGGGAGCAAGCAGAAAGAACTATCATTAAAAATATAAACGAAATCAGCAGATCCGGTATTTTTGTAATAATTTCAACAAAAAATCAAGCCAGTATGTCCGTTAGTGTAGCGAGCAAAATAAAATGTCTCCAAAGATACCCTAATTATTATCGTCTGGTTGAATATAAGACTAAAAATTTACCTATTCTTTCGATGCCGAAAGGTAGAACAACTAAAAATCAAAGAAAATTATGTATATAATAAATAAGAAATAGGAAATTGCGACTTAAACAATGGCTGTTAGGTAGCATAAACAAATGAAACATTACAGTATGTCCTAAAAACATATATATGTAGTCTGATTGCTGACAATCGGGGTTATATGTGTAACATATTAAGGTGGACGTGCATAATTAGTTTTTCAGTTATATTGAACGTTTATTGGTATACATATATGGTTGCATTTAATATTTCAAATTATTTTTACGAAACACTGCGATCGTAGTATATAAATAAATAAACGATAAAAAGCGCGGGGGGGCCCACAAATTATTTATAAATAAGCAAAAATGAAAAGATAAAAAAGCTCGAAATAAAGCACAAAAAAACTGAAATCATTCACGTAAAAACGGTAAAACAACTGCCTTTTTACACCAAAATAAAAAAGGAAATTGAATTCGCATTGAGATATTTACATAATAATCAGGGCTACTTGGTTAAATTCGTTTGTCACATCTATCGCTTCATTTTACACCTCTCTCGTTTGTATTTAGGTTTTATTTCTGTTTTTTTTTTTGATCTCGCTTTAGCCCTTTTGCTTAATTCTTCTCATGAATCATTCCTGATTATCGGGTTTACCCAGAACAGAATGATTTTAAACTTTTTCAATACAAGGTTATAATATTCAATTATAATGTTACTGGGCCAGTGCCAATACTCCTCGCATACAGTTCGTAAAAAGAAAAAAAATAATAATAATTTGCACTGGTCTGATAATAGAAAAACTACATTTTTTAAATTACACCGTGTGACAACTATCCTCCATTTTAACCAATTTCAAATAAAGGAGATTATTTATCGCGTAAATTTCTTCTAATGTTTGCGCATAATTTTTGCCCACGCGGACCGATTATTTTTATTCATCCGAAAGTGTACCACCAGTCAGCGGTGATATCATGTGAGCACTAATATCGATAGACACACAGATTCCATGTAGTTGTCAAATAACGCGAAAAAGAAGAATCTTTTTAATAACATGTTTATTATTATAACAAACGCCACTGACACTTTTAATATCACGTAATTGGAAAACAAAAAACAACTAATTTTTAATATAGCCAAACAAAAACGTTAAAATATTAATAAAAAAAAAAAACATATTTGAGTGGTCTTCCCATATTAATATATACCGAGGAGTGATTATTTAGCAGTAGTCATTAAAGTCAGCGTTAAAAAAATGAATGTGCTTAGAAATGTACATTTTTTACCTAATATGGCCGGACAAAAATCAGTCAAATAATTTTCATTAGAATGTGTAGTCAGGATAAAAACAGGAATGAACATACAAAATTAAATGGGCGATGAAAATGTATTAATGTTAATCTAAATGTAAATTCGAATGAAGATAAATAAAGCTCGATTTACAATCTCCTGGCTGATAGTTATACTCTTCAGTCAGTTTACTCTGGATCTTTTAAATTTTCCTCTTTTTGCTCTATTTTCTACGCGGAACAATTATTCTACGCAGTGTACTCTTTGTTTTCACATTAATTAGTTTCCCATAAAGTCCTCATAACCTCGAATCCTAAAAGCGCTTTACAAGCTATCACATCTAACCTTCCTGTTTGCTCTCTTCCAGTTATGTATTACTTCTCATTCTGTACTTGATCGAAATCGACCTTTTGCGAATTTCTGGTCATTTGAGTATTGAAGACAATGTGAGATGGCGGATTCCTTCATTTCCAGGAGCATATTTTCAGCCCATAATACTATCTTCAGTCGCTCATTCCAAATTATGGCTCAACTCTTATTCTTTGTTTTCTAATCCTGCCTCCTTTTACCTCTCTATTCAGCCATCTCTTCAACTTTATCCATGGTTTTTTTGATACTTTCTCTCTCTTAAACGCTCTACAATCTCTGCTATTTGTCGTTTCTATTTTAACCAGACTTCCCGCGTCATTTTTTCTATTTTCATCTGCATCTATTCCATTCTTCCATATGCGTTCTTTATGATGTTGATCACATTTTATTTAAATGCGCGGCTTTCTCTGCTGAACAAGTGTCCTTCTATTCTTCATTATTTAAAAACTTGACATCCCTACTCCTTACAGTATTATATCTTCTCTCACGTTTCTCTGCTTCAGTTATTCCGGCCCTTGACTTATTTTTATCCTCTGTCCTTAAACGCGTAAGAATATAAATTTATTTTCTCCTTCTTCCCATTTCTTCGGCCAGTGATTAACATAATTTAAAAAAAAAAAAAACAAAAAAAAACAAAAAAAAAACAGTTCTACGCAATATAGAAAGTAGAGTAGCATTTTAGATTAGTCTATCCGTATTATGACTCAAAAATTGTGAAATGAAATAGTTAAAAAATAAACCGACTTCAAGATTTACTCTAAAAATTTAATTACGATTCACCAAAAGGGGTACAAAATGTAATTATTTCATAAACGATAATTCAAAGTAATAATATACTTAAAAGAGGTATTGCGATTATTCTTAAAAAACATTAATACTTATTAGAATCAAGAAACCAAAATTAAATTACAGTGGACTGGAGGCGCAACCGTATGGAAAACGAGGTCGTGACCGTGTATCTCTAAGATGATCAGATAGGATTCGAGAATTTACCGGGGAAAGCTTTAGTAAATGTGTTCATGAAGCGTACAATAGAGACAGATGACGTAAACTGTTTACTCAACGAAATAACATAACAACGCAATCACTCGTCTTCTATAATCTAAATATTGAGAACATCAGGAATAGGTCATAATCTGGGAATTTGGTCCACCTAGATCGTAATATCACCTAAAGGTATATTTCATTGTAAAATGTATTAACTTTTATCAGATATTTTCTACTTTTTAGTACATATTTATTAAATTTTTCGAGTAAATCTTGAAGTCGTTGCTTTTTTTAAAGAAGGATATAGGATATATATTAGTGTCGCTTTTTAATTTTACGATTAAAAATAAAATTATTATATAATTTTTTTCTTTTCAACCATGTTCGACTACATTTGAGTATTTTCTTTTTTTTGATTTCTTAACTTCTATTACCCTTATTTAATAGGATTAGTAAGTTTAGGCGGGAAAATAAAAGAATTTAAGTGTTACTTAAAGATAAATTTACCGAAAAGAAAATTTAAGAAATCAATAAACAAAATTAATATTATACGACCAGGCTTAAAGAGAGATGTAAATCTGAGAAGAAAAGGAAATTATTTATTACAGACAGAAGGGGTCGCATTATGTTAAAACGCGCAAACAATTTCGTAATTGTACTAAAAAAAGCACGAATGAAATGTGACTATTTTTTTTTATGATGTACTTTGAAATATTATACACACCCAGGAACAGAACCGTATGAATCTGATCGTTCTTTTTTTTAATTAGGAGCTTTATTAATATTTAAAAATTACAAATTAGAAGTTTGGCTTTTCTTTTTTTTTTTTTTAATTTGCCAAATAAAGAACCCTCCTCTGAAATCAGCGTTTCTGAGTTGTCTGTTTAAAATTTTGCTTTCCAGTCAAACTCATACGACTGGGATTGCCAAAGCTCACGTCATAAGTTGTAAATGCTGTGAATACTTCTTTTTATTTACCATCGCGCGTGTTGCTATTTGGATTTTGAATTTACGCAACAAACCAATAAACAACTTCTACACACAATGCCACGATTCAAAATAGCTTCTTGCGTCGAACTGAATTAAATCTTTCTATCGGCATTGATATATTTTACAAAGTTATTTATTCACAATGACATGCCGAACACGAATTATAAATTGTACTATTAAAATCATATAAAAACATATTAAAATGATTATTAAAAACATCGATAGTTATAGCGATTTCAATAATCTGAGCGTGTCTGTATCAGTCTGATTCGGAACCTTGCGGATTTCATTTATCATCGGCGTCCTTCTTACCTTTTTTTGGTAGACCAAAAAGTCGAGCGATAATCTGTCAAAACGAAGGTGATTGCCGCTTCAGACATTTACGTTGATATCGAAGGCCACCGATTTAAGACTTATCCGGTCGAAACTCAAGTCACTTCCTCATCGAATTATTAGCTGCCGGACATGTTATTTGAAGTATCGAAAGAAAGTGCTAGCCCAAAAGTATTCCCTTTAGATCCGTGTTAGTCTTGCTACATTACCGAAAGCTTAATTTCACAATCGTCACCTGTCAAAGATTTGCGACTCACACAAAATTACTTTTTTACTTCGAAGATGAAAAGTTCTTTATTAAACGATTGTAAATTTTTTTGAAATAATCAGCGACACTCTCCCCTGATAGATTCTGTCTCTCTCTTACACGGCTTTTCTAGTCTTTCTCTCCCCCTAGAAATCCCAATTAAAAGAGGTCCTTTTTATTGCGTTTTATAAATTAATGGAAACACACCTTTTGGCAAAATACAATAAAACGATTAACATTATTACCGCCGCATACTGCAACTAAAATAGCAGCAAAAACGAAATTAATTGCGTAAAAGCACACTGACTAGCTGGAGAAGAAATGAAAACTATATCCCTTTTTTTGTTGTTTTTTTTTTAATTTGCCAAAAAACGGTGTTACATTTTGCATTATATTCCAAAAAGACAATAATTAAATGGTGTATGATGTGTACATTACACTGTTCGGAAAACGTGGTGAGAGAGAAAACGTGTGTGTTTGTGTGTGTGCTGCTGTCGATCGAGGGTAAATAACCAATCATCGACCATTGCAAGGAAAAGCGCTTACATCTTATACCGTCAAGGAAAAAATAGAAAAAAAAATCCGATGGAGATTTGTTTTAGTCAGCCAGTCGTTGTTTACTCCAATTTTCTTCGATCGGGCAAAAATTGCATACAAAACGTGTTTTCCGGTAGTTAGGTCGTGTCGACCGATTCAATAGAAAAAACCCGTGAAACTAAACAGACAAAGCCCGATTTATAATCATCACGAACATTTCTCAACGATAATCTCGGCTCCAAATTAAAGAATCCCCCCGATCGATTATCGCAACCCTGATCACCGGAAAGCCACCGGGGACTATCTAATCAACGGATCACCGCCAACAACAGCGACACGCTTAAAATTTATTTATTTACATTATGCAATTTTTTTGATTTACTTTGTTCGTATTTAATATTGCGTTTTTCAGTGGCCAGCCAATACCGAAAGATTGATGTAGGTAATTTTCGTTTTATTTTTTTAATTTTTTATATACCCCACCCTTGGCGCGCCAACGGCCTTGACCCAACAACATGATAAATCAGGAGATAAAACTAAATAGCCAGACGGTCAGAATTGGAATTCATAAAGGACAGCAGGAACAACTGAAAGCAATGGGATGGAAAGGATATACGTTAAAGGGAGTAGGAAGACCCAAAGCCGAAATTTAGGCTTAACTATAGAAGGGAGCGTTCGTTAAGGAGTGCGGAACATTCAAAAAAGGATATGATTTAAGTCACAAATACAAGGAGGCTCAGAAGCGTGAAGGGAGCAGAAAGGAGAAAGAGATAAAAACGAAAGCGAGAAGAAGGAAGTAGAGAATGATTGATTCTGAGTCTGATTTTTCGTTAATACACCATATGTATATATGAAAAAAAAAAAAAATCAAATAATCATTTTTTTAATAATAACAATAAGAATATCCAACTTCTTCAGTAATACCGAAAGTTATTAACGTACTATTTAAATATAGTTATTAACCCTCAAGAATGGAAATTAAGTAAAACAATTATAATACCTAAAATAATGACGTTACAATGGAAATAACTCGTAAATCCTTAGCCGATGATGGTAACAGTGTGGTTTCACGAACTTAAAAAAGTGTAACTAAACGAGAAAGGAATGAAAAGATAACATTTCCGAACGAAATTAAAGCTTTTTTTAACAAAAAGAAAAAAATGGACCTGATTTCTTTTTAAATACGAAAATAAATAATGATCACGCAAAGGCAGAAGTACGAAAATAAATAATGATCACGCAAAGGCAGAAATACGAAAATAAATAATGATCACGCAAAGGCAGAAATACGAAAATAAATAATGATCACGCAAAGGCAGTATCCCTATAAATCGTCAATAACTATTCGAATAAAATTAATATTTCTCTCTTTACAATATAAAAAACAATCTCAAAGCTAATTAACATGTAAAAAAATTAGAAGGAAAAAACTGATGAGTTCGCGTTTAATTGCAAAAGTTCAGAATAAAAAGGAAAGTTGAAGCTCAGAGCGTTTAGTACATTACGACCGTAACACACTTGTATAATATCCTAAGTTCCAGAGTTGCAGACGATCGCATAACCTAGCTGACCATAAAGTACATACAGTGAATTCCAGAGTGTCGTAACTAATTTGAATTAAAAGTGAATTAAACTAAAAAAAGAGAGAAAAAAAACAATTATACGGGATTTCTAAAGTAAGGAAGTAAAGGAAAACCGAATGGCTAAAGATAAATGACGAATAATAAACTTTTGTTTTTATTATACATTAGTCAAAAATAGGAGAAAACAAAAAAATAAGTAAATGAAGATAACTATATACACTACTTCCACCAAAACTTACTTTAATAGCCGATAATAATATTTTCCAGCAACTTCCAGAGTCACATTAAAGTAAAGATGACGCGACGCGTTGATGACTTATTGCTCTCCGCTGGTGAGCACGAAAAAAAAAATTAAATCAAAAAATATTCCTCAGCGCTTGTAAGATACACTTATACAACTAAAATAATTTCATAAAATAAAATTAAAAATTAAAAATTAAAAATAACATTTTTATTCTTATAACATAAGAATACAAAGAATGTAAATATGTTACATTAATTTACAAAAAAAAAAAAAAAAGTTTAAATCATTTAATTTACCATAAGTTAAAAGTAAAGAATTCTCATATGCGGTAAAGAAAATAATTAAAATATGATGCGTTACATTATGCCCGGTATTCCGCATGTATAAAATTAAGGGATACTCAAGAACATGGAGAGACATATCTACGAGAAGATGAAGAGAATTTGAAGTTGATACGCCAACATACCATTGGAATGCCGGAAAAAAATGATCGAACAAACTTTTTTAGTAATATTTACTGTCCAAAACACGTAATGATCGTGTGTTTAACTTGAACATTTAGGTGTATTCCAGGATGGAATGGAAATTCGATACGCAATGGGGATGTTTCAATTAAACCCTGTATCAACTAGTAAAACCCCAAAACTACACCTTGAAGAATATAATTACCGAACCTTTTTTTTTCTCCTTACTCCTCACGCCTTACTTTATGAGAGAATCAAGCCCATTCCGCCACATGTAAACATATTACCACCGAGTATTTTGAAAATGTAATCGCTGCAACTTAGCTAAAAAAATTGACACATCCAGCGACAAACTAAACCGTTACACCGCCACCTTGTCTATAGCAAAAGGCAACTCCAACAGAACCAAAATTTATGTCGAGCTCTCCGATAAAAATTTTTACATAACCAGGAAGTACCGCCTGTATTAACTGGAAAACCGTGCATCTAGAGCAAAAGAAGAAAACTGATTGCGTTTTAATCGTAAGAACGTCAAAAAAAAAAAAAAAAAAAAGAAAAAAAAGGAATTAGGAAAACATTATCAACGGATCCACAAAAAGTTACATCGTAAACTGCGGTACGATGGAACCTAATGTTTCTCAGCGGAATATACTCATATAAAAACAATAAGATTAAGAACAGGACAAAATTTAACTCTCGAAAAAATAAGAATTATGCGAACCATCTCACGAAATAGCTAAAAAAGCATCACAAATAGAAACGAATTAATTAGACAAATAATAAATAAAATTAGACACAATATGTCTACAAACATATACGTATGTGTACTATAAATACGCATCCAAGAGAAGAAACAAGGAAACAATTATATAAATATATCGAGAAAAACGAAATAAAAATGCAAGATTAAAAATACTGAATACGGATAAATGGTTAAATAGTAAGCGAACATGGCCGCCAAATTGTAGACTAAAGCCTGGACAAAGAAAAAATATCTCATTGATTGGTCTTTTAATTTTGTAAATATATGTTGTTCTGGGGCAGAGCTGGACTTTACTTAATTGTAACGGTAAACATGTTACTTTAGAATGGTGTCAGTTATTCAAAGTACCAATTTTTCTCAGGCAGTGTAGCCTGCATATTTAACTGTGGAGTTGTAGCCATGTTGCATTAGTGTATTTTTCTGTCGGTACTAGATATTATATCCTCTCATCAGTGTTAGTAAAAATATATACCATCGATCTTTTCCTATAATAGTGTCGCGTTGTTTTCTCTTCCTATTCACTATCTCCCTCGCTGTTAACTCCCCAAAAGAAAAAGGAGAAAAAAAAACACAATATGACGACACCAGGTCAAGAAAAAGTGTACAATCAGGAAATTTAACGAAATTATTTTTTCACGACACGGATTTCATTTTTAGCATGCTATTATTTTTAATTTTACCCTTACTCACGGTTCCGGTATGTTCTTTCCATCTCATAACCCAAAACAAATTTCGGATTTTAGTTTACGTACGCTAATATCGACATCGCGCGATATTCGAACTGCTAAAACGATCAAATCATCGCATCGAAGTTCCGAATGGGAAGGCAATGGCGCATACGCATGCCATTATACACGAGCAGAGTCAGTACATACTTACACGCTTAAGCTGCGCTTGTATAACGATAAAACGTTCACCATCATTTCTAGATCTTCCGCCATACATTGTGCTCAATGGGCTATCTACATCAATACAACAAGAATGCATAGATAGGCGATACCCAGCAACCTTTCTTCACTAATGAGATGAAAAAATATATATACCTATATATATATATATATATGTATATATGGTAATGGCTACGCCATTCTCACGCCGAGGATGATAAGAAAATGAGTTAATGAAAACCTTTAACAAAAATAATCCTATAAGGAAATATCTAGCGTTTCATAAAATTTCATTTTTCAAAAAATTACATAATCTATTGAAACGTCTACATGAATTATAGAAGACTGGAAATCCCCCCTAGTGATACCCACAGGATCGAGTTATATATACATACATAAATACACACCCATACATGTATATATATTTATTCATATATATATATATATATATATATGTAATGTAGCGATATTTTTGTTTTTATTGAACAGGTTTCCAAAATCCTCTTATGACGACTTATATATAAATACATGATTAATCAGTTTTATTTGCGGACAAGCTTAAGTTAGTTTTTATAAAAAACTCTGCGTTGAGCAAGCGTTTTCCGAATAAGTGAAAAACCTCACATGCGCTATTTGAAACACGGAACTAATTACATCACTACTAACCACTATTTACATGTAGTGCCTCTGACGGACAGTGTTCTTTACTAACAAACGATAGAAATGCTTTACAAGTAACAGATTAATGTACGGATGCTCGTCTAACTCTGCCGCTATAATTATCTACGACCACATTTTTTTCGGTGCTAAAACTCACGATCAACTCTAACCGCACGTTTCAATGTAACCCTTTCCCCGAAACGAAGGTCGCGTTAAACGATGCGTTCAGCTCTGCGGGAATTTTAGCGAGCGGCGAATTAGTAAATATACCAGGCCAGTTTGATGATTTTCTCTTATTTCGCGTTTTTTTGTATTCTTTTATTTTTTTAATTATTACGACGTAGATTATTCGAGAGCAAACATTATTTATACGGCCCATTTTATAAATGCCGCCTTTCTGAAACTCGTTGTACGCATGTAAAAATTAAAAATTATTTTCTCGCAAAATTTTCTACCATCGTCGGTGAGCAAATATATCATCGTTATTCCAGTTAATCACGTGAAAGCGGTTCCCCTTATCAAACATAAACCGCAAAGGTTACAGTCTCATCCCGATATATCTTCTTTTAGTATCGCGACTTACTTATTTCCGAATTTGGTCTTTCGAATTCGCTGAACCCATCGAGACTGCCCTTGAATCACTTTCTGCGTCCGACTTCTTGGCAGCTTTCTTTTACATTAATGAGGGGCACTCCTTTCTCAAACAAGGTTCCTAGTGTTCTTTCAAAGCGTTACCGACAAAACCGTAATAAGTGAAATCAATTCGTAACCGGCTGCACGAAACAAAAAGAAAAAAATATACAAATATGGCCTACTCCATTCAGTGACGTTTAATTACAATACTCATTAATATCATGTTGAATTTATAAATGACTAGCAACGTTAGTAATATATTTAAAGTATAAACATATTATTATTATTATTATTATTATTATTATTATTATTATTATTATTATTATTACTATTACTATTACTATTATTATTGGTAAATAGTGATCGAGCTTGACTTGAATTTACTCCGAATCTAGTATGCATGAGTTTCACAAACACTTAGAAATACAAAAATAATAGGCGCTTACACGAAAGTTACAGTTGCATGCGTTATGCTATTATTCAATTTTGGGAGTTTATTTTAGTTTCCTTAATGTTTAGAATTAAATTTATCTAATTATGAAATTTCAATTTTCTATTCAACATAAGCAACACTTTTATCTACATTAATCGTGATGTCAGAGTATCCTTAGTGTGCGTATTGTCATGAAATATGTTTATTTATAAATAGTACACACTAAAGAGCCTTGTAGTCAATTATTGTATATGCAATATTTGAACACTACAATAAAAACAAATAAAAACCAGTCGTTTCCATAGAATTCGTAAAAATTTCAATTTCTTTTCCCTTTTGTCAATAATTGAAAAGAAATAAATTTATTCTGAATTTCGGTCCAATTAATTATTATTTCGCAGACATTTCGGGGGGTGGTGTTTGAACCCTGAAAACCCCCTTTCAGATACGGCCCTGGAGAGGACTGTTTAATTTATTAGTAAAAGGGCACAAGAATGAACAGGAAATGAAAAAATTACCGTGTCGAGGAATTATTGATTGGTAAAACACCGTGAAAGGGGTTCAGAATGAGAGGATAACGAAATAAATTGTGAGGAAAAAGAAGTCTACAATTAAAAACGGGGAAGTTACGTTATTTACGGAGAAAAATTTGGCAAACTTATTTGTAATATTGGAAAAAAAGGTTTTTTTTTTTTTTTTTTTGACTAAAGCGCCAATTTTAAAGTGTGGACAAGTAAGAAATAAACTTTTATTCAGAGATTAGAAGGTTTTTTAATAAGAACGCGATAACCTAGATGTAGTCCAGGTATTGGCAAAGGAGGAAAGTTAGCTTCAGCGTGGATTGCGCCAATAAGCACTGAAATAATAAAGTAACACGATCAATAGATGACAAATGTCACGAGACGTACAAATATCTAGAAGTGCGCACTAAACACGTTCGCCGCATTTACATCGTGTTAAAATTAAAATTAAACCCATCTTCTGCGAAAAATTCTTAACCTTGCCCGTTCCGTACACCAATCCTGGAAAATAGATTTCATCATTCCGTCTCTCCACGTCGTAAATATTACGCAATTTGCTTTTTTTTTCCCTTATATAGAAATTTCTTGACAACACTGTATGTTCGCCTATTATCATCCGTTGGTCTCGTAACGCATTCAGCGGCCCAATCTTACTGTTTTTCCTTTCCTATTCAGTAAGAAAATTTATTGAGCACTTTAATTTACTTGTGATAAATCTGTTTCCTAATCTTATCTCCAAGTTTAATACTTGGAATAAATCTATGTATTATATTTTGACTAAGTTTGAGAACTTACTTTAAACCATCATCATCATCAATATTATTGTTGCATCTTCGAATGCTATAAATTGCAGTACAAATTTGTCATTAGTGAGAAAATGAGAAGAAATCTTTAATCTTCGAATTTTTATTCATTAATTCCAGTCTCTTTCTTCCTCTGGGGGGAGCTTTTCCTTTAATTTTCCCGCCTGTGTAACCGGATTGAGCTTCTTTTCGAATTTCCTCATACAATAAAAAAAATTTCTTCTTATTGCATCCCCAAATATTATTTTTAATTTGTCGACTTCACACTTGTTCGATACTCGACAGTTTGTTATTTTTAGTACTACATAAATGATCATGTAATTTTTACGCCAGAGGTAATATGAAAAACCATGTAGTAACAGTTTTGTACCGAATTATAACCAGATCTGTAATGTTTTAATTTTTTTTTTTTTTTTTTTTTTTTGTCACACCCATAAAACATTTTATTTTTTGAAAAATATGACGTTTTCAATTAAAACCAACTGCTCTATAAGAAAAAACTACACCGTATAAAAATGTAGGAAATATCTCCACGGTGAGGGCCAAAAGATCGAGTTAAATAAATAAACATGTATAAATTAAATATATATATATAAACTACGGGCTCTCCTAGTATTTGCAAATACAAAAATACTGCAAAAAGTTCACGATCGAAAACACAAATAATAAAACATTCGATTGTGTAAATTGTTAGGCGTTCAAATATTTCCAATGAATCTAGATATTTTAAGACACACACCCAAAAAAAAGAAATATGGCAGAACAAAATCGCGGTCCATCTCACATTTTTTCCCAATTGTCCACGATTGCGAAACGTTTTCGGTCGAGTTGTAAATGGTATTTTTTAAACGTAAACTTTTCACATCGATCCTTCAATGATGAAAAAAATAAAAAAATCCATTGAATAACTGGCATTTCATTAGTTTTATAAGAGCAAATTTGAACAGAAAAAACACTTTCATACCTGTACGTTTCTCTCTATTTTCCAAAACGTAACATGAAATAAAAAAAAACCCTTTTTACTGTTTTTATTTTATTATTAAAAATAAGTTGTGGGTTCCTCAAGGCGTACTGCCCCCGTCTGTGGGTGCTCAACACGCTTATCATCGTTTGTCCAAAAAATATGTTACAATATTTCATTACAATCATACAATTAATTAATACGCTAATTTGTACGACATTCTTCGGACACAGTATCAATTTTCATACAAATTAACAAACCAATAATATATAATTTAACACTGTAATAAGAAAATTGTTTTTTATTCATCTTCATAAGTCTCTTCCCGCGGTAAAATGAAAAAAAAAGTTTTTTTTAATTCCTCCGTTCTGCAATAATTCGTTTCTACCGCAGTCATAAAAGTTTTTTTATATATATATATATATATATATATATATATATCTTTATATATATAATTGTTCTGTGCGTGTGTTTGTGACTGAACTCCTAAACGACTGGACCGATTTTGATGAAATTTTTTGTGTGTGTTGAAATGGATTCAAGAATGGTTTAAATTCACAATTCGGTCCACTACACGAAATATGGGGGTTTTAAATAGTTGAGATGAGACCAGCAGCACAGAAATGTATACGGGACGAATAAAAAGAAATTAACAAAAAATTAATTTTTATAAAATTATAAATAAAATGATTACCACGGTAAAAATAAACTAAACTTAAAAATTTAAATAAAATGATTACTATGGTTATTTTATTAATTTCTGGTGTAACTAAAACACCGCTTCTGTTACTTCATTTTTTGTGTTATTGAAAAATATACCTGTTATGAAAATAGCTTGAGTTTTATCTTATTTATCCTTTAATTAAAACAAAGTTTTTAGTTTCTATTCAACATAGCTCCTATATTCAACTTAGCTCATAGTATACACATGCTCCCACGCAATCGAAAGGTCGAATTGTGTGGTAACTGTACACGTTATGACGTCAGGTATTGTAATAGCTTTCTTTATAAAAATTTTCATCAAAACAGTCCAGATTGTTACAACTTATTCAAAAAAATTTGAAATTTTCGGATTTCAGACGAATTTACGAAGAAAATTTATTCTTTTTTTTGCCATTTTTGATCCAAAAGGAGGGTTTAAATAATTTTTTATCCGTAATTTTTGAATTTCATAAAAGGGCTCCTGTGTTTTGTTTTATATTTTATATTTCGCTTTTAAAAAGTTATCTGGTAACAAATTATGATTTTTTTTCAGGGTATTTTTGAGGTCGTTATAAATTCCGTATTATATATTCTAGGCGGTTTTTTGCCACCCAGGCTAATCGCTCAGTTTAAAGTTGTAAATTGTCACAGATAGAAGTTTAATTGTAATTTGCGATCTAATTCCGATAAGTCAAACCGTTTCCGAGCCCTATTGTGTATAATTAAATATTTTTGTCATTTCTGAACCATCTTATTCGGATTATTCCCCGTATATTATATAGTGTGTACGGAATCTTAAAAATCGGTATAAATTTACTTTAGGAAATTAGAGATCATTAGAAACACGCTTTTTTCGTGTATAGCCCATCATCAGCTAACAGCACAGAGTCCACACTCTATTTAATAAAGTATGTAAATTGAGTGTGTGCTTTATGTTGTTAGCTGATGATATAGCCCGAAAAAAAACAAAAAAAAAAACGTTTCCGAAGTGTAATTTACTTTAAATTTTTAATATACATTTATACTGATTTTTGTTATTAAGGTGAATAATGCCTTGCTGCCACGCGTAATTAAAATACTTTTCAATGTAATTAAAATATTTGTCTTTTTGGTATTGAACTTAATTAATTTTGAGTATTCATTTTTTCTTAATAAAAAACTAAATTTAATTCAGCTAATAAGTTAACACAAAATTTATTGTTTCTGTGGCGATACGAAGTTCGCCGGGTCAGCTAATATATATATATATATATATATATATATATATATATATATACATATAGAGATTGTTAAAGATACTGTTGTATTAACAAAAAAAACTCTTTCAATCGGTCGATTAAAATTTACTTTGCGCAACTACTGGAATTTGCTCACAATCCTCATATCGGAGATTAATCTAGCGGTGTTGTTTTGATCGAGTGAAGATTGATTCGAATTTTGATATCATACACTAACAACATTTAATTATCGCTATACTAATTTTTTATGTATCCACAGTTGCCAAAATTCAAAAAAAAAAAAAAAGAAAGAAAAATCAAATTTTTAATTTATTTGCCAACTATTAAATATCGTGAATTGTAACATTTTCCATTTGCAGTTTTGTTAAGAGTAAAATGTAAAAATAAAAATAAGAATAAAAGAAATTCATTAACGGAAGGTAAAGAAGAAACGTTGCGAAAAATTGAGAATAGCGTGAATTTTTATCTTCTTACCGTCGGGAAATATAATTAGCAAGAATTTAAGAACCACTATATTTCAAGTGGCGAACGAACAATGATAATAATGACAGTTTTTTAACGGGTTGGAAAAACCACAGTGCCATCCGAGAAACTCTGAATAGATTTCTATTTATTATTCATTACTGCATTTTCACTGAAGGCGGTAATAATCGCGTCGCCTTTTGTAGCACAAGTTAAACAAGTCAGCTCTAGGCAATAATTATTATTCGATGAAGTGCGTGGGAGCGGTATTGTTATATTTTTTAAACAGCACATTTCTTAAGATAAAAACATTTTGCTAATACGGTAAACACGCGTCCGATCTATACAACTGCCAGTGACGTAAGAGGGAACTCATTTTTAAAGTATTTTCTTAATTTCGATTCATTCATTTGTTGTAGTCCGATTTAAAAATTACTTTTTTGAAGGGGCAATTAGCATCCGGTGTTTGCTGATCATTTCAACTCAATTTATATTTGCTCACCTTTTTTACCTCTCCGCTCAACATACTCCCCGCCCATGATTCTTAAATACTATTCCTCTTTAAAACGCTCCATAATCGTGCCTTAGATTTGATCGTAGTCCCCTTTCTGCGCTGTTTTCTCATTTCCCTCATCTGCATCTGGTACATTATGTCCTTTTTTCACTAATTTTCCACTCACTTTCTCTGCGATGTTGATGAGGTTTTTTATTAAAATGTTCGACCTTTTTTTTTTTTTTTTGCGGATGAATGCTTGTGCTTTTATTCCAATCTATTAAAACCGGGCATTTCTATGTATCTCTTTATAAGTGCTTCTTATATTCATTAACTATGTTCTACCTCTCTGCAATTCCCGCTCCTCGAATTGTTTTTACCCTCTTTCCTTGAGACATAAAACGTTTTTTATTTCTTTCCCATTTTTTTTTTTTTTATTATTATTATTATTATGTATGGGCTCGGTGTTAACACTGACTTAACTACATGGACTTAGATCACCTACTCAGATTCTGAGGCGATCGGAGATAGAAAGTATAAAGGAAAGAAGGAGGGGAATAACGGCTGGAGATGAGAAGGAACGGATAAAGGAAGCATTGAAAGGGGTAGGAAGATCCAACGCCAAAAGTTCGGCGTATAGATGAGAGCACTCAGGAAAAAGAGCAGGGCATTCAAAAAGGATATGGTTGGGGTCGCATATAAAGGGAGGATCAGTAGAGTGGAGAGGGCAAAAGGGAGGTGAAAGAGAAAAAGAAAAACGAGAAAAGGAAGGGAGGGAATGACCAAGTCTCAGTCTGATTAAAGAAACAATAGCCGAGCGCCGAGAAAAGGGAAGAAATTGGTACCAAGGCTGTGAATTGAGAGTAGGCTGTAGGAGGAGGTAGAAGGAGGAGTGATTGGCAAAGAAGGAAGGGTAGAGATGTCAACCCATAGTCTGGTATGGAGACTTGCGGAGAGGAAAAGGATGTCTGAGGCAGGAAAATGCGGAAGGAATGGACCATTGAGAGACGCCGAGCGAGCTAGGAAGTCAGCTGCTTCGTTGCCCTCAATGCCAGAGTGGCCAGGTCAATAAGGATAGAACGTGCTAAGCGCAAGTTGGAGATAGAGGCACGAACAGAAAGCCCATTTCTTGGACTAATGTTCTCATCCAACAAAAACATTAATATATTTTTCCGAGAATAGTGAATTTAAAAAATGTTTATATAACGAAATAATATAACGTACAACCTTTTTACTTTTTATTTTTAGTTTTCTTTTTTTAAAGAAATATGCGCATATATGTAACTTCTTCGCGTTGAGTCTGAAAATTATGAAGTTTCCAACAAACATCATTTTCCTTTGCCCTTCCGTGTACGATACGAGTTCTTTTTTATATTTCGTTTTTTCTGATTATCTTTAAATACAATCTCCGTCAGCTTTTTAATTTACAGCTATTGAATTAAACTGGCTTCGACGCGATTATCTTACAGTGAACCGGCTGCTACGTATCGTTGCAAATCCGGCTCTTCCAGCAGCAAACAATGTTAAACGATCAATCCGGAGCCTTTCAGAAACCAGACTCCTAGGATCTCGAGTAAAAAGGATCTTATCCTACGCATCAGAATCTCTTCCCACCGATATCAACGATTCAAGACTGCCTCAAATAAACCTGCAAAAATCTTTCCATCATGGATAGGCTCGCCTCATTTGACTATTCGCTGCTGCCAAACAAGCACTCTCACACTTCTTCGATAGTCCATAAACTACTTTCTCTGCAAAGAAATAGATTATATTACTCAGATGGCACGAGGGCAGCAGAATTTGCTGGCTGCGCAGTCGTAGTTGATCAAAACGTTATTTTCGCTTCCACCGCTATTATCCACTCTGTCCGCAGAATTGTAGGCATTCTGCTAGCTTTGGAACAGACGGTTAAATCAAACCAACATACAATAACAATAGCCACGGACTCACTGGCGGCAGCCTTACAGAACATCCAACAAAAATCAAACCATCCGATAGCTGACTCCATAAATATAATCCTTCATAATTCATCACCGAGGGTAACTTTTCTGTGTATTCCTGGTCACGCAAAAATACCAGGAAACCTCATGGCCGATCATGCCGCCAAAGAGGCATCAAAAAGGCTTCCGGTTCCACGAATTCATATTCCACCCGGTGATATCAAGGAAGCGTGTAAAAACCCGTTTTTGGAAATTATGACAGAAAAAGTGGGCAGAGCAAAAAACAAAATCCATCATACCTACATGCAGTCAAACCATCAGTTCGCGATTGGAAATTTTAGCCAGAAAGTCGAAAGGATCAAGTGGTGCTGTGCCGCCTACGTATCGGCCATTCCATCCTCACGCATGCATATATATTTTTCAGAAGCTTGCTCCACCAATATGTGACAGATGTGAAGTTCCTATACCCTACCTTCTAACCGAATGTCTAAAGATCCTTAACCATGCTCTAGCTTCCCTCCGCAATATCCTCCTTTGTCACTCCTATCCCAGGATTCGCCATCCGTCGCATCCCTTCTCGATCTTTTCAAATCAGTAAACCTCCTAGCCTGGAAGGGGAATGAAAACTGCTCAAACAATATCATCTTCTTCTTAAAATCAATAATATATAATACACACTTTTCCAGCAGTTTAAAATGGTAGAAAAAATTATCCCTTCGGAAATAGCGAAAAATTATTATTTTTCTGAAACATCTCTCTCAGCGAAAACAGTACGAAAATAACGAAATACGGTTAAAAGGTAAGTGAATAATGGAAATGACAAAAAAAACAAAACAAAAAACGATGGAAGTACGGAATTATTAAATAACATGGTTCAGAAACGACAACATATCAAATGAGATAATCAATAACGCACGAACGGTTTGACTTATAAACTTCAAAATTGAATCAATTAGAATTAAAATTCTCTTCAAGATCATCTATAACTATAAGATAATGGATTACATTAGGCGGGAAAAATTGTAAAAATCTGTCAAAAATATAAATATATTTTAATTTTAATTTTATTTCATGTATTAGGTATTTATTTCGATGGGTGAGGCATAACTGTTGAAGCTCCGGAGGATACTGTGTGAACTTTTTTCAGTTTCCAATTTTATCGCTTTAGATATGTATATTTTCCCAAATTCGAGCCCTTAAATTCCAAAATTTTTAGGCCTTTATATTTTTGGCGGTATCCTAAAAATACGCCGATTAAAAATAAAAATCAATTCCGTAGCTACTGCAGAACGGGCTATGCACGTTTGGAAAAAAATTTTTCGTAATCCAATTTTCACATTTTTCAAAATTTAGGCCTATTTAATTTTAAAATTACGGGCGCTTCGTAGTTTTCCTGTATTCGAACGAGTAAATTACGTAATTTAAAAAAAAGTTGACTCTCTATTCACACGGAAAGGACTTTTTGTACGATTTTTGGCCTTACAGCGTTTAAGATCGATATGTACTTGTATAAGTAATTAAAGATGATGGAAAATCTGAAAAGTCTTACGATGCTAATAGAAAACATGTATACAAAAGATATCCTCCTCTCGGAGGAGATGAAAGTAAAGCTTAGGGACTTGAAATTAATATATGTCACAAAACAAACGAAAGCGTATGTAATTCGGGATGATAGACGCCCTAAAAAGAAGAAAAATAACAAAAAATGTCAACGGAGAATATACTTAGAACGGTTACTGATTGAAAATAACAAAACAGAACGAAAAATACCGAATCTTGAGTATTTAATATTCAGTATTTACTTAATTACAAATAAAGAGCTGAAAAAAAAAAATCGAAAATAACGAGGCGATGACGGTTAGAATAAAATTGCTACAATCGGTGGAATTTGTCGTCATTAAATATGCACTTGAAACAGTTACGAAGGCGGTGCCTGAATAATTCTGTACGCTGCAACTCTTAAGTTAGTTAAACGCATAAATCCGCGTGTCAATTCTCAGAACCCCTTATCATAGGAAAACGGATATGTACAACTCCTGACTGCCTGAGATGCTTTAGTCATATACTAGACAGTCAGATGATCAATCACGGAAGAAGATTGAAATAAAAAAAAAAGAAAAGACCAACAAGTCTGAAAGCTAAGATGGTGGGATAACATTTCAAAGTATTCACGACTAAATCATTGACGCGAAATAGCTAATTGTAGTCACGAAAATCCATAGGAAGGACTAGCGAAAGAAAAGGATGGCCGATTCGGAAAATCTCCACTGAAAACAAAGAAGACTATTTTTTATAAACCCGGAACTGTCACTGATTCACCTAACTACGCTAAATCTGATCAACAGTTAGGGGAGCGCCTCCATGCAGATATATTTTTCAAAACCGTTTTAAATTTTTGTATGCGATAGATTCTTATACGAGGAGAATTTAGATTATCGCCGTCTTTATTGTATTAATATTTTTAATAAATAAATACATAAATTTCATTTCAGATTGTAGAAATTAATTTCGTCGTATTCTAAAGCTATCCGGTGTATCTGGTAGAACACGCATAATCGTGGCAATAATAAGGGGAAGAGAGCATTTCTTCTCTATCCACTCTACTTCCTTTATAGTTTTACAAGTAGATTTTTTTAAAATCAATCACCGATAAATGTTATTTTCGTTTTGTTTTTTACATATGATTTCATTCCAAGAATCGCTTAAACTGAGAATTTTTTAAAACCACCCGTACAAAAATATAAAAAATACTTTTAGGACTTTTTTTTATTTACTTTTTTTCTCACTTTTTACTAATTAACACCGTCTTATCTTAATGTCAGGAATCGAATATGACCGCGTTTAAACTATTACGGATACTTTCAACCGTTAAATACTGGATCTTCAACGGGGAACTCCAAAGCTTTTGATAAATAAAATGTTTAAACGTAATTTTTTGATTTTATCAAAATCTCAATTCGTGATAGCCCACACAAACTTTCTTGTACTTTAAAAAATATATAGTCAGCAAACTGAGATCGATCGCACCAAACCTAGAACAACAGTTTTCACGCGCTGTAATGTGTTCATCACCTTGTCGGTGATTAAAACATTTCAAGAAGTATTCAAAAGTAAATAAATAACAATCTGAACATGGTCAATTTTATAAGTATTATGAAATTTTTAAAAACAGCTCTTTTATGACTAGAAATAAGAATCGCACTTAAATGTTGTAAGTACCATTACACATATCACGACTATGCCTAATTGGTCGTATTAAAAAAAAAAAAAGGTTGTTGTACTAAATAAAAAATTGCGAACATGGTGAGGAAGAAAATGTGCGAGTGTATGAGATCCCGTTGTCAGCCTAACATTTTTGGAAAATAGTAGAGAAAGAAATGATCGAAAAATGGGACGGCCAAAGAATTTTGGGCGGGATTTTTACTTCTCTTTTGGTCAATACTTGATTATTCTCCTCTCACATCGTTTAACGTTGACCTCTACACAGGAAGAGTCGTCAATTGTGTGCATTACCTTATTCTTTAAGTTATTTAACCTAACATATTTTAACCTTTTCGAAGTCAATTTTTATTTTTAGTTCAGATATTCTCAATCCTCGCCTAATTATTTGACGATGCGTACACGTTGACAACGCAAGATCACTGCGCCGACAACAGCGATGCGCACAATTTGATTTTATTATTCCAATCATGGTAACTTTTATAATTGCCCATATATTTACTGTCCTTCGGAGCGCAGGTTGTTGTAACTAGAGTCACCTTCTCCAGTAAGTAGCCGCTCAACCATTGCATAGTGTCAATCCCGTTGACGCTACCGGTGAGTTCTGCGTACACCTACATTGCGCAGAATGGTAATTTTCTATTCGGCGGGCTTAGAGCTGACTAGAAAAGCTAAATTGGAATTCGCAATAGACTGCTGACAGGGAAATGAAGGAAGGTGCACTTACCGAAGGTGTTCCTACCGGTAAATACCGTTAAACGTTATTTACAACTGGCGGACTATCAGCGACTTAGTCGCGACATACGTGCAGTTCAAAACGAGTAGGTGAGTATGCAGCGCTTTTTCGAACTAGGTGTTCTTTCAGCTTTAAGGAAAAGTAAACTCTGACAGAAGGGAAACCACCGCTGTACTTCATCCCTAGGTAATCAAAATGTCGCGCAAAATATAAGAAAATAATTGAGCCTAGCGGAGCAGTTCAGTAGGCACAGGTTGCTAAAAATCCCACTGTCTGCTGCGATCACTAAAGTTTGAGAGCGTGAAATGCAAAAATACCAAGGTCGTAAGCTGGCTAATGTCAGATTACGGAGAAAATTTTCGGGCATTAGTGAACAACGTTGGTAAGGTAAAATGGCGAAGATAGCTACGATGGCGGAAAAATTTATTAGGTACTCTGGTGACACACATCTTCTAATCACGGGGAACCTATATAGAGTATATAGTAGGCAGCAGGATTGTAACACTTGTAGATAACTCTGTGTCCCAGTATCGGACAGGATTGCTCTACTTCGATTAAAATCAAGCAAGCTGAACATAAATTTTATTCGGGTATACGCGCCAACAGCTGACCCGAAATATGACGAAGAAGGAAAGAACTAAAAGATTACGAGATGACAATAATAATGCGTGATGATCCAAAATGCAAAGATCGGTGCCCGAACAGGTGGAGGTGCTGTACGACTCTATACGGTTTGGGTAAAAGGAATGAACAAGGAAAGAGATTAGTTGAATTTTGCAAAAAATTATTGATCTTGTTATAACTAACACATGGTTCTAGGTGTGCCGAAAAGAAGACTGTATACCTGGAAATCTCCTCAGGACATTGGAAATCCAATAGCTAGAAACCAAACAGATTACATGATTACCAAAAAAAAAAAAAAAAAAAAGCTTCAAAAACGCTATAAAATTTTTCTAAAACATACTCTGGCGTAGTTATCACTTCAGATCATAATCCAGTGATAACGAAAATTTAAGTTAATATAAATATAAACACCAAAACAAGATTATTATTTTTTTTTTCATATATAAAGATAGGAAAAAATAAAAAACAAACCACATCTATCCGCCGAACTATTTACCGGAGCTACTCTTTTTTTTTTTTTTTTTTTTTTTTTTTTTTAAATACAAATTACAACTGGCCAGAAGGCCATCCAGCAATTGGACTGTAACGCGAAAATAACTTGTTAGGGGTTAGCATCTAGCGATGGACCCCACTGAAATTTTAGCAACATAACACTAGGCCAGATAAAACGGTCAACTACGTTTTAACCTTCGAACATCAAGACTATTATCAAGAAGATTGGTCGCCAAAACGTTTGTGTGAGACTCCAAGCGGCCTATGTATCGCTTAGCAGCTCGATTGATCTCGTCTTTCACATATGGAATATTTAAGTCTTGATGTAGAGTATGGTTAGATACGTACCAGGGTGGTGAAACTATCAGCCTTATATAGCCTTATTCTGGAACCGTTGTATCTTGTTTATGTGTGTATCTTTTGCACAACCCCACAACATTAAACCGTATGCCCAAACGGGCTTTATAATTATTTTGTACACTAAGAGTTTATTTTCCAATGATAAACTAGAGTACCTGCCAAAAAGCCAATTTAATTCTTGCAATCTTGTATCTAGATGTTTTCTTTTTTGTATAATATGCTTTTGCCATGTTAATTTGCGATCCAAATGAATGCCTAAGTATTTTACATCTTTATCCTGGTTGATAACCACCCCGTTTATTTTTAACGGCTGATACGTAAAATTTCGCAACGTGAAGTCTACTTGCGTACATTTACTTTCGTTTACTCTAATACGCCAACGATTCAGCCAGTTTTCCACTTCCAATAAAGTTTTTTTCAATTTATTCGAAGTTTCACTATTGTCTTTACCGGTAGCTAATAGTGCTGTATCGTCTGCAAACGTAGCTGTTATCACGCTATTATCAACTGGAAAATCGGCAGAGTAGATTAAGTAAAGCACCGGGCCCAAGACACTTCCTTGTGGCACGCCAGCAGATACAGGATAGATTTCAGAATATTGATTTAGAATTTTAACCTGGCATGTGCGATCTTCAAGGTAGGATTTTAAAAGAAGGTACAAAGGATGCGGCACTATTTTTTTAAGTTTATAAAGCAGGCCATGATGCCATACCTTATCAAAGGCTTGTTTGACATCTAGGAACACACCCGTGCATATTTGCTTAGTTTCAAGACTTTCTTGAATAGTATGCACAATTCGGTGTACCTGTTCAATGGTCGAATGTCTTTTTCTGAATCCAAATTGATGTTCGGGAACAATATGTTCCGCATTTAAAATAGGATTCAACCGCTTTAAAATTATTTTTTCAAGGAGTTTTGAAAGAATCGGGAGCAAGGGGAAATTGGTCTATAGGATGAAACCTCATCCGGTGCCTTACCGGGCTTTGGTACAACTACTATTTGCGCCAATTTCCAGGATAATGGAAAATACTGCAGACGAAGAACAGCGTTAAAAATATTTGTGAGCAATAATATACCTTTTTTTGGTAGCTCGGATAACAATTTATTGGTAATTAAATTAAAACCCGGACTTTTTTTATTATTAAGTTTAGTAATTGCGTATTTGATTTCGCTGGGAGACGTTTGCGCAATAGGAGGGCTTAACTGTAAAGGTACACTTAAAAAATCATGTATATCGGTTTCGTCGTTAAATTGTAAATTTGGCTTAAAAACATCAGAAAAATATTTGGCAAATTCCTCGACTTTTTCTTCATCAGTTCTAGCCCATGCATTGGCACACTCAAGGGGGGTGCCGCGGGGCCATTGCTCCCCCCAAAATATCTTCGAAATCTTAATTTCGTTTTGTAATGTTTTGTTTTACTTTTTTTTTTTTTTTTTTAAAAAACATACACATTTACTTTTTGCTTACATTACAAATATAAAGTTACGTTTCTATTGTTATTATTACTTTTTTTTAAAATAAAATTCGCCAGTTTTGTAATTTTTTTAAAAATAATATTCGTTAATTTTGTAATTTTTTTTTTTTTTAATTTTAATTTACAGACCACGGAAATAGATAGGTACTTAGTCGAGGTACCGAGTTACCACCCCCTAACTCATCTAAATTCTAGCTCCCACCAAAAAAAAACTCCTGAGTGCGCCTTTGAGCCCATGTACCATCGGGTTTGCGAATTGGCGGAAGGGCTTGAGTGGGTTTATTTCGACTTTTGATCACTTTCCAGAGGCTGTAATTTGTCGCCTCCGCGGGTGAAAGTTTCTGCAGGCAGCGTTGAAAGGATTCATTTTTGGTATTTTTAAGTAAAATTTTCAGCTCTTTCGATTTTTTATTTAACAGAGTTTTATAATAGGGACTCGAATAAAATTAATATTCCCCTTTCAAAATACAAAATATCAAACAAACGCGGATGCAGATATAGAATCAGAAAGAGAAAACTAGCCAAACCAAAGCGGAGGGGTGAGCTAAATCGTTGAGCTCAGCTGACAACAAAAGTACAGAGTACAAATTAACATTGCGTTCAATACAATAAGGCAGTGAAACTTGAACAATATCATTAGCTTCATTGCCGGAATTCATTACATACGCTATAGCTGACATCAGTGAACAGCGGTTTCAATGATTACCAGAGTATGTTAATAATAAAAAATAATTCAATTAATAAGAAAACGAAAATATGTTATATAGCAAATTTTTAAAGGAGACAGTTAAAATACAAGCGCATTTAAGGGAATATAAGTGAAAAAAATAAATTTAAAGTGAAAAAAATAAATTTAAAGTGAAAAAAAGAAATTTAAACTAATTTTTGTATATTTGAAAAAAGAGGAGAAAAAAACGAGAATCCGAAGATAAATACAAAGAACTGAACGGTCTATCTATGAGCACTTATTGCAGTATATTATTCAACAGTTTTCAGAATCATAAACACTAAAGCGAAAAAATAACGAGGAAAAATAAATAAAAATAAATAAACAAAAACCGGAAACGTCGAATTAAAATATTTCTCTACGCCCCTATAAGACATTTATATAACGATAGTATATCGTAAAATAAAATTAAAAATTACAAATAGAACTTTTTCCTCGCAATGGAGTACGGTGGTGGATAAACGCCAAAGTACATCGATTTATTGAAAATACTATTTCTATCATTTTTAAATTTTCCACAATTAAAAAGAAGATAATTTATCTCTACTAAAAAATTAATTGTCGTATAATAATTACATCGGCCCCGTTTATCTGCGTATATAAAATTAAGGGGGATACGCGGGACTGAATCATATACTGCCCACACAATACCTACGGGAATATGAGAAGCAATTGATACGTGGAGATAGCACATTAATCTTATCTAAGTGTTAAACTGATCCCACCTATATAGAGATACGCCCTATTATTAAATTCCAGTTTGGTCGTCAACTACGATTGATTGCAAAATAGTTCGTTTAGACGTATGCAAATCGAGACGAGAAAAAAAAATAAAATAAAAAAAAAAAAACGCGCTAGACAGCTAACTAAACGAGTTTATTCTCCCAATCGCGTAAAAACTCAGCAAAATTAGTTCTAATCACGTGGAAATGAATTAATTTGGAACAATCAATGACCGCGATTCTAGACGTGACTCTGTGTCTATTCTAAGATGTAAACGTAATCTGAAATGTTAGCATAAGCCGCGCAGAAAATTTTCATTTTTTATTTTTCATTAATAGCAGAGACTATTATTTCGCTTCTTTTTGTTAATATCTCTCTGCCCTTTCATTTTACATTTACAGATTACTTTTTATTCGCGATACAGCGCCGTACAGTTAGCAGGCGAGATATTATCAAAATTTAATTATTTTATTCGTATTTTATTAATATTTCGGAAATAAAAAAAAGTACTTTAAGTATTCGAAATTTTGCGAAAGCCATTTTTTGATCTTGATAAGATGTTCAAATGTGTTCGGAGCAATTCAGTGAACTGTATTTAAAACTGAAAAAAACATTACATATCTACGCTCCGATGTAATTTTTATTCAGTCGCTATTTTATACTAAAAGAGTATTTTGTTAGTTGTCTTCGATCCAATGGGAGAGGAGACACGATTTAATATGTAGTTCGTTTTGTTTTTATTACGACTTTTAATTTGAGTCCGGGTCAACAATGTCAATGGTGATGTGATCACACTTTTGACCGTCGTTGTGCTTTATTAATAAGAAAACAAAACTTTTTTTATTTTTTTGAATTATTTTGCCCGCCCGATAATCATACTAATTTTATATTATTTGATTATTTTCTAAACATACCGATACATAGGAGGTTTATAAATTTCCAGACTTGAAGCAACAAATAAATAAAAATTACGCCATTAGATACATATTATATAGAGTTCAATTAATCGACGCGTTTTGCAAGTGTACTCGCTCCAAAATCATGCTTCTTATTATTAACCACGATATTATACATCAACCGTGTAGTATTAAAAATCAACTATCCATAAATTAATTGCGAACGGATTATATTAATCGCGCTTACGGGGAGCCAATCTACCAAACGTGTCGATTATTTTTATTCTTAATTAAATCCCTATAAACAGAGCACACTTATTCGTTATACCAGGTTGCAATTCAATAGAATAAAGTGTATTCCCAGACAAAAACAGGGTGTGTGTGTGTGTGCGGACTAGGGAGGTTACGGATGCAGATTTTTTGACATCCGCGGATGCGGCTCTTAGGATGTTTTTTAAAAAGAAATTTCATATTGGAGCATAAATAATATAAAAAGCTCGTGATCATTTACATTTTTATTAAATAATTATATACTTAGTAATTAAAGTTAAAAATTGGTGAATTATATTTAATAAAAAGTAATGTCGCCACCTTTTCAGGTTCCAGTCTGATTCGCAGAGGATCATAAATAGGTACGCTTTTTAGTGGAGGTGATAAAAATCTGCGTGCTATTCTAGATAATATTTTCAGTTCTTCTCGGTGAACGCTTCACGATTTAAGTGGATTTTTATTTACATTGATCCTTTTCTTATTGCGGTAAGATAGCAATTCCTTTTCTTGAGTACAGTGTCGGCGCTACCATTTTCTGACGATTCTTAACCTTCATCTTGACGAATCTAGCATCATGGCAAGATCGTTTTTTAAGCCAGCCTTTCTAATCATACCAGAAGTTTCTGGTTGTTTTGTATCTTTATCCGAGGAATCTGTCATTTTCATTCTTTTAAAAACTCTAAGTCGATACATCCGCATTGATTATTGCGGATGCGGATGCAGATGTGAAAATTCATGCGGAAGATCCGCCAGATCCCTAGTGCGGACTATTGGGAGCGATTCGTTAGGATTTCGATTAATAATTAAACGAATTAATTTGAAAAGATACATAAAGTTGTAGCGCATTACTTAAAGCACATTGTATAATGAGTAGCTGAGAATCTTCTTAAAAAGTTGAACGGTAAACTGCGCCTAGTTCTGGCAGAATGAAAGGAAGCGAGTCATTCCATTAAGAATCAAATGTCGATTGATCAGTAATTATGGATTAATGTTATCGGGATTGGCTTTTCTCTTACTGTTTTACAAATTTATTAAATTGAATACGCATCGTGATAATGTATGGAGTAGAAATATGAGCGTAGGCGTAGTAAATTATAATTATAATAAATACGCGTTACACAGCATTTTAATAATTCGTATTAATTTCGCCGCCATTCCGATGTACTAAGTGTAAAAAATTCTTGATGAAAATACCACCAATATCAATATAGTTCTTAACGCGGGAAATAGTTTAAATCTGAAAATTCAATAAAAATTCCGCTAACAAGTAAAAAATACCAAAGCTTCAAAGGGTATTTTGATTACTCTTAATTAGCATTAATATCTTAATTAGAGTTCTAATAAGCCGAATTTGAAATGCAATTAATAAAAAACCACATTAAATGAGCGTAAAGTCATTATGTATAATCGAATTATTGGAAATATCAGCAATATATTTAATGCGCGTGGTTTTTAATCGTTGCGATCTGGTAATTTGATGTGCCCTAATCAAGGTGGTATGAATGTTACGTCATTTTTATTCGTTTTTAAGTTCATTGTATAAAATTATATTTTACTTTTTAACGCTTTTCATTCAATTTTTACAGTAAATCTCTAAGTCGTTTTTTTTTTTTTTTTTTTTTTAATTATTTTATTTCACAATTTCAGCGTTAAATATTTTTGAGTGATGACAGACTAACTTAAAATTCTGATAGTTGCCGCGCATTGCCGTGTATTGATTAAAGAATATGTTTAAAAAATGCGTGTAAGACGCGCTTAGGGGGTTTCGAGTATCGTTATTAGACTTTACATCACTGGTAATACTTTAAATCATTATCGCTAATTGTCCATTTAAAAATTATAGTATTTTTCTTTCAACATCATAGACCAATGAAAGTTGCCCGGCTACATTAAGTAAGGGGCTCGCCTCAGGAAGTGTGATGCGCGATATAAAATTCACCAGCGAATTTTACAGCCTCTCCAATTCCACTTGAACACCTGCCTGCACGTGGCGACCCCGCTACGCAGAGCAACCTGATGGAAGTTTAGGTGAAAATCCCAGAGGGAAACCGGGTCGTCGGAAAACCAAATGGTGTATAGGCGCGGTCTGGGGGGGCAAGTACCCCGAGTTTAACTCGAGAATGGCCTTTTCAGACTGGATAGGAACAAGTATAGGTTACCTATCCCTAAGAACGGCGATAGGAGTTTTCTCTTAAAAAATCAACTGCGGCGTTCCATAGCCTTGGAAATCAAGCTTCTTTGGTACAGGACAACAGCTATTATTACAGTACCTTTTTGGAGCTGAAGACAAATAATGTCGGCAAGGTCTAAGCTAGGACAATCGTACGGCGAAAATCACGTATTGATTCAATCGGCTACGAGACTGTTGTGATGAGGAAAGCAAGGAGAAACTACCAATAGCCATCATGATGATAGAAGAAAGTAAAAGTATAAGTACCGGAAACAGAGCCTGGATATCCAGGGAATCGAGCTCGGTAGAAGAAGGTGCAGGGCTTCTCAGGTCGTCAGCACACAAAATCCTAGCAATTATTAATCGGTTCAAATATGGAACATGGAACGTAAGATTAAAGCAGGAAAATTAGAAAACTTAAAAATGGAAATGGAAAGAATGTATATAAGTGTGATGGGAATAAGCAAAGTGAAATGGGAAGAAAACGGAAACTTCTGAAGCGGAGAATATCGATTTGTATACACCGGTGATAAAGCTAAGATTGCAGGAGTTGGAATAATTCTAAAGGAGATTTAGGATGTAAAATGGAAAGTTGTTATCAAATAAGCAGCCGAGTAATTATGGTAAAATTATCAAAAACGAAACCAAAAGACACAATGATGTAATCAAATGATAGAAGAAGCTTTAAAATACCTCAAAGGAGACGAAAATTCGATTGAGTGATTGGAATGCAGCGGCAGGCGAAGGCAAAGTTGGATCAACTGCGGGAAATTATGGAAAGCGCCTACCAAATTGTCAAAAACTACTTCAGCGATATAAAAAAGAGAAATAACAATCTCAAACACAAGAGGGGTAAATATATATGTAATAAAAATGATAAACTTAATAGATGGAAGGAATACTTAGAAGAATTATATAACGATGAAATCTACGAAAGCATTTTAGAAGACGAAAATGAAGTAGAAGCAGATAATATGGATAACCGGATACACTTAGAAATGAGTTTGGCAGAGCTCTTAAAGACTTGAAGTCAAAAAAAGCACCGGCCATTGATGGAATTTCGGCGGAACTACTGAAATATAGTGGAGATGGAGTCAAAGAGAAACTAGTTATGAAACTGGAGTTATTCCACGCGATTTTCAAAGAAATGTAGTTACGCCAATACCTAAGCAAGATGGAACAGATGTATACGAAAATTATCGGACCATCAGCCTAAACGCGCATGTTTCTAAAATCCTCACTAAGATTATACAAAAGAGAATGGAAGGATACATAGAAAGATTTTTAAAAGAAGATCAATTTGGTTTTAGAAAAAATATAGGACCTAGAGAAGCAATTTTAGCTTTAAGAACAATAATTGAAAAACGTATATAAGTAAAAATAAAACTACATACGTAGCTTTCATAGACCTGGAAAAAGCTCGTTTGATAACGTAAACTGGGTGAAAATGTTTAAATTAGGAGAATACCATGGAAAGACAGACAAATCATTAAAGCATTATACAAAGATCAAACAGCAGTAATCAAATTTGGGAAGAACACAAGAGAGGCCAAAATTAAAAAGGGAGTACAAGGATGTTCGTGTGTCTTCGATTTTATTTAATACCTACATGGAAAAAGCAATAAATGAAGTTAAGCATAATATTAAATCAGACAGTAAATATTATCAGATTCGTCGATGACATTGCTGTGGTCGCGGAAAGTGTGAAGAAAACCTGGAAGAATCTCTAAGGAAATATTGAAAGAAATAATTACCAAATGAAACTGAACACAAAAAAGACGAAAATCATGATATGCAGTAAGAAACCGGAAAGATTAAAACCCACCTGCATCAAACTGAGATGTAAAAGAATTCCCATGTCTTGGAAGTATTATCACTTACGACGGAAGGAGTACTAAGAGGACGTAAAAGCGAGAATAATACAGGCAAAAACAGCATTTACAAAGAAGAAATCGATGCTAACTTCACAATCAATACCAATAGATAAAAGAAGAAGAAGATTCCTGGAATGTTTCATTTGGAGCGTTGCACTGTATGGCTGTGAAACGTGGACATTATCAGTTATAAATAAACAAAACCCGAATTCCTTTTGAAATGTGGTGCCTGAGAAGAATGATGAAAATCAAGTGGACGGATGAAATTTCGAACGAAAAAGTACTACAAAGAGCCGAAACAAAGAAACGACTTTTAAACGCAATTATTACGAGAGAGACCAATTGGTTGGTCACATATATTGAGGCACGATGAAGGAGAAATATACAAAAAAAGGGAGCACCCGAATTCCGCACCCGACCCAAAACACAGCGGGAAGTCGCACTCGAATTGCACACCAGACCTGAAATAGCCCGCCCACTGAGAACTCGAATTGCGCACCGTCTTCGACGAAAAAAATACTTTGGTTTTATAAAATCGACGAAGGAATTAAAAAATTGTGTAAATGTCGCTCTTTCAGTGACTTCCAAAATGCGTTGTCATTATATCTATGGAACGTTTGCTATTTGGAATAACATTTCAGTTTCTTAGAAAAAACCTCCTTACAGGTTTGCGAAAAATAGGCTATCTATCATCCCGTTGGCAGTACGGTTCTTATTCTAGATATTTTTAACAATTCAAGAACGTGTATATATTTAAGGGGAATGTTGCATAAAATAGAATAATTTGTTGCACGAATATTATATAAAATCATGTAAACTACAATATAATTTCTGAATATGTAGAATTGTCAGCGCACGGCATTTCATGAAGTTTGTGTATTTCTATTAATATACAACGCGTCCGGGAAAAAAATGTTTTTTTTAACTTTTACCAGCATCCTGCGGTAATTTAAATTTAAAGCTAAAATATCGTTATATTTTTTTTTTCCAGAATTTACATATTTCCGGAAACTACATTTCTTTGCTGTTTTTAGATCCAAATGGGGTTTAAATTATTAAATGTTTATTGGAAATGTTTATTGTGATGCAAAGTTTGTTGCCATATTTTAAATTCGTCATATTATATATTGTTAACTTTTTGCGCGATTTTTAGCGCTCATGGGGGTTAGAAGAGCTGTTCGAACGTTATGCATTTTCTGAAAGAACGTTTTAATACTATTTTTGCACATAACTTAACATTTGTAATGTGTAACCGTCATCATTTTTCCTCATAAAAAAACATCAAAAATTATCATCCGGCTTATAATAAGTACATAACAGTAATTCGACACTGTTTAAATTACTGCTCCATTTCTAATCATAGAAAACAAAAAAGATATTTCAGAATTGTTATGTAGAATTCCAACTGTTGAGTTCGAGAAATATTCATCCCTGTAATAAAACTGTTAACATTGATAATTGCTTAACATTTTAATGGTATAACACGGAATTAACATTAATATATATATATATATATATGAAAACAAAATCAATCAATCAATCATTGAACCGTTTGATTCGTTTTCTCCATTCGATCCTATTCCATGCTGTTGCTTTTAATTTGTTTCGGCTTGATGATATTAAGTAAAAAGTGTATATAAGGGGAGCTTCCCTTCTGTTTTAACGCTTATTTTAATGACAACTTATTAAATAATCACCGATATACTCATTAATACTCACAAACCGGTGGTGCTACTACTAATAAACAAAGGGAGGGGGTATGTACCATTCGAATATCATTCTATGTGTGTCAGATATACGCAGTAGTAATGTTAATATTTCCGCCTGCGACAAGCTTGTAAATATGCCGCGTTTTTTTTTCTCTGTGCCTAGCTTTCACCATCTAGCAAATTTCTTTTTTTTTTTTTAATTTAATTTTATTAAGTTATCATTATTATTTATAAATTATTAAAATAAATTACATTTTATACAATTATGTTACCGAGTTTTATGTATTGGTATAAAATGTAAGCAGATTATCTGGTTCTCGCACCATCTGTAATAAGGTTATTGGCATGGTCTTATAAAATGGTAATATTCTTTTTAAAAATTCTGTTCTATGTATTTCACATTGCCAAATAATGTGTTCAATTGAGCCAGTCTTTCCGCATTCGCATGGATTGTTCGTTATTATGTCCCCAAGACCTTAATGCCACGGTTTCAAATTCGTTTACTTTATTAATAACTTCTTTATTCCGGCTATATTACACTCCTTTTTCTAATTTACACGTTTTCGTGGTATACTATTGAGATAGTATTTTAAACGTTAATCGCTATATTACACTCCAGTATTATAGTACTACTACTACTAGAAATTTAGACGTCCTATTTTTTAACGTTTATTTTAAAATAACTATCGATAGTATCTCTGTTGTCACTGATAATCACCGATATACTCGCATGGTACACCGTCTCACTGTGGTCGACGGTAGAGGTACACTTACGAACGAACAAAGGATCATCAACAAAATCGGTCTAAATAATCAAAAGCTACGCGCGAACACCGTAAAACAAAAAATAAAAACCAAACAAATAACCTTCTCTTTTTGAAATCGGCAAAAATAGCCTATACGCTCAACAGGTACATCCCAAAAGATACATGTATATACATGTGTATATATGAATAATTATTTTTAGTAGTTCCTCCAGATACACACTCTTTTGCAGCAATTTCCATTGCACAAAATTCCGCGCGTCCGATGCAATTAGCCCGGGTAATTTAACGAAGCGAGTGAATACAAAACACAACGATTATATTTCCCAGGTAAGTGAATATAAAACTGCCGAAGACACACAAATAAATATAAATTAATGTTTGACCGCAGAAGAAGAAGTCGCCAGAATCTAATTGTTTACCGGCATTCTGCTGCAATCAGGAATATTCAAAACAATGTTATTATTATTGCGGGCAGGGAGAGAATTTGGTAGAAGAAAATTCCAAACCTCTTCTGCTCTCCTCATCGCAACTGATAATAATAGTATGCAGTTCGCTCTTATTTGTTTTCGCGTCTTCCTAGATCCGCCGTGTAACTACGTAATAACAGAATTATTACAACGGTGCTAGGTAAACTTGTTTCAACGAAACGATGAAGTTGTGATAACGTGCGATGATATTTTACCGCGCGAGGTTTTATTGTTAAATTAAAATTGTAACCTTAATCGCGAAAACCCTGACGAGGTTCGCGCAACGGCGCTGGTGGGACATACCAATTAAACCAGTTTTTCTGTTTGTCTGCTCCGGTCGACAATTGTTCCTTTTCTCTTTTTTCCTTTTCCTTTTCGTTTTCATTTTATTGTAAGAGCGTCGCAGGAGGAGCCGGGCACGGCGGCATCGTCAGAAATTGGCGAGCGCAGTTTGCAGGCCGTCTCGGGAAAAAAAAACGTGTGTGCAGCTCTAGTGGCGAAACGGTTGCTTCGTGAAAGGACGCGCGCGCGCCCCCAGATTTAGGGAGTTGAAAATCGACCGATATCGGCGATATTTTCGAAAATAAACACCGCGTCACCACCGCGATAAGAAAGCTTAACCAGACAACGAGGCACGAGTCACGACGCCAACGTCACAGATTATCGCAGGTAATTCATGAATCGCGCGAACCCACTCTGCCGCTCATCGACGGACTCGTCCGCCCGACTAAATCGGTTGCATGTCAGTAATGCAGCACCTATTCTTCGCGCCGTCTGAATAGCGGATAGCGACTCGATATTAGTGTGATCGTGAGTGCGAAGTTGGTCGTCGGAAGAAGAGTGTGTTCCATTCATGCCCGCTGAGAGACTCGTATCGTCCGCCGAGTGATATTAGTCACGCGCTATTGTTCGTTATCTTTAGACAAACTTTTCCACTGAGTGATAACAATGAATAGTCGAGTGCAGTTACCATTCTGAAAAACCCTGCCTTAACGCTTACCGGGCGGCACTCTTCAAAATCTTCGCTGATCGCCTATATAAAAGCTAAATTGCCGCGAACTTTTGCATACGTCGTATTTCACGGTTGATCAGCTCCGTGCGCTACTTCCCCCATTCGAATTTCGATCGCGAAAAGTGTTCGACCGACTTTTTTCACTTCTCAAACTCAAACCGGTGACTCTATCCCGCGATACATTTTGTGCTATTTAATTTTCTACATCGTTGCATTCGGAAAAAGTACGTATCTCTATTTACGTTTTTTTTTTTTTTTTTTTTTTTTTTTTTAATATACATATACATATACATATATGTAATAACGTAAGGAATGAAAATCGATAATGGTAACATTTTTTTTTTTTTAAATCTTTTATTTTTTAATGTTAAAATAATTTTATATAAAACTGTGTTCGTAATCGGTCCCCTGACAATAAATTTTTCATTTTTATAATATTGCATGTGTAATTATTAAGGGAAGTAAAAACATTAATAAAAATGAAAGTGTAAATAAACAAAAAATTACAAAGATGGTAAATCGTGGAAAGAGGTATTATTAAGACGCATGTGATTTACTTCGCACCAAAAACCAACAGTGACCTTTGTACTAGAACAGCACACGCTCTAAACTCGCACCGTACGGTAAAAATAATAGGAACGGTTTTTTGTTCATTTATTGAGCTTATGAACTGCGGCCATTACACTAACGATCATTTTCTGCATTTTAAATTTTGTATCGAGTTCTCAAAATTTTCTCAAATTTACTTTCCAAATAACAGCACTTTGGAACAATTTTATATTTACTCTACCAATCTGTAAGAAGATACTCCAGCCGAATCAAGATTAATATCCTTAATTTGCTGATTAATTGCGAATCGGAGTAGGAGCGGTGTCCATACTATCATTATTACCATGGTTGAAATAAGGCTCCTTGTTTACCGCAGTCCTGTACAGCGCGGTCTAGCCCCTTAATATTACCCAGATTGCATTGGTATGTATGTATGTATGCATATATATATATATACGTGTATGTAAACTTTACCCTTCGAGCCTCGCAAGGAGACAAGCCCCCTTGACAAATACACTTTTCTCTCACTTTTTCCTTCTAAAATTCTTTCAGAAAAACCATTTTCAATTAATTACGTCATTCTTAGCCGTGTTTTATTAAAAAAAAAAAGTCTTACACAGCATTCAACCTTTATTATCTTATATAAAGAGTAACCGGACATAAGCATGGAACACAATTGATACCCCGGACTAAGAATGACGTTGAGTCATTAATGTAAATTATTTTCTTAATGCAGTAGCAGCAAAGTTATCATTCCAAATCACATTTCAGCTTAATTACAAAAATGTAGAGTTGTTATCAATCATTAAATTGCACAAATAAACGAATATACTTATTTGTTTAATTTAATATTTACCACAAACATGGCTACATGTTAAAATTGCTACCTTCATACTTCAGTTTTAAGTATTATTACCGGTTTACGATGGCTGTATTTTTTCAATTTTCTTTTCGTGTGTATCAACGAGTTTTATTATTAATCGGGATATCATTTGTTAACTCGCAATCCTTTAGCCGAAAATGTGGTTCCACTTTGCCGAAACAATTATTATTAAGCCTAGTTGTCGAGCCCATACAGTTCATAAAACAATAACTTTAAACAACACGTTCTATATGTTGGATCTCTTTACATGAGAACTCACATCGCTCTTCTTTCACTGTTCATCTCTTTCAATCGACCGTTCGTTCTGCTTTCTATTCCACTTTGCTGCCAATTGATATTCCTACTCCGTACTATGCGCCTCCTATATGCTGTGCCTTTTCCTTCACATATCGTTCCAATTGTTCCTGTCTGACCGCATCAAAATAATATAACTGATTCATTTCCTTTTTGTAATTGTTTCTCGGTGAAGGTCTCTGGTTGACGAGCCCAATGGAAAAAAAATGTCCTCCTCTTTAGAATGAACTGCACCAGTGAAATTGACCCCCCCCCCCCCGAAGAATACTTTCAAAACCGCAAATATACCTAGAGACTCAGTTGTGACTGGTCGCTTGCAGCCCGTGCTTAATAAAAATCCATTCTCGATTTGTTGCAAATAATGTTCACTCGTTAATAACTGACAGTATCTCGGTCGCCTGATGTTTTAAAGATCTCCTTTTCGTCGAAAAATCAAGCAAAGACCCGCGCCTCAGTTCGAGATTTAGAACGGAAACATAGCCTAAACCGACAAAAATATCGGTTTGAAAAATATTACCAAATGTTCAGGTTTACTTATTCCTTGTATCTCGGTAATTTGTTTTTATCGAAACTACTACCAGAGAGTTTCGGTAGGCTACGACCTCGTAAATTCCCAGCCTAGTAATTATTTGAAAACTTGGTAAACTACTTTTACAAGCTGAACAAAAAAAAAATAAAATAAAATACTATTGCACGCTTCGTCATTAAATGTTGGAGGAAAATCAGAAAATAATTATTTAACCGGTTTGTGGATAATCTCGATGATAAGCAGCAACCACGTACCTAACAGGTCGCTACTATCAAATATGATGAATTTAGAATTATAACAGATTAAGAACCTGGTTTTAAATCATTCGTATAGTCTCGTTTCTATCGAAAATCACAGACTTAGATTGGCGCCAATTTTGAGGCAACCCCCTTAGCCTTTAAAGAAAAGACAGAGGCCGTCTAAGAATTATTTTAACGCGAATAAAATATGTTTATTTGCAATAATAAACGATTTTAAGTAGATGTACAAGAATTCGGAAAGAAAGAAATACACGCTTATGACATACAATTGATCTCTTATAATCGCAAAACAGTTATTTTAATTAGCAACAACATGTATGAGAGTAGATAACACTATTTTGGGGACACCTAATACTCGCGAAAAAAAAAAACAAAAAAAAATTGATCGTGAATAGAAAAAAGAAAAGTTTAGTCGATTGTTTTCTTGAAATTATTTTTATATATATATATATATATATATATATATATATATATATTATACGTATGTATGATTAAATGTTATGCTTTAGGTACTAAATATTAAATGAGTGTGCTTTATTCATGTTTAGATTTTTTCATCGATAAAATACAACAAAAATAAGAAGAAAATTGAAAAATCTACTTACGTCAAACGCTTCATAAATAACCATAGTCAATATAAAACTCGATAGCAATATTAAAAACATATTTATTAAAGGAAAAAACTCGGAGATATAGCCGAAAGTTATTACACCAAAACTATTTTACATCAAATTTTTAACACTGTTCGCAATTAATTAATAATCAGACATTACGTAAATTTTTTCCGTTGAACATTTATTGTATCCCTCATCAGTTTGTCATCATTTTTCTTCTTTTTCCAAATATTCTCCCTTTAGCTCCTTTTTCATTAGGTTTTTATTACCCTGTTTTCCACCATCCTCTTTTGACCATTTTGAGTGTCATTGCCATTCGCATCTCCTTTGAATTCAGACTTTCCAACTACATATATATTTTTTCGCTATTCTGGATTTCTTTTTGTTTTCTAGAATTCGCCAAAATCACATATTAACTCGGCGTGTAACGGAAATGTTTGTATTTTCCTTATATTTTCAATGTGGGCAGCGGTAATTCTGATGCAACGATTGCAACTTCGTTACAGTAGCCACGTTTATTAAAACGGGACATTCAGATGAACTGAATTATTAAAAATTTTAGTAGAAAATTTAAATAGCATCCTTTAAAAATAACCCCCTCCGCCCCTCCAAAAAAAAACAAGAGAAAAGAGCCGAAAACATTAATCGAGAAATTATCTTGCAAGAATTGTACAAAAATCCGTTTCGGTGGAATTCATCCTCGAAAAATGAATTATGAAAACCCCCTCAAAAAAAAAGGTTAAACTTACGCGGTAAATAAATATCTCCGGTCGGTCTTATAGAAAACATTAATTATATATCTTGACGTCCTGAATAAAACTTTAATCATTCAAGTTGTATTCCAATCGTCGCGTAACTCTATGATGCCGTCTAAACACACCCGCATTTGAAACTGGTACTCTCAGTTGAAAATCTCGAAAAGAAAATTCGTGTATTTATAAATAATTAGATACCCGCATGAATCGGCCAAGTGCCATAAATCGGACAACTGCCAAAAATCAAAGTTAACGGGAAAAAACGAGAAATTTATAGTATGGAATTTTATACGAGGAACAAATAAAACTAAATAACTTAATTAATATCGTACTTTTTTTTATAAACACATTTACAAACACTACTGCGAATTTACTAATATCACACTTTGAATGTAATATCGTTTTATTTCAAATTTTACTTTTCCCGAAAAAAAAAAAAGCTTAAATAAAACTCAGTCCTCAACCGAGAACATGAAACACTTCTCAGGAAAATAACGTCCGATCTACTAGTCATTATAAAAATCGGATAATTAATTCGGAATATGAATTCGATAGAATATGATTCAATGGAGTTGCATGTAAATCAAACACTCCGCTAATGTAATTAAGATGGTCACGCGCAAGACATAAGCAACTGTTACGAATAAGAGCATTGAATACACGTGTTACATTTTGACATGGATATGTTTCACCGGTGGGGGTCAGCCAAATTGTTCGTCACGCTTTTTTTAAGAACAAAAACTGTAACGCTATTTAATTAAAACATACGAGTGTTATGTCAACTGAACCGTGTGATATTAGTTATACGAGTGATCAAAATAACTGCTGCTACCATAGTATCAAGGAGTATCGGTTCGTAACCAGGAGAGTGAAGACCTCCTGGAATTTTACATTGGACATTTTTTAGCTGAGGAAAAATAAAACATATCCATGTACCGATGTATCTGCATCTAGTGTAGATATTTTACATTTCCACCTTGAGATTTCCTAAGCTAATGTCCTTGCTGACAAGCCCATATATTTAGAAAAAAATAAATAAAAGAAAAAAAAAAATGCAACTATTATTAAACTTGCTATCGTATTTCCAAAAACAAGTTATAACAGAAATTCTCGTTCTTGATTTGCGAAAATGTTGAAAACTTACAGAGATTTAAAAAAAGAAAAAAAAAAACAAACTGGTATTTTCACATTATATCAACCTGTGGCGGTGCTATAGGGAGTACCCCTCTACCCATATAACAGGTTTTTCGGGCTGCTTTTAAGAAAAGTTCTGGATTAATTGGGGTGTATGAACAAATAAAACTAAATAACTTAATTATTATCGTACTTTTTTTTATAAATACATTTACAAACACTACTACGAATTTACTAATATCACACTTTGAACGTAATATCGTTTTATTTCAAATTTTACTTTTCCCGAAAAAAAAAAAAGCTTGAATAAAACTCAGTCCCCAACCGAGAACATGAAACACTTCTCAGGAAAATAACGTCCGATCTACTAGTCATTATAAAAATCGGATAATTAATTCGGAATATGAATTCAATAGAATATGATTTAATGGAGTTGCATGGAAATCAAATACCCCGGTGATAATATAAGAGATAGTTACCTTCATTAATACGTTTGAATATTGGGGGGTATATGAATTTAAATTATAAAATTTAAAGTAAAATGGTGGTACGAATGTTTTCGATTTTAATGCATTCGTGGTTGTTTGCAAATGCGATTATAAAAAAATACGATAATAAATAACACATTGAAGTGGATGCGCCCGTCTATGACACAGGCAAAATGCTCGTGTTACAGACCAAGCTCCGACATCAATGTGTTAATTTATTATATTTTTTTTTTTGTTTTTTCAATACGTATTTCTCAATTTTTTTTTTTTTTTGTAATTTCATACGGGCCTAATTATTTATAAATTCCCCGATTTTTTCTAGTACCGCGGTATTCTTCTATAAACGAGTGCACTAGTTTCCAAAAATGCGAGATATATTTAAAGTTCATTTTACGATTCTAGATAACATGTTAATTGAAAGTTTTTTTTTTTTTTTTTTTAATACGCCAAAATATAAAATTAATGGAAAATATGACATATCAAATATCTCGATTCTTTCCTTCTCGAAAAATCGTCTTCATTCCGAGAAGTTAACGAGAGGCCTGATTTCAAAAAAAATAAAAGTAAAATTCTCTCGAAAAAAAACGAAAAAAAAAAAAAAAATATTTCCGATATTAAGAAGTTCTTGAAATATTATAAAGATACTGATGGCAATACGGATATTTGCAGTAACCATTATACGCTTTGCCTCTTGGCTGCCTTAATTTATCAGAAGAATACGACAGAACACGAGAAATAAGCTGACGGTGGTGGTCCTATCAGCTCGAAGTCCGAGCTTCATTGTTGCTTTTGATTATAAAACGTAATTGCGATGTCGGCCGTGTGATTCTGTTTTGCATCATTTCACGAACGAAGGATTTTTTTTTCTCGTTTACTTTTTGCAAAAATGTTATTAAAATAATTGCTATTTTTCATCGCCGCGATAACAACGGAAATGAGTTTTTTTCTATTTTTGTTCTATTTTTTTCTATTTTTTCCTATTTTTTCCCTTTCGGTGGCCGCAAGATTTAAGTATACCGGAGACATGCTCACACACATGCACGGTCTAATCACTTTTACAAATACAGCTCGTTAATGTTCCGCGAGCAGTACGAAGCTACGCGATAGCGACAATGAGGAATTTCCATGCATCGTAAAACGGACAATTAAAATTGAATGCGCTGAACATTTTTCATTTCATCGGAGAATGACCTTCCGAGAGGCCGAATTTATTTATTATTCGGTAGACTTTACGTTACACCATTCCGCTAAATAGCTTAGAAACGTGCAGAGGCTCGCGCGGCCGGTGATTTACTATTCCGGCTTGTCTACGCTTTTGTTTATTCCCTATCTGTCAGTGTTTTAGTCGCGCGACGTTTCAGCCGTAAAGGACCTCGCCCCTTTGCAAATGTAAACAACTCCGATCGCCGACTAGGAGACGCAATTTAGTTAAGTTCGCTAACAGATTTAAAAGGCAGCGGTGAAAAAGAATCCCCCCGTGAATAAGAACTGTAACGTAAGATGAGTTCCCAAACTTTCTCACATGAAAGAAAAAAATGAACGAATTTATTATTAAGCGGAAAAAAAGGTTAACGCAAGCCTTTCTTTTAAAGCTAACTGACTCGGCGAAAGTGTCCGTCACACAGAGAACCGCCATAGGACGTTATAAACCGAGATGTCCTTCCTTCTCCGTCGCCGATTTTTTCCATCGTATTTCCTTCGACGACCAATCAATCCGCTCCTGGAAGAAGATCCTCTCCGTCATCGATTTAACAATTCTCTGCACCTCTACCACTATTCCGCATTAACACCTTTCCGTACACCCCCCCCGCTAACCTCTGAAGTCCCTTTCGACTTCCAAAAATCACCCTCCCCCCATGCAACTGCCGTTTATTATGTGTTTAACCATTATCGGTTACTCGCCGAGTACTTCATCGGCACAGTTTTTTGTCCTAGAGCACGTGATGCTAGGAGAATACCTCGGGCGTGTTCAATTATCATTCTCTTTCCAGTTTTTCAGTCAGTTTTTGATGGCCCTCTAAATTTATTTCGTTTAAAGAAGCACGCGCATTGTTTAATCATATTCGAATGCCGTATTCGTCTTGTCGTCCCGAAATTTCCACCTTCTTCTCCAGTTGTTCCGAAATTTTTCTACCCTTTTCCCCGCTACGATTTATTCGAATAGGAATTCTTCCGATTTCCCTGAAATCCACCCTTCTGGAGAAGAACGTTTAACCTTTTCATTAAATCAAGACTGGTTTTTCGTTTAAAACCGCCCGGTGATACATATTTACAGAATATCCTATACAGATATGTTTTAAATTATATAAACTAATAGCGCATATTATCATTTTCTGTAAAATTACATTTAATGATTTTTTATAATTATAGCAACATTTCTCTACGATTAATTTTAAATTCTCTCTCCTCATACCGCCAGCCAATGAGCCAGGGGGCAAGATGATAAAAAGAGGATATGAGTTATAGGAGAAAAAAAATTTGTAAGTTGTAAAAGCTTAATATTTTTTATTAAACAAGAATAAAACCTTTATTAAAACATAATTTTCGTGGGTTTCTGGCAAATTGTTCTACTGCTTTATTATAAAATCTTCCAAATTGTCCATGATTACGCGCCTATGAATACACTTATCATGGCCAGTTGATTAAAAAGTTTCAAGGCACCAGGGGGGGGAGCTACCCCCGCCCACCGCTGGCGCGCCCATGCCTCTTCTGCTTCATCTATAACTTCTCTGTACAAGGCGAGACTATATTTTATGCGGAGCAGATCTTCTTACGAAATATAATCTAAAAATTTTCTAACCTCTAAGTTTTCCAAATATATTAAAAAATTTTCCAGTAGTCGTCACGAGTTTATCCGCCGACGTCACCTCAATCACAATCGACATGAAGAACAATGAATTACACCGATAATCGTAACCGGTAAAAATTTCGCAGCGTTACGTTCTGTACAGAATAACTGAGAGAGGTTCGTCATTCAAGGGCAGCGCTCGGTATTTATAAATTTGGCAGAAATTTTCTAATTAGGTCTGCGTAAGAATGCTCGTGTAATTCTCGGAATGCGAAAAATTAATGATGACGTTCGCTTTTTCTATTAATCGTTCTTTTTTTTTTGTTTTTTTTTAAATTCAAAAACAAATTCACTATTCAAAATACAAACATTTGCTACGAAGTCAAACAACGAAATTTACTTTTCTTTTAGCGACCTGTCTTTGCGCTGAAAATAAATCAAAAATGCTATCGTTTAAAAATATAAATTATAATAATAATAATAATAATGGTACAAAAAAAATTAAAAAAAATACATTGTTCGAATAATACCCAGTATAATATGTAATATGTATTACCAATTCCTTCTGATAATCGCGAATAAATTTACCGGTCCCCGTTCAGCAATAGTAAATATAACATATTAAGATTTAGCTTTTACTCTTTAGCAAACTTCCCGCAGATGAAGCTCATCGCCTCATATATAATATTATCGAATTTTCGTAAAAATCTGTTAACAAATACACAAGCATACAGATCAAATAATACGAGTGACTAACATCTTGCTACAAATAAGTAAATCTGTTGTAACTGTCGCCTTTTTGTCGTATCCACAACCATCGTTCCCAGTCATTCTTGGACACTATAATTTATCAACATATCAGTGTGTCTGCATATATCCTGCAAGTATTATCCGCGTACGAGCAATATACGCGCGAGTATCCTAATAATATAAATGTAAACAATTTAAAAATATTACCATTAACAACATTCGGCTACTGATGTTTTATATTTTTTCTTACACGAACGATGTCATACATTCAACAATTCACAAAAATATATAACATAATCTAGATTGTAAAAACCATTAACAAATGACCGATTAATATATATATGTATAAAAACAATAAATATAATAAATTAGTCCGACCGATTTCGTCAATTGTTCGACATATTGATGGACTCCTGAATTTTCATTGTGCTGTTATTTACATTATTAGATCGTTATAAAGGAATAAATCGATATATCATGATAGTTGGTCTATGTAAATGTGATCATTTTTATTATTTCATTATTTCATTGTTATTTCGTCAATTTTTATACATCTGTTAGACATTTACATAGACCAACTATCATGATATATCGATTTATTCCTTTATAACGTTATCTAATAATGTAAATAACAGTACAATGAAAATTCAGTAGTTCATCAATATGTCGAACAATTGACGAAGCCGGTCGGACTAATTTATTTTATTTATTGTTTTTATATATATATTAATCATTCATTTTTTAATGTTTTTCACAATCTAGATAATGGTTATATATTCATTTCTGAATTGTTAAATGTTTATGTCGTTCGTGTAACAAAGAATATAAAACATCAGAAGCCGAATGTTGTTAATGGTAATTTTTTAAAATTGTTTACATTTATAATATAGCGCGGTTTACGGCAGAAAAATACTTATAATGTTCTAATAATAATGAAAACAACGTTTTTCTAATACTTAATTACACAGCATGGGAAAAGAAGAGGTTAATAAATGAGTTTGTAAAATATTCGCAAAACACGGAAGCTAACAGGCGGTTGCCATAATAACGTAGATAAAACAAAGCTTTTGTTAATTAGCTAGTAAAAATAACGAAAAATTGTTAACGAAAATAACAAAGATTAAATAATTAACTTTTTTCCGTTTATTTAACTCTTATTATTTTATAATTTTTCATTATTTTCATAAAACGTTAATTAGGGAACAACAACATCAACGGCGGGGGGGGGGGCAATAAAAAAAACATTTCTATATTAAGCTATTTATTTGTCAATATTATTACGGCGTGTTTTGATAACTACGCTGAGGCACCTTCAAAATTTCCATAATCATTTATATATATATATATATATGTATATATATATATATATATTTACATATATTTTTTCTTTGTCACGCATTTTACGAATTATAAACCAGCCTAAAAACATATCGAGTTAAAAGGATAACAATAATCTATAAACATCCAGGGTTTCCGAAATTAGGAAAACGGTATAGCAAGTTAAAGTGTGGGAACAGAATAGCAACTATAAAGAAGGATGTGCGACCTCCTAATAACAGAATGAAACGAACGCATAAAAAAAAGATGGTTTTTTTGAAACGCCCGGGAAATGTATAATTACTTAGCTCGAAAATTCTTTACCGCAAAAAGGAGATGTGCACCCAGTTTTCTCATCACTAACTTCCCACAAAGTCCTCACAATCTCAGATTCCAAAAGTGTTCTACTACAAGCTATCGCATCTCCCCTCTCCTTCTCCTAATTAAGTAAAATATTTTATGCTCTCTAATGCACTTTCCCTCCTTCACTCCATCCGGATCGATCTTCTGTGGGCATTCAAGAATTGGGTGTAATAAATTAGTGGACATTCATTAGCCCGTTTTATCGTTTCGAATGGGGCAGATTTTCGGGAACATTTTTTCAGCTTATTATATTGCTCTTCTTTCCTTACGTGTGTGACACTCATTCCAGACTGTAACTCCTTTTCTTCGTTTTCTGACTCCGCTTTTATTTATTCAACCATCTCTTCCTCCCCCTGTCCATGGCTAGATATTTGCCCTCTCTTAAACACGCTGAAATTTCGGCTGCTTGTCGACCTCACTCACAGTCTCCTTCCTGCATTGTTTGCTCGGTTTTCATCTGCATCAGTTCCATTTTTTCCTTTTCAATTCACTTCTGATTACTTTCTTTGCGACCATCACCCTGATATCGTGTTTTATTTCAGTGTTCGGTCTTTTCTAAATTTCTGCTGAACAATCATCATTCTGTTCTTCTGATTCCATCATTTCCGTTTGCTTCTGTTATTCCTGCCCTCGAAAATTATTTTTATTCGTTTAAACATTGGAGAATTTAACTTTAATATCTCTTTCGTAGCTTTTCTCTCGAGCTAATGTCCTCGTTGGAAAAACCCGCACAAAAAACAAACGGAAAACCTTATTTGGAAAAATTAAGAAAAAGAATAAAGCGGACTACTGATGAAGTCTAAAAATCGAAAGTGTCACAATGTCAAGTATACAAAGCGGAAACAGAACGGAGAAGACTTAAAATAGATCCTATATAGATAATCTGAACAAAATAAAAGAATAAAAAATTATTATCTCTGCCGTAATTTATTCTGGAATAGAGTGTGTTCAATGCTCGAGTGTGTTGCAGAAATTAGAATATTTCCAAAAGATATTCTCGTGAAGTGCCGAAGGTAAAAATGATATAAGAGTCAAAAAAAACACTGTTTGAAAGCAGTCATTTTCTGTAGTCAATTTCTTCTGTAAAATTAATCTGCATCGCACTGTTGCGATTCATTAGACACAAGGTAGCGATTAAGTGGTAGACGTAATTCTATTTAAATCTGCGATGGAATTTTATCCGCTTAACGATAGAGAATACATTTTTATCAAAAATGAGTCTCTTTTTAAACGCAGAAAACTTCTATTTAGGTATACTGTCTTTTCCGTAAATTCCCCAAGGACCCCCTAAGGATGACTTTAATGAATCTTTTTTTTTTTTTAATAAAACGAGTGACTTCCCCGTGCAGTGACATATTAGAACGGTTTTCATAAATGAACGGAGTCGATAGGTCGCCAGTGTTTTAATCATTAACTCGCGGCATACGTAGTAGCACTCGAAACCAGCCGACGCCCTGAGTTGTCGCGGTTCGGTTCCGATTAATTTCGATTATTCAATCAGGTACAGAGCTTGAGAAATAGATTTCGTAATATATGTCCAAAAATAATTCGCATTACCTCAAGATAGAGTGTTCAAAAAATTTAATTAAAGTCGAAAAATAAACGACCACAACCTGTTGTTGTACCTACTTCAAATCGACGACGCGCGTTTATCCTGTTCACTAAAACGTCTAACGTACACCATTTCCAATTAATGCAGAAAATTCGTAATCCACGAAATTTCCTAATAGCTCAGAAAAAACCAAGATTTCAAATGTGATCTTTTGTAAGTGTATGAAAAGAAGGAAATCGAGAAAAAAAAAAAGCAATTTATTATCCAATAATTATCGCAAGCACTGTCAGAAAAACGGTAACTGCGTATAGCATATATACTGTTAAGATAACAAGTGATTGCAGTTCCAAGTGTAGTCGTGCTTAGAACGGAACTGCCACGGCGCATACATCTAGCAAGAACGTATGTGGCTAGTGTGTGGTAACGGTCGAAATCAAAACAACGAATAAGGAATATATATATTTTTCATAATCGTAACTTTTGACGAAAAGACCTCTCGCGACTCTTTCTCTCTGCGTAAAAATACGTTATATATTACGATGACTTGCGGATAATTTCAGAGATGATCAGCTTCGATACAGCCCGAAACGATCAAAAGTGATCTAACAACGTCTATCAAATCTGACAACAATGGAGCATGACTAATGACTTTACGGATTCTCTGTTGACTAATTATATGTAACGATGCGCAAAGTTGATTAATGAGTTTTCAATAAACAAACATACTTGACACGGGCACGTCACACGATGGGAAATTCCGTAAAAACAATTTGTGCGATGTTCAGAAGCAAAAAGGCGATATCTCAAATTTATTGTACCGCGGACGTATTTATATGGAATATCGTTTAACGGTTGAATGCCGTCTCCGACTTACACCGTGTATCTTCTCATTCGGTAATGCAACAAACGAACAAGCGCGCTCTGATCGTAAAAAAACAATATTAAGAATACAAGATACACAAAAACAAGCCAGCGCTCTGCATAAATTAATCGCAATCGACGACGAGAATACAAAACCACGCCGCGCCAGTCGCAACAGGGAATGTACGCACACGAGCACACCGCGGCCCATGGAATTTTTCTTTAACACACCCACCATTGCGCGCGCGCGTGACCATTAAGACAAAGAAGGATGGAAATGGAATTACGAGTTAAATAAAAATCAGAGCAGGAAAGCAATTGAACGACACATGAAGCTGCAAAGACCAGAATATTCATCAAAAGTTGAAAGGTCAACTGCAATTCCCGGCGCTCGCGTCATCCTAGGTCTCGCTGCCGGTCTTCAAATGACGGAAAAACAACTGGAAGACCAGACAAGTATAAAGTCGGACCGAAATTATCATAAATAATAAAAAGATCGTACAAACTAACAACGCTGCTCTTGTCGACGTTGTACCAACGTGCCTATTTAGCGTGTAAACCTGATGCAGCTTATCTGTAGGAAATAATTCGCGGAACGCAATAAATCTCCGTGCGTACGCCTTACGTATGATTATTTGAACGTAAGAACGCACCACCGAAGCTCTAACATCGCAGGGCTCGAAAATATTCCGCGGATCCCGGCCTTCAAGAGGGCAACGAAAAATTTAATGATTCACGCAATAACATACGACTTCCGCAAAATATTCCTTTTTCGTAGAACGATACGAGCCGGACTAACGGTAGAAACCATTATTCGAGCAATACCGCGTAATATCACGACGACCCGTATTCTACAAGAAATAGTAACGTTAAATAGATTTGTTGTAATTGTCGGGTGGATGTTAATATTTTCATACATTTTCCATTTAACAAGGATATAACTTGAAAGAACGAAATGTTAGTTCGTATCATATGCATATATACAGTCATGGATTTACACCACGGACACTTAAATGGGCTACAGTCCACAGCGGCAAAATTCGAAAGGCGGCAAATTTGCATGAGATTGAAAAGTTTTTTCCAAAATATTGATATTATGGCGTTTTAGTCATGTTAGGGTAGGAGAAGAATGTGATAAAATCATTTCCTTAACTTGCATTAATGTATAGAAAAGTTAAAATGGGAATATAGTGATTTAGGTAGTAAAATTTCCAAATAATTATATAGTAGACTAATGACATGTAAGCAGGGGAATCGAGAAATGAATTTAAAATTAACGAAATGTAAACTGGAACGTTTCTTTATTATTCGGCGGAACGGTTATAATATTAGCAGTTAAAGGGAATTCTCGAACTATGCACGTGACAATGACTGGTCGGCATGATAAAAGAGGTCAAACAAGACTGGAAGAAAAACTGAAAATTCACAAATGTTGCAGTAGCGCGGTATCTCATTGATACGACAAAAGTGAAGAAGATTTTTCGAAGAATTATTTATATTATTTCTTGCCGTACCAAACGATGAAAGGTGCTCAAAGCAGTGTGGCACTGGGGGGCACTACGGGAAGCGTGCTGGGCCCATAACCTGTTGAAACTATTCGGAATACCGAATCTGATGAATAGACACGCTAACGGCGAAAATAATATATTACGAATAAATTTGTAGACTTTATTTAATTTTTGTGATCACTTAACAAACAAAAGTAAAAACTCAAAATGTAACTGGGGGTAAACCAACTCTAACAACACTACAAAAAACACAATAACAATAACGACAGAATGGGAAAAAACACAAATAATATGTATGTATAAATATATTAATGACCATGTCATTCTTAGCCTCCGGGGGGGTACGCTACATTTTGTGTTCCATGATTCGTAACGTTTATAAGATAACAAAGATATTGTTGCACAATTTCCAAAATTTTATTTTAAAATAAAAGACGGGTAAAAGTGACATAGTCAATTGAAAACGATTTTTCTGAAAGAATTTTAGAAGAAAAAAGATTATTTGTCAAACGGGCTTGTCCCCTTGCAACTCGAATGGCGATAGAGTTATATATATATACATATATTTGTAAGAAACCCTTAAGAGTTTCCAAAATTCCCATGTTATGTTCACTCTACTACCACCGGGGTTGTGTTTAAGGACCGAGGTAATAACTTTCCTCTTTTTAAGCGGTTTTTAGAAACTAGCCCCAAAATTAATTTTAAAAACGGAAAAAAGTAATCAAATTATCCTGAGTTGTTTTTTTGTTGTTTTTTTTTTGGTAATATGATGGACGACAAAAATTACCTCAAAATTAGTATAAAATTTCAAAATAATCGTATACCAAAAAAAGAGACTAGACATCTTTTATGCCGCTGTTACAACAAAAAAAAAAAAAAATTAAAATGTCCGTCAAACTAATAATTTAGTGTTTTTGTTGCAATCTAAAAAATCAAAAAAAAAAAAAATGATAAAGTGCAGATTTTGAATAAAATTCACGTATTCAAAATTTGACCTACTTGACGAATGTTAAAACCGGTCGATATTTTTTCGTCTGCAAATGATAAATTCTGAACTAGAGCCGCAGAAGCGACTTTACCAGTGTGTGTACTCTCGTGCGTATTTGTTTAGGACAGATTTACGTTTCCGCTATTTAATAATACTAGTTCATATTCGTGTTACATTTTATTTTTCAACGTGGAATTTAAAATTTCAGAATTTTAAATTATATTTAATAGAAAACAAATAAACCGCTTAACGCAATGGAGAAAGGAGCAAAAATATAGAATTTATTATTCCTCTAGCGCAATATACTTTGGTTTTTTTTTTTGTTGAATGATGTATGTTCGGTTCAAAAGAAATACATTTATATAGACAGCTGTTTTCCTTCTCATCCTGTGGCATACCATTGAAAGTTATTATAATTTAACATTTGAAGTGAAGGTTTATACGAATTGATGGTGAATTGCATTAAAAGAAGGGTAATTAGTCGTTCGGAGCAACATTATTATGCTAGAGAATGGTTCGGAATCGATATAGCATAATTCAATTAAAGTTTATAGATATAAAATTCAATGTTACGTTGAATAATTTCTTCACTAATAGATTATTCAAATTTTCCTTTTTTACAGAGTAACAAAAACTTTTTTGCGAAAAACATTATATACTTGTGAAAAGTAAACGATTTTTCTAATAGGTTTGGTTCAGAGCGATGAACCGCTTTTAAAGTATCCTCTGATTTGGAAAAGAAATTCTATCCGCCGAAACCGATTTAAAATTAATCGAGTTTTTAGTAGCGAAACACGTGTAACAACTCAAATTTGAAAGTAACGTTCTTTCAGTCTCCAACATAATGCTCGTTACTCAGTAACGAATACGTACGATTTAATGCAGCGCTGTCCACATCAAGAGGAAGGAACTCACCCTGTACTTCTAAAAACAAATTATTTTATAATACTTACATATAAAGTAATGCTCCATACCCTTGACATGGGGTTTGTGAAATTAAACTTTGGTACTATGCCCAATCGATCTGAAGAGGATACTGGGGCTAGTTTCCTTCTCTTAGGGGAGTCGCTTTTACTTTACCAGATTTTTCTGGTACCCAGAGTCATTTCTGAGTATGGAAAACGATTACGTTCCGGATGAACGAGACAAGTCTCGATAACCCCTATGACACCTACAGTTTGGTAGCCAAGCACCTTAACTACTAGGCTACTGCGCTACCTATACATATATGGAACAGTCAATTTCAACTGATGCGCTTTTCTTAACAATGTAATTAATAAAAAAATCAGAAATATATTCTGTGTTCTTTTTCTTTTTCTACGTGAACTTCTATTACACCTTTGGAAATGACAATGTTTGCTGATCCAACCATATTAAACACATCATCGGTCAACCTGAAATAACCGATGTACACAATTTCGTAACAGACATTTTTTATTATCCCTTTATGAAAATTCGGTCTTTTCTTGCCCATAGTAATAAAAAAAAACAGAAAAAAAACAAGTTCAAAACGATGAAAAACTAAGGAAAAAATAAATCTCTTACAATATAACGCAAAAAAGGAACAATGTTGTAACATAAAAACATAACAGAATTTTCTTATTACCTCCAGCGTCATAAGATACTGGTTCTTCTATAATACTTATATAAGAGAGTCGATTTCAATTAGAAATTTTCCAGAAGAAAAAAGTGGGAAAACAAAATCATTAAACGTAAAAACGTAGAAGGTTTTTTTTAAAAAAAAAAACAACCAAATAACAGAATATCTAAATAACACAAAAGCATAATAATAGATTCTTATTAACGTGTAAGAAAATTCCTCCATCAGAGGTAATGTGCAAAGTTCTTTCCTAACGGTGTTATCAGATAACATCACCGTCATAATAACGTATATAGCTTTCAGTTCAGTGATTTTTTCCGGAAAAGTAATTACTATTACTGGTACAAGAAACAATAAGAATGACACGTAGTCAATGGAAGCAACTGTAAGCATTAGAGATGAATTTATAATGGAGAAAGTCAACTTTCACCCCTCTTTTAATATGTCTGATATATAAAAAAATGTATATATATATATTTATATAAATTTTTAAAATACATATAGATATAAATATACCGATTTCGTTTTATCTGTTATTCTTTACACTGACGATGTAACTTATAATAAAAATAATAATATAAAAAAAAATTAGATACTACATATTGAAACAATTATTTATGAGTTTTTTATTTAAATTTTACCTTCGGATTTTCAATTACTGCGGATATGTTCCATTTTCCACTTTTCAATTTATTTCACTAAAAACAACTCTCATTAACAAGACACGCCTGCTAGCTACTCTATATTATTCAGTTTAATTATCCGACCTAAAGGAATTCCGATCGAATTATTATATCTTCTCCCGAACAGGCTCACAGCTTTTTCCATCCGATTTCGCTTCCGAAAAATTTATCCTTGAGTCTATATTTTCAAATTCCGCGACTAATACATAATCTTCAGTTCCCCTTTATTTGCACCGTTAACTCGCATTAAATTTTTTATTACGTAGCCATAATCACCAGTATAGGACTTCATTCTGTCAAAGACCTCTTCCCGTAATAACCTGAAGAATTTTTACCAAAATTGTATATCTCATTATCAAAGAATTATTTTAATTTCACTCGGATCTGTTTATTTTCTACTTTCTGAATACGCTTAAAATTACGTCTCTATAAATATTAAAATGATATTCTTGTTGATCGATATTTTCTCGGAAGCCTTAACTCCGAGTTAATAGATGAGAAGTGGTGTGCTATAATCGTTTTTTAACTTCATACGATTCTAATTAATACATTCGCGTAGATAATAACTTGCTTTCTCCCCATCCCTTATCCCCCCTCTTATAGAATCGAATTGAAAAGTAATAATAATAGCGCAAACTGTCTTCAAGGTGTTTACCGTGATTCCGAAAGCAAACAATAGAATAAGAAGAGTGCCTAACGGCGGTATTCCGAATCGAACTATTTATTTACATTTACCATTTAACAAATATTTCCAAGTCCGCCACGTGCTTAGAATAATTTTTGATTTTTTCGAAATAATTAATATTCGCACTTTGTAAACAAATAATAATGTAATAAGTGGCACTTTTTATTTTTCTAGATGAAAATCCCGGTCATTGCACTTATTGTACCATGTGCGCTGTTAATCACAATATACCTATCGTACTCGGAAGCGGTATTATGTTTAAATCGTACCCCGGTAAATAATCAGAGTACTGCGGAGAACCAAAGGGTAAGAATCTCTTTTTTTTTTTCTTTTTATTTATTTATTTCTATAACGGAATTCTAAATCCGGTTTTTTAACTGGCGTTTAGAATATTTGTAATATAGCGTGGGAGGGATATATTTAAACTAAAAACATTTTAATTTCCCAATTTACCATTTCCGATTGACGCTGGGGAAAATTTCGCGGTATTTTACTGGAAAAAAATTTTGGTTAATTTTAAAAACCCTCTAACTCTTCTTCTTTCTTTCTTTCTTTCTTTTTTTTTTTTCGAATTAACAAGCGGTTAACGTGCTAGAGCACTTTTATTATAAACCAAACTTTCCAAATCAAAATATCGAGACCACAACAGAATTTCCCCTTTAATTCGTAGAACACTGTACCGCGGCTACCGTATAGAGCGCGACGAATGCACTCAGCTGACCTTTTCATTTCGTATAAAGAAACTTCGTAATGAATTACATAAATTAAATTAACTCGCAGTAGTTTAAGTTTTTCCCCATGATATAACCGCACATGAAAACTACATATACATTCCTGCGAAACCAGTTTTACCATGTTTCTGGCTGTCTGCCAGAGTGGCGATTAGCTATGCTATTAAATACATTTCCTACCGAACTCAAATTCGTATTGAACTTAAAATAGCCAATAACACAATTCGAAATATATCGTAGTTAATTTATTAATATAGATTTTTTTTTTTTTTCTTGTAATCATGCAGATTACTTTAAACATGTATTTTTGTTAGGCGGCTGAAAAATTTAATCGCGCAATTCAGATGACGACCGCCTGTAAATTCATTTAATGATAAAAATTAACAATTACTATAAAATTTTACAAAAAGAAAAACAAACTTTAATTATCCCGAGTCAATTCTTTTTTTTGTTTTCATTACGCTCTCGTTAATTAATAAAATAATGCTGCTACCGAATTTATAACATCCAACAATAATCCAAAATCTCCTTTAAAATCGATTCTTATGTTTTAACCAAATAACTCACTGTAAAATTTCCGAAAATTGCTGTAATTATGATCTGAAATCAAATTAAAAAAAAAAAAAATAATAATAACAATAATAATAATCACTCGTCGTCTATGCTGTGGTCGGTGAGGAAATAATTTCGAATCAATTTTCAGACGATAGTGAAAGGAATAGCAATGTTGGCACTGCAAATTGACTACATGCTATCACAATCGGCGGCAGCGGATCAAAACATTTTATTTGCTCCCATCAATATAGTCAAAACATTAGGAACAATAATGCTCGGAACTGCTGGAGAAACCGAAAAAGAACTGGCCGTTATCTTAGGAATGGCTGTTGGCAAAAAATTAGCTTACAAGTAAGTCATTACGAATATATTTAATTGTGTTTTGTTTACTGCGATTTCCGCGGTACAACACGTTGCTGTTACCTTCTCGGACGTTAGCCAAGAAAAGTTAACACGTTTACCAATTATTAAATATTTCCTTCGAATGACTTTTCGAACATCTGCTACAATTATAATCTTTTTAGTTAAAATATACTTTCCCCGAACGCTGCTAAGCCAGTGACAGAAAGAAAAATATCACTACCGCTCTAAAAAACTTTATTCATTTTTCTAAATATTTAACTTCCATCGCACATAAATACCCCGTATACACTTGTTTATTGCTCATTTAATATGTCGTTACTATTACAAAAACACGATTTGCGATTAATTTTAATAAAGCGTGTCAGTTAAACGATAATTGATTAATGAACAAACTGATGATGAGTAATAATGGTGATAAAGACGTTTTCAGAACAAATTTCACTAATATCCCTTGGACAACATAAAAATAGAAATAATATTTGCAAAACGTTTATTATAAATTTTCACGGTGCAAAGAAAAAAAAAACAATAAAAAAACACTAAAAACAAATATGTCGGAAATAGAATAAATCTGATTACAATGCGTGATTTTAGTATACCGGAACTACATAAAGAACTCGGAGTATTACTTACGAAAGTGACCACAGATCATCCAGGCGTAAGGTTTGGAACTCACATAAATATAGCCGGAGCTGTATTCATTCAGAGAGGCATCCCGGTATGCGGAAATTATCTGCAACTGGCTAAAGATATTTATAGAACAGAATTAATGGCTTTAGACTTTTTAAACGATGGAACTACAGCCGCCAATATAGTCAATCAGTAAGTTATTAATGATATTTAATCACACCTTTTCGGTATAGCGTAATAATGAAATATTTGAATTCCAATAAAATATTTATATTTCATTATAATTATAACCTTCTCTTAATTTATATATATATATATATATATATATATATGTATGTGTGTGTATATATATATATATATATATATATATATATATATATATATATATATATAGCACACTATTAATATTTAATACTTTTTCAATTTTTATTTTTTACGATGCTTCTACATAGTTCTTTTTATATTTATATTTAATAATTTTATGCGCATTTTAACCTTACTCACGTGATACTTTTAAAAACAGAAATTCTCAATAAGAAATACATACTCGTTATAAATGGTCTTTCTTTAAATACGATAATAATGCGAAAGCGTGAAATACGGAGCTAAAATTTTATAACCGTTAATGAAACGAGATAAATTAGTTTGCTCCTGTCGATTTTGGTGAACATATGCAATCCTACAAAACCATCTGTTTTGTTCTTTATTAGTATCAAACAAATTCTGTCATTCATAATATTGCAGATAGCCTTTTAAGTTCAAACACTATTAATTTTTATATTTCTACCGTTACATTATTTTCACTCCAGCTGCACAGTATTATACCAAATACATTTCTGTTCTTCAACTATTATCGTAAAAATTCGTTTAATCACATCTGGAAACCCTGGAACTCCAATTTGACATGTTTTTATTAACGTAAAAACGGTTAAAATCCGATACAGAATAAAACTTATTTTAGAACACAAACTCGACATCATTCGATGTCCATTCTATTATAATGATTATTATTATTATTATTAATAGATAAATAACAATACGAATGATTTCGTTAACATTTTTTACTTTTAAATTATAGATGGATATCAATTAGAACGAATAACAGAATTACAGGTTTAGTAGAACCACCACTTTCTGCGGACACTAAAGTGTTATTTGCCGGAGCATTATATTACAATGGCGAATGGGAGCATCCATTTATCGGAAGTGTTACCAGATGGTATGTAGCCCCCACTGGTGTTTTTGTTTTTTGTTTATTGACTGAAATTCATTTTAGATTTTTTTCAGTACAATTTCTGTTTCAAAAATATTCTTCTCTATTTGCTTATTAAAATAAATTTAATTACCTTCATTAGTCATGGTCGATAATAAATTTCAAAAAAAAACAAAACAAAACAGAATGAACATTTCCCGTCATAAGAACAAATAGCTGAATTTTAAAAGCAGATAAAAACTTCTTTAAATCACAATAAAAACCGTTTTATTATGAAATGTTTTTATGACTTCAAATTACACTTTGATCAATTTCTATTAAACTTAATAGCGATTTTAATTTAGGATGAATTTATCTATGCTTTTCATACTATAAACTTTTTTTTTTCTTAGTAATTTAAATCATATTTTCTAATAAATTGATAATAGAACTAAGAGCAGCCGTGAAAAAGGTAAAAATAATTTTATCAGTGGTAACAAAACACGCAGAGAAGAATGAATCCAGGGGTCTCCTTTAAAAAATTACATAATTTTATCGCGAGAATTTAAAGTCAACAGTTGAACTGTAGAGGATAAACACGGATGCGTAGGGACAAACCTCTCGGAAATAACTGAAATGTGGAGAAAATATTGTCAAAATGTGTATGTCTGCAATGATACAAAGGAAATAAATATTAACAAAACCGTCACATCAGAAAGAAATAGTGAAATGCAAAGAAGTAGAAGCTGCAACAAGTCTAAACAACAATAAGACAATAGTTTATAAACTACCTGAAAAATAACTGAACAAACCTCTACTCATTATGCGATGCTATATGAAACTCTGGAATACGGCCGAAAGAATTGTGTCGATCTGTATATATTTATCACTGTTTAAAAAAGAATAAAATGCGAAAACTACAGGACTATCTCACTCATAGCGTACGTAAGCAAAATCATGTTCAGCATAATTCACAATGAAAACACACATTTCTAAAGAACAAAGATTTATTAAAAAATACGGTTGCACACACGAACAAATCATAAGCTCGAGGCAAATAACAGAAAAATCTCGGAAGCATCGAATGACAGTAGTTCCCTGTTTTGTCAGTTATCATAAAGACTTCAATCGCGTGATATGGAGAAAGTTAGGTTCAACGTCAACGAAGATTAATGCTTAAGAAAATATTACTCTCACTAATTAAAAACCTTTATATGAATGCAACAGTATGCACGTTGTAATCCGCCGAATTGTGTACAAAGAAAGGAGAGTGGGTCAGGAGTACAACCTGTTTCTGACTTTGTTTACTCTGTTCGGAGAACACATTGAGAACGGTGTTACGAGATGGATAAAAGAGAGAAGTGTTCTTAGGGGAACGAAAAATCTAAAATTTACAGTATGCTGACAATACAGTACCGATTGCGACCAATATGGAAAAAACGAAACGGTCAAATTAAAAAAAAATGTTAAAATGTCAATCAAGAATATGATTTTAAAATAAAATAGGAAAATTAAAATAATAATCGTAAATAGAGAAACTAATTATTAGAATTTAGTGATAATATTTTTGCTAAATACGAAGTAGTAAATAGTTTGACATATTTAAAATCGTTATCTGAAAATAAAGGAGGCTCAAGAACTAAAGAACCACATTCGAATGGGCCAATGATGATCATGCATTAATACAAATAGTAACAGAAGCAGATTAATAAAAATTTCCTCTAGACCAAAAGAAGCTCCAAACATAAAAAAAAATGAAATAATCTTGTGTATTTTTTTTTAATTATACACTTTTGACCAGCGATTATTATACTTCATTATACATATAATGCAAAACCAATTCAATAATTTAAAAATAAAATTTATACCGAAAATAAATCAATAAATGTATTGAAAATCCATTCAACTATAAAAAAATAACGATATATAATGTTTAAAATGTCCTTTTATGTATCTTAAAACGAATTCAAATAATTACAAAAAATTAAGTTGTATGTATACCGTAGCAAATATTGTAATAAAAATAGGAAAATGATAAAAATTTTATAAAAAGATGTCTTCCATGGCAAACGAACTGTACTGCAACAAAACATGAAAAAAACTTGACACTAAACAGAAAAGATATCAAGCACCTGAAAAGTGCAAAAGAAAAATGCAATAGCAAATATCTGTATGTTCTGTCGTCTGGATAAATTTCACATCTTTTCTTTATGCCACAAAATCCTCGATGAATTAAAACTGTTTTATTGTTATTATTATTATTATTATTATTATTATTATTGTTATTGCTGATGATTAAGTAATATAAATTTCACAACTACAATAAGAGAACAAAAATTAAAACTACCAAGATAAAGGCATGAAACAACTAAGTATACACGTTTTAAATAACTGTTTTGTACCGAAGGATCACATTCAGCATAAAATCCTCAAGAACATGGTTTTCCAATCATTATTATATTTCACATCCCTACAAATGTATTAATCAATCATCACGCCTCTTGCCGAAAAAGAAAAAAAAACAAATACTTGTACGTTTTATGACAAAGATTTAGAGTTTTGAGATAAAAAGTTAAAAACCAAAAACGACTAAAATTCTTATTATACTATACAGGTTTTTTTTCTAAATGATTTAATAGACAAGATTATCTAGCTAAATTACTTCAATGAAATCCCTTTCTTGTTTAATTACTTTTATCTTTTATTTTTTTTTTTATAATGTAAATATATACATAATTTTTATATTGCGAAGGTTGTGATATAACAACACAGGAACTGTATCTAATTAAAATTATTTAGAAAATTATTTAACATCACTCAGGGGCTGTAACGTTCAGAAACATTCTTTGCTCTGGTGCATATAAGCAAATTCAAATTTTCGAAATAGGCCGGATATATAAAACCTTAAAATTCTAAACACCGCAAGAAAAAAAAATGGTATTTTATCAATTAATTTGTAAATAGCCATTGAAAAAACGTTTTTAGTGTTAAATTAATAAAAAAAAAACTTTTTCAATTAAAATAAAAAAATAAACAAAACCAAAAATACAAAAAAAAACTTGCTTTTAAGGGTTTTTTTCCAAATGCCAAAATAAAATTTCATTGTGGTTCATGATTTAGTTTCGATATGTAATGAATGTTTTTAAAATATATATATATATATATATATATATATATATAAACACGAAATTTAAAATCGTAGAAAAAAAAATCAACAATAAAACAGTCCATTATTTGTCGTTATATAATGTAATGAAATTCCGTGTTTAGGCAAACATTTTATCTGGGCAGTGAAGGAAGAAATACAAAAGAAAGCGTAGCGGTACAAATGATGGCCAACAGCGGCACAATCCCTTTCTATCAAGACGATAAGCTAGGCTACAAAGCTATCGGACTGCCATACAAAGGAGGAGAAGTAGTGATGTTCTTCATATTACCGAACATAAACGTCGATCTGAAAAGTCTGACCGGCAAACTGGGCTACAATGATATCGATAACATCGCTAAACGCAGCGCACTAAAAGAAACATTTTACGTTATACCAAAGATGAAGCTGAGAACGAACACCGGACTGCGCAGCACATTAGAACGACTTGGAGTTCACAGTTTGTTCAATCGACGTAGAGCCAACTTTTCAAATCTGGCCGACGGCATTTACGCGGACGAGATAATTCACCAGGTAGAATTGGAAGTAAATGAAATAGGAACCACCGGGTCAGCGGCCACCGCGACTATCGTAAACCGCGGAGGCTACGAAATATTCCGCGTAGACAGACCGTTCACATTCTTCATTTACAACGTAAAAGTGGATATTATCACATTCTGGGGCAGTATAGTGAAACCGACGCCTTTCATAACGAAATAAACGATCATGCTCGGACCCCGAAAATTTGCTTCCTTCTTATTCCTCAAGCCCACCTATTAATGTACGAACTATATTCTCTTTTTTATTTTTAGGTATATATGTTAATAACATGTTTTATACAGTTTTTTATTATTATTATTATTATTATTTTTCCTAGTAAAATTATTTTTACTATTTTTGTCATTCAACTATTTTTAATATTATAAATAAGAAAACTTCGTTTTGCGTTTAGACCAAACTATAAAATTATCGTTACTCATGTTACCGTTAACCAACACTCTTTTACATTAAGTTTATATTTACCAACTTTATAAAAATACATTCATTTTTTTTTTTTTTGTTTCATCATTACTGTTAATAACTAACATTTTACGTCAAATTTACGATTGCACAAATTTCAAAACCGTACAATATTAATGGACGCGAAAAAAATAACCTACATACCATGTACACACACATATATATATATATATATATATATATATAACTGGATCCTTTGAAGTGTGGCATGAGAACACTACCTTAGTAATTCTTCTGTAGTACTTACAGAAGAGTAAATTTCAATTGATTACATCATTCTTTTAAAAAACGGGTTTGGGTAGCAATTTCTATTTAAAAAATTCATAACAGTTTTTCGTAACGTTATATGTATATATGTAGGGCATTTCAAAAGTAATGCACACGTGTCCATACAAAAAAAAATGTATTTCACAAAGTCATATAAATATTATAATCTTTCAATATAACCACCCTACTCCTTAATGATACGTTCCCAACGTCAGGAGAGGTTCTGGATGCCGTCCAGGAGGCCTTTGAAATTTTGTTCACGAATCCGTTGGGTCACAGCACTATTTACAATCTCTAAATCTGGAAAACGGATTCTTCGCATCGGCTCTTGAGTTTGCAAAACAGGTCATAACACAAGGAGCCATATCCGGCAAACAGGGTGGGTGTGATGACAATTCCCAGCCGTATTCCGCAAAAATTGCTCAAATTTCATCATTGTAATGAGGACGTGCATTATCATGCTAGATGAGAACGCTGCGATCAAGTAGTGATGGACGCAATTTTCGGATTTTTAGTGCTGGTGGCCGACAGGTTTTCGATACCAACTGTATGACCTGTCTCTTCGCTCATACCGATCAGTGTTGCCACTAAGTTCTCGGGCGACCAGTGCATCCTTAGCCGACAAACAGCCTTCTATAAATTTTTTTGCCCATCAAGAAATACTGATACAGTCCATGGTATCACTGTTACACACTTCTTCAAATGCAGAATGAATTTCGGTAGGCCTACGAGCACGAAAAGTTTCGATTTTCACACACGATCGCTGGTCCAGATTTGAAACGCGACTCGAGCGATCTTCTATCATTACAAAGACACGTTTGTACGCACGCACAACTCACTCGAAACCAATCACAGTCACACTGCCGTGTTGACAAAACTTCATAGTATATATCCCTTCTGTTTTTCCTCCTTCTAGATGCATACAGACTGCTGCCTTACATATTTATATATTTTAAAATATATATATATATGTATCTATATTAAAAAGAGGTAATATCTGTAAGTTTGGATGCAGGAGGTAATCTCCGAAACTACTCATCCTATTTCAAAAATTCACCGATATATTTAGAATGGAATTTCAGGGGGTAGACATAGGCTATATATTATCCCGTTAAAATAAAAGGGTTTTTCGTGGCGACCAATTTTTCATATTATGATCCCGTTAAAATTAAAATAATAATATTATAAAGAAATTCTACGCTAATAATAATCTATTCATTAGGTAAAGTAAAAATTTAAATAAAGTGATTACTATCGTAAATAGACACATATATAAACTAGCGTTTTATTAATTTTTGGCGCAAGTAAGAACACCGTGTTTCGTCACCTCTCTGCTTGCGTTATCAAATCATTAAATCCTTATGGCAGTATCTACACGCACAAGAAGCTGACGTGGAGATGGAGAAAAATAAAAGTTGTTCTTTGTCAGTTTTTATATGGAAACCAAAAATCCGGCAACAGAATCGCAAAAAAGTTACATTACAAATTAATAGATCTTTTAACTTTTTAAAATATTTATAATACAATTTAGTTATGGAGTGTGTGTCAGTAATATTCTACAAAAAAGTATGTTAAAATTATAGAGGAATAAATACAGAATCTTACAACGCGAGTTTTAGTAGTTGCTACCGAAAAAAATGCTTACATTCAAATCTTAAGCCCTTGTTAACAACTGTAGTGTTGTGTAACGTACTTAAAATTTGTTTTAGTTATTATATTAGTATTATTTCCAAAGGAAAAGAAAACTGAATAGAGAAAATACAATTCTGATAGTAATACAGAGTTCACAATATACAAAAAAAGATTTAAACACGCAAATAACAACCAGCGGGTAAGTCAATAGGCCGTTTATAGAATAAGTGAATGATACGATGAAAATAGTAAATAAGGAATAAAAAGCAGATAATTACAATGATAATAACTACAGGACCTTTAGATGATCATAATGAATATTTTGGTAAAGGACGTACAAATTTTAAAAAGTTTGATATAATAAAATAAAGATTTAAAAGTATTCACGCGGGTTTTCCCGCTTTTTTAAGTGATTTCGACAGAATTGCGGTAAAACCCGAAAATCCAATTATAATAAAAATTCACGTTAAAAAATCAACAATGATGCAATTTATGAATAAATATACTCAGTGATATGATTGATTTTTTATTGATATTTTTATAGTCACAAAAAAATTCAAAAAACAAAAAAAAAACTACGACTTCCATAACAATGAAAATTTTTGTGATTTTTGAATAAAATTAATTAGTTGAGGAGGGTGATATAATTATATATATTGAAATTCAACGCGGGCGTAATTTAACAAATAAAGTAATTTTTTATAACCGTATTTCACGCGGGCACAGCTAGTATACATACATACATACATATATATATATATAAATATGTATATGTATACGCAGGCGGAATGGAGCACAAACTCAGAAGTGGAAAAAGAGACCAAAATGAGAACAATAATTACAATAGCTAAAAGGCAACAGCAAAATGTTTTTTAACGAGGTAATTAAAAAGATACTTTTAACCGGATCGTAAACACAATACTTATTAAAACTGCATAGTTAAACTGAGATCAACGCGTAATTCTAACATCTGAAATCGTCAGACCTGCCCTATTTGTGTTGTACTTGTTACATCCCGTCACGTTGAGAAAAGTTTCAAGTTTCCAACATCTGTTCTACTCATCAACGTTTAAGACGTCATCAGTTTTAATTTATAATGCGTAACCTTAATTTTATCCTACTTTATATTTATTTTGTAAAAAAGATTGCTTTATACATTTCTCTTAAGCATTTTATCTATATATCATTTTATAAATTGTAACACTCACGGCTGTTACTTGACATCTATCCTTTTTTTCGTATACCCTTAAATTCAATCTTAACCTGCTCGTATACATGGTAGTTTCATTTCTTTTTCCTTCTCATGGTATTTCCTATATGTGGTTTTTAATTAAATTATATTTTTCTTATATCCTTTTTTATTGTCCACATTTCTTTACATGAGAACTCCTCGTGTTTCTTTTCCTTTTCAAGTCTTCTTGCCTTCCTTATCTGTTATTCTAATTTTCCGCTTACCTTCTCTATATTAAACTGTAATAATTTCTAAGACTTCATTTAAATCCAGTTACAGTAAACGCGAAAGAACGAAACAATTTTTTTCATTTTACAAGCTTTGTAAAATAATTACGTACAAAACATTTCAAATAAAAGTGAAATACCACAAGAGACTGCAATTTTTATAATTCGATTTTTCTTTTTTGGTTTTTATATTATACAAATCTTATCATTCACCAAACAAACTTCCAGTTTGACTTCTGACATGTAAAAGTTAACTGGTAGGCCACAATTTTGACGAACGAATTCTAAAAATTAAAACAAAAATACACGAAACCTTCATTGTACACTTTTAATACATTACCAAATTAAAAATAGTTCACTATTAACTGAAAAATCTGCGCTCGTTTATGAAGACTTCCTTTTAATTCCAATTAACACTAATTATATTCTTTCCCTGTTCTATGTAGGTGTGAAAAAAAACAAAACAACAATCCTACCCATTTGTACGGTTTTATATAAACTATTTATAAAGTTTTTATCATATATTAAAAATTTTATTACTGATGACTTAAAAATCATTTTTATATATTTAACTGTTTATTAATTCGCAACGGTAGAACAAAAACATTCATATAAATCGAAATATAATTTACATTTTCATTAATCAGTTGCTTTATATATCAGAACTGAAATTCCGTATTCATGGTTGCTTTAATTTTTAAAAATGGAACAAGCAAATTATATAAATATTCGCATATGAATGTATATCGATAATAAAAGTTTTAAATGACGATGAAATATTAAATGCAGAACATAAAAAATAATAAAATATTACAACTTATAAGTTAATGTTAAATCAAGGATTACACAGGTAGAGTAGATTTAATAGCATCAATTGTGTAATTTCAAAATTTATTGATAAAATAAGTTTCCACATAATTCTTTGTTATAGTTATTGATATATTTTTTAAATCTTTATTGATTATCCTTTTTTTTATCAAGTGCCCCTGATTTTAATGATATGTAAATGAACATTTGTACGTCACTAGGTATAGAAATAAATTTTCTTATAAACATATTAACCTGATAAAAAAAGATAATTAGTGGATACCTAAAAAATTTTTAATAATTATAACCTTTTCAATTATGCAGAGATTTATTTTATCAATAAATTAATAAAATAATTAATACTAACACACTCGCTATTTATAATTCTTTATTTGAAATCAGCCTATAACTAGTGATATTTTAACACTTCACTAGTTATTTGATACTAACATCTTATGCTCGACATAATTGATGATCCTTATTATTGATCTGTTTCATTTTCAACTTCAGATTAATTCAATTAACCGTGAATACAGAGGTACAGTTCCGAAATATGTCGCTCGATTAAAATCCCATAAATTTTATTTGATGTAAAATATTTCTGTTCTACCGTTACGATTTGATAAATATTTTTTTTTTTTTTGGAAAATAAATTCATTGCTTAAATTAATTTACAAAAGTAATTTAAATAAAAGCGATAGAAATTTTACTGTGAGAATATCACGAAATTTTTTATTAAACAATAAAAACGAAATTTTTAAACATTCCTTCATACATACGTATTCTGTTTTTTCTTTTTCATTGCCGTTATTACCATTATATCATTAATTTAAATTGTTTACAACGCCCATTCAAATATGTTCAGCTTATAATACGCTCCAGTTTATAGCGTTTTCTTTTTGTTGTTTTTTTTTTTATGTGATTATTTTATTCAACAAATTTTATGAGGCTTTAATTCGAATTGTTCCAACCATAAAGGGTACTTTTTCATTATACTTGTACGATCATTTTTGCTAAAAACGAAATCTTTCTCCAGATAACCTGATAATTAAAACTTTATATGTTGTACGCAGAACCGCGACATTTTAGAAATGCATTTCAAAATAAGTGGAGAATAAAATATCAAAACGTAACTTGTTTTCGAAATTGAAAAACTGTGAAAAAAGAGGATATAAATTCGAAGAAAAACAGTATGCGAGATAAGCAAGAGACAAAATATATACATTTTTAATAACGAAGTTATTTTCGATAACAGTCGTTCAGTAGCAAAGTAATACAATCTAGTTGTTAACTGTGTAAATAATATTGTCAACAATATGTTTGAGAAAAATAATAAAACTAGCGAATTATAAATTAATAAAATATCAAATATGTGATTTTTAAAAGGTACCAAAAGTACTCCAACGAAAACGTAATAAATACATTTAATTATATTTAAATAAAATAGACGCTAACTAAAATTTCATAATTTTTGAACTATTTATTCTGTAATCTTGAAATTTAGAATACAGGAGCAATATAAAACCGCTTTTTCAAAGCGACAAATTTTCTTAACGACGGTTTAAATCTGTTATATAAAAAATAAAGTAAAATCAAAAATCGAAAAGGAAATATTTATCTAGATTTTACACTGAAAACGAGAAATCTTAAAATCTGTTTCCACTATTCCCAAATCCCATTGTCCTGCTTTTATTTTTCCCGTATACTAAAATGAAAGATAATACAAGTAAAAGAATGCCTTTTCGATACTGAGATATGTTAAGTTAGCGAAATTGATGAAAAATATGAAAAAAATATATATATACTCTTGAAACACAATGTTTACCTTGAAATCAACTAATCTATGAATTTTAATAAGAATTTTTAAAAAACCAATTGTTTACGCCCAAAAATCTCCGCGATGACGAATACTTCTATTTTACGCGAGTTTGTTTCGGTTTTTATTCTTATAAGCTATGATTTTCAATTTCGACCCCTAAATCACGATTAATTAAATAATGCTTTTACAGATTCATAAAACCAAACGTGTGAAGCAATCCTTTAAGTAATACAATTATTGCATAATTTCTCCATAAAAACAACTTTTCATAAGAACAGTTGTTTATTTTTAAATTGTAAAGTAAAATAAAAAAAATGTCATTCAACTAAAAATATTATTTTCAAATGGAGCCGTATAAATTGGTAATTTTTAAGTTTTAAAGTACTACAATTTTTCCTCCTTACCTGACAATTTTACCACAACTAGCATAGAAAAAACAAAACTTCAAAAAAACTTTAAAATTGTCAATAATATCTAAATAACCCGACATAACTATATTTGAACAAGTGCTCTCGCGTCAAAAATTAAATTAAATTACAATGCAACCTTTAATCAAACAAATATTTCCGGTTTTTCTCCTTTATAATTGTGATTTCAAAATTCAGGGGGGAAAAAAAAAAAAAAGGAAATCAACCAGCATCAATGAGCTGACTTCCATGCTAGCCATTTATCTTCTTATAAACTTACAGTGAAATTATCTAAATAATATCGAAACAGAAATGAAATTACAAATAAAACAAAACAATCACAAGTAAAAGAACAAAATGCAAACTAACAAGAAAATGCTAGACTATGTTTTCATATCACCTCAACCGGTAGTTTAGTAATTTTAAATAATGTTATTGACACAATGTTTTTCGTTATATGAGTTAGTGACAATTAATAGCAATACTTTCAATGTTGTAAAAATGCTTAAAAATACGGAAAATTGCGTTTTATATAAATAAATAAAGTATAAAATCAACTCCAATGTATAATTCACAATTTTAAAAAATGCAACATCAAATTTAGTTAAAAATAGGTTTCGATCACCATTCTTCTACAATTAAAACAGCGCATATTTCATTAAAACATTTTAGAAAATAATCGTAACTTATTTTGTTTCATTTATGTGTCTGTAGGATGCATACTATTACTCGACATATAGTTCAGAACTCATTTTTTCTGCGTTTACGAGCAGTATATTTTTACAATGATCTCTTCATTTTTCTAAATATTCAGTGCGCTATGATTTATTTTTTATTTTAAAAATAAACTTTTTGCAAAATAAAAATTCATCAAGTAAAAAACAGTAATCTGTCATGCAATATAAACAAATCTAACACCGCTACTAACAAAAAAAATTAACTGGTTAAGATACACAGACTAAATTTGAAGCTTTGCTTTTTATTTGTAATTGACTAAAGCAATACAGTTCACACTGTTTGCTATATTTAACAAACTATAATAAAAATAAAAATTTTATTTATCATTTTATTGCTTACAAGCTCTTCGTTTACATTATTAAAAATTAAATAACAAAAAAAAATATTCGTAAATTTTCATTAATTAGTTTTAAAATTTAGAGCTCTTCGATAAGATTACTCATCTAAGAATGTAAATATTAACGATAATTGAAATATGATTATTTGAAAAGTGTAATCGTTAAAACTTAATAAAAAAATAAACAAATTTCTTCTGAAAATAAAATACTTTTGCAATATATATTTGTTTCATAAAAATTAAATTTTCATTTTCGTCCATGCATAAATAAACCATAACTGCTCCCGTAAAGAATGATAGGTGCAATTCAGTCGTATCCGCATTGAACACGGACGCTGTAATGAGCTCCTAGTGGGATGGAATATAAAAAACGACACTGCCTTGTGACCAGCCACACAAAACTATTGAACATATTGTAACTGTCTAAAAAGGTCTTTCAGTGGAACCTTTAATGAAATTCACGAAATGTCAACGACAGCATTGACAAGGATACGAAATTTGGACGTGTCGCTCTAGTATTTCCATATTGAGCTAAGAACTGCCTTTTCGTTCCGAAAATATTTTTACGATCACTTTTAAAAGGCTTTTTTTTAAACAAATCATTTAATCATTGTTTGAAATTTATAAATTTACTTTGAAAGAATAATGGCACAAACACTATTTTTTTTCTTTCTTCAAATTATAAGAATGTACGAATCGGTTAAATTGTACGATAAATACTGCGACTTTTAAATAAAACTAAAATTAAAATATAAATCTCTAAAACTTCAAATTTTAATTTATCGAAAATGCATAAAAATGGATAAACAACATTGTGAAACTACACTAATTCCGTCACTAAATACAAATTGTATAGGATTTATTTTTACATACTAATTTTTGTTGACAACTAAATAAATTAAGAAAGAATTTTATCAGAACTATGCGTAAAAAAATATGAATAATCACATTTCATTAGTTTTTATATTCTTCCTTAGTTTAAAGAATCAGCTCTTTAGATATTAACAGTAGAAACATTACTGAATCAGAAAAATATGAATTTAATCCTATCTACTTCCTCGGCTAATACAGTTGATCAAGACCAGCAAACGCAAATTTAATTAAAATTATATTGTAAATGGGTGTGTATGTGTACGTGTGTGTGTGTGTGTGTGCACGTAAAGTCTAATAATAGCATTATAATTAAATATATGAAATAATTTAGCAAATAAACATTTTATAGAAAAAGACAACTTTCTATATAATAAATACTTCTTAAAAATACGGTAATAAGAAGTCAATTCTAAAATAACCAGTATCAAATCTGAGTCACAGATTTTCAGTGCACTATATAACTTTTAATTTCTGTATTAATTTTAATATTCAAATTACAAATATTAAATTTAGACAGTGTCAACGTTTTTTCACCTGTAAGATTCACAAATTAGATAAATATAAATAAGTATAGGATAATAATTATTAAAAAAGTATATTTATTTAAATACCTTTACGATTAAATAATTGCAAAGAACGGGAAATAAAAATTACAAGGATATTATCCGTACGATCCTCCAATTATTTTTTCGCAAAAGTAACTTTCATAGCGCTAGTTGGGGTAATTTTAAAACCATTCAAAGCTGATTTAGCGGTTTCCGCTTGTACTTCATTTTCAAATTCAACAAAAGCAATATCGTGTCTATTAGGTACTAAACGTACTTCTTTAAATCCAGGAAATCTGTAATTATAGAAAAACATTTACCAAATTAACAACGTATTATTTTAGTACAATAAACTGCAAAAAAAAAAACGAATTTTTCGTTGCTAATATTTCCACACAATTTTATAGATATATTATGCAGTAAACAAAATTATCCACATTCAAATTTTCCCTCTGTTTCTATTCGTTATTTTTCGTTAAAAAAAAATAACAATTTCAAATCCATAAATTCAGTAACTTCGAAAGATATTCCTATTATTTATAACTATTCAGGCTGTCATTTTTATACCAATTATGATTCTAAAATATGAAAATGAATGAATAAAAGTGTGTTTGAAAATACATTATTAATTACAACTAATTCCTATACATAATACGTGTGTTTCACACCTAAAGGACATCACTCGCGACAGAAGTTAGAGATGTGGATATAAATCCCATATAGGTAGAACACAATTGTAAGTATTACAGGAAAATTAAATTGAAATAAAAAAAGAAAAAAACAAACAATGCAAACAAAGCCAAAGAGCTATAAAGAACAATAAAAATTATATATATATATATTTATATAAACAAATTTTGAATGATTATTTTACATGTTAAGACTACATGAAGACACATCACTACAGTAAGAGGTGCTTACGTTTACAGGCTCATATTTTTTTATATTTTAATTGCAGAGACAAATGAATATAATCTCCAACAGTTTTAATAAAAATATGCCTGCTATTAATATGGTCTTACAAAAAAATTTTAGTGTCACGCTTAATGATACTATTAACAAAGGGTAGATTAAGTTATACGTGTAATTAATACGTATACATAGCAGTACGTTTAAAATAATCCGTCAGCATTGTTTGAAGTCTAATAAAATTTTATTTCGAGGTAACGAACTAGTCCAACAGATACAGAGATAAATTTTAAGTGCACACCTAAATGTTTTACTTCTTTTTTTGAATGCGACAAATTAATTTTCTAAGAATGAATCGCTTAACACTTTAAGCCCCATGTATCCATATATGGAGACAGTGCCTGTTACTAAAATCACCTAATTATTTTTTTGCAAAAATAGCAAAAATGGCAATTTGTAAAATTTTTGTCAAAGTTTATATATAATAAATATATCGTATATAAGCTCTGATAAAAATTTTACAAATTTTCATTTTTACTATTTTTGGAAAAAAATAATTAGATGATTTTAGTAACAGACACTGTTTCCATATATAGAAACACGCGGCTTAAAGTGTTAAATTTTGAGAACGTTTCTTTACAAATAAAATAGCTTCAGTTAAGATTTATTTTAGATTTTCTATTTGTGAAGATATTCCTTAGTTTTTAAAAAGTTATCCTTAAGTATATTTTCTATCGCATCCGTTTAATAAGAGAAACAATACATAGTTATATCGTCAGCACATTAAGCAATTTCTACTTCCCTAAATTTTGGAAAGTCGTAGAGAAATAAAGTAAAAAGAAATGAACCAAGGATACTTTTTTGCGAAACTTTAAAACAATAATTTATTTACAAACAGAAGAAGGATTTTTAATTTTAACATTAAAACATCTGTCAGATAAACAAGAACTAATTAATTTGATTAAGCAAAATAAAAACTTAAATTAAATTAACTTGTAAATTAGACCAAAACGGCAAGTTGTATTAAAAGTTTTTTTCTATATCCAGTAATAATAAACCGGAAAGTTATTTATAATTACGTATCGAATATATTATAAAATTATTTCGTTAAGAAATGTTCAGAATCTATACCAAATCTGATTATAATTTTAAAAAAGAAATGATTTATACAAGAAAACAATGTCATTTGAAAATATTTTAAACTTTGTTAAATACAGTATTGTGTATAGATGTCACGAATATTTTTAATAATAAAACCATTAATCGCTTCGACTCAATATCTTCTTTTTTAAGTCTCTCGAGTTGTCAATTATAAAGACTTTGCTTGTAGGCTTCTCTTTAATTCAGCATAATCGTTGATATTGGTATGTTTTATAACCTTTTTTAATTTGATAATAAAAAGAAAAACGAAAAACTGAAATAAAATACACATTCATTCCTGCTTCGCACACGTACATACACGCATATATATACAAAGCCAAATAATTCGACAAAATTACCGATCGTTCAAAAGTGATTTAGCCAATTATTACAAATATATCATATCACGCCATTTTATACTAAGTTTCCCTTTCTTAATATATTTTACTTTTACAAAATTCTACTTTATCGATCAGGAGAGAAAATTAAATCGTATTTTCTTTTTTTTTAATTTTTAAATTTTGTTACACATAACAATAATTATAATATTGTCTACGCATATGTAATATCATAAATCACAAAGATACTTACTGATTAAATAACATCGATAACATCATTTCATTCGTTTCGTCTGGTAAATTAGTCAAGAATAATATCTGATTAGGCGGCTGATCTAGCATCGGAACTGTTAAAAAAAAATATATATATATAAGGAAAAGTACAACTAATGTTTCCTCAACTAGAACATATTTTACCTATATCTACAACGTTCCGTAAGATACCTTTTTTTTTTTTTCTTTTTTCAGAAAGTAATTTTAGCGAAAATACATCTAAACCCCCCTTTTTTTGGGCTTATATGCAAGACAACCCATCGACCATATAGACCCATTCCGTATTTATCAATTTTTTAAACACCATAAAGTAAAACATTCCCTTTTTTCCACATATAAATTAAAAATTTTTGTATTATATTATTTGACAAATTAGTTTTATCACTAAACATCTCAATATATATATTTATATATTTTTATATATACATATATACATATGTATACCGCGTATCCCTAACCATCTGTGCAGTCCTTCTGAAATCTAGAATATCTAGTAAAATAAAAAATTCAAAGCCTGATATTAGTAAACTGACCATGCCATATCAAATAGAAAAATTTTCGACTTCCATTCACCTCTGGAAATGGCCTATTTAAACAGAAGTTAGTTTTTTAAGTGGAACGGGGTATTTTTTTTTATGAATTCCAATTTTACCGTGAAAAATAAAGAAAAAATTGTTTGAAACATTTTTCTTAAACTCGTTGTTTTCAACCCCAAAACATCCTCCAAAGTCTAACCACATTAAAAAACTCGGATTGCGTTAAAAAATATTTGAAATTTATTACCAGCTTTTAAATAAACATTTTTGCTTAATGTAAAATGTCTTCTAAATCTCTCTACATATAACACAGTATTTTACTGATCGCAAGATTTAACGTGTAGCCACGTACATATGTGTTCCCTTATTTGATACAAACAACGTCGGTAATTCTTAATGTTCCTAACTCATTATTATCACTCGGTCTATTTTCATTTAACGTTGCTGATAAAACTTTCTATTCCATTTCGACGATTTTCAGTCTCGGTCTCTGTATTTTTTTGTTATTGAATTAGTTACCATAAAAAAAAAAAAAAACAGTAAACCACTAGTCCTGTTATTATCATTCGGTCTGTCTCAATGTAACACTACTGTTAAAACTTCATATTTCACTTCATCAGCTTACGGTCATGGTTTATCAAATGAAAAAATTGTTGAGATGCTTTAGATATTGGGGAAGTGTAGAAATATTTTTTCTGCAGTCAAACAATTATGCATTTTCCATACAGATGTTTTTATTCGCGAAAAGTTTTTTTGAAGGCAAAAATATACGCAGGCAGTTCGGAACATAAGATTCATTAATATTTTCGTCTCAAACAGTTTGAGATGTCGAAAAAAGGATTCGGCCACATTTATTGCAACTACAAGTTTCATCTATTTGGGCGTAGCTTCACCAAGTTTGACAACGATAATATATTGCCATTGGGCGTGAGAGCAACTTTAGTATTTTCATCGAGAGATTTTGTTTTCAGACAAATGCACTTTAAAAGTTACTATGAGTTCGTAATCGGAATTTTCGTTGTTGTCTGTTAAGAGAGATGGATAGTCAATACATCTAGAAAGTTAATGCCTGATGTGGGATTATCAAGAATGAGAACATCTGTACCCTTTTTTTTTTTGATGGGAATACGGGAAGGTGCATCGTAATAGATATTTAGAACTGCTACGGACAAACCGTCCACCTTTATTAGAAACTATTCTTCTTGATGGACGTTAACGGTTTTGGTTTCACCAAGACGGTTGTTCAGCTCATGCATCAAAATTGATGCGAACTAAACTAGGTGAAATGTTTCCTACGAAATGAATTAGTAAACATGATCGAGTTCATTATCTACCTCGCTTACCGGACTTAACCGCTGCAGACTATTATTTAAGGGAAACATTAAAAAGTATGGTATACCCAAAGAAACCTACAACAAAAGAGAATATGGTATATATATATAGAATCATGCAAGCTATCCGGTATTTATCACCCAAAAAAATTCTTTAAGCCACTGATTTGTTTCCGACAACAATTATGGCTTGCACCAGGCAACGTAGAGCTCAATTGACAATTGGTTATGTGAAATAAAATCGATTTGTTTAAATGTTCAAATACATTGTCATTCGTTTGGAAAGGATTTATTTCATACGGGTCAAGCAAAAATTAAATTTCGGAATACATTTTGAAGTTGAAAACAGGAGTTTCAGGAAAAACGTTCCAAATAAAAATTTTTATTTTTCAAAGTAAAGTTTGAATTCGTAAAAAATACCCCATTTCATTTTAAGAAACTAACCTCCGGTCTGAATAGAATACTTCCAGCAGTGGGGTAAGTTGAAAAAATGGAACAGAGTCAATTCAGTAATATCATATTCCGAATTTTTCATTTTACTAAACATTCTAGATTTCAAAAGAGTTAGTCGGGCGGTTTAGGGCCCCCAGTGTATATAAACGCAATGTCTTATTTTAAACGATGACAGTTCCTATTTCTAAATTTTTGATTATACCACTTTCTCATAATGAAGCATATGTTAAAAAAAGGCTACTTTGGATCTATTAAACATGAAATATTATTTAAAGATAAAATTTACTTCGAATAAATTAAACAATTTTATTGACAACAACTTGTAATAAACATTATGAATATGTGAATTTTAAATAAAATATAAAATAATTACCGGAACCAGGCTGGCCTAATTGCTGTGCCTGTAGATGCAATGGCATCGAATTAGGTCGCATTTCATTAAGCTGGCCTTGATTTAAACCATTTTGAGGTGGACCTTCTTTGCCAGATTTCTTTTTCATTTTCTTTGCGTCGACAGAGTTTTCATTAGTAGCGGGTGCCTTCTTCGGTTTTTTAGGCTTTTCCACGTAACTACCTTTCATTTTCGCTACTATATCGGAATCTTTTTTCGCATAATTAATTCTCTTCAAAAATAATACAAAATCATAATAGACACATACACATCAATGCAACCTTAAAGCGCAATAAAATGATTATTCACATATTTACGAATTATAATTAAACATTAATAAAAACAACGAATATTACTAATACAGAAATAACAATAAATTTAAAAAATATAACTGGATAAAAGTCTAATTACCATAGGTTTATCATAAAATGGGAAACCCTGCATTGATCTTATAGCAGCGGTGGCGCTAGTTATTTCTTTGAATATCACGAAAGCTTGTCCACGCATTTTTAACGTTTTTAATGCTACAATATCCAATATTTGACCAAATTGAGAAAATATTGCATATAATGACTTTTTTAATTCTGTAAATATAAGAAAGTTTAACTATAAAGTGGAAAACAATTGTACGCAAATATTCATAATATTTATTTAAACGCACTACGAAAGAAAAATAATATTAATTCTAAAAAGAACATAAAAAGAGTAATTTAATTGTAACAATTACCCTATATGTTTTATTTACTAAAACAATTCAATAATGTTTCACAAATAATCATCACGAAAAAAAAAAAAAAAAATACTTACCATCTTTTTTTATTTTTTCATTCAAATTATTTATGTAAATAGTTTGATTTGGTCGAATATCCATTTTAATCTATCTGGAATTGATATACCTATAATTGTAAAAGATTTTAATCAAATGTGACAAAACAGCATAATGTAATTAATAAAGCGGTTATAAAACATCGAAAATTTACTTGATTTACAAACAACTCGAAAACTAAACAAATATTTTAAAAACTGATGTAACATTAAATTAAACTTGAAAACAGAAAGAGAAACATTTTCTTATAATCTATTACGAAGCATTTAATGAAAATATTTTTGATATACTAATCATATTCCATAAGTTCATTTCATAAATTTTATTTCACAAACATCTTACTTTACTGATTTCGATAAGCATCGATTAAACAAATATTAAATAAAATTCAATGAATAAATAAAATCATATTTACCAGTAAGGAAATGAAATTTAATATAACAAAACTTAAAATAATCCCTTAACAGTTTCTGTTTCTCAACTATACATAAACCACATCAAATACAATAACAATATAACAACATTAACCCTACAGTGTTACATGGACCGGTAAATCTGAAATTTAAGTATTATAAAATTAAATACGTGAAGCCAATGTTTTGAAATCAAATTGTTATTCTTTAATGTTTATAAAATTTTTATCATTCACTTTTAATAAAAAATAAAAATATGTACAGTAAATTGAAATAAAGAATAACATTCAACCAAGAATTTGAATATTAAAATGTTAACATCTAACAACAAAATTTATCAATAAATCTGTAAATTTCATTCCATACGAAACACATAGTGTTAAAAGGTAGAAAACATTATTCAAAAAAATTTTTATATAAAACACATTCATTTGTAATTTGGTAAGAGTCGGGAATTAACAATTTAATTAGGGTGTTTATTGCACATTTATCCTGGATTACATAATGAAATAATGAAGTTACTATTTTTTATGAATAATGTAACAAAAAATATTTCGTAAATAGTTTAAATAAACAGGATATAGAATGTATAAAATTAGAGAAAGATTCTATTTGTTCATCCTTTGAAAAAAAATAAATAAATAAGTTCACTATTAAAAACACTTTGTAATATATTACTAGTCTATTTACATAAAAAAATATTTTTTACGAAAACCAGATGTTTACAAATAATTGTTAACTGTAATCAATTGTATTATCAAATTCAAGCAAAGTCGATCTATTCATAAATGAATACAATTGATACTAAATATTTCTCTACTAAAGTATTGGGGGGTGATTGCTAAACGACTAAAGAATGTTCCATTGTCAGGAAAGTGTGTTGGTATTCGTGTTTAGTCTGTGATGAGTTCTGGAGCAGAGATCGGTTATTGATCATAAGCGCGTCAATTATCAGTCGAATTTTATTTTTATTTCATATGGTCTTCCAAGTTATTTTGGTTTTATGTAGTCTGCGTTAGTCGTTAATCGGCAACCGCTGTCAGAAAACTCTAGTGACTCATTCAAGTGTTGTAATCGTTCTTTGAAGTTTGTTTATATGTGCTTCTAGTCGCGCGTACAATTTTTAATTTTATATATGTTACTTTTAAAATTAAAATTATCACATTTGTTTTAACTGTTACATTTTGATATAACAAAATGCCAGTTTTTCACACAAAAACAATAGAAAGTATATTGGAGCCAGTTGCTCAACAGGTAAATTTCTAAACTTTTAAATCTGATTGTTTTTTCGCATTCGGTTTTATTTTTTATGTTCCTTTGGTGAATTTATTTAAAAAAACGCCATAAAAACAGATTTATTTAAATTTCCGTTTAGTATGCAAAAAAATATTCTTTTGTAATATTCACAGGTGTATACTGGAAGTGCAAATCCTTCATTAGTAGTGACGTCGTTATCACGCGAATAACCTTTTATGGTTATGCTATGTTTTACTAAAAGCTATATATATAATATATATTTTATACCTAATTGTAACCTCCCAACATATTTTAAATTTAAAATACACTAGTAAAAATTATATATATATGTATTACAGTTTTTTTATCTTTGTTTTTTTTTGTTTTTTTTTTTTATTGTAAGAAGAAAAATGTTAAGCAAAAATTGTATGTTTTAAGAATAAATTTTATAATTTATTTGTTGAATGTTTGTAAGAGATGTAGAGAACTAAAAACTTTTATTAATACAGTTCTGAGTTTAAACTAGTTTGGATTATTTTTTCTGAGGGATAAATAAAATAAAATTTTTTTTTTAAATTAACAAAAGTTTGGTATATTTAACATATAGCAAACGTTTAAAAAAATGATAAAAGGTCAGGAAACATTATGTTTTTTTCGAATAATTTTCAATTTTTTTATTTTATATAACCAATATCAGTAGTGGGAAATTTGGTAACGAAACTAGATAATCGGATTTAGAATTTTGAAGAAAAATCTCTTTCAGTAATAAACAGTTGATTACAATATTTTCTTGTGATATTTTTTGGTGTAAAAACATAGCTCAGAATTTGTTTTCTTTCTTGAAATCCTGAATTTTAAAACATCGTTTTTCACAATTGATCAGACTTTGAGGAGCGGGAGAGGATAACAAGATTGTCAATTGTTTTTTTTGTTTTTTTTTTAGGAATAATATACCTTTATCTTAGTGTATCAGTTATAATAAGGGTATAGAAGAAATTTACATAGATTCAAGAAATGCAGATAAAAATTAAATAAAAAGTATAACGGCTCTTCGTCCTTATTTATATAAATTTGACAACATGGTTTAAGTTCAATTTCCAAAGATAATAATAACAGTAAAACATAACTGCACTGACTGATTTCATTATCATTATTGTTCATTCAAATTATTTAGAACATTGTTTCTGAAAAGAACACTCCTAACATATTATAAAGAAAATATTATTACCTCTCAATTTATATTTAAGCCGAAAACTACCATTGAAGAAAAAAAAAAGTATTTATGATTCAAAATTTTGAAAAATGAAAGATAAATACCCGATAGGGTGAAACGGTTCTAAGAGACACGTGACTAATATAAAAAGGAAAAATCTTGTTTTCGACAGATTGGGATTTTCTCCTCCAAAACAAAAAGAAAAAAAAAAGAATGTGGTCACAGTAAAACTATTAATGGCGTTGATAGAAGTATGTGAAAATACTATTAGTTAAATGTGAAGGAAGATTAAAAAAAGTAATTTTTAATACATTAATTACAATTTTATAGTAATATTTTTTAAAGTAAATTTTTTAAGTTCAAAATATTAAGCTAACCTTATTATTATTATTATTATTATTAATATTAAATAGAATGAAGCCTTATCCAGTCTTTTAGCATACTAATTGACTCGTAATATAATTCTTAATCAAATATTTCCTTGAATTTTTATTAGGTGTCTCGTCTAGTAATACTACATGAAGAAGCTGAAGATGGAAATGCTATGCCAGATTTGTCTAATGCTGTGCATGCAGTTAGCAGAGCTGTCACAAACTTAGTAAAGGTTACGTATTTTTTTGAAATATTATGAAATGTATGGTTGATAAAGGTCCTATACTTATACTATAAACGCCCGATGCAGCTTCTCCTCAGATCTTGGATTTATTAACAATCACTACGTTTGGATTACTTTAAATTACAGATTATTACAATATAAATTTATTAGTTACAGTTTTTTTTCACGTTTTGTAAACCCCATAATGTGAAAAACACATACACACTTTAAGTCGATCTATTACTTTTTTTTATATCGGACGCATTTGCAAACTTATGTTATAATTTTCAATTTTGCGTTTTTTAAATGTCCCTATTTTTGCTTGAAAATTATTTTGAAATTTTCTTTACAACTTTTTTGTAAATAGAAAAATAAAATTTTAGAGCGTTTTACGTATATTAACATATTGGAAGTATTTATCGTGAATATATCATGTATTCTTAGAATCAGTGTTTTAGTATATTTGTATATACTGAAAATTATGAGTCAATTTCCCAATATGGTCATGTGTCGTAGTAATAATTTACTGATTCATAAATATCCCAAATCGTTTTAGACACATGAAAAAAAATGAAAAAAATCGTTTCTGCACTACAAGTTAAGCATAAATTGATTGTTAAAACTATTAAATATTTATGATAGGTGGGAAAAGATACAATCAACAGCAGTGACGATGCGATTTTGAAGCAAGACATGCCTTCTGCTTTACATCGAGTTGAAGATGCTTCCAAACTATTGGAAGAAGCGTCATCGATGTTAAGATCAGATCCGTACTCTGGACCTGCCAGGTAAAATGTTTCATATTTTTTGAAAATTATTTAATCTTTTTAAATTTAATATGTATTTAAAAAGTTTTTTTAATATACTTAAAATAATCTATGGAATTTCAGCTCTCAACACATAGACGGAATCTCTACCGTGTTTTGTTTTAGACCTTGTGCAGTTCGTGTCTTTGATGCGTACAATAACGAACTCCAAACGTAAAATCTTGCAAATCATTTCTAAGATTAAATTTGTTTTATTATTCAAAGTTCATTACCTCTTGTTAAATTTCTATTTCGTTATTGCAATTCCACTGCAGTTCTTGTTTATTTAAATTATTCAACGTATGCTCGTAATTTTTTCGAATAATTAGTGACGCTGATTTTTTCAAATTTTATATTGAAAAAACAGTCAATAAAGTTGCTTTTGCAAAAATTACCAACATCAAAATTTACTATAAAAAGAAAAAAAGATACACTAAAAAGTAAAACATAATTATTTGATAAAAGATAATATATTTTAGATTAATATACTTAATGATATTATGATTATTATTAAACAAAATTAACTCTTTGGAGTAGAAGCCAAATTCAGATTGCGATGAGATTAATGGTTTTTAAAATTTTAAACTAATCACAACGCGAATAAATGACACTGCGCATGCGGCTGATTATTTTATATATAAAGAAAGAACATTATTAATGAGATATATCGGAAAATGAAAAATATACGTAATTTAAATGTACTGGATAAAATTTTAAAATTAAGTTTATTTCAAGCGTTGCATTCGATGTATTTAAAAATTTTAATTTTCTAACAAAATACGAAAAATACACGTTAGTGATTTTATGCGATATAAAAACTGTTATTTATATACTCCTTTATTGCTCCGTATTTCCAGGGTTTTTTTTTTAAATTTATTTGACAAGTATTTCGTTCGACTATATTGATAAACACATCAAAATATAAAAATTACATCACAACAAAAGTGAGATATTATGTTAACATTAATTTGTAAGGAAAATTAAATTCTAGTAGTTAAAAATTAAAAGTTTTACCGATAACAAGTGATAACACTGACAATCACAGGATACACTAAGCGTAATTTTTTTCACACTAAATATGCTGCAGAATTATTCGTGTAACCAACCGGAAGCACGCAAATATTCGTAAATTCCGATTCATTTAAATAGAATCATTGTACAAAAATTAGATAGTATTTTTCTTTTTAAGGAACAAAATAGATTATACAGTGCTTGTATGTACTAAATAATGCGTTTTAAAAGTATTGTGTAAAATTAAAATAACCTTTCCATAGTTATAAATTAAAATCATCATAAAATAAAAGCGTGTCTCAATAGAAATTTCATGATTGCTATATTTGATGCTTTGTTACTTCAAAAGTTGAAAGATATAAATGGTATAAAAATTAATTTGTTTTAGAGAGTTATTTTAGAGTTGAGAAATATGAAAATACTGATTGCGTTCCTATTTCTCGGTAAAATTGTGGTAGATGTTCAGCTGGATCTTAAGTTTCACGCATTATAAGTAAAATTAACGGCATTAATTAATAAAAATCAATATTTTCTACTTGCAGGCTATTTTTCGAAACAATAACGTGAATTTTATGTATCTCTTTCTCTCCTCAGTCATGTTGTTCGTTTGCGGACGTTGTGACCAACCATCATGAATCTGTGGATCGAGCGGCCACCTCACGTCATTTTTCTCTGTTGTGGTCGCCCTCGACTCTTTTTTCCATTGATTTTTCCTTGTATAAGAATTCGTTCTAATCCGTTCCGTCTCATGACATGTCTAAAGAACTTTAAACTCTGTCTTACTATCATGGACAATAATCGTTGCATCGGCTCTATACGCGGTTGCTTTAAGATTGATAGATTGATCCTCTGCCCAAGATATTCTTAGCATGCGCCTGTTGCAAGTCATCTCAAAAGCTTCAATTTTCAGGCATGATGCCGTTGTAAAGAGATTTCTAAGTCATCCTCATTGATTCTTCTTCTTCTTAAGGTGCCGTACGCTACATAGCGCGTTGGCGCAACCTATTCGTACATTTTTAGCTGTACCGATATAGGTTGTGTACCAGGCAATTATTATATGCAACGCAGGTGTACACACTTCAGAATTATTATTTTTTAAATCGCTTTATTCTGCTTAAAAAGATTATTGGTGAATAATATTTTCTGTTGAGCGCTATACTTCGTTTATTTCCAGTTTAAAAAAAAAAAAAACGAAAATATATTTTTCAAAAACCACGATCTATAATTTGTTAAGCCTATCGAAATAAGTAATCTACATACTTTTAAAAATATTGCAAATTATAAGTACGCGTTAAGAATTTGTGAAAATATTTTTTAAAAAATTGTACAAAGTTGTGTATTGATAAGAATTTAGTAATTTGAGCGCACCATTTTTTAATGATATCCGACTTTGAAAGACTCGGAAGTATTCGAAATTAGGGCTAAATACTAACGCTATGAATATGCACAATTTACTGCGTTTTTCTTCGTTGTTCATGCCGAAATTCATACCCATGTGACTTGAGCAAGGTCAAGGGCCGTATATATGTGTACTTGGGCGCGTGTGTTTAGTGTAGTCAGTTATAAGCCATAACCGGTCGAGAAGCAAACAAACGTAGTGCACCTACGTATTTTTCAATTTGTCGAGTGCACGTATACGTTTATTCGAAAAATGGATCGCAAAAGTAAGAGACACCTGCCAGGTGATATAGTAAATCGGGAGAACAGAAAAAGAAGTAAATTTGTACCTCCAAAGAATCGTTATAATATGGAAAAAGAAGAGGTAAATATCTGAGTACGTCCTTAACCAAACTGAGTACATTTGGTGAGACTCAGATTGAGTTAAATGAAAGTGCTTCCTATCGTTTAATTTATTTTTTTAGTGTTTATTCGGAACTTAAAAAGTTTGTTAAGTGTAAAGAATGTGGCAGTGACATTGATTTTGCAGAGACGAGCGTTCGTGGTTTGAGATTTAAATTACTTGTAAAGTGTAAATCACGTGCTGTGAAAAAAATTAATTCACGTCCGCTTATAAACAACGATGCGTACGACGTGAATCGCCGATTTACATTTTCCATGAGATTATTTGGAGAGTTGGACGAAATGGCTCGGAAAAATTTTACGCATTTTTAGATTTTCCTAGACCTGCGTATCAAACAGCATACGATGACCGGACGAATATGATTCTTTCAGTTTCTGAGTGTGTAAAAGAAAAGTCGTTAAAACCAGCGGGAGAGACTGAAAAGGAAAAAACGAGAGGAAAGTGTCCAAACTCAGATGGTTTAACAGTGTCAGGTGATGAAACTTGGCGAAAACGTGGTTTTAATTCCTTACACGGTGTCTCGTCTGTTATCGGTTATTATTCGAAAAAGGTCCTTGACATCCAAGTACAGTCTTCTTATTGCAAAATGTGTGCTTCATGGGAACATGAGAAAGACACAGTTGAGTATGACTTACGGTACAACGAACACGCTGAGACGTGCAACGTAAATCATTCAGGCCCTGCCGGAAACATAAATGTTTGAACGCGTTCAGAAGTTGCACGAGACTCGTTACGTAATTTACATCGGTGATGGCGACTTTAAAACATACAATAAGCGTCGAAAATGTTCTTTATGAAGTGAAGAAAAGAGAATGTATAAATCATGTGCAGAAAAGGATTGTAAAAAAATGAACAAAGGATTAGGAGGGAAAGGAAATCTCACCGATAAATTGATTAAAGATCTTACATTATATTACCGCCTTGCCATTCGACGCAATAGTGACTTACTAAGTAACATGAAAAAAGCTGCGTGGGTAACTTTTTACCACAAGTTCTCTAGCTCGCACACTCCGAGATCTTGCGCTTAACACGTTTAAACATGAGTCAGCACCGTCGAAGCAGGTTGCAGAGGCAATCCAGCCAATTTATACTGACCTCAGCCGGGAAGATCTTGAAAGATGCCTGGGAGCGTTCAATCAAAATGGCAACGAGCGTTTGAATTCCGTAATTTGGAAGTTTGCTCCGAAAAGTAGTTTCAGCGGCTCTAAAATCGTCGAAACAGCAGCTAATTTGACAACTATCATTTTTAACGACGGTCATGTGGCTCTTTTGGATGTTGTAGAACGCTTGGGAATCTCCGTAGGCCAAAAACTATACGATTACTGCCATAAAATCAACAAACACAGAATAAAGCATACCAATCACATCTCAGCTGCCAACACACACAAAGGACGTTTGAGGGCTGGAAAACAATCTGAGGGGATAGCATCAAAAGATGCGGATGAGCTTCTGTACGACCCAGGAATAGCAGACTAAAAGGTAAAAGCAAGTTCCATATCGATATTTTGATTATATCAGTCGATTTACTACTTCCAAAACTTTAAACGCGTTTTTCTCAAAATCATGTTTTTTGACCTGGTTGACAGCATAACTAAAATTCTTTTTATCCGATCGACCTGATTTAAAATAGATTTTGTTCAGGAAATGTGTCGCTATCGTCGGATTGTACAGTGTTTTTTTTTAATTGAGTATTTTCTTTTTCATTAACAATTTACTGCGAATTCTTTTTTGAAAAATTTTATTTTTTTTTTTAAATGGCCACCATTTTTTTTCTAATCAAAATTTTTTTAAATTTTCTACGATGCTGCGATAGCTATTCATTTAATAATCTTTTTGAAATTTTGATTTCAAATGTCTGCAGTACGAGTTATGCTGTCAACGGCAAAGGAACCTTTTTCTCAGAACGCCATCTTGTAGACGCTTTTGTGCAAAATTGAAACCGTAAAAAAAAAAAAAATGTATATATTTCTTGATTACGTAAGCAAATGTACAAAATTTTCAATCGATTGGTATAGAAGTTTTTTCAAAAAAAATTTCTAAAAAACTCATTCATTTTCAGCCCTTTACACTGTTGTTACCCCTTAAGTTGTGTGAACAAAACAATGGAAGAGATATTTAAATTACTCATCACTAAGGAAGAGAAGATTAAAAACCAATGCTAAGGTAGACGACACTAATAGCATGATGGATGAGAGGACACTCACGTTAAAAAACGAGATTAAAGGGAATCATAAAGGAAGTTGAAGAGAAAATTAGCCAGCTTAATGCGGCTGATAATCTAACAAATAAAATTAAGACAGACGTTAGTATTGTTTATAAATCAGATGTTTATACAAATATTGTAACTAATGACGGTAATGTTAAAGTAGAATTTGAATGAAAATTAAATGAGAAAATTGAGCAATTTAATAGATTTGACAAATGAAATTAAATCAGTCGTTGGTGTTATAAATCAGATATACTTACAAATGTTGTGTGATAATAATGGTACGTATAAAATTAAAAAAAAAACAAAAACAATATGAGGAAAACGAAGAATAATAACAATAATAATCCGCATAAGATAAAAAATATTATATAAAAAAAAAATAAAAATAATTATATCGATAGTAGTAATAAATATAAAATTAAAAAGTGTTGAAATACGTGTAATTTAATTTCTACATGTGAAAAAAATGTTAACAGAAACAATTTCCACGAGTTGGAACGTCCGTAGTCGTATCTGGGCATGAAAGTACCGAAGAAAGGCAAATTAAATAAAGTGTGAATTGCTTTGCCCCGGCTGTGTTGTTACATTTAACATGATTCGGACTTTCAGAGTCAAGAACATTATATTCTTGAGATCTGTTTAAACAGCCCCGTTGATTTATTTATTTGCGCGCTCTTATCTCGAGAAAGAGCGTTGCAAATAAATAAATCAACAGGTTTGCTTAAACAGATCTCAGTTTATTAATTATTTCATGATTCAGTTGTTTTGTGTGTATATAATATTATTTGTCACCAATGTTTGTTTCGTTTTTTTTTGTTTTTTTTATTTATTTATTAATTTATACTTGCGCGTTAGAATCTGGATGAATAGTGATTTCTACTTTCCCGATTTATTATTTTCACTCATGTTTTTTGGCGGCGATTGTTTTGTAATTTATTTAATTTTGTTAGTATAGCGACGCTAGTTTAAAGTTTACTGGAACAACAAGTATCAGTGAACCTGTACTGTTTGTGTAGCCCTACAGTTTTGTTTATTATTTTCATTTCATCTGTAGGTTGTGCGAGTGCGTGAAAACACGGCTATGATTACCAATTTGGTAGAATGTTATGTTTTTTGTGGTACCGAATATCGTGCGCTCACATTTTGAAGGTACGCATGGTAAACCTGCCGCCGCGAAATGGCAAGACCGGTCGATTGTATATTTACTAGATTTTGAAGTTAGGATTTTGTAATAGAATTAAGTAGTTAAAAATTGTTTAATGTCAAATTATGTAATGTTCTTGTTAGTGATGTTATACACTTCCTTTCCTTTTTTTAAATTTTCGCAATCGATCGATTTCAGTTGTTCCTTTTAAAATTTCTAATACCACTCGTATTTCTGTCGTGTTTTTGGTGATTTTCTTGTGATTTGATTGGAATTTTCGGTGAGCAGAAATTACATTTGGCTGTTTTGTTGTTTTTGTGGTGTCTGTTGACTTCATTTTTTTCAATTATTATTATTTTATAACGTTAAGTACTGTGATTTTAGGAATTTGATAAAACTCGTTGACCTGCATTGATTTTTGTATGTGGGGGTACATTCATTGTGAGCCCTTTGGTTAGGACCAAGGAAGTCTATTGTTTGGAGTTATGTAGTACTCTTGTCGCCAATGCTGTTTAACATCTACGCAGAACAAATCTTCAAGGAAGCTCTGGAAGACAGTAGAATAGGTATCAAAATAGGTGGAAAATATATCAATAATATTCGTTATGCGGACGACGCAGTTTTAATAGCTGGTAGTGCCAAAGAACTGAAATTGATCATTGAAAAAGTAGAGGAGATTAGTCGGAAATATGGAATATCATTAAATGCAAAGAAAAAAAGATAATGGTCATTGGAAATAACATCAGTCTCAGAATACACATTAATGGAGATAACCTGGAGAAAGTCGAATCATTTAAATACTTAGGTGCGCAGCTGAACATTACAGGAGGATCTGAAGTGGAAATCAAAAGTCGGATTGAGCAGTCAAGAAGTGCATTCAACAAGATGAGGAAAACCTTGACGGCTCACGATCTTAACTTGGAATTAAGGGTTCGAATTTTAAAATGTTACATATGGTTCAACTTATTATACGGCTGTGAGACGTGTACTTTGAAGAAAAATACCCTGAATCGATTACAAGCTTTTGAATTGTGGTGCTACCGGAGAATTTTGAGGGTACTCTGGACAGCTAAGAAGACCAACCAGGAGATACTTAGGGTTATGAAAAAAAAACACGAATTGATTAATTTAATAAAAATTCGGAAACTGAAATATTTCGGACACTTGATCCGTGGGATAAGGTACACCTTGCTACAAACCATTTTGATGGGAAAAATTGAAGGTAAAAGAAGAGTTGGTCGGAGGAAACGTACCTGGTTCTGTGATATCAAAATGTGGACAGGATTAAATACAGAGTGGTTGGTACACTCCGCGTACGACAGAGAGCGGTACCAGAATATCATTAAGACTTCACTAGATGGCCACCCATGATCGAGATCGGTCGGGACAGCAAGAAGAAGAAGAAGTACTTTTTTGTTATTAGTGTTCTATTTCGCCGTTTTTGGCCTAGTGTGTGTTTACGAAATCATACATATTATATCATGTTCTTCCTGTTTTTTGTTTTGCTGATCAACATCTTTGGAATTTATTCTTACCTATGGCGTTGGGAGTAGCTGAATTTCTTCTTGTTTCTTCAGACTTACTGATGCAGTTTTTTGAACTGATAATTTTCTTGTTGTATCATAGATAAGTATTTGAATGTTTTTTGTTTTTTTTTTTCTTTCGTTATCAGCAGGTTGGCCACTTTTGTCGCTTAAAACGAATTTTTGGTTTTCTTTCTCGATTTTTGATGAGGCGGTATTATTTTTTGTTTTTGGAACCTGGGCATGATTATTCCGGTATCGATTCCTTAGTCATTATTAGTTATGTGAATGATATTTTGATATAAGTGTGTTGGAATATAAGTGGAGTGACTATTTGAAAAGATAATTATCAATAATTATTCTACTCAACGACTGATCTACCTTTTTCAGAAGTCTTCTGTTTTTAGTTGTTGATATTTTCTTGGCCTCTCCTAACATTAGTCTTAGATTAAACTGAAAAACACGCTAGATGATATCTTTAGTAGTGGCCATCTTCCTATTATAATTTCCTCTAACGCCTTCAATTCTCCTTTACTTTTATCTGTCTAATGTTGACTGTCCTAAATTTCGATCTCTCGTGAATTCTTCTATGTTTGAATAATTCCAGTCTGCCATTACGACTCTTTCATGAAAATTATTTTAAATGTCGTCTAGCCATCTTCTTTCTCAGTCAATACGTAGCAAATTCTGAACCACAAAACAGACTGCCAAATAGTCTACGGTTGTAACGTATAAACTTTTAGAATCTTCCGCTCTCATTAAACTACAGGTAACTTTGTTGAACACAAGTGGACTAATGCCAAATCGAGGTACATATTAAAAATCGTCAAAAAAAAACCTCGCGGAGAAAATTTTGTTCCTCGTTCTCAAAAAGTACGCTGCTATCACAGATTTAAAAGCACGCCAAGACCTTCAGTTCCTCGTCTCATCCTTATCCTTTTAATCATATCTCTACCAAGGACAATCTGATTCATTTTATGACTCCGTTGTTCCCACATATGCTCCTAATGTTGAGTAGTTTTTTCTCTACCTACCATGGAATTTTTCCTCTCCCAGCTTTCTAACTTCCATTCATATCAACGAACTTCATTGCGCTATACAAAGTTCAACCAAATCAACTCTGGATATCGAAAGGATCTCCTGCACAGTTCTGCAAAATCTATCCGACTTATCCCTCAATCTTCTAAATATTTTTAATTTTTTTATTAATTCTTGTATTTCTCGTGTTTTGGAACACGTTTATTGTTGTTCCGATTTCTAAGAAAACTTTTAGAGGAGTATCCTTAATAGACGTTTCGTTTTATGGTTGGAAAACGATAATATTCTTACAAACAAAACCTTTGGTTGTTGTTCGGGCTTTGAACCCGCTGACCGTATAAGCCTTTTTACCTTGGACATTTTTACAAATGCTTCGTCGATAAATAAATCACGTCGGCGGTCTTTATCAGCGTTACTACAGCTTTCGACAACGTGCATTTACTTTATAAAAGATAAGATACTGTCCACTAATATTCTTCTCGACTTTGTCTATCTTATCACAAACATGATACTAAATCGTCCTACATACCTTTATTCCTCTGTCTACTCTGCTTAAAGGAATGTGTTTCTTAGTCCCGCTCGTATTAGTATTTACACCCTCAAGCAGCTCTGTGTCGTAATTTTTTTCGCATGGTATTCTTCTCGGTAGAAGCAGGCATTTCAGCCGCCAACGATGAACTTAATTATTCGTCAGCTAAATTAGAATAAGCTCTATTTTGCCCACTAAATCTCATTACGTTGTCTTCACTCTTCGCTCATACAATCCGTTACTGGTTAACGTGTCTTCAGATGACTGCTCCATCCTCCAGGTAGTAAGAACTTATATTATTTAGAAATATTCTTAAGCAATTGATTTATATTTCGGCCCATAAAAGAATTAACCTACTAAAAACTCTTACGCTCAAACGAAGGATATGATACATTCTTATTATTCTATATAAATCTAGCACGCTTTTGAGACTTGATTATTGTTCTTTTCTATTATACAGTAGTGCATCCAAACCTCTTCTCTCCAAATCTCACATTATTCAGAATTCCTGTTTCCGTCTTTGCTTCGGAGCTCCCGGATCCACTTTTACACCAGCCATTCTCGCTGAATCCAACTCCTCTGTTTATCCACCGATCCGACTTAGGTTACTGGTTCATCATCAAACGTCTTCTAATTTCTTCTTCTGGACTCAATCTTTCCTAGCTCTTTATACTTCAAAATTAGCCCTTCTCCCGAAGAAAATCCCGCCGTCTTGACAAATTTTATTCTTTCGCAATATCTTAAAGCAGACTTCCTTATTTCCTATTCTTTGTTATTTACTGACGATAAGTCACGCAAGATTGAGAGAAGTGAAGTGGCGGACTCAAGAGCACATTCTTCCATTCTAGCAACTCACTTCATAAGAAAGATACTTGGAAATAACGCTTTAGTTCTTTAGACTTCCCAAAGTTTGTTCGATATATGCTGCCGAATTATATGCCTTCTTCCGATCTGAGACCTTCATTTCTCCTGCATTCGTCACTTCAACAAATAGCTAATTATTAACGACTGTAGAGGTGCATTTCAGGCTGTTTCATCGTCCATTTCTTTATATTCTATGACTCAGGGTGGCCATCCAACCGGGAAACCGAGAATAAGCCGGGAATTTTGTTGTAAAACCGGGGGAAAAAAAGTAAAAACAGCCTAAAACGATATTTTTAATAAGAAAAAATCATTTGAAACGTTAAAAGTAAATGCATTTTTTACTATACTTTACTCAAAATAAATTACGAAGTTCTGTTTTATTCATATAAAATACCCTGCGGCGGTCTAATATCAATAGTAACAAAAAAAAAACAAAAAACCGTTCTTCTTTTTGTATAATTCTAGTAATCAGAAAAGCGGTAGGATTTGGACTAAAGAAACTGGGAATAAACAGGGAATTTAAAATTTATACTTAAGTGACCACCATGTGACTTCATTGTGCATTATATTCGCTCTCTTATCCATTTTTTTCTTTTCTTTTAGGCACACCATTTCCGACGATTCCTTATGGGGGGTGCTCAGTCACGTGGTAATTGAAGGAAATGAAGTGGCAGATTCATTGGCAGATTCATTGGCATATTCTTCCATTCTAGCAACTCACTTCATGAAAAAGATAACTAAAAATAACGTTTTGGCTCTCTCCAAGAATTACTATTGTCGAATATCTGTGTGGCGTTCTTGTAATTACCTGACAGTCCAGCTTAACCACCTCCCGATCTTCTCATGATCCTATAACTTTCCCTTATCTCAAGTACTCTTCAATTTCAGCGATATGTCGTCTACACTTTGGTGGTCACACGTTACTTCCATCTTTCTGCTATCGTTTTTCTCTTGTTCCAACTCAGTACTATGCACTGTATCGCTCTGATTTTTCCATTATTGAAATTCCAGATCATATTTTAAGTACTCTTCCCCATTAGCCGAACAGAATATTTTTTATACTCAGCTGTTGAGCCTTGGACTTCTTACATTTTAGCTGTACTAGTTATCTAATAACAAAAATTTATTATGTTTTTGGTTCAATATAATGTTAAACACTTCGTAAATATAGTGTAACTGAGACTAATACTAATTTTAATGAAAGGTTCATATTTCTGCGGAGATATTAATATATTTTATTGCGCAATGCTGTCACAGTATTAACAACATTTTCACGGAAAATTACTTTTTAACTACAAAAATTATCAACGATGTAGGTATTTTAATTTATGTAATTTAATTTATGTAATTTAATTAGTATGTAATTTAATTTATGTAATTTAATTAGTATGTTGATTTATATTACTAATATTATAAAAATTAAAATGCGATAAGTGCACTTTTTTTTCCCGTTAATTGCTCTTTGTACTCATTTTTTTATTCATTTATTCATGTGTGTTTCGCTTTCTTTTTAATAAAAATGGTGATTTTGTAAAAATAAAAAAAAAAAAAAAAAGAAAAAACATCAACTTCGTACGGTTTTTTTTATTGTCTTATTAAATTTTCACTAACGTGGCATTTTTTTATTTTTTTTTTTTTACAGGAAAAAATTAATTGAAGGTTCCCGCGGTATTCTACAAGGAACGTCTTCTTTGTTGCTATGCTTCGACGAGTCGGAAGTTAGAAAAATTGTTCGAGAATGTAAAAGGGTTTTAGATTATTTTGCTGTAGCCGAAGTGATTGAAACAATGGAGGATTTAGTACAGTTTTTAAAAGATCTCAGTCCGTGTCTTAGTAAGGTATAACGATATATGTGCGTATATTCACTAAGAGAATTATTTAATTTATCTTATCCGCATCTGCCTTGCTTCGTTTACACTTTTTTACAAGAATATTTAGTCGGATTTTCCGGTACTAGTTTCTAAGTAAAAATCAAAGATGACAATTTAACATATGTTCGCTTTCATTCATTGGCCTATCTCTTTGATCTTTGTGAAATAACCTGGAAGGAAGCATGGAAGTCTTCTTTTACATTTCAAGACATGCATTACCCGTTTTATTGCTCTGCGCATCTTCAAATTTCGGTTCTTCTTTGAAGAAAGAAAAAAGTTTATACCGATACCAAAAATAAAGTGAATACGAAGAATTCTTTTTTAACCGAAAATTACGAAAAATATTTCATGATAAGTACAGAGGTGTAGGGCAGAAAGCATTTTTTTAAATCGGTGCATTCGACACTTAATCCTGTCGATGTTCCAAAGTTGTTCAAATATTTCTTTATACGATAGTCCATTTACGATTTACTTAAGTGATAGTTGCGGTGTACGCTAGAGCGTGAAAATCATTTTAACTTTCGATTTTGTTTCCGCCTTTCTAGATCTTCTATATTTTTCTTTTTCTTTTTTTTTTTTTTTTTTTTTTTTGGTTACCGTTTAGTAAACAGGTTAAACCTGAAAACATTACGCCTTTGTAAAAATGTTGAAAAATGTTCGCATTTTTATTTAATCGAGGTTCCGAAAAAGAAAGTATCAGTGCGATGTTACACACGCTGCAGCTTTTGCGCTGATGTCAACTTGTGCGGGTCAGATTCGCGCATAATTTCGGTTCAGTCAGAACATCATGCGAGATAATACAAGCACCACCCCGTCGTACTGCTACTGATTTCATCTGATAGCTGCTCGCTGTTTAATTGGCGCTTACTAACTAGTACATCGTGTTACCGACTCTATATATTTCTTAAACATCTAGTTTCAATTAAAAATACACAATTCTGAATAAGAACTATAGTTCAGACTGTGAAATATTGAGAAACTGTTAGTTTAGTCATCTCTGGGCAGAAGTACTTTCAACTTATTTTATAATTTGCATTTAGAATTGATTCTTTAAATTCTTTTAATGAGTACTGTTTTAATTTTGAAGTAAATAATTGCGAAAATATAGCATTTTGACTCTTCGGTGGAAATGAAATTCCGAAAATAAATTAAATATTTTCAACATTAGAAAAATTATATTTTTAAATATACGGAGGTTTAATTTTATCGTTATTAATCATTTTAATATTAATCATCGTTTCCGGTTTGTTTACTTAAATGACTCAAAAAAAAAAAAAAAAATGTAACGTAGGTATCGCGAGAGGTCGATGCTCGACAAAAAGAGTTAACTCATCAGATTCACCGAGAAATACTGACCAGATGTTTAGAGCAAGTCAAGACGTTAACGCCGATATTAATATGCAGTATGAAAGTGTTTATACACATTATAACGCAAGGTAATCGATCTTTTTGATAAACTAATTTTTACTTCTAAATGCGGTTTACTTAGAAAAACAACAAACGGTTTTGCTGCTGTTTTTTCTAAAATTTATTACGTTTCATCATTTTAAATGATAAAACGTGTACAACTTGCATTTTTTACGTGTATTTACCAGTTGCCATTATCATTAATAGTATTCTTCATCAACAGGCGGATTACCACTCATCACTCCGTTCGTGTATTTCCCTTCATTTATTATTTCATCTCTTCAACAATTTCCACCCAGTGGAGGACGAAAATCATCTGCCTTCTTCCACCCATTGTTAATTATGTATGCATTTTTAAACTAAATTGCTCTATAGCTCAACGTTTGTTGCGTACATATAATTAATAGGCAGTATAATTAATGGTTAAAATCTTGAAGAGATAATGTAATTAATAACGTTAAATTAATCGTATTTATTTGAATAACCGTTGTCGCTGAATAAAGCTTACGCATGATTGATTGATTGATTGATTATTGGAGGTGAAAAATCGAAGAAAAAATAAATGCGGCATCCTTTTAATGCAATGAAAGAAACATTTTTTCTTTTTAAACTTATTCGGTCAGGCCTAGCATTTACTTCTTAATAATTCCGAAAAGTCGAAAAAAGTCGAAAAAAGTCGAAAAAATATTTTTGTTTCTATTCATAATGGAGTATTCAAATCGGTTGTTCCAAAAAGGTTCAAAAATACTCTTATGAGAATGAGAGTGTACGATTTCCATTGTTAACGGTAAAACTAATCAACAATAACGAGGAAGTTAATTTTTTTTTTATACAAAAATTGAACGAAGACAAGAGAACAGACAAAAAAACCTTCCAAGAAGCCGGTAGTATTATGTTTTTGGTCATTTTTGAATAGTGGTGCCCCCTGGTTGGATTAAGTTTTATATCCCCGGTTAATGAAAAATGCATACGGTAAAAACGACTTCTTCTGCTGGTAGCATTGGAAAACCCCTTCGAAGAGTGTAATAAAAATATTTTCTATAAAATCCAAATAATATCGTGTCTGCGTTCTTAATTCATATCTGTAAATTAGAGTAACTAGAGCCGTATTTTAGGTGGAAGAGGCGCCGAAGAAGCAGCTGAAAATCGGAATTATTTGACCGCACGAATAACGGAAGAATTGCACGAAATAATTCGAGTTCTGCAGTTGACTACGTACGACGAAGATGAATGGGATGCCGACAATCTGACAGTTATGAAAAAGGCTGACAATGCTATTCAAAGTAAAATAAGAACTGCTCGCGATTGGTTGCAGGTAATGAAAGTATATGTGTCTTTGATAACTTATCAGATATGCGAAATAAACGAGCCCGCGCTCTTTTTTACACATTTTATGTATCATCTCCTAAATGTTATCTTTAAAAATAAGCGACATAATTATTACATAAATACTTTTGACAAATTGAACAAAAATTTCGTATTTAAATAAAACTCCTTAATATCGCTTATTCGGATTTTCAGCTGTGGCTCGTAACAATTCAGAATTATATTTTTAATATCGTAAAATAAGAGCAAATATGAAATTATTTTTACTTTGTTTAACGCGAAAGGATATTATACGCGATCATTATTATTGATATATCAAACTGTCATTCAAATATTGTGTCCTCTTAAGGAGGGGATCCTGCTTTAGAAGATAAAAAAAATCGATTTTTTTTTTTTTTCCTAAATCGATAGATAAACTATCCAAAAATGTATTCACAAAGTCGCAGATGTCAATTTGTTTTGGAGATGATACAAAGCTGAACGAGCAGGTGTGCGTACATTCAGCCAGGCTCGGACGCTCTTTCTGACCTTGTCTCTTCTGCTCCGTTATAACAATAGTTATCTGTGCAAGTGTTTTTACTTTGAATTCCTGTTCAGCCAGGTTCAGGCGCTCTCGCCATCCTTCTATCGGTAAGAAGCGACCGAAAGTATAAAAAAGTTAGCAATTTATTATGGTTTGGCAATTAGAAGAAATATTGATTCTGTCCAAGAAATGAAAAAACCCGTAGCAGCAACGCTAGATCATTATTACTCCACAGACAAATCGACACGAAAATTGTCCAACAGGCATCGATAGTTGGTGTGAATGGATGCGAACCAATCAACTACGATCTTTTGAGCATCCTGATCGGTTGATTGACGAAAAAATTGAGAAGCACGTTCGCCCGATTTATGAAGAACTATCAAATGGCGACCTTTTAACGAGATGTTTAGGCGGTCACACGTAAAATTCAAACCAGTCGTTCAACTCAACGGTCTGGCGCATCAATCTGAAGCACTTGTATTCCGGTCAAAAAACCATTAAATAGCCGCCTACTTGGCTGCAGGCATGCTCAACGAAAGGTATTCAGCGGTTTTGAATACTATACAGTTGCTGTATTTGAATATTGGCCAGCAATGCAAAATGTTTGCTGATACCGCCGACGCGCAACGGATCGAAAGAGAAAATAGGCGCTAGTCACTTAGCACCAATGGGACTCGTACGGCTTGTAGACTCGAACAAATGCATCAGAATGAGTTATTCGAGAATTCAGGACTACCGTATGGGGACACCAGGAATAGCTAATTAGCCGATCGTCATTAGCGTAAGATACAAAGATTTATACTTTCTCTTAAAGGAAAACTTTAAAACACGTTTTCTCGAGTTTTCGTTTTTTCGATTTTTCTGAATTGGCAGGCGTGATAGCAAAGAAAACTAAACGATCTATTGAACTAAAATGTTTATTCTCTTCAATATTGAATTCGGTTCTATGTGAACTAACAAAATTGATAAAAAAAGTATTTTTAGAGCTCTTTTACACAACGTAAAGTAATTTTTTTTCTTTTTTTTTTTTTTCCGTTAAAAAAACACTTTTTTCTTTTTAAGCCTGAAAAAGTCATAATTTCTCAATTATTTTTACTCTTTTTTAGTTCCCCCCGAAGAAAAATGTATGATAATTGGAAATTGATGTGGTTTTTATGTTTCTGCCAAGAATTACGAACTGCGTCTTTTTCGCCAATTGCGAACTACAGTAGCATGACCTTCTAGAAAAAGGCTTATTGCTCTGCAGTTTATTATTATATCTGCTTAATAAAAATTATTTACACACTTCAAATACGTAAGAAAATATACCCAAAACTTCGCTGGCCTAAGTTGTTTTTTTCTCCTCCAAAAAAAAAAAAAAAAAAAAAATCAAAAAAAAGCACTTTTAGGGCTTCTAAAGCAAGATACCCCTTATAAGGTGTTTTTAGCATTATTAAGTAGCCTTTATCTCTTTTACAAAACTGATGATCCTTCAACCGCTATATTTTTAGTCTATAAGATACTGAAATTCATCCACTGTGCGTAGCAGATGTTGACATTGTTAACATTTCTTATAATTGTTTACTTATTTTACATAGTTTTATATTTAACAAATAACATTTTTTGCTACAACTGAAAAACTAAATAATATCGCGCTTAAAACATAAACGATTCTTTAAAACGTTCAAAATTACTTTCAGAAATTATGGTAATTTTAAAAATTATTTTTATCTACGCTACTTTTCAGACATACGTTTAACTACAACATTTTTTAAACTTCTTTCTTTCCCGATATTCGCTTGATCATTCCAGTAACAACTAAGAGCGAGGGGATAAACTGTAGAATTTTTATTAACATTAAACCTTTTAGGATGGCGATGATGGTCATCTACAGATTAAAAATGTATCACATTCTAGATTTGGAAACAGAAAATTATATTTATTGATAAATCAGGAGGATCAGACATGTCACAGCAGAAGTTTACTCTTTCTGGCCTCTGAAAAATCAAAATATTTATAGGCTCCGACGGTTTCGTTTGTTATAATTTCTAAAAATATCGGAGAAAAAAAGTTAATTTTACCGATATAAATGATATATTTTATTTTTTTTTTTTTTTTTTGTATTTATTATAATTCGAAGAACCGGAAAAAATAAGTTTTTTAACGGAAATTCCCATTACTGGAATGAGGAAAGTGAATTAAGCGATGGAGTATACTTTTATTAACACAAATTACAGAGTATCGCAATAGGATGATTGTACTGTTGCAGGATCCGTCAGCGTTACGGGGAGGCATTGGCGAAAAAGCGGTCAGACAAATTATAGAGCACGCTTTAGATGTCGCAGATCGAGCTTTGCCTAACGATCAGGGACCTATTAGGAAACTTTGTTCAGAGATAACAACTATGACAGACGCCTTATGTGAACTGCGACAGGATGGAAAAGGAACTTCAGCACAGGTAATAACCGATTAACGTATTTCTAATACTAATTATAGAGCTCAAAAAATATTAATAATCGATAAAAATCGGTCTGAAAATTGTGTTTGTTTCAATAAGCGGCCATACAGCAGAAATTACTTTTTCGTTGTCATTAAATAACCATATGTAAATATAGAACGCGTACAAATCATACACGACTGTATTGGTGAGTTCAATGAATGGTTAAAACAGATATAAATGAATAGACGCGAATATACGGTTATGCAGAGATGGTCACGGAATCGCGTACGGGGGGATGTGCGCTAAGGTGTAGCAATAGAGAACTATTTAACAAAACAATGAACTATTAAAAATACCCCGCCTGTTCAATGCAGTAGAAAATGACGATGTTCCGGCTTACCGGAATCGTAAATATCTACCTCGATAAACAATCAATCTAACCTATTTCGTTGTCTGGATATTATGTTTTTGCGTTTGACGTTTATTTTTGTTACCGATGCTATATTCCGTTACCGTTAATACTCGTCTAGCTGAAATGAGTTCTACCTTCGTTTCATCTCTTAAAATGTGGCGAAAATATCAAGTACCGATTTTTTTCTCATCTCATATATTTATCGAACGTTAAATAAAGTGTTTGTTTAATTATAAAATTAACGATATATATTAATTTTAGGTCATGCTTTTACGTTGTGTTGACCTCCTTTGCTTGTCTATCGTTCCGTTTTAGGAACAACTTTCTGGCGAACTTTTTTTGGTAGTTCGTTTGACAAACCAGTATAATTAGATTTTTTTTTTTTTAATTTAATTTCTTTTAAATGTCTATTGACAGTTACGATAAACTAATGTCTACCCATGTTATATTCATTAAAAATTGATCATGTAATCGCATTAAAATATATTTATAATCTGCGTAGGCGGAAAGCTTGGCGCGTAATATTGAAGCAAAGTTAACCGATTTAAACCGGTCCGTATCGAGAGCGGTGACGAATATGGATAAGTCCGGAAGTCAACAGCCAGCTCATACAGTTAGCGGACGATTGGAACAAGCTCAAAAGTGGCTCGCACATCCTGACCGCGATGACCGGGGTCTAGGGCAACGAGCAATTTCGTTAATTGTTGAGGAAGGAAAAAAAGTACGTTTACATTTTTTGAATGAAAAAAAAAAACATTCAGTCGCTTAAAGTTAATGAAACTCCGTGAAGTTATATTCTGCTACACAAGTCTCTTCCACTCTAAAATATAGTTTGAAAAAGTTTGTGTTGTATCTTAATCGAAATTTCGTTTACCGCCAAAAGACTAACACAATAATATAACTCTTCTCGGTTAATATAGAAAATTAGATTTTGCCGAAAATATCGTATCGTTTGATTTGAAATAGAGTTTGCTAGGAAAACAATTTTTGCATCATATTTCCAGTTCACTTATAGAAATGAATGCAATTAAGCAATTGAAACGTTCCGGATAAACCAATATTTTATAATATTCAAAACTCGTACAAATGGTTTTCTACATTTTACCATCTTTAGATGTAATTTGTTTGTGAAATTGAATTTTTTTCGAAAATTCAATTAACCGATTTTATACTTAGTACCGTTCGAATTTGTATACACGTATATTTACTTGTTTTTTGTTTGTTTGTTTTTTTCGTATTTTTTGAAACATTGCAAAGGACAGACGACAGGTTAGTTTTCAAAAGTCAAAAAGAAAGCACTGATTTCACAAAATTTTAAGTCGTACACGCCTGCACTTATACTATTTTATCGTTTATAATAGCGCTGGTTTCAGGATAATAATTGATGCTTAAAAAAATTACTTAATAATACCAACAATAAGAAAATTTAAATGATTTAAACGAAATTAATCATCTATTACAATTTAATGCCGAATGCTCTTTTCGCCGCACAAATAATATACCAAGTATGCCTCACAAATTTAAAAAAAAAAAAAGAAACAAAATATTAACAAGGGGGGGGGGCGGATAGTGAAAAAATCTAAAGTTATATTCGCCGAAAAACGCTTATTAATTTATAAGAAAAAACTTAGAAAATTTCAATATTTCAATTTTTTTCTTTTTTTACTATCCTGTATATTTTACTATCCTGTATATAATAGTTACTTTTATCTACTTTTTACAGATACTTTCTTTTTTTTGAGTGGTTAATTCAAAAAATTACAAAAACAAAAATGTGTACACATAAATCACTCTGCTTTTCTATATTTTTATTCGTAATCGGGTTTTTAAATTTACTATTATTTTAATTTTCAACTACATGTATATAACTCAATGTGATACTAATAAAGTACGAACATGCAAAAGGAAATATTAAAATTAACCTAAAGCAGCTTGAAAAGAACAAAAATTAAACGATTATCTCCGTACGCTTTCTGCGAAGTACATTTTTAACATAGATATATGTCTTTCGAATAGTGCGTAAAGTATGATGCGATTACTTGTTTCGTTTTAGTGAACGCATAAACTCGAAACTGTTGATCACAAATTGAATAAAATGTTTACACAATAATAGTGCATATATATAAATAAAGGTGACATTTTTGCGTAAAGTACGAATTTTATGAAACGACCCCCTATCAAAAGACTTATCCGTACCGGTTTTTATTTTTATTTCAACTTGAACATGTTTTATGGCTGCGAATCATTCGAAAATGTTTAAGACCAAAATAACACACACGATAATGAAAATGTTTACCGGCTTTCGTTTGCTGATACTTATGTACGTAGGTTGTATGGGAAACTATTAACTGTTTCACGGGCTTCCGTTTAAAAGTTGCTTGAAAATCCTTTTCTAATACTAACATGAACTTGTTTTTTTCATGGCTGGGGGCCATTTCAAAGTTTTTAATAGCAAAAGAGCATTAGGCGATATCGATAAAAATAAAAGGGTTGGTATGCAAGAAGTTGGTTTATCGAATTTATATGAGAGACGTTCAATTTAAATCTGAATAACAACAATCCTTTACTTTCTGCTCCTCGATAAACTATTAGATTTTGTACATTATAATAGAGAAGGACTTGGACATAAGTTTTTTACATGAAATAAGACTGTCTGGCTTTTGTCGTAGTTAACCCGGATTTTCTGTAGATCTTGCCTGTCTTGAATTTGTTTTTGAGACCGTTTTAGAAATCCTGAAATAAATGTCTAGAATAGCGTTTCATCAGCATATTGTAGACGCTTTCATGTTGAGAGCTTAAAGGGGATATCGCTGATAATTATATTATATAAGACTGGCGTGCAAAGACCCTAGCCGTGAGAGACTTTAGCGTTTATTTTTAGATCAGTACAAGTCTATTTCAGGTGTGAATTGAAAAAAGCGGCTTAAAAGTAGTAGAATTTTAGGAGGCAAAAGGAGATGTTTGAAAAGGTAATTTTATATATAAGGTCCTCTATCTAGCCTTTATCAAAAAGAGAGAACTTTTAATTATCAATTAATACCGGTTGTGAAAAGTTTGCCTCTTTACTAACTATCGTATTACTGACTTCTATTCGTGTTTGAATAACGGTTAATTGATTAAAAATACAAGGGTTTTTAACATGAAATACGAAAACATGTTTATCATTTACATATTTCTCTTGTTAAAAAGATGCAATGATTAAATATTTTCGATGTAAAGAACGGAAATAAATATTAAATTTCATACACCTTTATTTTATTTTTTTTTCTCTAATTTAATAAATAATCGGTAATGTAATTTCAAAATTGTTCCGGTGACATTTATTTGTAATGTAAGGAGAAATGGCTGCAAATGAATTTAAGTTTTTTTATATGTTTCGAAGGTAGCCGATGGTCTGCCCGGAATTCAACGAGCCGAAATTCTATCTTTATGCGATGACGTAGACCGTTTGTCCCATCAATTAGCTGATATGTGTAAAAAGGGATTAGGAAATACACCGAAAGCGCAAGAAATTGCAAAGTTAGTATTCCTTAATTCTGTAGTCATTATCATATCACTTTTTCAACTTGCATCGTCAATTTTACCGTGTTACGAACGCTTTGTTTTTCTCTTTAATTCTGCATTACTGTTTTTTATGATTTTTCCCTAATATTTTTCGATAAGTAACAAATTTTATTACCTTCTAATTTAGATTATTGTCGCATAAATTACACGAGCTAAAAGAAAAAATACAAGATGCCGTTGTAAATCGAGTGGTTGAAGATTTTGTGGACATCGTATCACCTTTGAAACAGTTTACTGAAGCTGTCCTTGTTCCAGAAGGTAACGGATTCTTTTCTTTATTTTTTTTTTTTTTAATTTAATTTCATTGAGCAAGAGCGAAGAAATTTGCTTTTTTTTTTTTTTTGATATTCGCAATTTAATGTTTATAACGTGAAATAATCGTACTCGATGATTTAAATTTTCATTAAACATAAAAAAGGCTGTACAGGTTTTTAAGAAGAGTAAAATCCCTGTTACGCACAAAAAGCATAAAAACAACGAAAACATAAAAGTATTTAAAATTACGAAGAATATATGGTACATCAAATTAACCGATAAAGAATAAAAAATTGAATGTACACTTTAAAAGTTTTTAAACGCTGGCGGAAATCAATGAATTTATAGCGGTCTACAGAGATTATTTACGAACAATGAAAATTATTATTCTAAAATTACTTTTGTACAGGGACACCTGGGAGAGAAGTAAATTTCGAGTCAAAAGCAAATTATTTAGCAGACTGGTCGAAACGAGCTGCTAAGACCGGTAGGATGGTAGCTGCCGGTGGAAGCGGTGGCAATAAAAAGTTGGCAGAAGCATTAATCAATTGCGCGAATCAGGTGGATTCTTTAACACCGCAGTTGGTGAATGCTGGCAGAATTCGAATGGATTATCCAGACAATAAAGCTGCTGACGAGCATTTTGCTAATCTTCATACGCAGTACTCAGATACGGTAAGCAAAATGAGAAATCTCTGCGATGAAGCGACCGATGCAATTCATTTTGTTAAAATATCCGGTTAGTACATTGTTTTTAACATATTATATAATGGTATAATGAACTCTCGCTTAATTTTGATAAAATTTAAAAAACCTGAAATTACGTCGTTTTTTTTTTGTTTTTTTATTATTATTATTATTATTATTTTAAAAATAAACTCTAGGTCTCACAAGGCAAATATGCCCGTTGTGCGAGTGCCCAACACTTTGTCAACATTTATTAAAAAAGATACAGAGTACAAAAATTACAACTATCTTAACTTATTTCATAAATAACAATACTAATAAACCTAGCATTATATTTAAGTAAGAGTATATATATATATATACATTTGAGAATACATAACATGCGGCGTAATACGCATCTATACACCGGTACATGCAGACGGCTTTTAATGTTTTAAGATCGGAAAACATGTTCTTCTATGAGAACTTAAAATCCAGGAAGGACACGAGAAAGTCAAAACCAGCATTAAAGAGTAGCGAAATATAGGACGTAACTTGATCTTCCACCTTTGCACCATTCCTTCAGCCACTTTTGCACCTCCTTTTTCCACACACCAATTTTTTTTTTTCCCTGTAATATATTAGTTTCCTCCGCCTTCTTCTCTTTAACCGATACCGGTAATTTGCAATTAAACCAACGGAATTATAATGAAGTGCGACGATAAAACATTATCGCGTAGTTTGAACATCCCTTCTTTCTTGATAACGTAAATAATATGCATCCTATATTTATATTCGAGTTAAATTTTTGTTTTTTGAAAAATCTTTAATGTTGTTGAATGCTGCGTTTTGTATCCCGTTTTAATAGAATATCGTCATCATACCTCTAGTATGATACCTCGTTTAGTCGATTTTATTTAAATCAATCCTGATACCGCATTTCGCTATAAAACTGCTAACTGTTAGATGAGCAAGTGATTTTTTTTAAAGTTTAGATCCGACTAGAACTTGTTTTTCAGAAACGGTTATAACAGTCTGATTCCCTGACCGAAGTCATTTGCAAACGTGTAAGACATTCATTAAACCGTCTCTCTAAATCCTCTCTGCCATATGACATAGATTTCGAAAATTTTAGTACTCTTTTTTCAAGAATAAATAAAAGACTAATTTTTGCTTTTGCACTGATATTCGATTCGTTGTATAATTTTCTCGTGCTTGAATATTTTTTTTTTATGACTTTTAACCACATTCTTTGTGCACTTCGAGTTTCGATAGATGTATAAGAAGTGAATATCGTTTTATTGTCGTCCAAAATAATCGAGACTTTCTGTTTCGAAATAGACACATATATGATTCGTTTACTTTTAATAAAATAGATTACCGGATGCAGAATAGAAAATTTTGTTTTTCTGCTCAAAAAATTACATATTTAAATTGTTGAAATAGCGCACTTAATTTGTATGTAGCACAGTTGAAATTAATTTATTTTTCGGAACTGTTTTTTGTTATTTATTTTTAAGTTATCGATTTTAAAATTGAATACTGAATATAAAAAATTAAATATTTGAAATTGAATACCCTTCGGCTTCGACTAAAGCTTACTTTCGGTCGGCCACTATATGCAACATCCAGTTATAATATTTGTTTACGGGATTGCTTTTTTTTTTTTTTTTTTTTTTTTTGATCCTGCCGGTAAAGAAAAGCTATAAACCCACGTAAAATAAGATTTAATCGGACATGTTAATGAAGAATTTTCTAAAAATCAATGAGTCGAAAATTAAAAAGAAAGAAAAATTCAAAAAACTACGGAACTAAATGAAAAATGTAATAAAATTTTTTCAAAATATTTCCAAAATTCCTCCTTTTGTTCCCTTCACTTGTTTTTTTGATGTTGTAATAGATTTCCGAATTAATTACCAAAAAAACCGGTTATAGACATTATTATTATTTTGGTAAATGGACAAATACAAAATAAAACTAATTATTTTATTAACTTTTCATGGCAATAAATTATAGAGGATCAAATTAGAAAACATACAGTTTTGTGCGAAGATGCGATAGCTAAAAATAATCCAAACAAAATGGTTGATAACACGGCATCCATCGCCCGATTGGCCAACAGAGTGCTGCAAATCGCGAAACAAGAAGCTGAAAATTCGGAAGATCCATCGTTCATTGCCGACGTTAATAAAGCTGCTAATGAACTGCAAGCGAGTAAATATATTTTTAAATACTTTTGAGTTTAATTATTCATTATAAAGTTCTATCAAATTGAACGTCTACAAAGTGGGCATCCAACACTGCGGGACACTAAGAATAAGCTGGAAATTTTATTATAAAGTCGGGAAAAAATTAAACATAGTCAAAAGATATTTTCGATAAAAACTAAACATTTAAAGTAAAAAATTTAAGTGTTTTTTTTTTTTAAATGTTTTACTCGTTAATATTTTATAGAATCATTAACGTATTTATATAAAATGCGCTGACGGTCGAATATTAAAGTAAGCAAAAAAAAAAACTACAATGTTCTTTTACAGTTTGCGTTTAATTTTTCCGCTAAATGACTTATTCTCCAATAAAGCATCTATTTATGCCGTGGGTAATAAATATTTATGTCTTTATTGCCAGTTCATAAGTAATGTATGTTAAAAGGATAACAAATTTTGTCAACAATGTATCAATAAATTCTACAGATCACGAAAATGCATCTATAGAACCATAGGAAACACCAAATAATACGAATCGCAATTGACTTTCAAAATGGCAAGAAGATTAAAGAAAAATTCGCTTCTAGAATATGTATATATATTTTTTTATTTATTTTTTTTCTACCTAAAAAGGAAAATTATTTTCTAGAATTGGCAGAAAATGTAAGATTCTATTTAGATGTAATGGAACAGCTTTCGAACTGTATTTCTGCGACTTTTCATTCAGTTCAATAGCATTGATCAACTCGACGCCAACGAGTTCAATTTTTTTCCCCCTAAGACCAAAACTAAATCTAGAAAAACAGTGATTTTAAAATAATGATTCAATCTAAAATGTTGTGATAAATAAAGTACAAAGCATTTAAGTATCAAACTTTCATACTCTGACATGTCCGACGAAGCATTTTTTCAAAACTTTAGTACAGTATTCGTTATGTCGATTGTTGGTAGTTTCCTTTATGTACCTTTCTTTACACTTCGTTATCTGCATTAAACTCGACTTATCCTTTTCATTTCGCCAAATTGCCTATCAGTAAAGCTTTGTTTTCTTTTTGCTTTTCTCATTAACAAAATTTTTATTAATTTCCATGCATTGGATTATATGGCCTAAATATTACGTTCTACTTTTTAAATATTATTGACAAAATTTTTATAAAAAAAAAAATGTTATTTCATGTACATACTGGAACTCGTATATTAAAATTTGTTTGAGTAAAATTTTTCGTCCATATATTTTTTATTTGTTTGTTTTTTGTTTTTTTGGAGGGAGAGCGTTTTGTAATTTTGACATTACTATTAGAAAATATTTTTATTATTTTCCACCAATCAAAATATTTCACAAATTAATAATTGTTTCAAATCAAAATAGCGGTAACCCCAATGGTTCAAGATGCAAAGGCTGTTGCTGTGGATACAAAGAATTCAGCTGCTATTTCTCGTTGGCGAGATTCTAATAAGAAGGTAAGTCAGTTCTCGAATTATATCGATAAATTTCGCCTATACGGAATATTTCCATACGTATTAATTGTTCTATTTAAAAATTAAACTGTAACGATAATTATGATAAATTTATTTTGCAGCTTTTGAACGCCGTTGGTAATATTAGGAAGGCGTTAACCATTTCACCGGATTTAAATGGCTTACACGTCGATGGTAAAATCACTATTTATATGCTTCGTTTTGTTTTTTTGTTTTTCGTTTTTTTTTCTTAGAAGAGAATTAATATTAAATTCGAAAATTTCTTCTTGTGCCAAATAAAAATTACATCCAAACTTAATGTTTTCCGAAATATCTAATCGTCAGCTAAAGATAATATAGATTGACGATTTCTTAGAAATTTCTTTATTCAATTGTCACAGAGAATAAATAAGAAAACAGCGAGTTTGTGTTTGTAAAACAAAATTTCCGATAAGAAAGAAATACAGGGCTAAAATAATTCGGAGAAAAAGTTTTGAATTCATTGAGTTTTTAATAAATGTTTGGATTAAAGGATGTTGACAATATAGTGACAAAAAGTTTGAAAATATTATTAATTGATTATAAAATCAATTTTATATGGCTGCCTGTTTTATTCGGATTAATAAGTGATCTTTATAGTACTCTACAGTATTATGAAATGAAATCCTTATTTTAACTACTTTTTATTTAAATGTAAACTTAATGATAATAAAGAATCTTTTATCATCCCGTTTGTTAATTATAGAATATATTAAGCTATAACAAATACAAATATAACAAACAAATTCGAATTATAAAATGATTGCTTACTTTCTAAGTAAGCAATCATTTTATACTTAAGTTTGTTTGTTATATTTGTATTTGTTATAACTTAATATAAACTTAATGATGTTAACATATTTACGAATCCTAAAGAACTGTAAATTCTAAACATTTTGAAGCATATTTTATTACTGAAAAGTGGACTTGTATCTGTTTAAAATACTACCACTTACAAGTAGGTATATAAACTTACGATTACCGTTTACAAAATTTAATGGAAATAGGAGAAGAAAAAGCTAATGGAATTTTACGTATGAATAAAATTAATAACATTTAATTTACATAACGAAAAACTATTTATCAGTATATTAACTTCCATTACCTCAAACTAAATGCTTCGTTATATCATCTTTATCTATTAACACCTTAAGTACTATTCAACATGGTGTTGGAAAAACGAATTCATTTAATTAATAAAATTTAACTTATTTTCTATGTAAAGCTAAAATATTTTATAAATTCGCATGCGTATGTTTTTTGTAATAAACGAAAAAAAATATATACATATATATATAAAAACAAAAATTTTCACGTGGAATTGTGAACGCGAATATTTAATAAATAGTAGAATGTAGTGTTTAATGCACAGTACACACCTAGCTTGTAGATATTATTGTGCACTTAACTTGTTATAGATGCAGCTAAATATAATATACCGGTTGAACCGCATATTACTACCGCAGACAATTTGTATAAAGGTATATTTTTTGGTTCACTTTTTGTTTCCTTTTAAATATATTTAATGAAAATTTAAAAATCTTATTTTTATTGTAAAATTAGATTTGATAAATATTATTCACTGTTTACCAAACATTTCTCAATTTCCTTATTTTTTCTCGACAAAAAAATGAATTAATGTAAAAACTACTAGAACCGCTACACATAAATTGTTGTTAATTGATAATGAAGAATAAATTGTTAAGGAATAAAAAGTGTGTTAATAAGAAGAAAATAAAATAGGAAGATTTTTTCTTTTCCCTTAATTATATTTTTAATTCTCGTAAACTATAGCCTCTCTATTCCGTTTATTTTCAAAAAAAAATCGAAATTTCTGGGTAAATCATATGATTTGTCTTCGATAACTTCAATTTATTTTCTGCGACATTATATTCCTTTGTCGTATTCTTTTTAAATGTGAATTTTATCACGCCGTAAACATTTTTTAATTTCTCTTTAACTTTTTTTCGTTTCTTTTTTTAAATAACTCTAAAGGGTCAGAAAATTTCAATGGCTTCTTAATTTTCCTTATTCGAAGAGGCTGTACTGAATCAGTTTTATTTTTTTTTAGTTACAACAATAAACGGATAATACATATATAATTTAATTAAAATTAAATAATCAACATGTTGTGGATGCTAACTTCGTAATCACGGTAATCGGTTTTTGTTCCGCTCTATCATCGGAGCGTTTCTTTATTTATTCCAAAATCTTTTTAAACTTAATATTTCTACTCCTTATAATGCTGCACGCGTTCTTTCATTTCCATCGCCATTTTCCACTGCTGATCTTATATGAAAACCGAAATAACTTATTACAATTTTTGTCAAACGTGTGAGTCAACCCCTTTATATACCTCTCCCTTCAAAAAAAAAAAATCAATGGAACATTTAGAATACGAATATCATGAATAATACGAACTCTTCTCCTTTACTATTCCACGTTTGTAAATCAGTACTGCATCCGGTGCTCATTTTGATTTCTTAACACATCCTTTTTTTCTTTCTGTTACTTCCTCTTGCAGACATTTATACTTTAGATGAATTCGGTCAAACAAGAACCTTATTAAATGAAACGCAGTGAAAAAACTGATTCAAAATATTCTGTATTTCAGTATTTCTTCTAAGTTTTTTTTTTTTTTTGCAAGTTATGCATCGATTTAGTTTAAATTTGTATGATTTACTTCTTATGTAGTTGTCACTGCCGTGTATTATCTTTATTCGTTAATTCATTATTTTATCGATACTATTTCTTCTTTTTTTTTTTCTTTTTTCATAGTCTCTTCAGATTAAAAAAAAACAAATGCGATCAGCTTTACATATGAAAGAGTTTTCATATGTAAAGCTGATCGCATTTGTTTTTTTAATCACTCTTTCCTTTCATTCTTTTTTATTACCTGCACAGTATAATTTTCTTTTATTCCATCCCGTTTTCATCGATACCTTGTCGTATTGAACTAACTAACCCGTTTATTCGTTTTTTAAAGTATTCTTTAGTTCTAACCCGGTTATTTATTTAGTTTGGCAAAACGAAATTGGAATTTTTAAAATTTAACTTGTATCTTTTTTTTCATTCTTTATTCAAGATTCTAGTAGAACGTAAAAATAAATGTAGGTAAAATGGTAATGTTTTTTCGTATTTGAAACGCGAATAGACAATAAAATTTGCATATTCAGATATTAGTAAAGTAAATAAATACAGTTAGTCTACTCGTGTAAGTGCATACTTACAATAGGCTCCTCTATATTCATTCGGAAAAGTGTAAAAATTATAACTTTTTTTATTCCTCAACTAGCTTTAGTAAATATTTTAAATTCCGAAAGTTCTAAGAATGTATAATTTTACATTCACAATCAACGCGTCCGATAGATGTTAGACGTGTGTATTTATAGCTATAAAACGGAAATACGAGATTTGTGCACTCAGTAATTTAGATGTGTAACCCGTAACTTTATCAATGATAGAAGTAAAATTTTTCGGTGTTGGTTCTAATATTAATTGCAATTTTTCCTTTAATTATGTACATATAATTTTGATAATATGTAACTAAATTCCAGATGTGGAAGCTAAAATTAAATTACCCGAGAAATACAAACAAGATGCTTCTATTGTGGAAGGTATATAACATTATGCATATCGATTATTACTATAATTTAACACCTAACATGTGTGTCTTACTTCAGTTAATAATAACATTCATACTTTAACATTTTCCAAGATTTAATAATAATCGCTCAAAGTAATATTTCTCTAAACGATACTGTTACGAACTCTCATTTAGTAAGTCAAAAATATTTAAATTATACTGAAAAAATTATCGCGCGCAGTGTAGCTTTAAAAGTAGCGTAGAATTAGCTTTGTAGATTTATAGAGATAATCGAATTTTTGCTTTGTCTTTTTTTTTTATCGTAGAGTTAGTAGAAGCGAAAATTCGGCTAATGTATTTATTTAGTGTACCGTAAAATACTTTCTTAATTGCTTGTGTGTCTGCGCGTATGTTGATGTATATATATATTTTATATATATATATATATATAATATGTAAAACATTTTAGAAATTCCACCACCTAGACATGTTCCATCGAGAATTGCTACCTCACCGCGTCATTTACCAGCGGAAACCGATGATGAAGATGATATGTTCATGCATGCTCCCCTGCCGAATCAACCAATTATGGTAAATTAAATATAAATACTTAATTTGCATTGTTTTAATATTGCCGTTATATTAAGATCGCGTAAAATTAATTTTCGTATAGGTTAAAATTTACTTTAAGGAGTAATAACTTCAAGAATTATTAAAACATTTGAAACTTTTATGGTTAAACGTTAAAGAAAATTCAAAAAAACTCTTTATTCACTTGAAGAATCGTCTTTGGTATATTTTACTTTTTCATTTTAAATTAACCAATTACTAGTAATACTTTTAAAGTGAACAAACCTATAAGATGATAAATGTCCAAAGCCCTGGTATCGAAGTATTTTTTTCATTGTATTCATGAGTTGAAAGTCATCGCACATTTCGTTGTTTTTAAGGGTACCAGTTTAAAATTCTGCTAATTTTTAAATGATCACTTTTGAAAGGAATAGTAAGTAAAAGAAAAAAATTTGGGAAGAAGAACTGTTTTAATTGATATTACCAGAAAAATTATGAAAAAAATAAAATATAGTAAAAAGAAAGATAAAAATGATAGGTAACGTAAATAAATTATAAGTATAATCAAAACATTAAGGTATCAGTTGTTTATCCCTGTGAGATCGAATTTTCGCAATAATCGGGTTGCTTTGAGAAAACAAAATCCGGCTTTAACGGATTTCCTTGGCCTAATTTTTCAGAAACAGACGTTGTCAATGATAGTTGTTGATTCAGTTTAGATATATTTAATATTTAATTTTGAATGCATTATAAATTATATTTTAATCTTTTCGATAATAATGCTAACAATAACTAAAAGTTATTTAAGTTAATTTTTTAAACGTATCTCCACTTTGGAAAAACAATAATGATTAATGCCTTTTTTATTCCTCCTTTAATTATTAAATTAACATATATTAAAACGGTATTGTTAATAAAACATCAGTTTTCCGATAGAATTCTTATAATATGTTATATATACATATATTTTTTATTTGTATATGTGTGTTGGAAAACGAATGCGTGTATTTTATGTAAAATTAAAAAATACAATGACGCAAATATTAGTATAACTACACTACATTCGTAAAATTATGATTTATTTAGAACTTTGTGATACGTGAACTTATTCTTCTTCTTCTTTAGCCGTTTTCAGTCCACTGCTGGATGAAAGCTTCTCCTAATTTTTTCCATGTTTCGCGGTCTTGTGCTTCTTCCCACCAGTTTACTCTAAATTTTCGAATTTCATCTACTCAGCAATTCTTCGGCCAGCCTAGAGTTCGCTTTTTCTCAGATTCCTTAATTAAATAATTTAATTTTACAAGAAAATTGTGTCGTCAAGAATTCTTGTATTTGGAGAAAGTTCAAATTTATATTTACCGATAACAATTATTATTAATATTTTTAGGCTGCTGCTCATGGATTACATCAAGAAGTACGTCAGTGGTCTAGTAAAGATAATGAAATAATCGCAGCTGCTAAGAAAATGGCTTTACTAATGGGACGCCTGTCGCAGTTAGTGCGCGGTGAAATGGGAACAAAGCGCGATCTTATTACTTGCGCAAAAGCCATTGCAGAAGCTTCTGAAGAGGTTACTAGATTAGCGAAAGAACTGGCTCGACAGTGTACGGATAAACGAATGAGAACGGTACAAAAAAACTTTGTTAACTTTGTTAATACGTTTGAAGAACAATTCTATTTAGAAATCCGTATGCGTTGCGAATATTTAAACTTTACTAATACTATGTGCCCCAAAAGTATTCGCTACTTTTTATTGTTGGGCTAGTATTCGAATTACATATTTTAATTAATTAGCGCAATAAAAAAATTATAAATAAATATAACTTTTACACGAACAACTGCGAGAATTAAAAATGGCTTTTAATATTTACAAAAATATAACTATGCTCGCTTAATATTTATTTCTGAATTTTTTTGCTGTTACATTTTTAATTACTCAATTTATATTTATTTTTTTTTTGAATTAGTAACTGAAGAGTACGCAAGCCACACTCAGATGCTTAAATTTTATATTTAATAATATAAAAAAATGTTGTAGAATATAAATGAAAGCTTGCCTACTCGTTTATATACTTCAACATTTCAAATATATCTTCATAACATACATACACCTATACTATACACATGCATGTTTATAGAAGTAAATACGTTTAACTATTAAGAGTGCCGTATTTTAAAATTGTATTCTTAAAAAAAAAAAAGAATCAAAACATACACCGAACAAAATATAGTTCAACAAAGTTGAATCAAAAATTGATGATGGGGAGAAAGGGAATGGAAACAGCAAAATGAAAAAAAATTGATTGATAATCGAAATATCTTCTGATTTAATTTCTACTCTCTGATATTATTAAGTTGATTAACTATGCTTTCACAACTTTGGCACTACTTACTATGGTATTTAAAATAATATGATATATAAAAATTGAATCATTTGTTAAATTGCATTATTTCTTATATACATCTGTTTTTATTTTCCAAAACCCGGCCCATTTATCTTTCACTTTAACCTAAAATTCCCTTGTGATTCGTGGTAACTTAATTTCTCTTCTCATTCTGTTTTAATCGTAATGTATTCCTGCCGTTTGGGAAACTTTCTTTTTTTGTCCTTTTATTAGTGTTTATCGTTTCCATCTCTTCCTTATTTATTTCATTTAAATTTTGTACTCGGCATATAATCTCAATAATATTTTATTCGAATATTCTTCTATCTACACTAGAAACAGTTAAAATTTGATATCCCATAGCTTCTTTTATAGCTTTGCTTTTTATTCTTTGTTTATTATTTTCAATAATATTATCAGTTTTAAATTACGGTGAAATCTGAAATTCTATTTTTCATTTGTTAATTATTATAACTCTCAATAGTTATTTACTCATTAGTCATAGTTGACAAATCAGGAAATAAGAAAATAAATTGTAAATACTACAACTGTGTGTGTGTGTGTGTGTAATATATATATATATATATATATATATATATATAAAAGTAAAGCAAGTCCCATATCCTTGACAGAGCGTTGGGGATTGTGAAGTTAAGCTTTCCATAATGGTACAAAGCCCAACGGAACTAATAAGAGTAGGGGGGCCAGTTCCTTTCTACTTCGGATCCGCCTTTACCTTCCTAGATTTCTCTGGTACCCAATTATTTTAGGCTAGATAAACCTAGGAGCGATTCGGATCTGGAACGAGACAAGTCTCGATAACCCATGACACCTCTAGTTTGGTGGTCAAGCGCCTTAACCACTAGGCTACCGCGTTTCCTATATATATATATACATATAGCAAAATAACACCAAATAAGTTACTCGTTGCAGTAGTATAGAACGATCTAAAGAACTACAAACTAAACATGTTTTTACATTTGCCATATTTAGATGGTAGTTACGTTAGTTATATGTAAAAGTTATCAATCACAGGTATAATATAATAAAAATTAAAAAAAAAAACTCAACGAGAAATACCGAAAACTCTAACAAATATTATAAATTAATTACGAAATACAGCGCGTGTTTGATTAAATCTGTTTATTAATGTTTTTGCTGAAACGTTTTCATTTTATATTTTCAAAGGCAATTTTATGTGTGTGTACGCGCGACATGTATATATATATATATATATATATATATCACATGTTCCGGAATTAAACAAAAAAGTAATTTGGAGTAAATTGTGTATAAAAAAAAAGAAATATAAAGATATACAGTTTGAGCTGATTTCAGTCTAAACCTCCTCTCTGTTTTTCTATTTGCTTCGATTTTTCGCTGTTTTCCACTGGTCATCTTAAAATCTATTTCACCTCCACATCATATTCTTGCACGACCCAATACTCTTTTTTGAAAGGGTTTCTATTTCCTAGATAACATTGACCATTGATGATCTCTCATCTTACGACCAGACCATTTCCACTTGTAAGATGTTTTATACATATTCTGCTGTTACTCCAGTTTTCTTTCTACTGTCCATATGTTTTCATTTTTCTTTATGTGTTATTCCGAAGATTGATCTTTGTATGCTTCTTTCAGTCATTTCCAGTTTATTCATCCGCTTCTTTGTTATTGCCGGTATACCATTTCTATAAATGACCAATACAAAAATTTGCCTAATTTGGCAATAATAACTACACGTATCGAATTGAACTGAAGAAAACTAAAAACAAAGAAAAATAAAACCAGTCAATATTCCAAAAACTAAAGCACCGTTTGTTTTAATAACAAAAATTAAGCATCACTGATTCTGAATTGGTTGCTTTTTTATATCATTTACGTTTATTTTTGCTTTTAAACGATTGTTATCATTTTTTAGGGGCTGCTTCAAGTATGCGAACGTATACCGACTATTGGAACACAACTGAAAATTTTATCAACTGTTAAAGCTACTATGTTGGGAGCTCAAGGTAAATTATAACACTACACATTTCATTAACACATATTTTGTAGAAAATAACCTACTTTCATTCTTTTTTTAAATACTCTAATAAATTCCCCCATTAAGAAATAAAAATACTACCACTGTTTGAACTATTAGCGGGAACGTGTTGTATATTAAAATATTGATTTTTCGTAATATTAATTTTTGTGTAAAGGTTGGTATTTAGGCTTAAAATTGAGAACAGTATCGCAAGAATAACGGTTGCTTTTTAATTATTCACGCATTCGTTAATTTAAAACGTTTGTAACTTGTCATTTCGAATTTTATTATATTAGGTGGTAAATATTAAAATTTTTCAAAAAGGAAAAAAACAAAAAAAAATAATTAACATAATTTAATGTTTTGCGAAACTAGTTTTTATTGTAACTTTCTAATTAGTTAGAAAACAATTTTGACTTGATCCAAAAAAAATTAATGTTGAAGTCCGCATTAGAAAAATCGAATCCTTGTTTTGTATCTATTTTTTATTTTGATTAGCGAATGTGCTAAAGGTACATAAAATTTTACATTTACAAATGTATTCTAAAAGATAGTTTTAATTTTTAATTAAATTCCGTCCACTGTCCGTTCGCTTAATGTGTAATTTTTATTCACATATGTAGCTTCTTACGGGGTTAATTCGTTTTTAATTAGATCCTCCTTCTTTTTTCCCTTTTTTTTTCTTTTTTTTTTTTAGAGGGCGGTTTTACATATTATAAAGGTAGTATGTAAATGTATATTTTCGGACATCATTATTAATAGTAAAACGAATACCAAATTAATTTTGTTAATATTGCAGTAGTATAATGTTTTTTAAACTCACTATTACGAGTGGTACAAGATGTTGCCCAACGGTGAATGCAGTTTAAAATTTCGAACATTATTATAAAACTTACATCGACAGTGATCGGCATGATTTTAACAATTTCTATTTATTAATTAGTATAGACTTGTGAATATAATCTTCGTGGTCGGTAGATGAGGAGATACCTTAATTTCTGTGACTTTGCCTACACATAAATTGAGAAGCGTTATTTTAAAGGATTTTATTGATCGATTGGTTAACATTTACTGCATAAACGATAACATTTTTTTACTACACTTACGCCAGTTAATTTTGCGTAATATTAGATCGTTCGTATTTGAAACAATTGCAATAGAATTAAGGGCATTCTTTTTTTTTTTTAATCTTTTACTCTAATTGCAAACCTATAGTGATCGTTCTAAATTGGAAAATTAAACATTAATTTAAATCACTTCTACGCGGCAAGTCTGATGAAGTAAATAAAGTATCTTTATTTATATTTTTGCGTAAGGAAATTGAATGACGATTTTAATTTACGTCGAGATTATTATCTCTAACCAAATAAAGCTAAATTTTAAATTTAAAATAGTAATTATACAGTATATAAAATACATTAATATTTAGTAATATAATACTTGAAGAAATTCATTTGACAGTTAAATAATTCTTCACGTGCCCCCCCCCCCTCCAACTAAAATACAGTTACCATAAAAATAAGAACATTTTTGAAGGGTTAATTTTCATGCGGAAAATATAAATAAAACTAAATCTCTACTTTTAAAATTCCGAGTTTACAGGGAAATAAGTTAATTTTTAATTCTCCTCTAAAGGAATCGCTTAAGTTATGTATGAATATATATTAAACGTCATGTGTTAACGGATGCGTAGTTCCAGAAAAGTATCTCACAATCCCACCACAATACCTTTAATTATTACTATTAATTTTAGTTAATTTAAGTTAATCAGCTAATGAACTAAATTTATCGTAACGAAAACATTTCGAACTATATATATATATATATATATATATATATATAAATGTGTATTAGGTACATGTGCGTGTGTTTGCGCGCGCACGTCTTAATAAATGTATACACTGCATAAGATATACAAAATTTAAGATATTTTTATAACTATGTAAGAACGAACGAAGATATGTAGCAAAAAAGTGAATAAATAAAACTTCAGAGTAATAAAATAACGTCCATACAATTTATACAGTCGGGTAAATTTTCAAAACCAGATAACGAAATTTAAGCATTCCTTGCTATATCCTTTGTCCTCATACCGCATAGCAACGGAAAGAGTTATTCTCGGATGTGATTATTAAAATTCCATATACAGGCTTAACTTAAGAGACCTTCAATGTTAGTGTTAGTTGAGTGGTTTCCTACACTGCCGAATAAGGTGAAAGACTGTCGTGGCATAGCAATTTCTAAAAAAAAAATTATAAGAAGTATTGGAATGTTACGCAATGATAAATATGGAGAGAATTTAGAGCTATTTGAGCATTTCGATTATCAGAACGTTCTCGTATCATCGTGCAGCTGAATTTTCATGTTGCATTACTCGCGAGTAGAAAACAAAACGAGGAAAAGAAATCTGACGAAATGTAACGAAAAAATGATGGTATACAAAACACAAGTAATAAAGAAAACAGAAAAAACAAGGCATTAAAAAGAAGAGATAGTGATTTGTAAAATCCAGTACTGTGTTTGTAACGGCGTAAAAAATGTTATCCAAAGATAAGCGAAGAAAGTAGACGAGCAACGTGTTTTGGGAATCGTAGCCTTAGCATGAGGAAACAATTAAAACAAGAAGATCGGCAACTCTGACATGTATCAATCGATTAAATCGGAATTCCGAAAATTAGACACGTTTAAAAGAATGCTATAGCCTGTTGGTAATCTTTCATTTCTTTTCAAAATCAACGAACATTATAATAATTAATGGAAATTTTTTCTTCCTCTTCTCTCCGTAATATTATACATTAGCGAAAAATACTGATGAGCCGAAGCAAACTGCATAAACGAACGAAATAAGTAAATAGTTTAGGCGTCGTAAAGTTATGGCGAATTAACGTCGTTGGAAAGTTATTTATTTTCAAATTGTTAACGTCATCGCAATGACTATAAGAGAAACGTTTGTTATTATAGCAGAAGAAATAAGTTTTTAATTATGTAACGCGGTTATTTATATTTTAATTTTCCTTAAACAGAAATTATACCCAGGATGGAATTAGCCGAATTACAAGGCGGTAAACTATTTTCATACCATTCGCAGCACAGTTTTTGTCTCCTGTTTTTTTGTTTTTATTTTTTAATTTTTTTTTTTTTTTTTTTTTTTTTTTGATGCGACTTGTTTTTGTTTTTTTTTTTTTGTAATCATGTTTAATAATCACTTTTTGCCTTTTTTTAAATATTTTTACGATTTTGATTTAGCGTAATTTTATGCCATGATTTTTTCCTCTTCCGTGCATGACATAATATTCTGATCGATTGATGCGGTTTTCATAAATACGTAACTTTGTGTCGACTCAGCTAGATAATGGCATGTACTTTTAACAACCGCACGGTTCTATTTTTTGTCTTTTTTCTTTTTTTTTTTTTTTTTAAATTATATTTTTATTCTGTTTACTCTCAGTATTATTACATATAAAATTTTGTAGGATTAAGTGTTATGTCGCGATTTCGTTCCCCTATTAATAATGCTCATTTTATTATTTTTCTATATGTTGCGTGCGCGCTTATATTATGGTCTGCATTTTATCGCCACTCAGACATGATGATCGGCAACTGTAAGTTATACATAGTCGACGAATTGAATTAGGAACACACAGTACATCTGTAGATATGTATTGTTCACTTTGTGAAATCACACATATAACTGATGATTTATTATTACTAGTTTTTTTTTTTACTTTTTTTTTTTTTTTCTTAAATCACTTTAACACGTTGTTTTCATTCTCCTGCAATAATATCATCCATGCAATACTCGTTTTTCGCTTGAACTGACGATTCACCTTGTAAAAATTTTTTCCTATATTGAATTCCGCTTAGTTGAGATAATGAATTTTCAAAATTTGCTCTCGTAATCGAATCGGCAATATTTATATATTTTTAAATTCGTTTCAACTGTACATAGTATAAAATGTTTACTAATTATTCTTTCTTCCGACTTCCGGTGAATAATAACAGAGTCGCACGCGGTATATCAGTTCGTTTTAAATTTTGATTTTTGTCATCTGTTTGGGGTTCCAGTGAAGCAGAAATTTCATTAAGAAAAAAATAAAATAATAATCATAATAAAAAGAGCCCAACACTAACTATGTTAAAGCTGCAATTTACAAAAATTTGCTGCTTTTCCCGCTAAACTCTTGTAAAATTTTTAGCCAATTTTGAAATGTGTGTTGGTTAAATTATATTTTCATCAGAACTAATCTCTCTCAATTAATTAATTGGTGGTTCAATATGTTCTTCAGGTTGTTAATATAAATGGAATAAGATTAACAACGTTTAAAGTTGAAAATGTGCCGATGACTTCGCGTAAAATTAACCGTTTTTTTATTTATTTATTTAGTTCCATTTTTTGCACTCGTATTAGCTTAATTTTAAACGTGTAATATGAAATTAAAATAGAGTAATTATTAATTATTTTTTTCCCCGTTAAAAACTGATTATTTTCAACGTAAATTTAATTGCATTCGCTCAATTATAATATAATACATAGATCTGTCTTTATTGCCTGAGAAAGACAAAAAATGTAATATCGAATAGTTATGCAATGCATTTCATTTTTAATGTAAACCATAAGAATCCTGTCTATTACGTATTAGTTAGCTAACCGGTGTAAGGAACTTAGCTCTTGAAGTTGATACAGAATTTCCGTTTTATTGAAACTAAATAATTATTATAGTGTCCTCCAGGAGGTTTAGGAGCCTACAGTTAAGGTACTCGCGACTAACAAACCAGAGCTGTCATAGATTTTCGAGACTTGTCTCGTTATAAATTCAAATCGCTCTCAAATTTACCCAGCTTATGAAATAACTGGGTACCAGAGAAATCTGGGAAAGTAAAGGCGATAGATGAGAAAACCTCAGTATTTCTTTCAAGTCCATTAGGCTTAGTATGAAAAACTTTATTTGCACAATCCATGATACCTTATCAAGGATATAGGACTTACTTTACTTTACTAACTTTCCTTGAGGATCTTAGCTCCCTGCTCGCTTCAGTCGCATCCACGCAGCTTTGTTATTTGTTAAACCGTCAAAAATTCTATTCAAGTGTTCGCATTTTAATTTTATTTCCAGTTATTTAATTCTCTGGCAATAGAAATTAACCTGGCTAAAGGAGGAAGCCAATTTTCAGCTTACCGGTAGAAAGCTGAGAATCCACTATTTGAACACGCGGATAAAAATGCCTAATGCTTTAGACGCCAATCGCTCTGCGGTGTGAAGTAGTTGAATTTAGATGTGATAATTTATTCGCTTTCGTGTCTTTCGTGTTTGTTCGACGTTAGCGAGTCACTAAGGGTGCTTTGTGAAGAATAAATAAACGTGCAACAATAGCGTCAGTAGCCAATGAGATCGTTTAACTAACCAAGTATTTCTTTACGTTGGCAGAATGACCAACGCGGCGCTGAACACTGCGCAATTTTTACTAATGATAGTCTGTTAAAAAACAGTAACAAGTTCTGTATCTGATACAAAAAAGTATAAGTAACATAAGCTATTCCAAATTATTAACTATTACAGTTACACTTTCTATTTCAGGTATAGTTCAGTGTCAAGTCCAATTCTAATGTAAGTCAAGAGCAGAAATAACAAATTGCGTGGGCGACAACAGGCATTACATTCTTTTTTATATACTCTTTTTACTGTCAATACCCCAAGAATTGCTGACCGCAAAATTAAGGCATTGTAAATACTGTTTACACATATGACACTCATAATTTTCTATTGTCCGAAACTAGCACTCTAAGTTGACTGCAATCTTTAATATCACATCTACGATATTCCGCATGCTTCAAAATTGTTTGGTACATAGTTTTTTTTTTTTTTTTTTTTTTACTTTATATTATTATTGGAAATCTCGAATTCGCCAGCAGAAATGCGCTCAGCGCTTTTTTCTCCCAGGCAAAAATTTTTTAGTTACTACAAAAGTTAAAATATAAAAGTTTCCTGTACTTTTGCCTATAATTGCATGATGCAATAGAAATAAGAAAGGAAAATGTTATTTAACGATCGCTTAAAAGTGATAAAAAACCGATAAAATAGGTGCAATTAAATTTTGTAAAAGATTATTTTGGTAAAAATAAGAAATTTTAATAATTTTTATAATTATAAATACTAGGTTTTAATAAAAGGTATTCTGAAAGAAAATTATAATAGAAATATATTTACACCAAAAAAAGAATAATCGAAATATATTCGACTACTGTAGTATACGTAGTTAGGTAGTGATATTTCGTTCGGGTAGGGCCTGGTCTCTGATGTACATTGAAAATATAGAAAAAATTCCACTTGCACCACTGAGTTAATATCAAATCATTGACGAGTACTCAAAATAAATAAATAAATGAAATATAATCGAAATATAATTTCTATTATTCTAAGAAAGTATAGATTACAATTCTTTTCTTTTACGTTTGCAAAGATCCACTATTAGTACGTCTACATTTTTATATTAATTAAACAACAGTGTAATAATGGGATGAATTTGTATTCTTTATCTGGCCGAAAACCAGTAAAGTAAAGTGAGCTCCATACCCTTGACAGGGCGTCCGGATATCAAACATTTAAAAAGCTTCGATACATCGGAGTCATATTGGTTTTTTCTACAGATAGTTGTAATTTCTCTACATTGTCAGAAATGTTTTTCGTACTTTTTAATGTTATATCTGCCGTAACTAGTGCTCGCGACTGTATGTTGTTCATTTAGACTGAACAATGCGGTTACTAGCCGTTTCCTATGTCAAAATACAAGTATTTTTAAATGTCTACGAAAATTCTGCTAAACGAAAAATTCTTTGACACGCTTTGTACGCAGATGACACCTTATACATGCAGTCGCTTTTTTATAAATTTGTAACAATTGGGAACATAGTGCGTGTATTTTTATTCTTAATTAAATGTAACATTTTAGTTCCGACAATAAGTATTATCTCCATACTGTTGTATAATTTGATCGTAATATTTAAATCTACAGATGATTGTTACATATATATATATATATATATGTGTGTATATGTGTAACTTAAACTATGCGCGCAACTGATCCTGGTGTGTGTGTGTGTGTGTATGCTTTTGAAATTACGATAAAAGGAAAGATAATTCTAAACAGTCGGATGGACTTGTCGTTAATAATTACTAACATATAATTAAAATGATTACCGTTCCTATCTGCATTTTTCGACTACGAACTATGACAATACTTTTTTGCATCTAAGTTAATGCATATTTATTATTTATGTTTATCATAACCATTTAATGTGCAGAGATTTTCAGATATCCAATCGGTACGCGGCATTTTTGCATTTGTATTCGTTGTGAAATCATCGTACACTAAGCGTTACTTTCTTGACACATTACGATGAACGTCGTAAGGTACTTTATAATATATACATTATTTATTTCAAAGAGTGGTGATGATCTGGCTTATCATTTAAAAGTGTCCATCATACATTTTGAAGTTTTTGTCCTTTGCATGGCACGCTATTCAATAAGTTTACAATACATTTCAGTAATTTTAATTCTTTGAAACATTTCATCCTTTCGGCGAAATCATTTTCCTTTTTTCTTTTTTCTTTTTTTTTAATTACAATTTTTCTTTCGCTTAATAGATTAGTTATTTCATCTAGTGATGTATAATACCATCGGAAAACATTTTACACTTTAATGTGATAAGATGAAATTGGAATGCGGTAAAATGCTAATTTACAGTTCCGATCGGCAGTGTAAAGGAAGATAATTTACGGTGGACGCCGTGTTTAAAAAATTAATCTTAAAACCACAACGTTTCAGAAAACGTACACCTACCATCATCAGAATTGTTTCTGATAATGGTAGGTGTACGTTTTCTGAAACGTTGTGGTTTTGAGATTAATTTTTTAAACACGGTGTCTACCGTAAATTGTATTCCTAATTATACCCCACTATATGGAGGTTTTAAATGTTTAAACATTAAAGACTTCTTCCTAGAAGACAATGCACTAGTTTTATGACAATCTAGTACATAAAAAGTTGTCGTAGCATGTTAGATATATGTTGCCGAGAATAAGTCGTTGTTCTAAATTTAAATCTAAGAAAAAATCTAAACAGAAATAACGGGGCGATTACTTTCACATAGACAGTAATGCGTGTATAACGCTAGTGTTGCGATTCGATATATACGCTAATAAACATACTTGTTGTATTATTGATCATAAATTAATGCCTGCTTGCAATCATATATCATCCGTGTCCTTAATGTTCTTCGATTACTTTATTCTATCGCTTGTTAATTCGATTTCGTCTTCTTTATTCTGATTCGTCGCTGTTTGCGTTTTTTTCTTTCGTTTATCCTCCAATCATTAATACGAAATTTTAACTCACCGTCACCTATTTATTGCAAAAATGAAGGAAAAATTTCGGAAAATTAATGATTTTTCATTCAAAACTATATCAGTTGTTGAAGATTTTTTTTTCTTCACTTTTTAGAAGTTTAGCGACAGATTATAAATGTAATTATTTGCTCGACTATTTCAGATCAAAACCGTGGCCTCCAAAATTCCCGCCAATTGGCGTTTTTTTTTTTTTTTTTTTGATTTTTATTTTAACTGGGTTTGTCTGCAAGGACATTATTCCAGATTCTCTTTGCCCGTACGTGTAGCCGACATTTTGCTTTAAAAAAAAAAAAAAAACAAGTTGAAAAATGTGTTTTTTTTTGACCGCCTAATTGCATTTCCCCTTTCTTAAGACGGTTTTTTCTATATGTCGTTAATGGAATGTGAAACATTTGTTTCGTTTACTTTAAATTAAGTGAAAACTAGATAACCTGGGTTACTATTGTTTTTGAAATTTGTTGTTTATAAATTCGTAGTATCTTTCGATGATAATATAAGGTTCTCCTTTAACTAGTAAAAGATTTTAGAAATCAATTTGCGAACAATTTTAACTATATTGAGAGGGGGGAATGCAAGAATGGCGTGGGCACTATAAGGAGTGGTAAGGCCAAGGCGCAGAAGATTAAAATACAGGTTAGCACGTTCGAAAAAAATAAAGGGGCATTCGAATACAAGACGTGATTCGCATCGCAGGTATAATTGAGCTCTGGAGGGTCATAAATACACAAAGGTGATTGAAGAAGAGAAAAGCGAAAAAGAGAAGCCGGAAGCAGACTATGATTGAACCGCAGGCGAACTATAGAGAAAATAACCGAACCGCTAAGGTAGGGGAACAGATTAAATCAGAGGGAAGAGAGGAAGGAAAGCGCTGTATAGGAAGGTAAAAAGATCGAGGATTGGTAAATAGTGAAGGATAGAATCCGGTCGAGAAATCGTGATGGGAACGGTAAGAGGAACAGTAGAGAGTTTGAGCAGGAAATCTACTAATGAAAAGACCATTGATCGCCGCCGAACGTGCCAACGAGTCAACCAACTCGTTTCCAGGAATGCCGCAATGACCAGGAATCGATAAGAACGGGATGCAAATAAATTAGAAATTAAGGGGCGAATTTGGACAATAATGGGATCAGTGACATGACTAGGAAAGGGAGAGGAGATAGCCAATAAAACACTTTTCGAATCTGAGGATAGGACATGTTGTTTGTTGAGGATATAAAAAGGACTACCTGCAAGATAGCCATGGATTCGGCAAGAAAAATATAGGAAAACAAGGGCAACCCAACAGGATTCGGAATAGTTAAGCGCGGGGAAAATGAACCTAGCCCCAACGCCAGCATTAGACTTCGAACCATCCGTGTAGATAATTGTATGGGAAGAGAAGTATGAGGATAACACGTGATTGAATTCATTTCAAACGGCAAGATGAGGAAGAGATTTAATATCCAAGGGGAGAACAAATAACTTCGGTAACTTCGGAGAGTGCATGAATTCAAGGAAATTATAAATGAAGTAAGGTGGTTTGGTGAAAGCGAGGACAAAAGGCGAGACGAGCATAAGCCGAGAAGAGATCGAGGATAATATAGGAATTTTGCGAGGAGAGAAATGTCAATTACATTGTAAAGGTTACATATTTTCAAAACTATTATAAAGTTCTGTTGAAATTAAAATTAAAAAAACAGAAGAGTTATAATGTGTTATATGTATATATTTAAAAATCAACTTGAAAATTCAAAATCCTTCTTGATGCATCGGATGTGGAGCATTTATTTATAAAAATAATGTTAAAGAAAGAAAAAAAACGATTAATAAAATATTTAAACTTAATTTTTTTCTAAAATTTGAGCTACTATTCTTAAGTTTCCTGAAACACGTTAAAGTCAACGTGGTTATAATAATTTTTTTAACGAATTTTCCAAAAAAAAAAAAAAAAAAGGCGTTAAAAACAGCGCGGAAGTTTAAAACATTCTTTTAAAGCATTCTTTTAGAGGCTGTGATATTTTATTTCTTTTTTGTAAGCGAGTAAAGTAATCGCTTTTCATTTTCGTAGTTCTTCTTTCTCATTGCTTTTGTACATTGCGCACTATGTTTCATTTGCATTCGAATGCGTTCAAATTTTAAGAGACTTTTAGGAGAAATATTAATTTTTTTTAAAAATTTACAATGGAATTTAAGTTGAAATCGATATGGACAAATAAATATTAAAATAATAAAATTATAAACATCGAATGCACGTAATTTAATATATTAGAAACGTTTTCAGAAATTTCCGTTCAGCTAGTTTTGTTTTGTTTTTTTTAATATATACAAACAACTTAACGACCGCGGTCCCAAAGTCGATTATGCATTGAAAGAGTCGACTGCAAGTTAGAAATACTAAACTTAGCTTGTAAGGACAGAAATACGGGGCATTGCAGCAGGATGTGCTTGGTACATGGTAGCGACTAAGGAACAAACAGTTGGTGAGTCGTCCCTACTCAACACGTAATTATGCGACACCCGTGTGTAATCTAGGCGCATGCGACTAAGAGTGTAATAGTTCGCCTTCGTGGTTCCGTCGAGAGGCCATCATGGCTCGACCGACCTCTTAATGATTTGAAAAAAGGAGCAAATAGAAAAGTATTCCTGGGTTCTCCGATGATGTCTAATAAAAAGGGATACGGCACCGCTACTTTTGACGGACTAGAAGGATTTTGTGGATTTGGAACCAGCACGGTGGAATGAGGAGCTGCGTCCGCTTTTTCGTTACTGCGGATCCCAGCATGTACATGGATCCACAATACGGTTAGATTACTACCCTCTCTCTGCAAGTTCATTATGAGCGATAGGCTTCTGTTCACCGATGCATGTTCAGAAACCGCAAAAATAAACGCCCGGGCAGCCATTAATGAATCAGTAACTAAGAGCTGGTGATAAAATGAATGTACGAGTACATATTAATAGAGATAAGTTTGTATTTGGATTTTGATATAAAAAAAACTTTTAAATTATATTAATTGGAAAAGAACATTTCCTTCCAGTTGAAAATAAATTATTTAGGTTTTTTTACAGATTCCAAACATATAATACTAAACTTATCTCTATTAATTAATGTATTGTCTTTTTGTCACTAACTGAAAATGAAAAATTCCCGAATATGTTTTTCAAGCGGTTGTTGTAGCGCTTATAATTTTATTAACTGTTTAACTAACGGGATATACGAAAACACACTGCATTCGATAGGGAAATGTACATTAAAAAATTCTATTATCTAAAGTTAAAACTATTTAAAATTATATCTAGCATTAATTTCGAGAAAACTTGTATAAAAAGTAAAATACTGTCTAATTTTTATTTTCTCGCGATCGTTTAATACGTGTAAAGAAAAACGGTTATTACTACTTCGAAAAACTGGTTTCATAGTGAAATCAGCGAAGCAAATTTTTTTTTGTTCTTTTAATTATAGGTTGCGTGCGTGTGTGTACGTGTGTATATGTATTATTAAATAAGCGAGTGTTGTGCATATATTGTACAGTGTACCTCATTTATTTTGCAATCTGGGAAAATCAGAAATCGCTTGGGCCCGTACGGCGTTGTACACATAAGTTAATGTAAGGGATTGTGACGGGTCTACACGATATAAAAAAGCTATTTTTTAAACATAATCGGCGCCGTTAGTACTGTCAAGAACAAACGGCATTACATGCGGAGCAGTGTCTGAATATGGTGCTACGCTACGAAATCCATTACTGAACATTATTTTTATTCTCTCACAAGTCGTATACTACCGTTATCGAGCATTACCGAAACAAGTTTCCAAATTCTCTCCGACACTCGATAAAAGCACTATTATTATACAGATGCGGAAAACAAAAGCGCATTCAGGGGTCTAGTTTACGGTGGAAAATCTCAAAAAATAATCGAAACTGAACCTAATGCATACTTCCGTTCGAGAATTAACGTTCCAGGACTAAAGTTTATCGTTCCGTTAATCATTGTGATCTTAAAGCATATTGAAATTACACGTTTATCACACTACGGTAATGCGGCAATTGAAAGTACCTCGTCTCGTTTAAAATTTTGCAAGCGTTTCGCTAACATGAATATGCCAAAATTTAAGTTTTATATCGGTGAAGTGTGTGTGTTTTTTTTTTTGATTTTTTAAAAAGGGTTAAATAAATGCATGGAACTACCAATTTTAGCCAAGTGAAACACATTTTTTAAAACAATAGCCTTCACCTAAGAAAAATCAAAGCTTTAATGCAGGAAACTTTGGTCGTTGTATTTGCGAAATTTCGCTGATTGTGCCAAAAAACGTATCGTTCCGATGAACAATGAGGACTTTTTCAACAATTTCTATAATACTTTTAACGTTATTGAAAGTAACAAAATAAATTTATTCGAAGATTTTATTTCTTGAGTTACAACATAAATAAAATACTCTATTTTAATTAGTTTTTTGAAAACGGATTTTTGAGGTCTAGAAATCAATTCATCGAGGTCACTTGGAAAATTCTATTAAACGAACAACTCCTAAAATCGGAACTATATTATATTTTAAAACGAACGCTGTTCACTTTAATGATCACATTTGTATGGAGAGGGTTTTTTTCAAAAAGTAAATAAAAGTATTACGCTTATTTACCGCGCTAATAAATAAAGTGTAATACTTTTATTTACCTTGGTCAATAACAAGTTGAAATCATACAACCCTCTCTGTATCATTGTTTAGTAATTAGATATATTTATTTACAATATTTATACGGCAGTTTTAAATAGCATGTTAATTAAAACTATAATAATATTTCTCTGGCTTATATATATTTTCAATTTGATTTTATTTCATATGTGCAAGGATACTTTGTTTATAAAAAAAAATAATACAACATATTCGAATGCAGCTTTCTTATTATATATTATATTTTTAAACATTTTTGAAACGCATTGATACACCGATTGATTTGCAAGTTCAAAGTAAACTCGAGCACTTAGTATATTATGTGTATTATGTATACATTTTTTTAAGAATTGAATTTTTTTATATTCACTTTGCAACACGTTAGCGAATGATGTTTAACGATCTTCTAAAACACACTATAAACTTTATTGCATGCTCGCTGCCCGCATAAACTAATCAGAGTTTTTGTATGAATGTGTGTGTTGCACTTTTATTCATTTTTATTTGACACGCGTAATACATATATTTCCGTTTGAGTTTTTTTCTTGCATTTCATAATTTTTACCTACCTCATTGTACCTGCGTTTTTTTTTTCTTTTTATTTTAATTTATGTTAGTGTTGATTGAACATACAATTATTTTAGATTTCTTTGTTTAATTTTAAGGTTTCAAGTAGAAAAATTTTTGTAGATCCGTCTGTAAGAAATAAAAAGTTTTCAATCGCTATTGAAAGGGAGCTTAATTTACTTTTAAATCAATTAACTTGTTTATAGTTAACAGAAAAATATTAAGTTAGTTGTTTCTTTCATTTTTTTTTAATATAAAACCTACCTCTAAAAATTCATCTGTAAGAAATGAAAAGTTTATAATGATTCAAACGCTATTGAAAAGGAACTTAATTTACTTTTAAATCAATTAACTTGTTTTAAAGTTGGTTATTTCTTCAGTTTTTTTTTTTTTTTGTTTGTTTTTTATATAACAGCGTACCTTAATATTCTAAATTTGTAAATAAAAAAAACAAAAAACAAAAAAAAAACGATATTATCTAAACATATACGGAAGTGTAATGCGGCTTATAAACAACACTTTTAACTGAAATGGTAAAGTGGCAATAATTAAACTGCAAGTTTGAAACTTACAATCACTTCTAATTGAAAAGGTTGGGTAATTTGAATCACGGTGCATCACTAAATACAGTTGCGGAGTTATTATTACACCACAGCGGTTGCATGTGCTATTAAATATGGCGTATGCCTTTCGTGTTACTACTTAATTTAAATGCAAATACGGCAGTAGTCGTTATTTACTAAACTTTAATATTCCACCTGGGGGTACTATTGATTGGTCAGTAGTATGCTGCTTAAATTCCCTTTTCGGTATCGATAAAAACTTCTACAAAACTATTCAATCGATTTATTATGACTATTTTAGTTCAATGAAATCGCAGCATATAACAATTCTTTCCGAAGTCTCTGTAATTCTTAAAATATGGTCTTTTTCTTCTTCTTCTTCTTCTTCTTTTTCGAAAACAATAAACTAAAGTCGATAAAGAGTTGTTTTTGGTCTGAAGAATTATCGCCTTTCCAACACTTCAGCACCTTCAAAATTTAAAGCAACATATTAAAATATAATTTGAATGATTCGGCTTACGTATTTATTCGAAGTACACGGAATTGTACGGCAACGATTTAGATTGGATTGCACGTTGCAGCTAATCATGTGCGAGGTGTGTCCAGAAAGTTTTCCGGCCTATGCTTATAACTTTAACGTGAATGCATGTTTAAAATTGGGCGCATCGTCGTATTTCTAGTTTTATAAAAATTACTTAACCTATTGAGCAATGAATTGGCATTAACTATTATACGACAACGGAGACAATCTCCGTGATTCAGAAGGCTTTTAACGAACAAGCCATGAGTAAACCTCAAATAAAGTACTGGTTTAGTCGCTTTAAAAATGGCCGGAAATTGGTCAAAAATGATCCTCATTGTGGAAAACCTGCATCGAGGGAAACAGAATTCCGAAGATGACAGCGGATCGTTTCTAAAATTTTAACGGAAGATTTGGCAGTAATTCGCATTGCTCCAACGTGCACTTTTCGATTTCTCACACAATAACAAAAAGACCTCTTCGTGTAGAAACGTAGTAACACGAGATAATTTAGATACCGCCGAAAACTAATGATTTCCGGGGGGGAGGGGGGGAAGAAGTTATATGACTAGTAAGAAACACCGGATACATATGTGCTGTTCAAAACTGGTGTGAATTACGTAAATGGCGCATGATGATTGAAAATAATTTTTCTTTTTCTTTCTGCGACATTAACATTATTCCATTTGGTTTTTTTAAATGAGTTAGATTTAACTTCCAAAACATTCCTTCGTGTCCGAAAAAAATAATCTGTCTACCTCATTACTTCTTTGGATTTGACGGATCAACTAAAATGTCGCATCGTATGATGAGTCCTTTACTTTACTTTACCTTCGGACGACGGTAATAAAACAGGACTTAATTGCATTTCTCAGAATTTTATACAAAATGTGTGTTTCTTTTCCCGTTAATAACGAGAGGTGGTAATTTATTCCGCGCAACTATGTTACTCCGTTTAATCGACAATTAAAAGAACTCAACACAAGAAACACGTTTCCTACGCAAAAATGTATGACGGAGACTGTTGTTATTTTTATTAACTGCACGCACCAGTTCAATAATCTTTTTAGATAATAATTCAAGCATTATATGTACCACGTGGTTGTTAATTGCGATCTTATCGTTGTTTTTTTCATGCTCTGTCAATTTGTAAAAATCGCTGAATTCCAACGAAAACATTTTCAAAGTTCTCCCTCCGTAGCATAGTATGTGAATGTGTTTTTTAAGTGTTTTTTTCAAATCGAGTATTAAAAATACATTAAGGTCGATCGATATAGCTTACCCAAGCATACTACCGCTCCAATCGAAAATGAAATTTGATCGGCATGTAAACGTACAAATGCAATGTTGTCTGGAAGACTTGATTATTTATTTCATCGCTTATACTTCTTTTTCATGGTTAACTTGTATTTATTTCCTCGTGCAATTAATATTAATACAAGTACTTTCTACAACATTATATCATAGACGTTCTATCGGAATAATTTCTTTAGTATCGTTAATTATGGGAAACAAATTTAACATTTTGAAATAATAAAATATAAATATACAAATTACACGAACTTCATATTTATAATTCAGAAACAAATTGAAAAAAGAAAAAAAAAGTAGGCGGTGATTAATTTTTTGTTGACTTTTAAATATTAAGTTTGTGTTTTATGCATATTTACATTCTACGAATTATTTCAAAATTAATCAAAATTATTTAATGTTTAATATTTTTGATATCAATAAATCTGAAAGTGATAATGAAATTAAAGCGTAACACGTATAATTATTGTATAGAAAGCGGGGTATATGTCATTTTGGCACTTTATTTAGTACCTTTGTGTCGCTTTATCATTAATAATATTCCTTGAAATTCCCGGTTATATTTATACGGCCAATAAATATTCAACATCTACAGCCGATATTGAGTTGAACAAACGATTATCCGTTTTCATATATAAATCTGAGAAATGGATTACTTCTTTTGAGTCTTTTCTCGTTCACATTTCTATATTTTACTACTTTTAATATGATAAAAAATATATAAGCTAATTATTGCAGTTTTTATTTTATTTCGTTACTAGATCGTTTTTAACGCAAACTCTATGTATATGTAAGTGCGTGAAATTTATAAAAATTAAGAAATTAAAAAAAATTTTCGTTATGTATAGTAATTTTTTTTATTTTCAATTTGAGATTCAGCCAAAATATCAGCTCCAACTTTGCTTTTTTTTTGAAATTTTTCCTATTTATTGAAAATCATCGTTTTTCTTAACGAAATGGCTTTAATCTAAAACTATCGATGCTTTGTCATTAAAAATAAGGTACCGAAGAAGACCAGGAAGCCACTGACATGTTAGTCGGTAATGCGCAGAATCTGATGCAGAGCGTGAAAGAAACGGTTCGTGCTGCGGAGGCCGCGTCCATAAAGATACGAACGGATGCCGGAATACGATTACGATGGGTACGACGTCAACCATGGTACCAGTACTGAAATCATCATCGTTTTTTAACTTCTGTTTGACGTTAGTATTATTCGTTTTTTTGTTTAAATTTGAACAATTTTTATTATATTTTATTGAAAATTTAATTATTCTTAATTTTATTGTAATATTTTTATTAAATAATCAACTCTTTGAGAGGAGGGATAAACTGAAAATATTGAACTTGGAGACAACTAAGTCTTCCGTTCAGTGTTCCTAAACGTTAATACCGTGACGATGTTCTCGGGTTTACTTTTGAAACTTCAAAATTACTAAACAAAACTATATATAAATTCCCGTGTTTTGCTATCATATCATCACGAATATCTCTCTAGTTGTATCTGTCTTTTTTTATATAAAAGTACAATCGTTCTTTTAGTAGTAGTCAACATTTTTACTTATAAATTATAGAGTATTTCGTGGTATTTGGTTATTGCTCTATTCGATTAGATGAGTCATCTTGCTTCTTTAAAATGTTTCGGTATCAAAAAAAAATTCTCCAGCTGATTAATAAATTTAACCGAGAAAAAAATTGATATTCATTCTCCATGAAAGGAGAAAAAAGTTTAGATGTTTTATTGTTGACAAACGTTTTTACAGTTTTGTTATATCATTGTTATTAATCCGGTTATTTTTAATGGTCCCTTTAATCTTCGTTATATTTTTAAAGCGCTTATTTTTGTTTCTTTCTTAAACACATCATTTTAATATTGAAATAAAACTGGATTATAATAAAACTTGTAAATACGTAACAGTGTACTACCAGGGGCAGATCCAGAGAGACATTTTGGGGGGGGAAATTTTTTTTTTGATTAAGAACTGTATTTCAATAGCGCTTTTTTTTACAATACGAATTTGCGTACAAAGGCGCCAAGCCAAGCACCGCCGTTAGGCTTAATCTTGACCTAGAACCTTTTTAAAATAAAACTTAAGTAATAAACTTTAATTTTTTTTTTCATATCGGGTTTTTTTTTTTTGTTTTTTTTTTGTTTTTTTTTGTTTTCTTTAAATGGGTTCGGTGCCAGCATTGGCTCAACTACATCAGCTTAGATTACCAACTCAGATTCTGAGGCGATCGGTGGTAGAGAGTATAAAGGAGGGTAGGAGGGGAATAACGGCTAGAGATGGGAAGGAAAGGATAAAGGAAGCATTGAAAGGGGTAGGAAGATCCAATGCCAAGAGTTCCGCGTATAGATGAGAGCACTCGGGAAAAAGAGCAGGACATTCAAAAAGGATATGGTTATGGTCGTATATAAAGGGAGGATCAGTAAAGTGGAGAGAACAAAAGGGAGAGGGTGAAAGAGAAAAGGAAAAACGAGAAGAGGGAAGGAGAGAATGACCGAGTCTTAGTCTGATTAAGGAAACAATAGCCGGCTTGAGAAACTTAATGCTACATGATCTGATGGGTTATGTATCGTGTACTTATTTAAAAGACAATAATATTTTTATTTTTTTTTTTTTTTTTTTTTTTCTGAAAGACGCGTGTGACTGATTTCAGTTTGATCTACCATTTAGGCTAGATTGTCTTGTCCGGGTATTAATATTAAAAATTATATATCTGTTAATTTGCAGATTTTAAGTGTAATGTTTTTTATTCAATTGAGTAATGTAAATCACTGTAGGATGTTATTTTTGTCAGTAAATTTTGGTTTTAAAACTAAGAAAGCGAATTTTTGAAATTTAGCTGGCAAAGTTAAATTGCTCAAATTGAGGTTTCCTATATTGAAGTGTCTGATGTCGTCATACTTACTGCAGTGAAAGATTACATGATTGGCGTTTTCAATTTCCCCACATCCACATTTGTTATCTTCAGTAATTTTGTATTATTTTTTTAAGTAAGCTCCGAAGTGTCTGTGGTCAGTGAGGAGTTGGGTAGTGTAAAATTCAGATGTTAACTGTAAGCCTGTGGGATTAGCCTGTGAGTATACCGACCTGCTGTATCTCTTTCCCAGGAGTTTTGCCATATGGACATGAAATAATTTTTAATGTGTCTTTTAAGTTGTTTTAGCGACATTTTTATATGTAAGTCATGGTGGATTAGCATGTAGGAATTATTCTGAAGAGGATTTATTGGAAGCAAAAAATTCATTATTTGATAGACATGATCGTCTAGTTGCTAGAGCGCTTGACTTCCGATATGGCGGTCACGGGTTCGATCCCGAGCGACGACGAACTTATTACAAGAATTAAATAAAATAAATAATCGCTAATAGTCACGTGGAAGGCAATGGCAAACCACCATGTACAACATCATATGCGCGCTAGGTCAGTACACAGCAGACCCACACCGAACGGACTGCACTTGTAGCGCGATAACAAGCGGCTTCAATCAGTTCCGAATGTAGTCTTGCGTGTATACACCTGCGTTGCATATTACAATTGCCTGGTACACAACCTATATCGGTACAGCTAAATGTACGAATAAGTTGCGCCAACGCGCTATGTAGCGTACGGCAACGACAAGAGCAAGGCTCTTTAAATATATAAGATAAGATCGTTTATATATTCAAGATTTTTATGGTTTTTTATAGTAAAAATGATTGATCTATAATTAATTTATAGGTCTAGTGAAAAGACTCCCGTAAGAGCAACAGGGGTGCTATGAGAAATTGTTCTATAAGCTCTGCAGGCGTTTATTAAGTATTTACGTTGTGTAGAGTAGATTTTTTGCTTTAGGGTTTTATTTTTTAGGTGTTGGAAAAACACAAGTCTATATTTGTAATCAAAGCCCCATGTATTTCAGCACACTTTTAGTAATTGATATTATTTAGCGTCCAACTTAGATGTGGTGGTGTCTATGTGTTGTTTAAAGGAGAGTTTATTGTCTAATACAACTCCTAGGTATTTAAAATGTTCGACTACTTTTAAAGTGATCCCCTTGTAAAGAACTTTAATATTTTTCCTTTTTAGTTCCAAAGAGTTTGTGAAAAAGGGCACAAAGCGTTTTTCAACTGAAAGATTAAACTTCACTTCATTTAGACGGGCTCCGAGTAACTCAAGCGTTTTGTTAGCTGCTCTTTGGAGATTGACTTTTGTATCGTCCGTTATTATGAATAGTAAGTTATCTACATATGCGCATAGGTCAACGTTCTTGTCGTATGGTAGAGCTTAGTTGAATAATATATTCCAGAAAAGTGGACCTAAAACGCTGCCCTGTGGGCAGCCTTTATTGGTTTCAGTGTTTGCACTATGATTACCTATTTGAAGAGTTACATGTCTGTTTTTAAGGTAGCAGTATATTGTACTTACCAATGGTATGTCTTTGATCAGAATATATTTTAAAATGTCAAACAAAGTAGGATGCCAGCAGTTATCAAAGGCTCCTTTGATATCTACTCCTATGAAAAGAACGCTCGATTTTTTCTTAAGGCTGCTGCTATCTTGCTGATTGCATAATTCACAGCATGTTCTGTGGACATACCTTGTCTGAATCCAAATTGTCTTTTATCTAAAAACTTTGTTGAGTTCAGATGGCAAAATATCCTACTTTTTTAATAGCTTTAAATTTTGCTTACAGTATTTAAAAGACATATTGGGCGATAGAAGATTATGAGATTTGCATCTTTGTTTGATTTATAAAGTAGGATTACATTTCCTTCGTGCCAGGTTTTAGGGAAATAGCTTAAGGAGATGATTTTTTTAGATATAGGAGTGGAAAGAGTTTTGGATAGATCTTTTGGATTAATTTTAGTGTCTTATTTGTAATATTGTCAGGTCCAGCAGCTTTGTTATTTTTAAAATTTTTTATAATGCTATTTCGTGCGGAAGTATCAAGAGGAGTCCGTTGTTTGTTGCTCTAACAGAAAAAGAAAGTACAGGGAGTAGTTTAGATTCTCTGTCACATTGGTGATTTTATCGCCATTATTTTTTGTGAAAAGTGGAATATTGTTTGGTTTGCTTGATTTCAGACGCGTTAATTTGTAGCTTAAGCCCTATGGTTTGACATTTTCAGAGCAAATTTGGGGTGGGGGGGGGGAAGTTATATAATTACGTAATATCTTCTGTGGTAGGCAGTAGATTTGAGAAATACGTTGTTTCATAAAGAAAATCAAATAACGACCTCTTTAGAAATTAAAAAATGTTTTAAAAATACATAATTATTACAATTTAATTTAAATTTTATTTTATTCTTAGGTAAAAAATAAAAAATTATAAAACTGTAGCTAAAATGGTAGTTTAGAATTTGTATTGTAAGAAAGATAGCATTTTTACTAAACTTTACTTCTTTTTTATTTTTGTTAGTAATCCGATGTGAATTCTTTCTTTGTGAGCAAGTACAAAAAATATATATATTTATTTTTGGTCTATTTTCATTTACATTATAAAATAAAAATTAAAAATAAATAAGAAAGGCAAAAGATCGAAGAGAACAGTATTAAATATTAGTTATAATTAAATCCATAGGTTACATTTATACGAATTTTTTATATAAATTAAGTTTCTCTGTTATAACAAATTTTTTCATAGTGACTTTTGATCTTTTGGGGGGGGTGTCCCCTATCCCCCCCCCCCGGATCCGCCACTGCTACTACTAACGGGTTAAAGTTAAGCATCTTATAAAAGCTTCATATTTTCACAATTTTGAAATTACGCTAACGTAAAATAATTTTAATGTATAATAAAACGTTGAATTGAAACCGACAAATTAATCTTCACTTTAAACCATCGGAATTAACTTTTTCTCAGTAAATAAAAATTTGCCGTTAATTAAACATCGAGGCCTTTCCTCTTAGCCCCCCATATAGTTCATTTTTAATTGGGTTTATTTTCGCAAAGGGTTGAATCGTCGACGGCGAAACATTATAAAATATTTCTTTTTCATTTAATTCGTAATCATTTGCAAAGTACATTTTCCGTCTTTAAAGGGACAGCAAAATTACCGAAATATGTACACCGATTAAATGAGCCGAAATCCCGGTAGTGTAGGTGTATAAAGAACTTCCTACTTCTCAAAGACTGCAATATCGAAGACAATCATCCATAAGTTACTTGATCATTCATATTGGAACATAACGTATTAGCTCTATAGAGAGATTTTTAAATCGTAGGTCATTATTATTGTTACTGTACTTGAGCTGCATTATTTCTATTATTATTGTTATTGTTATCCAAGGAATCACAGCTTTTGCTGGTTTACGGCTAATGTGTCTAGCAAGCATTATAAATTTTCTCCATCTTGATGGTTAAGGAAGGTCCTTACATTTGTAGCGACGTTTAATAAAATTGATTTTTGTATCATGTCTACTATATATGGCGTCAATTGTAACTTACTTATGTTCTTAACTAAGCTATTCGGTATTATACCATTATTTCCAACAACTAGCGGTATTATTTTAACTGTATTGATCTTCAGCATATGCTTCAATTGTTGCCTAAGTTTTTCATATTTATTGACTTTATCCTCGAAAACTTTACTTATATTTCTGCTATCTGGTTATTATTATTGTTATTATTATTATTATTATTATTATTATTATTATTAATTTCATTAATCGGTCACGTTTGGAAAGCACGTTTCAGTTTTGTTACTTATCGGATTAATGAGAAATGGAGAAAAAATATCTACAAAAGTTTATATTAATTTATTGTTTATATATCATATTGCTTGTGAAATCGCATTTTTTTTCTTCTTATAGTTACTTTACAACTAGGTTAAAAACTTATTTTTTATATAATTATGCGAATTTTAATTTTTTTTAGATCGCGAATACAACACCGTGCCATTAGAAAACGTAACATTTCGATCATCGTAGCGAAGAATTTGCGTTTTAGTTCGCTAACCATTTGTAACTTTAACTCTATTAATATCGTTCTTTAGTTATATTTTTTAACGCATTTTTCTCCGTCTACTCGATCAAAATCGATTAATTTAAAAAAGTCAACTAGCGCAGTGGACACACATACTATGATGCAAACGTTACCACCGATTTCAAGGAAATATCCTGCAGATGTGCGCGATTTGTCTCGCGCGAATACGCAAAAAAATAATTCGATTAGTCTTAAGATATTTTTCTAAATTGTGTAATATCCACGTATAACGTTGGGAATGTACCTGAGATAAAATTAAAACTAAATGTAAAGTTGAATGATCTTGGCATAACTAAAACAGAACAGTGAGCATAGAGTTAGACCGGTCAGAAAACTTACACTTCCGATACTTCACCGATTGTCCGTTTTTGTTTTTTTTTTTTTTTTACTTTTTGTTATTGTTGTTGTTTAGGCGACTACAAATCAGTCAGCCGAAACTTTAATTCAAATATAGTTTGTGGCAAATATTTTGCAAATTAAAAACAAATTGGCGTATCAAAACGTTTATTTTCCATTATGTGCCAAGTCATTCCGGGCAATTCGATTGAAATGAAAGAATATTAATCACAGCGGTAATTAAAATGGTACGTTTAAATACCGTATTAACGCGTTTATTATGATGACGGTAATTATTTTCACGTGCGGACTACTGCCAATCTTTCGAAGGCTTAACGAAACCGCAGCGCTTCTCCATTTTTCTTCCAAAAACCGAATTTTCCCAATATCGCTGTTATATAAAAAAAAGTCTCTAAATTTTTTTGTATAACGATTTAATTTTAAGTAAAGCAATTTGTTTAATAGCTAGAAATAATCATAAATGTTTGTTTGTTTTTTTTTTTATTTTTATTATTTGTCAACAAATTTTTTCTGGCCTTCTCTCACATTCTCAATTTTTATTTCTAGCCGTATTTGAAATGTATTTCACCGCGAATGCGAAGCATCATTTTTCTTAAATTGTGTACTTTGATTAAACACTGCTATAATCGTGACAGATCATATTATGATATTTCTCTGTATCATGGAAGCAATAGTCAAGAATGTATGTTTTTGTTGGGCTACTGAACGGTACTTATCTAGTGTTTTTAATAGAAAACCTTTTCCTCCACATTTACCGCGCGCAATACATGAACAGTCTACTTTTACACTGAACGAAAATGTAGCAAAATTCACGGTTAATTTTTTTTGAGTGACCATGTTTTCCATTAGTTTAATAAATGTTTAATCTTTAGTATTGGAAAAATAAAAAATACCTGTTTCACGGAAAGAAGGTACAATGTTTTTTTTTTTTTAAATAACGTAGAAGTGTGTGTACGGTTAATCAATTAACCGAAATAATATGTTGGCTTTTTGCGAAGCTACGATATTTTTCTGCGGTAAATATTTGTCAGCCGTAAAAAGTTTCGATGCAACGGAACGCGAGCATCGCAAAAATATAGTATATTTCTAAAAGTAAGCTGTAGTATCAAATGTTAACTGCCTACGTAAATGATATATTCTTCGTTCATCAAAATTGCCGTAATTTAAAATTATTTAATAATCCGTTGCCAATCAAGTTTAACCGTTATTAATTTATAAACTTATTGAAATTATTAACAATAAAACAAAAATGATTAATTCGTATTTAATAAAAGCAAAAATTCTTCGGAAATCGTCGTGGTTAATTGATATAATTCAATTAACCGCTATTAGCTATGATCTCCGAAAAAAATTCCGAATTTTATTAAAAATTAATGATATTTCTTTTTTTTTCTTTTTTTTTTTTTTTTGTTATTAAATATTTCAGTAAATTTATCTTAATTTTTTTTTTTTTTGATTTGTGTTTTTGCTTATGACAAAGTAGTTAAAGATGGGCCAGAAAGAAAAAAAAAAAAAAAACAGATACGCTAAATCAAAAATTTACCGGAATCGCTCCTCAGGACTGTCGTCAGCATTTAATCATTCCCATTATTATTTTAGAATTTCTCCGGCGGCTGAGCTGTCAGTAGTCGCTTAAATATTCTTTTTGATGTCTCTAAAGTTTTCCGTGTCTTCATGTAATGGCCGAAAAAGAAAAAAAAAAACATCCATACCTTTCATTGCTACATTTGTCATTACGTGTTTATTGTCGCTTTTAGAAGTTATTAATTGTGGCGCATTTGCGTTTAAAACGAAAAGAAAAAAACATTCTGTGTGTGTATGTACGCCATTATTTTATTGTGACTGCTAAAGAAAGTGTAATCCAATACATTTGTATAAAATGAGAGTGAAAACCCCCACCGTCGTAGTAAAGTAGAGAGTATAACTCGTCGAATTATGAATCGTTAAACATAACTGGTACACGTGTATTTATAATTATAAGTTACTAGTAGGTTTTTTGTTTTTTTTGTTTTGTTTTTTATTCATTTTATTTTCTTTCGAAAAACATTTTAATTCGCATAAATAATAGAGATAATTCGTTTTTAAATTTATCATAAACTTTTTCAAATACATATACACATGTAGTTTTCGACGTTACGCAGGTTTTTAAGTAAATTATTAATATTTTCGTTTTTACGTTAACATTTCGCCACAGTTACGATTAGTGTCATCGTCAAAGACGGATTAATAAGCTTTTCGGTTTCGAACAATGCGACACTTATGATTGACGCGCAAAATTTATTCGGGTAAACGATGTTACATTATAGTGAGGAGTTGGTGCGATTAATAGCGTTAGCAGTTTTTACCTTGTGTACGATGTGCAATTTATTTTAAATAACATTATTTTTATTTTGCTATATGAATTATTTAAACTAATACACGCATACGTTAACAACATTTTAGTGTATTCTTTATTCGCCATTTATTATTAATTAATCGGGGCGGGTATTGCGCAAAGTTGCTTCACCATATTAATACGCTACATTATTACGGGCTGTGCATTTAATCATTTTTTCTATAGCCGATGAATTAAAATATATATTCCTAAAGTTACCGGCCACCAGAGGTAACCAGTTCTGTGATAAAATATTTTTTCTTTTATGCCGTTAATTTATGAAACTAATTTATCCTTCTTACTCCCTCTATCTATTTATGGTTTTCTATTTACTCGGCCTTCCGGAAATTACTTCGCACACTCACAAGCAATAATCTAACACTTTGTATACTAATTTTCTTTATATATTTTTGTTTTTTATTACCGAGACACTAAACGACTGTGAGATGCAGCTGCATAAAAAAAATAAACACATGCACCATACACATATACTTTGTCCTATACTCATTTACACCGCTATATTCACAAATTATTACAAAACGAAATATCAACGAATTAATGAAAATCTGGCCTGTATGATTCCGACCGATGAATCCAAGTTCCGCGTCGACTTCTTTGACTGCAGGTACGATGTATCAGCCCGATTGACTCTAATCAACGAAGGCTGGACTCCACAGCTCCTCCAGCAGCTAACGTGTAGATACTAGATACTTTTCGAACAATTTTGTCCACCCTTGGTCTTTAACGTTTCGACCTCCGGCTGTTCTGTTGTATGAGCTGTGTTTCTTTAACCTTTTTACTTTTATTTCATTTAATTAACCGCGACTGCTTCTCGAAAAACAATTTACTTTCCGTGTTGACTAGAATTGTGATGACGACTTCCGATGAAATAAAATTACGAATTTATACGAAAATGACTAACAACTGACCAGAAAGATAACGAATGTACATATAAGGACACGTTTACCGCGTAAAACGGATTCACACAGCCGCCGATTAAGTTAAAAGTAATTTCCGTGCGCCGAGATCATGTTACACAGTCATTTTAGAGAAATTCCCTTTTCATTTTAGATACGCCGTCGGATGATCAGCTGTAGGCTTATGAATTACCTATATTAATGGAATTTATATTTTACGTATATATATATATTTCAGACATAATTTTCTATTTCGTATTTTAAATTATTTCATCATATTTGAATTCAAATAAATCTAATTTTCTCGCCGACCCCATCTATATGTATCACGATATGCTATATGAATTATTTAAACTAATACACGCATACGTTAACAACATTTTAGTGTATTCCTTTATTCGCCATTTATTATTAATTAATCGGGGCGGGTATTGCGCAAAATTGCTTCACCATATTAGTACGCTACATTATTACGGGCTGTACATTTAATCATTTTTTCTATAGCCGGGGAATTAAAATGTATATTCCTAAAAGTCTGTTACCCGTCCTTTCCAATCTTTTTAAAAAAAACTGCATTTTTTGGTCGGCAGCGTACTATTGATATTGTTATTATTTTTTTAACACTCATTTATCACTTCCCAGGTATTGATTAAAACATTTCTGATACTTAATATGCCGTTTCAGTTATTAACACATTATTCTCCGTTTAGCTTTCGATTGCAATTCGATTTAGTTCAATATTATACCGCTTAGGGAAGAGGAGGAATAAACATCACATCCTGAACGGATGTCCTTGCAAAGCCCTCCCCAGGTTAAGAGCTCAAGATGATTTCAGACCGGCTGGAGAGACTAGATGTTGATATTTAGCAAACTTTTAATTTAGTACCAAGTTTTTTGTTACTCGCGTACGTACGAAATAATAATAATGAACAACCGTTTTCTACGGTAAGAATTCCGGTTTATTATCGAATTTACTAGCTGAACCCCGTCGAAACTCGACCAAGTGATAATTGTTCAAAAAGCTATTTCACAGCCAAACCTGAGTTAATAACTGTTCACAATGTCTGACGGAGAGCAATAAAGAATCATCGCACAACACTATGGTCGCATCTGAGTTAACAAATGCCTAATGGGAAACAAAAGTAAGAGTAACCATGCTGCGCACTATGGTTACAGTCAACAGCGCTCATAATGGCGAAAGAGAAATTAATCACCATGCAGTATCATGGCCACGCTTGAGTTAACAGCGCCTACAATACCCAGATGAAAAACAAAATTAAAAACCACCTTAAACTCTATGAGCATAATCACCATCCCCAGTGTCGATATTTACAATTGTATGTATTGCAGAGGAAAATTATTATAATTTTACTAACTGATAATAATATATTTTTATAAACATTATTTTTTAAATTTATTTGCGGCATTAACAAATATGTAAATGCACTGAAATACAGTTTTGAAACCCGTACGAAGTGATAATTGTTCAAAAAGCTATCTCATGGCCAAACTTGAGTTGTAACAATGTTCACAGTGCGCCTAACGCAGTGCAATAAAGAATCATCATACAATACTATGGCCACATCTGAGTTAACAGTGCCCACAATGCCTAATGAGAATCAAGAGTCACCATGCTGCACTACGGTTACGGTTAACAGCGCTCATAATGACGAAAGAAATGTTAATCACCGTGCAGTATCATTTTATCACTATTTTTCTTAATGTTATTATGGATAGAATGATCTAAATTCGTTATAATATTATATCGAATAATAGTATGATTTGATCTGAAAGAACCAAATTCTAAAACCTTTAAAATGACCAGCATCAACATTATCAGAAAATAATAAATTGCAAACAACATTACCTGTATCACAGAGGAAACTGTGATTATCATTCATCCAGACTTTAAATAAGTAGCTAGGATATAATTGACTTATACATTGCAACTAACAGTGTGACCAGCATATTCACCATCTAAAGATATCAAATTGTCATATTCAGCTGCAATTAGTAATCTACGACGAGTATATGAAGAATTACCGATAATGAAATCCTTATAATGTTGCCAGTCACACACTTAAGAGAGGGGAAATGGGTGTAGAGGCTTCAAAAAATTCAACTTTTTTCTTTTTTGTCATAAATCGCTTGTAAAATTATTCAAAAATATACTCTTAACATTTCAAAACAAAATTCCAATTCGTTCTAAAATTGTTATAACCGATTGATTCGATACTGCCTTAAATTAACCTTTTCTGCCACTTTTGTTTTCAAACGCGTTTTTCTCGAAACTACTTTTTTCGAACTTGTGTGTACACTCTAGCTTAAAAAGTTTTTAATAAATTTTATCTATTACCCCTAATTAAGAAGCTTCACTTCAGATTTTGGTCGGATGTGTACCCTTCTTCTTTTACCAACAATCGTTCCTTCTACCTTTCAATCCAACCTACACTTCCTTCTCATCCATGGTTCTCGGAGTTTCCCTCTCTTCCACGATTTGTAATTTCCTCTATTGTCCGCCTGCGCTTTAATCACACACTGCTGCCCTCTTCACGCTATCGTTTCTCTTTGCTTCCCTCTCCTCATTGTTCGTTGCATCCAGATGAAGCAGTTGTCTGTGATGCTGATCACATTTTCTTCGAGTGCTCTGCTCCTTCTGCGGAGCGTTCTCTTTTCTATCTTCACCTTATAAAGCTGGGGCTTCCCACTCCTTACTATGCGTCTTACATCTTGTCCCTTCCTTCCCAGTCTGTTGTTCTTGTCCTTGGTTCCTTTATTTCAGCTGTCTCCAATCGAATTAGGTTCTAGTTAGTTGTCTCTTCTTCCCATTGTGTCTGGGCAATGGTCCATAGTTGATGCGCCCAAAAAAAAAAAAAAAAAAAAAAAGAAGAAGAACAATAAATTAGTTTACTATTTGACATATAGTTTCTTTCCTAAATCCTAAACAATATCTTTATTTAAAGTATTTTTTTTTTTTTTTAGTGTAAAAAGAAAGTATGAAAAAATGGTAAAAAATCATGCTTTATGTTCACACCTCTCTAAAAACTACAAATTTTCAATTTTTTTGAGGGGAGTGGACACATATAAAAAAAAGTATATTCTTTGTGCAATTGATTTCGGATGAAAATTGCGACCTCCAAGAGGTACACAAACTGCTCAGTCTGATGGCGACCTACAATGTGTGTGGCAGCTAATATCTCCGTTAATTTTCGAGGAAAACTTTTGAAAATTTCAGAATATATAGTCTTAAGTATATATGTACCTATAAAGTGATCTGACAATATCAATAAATTATATAAATTCTTTATGTGTTACATAAATTCATGGAAATCACTGCACAAACGCCCACCTGCAACTATTTCCCCCCTTAATTTATAAACTGTAATCGAATTTGAGATGATAGCTGTCACTTTGATACACAAACAAAACGAAATTGCGCGAAATAAACAATTACCATTTCCTAAAATAGGAATAATATTACAATTAAATCAAAATATAAATAGAAATATTTACGGAAATCACCTTTACGAACAAAGACCAACACTTCTTCATACGCTAAACATTTATAATATTGAGGGAAAAGCCAAACGTTCATTAGCCGTTCTGTTCAAGTTAATTTTATTTAATTTTCAATCAAAATTTTTTGACTATGCGGCTCTCACTTCTAAGAAATCAATATCTGTGAAATGGGTGTTTGATTGTCAAAAAAAAAACGATTTTAAATAATCTTTGAAAGAAATTTTTGATCTTTAAATAAACGATCATTATAACAACCCTTTTGATCTTTTTAAACATTGATGGCTCGTCTACAGGTATGGGCTTATCTTTAAAAAATAAAAAATAAAAATCGGACCAATAGAGGGGCCCCGATTGTAGAAAGGAACAAATTTATTTTTCATGTGTATGGGTTTTACTTTTTTTTTTAATTTTTTGAAGTTGTGGTGACACATCTAGAGGATTTTTCCTTCCACTCGAAAAAAAAAAAAAGTCAAAATCAGCTAATTAGAGATTGTTAGCCGATTGCCTAAAGATGACGCTTACAATTTTTAATGCGTTTTATTTTTAATATATAAAAAAAAAATTAACTGAGCAGGTGAAATAGCGAGCGCTGGGCAACAGTCGAAAGATCACGCCTTGCACTTTAAATATATATATATATATATATATACATTAATACATTTTTTTAAACTTTTTTCATTATTGATGACTCACCTAGATGTTCTATAAGCTTCCGTTTAAAAAAAAAAAAAAATTATTTCAATCGATCAAACGGACACCGCTGGCCAATTGTCAAAAGAAACGGAAAGCAAACTCTTTGCACTATTGGTGAATATCCAGAAAAAAGAATGTACGTTTTTACATAGTATTTTTTTCTTATTATTTCACCGATTACGTGATCCAAGATTTCACCCGTATTTTTTTTTGTTGTTCCGCGACCGATAACAAAATATCTTGTCTGTACGGAACTCCCCCAAGAGGTTGTCCTCTGAGGTGCAAAAAAATTTGATCGCGTTTTTTTTTTATTTTTTCTCTCATCCGAGTAGATTTTATTAAATAAGAAAGCCCCTAAAAGAAAAGAAAATTTTATTTCTTAGTCATCCTAAAAATCCGGGCTGCAGATTTTTTCCTTGCTGCGTGTAATTTTTATTTTCAATCATAAGTTCCAAACGAAATGAGGCGAAGTGTTGCATCTGTAATAAAAATTTTTAAGAAAGACAAAAAGTACTTTCACGTTCATCTTGTCGGATGAGGATGTAGCGACTTTTTCTCTCCCATTAGCCATAATTTATTATTTAGCATGTGGCCGTTACCGATCCAAAACGGTGAGACCAGCTGAAATTCTAACCAACGGCTGTTCAACTCCGAAGAGACTGAGGTGGTGATCGAAGAAGACAGCGACGAGGATTGATTCTTTCGATTTTATTTTTAATTTGGTATTGAAATAAACAAATTCCCTTTCAAATATATTAGACTTCTTGCACTGTTACTTGAGAGTCTGCCTAAGTATGGTGAACACTTGTATTATCGTGATTTCACTCAACTTTAGGAGGTTGGGAAGCCACAAGGGTCCATACGAGGGCTCAGGAGGAGTCGGTAACAGCATATAGGTGAAATATAAATGTATCATAAACAACCTTCACGCATTTCGTATTGTTTGATGTAAGAATTAACTCAAAAATTTTTGTTACCATGCCAACAACAACTTGAAAAGTTTCATCATGGTCGGATGAATGCATATAAATGGCGACACTTTTGACAATAACATTTACAGCCAAACTTGTGGCTAGCCTACGTTCTGTTATTTATGTTTTCTCGCATCGCTATTTCACAAACTATTTTTGATTATCCCCGATTCCATGGGTGCCCTTCACGTCATATGTTCTGCTTCTCCCATATACTCCTGTAATTTTATCATTCTTCGAACACACTCTCTCATTCATGATCTTTTTTTTCTTCATCCAATCTGTGTTGATTTGTTATGAGTTCTTAATCATGCAGGCATAGAAGGCAATGAATTGGCGAATTCTTTGGCCCGAGTAGCTGTTTCCTCGCCACCCTCCTATAAAATTTCATGTTCGTATCTCCTACCTCTCGCCAAAAAACTTCCTTACAAATACTGGTTTGACATCTAATCTCCGTTGTTTTACAATAATCTATTTCACTACTTCCTTCCAACCTATGGTTCCTTGATTTCCCCTTACTTCGATGTTCTGAAATTGTTTTCATTGTTCATATACGTCATAACCATTCACTGTAACCTTCTTCTCGTTTTCGCTTTTCCCTAACATCTTCTACGTTCTGCTATCTTTACCCAAACCATGAGGCTTGATTTCAACCATATTCTTTTCGAGTTCCCGTTTCTCTTAATAAATGAACGATCTATTTTATATTCTCAACTCTTACTGCTCGACGTCCCTGCATCTTACTATGCTTGGTATATCTTGTCATTCTTCTACTTAGTTCTTTTATAATATCTGGTTTCTCTAACCGAATTTTTCTATTTAATTGTTGATCCTTTGCTCTCTGTATTGCTTCTGGGTATAGGACCTTGGTTATCGTTCCAAAAAACAAAAAAAAACAAAAAAAAACCATTAAAAATATCTGAAATCCGGACCCGATAAACCATTTATAGAAAAGAAATTGAATTTTTCACATTTTCTTCTGATGATATCTGTTGTATGACTTAAAAAACGAAAAAAAACAGCTACTCCTTCGGAAGTTTATTAAATATTGTTAAGAATTAACTCTCTTCACTGGTCCCTGTTCTTAGGTGACATTTGTGACTGACCAAGTTCCGCGATGCACAAAAAAAAAAAAAAAAAAAGAAATACGAAAATAAAATAAAAAAAAAGAAAGTTCCGGGCGCCAACGTTACTTCAGGTGTAACGTAACCGTTAGCTCGTTCGGAAAGAGCTTTAGGCTTTCCTAAGGTTTAAACGAAAAAAGAAAGGTCTCCGCGGCGGAGATGTCACGAGAACGTGTCCTTGCAACGAAAAGAAAAAAAAACAACAATTTTTTTTTTTTTTGGTAAGACGAGTAAATCGAATTATATTTGATTTAAAAAGAACATATTTAAACTGACCACCAAAGAAAACGCCAACGAATATTCGAATCGGTACTATTTGCCTTAAGCGGCCAAAGCAGTAAAAAAGAAAATATATAAATTTTGCCTCGAAGGGCGCGTAGCTGTGAAAAATACAAAAACGAACGTGCCCACGGGCCAAAGCAGTTGAGATCTGCCTGCGACGAGCAGCAAGCGAGAACTAATCGGCCCGAATTCACAGAGAATTCGACCACGATCTTTTTGAACGGCCATCTTGCCTAATAATAAAAAAGATATATATATATATATAAAAATGAATACGCCACCGATTTTTCTAGAACATTCTCAAAATCGGTGGAACGGCGGGTACCCTGCGTCGATTTTTTCGGGTTCTAAGAAAAAACTTCTCACGCCTCGACGTAGCTCGAATCGCATCTCCGACGCACACAACGCCAGATCGGACAAACATCGGACGAACCACCCTCATATAATAAACACACACATATGCACGGATCGCCAAATTGGCGCCGTGCACATTGACAATTCCCACGAAATTTGTCGATCTAGCATTACGGTCGGAGAATGCTCAGTTTGCACGCTGCCCGAAGAAACCGGAGAAATAGAAATCGGAAGCCTGAGAAACTGTCAAAATGCGGAGAGATGAGGAATTTAGAATTTGGAAAAGAGTAATCATTATCATTTTTTAATTCGGTACAGCGTGATAAATATCGAAAGTCATGGCGGCCGAATCCGTCACAATATTCAATGAAAAATTACGTGCCACATATGCGTTTATAATATTGAATAATAATAATAATAATTGTAAAAAAAAAATATATTAAAAGTTTAAAACTGTTAATATTACTTGAGAATAATAACACGGAAATCGTATATAGATATTTCTATACGAAAAACACAGAAATAATTTTGTACAATTTAAATAATACAACATTTGCGGTAATTTAAAATTTGTCTTGTTTTATAAATTTGAAAATCTAAATATAATTTAAAAATATTGCTCCTTTGTGCATAAAAAGAAACAAAAACTAAATTACGGACGATGGCCAATAAATTTTTGTACCAGCGATAAATTGAATTCTTGGAATTCGAGTTCCAAGTATTCACTTCACAGTTCACATGAAAAACTGAAAATTTCGCATTTAAATCTGCGGCATTTTGAAACAAGTTGGTCATTATTGTCTTTTAATTAAAATGAACCGCGCGTAATTTTTAACCGCGAATAATAAATGTTTTTTTAAAGGGAAAAAATCCTACTTCGTTCACAGTGTTATCGATAAAATGGTGCTAACAACTGCAAAATTAAATACTCATTAAACAATCACGACATATTCTAAAAAAATTTAAATAAAAATGTAAACAACGCCAACTAGTTTCAAACTATGTTTGACGTAGCGTACATTAAAGTGGCGATTTTAAACGCAATTCAAAACTAGTTAGTATTGTTTAAATTTTTATTATTTAAGCTGTAATATTGTAACTATGAAGTAAGCAAAGTAAGTCCCATACCCTTGGCAGGGCGTCCGGGGGTTTGTAAACATAAGGTTTCCATAATGGTACTAAGCCAAACGACACTAATAAGAGGAGGGGAGTCAGTTCCTTTCTACTTGGGATTCGCCTTTACTTTCCCAGATTTCTTTGGTACCCAATTCAATTTCAGATTAGGTATAAACCTCGGAGTGTAACTTGGATCCGGAACGAGATAAATCTCGATAATCTATGACACCTCTGAATTGGTAGCCGAGCACCCTAACCACTAGGCTACCGCGCTACTTTATAATACTGTATTGTATTAACTGTTTATTTTTTATTTAATTTAGTTGAATTTTTATAGTGACGGATCCACAGGGGGGGATAAGGTACCCCCCCCCCCCAAGAAGCAAAGCCTCTATGAAAAAATTTGTTATAACAAGGAAACTTAATTTATGCTATAAAAGTTTTTTTGAATTCTACCTGCAGATTTTAATAATTAATATTTAATACTATTTTCTAGTAAAACTATTAATGTTCCTTTTTTATTCTATTTTAAACGCAACTGTCGTCGATCTTTTGCCATTTTTATTTATTTTTAATTTTTATTTTTCAATGGTCGTCGCGATAGCCTAGTTGCTAGAGCGCTTGACTTCCATTCGGGCTCGATTCCGAACAACGACAGAACTTATTACAAAGAATTAAAATTAATAAAATTAAAAATATTCGCTAATAATCACATGGAAGGCAATGGCGAACCACCACGTACAATATCATATACGCGCTAGGTTACTACACAGCAGACACACAGGGGACTGTATTTGTATATGCCGATAAATCAAACGATTACTAATCAGTTCCGAATGTAATCTTGCGTGTGTGTACACCTGCGTTGCATATAATAATTGCCTGTTACACAACCTATATCGGTACAGCTAAAAGCATACGAATAGGTTGCGCCAACGCGCTATGTAGCGTATGGCACCTTAAGAAGAAGAAGAATGTAAATAAAAATAGTTCGATGAGAAATATATATATATATTTTATTTGCTCATGGATAAAGAATTCAGATCACATTACTAACAAAAATAAAAAAGAAGCAAAGTCTAATAAAAATACCAGTTTTTCTTACTATTTCTAAACTACCATATTTAAGGTATAATTTTATAATTTCGTTTTATTTTTTTCATAACTAAATATAAGACAAAAGTTACATTAAAAATTGTAATAATTATGTATTTTTAAAACATTTCTAAAGAGGTCGCTATTTGATTTTCTCTATGAAACAAGGTATTTCTCAAATCTACTGCTTACCGTAGAAGATTTTACGTAATTATATAATCCCCCCCCCCCCCAATGTCCTTCTGGATCCGCCCATGATATATATATATATATATATATATATATGTATGTATATTGACGATGGGACCATTAACATAAAATAATGGTAAATTTCGTAAATTAAAACGATAAATATTTAACTGAGTAAAAAAATAACGTGTATTTAATAGTTTGGTACATAAACTGAACGTAAAAATAACAAGACAGAAAACGAATACATAATCGAACATAAATATTAATTACTCGGGGTTGAGAACAACATTTTAATTTCGTTAATAAGATTATGCTGAAGCGATTCGGAATTTCCTCTCGCCTCTAATGAAATACTGCGGCTTTTAGGTTGTAATTTTAGTAAAAAATACGAATAACTTCCGGAAGAATTGCATGCAGTCAAGGAAGCGGTGTCTTCTACTCTTTCTAAAACTATCAACCGACATTGTTTACACAACAGTTCTATCGCCTGCAAAAAATATCAAAAAAAAAAATCAAAAAACATTTATTAATTAGTACAAAAAAAAAAAAAAGAAAATAAACCTGATTATCGGCATTTTACTGTTTGTTTGTTTTTTGTAATTTCTGAAATTATCGTAATTAAAAACCTGAATTTACAATTTCATAATTAGTATTTTAGAAGAAAAAAAACAACTAAACAAATATTTGTATATGTGCATAGTTGGTACACAGAATTCTGTACACAATAATGGCGTTGATATTTTCTAATTCGTTTCATTCAATGCGCACTGATGTATGGAATGGAAACCAACAACAATTCTCAGAAAATTTGGTCCTTGTAAATAATTTTCTGAAAAATGTAAAAATAAAGTTGTTCCGAAAAAACTGGCCATAGCGTGACGCAGCTCATATTAACTGAACTGTGAGGAAAAAGGAGCAATCGGATTATTTAAAAAAAAAAACGCATTTTTTAAAAAATGTTTCTTACAGTTTGGCTTTTGTGCAGGAATTTACATCTAAACCGAAAATTGGTAATACGGCCTTTACCCCCCCCCCCCCCTTTTTTAAATTTTACAAATACAAAACTTTTATGTAATAATAATACGTCTTCAACAGTAGTAGCGAATAAAATTTCTAGACCTGACACCATATTTCGACTCGAGGCTAATTTTTAGAGGACGGAAGTTCAACAAGGCTCAAATTAAATAATTATTTCGAAACTTCTTCGTTTGTTCTGCCAATAAATATTGTGACACTTAGAAAGATGTCACTTTCAACAAATTTCGTTCAGTTAGCCAACGCTGTAAGAAAATAGCTGGAGTCTAGCAACACTGGAAGATAACAGACTTTAGATTTTCCATAAGAAAACGAGAATTTAAAATTTAAATTAGCGACGTCACGGTGAAAAAGCAACCACAACGTAAAATCTCTAACTCTACTTAAATTAGGGGATGCAAAATAAAATTCGCTAAAACAACAGAAAAAGGAATGCTAGCGATTTAATTTTCAACTCGTATAAGAAGCAAAGAAATCGCGAAGTCAATAGGGAAAAAATCGGAAACATAAAACTTAATAAACCGAATGATGTTATAGACTTCTAAAAAATATCAAAGACTGATAAAAGCAAGTAGGTAATAATAAATTGGCAGAAAAAATTACCGAAATGAGCTAAGATATGTTCGTTAAAGACACATAACTAACGCGTGACTTAATGAAAGCGATACTGCAGGAAAGTGAAGCGAGGGAATTAACGAAAAATAGTCAAATTTTAAATACCGCCCTCTTTTTTTATTTTTCACCCAAAACAAAATACTACCTAGTCGAAAAAAGATAAAGATATCAAAAAAGAAAAAAGAAAAAAAGAGTCGAAATAGCTCCGGGTAAATGAAAAAAACGTGCGTCCGGACCAAAATAAATACCCTCGGTATGGAAATGATAAAACAGACGACGATAACTTAATCAATATCTGTATAAAAATCTGAAAACCATAAACTGGGCAATCAGACCAAGCTGGTATATTTGTACCATTATGTTCGTAGAGGAGAGAGGATCATAACCCTAATAGCATTAATTTCGCGAGTTTCATTAAATACAGGAACATTAAAATTTACATTTAACTGAAAAAATTGTTAATTCATAAAAAAAGATCTAAGCTCATAAAAAACTAAGTCGGCTATCATACTTCAAAGTTTAAAAAAAACAAACAAAAAAACTGAAAAATTAAAAGAATTCAGTGTTCAGAATATTTTGCTTCATCAGAAAAAAGGAAACGATCGAGACAGAAATGCACCAAATCTTATTTGCTCCTATTATTGTGGTCAACAAAATGTCCGGTACGATCCTTTCGCATTACCACCTCAAAAAAAACACCGTCGCTAATATTGTTCAACCAATATAGTGGATGGGTAATAACAACTGCAGTAACCAATCTTGATGGCCGAAAAATTTACAATCCGCTGCATGTGCATCGACAGAACATATTGCTGGACCATATTAAAAAATGTAATAAAAATATAAAAAAATGAATATAAGGAATAATAAAATAAAACCCCCAAAAAAACAAAAGCAAAATAATTAAAATCTGTTCCGAAATACAGAAGATTTTATATATATGTCGACGCGAAAATATTAGCCATATAAAAGACAATGGAATGAAACGGAAAACATTTGAAACGACTACGGTAAATAGACGGAAATAAATTCGGAAAAATGGTGGCATCGGTAAAATAGCTAAAATTCAAATAAACACGGGTGAAATTGCTCGTTTTTTCGAAAGCAAAATACGCTGCCGACGCATGAAAAAACTACGGATAGAGAGAAGAATAAAAACGCTTAGAAAGAATTCCCCGAACGAAAAGAAAAAATAAATAGAACTGAGCTTCGTAGTCGCAGAAAGATTAAACTAAACAGTCATCATTAATGTTGAAATAATATTTGGAATAGAAAAAGGGACACAAAATTGGAAAAGAATAAAAATTTTATTAACCAACATGCGCAGAAATATAATTAAATTATAAAACATATAAATTTACAAATTAACCGACATAGTTCCCGATATCAAAACTATGTATTAAAGTTATTCGAATAACTTCAATAATATTTAATCGTGATTATATGATGAAGTTTGTTACCCTATTAATTTGTGAATTTATGTGTTTTATAATTTAATTCTCTTTTGCGCATATATTGGTTAATAACATTCTTATAAATAATTTACGGAAATGGTAGAGATTAATAATATCACCGTGGAAAATAATAATTGTTCGGAAAAAAATCGGAAGAAATAAGCCTTTAAAAGAAAAACCCTGTTAAAATATACAAAAGAATAGTTTCGAAAAACATTCGAAAATCACAAGTCACAATAATGTCTAAGTTGCTTTCATAATACAGTAATAGAATATAAATGCTCGAAGCTAATATCATCGTGATAAGAATAATAATAACGTGTGAGGAACTTGTGTCCGCATAGCCCTGCTACGCATCACTGATCAGTACACTAACGACGAGTTCGGAAATGGCTGATAATTCCCGTACCAGAAAAACAAACTTACTCAATCAGCGCAGGACTTCAGTATGTACATCACATAATGCGTTAATTTACCACGAAACTGTTTGCACAGGCCCCCATCTGCTAGTATTAACCAAGATTGAGATTAATGTAATACAACTAAGGAAAAGGCCGAGTTCGTAGATGAACGGTGGACCAGTAGTTGATGGATTATTTATTCATTATTTATATTGTGACAGTTGAGTATATCGAATCTGAATATCTTTCTTCTATTGGACAAAGAATTCTAGCTCTTTTTCCTCCTTCCTCACCTGTTATTGCCCAAACCATGTTATTTTACATGAACTGAATAGATCCGTTGCGTAAAGGCTGCAGATAGGAGTTCAGCAATGCAAATGATTAGTATTGTTGCCTCTTCTAGTAACACACCCGACCCGCATCGGTATGAACAAGTCTGTTACTGCGGTATCCGCCCCCTCGTGCCTTATTTGGATCAAAAAATTACTCGGTACAAACAATAGAAAAATAAATAACGTGTTTTATTCAACGTTTTCGGAAAGCCTTCGTCATAGGCTAAAACCTATATTTTACACGTTTCTTCCGTGTTATTTAATTTCTATCTGACAATGATGAAATTTCCCCGAAACTATTTACTTTTCCACTATTCATTGACTATAGCTTCATAAAATTTTTTATTTCATAATTTACGCATTAATAAATTAGCAGTTGGTAAATATTATGTTCAATTATTTTGACGAGTTCATAAGATAGAGAAAATTTAAATACAAATATACATATATATATTTATTCATTAATGACAACGTTATTCTTAACCCGACCCTCATCACTTGTTTTGTCCCAAAACGTTACATATATTGTATATATAAGAAAACAAGGCACTCACAAAATGGAATGCTAGAAAATAGCGTCATCCTGAGCCCAACACCCTGTCACAAGTTTGTCCCAAAGCGTTACAAGCTGCACATATAAGTAAACAAAGTACCACAAAATTGATTGCTTGACGTTTTCAATTTTTCTCGTTCTGTACGAAGTATAGAAATGAAGAGCGGGAAGTCCGGGCGTGTCCCCGGGCGAGGTCAAGGGATGGATCCCCTTAAGAGGCACGAAAGGCCGAGTTATATATATTATACATTATATATATTAATTACAACGTAATTCTTAGGCTACCCCCCATTCGAAAAAATGTCCCAATTTTATGTAACGCTAAATGTCCCAATTTTATGTAACGCTAAATGTCCCAAAAAAATGTCCCAATTTTATGTAACGTTTGTTATATTTTGTAGGATCTTTGTTATTGTTATTTAAAAAATGTCACAATTTTATGTAATGAAATATGTAACGAAAAATGTAACGAAAAAATGTCTTAATTTTATATAACGGAAGGTAAATGTTAGAATAGGATTTTTGTGGTTATGTTATTTTTTGTGTGTGTTGATGCCAGTAAGAATTACGTTGTAAATTTTGATCATTTTATACAAAGTATAGAAGAGAAAGAGACAGAAATGAAAGCAAGAGGGGTCAAGGGGCACAGCCCCTTGCGAGGCCAAAATGGCCGAGTTATATATATATATATAACATCAGCGCACTTTAACTTTGCGACAATAAATAAAAGAACGGAAACTTTCTCACCCGCAGCGGCTAGATGAAATCATTGAAAAATAAAGAAAAAAGAAAAAATTTAATGAAATTAAAAAACTAATTAATGTTTAGAAGCCGAATGAGGAATAAAAGTATAAGAAAGTATGCAAAATAACGCGTATCAGACGACCATTTAGCGATTAAAATGATATAAAAAGAAAAATGTAAAGGGCACGAAATGCCACGACTGCCGAAAGGCACACTGATTAGAAAGACCTATAAAATACCATCAGTAAAGTATCTAATATTTTTTTAAATGTTGCGTAGCGACAAAGAATAAACAAAATTCGTTACACAGCGAATAGAAGCATATCTACTCTAAACAAAACCGGTATGAAGTCAGGAGTATCCAGCTAAATCGTAACTAGAACGGATTCCTTTAAACACACATTTCCTTAGAAATAAAGTTAAGGACATAGCTTGCCAAATTATTATTCAGTTAACTCGGCAGAGCTTTACACGATAGAATTCGCTGCAGATATTGCAGTCACTACAAATCACAATAGATTTCTAACATCGTCAGTCTCAACTTAGTAAAATTCTACACTAATAGCCTTACATTGCTTCACCCGTATCGCTTAATCTTCAATTTTCACCTCAAAATCCTTCGCAACAAATCGCAATGTCGCGGATACCGGCACATACAGGATCTTCTTTAAATAAATCCGCGGATAAGGCAACAAAAGAAATGCAACTATTCAGCCTTATCCAAACGTTCAAGTTCTGATACCAGATGTAATAGCGAAAATGCAGGTTTACGAATATCACGCCACACGGCAGTCTAGGAGTAAGTTGTGACGGGCCTGCTTCATATTAGACATACCTGATTGTCACGCGAGAGCATATTGCAAAAATTAGATCCACACTTCTGTCCTCCTGCAGCATAAGCCTACACTCACGATACATCATATACCCGATCTATTTACCCGCAGTATAAGAAATTGCGACCAATTAACTTCGAGCAAAAACCATTACAAGAAATTTTATCAAATAATGACTCTTCACAGTGAAAACAGCAATGATTTTCCAGAAGAAAATAAATATTTTTAATAATAACATTTAAGAAACGTAGGAATGCATATATGTATATATATATACACCCTGTCAAGAAAGTATCGGGAATTGTTAAATAAAACGAACAATTTTTAATTTTCATCCAAATTTATTTTGTCACCTTCAAAATAACATCCATTCGAAGCGATGTACATATGCCAACGCTTTTTCCACTCGGCAAAGCACTTCTGATAGGCGGTTTCCGGGATGGCCTTTAGCTCTCGCGTCGCATTCGTCTTGATGTCATCAATCGATTCGAAGCGCATTCCCCGTAGCGGAAATTTGAGTTTTGAGAATAGGAAGAAGTCGCAGGATGCTAAATCTGGTGAATACGGCGGTTGTTCGATGATATTTACCGAGTGTTTGGCCAAAAACTCATTCACAATTATGGCTTTGTGAGACGGCGCATTATCGTGATGGAGAATCCAAGAATTGTCGACCCACAAATCGTTACGTTTACGACGGATAGCCTCTCTCAAACGTCTCAAAACACTTAAGTAAAACTCTTTGGTGACTGTCTGTCCGGCTGGCACATATTCATAGTGTACCACGCCTCGAATATCGAAGAAAACAATCAACATGATCTTCACTTTCGATCGGCTTTGGCGAGGTTTTTTCGGCTTTGGCGCGCCAATTGGCCGCCATTCGGACGATTGCTGGTTCGTAAGCGTGTCGTACTCGTACACCCATGTCTCGTCACCAGTAATTATCTTTTCCAAGAAGGTAGGATCCAAATTGGCTCGATCCAGCATGTCTGCAGCTACCTGTTCTCGGTACTTTTTTTGAAAGAAATTCAGGTCTTTCGGAACAAGCCGAGCCGCAACGCGTTGCATACCCAATTTTTCGTGCACAATCGTACGTACGCTCTCGTGTGACATGCCCAATCCATGAGCCATCTCTCTCAAGCTCACATGACAATTTTCAGCAACGATTTCCTTGATTTTATCGACGTTATCATCGGTCACACTCGTTGAAGGCCGTCCAGAGCGAGGCATGTCTTCGACCGTCTCCCGACCATCCTTGAACGCTCTGTACCACTCGTAAACCCGCGTTTTTGATAAAGCAGATTCACCAAAAGCCTTCTGTAACATTTTCAGTGTATCGGCACAAGAAATTTCGTTCGAAACACAGAATTTAACACAAGTACGTTGTTCAATATTTTCACTCATTGTAAAACTTCGACAAAACACTTCAGGTCGACTGATTTTAACAGCTGCTGTAAACACACTGGTTGACAGATCGCGCTAAAAATAGGCATCATAATACAAAACAGTTGTACCAACCTGGAAAAAAAAAATTATCTGCCTAGCTATTACCCGGGAGATTTAAATTGACAATTCCCGATACTTTCTTGACAGGGTGTATATATATATATTATTATTATTATTATTTCGAATTAGCCACTAGTGGACTACGTTGTCAACTGGTTCTGCCATTCTTCTTCCTCTCTTTCCATACTGCTTTCATTCTTTCACTGTGTCTTTGTTTTCTTTCTTCGGTCCACGAAACGCCAGTTCTTCCTTTACGTTTCACCGCGAATCTTTTGCAGTCAAATAATTTCTTCTTTAACGTTGATCGCTGTTCTATATCTTCAGGCGTGATCTTCAGTTCATCCAGGTCTTTTTTGGTCTCTGTATACCACGTACCGTTTATTTTTAGCTTTCGCATGTAACTGAACAACCTTCCGGTAAACCTGCTCGGCTCCATCCTTTGCATATGCCCGTAGAATCGAATTCTTCTTTTCCGGATCTCGGTAGTGATGCTTTCCACATGTTGGTATATTTCCTGGTTGCTCCTTTTTATATATTTTCCACCTTGTTTCTCTGGTCCCAGTATTCTTCTTACGATCTTTCTTTCTGCGATATCAAGCTGCTCATTTAATCCTTTTCTGTTCATTGTTAGGCCTTCCGCTGCATATAATGCTTCTGGTCTGATCACAGTTTTATAGTGCCTCAGTTTGGCATTTCTTGATAGATATTTCTTATTATATATTTCTTTTGTTAAATAAAAGGCCGCTTTCATTCTATCGATCCTATATTTAATTGCTTCTTTTTCTGACCCACTCTGCTCGATTAATTCTCCCAGGTACTTGAATTTATTGACTCTATTCACTTGACCCACATCAGTTTTTATTCTATTAGGAGCGGTTGTAATATTTGTCATAAATTTGGTTTTTTCAAAGGAAATTTGCAGCCCTGCTCTGTCCGCTTGCTCCTTTAATAGTTCTATCTGCCGCTTTGCTGTCTCCATAGATTCCGCTATTATTGCCAGATCATCTGCAAAAGCTAAGCAATCTATTAATAAATTATCCTTCTTGTATCCTAGTTTAATTTTCCCAGTGATATTTTCTTCATTCATAGCTTTTCTCCATTCTCTTATAACTTTTTCAAGTATGCAGTTAAAGAGTAAATGTGACAGACCACCCCCTGTCTAACTCCTGTTTTTATTTCAAACTGTCTAGATATTTCGCCTCTAAATTTTACTTTAGCATATGTGTTTGTTAACGTTTTTATTATTAAGCTTGTGGTTTTTTTGTCCAAGCCAAATTCTTTAAGGACATTAAACAACACTGTTCTATCTACGGAATCGTGCGCTTTCTTAAAATCGACGAACGTTATTACATATTTTTTAGATCTTTTCTTCAGATACAGCATTATTGACTTGAGGTTGAAAACTTGTTCCACACATGATCTATATTTCCTGAAACCACATTGATATTCGTCAATTTGTGGGTCTAGCTGTTCTTCTGCTCTAGTTTGAATTGCCTTAGAGAGTATTTTATAGGTAACTGGTAACAGCGAGATACCTCTGTAATTGTTCACATCTGTCTGTTTTCCTTTCTTATGTAGTGGATGTATCAATGCTGTCGTCCAATCCTGGGGGATTATTTCTGTTTCCCAAATATTTTTGATTATTTCAACCAATTTGTTTTGGCATATATCATTCGAGTTTTTCCATAACTCTGCTATTATTGTATCCTCTCCTGGGACCTTATTGTTCTTCAAAGATTTAATTATATTAGCAATTTCTCCTTTATCTGGAGGCACAGAGTCGTTATTCCTATGACCTTCTTCGCAGGTGAAGGTTAGTGTTGGTCTTTCGCAGTTTAGCAGCGTTTCGAAATACTCTGCCAATATTTCACAATTTTCTTTGTTACTAAAAGCCATCTTTTGATTTCTGTCTTTGAACATAAGGCATGGGTATATAAATTTATTCACATTTTGTTTGAATGTTTTATAGAAATCCCTTGTGTTGTTCTCCTGGAAGTCTTGCTCGATTGTACTTAGTTGATTACTGTGATATTTTCTTTTCACCTTTCTAATGATCTTTCCTGTCTCTTTCCTCGTTTCTATAAAATATGTTCTATTTTTTACATTTTTATTTGCATTCCACTTTTTCCACGCCTGTTGTCTTTTTTCAACGGCTTCTTCACATTCGTAGTTCCACCACGAATGTTTTCTTACTTTTGTTAAGCTAAGCGTTTCTTTAGCCGTTTGCACCAATGCTTCTTTCAGTTGTTCCCAGTTCTCCGGATTTTTTGTCTCTAGTTTATCCTTGAATTCAGATCCTTTCTTTAATTTCATCGTGTCATACTTGTTGATTTTTGTTTTAGTTTGTTTCCTTGTATTTCTTGGTTGAAAATTAATTTTAATTTTAGAAAGGTAATGGTCTGAGTCCAGTTTAGCATTTCTTATTACTTTTACATTTTGTATCTCCTTTTTGGATACTTTTGACACCGCTACATGGTCTATTTGAAATTCACCTAATTTGGAGTTTGGAGACGTCCATGTTTTCTGTTTCCTCGGCAAATAATATATATATATATATATATATATGCAGATGTTTTGGCCACAGCATTCATAACAAGCAATACAAAACACACACACACACACACACACACACACACACACACACACACAATTATGGTCAAAAAGGCGATAGTCCTCAAATTTTACCGGTAAACCAATAGAGAGCAATCTGCGATAAAAGAATACTAGACACGGCCGAAAGATTAATAATGGGTAGAAGGAAACGGCAATTATGTCACAGCCGGAAAGTGGAAGAGGATATAATTTAACTGAGCTGATAGTGTACTTCTCGCATAACCTAAGAAATTCTAATAAATTCTAATAATCTCTTTTAAATCGAATAACTTTTTCACTAACGCAGCTAAAGGAATATAAGCAATAAATCGATATAATTTTACATATAATGTAGATAAATAACCGTTGTAATCGTTCAGAAAGATTCAATACTCTGTTATAACTTGATCTCTGAACAGGCATTTCAAAAAACAACGAGAATTGTAATATAACGCGAGATGATATAAATGAAAAATATTTCTATATTATTTTAATACGAAAAAAAACTAACTCACTTCATCAAAGTTACGATCGGCCGGTAAACTTATCGAATCGTTAAATGGCAGTTCATTATTATTAACTAGTTCGTCGTAGGATGTCGGAGGAGGCGCCGTAGATAAAAACGACGAAACTGGAATACTCATTTTCCAATCCAGTTGTTCTTGGCTATAAATGTTATTATCGTCCTGAAAGAAAATTTTTCTAAATAATTTTTAAACAAACACCGGATTTTTAGTAAAAATACAATGGCAACTGCTGATGCAAACGGATTTTAAAGATTTCGCAGACAGAAGTATATTTTGAAAACTTACATTACATTTTGTATTATAGACTAAAATATAGTATATAAAATAAGTGTCCGAAATGTATGTTTACACGCATGCGCGCGAATGCAGACATATATTTAATGAAATGGAACTTGCCAGAAGAAGATTTCTATAACTCTTGTAGAAAAGTTAGTTTAGCTGATTATGTCAGTCGAAATTTTATAAGCGTGACGTAAAAGCGTTACAGAATTTTTTTAATTCGTTCCGGCATAAGCATGACATTACCATTTTAAACATGACTTAAAAATAATGCAGCATTTCCTTTAGAAGGATTTTATATTACTCTCGACATAAGAATGGTATAAGCTATTAATGTATTACATGTTGTAATGACGAGAATTCATATGAATTTAAAAAAAAAAAAAAAGTCATTTCATAAAAAAAAAAAAAACTGAATTATTACCGTTGAAATGATGGTTTCAATTTGTTTCAACGAACAATGACAAAATAAACAAATTAAAAAATAAGAATAGAGAAGTAAGTGGTTAAAAAATTTAATTTGACTAACTGCATAATTTAAAAAATTTAACGATGACCTTTCATAGTTTTTTTTTTTTTTTTTATAGTAATAAAATAAGAAAATAAATAAAACCTTTCTAAGTGATAAACAGGGGATAATAGCAGTGAGTAACGACAAGTATTCACTATAAATAAATTCATGATTTTTAAGGTTTAACTCTTTTATCATTTCATAAATTGGATATTTTTAGGTACATACTTATATCTACATTACAAAATTATCGGAAAAAAAACAAGCAAAAAATTCCATAACCCTTTCGTAGCAATTAGTTTTTATTTTTATTTTTTAATCGGCATATTTCCTTCTTAGAATATAAAAGAAACTACGAAACATCCAAAATTATCAAATTTTGAAAAAGGTACACATCAATTTGTAAAAAAAATCAGAGAATAGTCCGCAAGCCGTTTTGTGGTATCCCGAGTACTTTTTTTTTTTTTTTTTAATTCACGCATTTTTGTTATTTGAATATGGAAAACCGCCAAAATTTTAAAATTCAACGGCCCAATTTTTGTAATGAAGGATGGTGATAAACACAAGTGACTTTAATTATTCCAATGCTGGACACCACTGAAACGAAAATATAAAGTAAATACAGTTAAGTCTCATAATATTTATTTTTTTGTAAATTGTTTTTTGTTTTTTTTTTTCTATCGTTTCTTCAATTATTTGACATATGAGTCTCTAAATCGGCTTTTAAAATTTTCGACACAATTTTGATTTAACACGATCGACCCAAATTCCGGTTTTGTTAACTTTTATTTTTATAACTGCGACACAAGAGACGAGGAATGTAATGCGATTTTCGTTTTTGAAAACTGCCCGAATTTTATAACCTCAATAAGGAATTTTGTTTGCTTTGTCAGCATTTTAAGTTTGGCGTTCAAAGTGAAAAGTATCCTTTTAATGTTTGTAAAATTTAATAAAAATTAATAGATGTTTATTAATTTTATGTAAAAGTCAATAAACACACGGTGAATTGTAGTTTTAAAACCTGTGTTTTATTAATTATAACTAAGATATTTTTCGGTAGCCCTTACATAATGTTACATAATAATTCACCTATAATAACAAAAGGAAAAAGGAAAGCGATAAAATCAGTGCCGATAAAAATTTTAAAGAAAACTTAGAAATTCTTTTAAAATTTTCAACTGTAAAAAGTCATACTATTCGCTACACTCTTCAAAAAAGTTTATTACAATAATCTATACTTTTTGAAAGGAACTCGGCACCAATATTATATATGTACACGCAAAGAGTAGACTTTTTTATTTTATAAAATAAATGAAACGTTTACCTAATTTTTGAAAAACTGCTTGTTATTAAAAATATTTTAACAGAAATGAAGCAACGTTTATTATAATTTGTTAAACGTGAGTGTTAAAAATATCCGACAAAAAAAAAAAAAAAAACACACGTATAAATTTGCCTATGTTTTAATTTTTCTAAAAATTAAGAAAATAAACATACCAATGTTTCAGGTCAAAATCAGGCTCATGAGATCTTCAATATGTAATCAAGCCGAACAGTTTTTTCCTTAATTTTATCTTACAAAAATAATATAAAATGACAATAAACTGATAAGGCGGATACTTACTGCTAAATAGTAACATAAATTGCCTTTGATTTTATGAGCTTCGTTAATGTTTTTAATAAGGAAATGTAATGTAACTTCTTTATCAGCCTGCGCCAATAAATGGAATGGTATTCTTAAACTAGGTATTGATACGCCGGTCTGAAAACAGAACAGAAATAATTATGCAATAAAACATTTGAACTATTATTAAATTAGCATCGAAATTAGTGGCATTTCGGTACCGTTGTCGTTGCGCCTTCTTCGATGATGGAGCGCTGATAGTAGCGACGGCAAAGGTCGAATCCTTTTTCTAAAACAGGCGGTACTGCTCTTCGACCTACAAATGATGGATCTCATTTGTCGAAACAGGTTAGTGATACGACCTCTTAAATAGCACAGCGTGATTGCAGAAGTAAACTTAACTACTCAGCAGAATAAAAAGGAGTAGTTGAAAATCTGCGAAAAGGTGCTAAATAAGAGCCGATGAACGTCAGGCACGTAAAGGAGAAGAGAAAGAAATGAATCGAAAAAAAAAAACAACAAAAGGTACGCGCCAAAGCGCTATTTACACAATGCTCAGCTTCTTAAATGTCACAAAGCGAATAACTTAAATTGATCGGAAAAATGCGTACATTAATGTAAATCGTAAATAGATCAATCTCCGCAAATTAACTATTATTCAGAAGTCTATTTTAAAAAATAAATAAATTAATAATAAAAATGTTAACGCTTACTTCATTGACTAGCTGCACTTGTGGAGAACTAGAAACATTTATTTCAATGTCTTTTAAAGTTGAACCGTGAATATTTTTCAATCTCATGAATATTCGAAGAACATTATCTTTCTGAACGTCACTCGACTCTATAGAATAATCCTAATAATATTTTTTCACAAAAAAAAACAAAAAAAAAAAAAAAAACAAAAGTTACAACAGGCGAATTTTAAAGTAATTTATAAAAATATTACGCCGAGTGTATTAACATTACGTCTCGTATATTAGCATTACGGGACAAGTACGAGTATATAATCATTACGACGGTGTAGGTGAAGTGTGCGTTTAATAAAACGAAAACTCTACAAACTGCACACTCTAATAACCATTAAAAATGCAAAATACCAAAATACAAAAATACATAACCAAAAAAACAGACCAAATATTATTTTTATTCTTGCTTTTTTTTCAATACGTCATTAAATATAACGGAATTTTTGTTTTCACCGATATTTAGTGTATTTCGTCTATTTCGTCATCGACACTACTTGTTAAATTTTAGCGTAAAATAAAAATTACTCCCCGAGTAAAAAGGCCCATTTCTGAAACTGTTGCGTCCGGACGAACGAATTTACTCTACACAAAGTCGAATTTATGCGATAAATAAAAAGAAACATTTACGTTAGCGAAAAACCGAATAAACAAAAACAAAACACGGAAAAAACGTGCACTGACACCATTTATAATGCAACGGTTGGTGGTGATATTTTTGTGCTACCAAATCAGTGATACTAACGTTAATTTGGAAAAACTCGACCTTACCGATTTTTACATCTGTCTTGTATGTAAATTAACGTGTTGATAGCTAGCAGCGTACTTGGATAAAAAAAGCAAAAATACGTTTAGAATTGCATCACAAATTTTTTTCTACCTGATGATCACTTCTTAAATTCAACCTGAAACGGGAAAGAACAAAAATCTTCGAAATCTTAATATCGTTTACCGGATGTGTGCTAATTTGATGGATTTTTTTTTTTTTTTTGGAATAATATGTCCGAAGAAGAAAATCGGACGGAAATCAAAATTTCTTGATTTCGTCAGAAATTCGAAACAATAATTACGATGTCGTCTCTATGTGTGTGTGTGTGTGTCGTAATTATTCCGTCTGTTAGAGATGGAAAAAATATCAAAACGCGATTATTTTTCATATTAACACTCTGATCGTACTCCTAATTAATGCCACGCACACTTTAGTGTGTATTCGCCGCTAAAAAATATAAAAATAAGAGGGCCTAAATAGAACACCGTTAAAAACGATCGCTTTTTTTTTTTAATTTTTTTTTGGTGTCATCAAATAATATCCGTACGAAATACATTAAAAAAAAAATGTTGAGATCATCAATTGGTATTATAATTTTTGCTTATTTTTACCTCCTACGACATTTAAATAAAATCGCGAGATGCTTTTTTTTTTTTTTTCTTCCGCTGACACTCTTAAGAGTATAAAACTAACATAAACGTTACATTAATTTTCCTCCACAAACTTGTCTAGTTTTAATTTTTCTCGCAACTTGACCTAAATTTAATCGGACCCAGATGGAAATCTGCGATCTACAAAAATATTTCGGGACTAGAATGAACTGATCAAAGAAAAAGACAAAAACGTCGTTACGAAAAAAAAAAAAAAAAAAAAAAAAAAAACCGCTACATATCATATAGATCTATTTACGAGATACAAATAGCAGTAACCGATCGATAACCTGAATTTCTTTGATCAGTGTTATTAAATATTAAAATAGTTATCAGCGTCTTTCTTTATTAAATTAAACAATTAGTTAAAAATATTTAATTTTTTTTTCTCCGATTGTAAAAATTCAAGTACATAATCTACAATTAACTTCAACTATCTTTTCCGGTCACGCATATTTACAAGCAGGATGTGATATAGGCTTCACAATCAAATTCTGAATGTTGATAAACTATTGGATGGTGAAAAGGCGAGCGCACCAAAATATGCATCCAGTTACACTTCGCACAAACAGTGATAATAAAAAACTACATATAGACCTCATTAATAGTATCAATAAAAGAAAGATTCGGGGATTAAACGAAGTAAAACAAAATGCCGAAAGCACCTCTACCGTGTTAAAATCGCATTATCATAATGAAATGAATATTAAGCGGTAAAATCGCACAGTATGCCGTTCCTGCTTATCCATGCGCAACAACTATGTCCGCATATTTTATTTTTCGTAAAAGATTTCCAACGGTTTTATTTTTTGGAACATACAGCCAACAAAAATTTCCCAAAATAAAATTCGCAGTCCGCATAGAACTGCGTAATTATTCTAGCGGCAAAACGGAACGATGTTTAATTTTGCTTATACTTTTTTTCTTCTTAATTTTCCACTTTAAACAAACGCGGGAAGTAGTATTCCTTTCACAAGACGCGATGAAAGCAAAACATTATAATAATAACAATAATAGCATTACGACACTAATATCTACAATCAATGTGACGTAAAAACAGTAAATAACCCGTCTTTTCATCGCGTACTAACTTTCCGTAGCAATCTGAATAATAAAGCTCATAATTTTACTATACTCCGCTCGTTAACGTGGTATATTAATACATAATGAAGGTGGTAACAGTGACGAGTAAGCGTTCTATTGGAAGTACTAACTATAGAGAATTTTGTTAGCATATGTTGTCAGTCACCATGGGGATTGTTATACTGCGGAAGAACGTACGTTTCGTGTAAAACTGTGTAATTTCAATAAAAATCATTTGTGAAAGTTCAAAGAGCTTTTCGTAGCGAGTTGCAATGTTTCGATTGGAATGTAAACCTGTACCATCGCGGAAATCTGTCATGAGATGGATTGAAAATTTTCGTAATTCGGCTAGGGCGACTGATAAGAAGCGTCCGCCAGGTAAAAAAAGATCAATTTTCGTACACCTGAAAACATTGAACGACACTTCGGGAAGCAATAAAGAACAGTCCGCAACGTTCCGTTCGGCGTCACGCTGCTTCTTTACAATTATCGAGGGAATCTGTTCGTCGAATATTGGGGTAAGTGACTTAATCACCCGTACAAACTAACTACAACACAAGAAAGGAAAGAAACCGACTACAGACAACGTTTAACCTTCGCTGAAATGATGTTACAAAAACTGGAGGATAATGAGATCAGCTTGGATAATAATCTTTTGATGAGCGATGAAGCTCATTTCGAGCTCTAATAAAATTGCCGTTACTGGTAGAGTGATAATCCGAAGAAGTTAGTTTACGAGAAGCCACTACAAAGCCAACGCGTAACAACGGTGTGGTGTGCTGTAGCGCAGTGGGGAGTGATCGGGCTTTATTTTTTTACCGATACAGTCGACGGAGTTCGGTACATGGAGATGATAAACACGTTTTTCCTTCCTCAACTTCGCCGTAGACGTCTTTTATCGCCTAAGCCGAACACTTGGTTCCAGCAGGACGATGCGACGTGCCTTACGGCCGGCTAAACGCTCGAATTGTTGAAAAACGCATTTGGTACCCGCTTACTATCTCGCTTTTCCGATTTCACCTGGCCACCAAGATCGCCCTATTTGACAGTTGCTGATTTTTTTTTTTTTTTTTTTTTTTTATGGGGATATTTGAAGAGCCGTGTCTACCAAATACGTCGTCCCCCTGATTTAGAAGATTTAAAAGCGCGGATTCGTCAAGAAATTTCGGAAATTTCACCTGCTATATTGAAGGAAGTACATAAAAGTTTGTTACCCATTGTGTAAGCCAAAACGGCCATCATTTAAAAGATGTCATATTCCATAAATTATAATTTGTATAATCTTTATTTTGAAATAAAATTCATTTCATTTTTGTACGTGGAAAATTTTTGGATTTATTAAAAAAAAAATGTGGTCATATTCATTGGGCCACCCCCTATATACATATATATGTATATATATATATAAATACATATATGTATTTTTTTAAATTTTCTACTTTAAAATATTTCTACGAGGATGCGCCACAGGCTACAACACTCTCTTAACTTACATATGCCAAATAATAATTTTACTGCGATTTTTTCTTTCTAAAACAACTTTCATTTCATAACCATTACGAGTAAAAATACACTCCATTCTATAATACGGTTGATAATATACATTAATGTTTTACCACTTTAAAACAATAGGCGAAATATTCGCGCGGAAAAAACTAGTTAGATCGACATTAAGAAGCTAAATATAGAAAAAACTCGATCAAATTTTCACGATATACATATGTATTATTCAACCATTTTCTACGAGTCCGTTTGCAAAACCATTTTCTGCGCTGCTTGATTACAATTTATTACAATGGTTCTTGTGACCTCTTCACGATGCCACTCGTTATCGCATTAGTTTCATGCGCGTCCTCTAAGTATTAAACAATTTAAAAAATTTCTCAACAGATAACCACTTCCCCACGTTATTAATCAAATATTTCTCAAAGGGTATAGCCCCAGTTAAGGGAGGGGGTAAAAGTGCCTTTAAACCAAAACTTTATAATAAAAAAAAATATACATATATAGATCTAGGACATGAAAAAAGTAGTTGATGCTGTAAGTTTCAGACCCCTAGTCCCATACGGGGGTGGGGGGGCTGCTGTAGTCACCGTTTTGTGATTTTCGTTTTTTTTTTTGTTTTTTTTTACGATATCTCAGCCATTTTTCGATCGATTTTTAAAATTCTTATTGGAGGTAAAAGATAATGGAAAGTTCTATAACGGTGAATTTTTTTGCAAATTTTTAGATGCTAAATTCGAATTTTAGTATAAACTATCTAGAGAAATTTTTTCAGATTTTTAAAAGTGGTGGAAGAGGTTCAGAAAAATAAAAACATGCATTTTACGGCTGAAAAACCTCTTGAAATTCAACTAATAACAACAGAAGAGATATTATATGTTACGTATTTGAAGATAACAAGTTTTCCTGAATTTTTTCAGATTTTTAGAACGGAAGGAACGAGTGGAACATGTCAAAAATGAAATAAAATCATACGTTTTCGGTTGAAAAACCTCTTGAAATTTAACTAACAACAACGAAATTGATATATGTTACGTATATTATAATAAAATGTTTTTCTGAATTTTTTCGGACTTTGAGGACAAATGAAACAAGTCCAAAAAATGAAAACATACATTTTCGGCCGAAAAACCTCTACTGGAAGCAAACTATAAAATGTAAGTTACATAATTTGTCATTGTGTTACCTAATTTGCTATAATATCGGAACGCACGTATTTAAACTAATATATTATAACTGAAAAATAATAATGCTTTCAAGAAATAAAACAATATTGAGATTCTGCGCGAATTTAAAATTCCCATAATAAAGCAAATTAGGTAACACAATGACAAATTATGTAACTTACATTTTATAGTTTGCTTCCAGTAGAGGTTTTTCGGCCGAAAATGTATGTTTTCATTTTTTGGACTTGTTTCATTTGTCCTCAAAGTCCGAAAAAATTCAGAAAAACATTTTATTATAATATACGTAACATATATCAATTTCGTTGTGGTTAGTTGAATTTCAAGAGGTTTTTCAACCGAAAACGTATGATTTTATTTCATTTTTGACATGTTCCACTCGTTCCTTCCGTTCTAAAAATCTGAAAAAATTCAGGAAAACTTGTTATCTTCAAATACGTAACATATAACATCTCTTCTGTTGTTATTAGTTGAATTTCAAGAGGTTTTTCAGCCGTAAAATGCATGTTTTTATTTTTCTGAACCTCTTCCATCACTTTTAAAAATCTGAAAAAATTTCTCTAGATAGTTTATACTAAAATTCGAATTTAGCATCTAAAAATTTGAAAAAAATTCACCGTTATAGAACTTTCCATTATCTTTTACCTCCAATAAGAATTTTAAAAATCGATCGAAAAATGGCTGAGATATCGTAAAAAAAAAACCACGAAAATCACAAAACGGTGACTACAGCAGCCCCCCCCCCCCGTATGGGACTAGGGGTCTGAAACTTACAGCATCAACTACTTTTTTCATGTCCTAGATCTATATATGTATATTTTTTTTTATTATAAAGTTTTGGTTTAAAGGCACTTTTACCCCCTTTACCGGCTATACCCTCTGCAGAAAAGAAAAAAATTCTTTATAAAATATTGATTTGAGTAATTTCATATAAATTAAAAATTTTTGACAATAATAAAACCCCCAAGTTTTTTCGCCATTTCTTTAAACTTTTAACCCAACCCCCTGTGGTGAGGCTTTCACGACGGTCCTCAAGCTAAAAACCACTGATTAATGTTCTTTTTAAATATGATTTATTAACGTTATTCATAGGGATAAATATTTTAGAATTCACGTTAAAGTTATCTCCGCTCGTTCAAATCTTTCCGATTATTATGTAATTACTCCGTCATCTGCCCAATATGGATCTTTCCTTTATTAATGTCCTTTTCCTTCTATCCAATCGATGTTATTTAAGGAAGGAAAAAACACGCATCTTCCTGGGTTTTTTTTACGACATTTTTATTTGACAGTTTTTACTGGCGCCCTAAAAATATAAGTTTTTCATTTCAATACTCTCGATCTCATTATTTACTTTTTGTATTTATTTGAAAGTAAGCAAAAGATACTGAATTCATCCAAAACTTCCGGACTCCGATTTAATAATTACGTTTCTGGAGGCACTAATCGATCTCTGCCACTTACGAAATTCCGTCTATTATATTAACATCAATTTCTTCAATTCCCGACCATACACTTTAGAAAACACTTGCACAGTAACCGTTAAATCTGCTTATTTTCATATTCATATTAATTATATTTTTTCTCTCACCTCCGACCAATAAAACCGTATTCAAAAAGACAGCTGAAATGAAGCAATAAACCCCCGGAAGGGGATAACCGTAAATTTTTAAATAAGAGTTGTGGATTTTCCGATTTTCATAGTTTTTTTTTTTTGGTTTTTTTTTCTTCTGGCTCGTATAGACACATTAACCCGGCGTGGAAGGAATTTATCTATATTTTCAATGTACAGCAGCGCGATTTAAACCGGATCCTACCTAAACGAAACATAACTTCCTATTTAACTATTCCATGAGGTAGCTGGCTAATTTTCGCAGTAAGTAATTCAAAGATTCGTAATTGTTTGTAAATTACCTAGACATCGTTTATCTATACTCAAACAGTCAAATAATAAGCTTAAACATAAAAGCACATACGGCGTCCGCAATAGACACGTACTGTAGAATAAAATTGACTATTACTTTCACTAATAATAACTAAACAGATCACTAAATAAAAAGGTTAATGGTAAAATCTAAAAGCCACACCGTTACTGGAAAGTAAACTAATTAGAATAATTTATTTTTAACTACCAGATTAACTGCCTGATTGGTTGCCAATTTCATATAAAGCGGAGAATTAAATATGTTTAAATCGTTACTTCCCAATACTTCTTTCTGCGATGTAGATATACCGATAGCTTCTTCATAGTCGTCTTTTAATAACAGCAATGGTTCCTCGTTATTATTATCTGCAAGAAAAAATAAAAACAATTAAAAACGACAATGTAATTTTATCCAAACAAGTTTTTTCCTTTTTTTTAAGAGTGATCAGTTTTGTTGTTATTGTTGTCCACGTCGTGTGTAATATTTCGGTTGTAATGTTTATAATCAGCGGGAAAACCGTGCTAATACGGGCAAAAAAGGTCCAACGATCGAAAGGTCGCCTACCAAATCGTTGAACGGATATGATACGAGAAGTAACTGGATTAAATTTACTGCAAAAAATAGAAAACAGCATAAAACAGTCCACTATGCTCCACATAATCACGATACCAGGTGGGTGTAAGCGACGCGGAAGAAGGAAGTTTGTAGGTAATTGTTAAAAATCCACTGAGTTCCTCTTTTGGCTTCGATATTACCCGTTTCGCCAGGTTTCTCAATCAAAATGGCCGAATGCAATGAACAATTTTACTTAAAGAAACTAAAGCTTTACGCTAATTTTATTAATATTTACGTATTAATTTTTCGACTTCTTTGTTTTCGTCGTCTTTTACTTAATATTCGATTTGGAATGTCGTGACATCCATGACTTGACATAAATTTTGTACGCCGTTTATATTTATACCTTTGGCTTTTATTACTCGCTGTATATTATGTATGTTAGACTGGATAACTTTAGCACTTCATTGACGAATGCATGTTTCATACGACCTGCTTTTATACTTTTTTCGGATTTTCAATTATTTCACGATAAAATATGCATATTTATAGTTCCCGTAGTAATCTGTAATTCTTATGCTGATGTTTATTTCGCTATAACTCGTAAGTACACTTTGAATTTTAACCTTAAAATAGTGCGGAAAATACTCAGCTTTATAGAACGAACGAAATCGCCAAGTTGCAATAAAAATAAAAAAGAGGAAAAAAAACGCATTTACTAAATACAGTATTAAAAATATTAAACAGAAATACTTGCAACAACTATGCGTAGCGATCTATAATTGTTACACCGATATGATTGCAATCTGGTTTTACTTGCTTATCCTCTACTTAATATGCCATGTGCAGCATTCAGGCTAAAGATACATATTGTTTTTAACCGATTTTAAATAAGTAGCTAGCTCTGACAAACTAAATTAAACGATACGATCGTTGCTGAGAATCAAATAGAATGAAAACTGTAGGTTAGCTGCCTTTTGATGATTTGCCAAAGTTAGACTACCGATAAAGAGATGTTCTACCATTAGGCGAGTATCACAATGTAGACAGAGGATAGCACTGTTGCTTTCACCAGGTAGCTGCGCTTAAGGACCGTATGACAACACGGAGGAACGTTTCTCGTCTATCAGATAGATCTGGTAATGTGAATCATTTTTTACTCTCAAAATTTACGGTTCGTGATTTATTTTCTATTAACTACTTAATGATTTTAATTTTTCACATTAAAATAATATTCCCACGGACAAATCGAATTTTCATAAAGACAAGAATTCCCCGATCTGATCGTACAGCATAAAATTAATATACCGATTCGAGGTAAGACAGTTACACTTCCATTTTTTATTTGTTTGTTTATTCGCAAACTCTAAAAATTTTACCACCTTAACATATTCGACGCCACTGGCACGTATAATATTCTTCCTACACACTTACTTCATGAAACACTATGCGTATCGCCGACCACTTATTATTCCCAATATCGACGAGGATTTACTTCCTTTAACTTTATAATAACATCGGAACCATCAACTTTTCGCAATTTTTAAGTGAATCTACAGATCAGATCTCTCCTTTCACTCATTCATGAGGATAACCCAGTTATTATTTATCATTTTTTTGCTATAAAAAATGCAAGAAATTATTTTTTTCTTTCGTCTTATACACGATCTCGATACCGGATTAGTCGCAGTATCCGCAATTAGACAGCGAGCCTAACATTAATATACTATTTAGAAATACGTTTTCTCATAGTATGATTAACATAAGTAACGAAAGTCTTACAATTAGGTGCGTTCAAACCATTTACGTCATTTGCAATTAAACCAATAAAATAATAATTGGTATATGTTCTTCTTTAGTACATAGGTAATCAAATAAAATAGGCAGATTGAACCAGGAACTCAAAGTCCACAGAGTACACAAATGTCGATATAATTGACCAATATAAAAAATTTAATCTCGATATATCAAGGCTATTTTTAAACTTTATTATTATAAAAAAAAAAAAAAAAACGATGCGTGTATCAGTGTGTACACGCGGAGGAAGTGAAACTTCTTTGGCTTATATGTATTAAATTATGTAATAAAGTTTTATTTTAAATTAATTTTTAGGATGGAAAAGGTATCGGTATAAACAAAATTTTCATTTTCAATAAATAATAAATCCAAAAAATTTTATTATATACATTTATAAAAAAGCATCATTATCATTGGTATATTTCAGTTATGCTTATTGGTGTTTCAGTACATACTTTTGTTATCAAAGGCTTGTGGTAACTAAAATAAGAAATATAAGTTTTGCACTCAATATCATCTAAAAACCTTGAAAACACCGCATCAATCGTTGTATTTGATTTTGTCGTTGATATCATCCTGTTATTTTGTAGAGATAAGTTCAAATTGTCTTTTAAAAATTCAATTAATTGTAGAGTTGTCTAAAACAAAATTGACATTAAAATCTCCGCTTAAAATCATAGGTATTTTGTCATACACGTTGATTTTAGCGAGGCGTCCATATGATTTAAAAACTCACTAACAGACTAAATGTATAATGTATCGTATCGTGAATATCTTTCTATAGAGTGGTGTGTGGTGTACAGGTACTTATTACATATCGTCGTCGTCTGTTCTCACTCGATTTCGAGTATGAGATTATCTCCTAATTCAGAGGAGAATTAGAGGATAGAATAGCCGCGCAGTAGATAAGCACGTAAGCAGGAGCGCAACCTAGTTTCCGTGCTGCCGACCAATGATAGAAAGCTTATCAATAGAGTCGGATAACCAAGACGACTGGCCTTTACTCATGTTGATGCGATTGTTCGCCGGCTGAATATTTCTATACGACGCTAATACACACGACTACATTCGGAACTGACTATAGCCGCTTGATTTATCGATATACAAATGTAACTCAAATGAGTCTATACTGCTGTATACGAAACTAGCACCGTATATTTTTGTCATCGCCCCCGGTATCGAACCCGAGACCTCCGGATCAGAAGTCAAGCGCTCTAGCCACTATTACGAAAAGAATGTTATATACGATGCTAGAAGAAATATTAAATGAAAATCAAAGTAGAACGGCTAAAACAAAAATTAAAAACCCGGTTCCAAGAAAAAAAAACCTACAAGTAAAAGAAAACATAAAATACGTAAAAGAAGAGAGGTTAGAATAAAAATGAAAACCTACCGATAAAAAATAGATGTAAAACAAACAAAAATGAAAACCTACCGATAAAAAATAGATGTAAAACAAACAAAAATGAAAATATACTAATGCAAGTGTATACGACAGAAATAAATGATACAACTATTTTAGCTTTAAATTTAAACTAGTATAAATATAGTCGAAGTAAATTAACTGTCCACATTATTAACATAACATAGATTAGTATCTGAGTGCATGAATATGAAACATGTGTATTTACAGAATAAAGTTATAAAAATAAAATAAATACTTTAAAACCAACCAAAAATAATTTACTTTAATAAATTAAAATAAATACACTATTTTAGAAACGTTTTCGGGCTATATCATTCGCTAACAATACAGAGTGTTGTTTGCGATCGAGGTAATTATTTATTTTATTTTTATAAGTATTAACAGACAGGTATGGATTTATTTACAAAGTTAAAGTTAACATCAGTTCATAAAGAATTAAATAAGTTCTCCATAACTGTATCGTATCTCGAATTAACAAAACTTTTAATACGTTACAAGATAAATTGAAAATATATTTATCTTCCCACTTTTTTTTTTTTTTTTTTTTTTTTTTGTGGTTATTCATTAAACGTAATAAGGTCACAATGTTTTAAATAATGTATGAACACCAACTTACTGTTATGTTTAGATTTGCTGGTTTTCTTTGATTTTTTTGTCTTTTCCTTCGGCGAATTTTGAACCGTTTTCTTTTTGTTTTTAAACTTTTTAGGCTTGTTACTGTTTTCTGTTTCATTGGTAACTGACACCTCCATATTTTGGTAATCCTTATGAGTATGCGACGAATTAGAAAGATTTTTTTCTTTCTACAAAAGCAAGTGAATAAATATATAATAAATTACTGAAGTACAAAAAAAAATAAATTAATATGCAACTATTACTTCATTGAAACGAACAGGAAAACCGTATTATTTACGCTTTTGTCACGCGCAACAGCTATCCCAGTTATTTTACGATATTTCAAATGCTCGGTTTTTAAATTTGTCACTTTTTTTCTCAGCTGGCCAATTAACATAAAATCGAAAATTTCTTTGGGTTTGCCCAAATTATTTTTTTCCCGAATATCCACTAGTTGTCTCGGTTAGTACCACCTTCTGTTTCTCTCTTCTCCACTTTGCTCCATCGTCAGGTCTTTTAAAACAGTGTCATAACTACGTATGTTGCACGTTCGCATTGTAAACATAGGTAACATTCGAGACAATTCTATATGTGTAAAGGGCACTTTGGCTAACGGTAAATTATCGTACAGTTACAGTTGTACATTGTAAAACCGAAAAAATCAATATTAAATAAGCGTTTTTAAACTGCAAACAAAATTGCGCTAACATTTAAAACATTTATATCATAACGGCACAGTCATGTAAATTGATGATGCCGAATACCGAAAAATATTGATAATAAACACGTTAGATTAGTCATTGTTAATAAATCTTTATCTAATGTCACATTTTGGGGCAAATTTTTGTGACAGAAAAAGTAGTGGGGGTCAGGCTAATAACGACGTTGTCATTAAAATATATAGTATATTGAAGGTTAACCAAAATTACCATTGACGTAATTATCGTAAGTTATCAATATTGCTACTTCACATAGCAGGCAGCTTGTGAAATTCATTCTTATAATCACATCAGCATATCACGCAAGTTCACAGACGTATCACCTAGAGTAAACCAATCACATTTTATACATCTCCAGCCCATTTTCTTTTCGGTTTTATCGAAAAACAGTCTAAAAGCTCTATACGAATACGTTAGTCGCAATCGTTATTACGACTGGATTCGAAATTGTATGAAATTTCCAAGACTGCTTAATGTCATAAAATATTCTGCTAGTTTATATGGCGTATTGTGAAGCCCGATGCAAAGTGCTGTTCGAAATTTAACTGTATTTGTTTCATTCTGCCGGGCGCTTCTCTCGACAAATAACCACATATTTTAATTTTGTAATTCTGTATAGATTAACAGCTAAATATTTTACAAGAGAGGTTTTCTTTAGAGCTATCCGTTGATTATTACCATAGCTGATAATTAAACATGTTACTTCTGCTTTTGATCATTTTATAACACATTGAAATCTTTTCAAAAATTCTTAATTACAATATTGTTAAAATTACATATTTACAACTTTTACAGTTTCGTCTTTTTAACTGCTTTCATTTGTTCACAGAAATAAAAAAGCTCGAAATTAACTCTTCCGCGTCAATATCACAATACAACATTCCGACACACGCAGTAAAAATAAACGAAATAATAAAAAATTTTTACAGAACGCTTAAAATAGTGTAAAATGTTTGCTTGAAGAATAGCAGCGGTTAGAGAGCACTTATTTCAACTGTTTGCAACTGTTTAATACGAAATTAAAAATAAAACATACACGAACATTGGATTATTTCTAAAATTTTATCATTTCACCATTCAGTTATTAAACGATTTGAACCTAAACAGGACGTATTCCACCTGGATTTTAAATACATTTATTTACTTTCTAAAAGGTTAAAAAGAAAAAGAATACTTAAGGTGTAACACTGTCTTTAATTCGATAACTAAAGGTATTGTAAACACCGAAAATGATACTTAAAATTTTCTTTGAATATTACCAAATATACCACGCGCAATGTACCTCAAATATTAAAAAGAGAGATGACAATGATAACATTTTAGTGAACGTTATAGCGTCAGTCTTAATATTATTTACTGACATGTAAAACATTAATTTTACACATTTAACAGTGAAAAAAAACAAAAAATATTAAATAATCCTTAATCGACTAATTTAAAATTCAAATATTTAATAAATCAAATTATTTACTATACAACCATAAACAACTAAAATAATATGCTAATCAAGTTGGCAAAAAGAAATAAAACGGAAAATAAATTGAAGTACCTTTAGTCGTGTACTTTTCTTTGTACTTTTTGTTACTTCAGCTCCTTCCTTATCACGCTTTTTTCCAGAATAGTAATTATCATTCAGTGCTCTAAAAAAAACCGAAAACGAATTAATAAATACTGCATAATTACCTACTATATATTTCATGCCTTTTTACGAAAAAATTCGATTGTGACCTATGTTAATTTTAAAAATACTAATTAGATAAATCCATATTTATCGCACAACTTATCTTTTGAGAGTTTCTAAAATTTTATTAATTTAGTATCCTAAACCATACTCATTTTTTTTTTTTTAAATTATTCACTTTGATTTTCGTAGATTTCATATTTTTATTAATTCATAATTTTCTGTAGAAAATTTTTACCGCGGATCTTAAAAACCCGATGTACTAATTATGGAACTTTAGATTAATGTTAACTTCAGAAATGGGACAATTCTATTTTTAAGAATAACGTTATTTATTTATTTATTTATTATTACAAAAAAAAAAAAAACAAAAAAAAAAAACGCGCTTTCGGCTACTTATCGGGCCATGTGCAAACGTTAAAACTTACAGCAAATGAATATTTTTACATTTAAATACATTTGATAAACTTATCTAAACTGAAAAATACATTCATTTACTTATAATTCGTCATTACTTTCTCTACAATGTATAAATGATATTAAAAAATACCACGGCATTTTTACACTCCATAATAGTTAATTTTGAACATTTTTTAATCACCCCTCCCGAATTTGTTCATTAAAAATTGTGTATCCATTTTCAATGAAAACAGAGTCTATATTTCTTTTCTTTTTTCAATCAAAATTTCACGGGGTATAGTTTATAAAAGTCTAACAATAATGAAAAATAAACTATTTTCCGATTGACTGACTTGCAAGTAAATATATTACAGGAATGTAAAATTTTGACATCTAAATTTTAAAAATAATATGCAAATACAATGGAGGTAAACTAGAATTAACGAATAAATCTCGCAAAGCTACAGAAAAAAATTAACGGAAAGCGTAAAGTATAAAACAAAACCCCTTAATACTCCAATTACAATAGAGTTTTGAAAGTTACAACGAAATCGCAATTCTGCTATTAATTTATTAGACGATAGTAAATTCAACCGAAGCGTCGTTAATTTCTCTTTAATGGATTATTAGCACGCGTAAATATTTTCTCTTTTATTTTATTATATTTTATTTATTTATTTTTTTCTGGCCTAGCGCAAAACCATTTGGCCATCAACCGAACATAAATATTACTAAATGCATATTTTAATATTTTACATACTCCTCTAAGTTAATATCAAGTGCTCTATGAGGATCATTGACATCGTATGGTGTTTCACTGTCTCCTCCGGAATCTTCGGCGCCCTCTGGAAGTTCACCGCGATCTCGATTTACAACAACATTTTCAAAAGCTTCCTTATCCTCGTCTTCATCTTTTAACCGCTTATTAACCGTCTTTTTGTCGGCAGTAGTTTTTTTCGAATTCACTTTTTTATTTTTTCCTTTTACCTTACTCTTTTTCGGGTTCTCATTTAAATATATATCTGGAGATGCTAAACCTAAAAATCAACAGTAAAAACAGTCGATTTTAACGAAACAACCATTATAACGTTAAAGAATAACGAAAATAAATCATTTAACAAAAAAGTCGAAGGTAGATCACGAGTTCAAAAAAAAACTTTATCACCAAAAATTTTTTGAAGAAAAAACATCGCAGTAGACTTACGCGGTTCACCACACCGCAAATGTATCGAGATCTAGGCGATAATCAAAAATATCAATTAGAAATAATATTTAAAGAACAACACTGATTAATGCTAGCGAAAGACAATGATGAACAATCGCGAACACCACTGAAACACATCGCGTTCATATATTTTAAAAATAATCTACGGCCCCGGTGTGCCAGATTATCGAAATTTGTTGTATTACTGAAACTGCTCTAATTCGGTAAAATAATCAACGAAAAAAAGTTACTCCTCTCACATATTCTTATTAATTTAAATGGCATATCTAATCTAAACAACGAAAGAACAATATAATATATATAACTAATAAAATTAAAACTGTAAAATAAAAATAACGGAACAACATAATAATAACCAGCAGTTTGTTGTAATTTAATTTAATATGCAAAAATTAACAAATTAAATCTCATTGCTTAATATTTGGTGTTATTTACTTAGCACAAAAGTATTGAGCAATAGTTGCCTGTTTCGCTGTTTTAACGAGTAATTAAAAAATGATTTTCTCGCAAAATTTTTTATATCGAAATATATATTAGCAACTTTCGTATAATTTTCTACAACCCACTTGATACTTAAAAACACCCAAAGTACCGTCTTGGACTTTGATGCAAATCGATGCCAAAGGTATCATCACGTTTTCACTATCTTCGTCATCTTCATCCTAATCCAGCACATCATCAATTATTATTTCCCGATCAGTCATCAACTGATAATTTTAAATTTCATTCATTTACTTCGTTTTGTGTTGGTCTTTCTCAGACGTGTTGATCACACAATTACACTAACAACACCTTAGTGCCATTTATTTCAGCATCAGAATCACTATGTGTTCTTTTTCCACTGTTCTTTTTTTCTTTTTTTTTGCTCCTCTTCCTGCAAGTGTAGTAAAGAATGAGCGTGGCACAACATTTTTCCAATAGCACACTGTTGTTTTAGCAGGAATATTTTCCCACGCTTGAACAATATCAAACACGACGTTTTTAAGATCTATTTCTTCTCAAAATTTTACATGTTCCACCTTACCACTATACAACAAACTCTTTTCGTAATTTATTTTAATCATCCGGATTAGTTTTGATCTATCGGCTCAAAAATTACCGTAATATCTGGAGAAAAAAAATACAAAATAAATAAACCCACCTTTAATTTCTAGATGTCCTTCATTCGCGTCCTCTACACAATTGCCTAAAGTAACAATATTTTTCCTGTTTTTTTGTTTTTTTTTTATTTTACGAAAAGTCTTTATTCAAAAGGTCTAGAATTTGTGGGATCTGTAACAAGTTTTCAAGTTTATGAGTATCATTCACGTTTAAACGTCTTGTTATCTTATAAATATAATTTTATTGTTCGACATTTTCCCGCCTAGAGCGCTCCTTTCAACAAAATAAACGATTTTTTTTTCGATAGCAGCCCCGAAATAAACCATTTTCATCTGCATTACATACTCAATCAATACTAAGTCCCAATTCTTCGACTATACCTATAAATTTTTATTTTTACAGTTTTCGACAGTAGTCAAAACAAATTTTCTTACTTGCTGTAATTACGAATTTCGTACCAGCTTCCTAAATTTATCGAACCACCCGTTTCTTACATTAAAATTTTCTTTCTCTTTATCACATCTTTGTAGAAAAACTTATCTTTGATAATTTCGCATAAAAAAGAGATATATTTGCAACGTTCTTGGATAAACCAAGTATTAACATTAGTTTTTACAAATGTTTTATATTTTTAATCGACTTTAATGGATGTCATAAATTGTTGCACGTTCAATTCGATACAACAAAGCTAGGTCAAATTATTTAAAAAGTTACTGTTTTTGTTGAAATAAACTTCGGGCAATGTGCTTACGCTTTCGTGATTTAGCAGCCTAAGTACAAAGACATATTAAAACGACAACTAAGCACAGAATATAACGACACTAAACTATAAATACGGCTAATGACATAAACTACGGTTACAAGTAATCTTTTGAAAATATCTAACCGGCTCCTACATAATCACAGAATATATTCTTTTAATAGTAGCATTACACGAATTTCCTCAGCGGATAAGCTACAAATGTCGGCTTAAAGACTGTCAAATTATCGATAGCCCATTGTACACTTTATCGAAGTAAAAGAAATTAAGCATTAACCATCGCCACTTTAAGAAACCGAGATATTAAAAAAAAAAAAATATATATATATACAACGTTTCTAACCTGATATAGAATTTATAACGTCCACATCATTTTCTAAAACAGGTAAATGATTAGTATCTTTTGATCGTTTTTTAACTTTTCCGGCTTTTAAATAATTCGGATTATTTTCTTGTTCAATCTTTCGCGCCTCTCTTAACTAAAAAATTAAAAATGAAAAACAATTAATGATTTAATTATTTGTTAAAAAATACAATATTTAAACAATTTAATTTTTATTATTCTAAAATTTATTATATTGCGCACATATAAGAGTTCATGTAGGGAGTGTATATAAATAAAAAAGAAGATGTAGTCAAATAAAATAACAAAAATTTTTTTGCATAAAAAAAAGAGAAGGAAAAAAAAAGCGCTAATTATGAAATTATAAAATAAATAGATAAGAATTTAAAATTTTATAATCGAAATGTTTATTATAACCAATAATAAACGAGATATAAAAACATTGTTCTGAATGTTTCACGCACTTGTATTTACCTTAACTACATTACAAACTACCCAATGTGAATTAGATAATAATATAACTCAATATAATTTAACCGTTTCGTCAAAACGTTACTTGAAATTTAATACGGAGACCATTTTTGAAATTTTCAGTCTGACGGGCTGCTGCTCATTTAGCCAACCTTTCAAGCGTATATTTCATTAAAAATAATTTTCAAAAAAATGCTATCAAATATTAGTTAAAATTAATCTTTATACAATTGTTCATATTAAGGTACAGTAAAGAAGACAAGAACTATATGATGAATGAAAAAAAAGAAAACACAAAATGGTTGTAAGTAGCTAAAGTCTTCAATAATAAAATAAGAAATTTTAACAAAAGAAATAAAGACAGGTTTTGCGTGAAATAAATAATGATATTATTTTGTAAAAAGTATTATTCCGTTGCATAAAACAAAACTTGAGAAATAAAAAAATGTAAACGACGCTTTTGAATGGATCTTCTTTATGGTGCCATACTCAGCTTTTGAGCGTTGGCGACTACCTATTCGTACATCTCAGCTGTACAGATACAGGCATAGTGTACTAGTCAATTGTTTATATGCAGTACGAATGTGTACACACGCAAGACTACATTCGGAACTGATAGTAGCCGCTTGTTAAAATTAAAATAATAAATCGTACTGACTAAATCAGGAATAATAAATGAACCGCGGAAGACAAAAGAACAAAAATAAGCATGCAAAATAATAAATGATAAAAATTAAAAACAAAACAAATATATGATAAATATGATAAAAAACGAAAATTTTAAGGGAAGTTAAAAGCAGAAAGAAATAATAATAAAATAAATAATTTTTTTTTTTTTTAAAAATAGGCTTTTATTTATGTACTAAAAAGAAGTACAGAATAACTTTATTGGTGTGCGACTATCAGATACGCATCTTAACATTAAAATCTGAAACTACAAAATACTATTCTGAAAAATAAAAGCGGGGGCCGCAGTTACAAAAATATTCGGTGTGTGTGGTATTGTGATGCACAACAATGGAACAACATTAAATAGTGATTGTAGTTTTGGCTTAGGATGTATTATAATATTAATGTTTAATTATTAATCTGCGGCCCCCGCTTTTATTTTTCAGAATAGTATTTTGTAGTTTCAGATTTTAATGTTAAGATGCGTATCTGATAGTCGCACACCAATAAAGTTATTCTGTACTTCTTTTTAGTACATAAATAAAAGCCTATTTTTAAACTATGTTTTTTATTTTTTTTTATTTTTTAATCTGGACTTTTTACTATGTATTTCAATAAAAAACAAAAAATTTAGAATTGTATTTTATTTTGCTTTATTTTATTCAATATCTTGATTTGGGACATTTACAGAAATTTGTGTTACATTTTATAATTAAATAATGGATAGCGTTCTTTCAATTTATTTTTCATACAATACATACGAAATCCACAGCACATGAAACACAATATTTGACAAACAGCAATCTTTCCATTGATATATCGCATGACCGAAAAAAAAAGAAATTTTTTGAAACTTTCGAGCTTACGGCGTGCCGAGGGTCCGATTTTAAAGTTGGAACCCCAAATGTTTCAAAGTAAAGAAATACACAAGGATACGCATTTTTTTAATCAATTTTTAGCTATAAAATTGAGCCGCAAGCGGGGAATACACGTCATTTTTTGTGCTTTTTTAAACTTTTAGTAAACTTCCAATGTTCCCCGTTAAGAAAATGAAATACTAGTTTGCTCCCGACAAATAGCGCTCTTTCCAACAGTATATCATATGCTCGAGGGAAAAAAAATATTTCCCCCCAAAAAGTTCGAGCTTTCGAAGCCCCGAGGGGCTAATTTTAAAGTTCGAAACCTGTATGTTCCAAACCAAAGAAATATATGTGCATGTGCATATTTTCAACCTTGTTCAAAGTTTTTAGCTATAATACTCGCGCCGCAAAGAGGAAGCTACATATTAGATCTCGCGCTTTTTTCCGAACTTTTCGTAAAGTTTCATTAAAGAAATAAAATACGGTTTTGTTCTCGACAAATACCGATCCTTCCAACGATATATCCACATGCTCGAAAAAGAAAAAAAAAAAATATTTTTTTCCAAAATTTCGACTTTTCTGCGCCCCGAGGATCTAATTTTAAAGCTGGAAACCCAGATGTTGCATAATATTGTATTGCCGTCTATAACGAGCATTTCTGCAAAAGGACAGTTTTTTAATTTATCGGGAAATAGGTGCAAAATCGTTTCCAAAATTCCCCCCAGATAGACAGAATGACAAAGCGAGTTAAATAAAATCCTATAAAAAAGCACGGGAATATAAAGAAGGAATGTTGATCTAAGTAAATGCAGAAAAATATAAATATGAAAGGAGGAAAACGAAAAAAGAAAACCGTAAAATTCAAGAAATTGTGTACAATAATTTGGAGAAAAAAAATAAAGCGATTTATTTCTTTATAAAAGGATTCCTTCGAAATATGAGAATTTTATGTAAAAAATAAATATAGAAAATAATGCATTAAAAATAATTTACTTTTTCTAAATCTTCCTTAGTCGGCTCTTGTTTCTTTCGGTTAATCTTTTCTTCATTATAAGAAACAAAAACAACTGTAGATTCATCATCAAAACACACTTCATCTCCGACATCGCTTTCGTCGGATGAGGACGAAGAAACAAGAGGTTTATTGATCCACTCATCTAAATCGAGCCTATTTAAAAAATTTCATTTTAAAAATATTTTTATTAGTAATTTATTCCGTACAACTCATGTAATCGTTAAATTATCTTAAAAATAAACTTTAAAAATATTTTATTAGCCGTCTATTTTAATACTGTAGAGCAATTTTCGGTTTTTTTATTTAAAAGATTAATTTTCTCGTTAAAGCTGGAAAATACTAAATCTTTTTAGCAGTAGCTAATAAATAAAAAATAGTAAATACACAAATAAAAGGTAGATACGAAAAAAAATAAACAAACAAAACTGTAATTATTAATAGGCTTGTTAATTTAATAACAAAGAAAAAACTTGAAATATTGCTGTTCAATCAACCAATCACCTAAAATGAAATAAAACTTCAAAAAAAAAAAAACTTAATAATATTGAAACTTAAAAAATCACTAAAAAGTTATTACTGCAAATTTTTTTTAAACAATGCAAACTGAAATGTGTTTAGATCTTATGTAACATTCACCGAAGTCAACATATTCGAACTCTTTACTGAGAAGGAATACAACGAATCAAACTAGATGAAAATGAAAAAATACAAAATAAATCTAAAGATAAAAGAGTAACATTTAATAAAAATTACGCTAAAAAAAAAATCAGAATTACCCCTCAGGAACTTGAACTTTTCTTTGAGCTTTGGCAGCAACTGGATTAAGTTCTCCAACAAAAAGTTGCGCCAATTCATTCAAAATGTCAGTATTTCCGGAGATAAGCTCCTCTCGAACTATTTGCAATATATGCAATACCGAACTAGCACGTTCCTGAACTTCCAGATCACCACTTGAAACGAATTGCGGTAACTTATCGGAAACCATATTACACATCTGCCACAAATTACAAGTAAAATTTTACATAAACTTAATAAAAAATATACCAAATGATCGTTGTTTTTCTACGTTAAAATGAGAAAAAGAAAAAAAAACTGCATATTACGACGATCGATCAAACGAAACTTGAAACGAAAATATGAGACTTTTAAGTATCGATTTTTTCTGCGTTCAATTTCAATTATTCGAAATAAATAATAAACGTAATGTTTTCATCTACCTCCAAGGAATGTTCTTGAGAGGACTGAGTAATTATAACGTTTAACACTTTCAATAAATTTTGAACGTATACTGCTTGAATATTGTTTGGAAGTAATCCGACTCGAGTTCCCAACATAGCTCGTAAGGTACTTTCCGGATTAGGTAACTCTCTAAATAAAGGGAAAAAAAAAAAAGGAATCATGTAAACGGAAAATATTTATCCAACGAGAAAACGATTACTAATATAATGTAGCAACCTGTTTTTTCTTTCCTTTTAGGCTACCGTGTTAATAAAAATAACGACGTAAATACTTTGAACAGGTAATTACTATTTTAAAAAAAAAAAAAGATTAAATTATGCCGACTAGTTTTAACTGTTTAAATCACGATCACATTTAATAGGACAGTGCCTGATGATCGAGCTTTCCTCAGATTTATTCGCAACTTGCTGACCAATTATAAATTATTTATGAAAAAATATAACAACAATATACGCATATAATACGAAACTTACAATAGCATAACGCTCTTTTTCAATTTTGAAAACGTATTTTAGTTTGCGTAATGTTTAATATTGTCATATAAATCGTAAATAAATTTTGTATACATTGCATTATTTGTGTTTAAGTATTATCACGATACAAAAATTAAAAGCAAATATTCATTTTATAAACTGGATATACTATCACAAATTATCATCTGTATAATGATGCCATGGGTATATCTCAACTGATATAATATTTAACCGTTATGCAAAACTTAAATAAATATGATTCATTACAAGACAAAGATATATAATGTCTTTATGTATTTCCAATTACCATGGTAAAGAAGCGTTTTGTTTACATTTTAATAAACCCTAAAAATACCATAATCACTTAAAAACATGGGTCGCAGCCCCTTTAAAACTGCACATTTCGTAAATTTTCTCGACAATAGAACCTCGATCAATCGATTCTTAGACACTAAAACCGCCCAAAATTCGTGAATTTTATCAAAATCGTTGAAACCGTTTCCGAGAATCCAATACGATTTTTACTCATAATACACAATTCGACAAATGTGAAATATAAATTTTTAAAAGTCTGCAAATTAAAGCAATGAGAATTATATAGATATTTATAACAGTATTGTTTAAAATTCTGTAGCAATCGCATGTATTTTACTGGAATTGCGAATAATCGTTCAAAATAATTACTATAAAACTATTCGACGCCCTCGTTACTTCTATCAATATTCTCGTTTCTATTCACTTTGTTAAATACAATAAATTATTTTTTGGCATCATGCAGTGTGTACAGTTTACGATTTTCCTACCATAATCGGAATAGTATGCATCAACAAATCACAGAAAGCTTTTCGCTAATTACTTCTTCCGACACATTTCAATATGCAAATTGTGCCAGGAAAATTTTAAACACCTAAAACTAGTACGATCTTTGTGATGAACAAGTATAATGAAAATATCATTACCGCCTGATTTTAGTAATCAACGTAGGCAAGGAAGATCCATTCAGTCGAATCCGCCCTCTTAAATAAAAAACAGTTATTTAAATATCATTTGTACTATTCAAGTGATTCTTACTTTTCTTTTTTATACGCATTATTTGTCCGGTGTATCATATTCTTGTTAACAAAAAAAAGGTAAGAAATAATTTTTTTTCCGAAAATTGTCAGCATTCATTTAACGAAAAAACAACTTGCAATTTAGAATAATAAATTAAAACTTAATAAAACGAATATTTCTATTTAAAAAAACGTTTAAATACAATAAAAATTAAAAAGTGGTAACTTTTTTTTTGAATGATAATTTAAAAATGATGCTAAACCAAAACATAGAAGCCTGATGAGACCCATTAATTTTATACTAATATGTTTAGCGTCTTACGATTTTGTGTTATAGTTTAGCAACTTTTTAAAATCATCATTCAAGAAAAATTATCTATTTTTTATTTTTTTTAGTGCATTTAAAAGATAAGCTTTTTTAAAAATATCTGTTTAGTTTCATTATAGTTTATTATTAAAAATTACGTGTTGTTTTTTCGTCAGTAAATATGAATAACGTAAATGTTAAATAAAAACGTTTAGAAAAGTGCAATTTTTACCTTTCGTGCTTCAAGAAACACTTTGCGCATTTTTACAATAGCTCTTCTCTTTTCAACCGTCTTCAAAAAAAAAAGGAAGTATTCAATTCGACTGTATTTTTATTTATTTATTTATTTATTTCTTTTTTTTTTATGCGTGTTACCCCAGAACTTTCTTCTAGATGAACCGATTTTGATGATTCTTCTTTTATTTGAAAGGTGGTGTTTCTCGTGTGGTCCCATTTAAATTTGATCAAGATCTAACCGATAGTTTTTGAGTTATCCTTTATAATGCGGGAGATTGAAGCTTTTTGGATGCTTTTCATTCATGATCGGTTTCACATTTGGTTAGATTTATTGACTTAAAATACTATAAATTAGCCAAATTACCATAGAAATGTAGCTTTTGATGTTTTCACACCGTGAAAATATCTGTTCTTATTAAAATGTTTTAATTTAATTGAATAAAAATGCACTAAAAAGTAAAAAATAAAATGTTTTTTTATTCAAAAAGTAAATACCGATACTTGAAGGTTTATTATAAAAATTTAAAAATGCACTTAAAAGTAAAAAATAATTACTCCCGATAAAAAATATATATCAGAGTGATATAACTTAAAATGACATTATCGTAATTCTTATACAACATTAACTTTTTGGAGTTAGATTCACATTCATATTAAAATAATAATTAAAACTGCATTAAATGTTCATTAAATTGTTCCTAGATATAGTAACATGAATTTAATTCCAACTCCAAAAAGTTAATGTTGTATAAGAATTACGATAATGTCATTTTAAGTTATATCACTCTGATATATATATTTTATCGGGAGTAATTATTTTTTACTTTTAAGTGCATTTTTACATTTTTATAATAAACCTTTAAGTATCGGTATTTACTTTTTTTGTAAAAAAGCATTTTCGTTTACTTTATCTCAGAAAGTATAATATGTATAAAAAATTTAACAGGTACGTAAAAATAAAATAGTTCCAATTTAAGAATGAAGGCAGGTATATCTAATATATGGCACTTACGAAGCATATTCACCGCAAATCCACGCGGCAGCATACAAAACTTCAACCATCGTTGATGTCGGCTGTGTAAATATATGAGCATTTTCTAACAGTACGGCCATCTGTTGAACTGAAAACTTCCTGATTGCTTGCACACGAACCGATACATCCAGCATTTGATGAGCGACTAACATCCCGTGCTGGGTACTATCCATTCTACTTAATTCAACCAGAACACTGATGTACCTATATACGCAGTGAAAAAACGTCAGTAATAACTAAACTCAAGAAGAAAATATTACGATAAGAAATACAAGAAAAAAGAAACCTTTTTAAAAATTACGCTAGTAATAATTAAGATATATTAAGAAGGTACACCAATGTATTTCGGAAATTAAAAATTAAATTTTCATGTTTCCTAATTTTTTTCACGGAATTACATGAATATCAATGCTAAACTTGGGCAGCACAGTTGTGGAGAGGAAAGAGGTAAAGCAAAAAAAAGATAAGGAATTGGTGCAGTGACTTTAAAATTAAAAACAATATTGTTTATTTAATCTATTAATTTATTAAAAAATATGGAAACAAAATTCAGCTCTAGAAAATTGGATCCACTTACTTTTTTTCTTCTTTAATTCGCTAAAAATATTTTTAAATAGTTAATTCAGTTCAAACTCAAGTCTAATAACACATAAAATTCTAATTTATAAATTGACTACTACTTATCGCCACATCAAAAAACGTTACCTACCATTTCAGTTTTAGTTTAAAATAAGAGAAAAAAAGAAATGAATGCGTCAGTTTGTTTCAATTATTAATATTTTATAAAAAGTATTATAGCTAATTACCACTCAAAATTTGTAATGAACTGGTAATTATTTTGAGAACATATGTCAATGATTTTCGATAGTAACTCGTCGCGGTATAATGTTCCTTCCGCCTTATCCATATGCACCATCAATTTTTTAACGATCTCCATTAAGGTTTTTTTTGACACCTATAAATTCGTTGCAATAAGATCATTTTTTTCGTTTGTTATCATAACGATTGCATATTATCGCGACGATACGATTAGTTAAATAAAGAAATAAAAAAGAGTGAGTCATATGGCTGAAAATATGAATAAAATTGCTGCACTTCGAGCGTGTAATAATGCGTTAAATTAAGTGGATTTTGTCTATTGCAATAAAAAAAAGTTCCGCTCTCATCATCGAAACAAATAATAAAAATATAAAATGAAGTCAGTAATAAACCACTTAGGCAAGGTGAATAATTGTGTGCGGCCGCCACACTGAAACTCGTACACCCAGCGGAAATTATAAAATCTTAAACCAAAACGATACTTGTGTTATACTGTCAGAAAGGTTATGATATAAACAATGAAACTCACACGGTTCAGTGAACAAATTCTAATTACAATTTTATGGACAAAATTTTCTTGAATATTCCACCGAGATAACACACCAGCAGTCCCCCCATACAGCTTACAAAATCCATAGTTTTCCCGACATTCAGGTGCAAGCATTTAACCGTCCATCTGCAACACATTTACCCGATCCGATGTTCTACAACTTTTTTTTGTACCCTCACATAAAGAACAACCCACTAAAAATATATTTCGGTTTCAGAAAACAGGAACATCTAGAGAAAATTTGATCGAAGTCTTAAAATCAATTGTATTGTAAAAATTTTACTCTCATAAACAACAGAAACATCGAATGAGAGAGAAGAAACGTATCCAAATAGAAGAAAACTACTTTGAACGGGAATGAACCCTAAGATAATATATGTGATTTTCGATAGTAGATGTATTACACTTTTTCACATAATCATTACTCGTCACTCTGCTCAGTAATAACAATAATAATGTACATTAATTCAATATGATATTTTCTGCATCAACATTTTTATTACATAAATGTATCGCTAGTCGCGAAAGAAAATTTTTAGACTTCCCGAAATATCGGTGACTTCCCATTTCGCCTAATTCCCATTTCGCCTAATTCCCATTTCGCCTAAATTTAAGGTTTCGGTTACTCAGGTAATAAAAAAAAAAGCCAGACAAACATACGAATGATTTCGTGTTGGCAACAGCGCGTCATCATTGTCGAATTTTAAACAGACTAAACGCATAATTTTTTTTGCTATTTGATTCCGCTGTTAATCTTTTCTTTTCGATAAAAAAACAAAAAACGCTCATATGAAAATCAGAAGTGAAAAAATACCGCTAAAAATGTTTAATGTAAATGTACCCGAAACGACGACTCCGATTAATATTTGCGAGTTATTCCATTCCAAGTCCAGTGCTGTATAAATCCCGCCCGCCTCATCAGTCAGTGTATAGGAAGCCCCTTAGTGATATTTAGTGTGACATGAAAAATTAAAGTGTTCGGAGTTGCAGAAAAAAAGAAAGAAAAATAATCTAAATAAAGAGTTGTAAACGGATAAATGCTTTATTATAAATTGAAAACAATGCACATTTATGCTAGTTTTATCTAAGTTCCTCATTAAAAAACAAACAGAATAACTTTTTTCATTTTCTTAATTTTTTCGTTTTGGACAGAAATTTGTTTCTAATATTTCCTTTTTAAATCTTAAAAAGAGGCAGAAATTGTATTCATTTGTTTATTTGTTTTTTCTTTATTGCGTTAGACTTGTTAGCAGCGGACGATTACCCATCAATCAGGTGCATTTAAAAAGTTAATGAACAAAAAGTAAAGATAATATAGCTTTATTAAGCAAAAATGACTTATTAATCTAATAGTGTACTTTAAATTTTTTATGTCAACAAATTTGTCTCTAATTTTTAATTTTTTTCGACTTACAAAAAGAAGGAGGCTATATGTATGTTCGTCGCGTATGTTTTTTTTGTTATGTTTGTTCGCGCATAACACATATTCATGTGAATCGACCATTTTACTGGTTCAGACAACATTTTTTAGCAAATCCAAAAGAAGATAAAGAAAAAAAACCTTCTATTTTACTATTTACCATAAAATGTCTTAATTCAATAAATTGCCAAAAGATTACGATTTAACATTACAAAAAGGAAAAAGAAAGAGAATATAAAATGACACTATTCAATTAACCAAATATTTTATAATGTACTTCTGACGTACAAAACAAAAATTTATAGCAATTAAGCGAAAATAATTTTTTAATGGATGACAATTTCTGTTATTCTCTGTTGCCGAAATCTAATTGAATACCATTTCATTTAAAGCGTAATTTGCAATGAATATTTCAACATACAAATATTAGATATATATATATATATATAAACTCGGCCATTTTGGCCTCGCAAGGGGCTGTGCCACTTGACTCCTCTTGCTTTTATTTATGTCTCTTTCTCTTCTATACTTTATATAAAATGATCAAAATTTACAACGTAATTCTTACTGGCATCAACACAAAAAGAAAAACAAAACATAATCACAAAAATCATATCCTAACATTTAACTTTCATCATATAAAATTAAGATATTGTTCCATTACATTTTTCGTTACATAAAATTGTGACATTTTTTAAATAACAATAACAAAAATTCTATAAAATATAACAAACGTTACATAAAATTGGGACATTCTGCGTTACATAAAATTGGGACATTCTGCGTTACATAAAATTGGGACAATATATATTATTAATTACAACATAATTTTTAGGCTACCCCCCATTCGAAAAAATGTCCCAATTTTATGTAACGTTTGTTATATTTTATAGAATTTTTGTAATTGTTATTTTACAAATGTCACAATATTATGTAACGAAATATGTAACGAAAATGTAACGAAAAATATAACAAAAAAATGTTTTAATTTTATATAATGAAAGTTAAATGTTAGGATAGGATTTTTGTGATTGTGTTATTTTTTTTATGTTGATGCCAGTAAGAATTACGTTGTAAATTTTGATTATTTTATACAAAGTATAGAAGAGAAGGAGACATAAATAAAAGCAAGAGGGGTCATGGGGCACAGCCTCTTGCGAAGCCAAAAAGGCCGAGTTTATATATATATATATATTATTTACCTGCTCGATTTGTTTTTATAAATGGTACATCCATTATTATATTAGACTGACTCAAAATTTTTGTTTTATTCACAAGCGACAACTTATAATATTCAAGATAGAAGAATAGTTTCCTTCAGAACGATGATACGCATAACACCCAAGCTACAACAAATTGCGACTTCATAGTGTAAAGCAGTCAGTATGCGATGATTTTCCGCATATTGAGACGAATTTGGCATTTCTTGCGATCTTTAATGACGTTGTCCGAGCTAGCAAAATAATAAAATTTGGGTAACGATCATTCAATTTCTCGGACGGTCTCGGCAGCGGGCAAACGCGGCATTGTTTGTCAAAGACGCTTTCTTGGTTAAAAAATTGAGGGATCCCCCGCTGCGCCGGGGTAATCTTTTTTTGTTGCCAAGTTGATTTTTTCAAATTATTATTATTATTATTTTTTTATGGGTCATTCCATTTTTAGGCGAAATGGTACCAGACCGAAATATCAGTATGCTGTACCGTAATTTATTTCACACTTGTTAGCTGTGTTAGCAATAATGTATTTTAATGAAAGTGACAGCAGAGAAAAATGAAACAAAACAGAAAAATGGGAACACGATAAAATTCAAAACGTAAGTTAACCTCTAATGACCTTTTGTAATATGTTTTTAATCGCAAAAAAGAGAGAAAAAAATTAATATCACCTTTTTCAAAATTATTTATTTAATCTTTAAACTTGCGCGGGAAATTAATTTCCATTACCGTTGGAAGCTATAGCTGATAAATAGTTTCTCTCAAAAATGGCTGACAAATGCGTTTTTAAAAATATCTGTTCATACACATTGCACCAACGCAGCCGATAAGCAACGTTACGAAATGATTATAAACGAGCGTTGAATAGGTAAACAGTATTTCACGGAAAATAAAACGTGATCGCCCTACATTAAATAACATCGACGTTACATTACCGTCATTATTAAATATAAACACGAACTGTAGACATACCATTCCATAAAGAAGGTTCAACGCGCGTAATCTAATCGATTCGTCTTTATCGTCTAAGCACTGCATTATTAAATCTTTATGCGACTGAACCGTTTTCGGGTGCGTCTTTAATATTTTCGACATCGCTAATAATCCAAGGTACTTTACTAGAAACCAGAAAAAAATTAATTAACTTCTATGTGGTTTCATTTTGCTGTTATAAATATTGACTGTAACTAACCAGCTTGCTTAAATCGTCCATACTTACGATATGCATATGTACACGCACCCCTCAGTATATAAATAATAAATAACGAGCCGCTGGCTGGAAAAAGTGTGATTGAGCCGTTAAAAAATATATACGCGGTAGCCGTTGAAATATAATTTTTTTAAATTCCCAATTTACTCAATCCAAATCATCCATATAATGCCGGCATTTCTATTGGTCGATACGAGTAGGTTACATGCACAAACTTAAGATCATTAAGATCGATTTTCCAGTAACGGATCCATTTGGTGACCTTATTAAGAGCTTTTTGAAGATTCTCAGTGGCTCCAACTTGTGCTTCAGTTACTACCATCAGCAAACGCGCCATGACTGTGTCTATGGTCGTTGAAACATCTTGTACATACATTAGGTACAAGGTAGATCAGAGGACACTACGACCTTGTGGGATTCCTGCGCGTATTTTATAGAACGCCGACTTACCTCTTCATGGACTATTCTGAATTTTAGATTCCATAGGAACGATTTGAACAATGGGCAATAGTTTCCAGAAAGGAATAAAAATTAAGCCCCGGTGACAGACTCTGTTAAATGCTTGTGACAAATCGAGAAAGGCTGCAGAACACTATATTCTTTCTTCCGGCGCTTCTTTTAATAATTGCTGCTATTCGATGAACTTGATCGAAATTGTGAAATAATTATTTCTAAAACCAAACTGATAGCGTAGAATTTTAATTAACCGTTTGAGAGAGTAGGGACCAATTTTTCAAATAATTTAAATATTGCAGGAAGTAGGGGGTACAAGTCGATAGGAAGATATGCCAGAAATTAGTTTATCTAGTTTTTTGAACATAATATTCCAGAGAAACAATTTTGAAACACACGAGCACGTGCTCTAATCGGAAACAGGCCTTGAATAGAAATGTTAACGTTACAACTGCTGTTCTAGACATTTCTATTAACACTCTCGGTGATATTTCATCAATTCCTGGAGCTTTCTTTGGATTAACGTTAGTTATTTATTTACTTTTTTTGCCACTTCATGACGATTTAATAAGTCTGAAGTTATCATCTTCTTTAAATCTAATCTTTACAGATATAACTGAATATTGTGTGGCTTAAATGTCTGATTGTAGATGTTTTGCGAATAGTTCTGCTTTATCAGCGTTTTTTCTTACCCATTTGCAATTTTCACCACTTTGACGGAGCGGGACATGAATAATTGGACATTTTATTTGACGTTTTGCTTTTCACGAGGAATATTCTTTATCTGAAGAAAGACTTTCTAAATGAGTTTTAAACTACTCTTTTTTCGTTATAAGTTTTATTAACTGATTTAATTGTCTACTGATTCGATTAAATACAGTCTTATCAACTGTGTGGATTTCTTGTTCTGTGTCAAATACGTCGAATTCTGCTGCGTTCTGCAATCAACTTATGTGTACTTCAGGTGGATATTATTTTCGAGCTCAAGAGTTTATGTAAGATTTGTCTAAGGTCGCAAACTCCTCTCGTATTACTTGAATAAAGCTTTGCACCTGAATATCCAAATCCCCTCCCTTTTTTTTTTAATCTTCGTTTAAGATTGATACTTAAATCTAATTCATTTTTGAACATGTCCCTGCCAGTTTTTAATTAATAAGGTTTTGTCCCTTTTTTTTTTTCTTCTTCTTATAGCTGAATAACTAATTGTACATAGCACAAGCGTAAGATGTAAACTTAGGTCTTCGACGTTAATAATATCCACGAAGCTCGATTTCTTTGGTAATAAATAAAACTAATAAGATCAGGAATTGCTTCTGTGCAAATATAGAAAGCTACAATGCTGACTACTGCACACCTAAATAAACGGCTTTTCCTTCGGGATAATATATCTTGACTTCTAAATTGAATGTTTTGCGTTGAAATCTACTTGAGTGAAGAAATTCCGAGCTGAGTTGTTTACAGGCTGACTCAAATTATTCTTGCTGAATTGCACGTTTAGGCGAACAATATGCTGAAGCAATGGTAAGTTCAGCATGCAGTGCATTACTGCGACCACTGTACATAACGGGTAGATTCTTCTGTAATTAGCTCTTATAAAACGTAGTAAATATTGTTTTTGACGATTACACCGGCATGCGCCACTCACTTCAGTGTGCTGTACGATAGACTTAATGTCGGTGAATTTTAATGACGTTTTTTGTCGTAAAATGTGCTTCAATATTATTATGGTTTAAAACTACTTTTCTTTGTATCGAACTAGAAGTTCATTTCGAAGTAAGAATAAAGGATATTGAATCAGTTACTGATTTTCTCACTTTTAACTATTTGGGTGAATCTGGTGTTCATATGTTGACGTAGTTCTACAGCTTTTTGTAATTTACAATTATGACATATGTAGTGGCACTATGGCCTATATTAAATAAATCGATTTTTATTTATTCTACAACTGTTACGCGGTGAACACCATTACTATAAAGTCTATCTATTTTACATTGATAGGCGTCAAAAGTGATGCTATATAATGAACCATCTTCTTCGTAAATTTGATTTTTTTTTTTTAAATTAGAGCAGCTGTGCTTCGAAATTGATTTATACTTGATTTCATTGACTAAAGCGTTAAAAGTTACCCTTTCACTAGTTTTCCCGGTGATTTTTTCGAGTTGACATCCCCAACATTACTTACAAAGATCGGCAGAGGCTTGTTTCTCTTTCTTTATTACTTTTTTTTTTAATTCGTCACTTAAAACAGACGTACTTGCTGAGTGTAACATAACATATTATTCCTTTCTGGAACCACTTCACTTGAAGCTATTTTTCTTTTAAAAGCTTCTGGAACTTTAGCAGCTACTGCATTTCCTGTTTCAATGATGGCTAGTTGATAACTCAGATGGGAATTTATCTCTTGTAATTGTTCATATGTTGTAGGCGATTGCATTTCAGCCACTGATTGTTGCATCATGTAAACCATATCTGATATGTCACTACTGGTCAGTATTGAGTCGCAATTTTCGAACTCCGTCTCGTCATCAACATTGCTCGCTGTACTATCCTCATTGCCACCTTCTTCATTAGTATAATTACCGATGAAGCTACCAGCATTATTAGTATTTACTATTGTCACTAGCAGCTATGTGTAGTTCACGCTTATGTCAAACGAATTAGTGACTTTTTTTTAGAACGAAGTTCTTTAACGCGGCTTGGCGGTAAACTGGCAGAAATCGTCACGTAACGAAAAAGCATAAGACGTCCGCTCTCTTTCTCTTTCTATTATATACGGGCGTGTGTGTGTGTGTGTGTGAGTATCGAGATTCGAGCAGTAAGCATTGTGCACGGTCAGCTCTATAACCTCAATTCTAAACACGTGTAAATTTTACTTGAATTAATTTTTTTGTTTTTGATTTAATTCATACGGGATTTATATATTGTGTGTCATTTTTTATCGTATACTTTATGAATTACTTTATACTTGTATATCTACCAAACAAATGAAAGGAACTACGTTCCTACCGGGTGTCCCCCTCTAGACATCACTTCTCTTTTTTTTTAACTAGTCGCGCTCGTTCTTTCTGTTGTGGTAGCTGCAGCAATGGTGAATTCTGCAACCTGTCCAGTCGGACATGCTTATGAAGTCTGCCGCACAATCTACAGACGATTACTCGACCATGAATTTATATTGGCGCGAAGTCCTATATAGGTATTTTCGCAAAATTATATTGGCAAGTTGAAATAAAACGACACGAGAATTTTTATTAACAGTTATGAAGAATTCTTACTAGAATACTTTCGAAATATACCCTGACTGGTGTTTAACTGTCAGTCTAAATCAGATGATGTTTACTGATAATTTTGGTTAACATAAATCCGAAAATCAGCTGAAACGGCAAATTAGCTTCCGTAAAGTAGTAACATCAATTATTGAGTTAAAAATACAACGCTAACTCAAACATTTCTATACATTTACGGAAAGAAAAAAAAAACAACACAGAAGTAAAGAGAAAACGATGTCACCGACTGCTGGTAGGACAAATCTTTACAATATAAGACACGGTTATAAATATAGTTATTCGGTTTAATTATCGAAAGACGAGTACACAATCTGTCTTATCTGTCAATTGTGCAAAATCACGAACACAACAAAAAGCACAATTTTTCAATATAACGAATTCACGTCTTGTTTTAAATGAACAAAATAACAATAAGCGCAGGACTTGTTAACGTCTGACACCGCTTCCCTCGGTACAGATTACGGTCGAACAAGTCAAACAATTCCGCGTTGTTATTCAAAAGTCTTCATCGCAGACAATAAAAAAAAAAAAAAAAAACGTCGCTGACGGAACACGCCGAATAAAACCTGCTAACGAGAAGACGATTTCTAGAGGGCGAAAAAATTTTTAGAAGCAGAAAAAAATTTTGAAGTAAAAATACGTTTCATTAGCGAGTCTATGAATCCCTGAGGCAATATCGTGATCATCGGTTGATCACGCAATGTATTCACGCACCATCTGTTAGTAAAATCCATCCACCAGTTTGGCAGACGACATTCGAGGACCGAACCAGCAGGCGTCCTTTTCCTCTTTCGCCATGTATTCTTCAAGAAAAAGCACCTCCACGCCTTGTGCACGAATGTGCCCAAAATAACGTAAGAAGCGTAAATAAGTACTACGGACAACAGTTTCCTTCAACCTCAATCTCATCCAGGATGAAGAAATTCTTCTTCTTCGCAATCCACGGAATAATAACAGGCACCTGCAGCACAACATGCCTTAGATGTTGATCCGCCGTTTTTCGAACTGACAAATAGAATCTAGGTTTCAGCGCCGTATAAGAAAATTTAAAAAACCTAGTCAGCTGACCATTCGTTTACCTTACCAATCTTATTAATTGCGTCGTCAGTCCGGATTTTTTTTAAGCAACCCATGACAACACTTTTCACTAATTAAGCTCTGCGTTGAATTTCTGTTGCACAACTATCAATGTTCTCCATGACAGAGCCAATATATAAGAAAAATGGTCAACTATCTCGATTCCTTCAAATTATCGTATTTCAGGAGCACCGATTTCTGGGCCGTTAATTGCCATTATTTTTTCCTTAGCTTTATTAATACGCAAACCATATTTTATTTGTATTTTCTAAATAATGTAAAAAACAAAGCATTTATTATATCGGCAATCATAAATTTTTTGCTTACGAAGAATTTCCATTTTCGTAATGCTTAGAATTAAAAAAAAAAAAAAAAAAAAAAAAAGAACAGCTTGTCAAGTAAAGAAAACGATGCAGACATTTTTCGTGAAATCTTTGAATTTAACCACCGGTTTAACGTGAAAAATTTCGAAAAAAGAAACTCGCAAAAATATTTAATGATTCTAAATCACATCCTAAAGTAGCTTCGTCTCCAAGGCGACATATCCCGTTCTGAAATTATGTAGCCTCTTTTATTATATAAGTTGGATATTACCCTATTCCGTTATAATTAATTTCCGTTTTTTTTTGTTCTTTTTTTTTTTTTTATCCAATATAAAATTAACAACCTGACCGATTTCTCCCATTATAACATTAAATCCCCGGGGTTTTATTAAAAGAAAAATCGGTGAGTTCATCGAAAGGATATTCTTATATTTTTCTTCCGAACATAAATCGCTTTCAGCTGATTAAACGTATCAAAAAGTAAAACGTAGCGCTCACTGCTGGAAAGCTTTTAATATTGATAGTTAACGGTTCAAGAACAATTTTCGGTCAATGCAAAACTTCCAGTCCATTTTCAATTAGCGATAGTGCAATTCTTTTCTACCATATAAATCAAATTATAACTTCGGTAGAAAGACTGTCTTGTAAAATAAAAAATTATACGAGATGCGCCGTAAGTAATCTCGTGTTCTCTCAGAACACATACGGCACATTACATAAGTTAAATCCGAAATACTTCAAGAAGTTTAACAAATGCATAATACTGCGCTGTATTATTTAAGTAAACGTCTCTTCTTTTATTTCAACGTTTCTAATTTAATTCTAAACATAACGAGAATAGAAAAAAAATTAATCAGTGGCACTTACAATTTTGATCGGTATCCTCGATTAATATTCTTAATTTCTGCACGCAAAGCTGCAAAAAAGAAAACGTAGATACCACAATGAATATTCACGAGTATAATAATATTACAAGCGGACAAAATTGTAACATGGTAGCCACTCAAATATAATTTTTAAATTCCCGGTTCAAATTCCTCCGATTTCCTACAAGAGTTTATACACGAACGTTCGGTTCGTTCGCTATATAATAACAAACGCAACAAATTGAAGCGAAGAGAAAAATATCAGTAATGTACCAGCAATAACTATAAATAATATTAATCATGAAAATAAACCTGCTATTATAGAAAAAGTATTTTAATCGAAAAATTAAAGTCAAATCGTCCTATGAATGGAATTCTTTTATTTCTACTGACAATGTTTAACTGCTGCCGCATCATATTTTATACAAATAAAAAAAAACTTTGTCATTTATTATCGAGTGCAATACATTAAAAAATGCATTCATCATTTCCCGATTCAAATGTTTTTTTTGTTCTTTTTTATAAAACTATCGTTTGGCTGTTTTTACTTTTTTCCCCGGTTTTAAAACAGAATTCTCGGCTTATCCCGGGTTTCCTGGTTTTCTCGGTTGGGTGGCCACCCTGTATAATATATGGTGATAAGCTCAACTAAAGGCTGAAATTTTCTACACGAGACGTAAATCGTAGCGATAATTATAGTACGAAATTTCTTAAAAATAAAATCGCATAATTGGCAGCTATAAAGACCGATAGAAATTAATTTTCATACCATCAGCAAAGCTAGAGATTAGACGACCTGTCTTTACATTTCGTAAACAGATGTTACGAATGATATTGTTTCATTTCTCCCGTCTTCATTTTATTTAATCGATTGTTATTTGTTTGCAGACTAATTATGGTCGCTCCAATTTTAAATTGAAAATAAAAGTTCTAAACGATAAATACTACGCACTCCAATTTTAAAACAAATCGAACCTGAGATTTAAAAAACAAAAAGTATTAATAACTGTAATCGCCTTCTATTATTCCAAAATTAAATTTTTAGCAAATGCCAACTATTCGCCGTTTTAAAAATTACAAAAATTCCGAATTATTAATCTCTATTTTTTTTTTTTGCCTTTAGTATAGAACTAATTAAATATTGTAACGGTTCTAGACGTTCTCTTTGACCCTCAGGGATGCCAACCACGAGGTTTTAAGCTCGTGGATTTGATTTAGTTAAATTTGATTTGAATTTATCTGAGAATGTTCTTATTATTATGATAAAAGGAAAAATATTTACTGAAATTTGACAAAAAAAAACGATATATTAAGAAAAACTCACACCTATCTTTCGGGACCGGTCGACCGTTGAAAAAACACAAAATTTATCTCGAAAATAACGATTAACAAGAAAAAATAATATTAAACTCTACGCATCACTATTGCCGGTATTTATGTGAGATCCGTAGGTTGGTGCTGCTGCTGTCAATCGGCACGGAGAAATCGGACTCAACGGCGTGTTATTATTCTGGACTTTCGATTGTTTTTCGACTTTTCTTTTACCGTCGCGAAACTCGAATTATTTAAAGAATCGAAATTACAACTGGTTTCTTACGTCGATAGATACGTGAAAAAACTTCCACACAACGAACAACTTCTTAGCGGAGGTAGACAAAAACTTATTTTTCTCAGCGCAGGTAAAAACCCAAAATTCTTCACGAAGAAAACGGAACTGATTTTTTCAAAGGTACAAACGGAACTGATCTTCTTCTCAAAAATCGTTTTTTACCACTCAACATTTCTCCCGTCTTTCCGCTTACCACCCCGGCAGGCGACCGAATCAGATCGATCCTTTCTTCCTTGGTCCCTGGTGATTGGCCACCTAACCGACAATGGGATGTCATTCACCCACACATTCACACTCTCACCAATTATTCTGTTTTCCATGTAATGGACACATTACAATATACACACATTTTATTTTTGAAATAATGTCAGTTTTATACACGATAATTTCTAAAATATGAAATATTTTAATTTTTCGCAAAAAGTATTTAAAAGAAAAAGTAGCGTGTCGATCATTTTAATTAAAAGGGGGAAAACGCAATTTGTCTTATAAAAAATTTAGAATCCACAGTAAAATTATCCTTCTCGGTGATTTCACAAATTAGGCGCGAAATAACAAAATTAACAATAATGAATATTACATAAACAATTTTAAAAAAAACACTTACTTGAACGGAAGCACTGTGATTTGGCATACCAGATGAAATTGATATTAATACTGCAACAATTGCAAAATGAGATGATAAAATTAAAACATAGCGCTCAAGCAATTTTTCATAAATCTATATTATGCAAAAAACTAATATTCATATAAATACGAAAACGGCTTATATTGATCAAAAAGGAGACGAAGACATCGCAGTGTATATGTTCAAAATAAGCCTAAGTAAAAAAAATTAGTTTATCCCAAATACACAAAGCTGATAAAAATTATTACCGTTTTTTTTTTATTATATCTTATATCTTATATCTTTTTTATATATATATATATATATTGAATATGCTCGAAAGGTGTATTTAACAAGACGGAGTATTTTTCAGAATATTTTGAAGTGACTTTACAAAAGAATTTAAAAAATATAACAAATGAAGCCATCAAGTGGCAATGATTGTAGGAAGAAGAAACTAAACTAAATAAGGAAATATCTGCAATCCAAAGAAAACAACAAAGAAAAGTTAAAGAACGTAAAGAAAACCGAATAGTCAAGCAACGATGAGAAAAGTGTTCAAAAACTCAAAAAGCAAGTGTAATAATTTAAAAATTAACCGAATTTCATTATGATGATCAACGAAACAAACAGTATGCTGAGATAGTTGTGTCTCCTGAAATTATGTCCAAGAAAAATTACTCATGCCGAACTTTAAAATAAAAGAACGTAAGCATAATATATAATGATGTGCCGTTGAACAAAATTAATCGTTGCGCGAAGGAATAGTATATCTGTTCTTCTATCATCGCTGCTAATATTTCTAATCAAATGAGCAAATTATTTATTATGAGACACGTATGTTATACAACTACTCAGTTCAATAATAAATTAAATATTCTATGCAACTTGTATCATTTGAGTAAAACGAATAAGAAGATCACTTTATCAACATCTTTTTCTATTTACTTAATCGTTACTTTTATTTGTTAGGATTACGTGAAACTTCAAAATACACTGACTTATTGCCCGACGAACTTAAATAACAATCTTGTACATCAAGAAAACTAATTAATGGCTAAAAAGTAAAGTAATAATGTACAGAAAGGCTACAAATAAGCAACAAATAGGTAAAACTGTACACAGAAAAAAATAATGTTTGAAATAATTATGAAGGATAGACATTCGTCTGGTATCACACATCCTCACAACGTGAGTAGTTGTTAAAGGTAAAACATTCTAAAATGTTGCTTTCTTTTTATTTTTAATTTAATAACCGTATTATAAAAGTAACCTTTTCCGTCAGACTAGCACAGAAAAATACATCGAAATGTTAATAACAATATAGAAAGCAAACATCATATATATATATATATATATATATATATATATATATATATATATATATGTGTGTATATATATATTTTTTTAATATTTCAAAATTTAATAAATTAGACGATAACATAGAATTCCCTAACTCATATCACAAGTAGATATTATAAAGAATACAATAACATATTTACTTTCAAGAATGACATGCTTGAACCTATTTTAGTTCGTTCGGTAATAACCGTGCAATAAACATTGGAACAGTACAAATTATTATTCCGTTGATTATGGAATATTAGCTTCTCAAATGATTCTCCCTAAATAGAAGCGTTGTGGTTTCAAATAGAAAATAAAACTGAGAGCAAGCGAGTAAAGAATATTGTTTCAATGGAACTCTTTCATGAGCTACGAAGACGCATATTGATTATCTTAAAAATATATTTAATACGATATAGAAGAGAAGTAAACTAAACTCACCTGCAATTACAGTGTTTATACACTCGTATAGCAACGACATCGCCGATGTACTAAAATTAAAAAAAATGAATATTATTTTAAAATTACCACAAGGTATAAAATAAGCACCACGGGGCACACACTAGTAACCTTTAAAATAAAAATAATTTAATTAGGTCGTTTCTTGAGCGTTTACAATTTCATTGTAAAATTTTGGTAAAATTTGGCAAAGAAATGAAATTTAGATAAAATTTTATCGGATTGCCTTATATTCTGGAGAATGGGTAAAACATAACTGAAAAAATTTATACATAATGGAACGAAACTCAAGATTTTGTCAAACCTGAAATAGCTTGTAAGTTTTAAGAAAAAAGTTCAACATTTTAGCAGGTTCTTCTACAATGGAAGAAGCGAAGTTATTCGAGCTATTTGAATCACAGTAGTACGGTTGATTACAGAATGTACAAAAGATGTAAGAATGGCATGACAACCTAGGTTTTATTGAGTGGTATAGAGGAAAAAAATCGTTGGCATAGTTCTGGTCGTTGAAAGGAAACGGTGAAAAATATTTTTTCTAGACGAAAGAGAGAGCGTTCTTTTGAATTTAAATTTTGTTTAATGGATCGACCGTAATTTTAAGTAGACTGAGTGGAATTCATGTAGGTAATATCTGCAGCAAATGAAAATGCTAAATTAGTCTATCTTTTCAGATTGAGCAAGCTTCGCTACAGGAGACATCATCTACAACGATTATTTTTTCTTTACGTTTCTACTCTTCAAAAACTGAATATTAACGGTTCAGTATGATTTGATTGTTTCCGTAATTTATAAATACTTCAGGGATTCTGAAAGAGGAAATGAACAGTTAGTGGAAGTGTGAGGATCACTAGTTTTATCGCAGCGAAGTTTTCTATAGCACATCCCATCAACGTGTCCAAAATGAAAACAAAAACACCATTCTCCGTTGGACAGCAATAACTATAAAGAAACAAATCTGAGAAGAAATTTTTTGTAACTTGAATTTAATTTCAATTAGTAGAAGGAGACGAAACTGGCCATCTTCTAACAGACTCCGTAGGAAACTTTGCCAAATATTTGAAAATAAATCTTCTTCGCTAATGTTAGTTAGAATATCTTTGGTAGTTCTAAATAACAATAATAGTTTGTTTTGATTTTTTTTTTTTTTTCAATTTAGACACGACAGTGAAAATAGACTCCTTTGCCGAGAAACGATAAGAAAAGGAAGAGTAAGTTAAACGTTGATTCCATCAGAAACTGACGGAATGAAAAAACTGGGATAATAGAAAAGGAGGGAAGTGATAAGATGTAAGGGACCCAATAAAGGTTGGGAAGTCCAAAAGATAACAAATTACAATACGAGAAAGGTGTACATTCAAAGAAGACATGGTTAGGATCGCAAATAATTTCCTAATTATCATAAGGATGACAGTTTGAAAAATATGTAAAAAAAAAAAAAACATTAAGAAGCCGCAGAATTTGATTAAGACGTAAGCGAATAAAAGAGACGATAGCGGAACGGCGCGGAGTGGGGAAAGATAGTAAAACTAGAAATAAGCAGAAAGATTCGATTAGATGGATAGAATAGATTATTAGGAATACAGGATCTGAGATTATTATGTTTAATTAGAAAATCAACTCTGATAGGAAGCTATTGGCAATTCGAAAGTGGCAACTCAAGTCTGTTCTTCCCAACAAGCACAATTTTCTTCACGAGAAAATAAGTCGATAGATGGCAGTGGATGTAGGTTAGCAATACTTCAAGCCGGTGAAAATTGTAAAAAATGCGAACAGAACCACCGACAGCTATTAACTGAGGAGCGGGATAATGAACACAATCATTCTTGCAGAGTTAGACAACTGAAATGAAGATTACGAACGTGACAAAACCAAGTTTTGAAATTACCGCACAAAACTTTACGATTCTTTTGCAGTGTAACAATAATTTCAAACGACAACTAGATTTGAAATGATGCGAAAAGATAACAGTAATAAATAAAACAAGCAGATTACAGAAATAATATCTGAACATTGTTTTACCCAATTGAGGACCGTCAATTTGCAGATAACATGGTGAAAAATGAAAAATGCCCCCCCCCCCCCAAAAAAATCTTACTACTTTTATCAATTTTTAGAATATAAAACAAACTATTTTAACTTGACATTTACAGGAACTCGTATAATAAGGATTTTGAATAGAACATACATGTCCCCTAAGGTATAATATTTCTTAGAAGAAAAAAGAAAAAAAAATATATTTGGACAAAAATAAGATCAGCAAGCATGATATATACCATGGCTCTTATGATCTCATATGTTCTGTGAAGGACTATCGTGATTTACATTTAGAAAACATTAAATTCGAATATTTTTTATTTTCAAGTTGCAATGTCTAATGCAATATTCCAGAACAATAAATTTTCATATTTTTCGAGCACTCAAAAAATTTTGGCCATAACTTTTTTTTTTTGCCCCAGCTCCCGCCCTTTTACCAATTTCGTCAAAATAGACATACCATTTCCTACAATTTTATCTTAGCACTCTTCAAAAAAAAAAGTACAAATGTTTTGTCTCTTCAGATAAAGAATCTTTTACTATTCGGCTGACTCTCTCATCGGTAGGGTAGAGTATGTAAGATTTTTGATGTATGTATTTTTTTAACACCTTGTCTTTTTCGTTATCAAATACATAACACTACCATGCAAAATGCTCAATCGATCCGTCCTCTCCACATTCTTTTTAAGCCGTAATATTCGTGGTCCTGCACAAGATCAAAAAAAATTATCCTTCGCATTTAATTTAACTTTGTACGAACTTCGAACGTTTCATTCATTTTCATCCATTATCTCCATCGAAACAAATAACTTTCTCCGAATGTTACTGTTATGTTCTATACGCCACTGGGATATACATATACATTAAAATATTTACAGTAAACACGCTTACAGCGTATTAAAATTATTTTTTTCAGTTTCATTTTTTTTTTTTTTTTACTATTTGTTATAAAGATTATCAGATTTCGGTTATTCTGAATAATAAATAAGAACTGATATGTTGGACGCCTATATATCGAAGATATTTTGCCTCATTCGCTACTTACTTCTGGAAAAATTAAAACGAGCGGTTTGATAACAAACATGTTACCAAACTACCTAAAACATTTCTATTATAGCCGATTACATTATACAAAAGCATATTGAAAACTTGTTAAGGACTACATCCGAAACATCAGACAGAAATATTTTTATTTAAATTACTAATTAAAAAATATACAACTAAAACACCATTAAATCTCCACTTTTTCCTTTAAAGATATTTTGATTTAAAATTATCGCATAAAAATCGTTCGTGTTTTATTGCGCACACGGCTGTTAAAATATAAATAGTTAAACATTAAATTACTTCCCTCCTTAAAATATATCTCATGTACAAAAGTACATATATACATAAGTAAACTATGATCAATTTAACATACCTATGTATTAAGTTCGTTAATGGCTCAATTAGCTTCTTCCCTAGACGCGGTTCTAGTGGTGTTAATGCACCAAACTACAACAAAGATAAAAACAAACAATTGTAACATTACAACAAAACAAAAATATCGCACTGTACACACCCGATAACTGTTAAAAGTAATTATTTCTTTAAAAAACAAAAAAATTCCAAGTAAAAACCCATCTAAGAAATCGGTAATTTTAAAAAGAAAGTTTCATTAATGTATTAAAGCACGTATGCTCGGCTATTTATTAGAAATTAAAAAATTTTATACAAAAAAAAAAACAAAAAAAAAACATTTTTTAATTAAAAATGTTAAACTATTGCCACCTTAAAAAGATCAGCGTGAACTGAAATAGGTTAATATCGGATAATTACACGTAAAAAGAAAGAAAATTTTATTCAGATATAAATATTACAGAGTAATACAACATAATACAAGAATGTGATATACATCAGCGCGATGCAATATATAAAAAAGAAAAAAACATGTAAAAGTAAACTAATCAGCGTCTTTGTTAACGGTAATTATGGATCTAGCCTCTGAAACATGTTGGCTATTTTATGCTTATTTTAAATGAATTATGCGATAATTTATTGTTATAATTATTCAAAGAATAAAACAATAAAAAAAAAAAAAAAAACGCGAAGGGAAAGAAAATTTACTAAAAGCTATGTCAATTTTTTGAGATATGTACGGGGGTGTATTGATTTTGAATAAATAGAAAAAATTCTGTTCCCTTTTTTGTACTGAAGTAAATTCAAGTGACTATTCATACTTCATGGTTTCCTTCAAGTACGTCCGTTTTACAGAATCTGTCCCGAATTATTGTCTCTAATTAAAATTACGCGTATTAACCTGAAAGTGAGAATGTAGTTAATGTAAATTCTCTGTCTAAGTACTTTAAAAAATAAAAACCAGCCATTGAAATACACAAGAGAAAAATAGTCACACTAGTGGTTGTAGAGGGTTTTTAAAGTTTATTATAAAATATTTTGATGTTAACGATACATCTTGTGGTAATTGTTTAACTGCGACAGATTCGAATGATATCAAGGCCGCCGCGAACATTACATTACTTAATATACCGCGAACAAGTATAGAAAATCATTCACTTATCTGGAGTACATTTTTTTTAGTCCACATTTAAGCACTTGATGAGTAAATTAGCTATTTTTGAAGCGTAAAGTAATAAGTAACGAAAAATGATTCGTCTACAACGCTATACATCGAAACTGTTGCACATGACTCGAACATCAAAACTACATAACCTATCCGTATGGTAAAATTTTAAAAAAGTAATTCATCACAAGCTGTTTAGACTAGGCGAAACAAACATTTGAACCGTACATTACCTTTCATTGTTAACGAAACGAATGGAGAATCCACATAAAATATACGTAGTCGTCGCTCGCAACAATACCCGATCGCATATCTGACCACTAACAACAGAACGTTTAGTTTTGACTAAGATATTTTCACTAAATTCACCTTCCATCAATTACTGCTTATTTTTCTTTCGATAGGAAAAAAGCAAAAAGATACAACTTTTTTTTTCTTCCATACGTTTACATAATAAATATGACAAAAAAAAAAAGAAAAAAAACAAAACGTGACAGGACTTTATCGATAAAAATGATCAACGCGTAACTGATAGCAATCTTCAAACATACAAAAAAACTTGATTACGTGTTATTCTGGCAAAAAGCAAAAAAAAAAAAAAAAAAGTTAATTTAAGAACGAATTAAAAAAAGAAACATTTTAATGAATTATTGCAAAATTTAAAAAATAGATATAATTATTCAAATCGGACTTCCAGTCGATTTTTGTAAATATAGATAGAATAGATATATTGTATTATTTTGATTTCATTTCAAAACAATTTTGAAAAATAAAACCGAAAATAGCAACTTACTAGCTTAATGATTTTAATAAGCATCCAATTATTTGTAGAAGTAGTCATCAATTTAAAGAATATCGGAGCGAGACTTAAATAATTCTTCGGATTCTTTCGAGCTAATTCACATATAACATTTACGGCGGCGGATTGAACACCTGAATAATAACATAAATAATTTTTGATTTTTATTTAATATCATTATTTTTTCAACAATAAACTCTATTAAAACTAACACGCAGACCGATCTATTACTTTTCCATGCCTCATGTTAAATATCAAAATTCTTTTTAATAATAAAAGGCTATAAAAAGTACGCGCACTTTCAATTAGTTCAAAATTTTATAGCGTTTTTAAAAAAATAAAAAACTGAAAAATTCACAATTCGTTGAGAATTTTAAAAAATAAAGTGAAAGGGAAACGATTGTTTTTTTTTTTTTAAATACTAAATTCAGAATTTACTCTTAATAAAAATGCACTTAAAAAATAATTATCCGATAAAAAATAATATATTTCACAGTAATATACTTTAAAATATTATAATAATTCTTAAACAACATTAATTATTCTTAGAGTTGGCACTAAATTCAAATTAGAGCAATACTTAGAAAAATTTAATGAATATAGCATCACAATCACTCGTTTTCTATAAGCCAAATATTGGAAATATTAGGAATATTTAATGCGGCTTTTAATTATTGCTGCAATTTGAATTTAGCACCGACTCTAATAAATATTAATGTTATTTAAGAATATTCATAATACCTCGTGTATATTACTCTAAAATATATTTGACTTTTTTAAGTATTTTTTTTTTTTTTTTTAATATTTAATTTCACAATTTTTAATGTAAATATTTTTGAATAATAATAATAATACAGATAGATCAACTCTAAAAAAGGTTGCCTCCTTATGCAACATATAAAGCTGGGTATTGGTTAAAGAATATGAGGTTTAAATGCGTCAGTAATACAAATCGTGATTTGCTCGTTTTGAAAAAAACTAAACATTATTGCGTTTACTAAATAAACGTCTACGAATATACGACATTGCTACTATTTTAGAATTAGAAAAAATCTTAAAAACACATTTTAAAAGTTAAAAAATGTATTTCTAAAAAAATAAGACTAAAAATTATGTAATATTTTTTCCTTAAAATAACGTATCTATTTAGTGTCAGTGATTATCACATTCGTTAAAAAAAACGGCTTTAAGTTCATCCATATTGAATATATCCGTCCATTTCCTTAAATTTCGTAATACAATATCTCCACGAAATATTGATAGCAGATATATGCGTTTTTCGTTTCGCCGAATATAATCTAAATATTCGGATTTACACTTCTGAATACAAATGACAAAAATACCATCTATACCAACACGTTTCACAATTTATCATTTCTCAGTTTGTGAAATTTTTAAAAAACTTCTCACCTTCTTTGAGATTATGTTTCTGCCAACATATTTACAAAAGAATATACAAACATGTCATTTGCACGACAATTGTTTATCCCATATGAATGGACTGCTTCATTCTTAATCGAACGCCCAGCATCCACGGATAACTAACTATTCCTATTTATCGCGCATTACAAGAAATTTTCAAAAGGTATATTTAAATTTTATGACAATCATCAATGGATCAAAAAATTAATTTTACCATGGTTTTGAGATGTTTGACAAATATTATAGATACGGTGCAAGCTCTGTCTTCACGAAATACTAATATGGCAACTAAAAAATTATATTTCCTCATAGTTAAGCTAAATTAAGAAAGCTTTTTCAAATAATTTTGTTGGCTATTAAATATTTAACCTACGAGCATCAATCAACTAGTATTCAAAAAAATAAATACATCTTCTCAAGCGTCAGTAAATTTCTTGTTAGAAATTAATTTATTGACCATCGTAACTGCGTGCTTCTATCGTTACGATATTCCAGGATTATTTATCTTCAAAATTATCTACACAATAGTGATGCGACTTATTTTACTTTTTTTTTAACCAAATACTCAGCTGTATTTCCACTGAACACGATACCCATTTAAATAAATTAAATATAAAACAAAAAACAGAGTATAAACAGTATAATTTGTTGTCGTACGATTAATAATTGAAAAACTTTAATCGTAAATTTAATAACCTTTTAAAATAAAAGTACATATTTAATCAGTATTACTACTCATTCATCTAGGCTTTTGAATGTTCTCCAATAACGATGAAAGAAATTCGCTCCTGTTGATGTAACAAAAGGCAAAAAAAATGTTCCCCGCCAAATGACCAGACCATATGTGTTTGACGTTTATAAAAAAACAGAACAAAAATTAATCCCAAACAATTTACCGTCCCTCAATTAAGTAAAAAAATACTTTTATGCTTAATATTTTTGCACTGGAATACAAGTATATCACAACTGATACAGACTGATCACTAAGATAATTTCTCTAAAAAATAAAACCCTTTTTGATATTAATAAAAGCACTTTCTGTATGCATAATTTGGCTTTATTTAACAAAAGTAACAGAAAGAAAATTTAAAAACGTGACTAAATCGACGACTGACCAGTATAAAACAAGTTTCAAAGAGACATCGAGCATAGCCCCATATTTCTAAATTAACTGAGCTAAAAACCGCAATGCAATCTGATGTGTATATATGTTTACCAGTCCGAGAACTGGAAGTCCTCGAAAACTCAATTATCAACATACATACGTATTTTCGTTCCCTCAGAGTTAGAACAAATATACATATGTACATGTTTTATCTTTCTAAAAAAATCAAATCAAAGGCATTGTGAAACTACTTGCTACATCTCAAAATTAAAACACTATCACGGTAAAAAGACATAATCAACGATTATTAAAATTTAATTAGTACAACAGACCATGCCGCCTGTCTGCTATATTTTAATACATAAAAAACTTATAGAAAACAAGGTCAGTCAAGTATGATGTTTCATGCGCTGAAGATCCCATATGTAAGTTAAACTATAATTTACATTTACATAATACTAAATTCAAGACAAAGATACTCAATTTGTAATTTGTAATATCATGTGTATTTGTCAGCCAACATTCATGTGAATATGTATTTTTATGTGTTTAAAAATTTTTGTGACTTTACTACTCTTTTTTTAAATTTTTTAAAACCTAAGAAACTTTATTAATGATTTCACAAACTTCAAATTCGATTATTTTATTAAATTGTAATAAAAAAAACATTGTACCGGATACTGTAATACAAAGAGTTTGACTTCTTTTCACAACTAAATTAATATATATACATATATATATATATATATATATATATATATATATATATATATATATACATACAACAACAAATGTTTTTGTTACATATAATCAAAATCGTAAATAATACAAGAAACTTCAAAAAATATATTATCAAATAAACCAGCTAAATACGAATAAAAAAGAAAACCAAATTCAGTATATATACGTTGCGTTTTAAATGGCGGAGAGCTATTAATTTATATCTTTTTAAGTATGACTGACTACATATTTAATAAAAAAAAAAAGTCATTCGATAAAGAATTTGACCACCAAGTAGTAATATTAATCATTTTCATCAGCTTTTTACTAGAAGAACTCTTAAATATATGTCATAAAAGGCTGTTTATTTATATTTCACACTGAAGTGTCGTTAGTTCAAAGGGATGGTGTAAAACAGGTCTCTATTTTATTTACAACAGCGGGTTATCGCAAACTTTTTTCGTCTCTGTTCATTTACATTTGCATTCGGTTTGCCTTCTAACATTAATCTATCCCATTAGTTATTATCAAATATATTAAACTTCGAAATCATCCATCAAAACACACTTAGTAATTCCATTTAAAAATAAAAATAATAAAAAAAAAAAAAATAATCATCGCGATAATGTAGTTTGTTTGTATTTGTAATAATCCTAGTTTGAATTACTTAAGCTCCAGGCTGCCACATTATTTTGATTTTCCCTTCTACAAAAAAACAAAAAAAAAGGTATAACAATAATGACTAACAAACTAAATTTATATTAATTCGAAGCAGTTTAAAAGACAAATAGTGAAATATAATTTATTTGCTATCAAATACAGATTTTTTTAATCGCTATACCACAAGCCCAAGAAAAAAATAACTTTTTCTAAAATCTCAAATTTTTGCCGTTCCGAGGGCCTAATTTTGAAACTGAAACCTCGGAGGCTCCAAATTAGAGAAATATACAGGAATGTGCATATTTTTAACCTTGTGTAATTTTTAACTATAATACTCGCGCCGCAAAGGGGTGCGTTATTTTAGCGCTTTTTTGAACTTTTTAACAAGTTTGAAAGGTTTGTTAAGAAAATTAAATGCGAATTCGGTCCCAACATATAACGATCCTTCCATTGATATATCACATGCTCGAAGAAAAAACAATTTTTTATAAAATTTCGAATCTTCGACGCACCAAGGGTCTAAATATGAATATTTTTGCTGTAAAGCGGTCTTTTTTGGTGATACATCGGTTTCTTTAACTTTTTTTCTCGGACAATTACTTACCTGAAAGTACTTCTTTTTGCTATTTTTTTGCATAAAAGAGTTGAAGTAATATTTTATCAGTAACTTTCTCATTTTATGAAAGAGCTTCTACATCTTGTTTTATATTCTGAGTTTTACATTTAAAAGATTATCTGGATGAATCATGAACTTTAAGTGTTTTTTGAGGTCTTTTTAAATTCCATACTTTATATTCTTAACGGTTTTTGCGTGTTTTTTGTCACCCAAGGTGTTTGACTATTTTGAAGTTACACACTGCCTTAAAGAAAATTCGGAGCGTGATTTATGATCCAAATTTGAGGTTTATAAGTCAAACCGCTCTTGAGTTATTAAATTTTATTTGATATTTCTGAACCGTCTTATTAGGATTCCATACATTATAGTGTGTATACGGAATCTTGAAAAAAAATAATAATTCATATTGCACGTGAAAAATCTCTAATTTCATCGTTTATAACTGATCGTTTTTAATTAATAATGCATCGAATATTTAATTTCTCAAAAAACATACATGAGCGCAACTTTTATATTTTTAATAAATTACAGCTTATTAAAATATAATTAAATCGCATGAAGGATTTTTTTTTTTCTTTCATAATTACGATTCTCAAAATATAAATAAAACTACTATGTTTCTAGCAGTTGTAGTTAAGAAAAATGCATAGTATAATACGAGAAACGAATATAGAATTACCTCTTTTCAAATTAAAAGATAGATTTCTGTTTACCTTGATCTGAATCTTCCAATTTTTCTTTAAGTCGTGGAAAAGCCGGTCTAAGTGCTTCAGGAAATCTTAAAAATACTTTATACATCATTAGCACGGCCTTTTTCCTCAGATATGGTTTCGTAGAGGTTAACTAAAAATTTTAAGTTCATAAATAATTATAGATACTGAAATACTTTAAATTATCAACAACGAATACTTATAAAACTATATTTAATACATTTAAAAAGAACAAATAGAACGCCTACCAATTCGTCATAAACCTCTATTTTAAAAAGAGTCCATTGCAAATTAATTAAATACTTTAATATTTTTATGGGCACTTACTAAAGTCATTATATCTTGCGTAAGATCACGAGCCAGATCCGAACTGACAAAACACGATAGAGCGGACAATGCCACTCCGGCATCATACTGATTATGACTGTTTAAATCTTTTCGTATCATATTTGTTGTCAACATAAGTAACTAGAATAAGAAAATGTATACACTTAATAAGATTAAATGTATTACGAAATATTAAAAAGTAAATACCTAATGTCAAATTTGATTACTTTTAAAACTAAACACCAATATATTTAATACATAAATAGCTTTCAGCACTACACTGCAGATACTAAAATCAATTGCAAACAGTTAAAAACGATTTTGTCTTAGACCTTAACATCTACTATTATTTCATTGATATTAACTTTATCTCGAAACTTTCAGAATCGTTATTAACAATAATCGTAACGTACAGTTAAATCGCATCTTTGAGTAAGCACGAAAGCTAAGTAAAAAAAAAAAAAAAAAAAAAAAAAAATGCCATTCTACAATTAACCCGAATATTATTTCCCCTATTTAATTTTCGTCACAGCGTTTCTTAAGTTTACGTTATCACGTAAATTTTTATTACTATGTTTTCTTCAATTAATAATCACTTTTTATTTCCTTTCGCTGACTTCATTTTTAACCTATACATTCAAACTTTTATTCTTAATTGTCCAACCACCAAACCACCTGGTTTTACTCAAGTTGATTTTAAATAAATTCTACGCTTTGCCAATATTGAAAGAAACGAAAAATGTAGATTTATCGTTCAATCGCCGTCCAAAATTACACGGTAGCCACTCAAATATAATTTTTAAATTTCAGGGTTTTCCTGGTCCAAGTCCTCCCGCCGATCTTACAAAAAGAAGAATGGAATTTTGTTTGTTACTATTGATAATATTTGACCGCCGCAGCATATTTTATATGAATAAAACAGAACTACTTCGTAATTTATTTGGAGTAAGTACAGTAAAAAATGCATTCATTTTTCGCTGCAAATTATTTTTTCTTATTAAAAATATCGTTTTTGGCTATTTTTACTTCTTTTTTTTTTCGGTTTTACGACAAAATTCCCTGTTCATTCCCAGTTGGATGGCCATCCTGAATTGCTACCTTAGAAAAAAATTTTTCCTTCTAAAATCAACTTTCTTTCCCGTAATGATCTTTTAGGTTGTCTTTAATTTATTCTTTTTAATTCTCTATTCCTCTCATCATCTTTTTATTCAGTCCAATTTTTTATGTCGCTCCAGATAGCGCGATTCTTCCGACATCCGCTCTCGTCGTCTCATCTCTTTCAGTAGTAATTTTCATTTTAACCACAATTTGTTTTTAATTTGTTTTTATCTTTTTTTTTTTATTCTACATTCCTTTCACTTTCATGAGATATCTACTTGGTGTAGTGTTCAAATTTTAAAATATCACAATTCACTGTTGAATGATAATTAATTCGAAAAATAAATTCTAAAAGGGAAACATTTTTTATTACTAACATGTAAAAACATCTATTTCGACAAATATCCTTATTTACCAATGTCACACACTAAACAACGGATCACAGCCACAAACTGTTTTCATCGCCGCTCCGCATGAATTTAAATCCTAATTAGAATCAAACCTGATGCTCTCGATATTAATATGTTTTAACATCAAAATAAAACAAATTTAAAAAAATAAAAATAAAAAAAAAACAAGAATAAAAACTATAATGCATAATCGTAGTCACAATTAAGAAAGTTTATTGGTACAAGCGCATAACAGAAAGTGTATCTGCGTTAAAATAAAGCCAAAGAAGCAAACTTATTGATTTATTTTTAAAAACATTTTTTTCTGGAATTTAAATACTAACCAAAATAAATACACTTGACGGAGATATAAAAGGGAAAAAAATAAAATGGGGTTTTTTACATTTTCTTGAAGTATATAGAGTAATTTATTAATCTAATAAATTACTACAGTTCTTCCTACAGCTAGGACCGTTGACACAGCTACCAAATGTTCCTATTCTTTCATAACTCTATATGTTTCTTTATTAAATATTACTTCTTCGTAAAGATGATAAATAATCAAACATATTTAGATCTATCTTTAAATATTTTACAAAATCTTGAAGATTATTTTTTCAGAGTTATTTTACTAAAAGCAAGTGACCTTTAATCCACTTTGTACGTTTTTGAGCCATATTATTTTGCGTATTGAGCATATAAATCATAGCGTAAAACAAATCACATACATTTTTGTTTTTCAGTGGACAAAATAGAAGTTACACCTTTTTATACAACGCGAAAATCACAAATCTAATATAAAACTGTTAAACTGTCGTGAAATCTGTATCGGTTTTTACGATTATTCGAAAGATCAGATAAACACGCGCGGACTTGTCTGCAGTTTTCGCCACTCACACGCGGTCAAGTCGGTATGGCTTTGCCCGCAGGTTTAATTTTCGTCGTTAATAAACAGCGACAGTCCTGGCCTGTACGGTTATTTGTACAGACTTGTCGGTAGGCAAGATGGACTCATCTTTTCCGTCTAAAATGAAACGCAGTTTTAATCCGTACAGTTTTCGCCACGGTCCAAACTTCTGGCGGTTAAGTCCGCAGATAAAACTCTACGTGTGTGGCGGGCTATGAAGAATAAACGATATTAATACTGAAATTACACACCTACTTTACGGGCCGATTATACCGAATAGAATAAACGTCATAAAGTGTAATTTCGCCAAGAACAAGGTAAAAAGTTAAAACTACAAGAATGATAACGATGGCTAGAGAAAAAGGCACTGCGTATGATAGACCCAAAATAATTTGTAAGCAAAAAAAAATATTTTTTCCTGATAAACATATAGCATTTATGTTCATTCTAAATAACTTCTTCTGATCTGATACTGATGAGAACTTAATCAGTAGCAAATTTTTAAAGGAAAAATTCTGCAATAACAATAACGTCATTTTTCTCCTATTTTAAAAATTTCTGTTTTGTAATACTCTTGATGAAATTTAAAAAAAAAAAACTACTTTTTTATAACTTCAGTTCATACACAGTTAAAAAAAAATAGAATTTTTCCTTTAAAATAAAAATTTGCATGAATATATACTATTCCTGTAAATTCGAAATAATTTAATTGCAAAAGGCAAATTTAAAAAAGTTATTGCACTTGCTAAAATTTTACTTTCCTCTAAAAGCCACTTGAGACGAAATTTAAATTTTAAAATTACATAATTCTAACTATAACATCAATATTTCACAAACTCTGATTTTGTCTCTGACTAATAATTATTATTCAGAGTGCGACAAGTAAGTTTCTCTACTAGTAATTTTTTGGCATATTTAAGAGAAATATATGTAACTTTATAGTTAATACTTAAAAAAATTCCGGACGAAAGTTAACACACGATATATTAAAGAGGCGAAAATAAATGTAATTTAAATAATGGAACGAAAATTAATATCCCATATTCGCGAAAAAAATTGGGAACTTAAATAATAAGAAATCACGGAGTATAGAATATGTATATAATAACGGCTATACAAAAGGTTAAAAAAAGGAAAGAAAATAGAAAGTAAACGATAAATTACAACAGTTTATATACATGGATTGTAAAATAAACGTTTCATCTTTATCTAGGAGGACTTTGTTCCTCATACAAAAGTGATAACAAATAATGTAAAAGTATATACAATAAATAAACGCTTATCATGTAGTCTCTGACAGTATAAAACCGACAAAAATTCCAACATACATAATCGTTAGCTACTGATAATTGTTAAATACATCGTGAAAAATACGAAAAGTTAGTATCTTTTTGAAAATAATTACTGGGCGTAAATCAACCCCGTAAATATATTAATTAAATTAATCAGGTTAAATATGTAATCGAATTTAATAATTCCTACGCAAAACTAAATAAAACACAATGTAAACGTTTCACAAATCTTTATATAACTGCGTTCAAATACATTCGATCAATAAAATTTAACTAAATTCAGTTTATTACTTTTCATTAATGCCTCAGACCGGTTTAAAAAAAAAAAAAAAAAAAAAAGGAACGCAGTACAATCAGCCTATTCCTTCAAAGGATAGAACACACCTGATAAAATTAATAAGAATTTACAATAAGTTTTCTATAAACTTAGAAACAGCTACATGTTTAGATTTGACTTAATAGAAAAACAATAAAATTCATCAAGCCATTCTGTACAGTCGCAACAGCATACAGGGAAAAATATAATCTACTAATAATAATAACTTTCTGATCCAACAGACTATCTTATATCACTGCAAACACAATCACATATCTTTTAAACTCTTATTTCATCAAATTGATAACACGGCGATAATGTGTATAAAAAAAAAAAAAAAAAAATCCGAACATATAAAGGTGATCGAGTTAAAAAAAAAAACATGATTTAAAATATTTATCGCATTAGTGTCCATCAAAATTTTTCAGATAAAAGTACACAGCGTATGATAGTAAATGACGTCAACTAAATAGATAGATAACAATCATAAATTTGTATTTCTCAAAACCATATACCATAATAATTCGACAAGTGATGAGTTAGATGCGACTGATTTCGTTATCAATATAAAAGTGCCGTAATGTTTTGCAAAAATAAATTACGTTCCGAACACGGGGATATATATTGTATGTAAAGAAAAATTGAAATTAATATAATACATAATAATTCGCTAAACAATTTACAGCAGTTCATTGCTACATTTATAAAACAAACGAAAAACAACTCTGATTTATCCGTGTTATCAGCAGATAGTTAATAAATTCACACTTTACCTCTGTATCGGCGTGAAAACTTTGCGAAGATGCTAAGTAACCAATCCTTTTGTAGGTAAATTTAGAACAACTCATAACTTCGATTACATTAAATCCAGCCCAACTAATATCGTATCCAAGCATTTGAAGCTGTATCGAAGAAAAATGAAAATAAATTTATTCACAATGTTCATTCATAATTTTATATAATAAATGAATACAATTTTCTTGCACTCAAGATAAACAAAGAATCGTATACATTGCAAATTTAAAACAATCTTTACTCGCTAACAAATGTTAAATTATAACCGTGCGTTACTACTTTGGATGAATAAATTCATAAGCCAAATTTTCGATATTAATATTGTCATGTGTAGAAATAAATAAGTGAAATAAGTAAAACTCACGTAAGTAAGTTTAGCCACGGCCGTCGCCTTAACCGATATATTTTCTTGTCTAAGTTCTTGCTTTATTTCTTCAATACATTGTGCAATATATTTTCCCTACAGAGAGATATTATTCATTAACAATGAAACACATATTAAAGCGAATACAACAAAATATAAATAAATTCCACCTGCTAATTATCGATTTCACTTTTGATTGCAAAAAAGTAAGATATTCGTAAAACTGATTATGTCAGAATGCTGTATATATCGCATATACATTGTAATAACAAAATTCAAAAACTACGCGAATCCAGTGCTTCTTTTTTAAACAAGATAAGCAGTTCATGAAAAAACTTTAGACTAAAATTATCATTATTCGAATTAACTGTAACTGAGATAAAAACTGTGCATGAAAGTTGGTAAAAAAAATTACAAAAAGATTTATTAAATAAATATCTATTAAAAATATATACACACCCTTTTAGTAATATTTTTTCATTAAGCTTTAAATCAAAATAAAATCTATTAAGGAAATAATACAGTTGACATTGGATAAACTGATTAATACCATAACTATTTAAATAATTCCTTTTTTTTAGTTCATAGAAATATGAAGAAGCCATATAAAGAACATATCAGGAACATTAAAAAAAATGAGAAAGAATTGAATAATAAAAAAATTCTTTCGATAAATAGCAAAAAGGTACTTAAAAGTATTAACTTAACAATATTTGTTGAACTTACATTAATTAATTAAGAAAAGTAACTCTGTATTACAAATAAAAAAATTTGATAAAAAAACAGTCAAAAATATGAGTCGTATTTCCATGCTTCTAACTTAAAAAAGGATTAATTTCAGTGAACTTCAACAATATCAATTGTAGTCCAAAATCTATACGGTTTTTCAGTTGTCGTACCTTTTTGTATTAAAATATCTTTATCAATTCTGAATATTAAAACCAAACGCAAAACAATATGGATCATCTAGTGTAAATAAAAATTTCTATTCAACCTATTTCTATAAACCTCAGCGTAAATAAAAAGAACGTACCGCACACATAAAAGTCCATACATAAAGCGCTATATTAAAATCAACTTACCTCATTATCTTTATTGTTTCTGATACCTCTGACCAGGTCTGACAAATTTTTATCGAACATTCTTTCTAAATTGCCGCGCACCTTTTTTAATGCCATATCAAATGCACGTATTTATTAAAAATGTTTACAGCATGTATACAGGAATTAATTTTGCAGCGGAAAATGTTAAAAGTATATATTTCCAAAATCTGCCTACATTCTCGCGAACTAGCAATATTAACATATTATACACTATTTAAAAGCATTAAGCTCCTTTTAATATCTATTAAAAAAAAAAAAAAAAAATAGTAATAAAGCAATAAACTAGAAAAGTACTACAAATTAAAATTATTAACAATTCATTTTTGTGATTCAAACATACACCACAACGTTAGAACATCACCAACTTTCATTCAAATATATAAATACAAACTATGTCTTAGCTTACTAGTGTGTTATTCTTACCAGCAACTGAATGTTTACTAAACCTAAAAGTCGATTAATCATTAAAAAGGCTTTAATTTTAAAAATATTTTAGTTTTATAATTCGAACACTCAGATCATTCTTGTAAAAAATTTAAATTTATTTTCAACGTTTTAAATATTATGTTGGTAAATAGATTAATAATTGTTTCTTTTAATGAAATATCTTTAATAATAATAAGCTAAATTTTTGAAAAACAAGCAAATACGAATACAAAAATAATATTTCATTATAAACATGATCGAATTATTTCAAACAGTGAATATGAAGAAGAGGAAAAATTCCATTATTAATTTTTCTTTTTTTTTCCTTTCGATTTTCATCAGCCACTTTTATTTTTATTAACTTGTACGCGATGATTATTAAAGTATTGATCATTATTAAAAATATCTTCAGGTTTCATTCTTTAAATGTGTATTGAAAATTACTACATAAAACTAAGCAAGGATTTGTTTTTTCATGTCAAGTTCTATTTTTTTGATTACACCGAACACTACAAAATTTACAAAATTTACTATGTAATGAAAACATCTGATAACCATTTCATGTAATCTCATGTTCAGGTGAAATACTGCAACAAAAAGGAAATTTCAGTACGAGCTAACTGAAGTATAGAAATCAGAACAAGTTCAGTCAAGCATGAGGTTTCATGCGCTGAGGATTCCATATGAAAGTTAACTATGACTATAATTATTCAGTATGTAAGAAAATTTGTTTGAATAAACTTCTATTTTTATTTTATTATTTTAATTCAACATCTTAATAAATTTCAGACATCTTTTCTAATAATAATTTAAAACAGTAAAGCAAAATACTAATTTGAATTGAAGGCTTAGACTTAGAGATGGGAAAAGTAACTCATTGCGGTGAGTGACTCTTTTGAATCTGACTCAGTAAATTGATTGTATACAATTAGTAACTCAGTAACTCAGTTGACTCAGTTGACTCAGTAAATCAATTAAAACATTTAACTCTGAATTATTCACTGAGTGATTCTCATCCACGACAATGAAACGTTAAAGAAGCGTATCCGAAATTATTCTCAAGCAGTTGCAATTATAGGGTTTTCAGCTGACAAGGTTTAGAAATCATTTTTGTTTACATTTTAATAAAGGGTATAATTTTTTTTTAAAATAAACATATTATGCAGTATTACAGAGAAACGTGTAAATTGGCTAAAGTTAATAGTTAGTATCGTTTATTGTGTAAAAATAAATAAGAAAAATAACTTGTAGTATTATTAATTATAATTGTATTAATTTATAATTTGTGTCAAGTTTGTTTTTATTGTAAAAGCTAGTGTGTATCATTTAAATTAACATTTCTAGAAAAAATAAAAGTGGTGAATTAAACTTTAGCGACGTATTACTTTTTTAAAGAACTTTCTTTATAAATAACGAAAAATTGAAAAAATGTAATACAAACAAAATTAGAAGTAAAATTTAAAAAAACTAACTATAATGTTTAGTTAGTTATGAAATTGTAATTGCAAAGGAATGTTTAAAACTAAAGATATATTTTATAATTTTAACATTAACTAAAATGAACTTTAGCTACTAATACACAGTATTTGAGTGGTAAATACTAATATTAAGGTTTTATGATTTTTTATAATGTATAATTTCATTATTCTCTATACCTATCTTTCTTGAATAGCCGATCGTTAAAGACACTTAATAAATATATAAATAAAAACAGGCAAAAATGATTAATTAGACACAATATAAATGCTACGTATCATTCTACTGCGGCCGCTAGAATGTTGGTATTTTTTTCTGCCAGGTTGGTGTACGTTGGTGATTGCATCCTGAATTCTCGGTAAACAGGAGGGGAAGACACAGTAATCGGAATTATAGTTTACGAATTTTGTAAATGTCACTAATTTGAAAACCAAATTTCGAGGCGATTTAGTTACTAGCACCTTGTCTGAGCAAACTTCTTTCGGTTGCGAGACGAACTGGTTACTTTACCAAAAAAGGTCAATATAGTTCCACGATGTGACAAAGACGGTCATTCTACTTAGATGATTTTCTAATGATTCGGTTTTTTCTTTCGACTCTCTCAATACGTTAGACCATTATTAAATTTTTGTTTAAATTTATTTACTAGCATAGTGCGTTAAATTATTTAAACAATCGAAATACCATTCGCATCTGTTTTTCATCAGGCGGGCGTACCGCCTAAACAATGATGCGCTGAGTCCGTTCCTTCTATTATAGTTCATAAAAACACTAACAACACAAGCCGTAATGAAAATAACCAAACCGAAACCTGCGATCCCGTTCTGTTTCTTAGCCTTCGTACTAACACTACTAATGCAAATTACAACGATCCGAACCAAATTCTAAAGACCGCTGCAGTCTTCTATTCCGATAAAGCCAAAAGAAAAATAACACAAACCCGCTTATTCCGTGCATTCAAGAAACCCACTTAAAACCAACATTTAAAACTAAAAAACTATATATAGTTATTGTCGACCGTAATTTTCGCTCCGTTCTTCAGTTTACTTCTGAGATGGCCAGTATAAGCTGGTCTAAACGTTAAGCGAATAAATATCTTTTAAAACACAGTTGTTTCCGATGAATTATTTATTATGAATAATCACTGTGTGAAAGCTTTAAATATTTAAACTACAAGTTCTCGAATCAAATCCGGTGCTTGCTAGTTGCGCGCATGGGGGAGTAATATTAGCCGTTCGTGCAGATATTAACTTTCAACAGATAATGTTACCATCCGATATTCAACCAGTAACAGTCGAAATTCGTACACCAGCTCTACGGGAGTCTCTAAACATAATTCCGAACCGTATTTAGAAACTTTTAAAGTTGTCAAAAAATTCAAACAGTCCCTCCCCTCTAGCGCCGCGAGCATTACAGCCAAAAATGTTGAATACAGTTAAACATGCGCGCTTCAACATATATTTCTGAAGTTTGGAACATCAAGGTTTAAAAGTTTCGTTAAGGAAATAATTTACGGTTTCGTTCTCGACAAATAACGATCTTTCTAATGATATATCACAAGCTCAAGAAAAAAGATATTTTTTTTAAAATTTAGAATTTTCGGTGCCCCGAGGGTATCATTTTAAAGCTGGGGAGCCGGTTGTTTCAAATCAGAGAAATATACGTGGAGTCGCATATTTTCTACCTTGTTCCAAATTTATAGCTACAATACTCGCATCGCAAAGAGGGGGCTACAAATTAGAGCTCGCGCTTTTTGAACTTTCCGGCAACTATGAAAATTTCGTTAAGAAAATGAAATACCGTTTCGTTCTTGAGGAATCGCGATCTTTCTAATAATATATCGCAACCTAGAGAAAAAAATTTTTTTTTTTTAAATTTTGAACTTTCGGCACCCTGAGAGTCTAATTTTAAAGTTGGAAACCTGAATGTTCAAAACTAGCGAAATATACGGAGATGCGCATATTTTTATCAGTGTTCAAAATTTGTTGCTATAATACTCGCGCCGCCAGGGGGGAGACACGTAATTTTTCGCATTCTTTTGAGTTTTACAGCAACTTGGAAAGTTTTGTTAAGGAAATGAAATACGGTTTCGTTCCCAAAAAATAGCGATCTTTCCATCGATATATCGCATGCCTGTAAAAAAAAATATTTTGTTACAAAATTTCGAGCTTTCGTCGCCCCGAGGGTCAAGTTTTGAAGTTAGAAATCCAGATGTTTCAAACTAGAGAAATATACAGGGATGCGCGTATTTTTAACCGCGTTCAAAATTTTCAACTACAATACTCGCAAAGCTGTCGTCATTTTTTGCGCTTTTTTTTGAACTTTTGGGCAACTTTACATAACTTTTGTATTGTAATTTTTTGATTTTATGAAAGGACTCCTGCATTTTAGTTTATATTTTGAATTTCAGCTTTATAGGTTTATCGGGTGATGAGATATTTTTTAAGTGATTTTTGAGAACGTTTTGTGTACCATATTATATATTCTTGGTGTTTTTTTGGGGTTTTTGCCGCCCAGAGAAATTGGTTATCTTTAAGATATATATCGTTTTAAAGATAATTTTAATTGTAATTTATGTTCTAAATTTGAAGTTTATAAGTCAAGCCGTTCGTGAATTATTAATTTTAATTTGATATTTTTGTCATTTGTGTACCATCTTATTAGGATTCTGTACATTATATGTATACGGAATCCTAAAAATTGAGAAATATAATCAGAAAATGTGCAAAAAATGATTTTAAACGAAACATGTAACCGATATTGCGACTAAAAATTTTCGGATGTTGAGCTAGCGCAAAGTTTATAAACTTAGAAATAACTATTTTTCTGAGAATTTGTATATCGTTAGAAAGCTAGTTGTTTGAAGGTGATGAACCCATATTTCGATTTCTTTATAAAACATTCGGATTATGTAATCTATTAAAAAAAGTGCCAAAAACAAATCCATATTTTACAGCATAAATAAAACAGTTAAAAATAACTGTGCAACTTTGTGAAATATGTGTGTCTTTGTTACGAATTTCTTGTTTTTTTTTTTCTTTTAATTTTTAAGCGACAAACTTCGTTTTTAAGATTCCGTACACATATAATGTATCAAATCGTAATAAAATGGTTCAGGAACGACAAAAAATATCAAATAAAAATCAATAAACATTTTTTGTGACAATTTTTGCGTTAATGGTGGCATATGTGTTGTGTGTGTGTGATTTATGCTGTTGTATTTTCATTCATTAATTGACTACAAGGCTTTAAATGTACTATTTATAAATAAATATATTTCATGATAATACATATCACACACACTTTTTTTTATTTATAAAAATATGTTCATAAAGGTAAAGAGTTATAAACGAACAAACGCTTTTATTACAAATTGAAAACAATGCACATTTATGCTAGTTTTATTAACCGACTTCAAAAAAAGAGGAGGTATTTTATTCGACTGTATTTTTTTTTTTTTTTTTTTTTTTTTTTTTATGTGTGTTACCACAGAACTTTCTTCTAGATGAACCGATTTTGATGATTCTTCTTTTATTTGAAAGGTGGTGTTTGTCATGTGGTCCCATTTAAATTTGATCAAGGTCCGACCAGTAGTTTTTGAGTTATCCTTAATAATGCGGGAGATTGAAGCTTTTTGGATGCTTTTCATTCATGATTGTTTTCACCGTCGGATTAAATTTTTGACTTAAAATACTATAAATTTGCCAAATTACCATGGAAATGTAGCTTTTGGTGTTTTTACCGTGGAAATAAATGTTTTAATTTAATTGAATAAAAATGCACTAAAAAGTAAAAAATAAAATGCTTTTTTACAAAAAATAAATACCGACTTCAAGGTTTATTATAAAAATTTAAAAATGCACTAAAAAGTAAAAAATAATTACTCCCGATAAAATATATATATCAGAGTGATATAACTTAAGGTGATATCGTAATTCTTATACAGCATTAATTTTTTGGAGTTGGCATCAAATTCATATTAAAATAATTAAAAACTGCATTAAATGTTGATTAAATTGTTCCTAACATGAATTTAATTCCAACTCCAAAAAGTTAATGTTGTATAAGAATTACGATATCACCTTATATCACTCTGATATATATATTTTATCGGGAGTAATTATTTTTTACTTTTTAGAGCATTTTTAAATTTTTATAATAAACCTTGAAGTCGGTATTTATTTTTTGTAAAAAAGCATTTTTCTAAATTCTTCTTTAAAAAACAAACAGTATTTATTTTTCTTAATTTTTTCGTTTTGGACAGAAATTTGATTCGAACATTTCCTTTTTAAATCTTAAAAAGAAGCAGAAATTGTATTCATTTGTTTATTTGTTTTTTCTTTATTGCGTTAGACTTGTTAGCAGCGGACGATTACCCATCAATCAGGTGCATTTAAAAAGTTAATGAACAAAAAGTAAAGATAATATAGCTTTATTAAGCAAAAATGACTTATTATTCTAATAGTGTACTTTAAATTTATTATGTCAATAAATTTGTCTTTAATTTTTAATTTTTTCCAACTTATAAAAAAAAAAGGTTACGTGTACATCGCGTATTTTTTTTTTTTTTATGTTTGTTCGCACATAACTCATATTTATAAGGATCGACCATTTTACTGGTTCAGACGTCATTTGGCAAATCCATAATAAAAATAAAAAAAAAACTTATTTTATACAATTTAAAATGTCCTCCAAAATTTTACATGATTACATTTATAATTTATGTAATCAGTTCGTACGAAATTATTTTGTATTACTGTGAAACACAAGCTTGCCATGCGCTGAAAATTTTACATATTCAGTTAGAAATTATTGTGATTTATATTATTTCATATAATAATATTAGTGCAACAAATTATTCTATTTTATTTAACATTCCTTAAAAGTGCACGTTCCTAGATTGTTAAAAATATTTAGAATAAGAACCGCACTACTAACAGGGGAATGATAGCCTGTTTTTCGCAAACCTTTAAGAAGAGGTTATTTAAAACCTGAAATGTAGTTCCGTAATTTAGATGCATTTCTAAAGTTTTACTTAAAATTAAGCAATAGCAAAATTATTTAAAACGTTTTAAAACTACATTCCGAAATGTAGAACACAATGTATTTTTGAAAGAAAGAATTTAGAAATGTTTTTCACATTTGTATGTACAAGAAGGGGGTATCCAAAAGTATTTAAACCGTTTATATTTTTATATGTTGTAAATGATTATTCGATAATTGTAATCTCTTTAATTTTCATAATCGTGTGTTTTCGGTCATCATAATCGTTAATAATCAGAGGGGGGGTTGACGGGTCTAGTTGATAAGATTTGAACAGCATTAACTGATCGGGTTTTTCCTTTGCCAATGCATAGTTTCACTGCTTTTATCATCTTTTGCAAAGCATGGGTGTTAGTCGAACCGAAGCCATTCAATACAATAGTCTATTTTGCTGTGAAAAAAAATGAAATTAATCTTCTTATTTTACATCCTTGCAGTAAGTAAATTAAACTTTTTAGTTGGGATCTGGAATTATATACATAGTTAATATCGCTTTAAAAATAAAATTACTCAACTGTTTTAATGAGAAATTATTTTTATAGCTATTGAAAAAGACAATTGTTCCAATATTTAGTTTTTATCATATTGTATTTTTGAACACAGTTTTTTAAAATTTTAGATGTTAATCCGGAGCACAGGAGAGTCGGGGATGTATTTTATATGTTGAATTTAATAGATTTATTTGATAAAAAAAATCAAACAATGACCTTATATGATTTTTATGGATTTTAACAATTTTTGTGACAATTTTTGTGTTAACAGTGGCATATGAGTTATGCGTGTGTGTGATTTATGCTGTTGTATTTTCATACATTAATTGACTACAGGGCTTTAAATGTACTATTTATAAATAAATATATTTTATGTCAATACACGCCACACACACACACACATTTATTTATTTATTTATAAAAATATGTTTGTTACCCCTCCTGAAATTTTGTTCTAGGAAGCCCAATTGGACAAGAATATGAAAAAGTGAGTATTTTCATGTGATATTTCCATATTACTATATAGAACTTTAATTTTTCATTATCAAATAAAAATAATGACGGGTCTAGTTGATAAAATTTGAACAGCATTAGCTGATCTGGGTTTTTTCCCTTGCAAACTCGTAGTTTCACTATATTTATCATATCTTTTGCAAAGCATGGGTTAGTCGAACCAAAGCCAATCCAGAAATTAGTTCAGTGTACTTGCAGCAAAAGAAAATATGAAAATTTTATTTTTCCTGTACATCCTTGCAGCAAGTAAATTAAACTTTTTAGTTGAAATCTGGAATTATATACATGTATTAAAACTGTTAATATCGCTTTAAATATAAAATTACTCAACTATTTTAAGGAGAAATTATTTTGATAGCTATTAAAATGCACAATTGTAACAGTATTTAATTTTTATCATATTGTATTTTGGAACACAATTTTTAAAAATTTTAGATGTTGGTCCAGGGCACCGGAGAGTCGGGTATGTATTTTATATGATGAATTTAATAGATTTATTTGACAAAAAAAAATCAAACATTGGCCTTATATGATTTTTATGGATTTTAACATTTTTTGTGACAATTTTTGCATTAACGGTGGTGTATTAGCTATGTGTTAAAATTAAGCAAGAGCTAAATTATTTAAAATGTTTTAAAACTATATTCTGAAATGTAGAACACAATGTATTTTTGAAAGAAAGAATTTGGAAATGTTTTTCACATTTGTACGTACAAGAAGGGGATATCCAAAAGTATTTAAACCGTTTATATTTTTATATGTTGTAAATGATTATTCGATAATTGCAATCTCTTTAATTTTCATAATCGTGTGTTTTCGGTCATCATAATTGTTAATAATCAGAGGGGGGGGGGTTGACGGGTCTAGTTGATAAGATTTGAACAGCATTAACTGATCGGGTTTTTCCTTTGCCAATGCATAGTTTCACTGCTTTTATCATCTTTTGCAAAGCATGGGTGTTAGTCGAACCGAAGCCATTCAATACAATAGTCTATTTTGCTGTGAAAAAAAATGAAATTAATCTTCTTATTTTACATCCTTGCAGTAAGTAAATTAAACTTTTTAGTTGGGATCTGGAATTATATACATAGTTAATATCGCTTTAAAAATAAAATTACTCAACTGTTTTAATGAGAAATTATTTTTATAGCTATTGAAAAAGACAATTGTTCCAATATTTAGTTTTTATCATATTGTATTTTTGAACACAGTTTTTTAAAATTTTAGATGTTAATCCGGAGCACAGGAGAGTCGGGGATGTATTTTATATGTTGAATTTAATAGATTTATTTGATAAAAAAAATCAAACAATGACCTTATATGATTTTTATGGATTTTAACATTTTTTGTGACAATTTTTGTGTTAACAGTGGCATATGAGTTATGCGTGTGTGTGATTTATGCTGTTGTATTTTCATACATTAATTGACTACAGGGCTTTAAATGTACTATTTATAAATAAATATATTTTATGTCAATACACGCCACACACACACACACATTTATTTATTTATTTATAAAAATATGTTTGTAACCCCTCTTGAAATTTTGTTCTAGGAAGCCCAATTGGACAAGAATATGAAAAAGTGAGTATTTTCATGTGATATTTCCATATTACTATATAGAACTTTAATTTTTCATTATCAAATAAAAATAATGACGGGTCTAGTTGATAAAATTTGAACAGCATTAGCTGATCTGGGTTTTTTCCCATGCAAACTAGTAGTTTCACTATATTTATCATATCTTTTGCAAAGCATGGGTTAGTCGAACCAAAGCCAATCCAGAAATTAGTTCAGTGTACTTGCAGCAAAAGAAAATATGAAAATTTTATTTTTCCTGTACATCCTTGCAGCAAGTAAATTAAACTTTTTAGTTGAAATCTGGAATTATATACATGTATTAAAACTGTTAATATCGCTTTAAATATAAAATTACTCAACTATTTTAAGGAGAAATTATTTTGATAGCTATTAAAATGGACAATTGTAACAGTATTTAATTTTTATCATATTGTATTTTGGAACACAATTTTTAAAAATTTTAGATGTTGGTCCAGGGCACCGGAGAGTCGGGTATGTATTTTATATGATGAATTTAATAGATTTATTTGACAAAAAAAAATCAAACATTGGCCTTATATGATTTTTATGGATTTTAACATTTTTTGTGACAATTTTTGCATTAACGGTGGCGTATGAGTTATGTGTTAAAATTAAGCAAGAGCTAAATTATTTAAAATGTTTTAAAACTATATTCTGAAATGTAGAACACCATGTATTTTTGAAAGAAAGAATTTGGAAATGTTTTTCACATTTGTACGTACAAGAAGGGGATATCCAAAAGTATTTAAACCGTTTATATTTTTATATGTTGTAAATGATTATTCGATAATTGTAATCTCTTTAATTTTCATAATCGTGTGTTTTCGGTCATCATAATTGTTAATAATCAGAGGGGGGGTTGACGGGTCTAGTTGATAAGATTTGAACAGCATTAACTGATCGGGTTTTTCCTTTGCCAATGCATAGTTTCACTGCTTTTATCATCTTTTGCAAAGCATGGGTGTTAGTCGAACCAAAGCCATTCAATACAATAGTCTATTTTGCTGTGAAAAAAAATGAAATTAATCTTCTTATTTTACATCCTTGCAGTAAGTAAATTAAACTTTTTAGTTGGGATCTGGAATTATATACATAGTTAATATCGCTTTAAAAATAAAATTACTCAACTGTTTTAATGAGAAATTATTTTTATAGCTATTGAAAAAGACAATTGTTCCAATATTTAGTTTTTATCATATTGTATTTTTGAACACAGTTTTTTAAAATTTTAGATGTTAATCCGGAGCACAGGAAAGTCGGGTATGTATTTTATATGTTGAATTTAATAGATTTATTTGATAAAAAAAATCAAACAATGACCTTATATGATTTTTATGGATTTTAACATTTTTTGTGACAATTTTTGTGTTAACAGTGGCATATGAGTTATGCGTGTGTGTGATTTATGCTGTTGTATTTTCATACATTAATTGACTACAGGGCTTTAAATGTACTATTTATAAATAAATATATTTTATGTCAATACACGCCACACACACACACACATTTATTTATTTATTTATAAAAATATGTTTGTTACCCCTCCTGAAATTTTGTTCTAGGAAGCCCAATTGGACAAGAATATGAAAAAGTGAGTATTTTCATGTGATATTTCCATATTACTATATAGAACTTTAATTTTTCATTATCAAATAAAAATAATGACGGGTCTAGTTGATAAAATTTGAACAGCATTAGCTGATCTGGGTTTTTTCCCTTGCAAACTCGTAGTTTCACTATATTTATCATATCTTTTGCAAAGCATGGGTTAGTCGAACCAAAGCCAATCCAGAAATTAGTTCAGTGTACTTGCAGCAAAAGAAAATATGAAAATTTTATTTTTCCTGTACATCCTTGCAGCAAGTAAATTAAACTTTTTAGTTGAAATCTGGAATTATATACATGTATTAAAACTGTTAATATCGCTTTAAATATAAAATTACTCAACTATTTTAAGGAGAAATTATTTTGATAGCTATTAAAATGGACAATTGTAACAGTATTTAATTTTTATCATATTGTATTTTGGAACACAATTTTTAAAAATTTTAGATGTTGGTCCAGGGCACCGGAGAGTCGGGTATGTATTTTATATGATGAATTTAATAGATTTATTTGACAAAAAAAAATCAAACATTGGCCTTATATGATTTTTATGGATTTTAACATTTTTTGTGACAATTTTTGCATTAACGGTGGTGTATTAGCTATGTGTTAAAATTAAGCAAGAGCTAAATTATTTAAAATGTTTTAAAACTATATTCTGAAATGTAGAACACAATGTATTTTTGAAAGAAAGAATTTGGAAATGTTTTTCACATTTGTACGTACAAGAAGGGGATATCCAAAAGTATTTAAACCGTTTATATTTTTATATGTTGTAAATGATTATTCGATAATTGCAATCTCTTTAATTTTCATAATCGTGTGTTTTCGGTCATCATAATTGTTAATAATCAGAGGGGGGGGGTTGACGGGTCTAGTTGATAAGATTTGAACAGCATTAACTGATCGGGTTTTTCCTTTGCCAATGCATAGTTTCACTGCTTTTATCATCTTTTGCAAAGCATGGGTGTTAGTCGAACCGAAGCCATTCAATACAATAGTCTATTTTGCTGTGAAAAAAAATGAAATTAATCTTCTTATTTTACATCCTTGCAGTAAGTAAATTAAACTTTTTAGTTGGGATCTGGAATTATATACATAGTTAATATCGCTTTAAAAATAAAATTACTCAACTGTTTTAATGAGAAATTATTTTTATAGCTATTGAAAAAGACAATTGTTCCAATATTTAGTTTTTATCATATTGTATTTTTGAACACAGTTTTTTAAAATTTTAGATGTTAATCCGGAGCACAGGAAAGTCGGGTATGTATTTTATATGTTGAATTTAATAGATTTATTTGATAAAAAAAATCAAACAATGACCTTATATGATTTTTATGGATTTTAACATTTTTTGTGACAATTTTTGTGTTAACAGTGGCATATGAGTTATGCGTGTGTGTGATTTATGCTGTTGTATTTTCATACATTAATTGACTACAGGGCTTTAAATGTACTATTTATAAATAAATATATTTTATGTCAATACACGCCACACACACACACACATTTATTTATTTATTTATAAAAATATGTTTGTTACCCCTCCTGAAATTTTGTTCTAGGAAGCCCAATTGGACAAGAATATGAAAAAGTGAGTATTTTCATGTGATATTTCCATATTACTATATAGAACTTTAATTTTTCATTATCAAATAAAAATAATGACGGGTCTAGTTGATAAAATTTGAACAGCATTAGCTGATCTGGGTTTTTTCCCTTGCAAACTCGTAGTTTCACTATATTTATCATATCTTTTGCAAAGCATGGGTTAGTCGAACCAAAGCCAATCCAGAAATTAGTTCAGTGTACTTGCAGCAAAAGAAAATATGAAAATTTTATTTTTCCTGTACATCCTTGCAGCAAGTAAATTAAACTTTTTAGTTGAAATCTGGAATTATATACATGTATTAAAACTGTTAATATCGCTTTAAATATAAAATTACTCAACTATTTTAAGGAGAAATTATTTTGATAGCTATTAAAATGGACAATTGTAACAGTATTTAATTTTTATCATATTGTATTTTGGAACACAATTTTTAAAAATTTTAGATGTTGGTCCAGGGCACCGGAGAGTCGGGTATGTATTTTATATGATGAATTTAATAGATTTATTTGACAAAAAAAAATCAAACATTGGCCTTATATGATTTTTATGGATTTTAACATTTTTTGTGACAATTTTTGCATTAACGGTGGTGTATTAGCTATGTGTTAAAATTAAGCAAGAGCTAAATTATTTAAAATGTTTTAAAACTATATTCTGAAATGTAGAACACAATGTATTTTTGAAAGAAAGAATTTGGAAATGTTTTTCACATTTGTACGTACAAGAAGGGGATATCCAAAAGTATTTAAACCGTTTATATTTTTATATGTTGTAAATGATTATTCGATAATTGCAATCTCTTTAATTTTCATAATCGTGTGTTTTCGGTCATCATAATTGTTAATAATCAGGGGGGGGGGTTGACGGGTCTAGTTGATAAGATTTGAACAGCATTAACTGATCGGGTTTTTCCTTTGCCAATGCATAGTTTCACTGCTTTTATCATCTTTTGCAAAGCATGGGTGTTAGTCGAACCGAAGCCATTCAATACAATAGTCTATTTTGCTGTGAAAAAAAATGAAATTAATCTTCTTATTTTACATCCTTGCAGTAAGTAAATTAAACTTTTTAGTTGGGATCTGGAATTATATACATAGTTAATATCGCTTTAAAAATAAAATTACTCAACTGTTTTAATGAGAAATTATTTTTATAGCTATTGAAAAAGACAATTGTTCCAATATTTAGTTTTTATCATATTGTATTTTTGAACACAGTTTTTTAAAATTTTAGATGTTAATCCGGAGCACAGGAAAGTCGGGTATGTATTTTATATGTTGAATTTAATAGATTTATTTGATAAAAAAAATCAAACAATGACCTTATATGATTTTTATGGATTTTAACATTTTTTGTGACAATTTTTGTGTTAACAGTGGCATATGAGTTATGCGTGTGTGTGATTTATGCTGTTGTATTTTCATACATTAATTGACTACAGGGCTTTAAATGTACTATTTATAAATAAATATATTTTATGTCAATACACGCCACACACACACACACATTTATTTATTTATTTATAAAAATATGTTTGTTACCCCTCCTGAAATTTTGTTCTAGGAAGCCCAATTGGACAAGAATATGAAAAAGTGAGTATTTTCATGTGATATTTCCATATTACTATATAGAACTTTAATTTTTCATTATCAAATAAAAATAATGACGGGTCTAGTTGATAAAATTTGAACAGCATTAGCTGATCTGGGTTTTTTCCCTTGCAAACTCGTAGTTTCACTATATTTATCATATCTTTTGCAAAGCATGGGTTAGTCGAACCAAAGCCAATCCAGAAATTAGTTCAGTGTACTTGCAGCAAAAGAAAATATGAAAATTTTATTTTTCCTGTACATCCTTGCAGCAAGTAAATTAAACTTTTTAGTTGAAATCTGGAATTATATACATGTATTAAAACTGTTAATATCGCTTTAAATATAAAATTACTCAACTATTTTAAGGAGAAATTATTTTGATAGCTATTAAAATGGACAATTGTAACAGTATTTAATTTTTATCATATTGTATTTTGGAACACAATTTTTAAAAATTTTAGATGTTGGTCCAGGGCACCGGAGAGTCGGGTATGTATTTTATATGATGAATTTAATAGATTTATTTGACAAAAAAAAATCAAACATTGGCCTTATATGATTTTTATGGATTTTAACATTTTTTGTGACAATTTTTGCATTAACGGTGGTGTATTAGCTATGTGTTAAAATTAAGCAAGAGCTAAATTATTTAAAATGTTTTAAAACTATATTCTGAAATGTAGAACACAATGTATTTTTGAAAGAAAGAATTTGGAAATGTTTTTCACATTTGTACGTACAAGAAGGGGATATCCAAAAGTATTTAAACCGTTTATATTTTTATATGTTGTAAATGATTATTCGATAATTGCAATCTCTTTAATTTTCATAATCGTGTGTTTTCGGTCATCATAATTGTTAATAATCAGAGGGGGGGGGTTGATGGGTCTAGTTGATAAGATTTGAACAGCATTAACTGATCGGGTTTTTCCTTTGCCAATGCATAGTTTCACTGCTTTTATCATCTTTTGCAAAGCATGGGTGTTAGTCGAACCGAAGCCATTCAATACAATAGTCTATTTTGCTGTGAAAAAAAATGAAATTAATCTTCTTATTTTACATCCTTGCAGTAAGTAAATTAAACTTTTTAGTTGGGATCTGGAATTATATACATAGTTAATATCGCTTTAAAAATAAAATTACTCAACTGTTTTAATGAGAAATTATTTTTATAGCTATTGAAAAAGACAATTGTTCCAATATTTAGTTTTTATCATATTGTATTTTTGAACACAGTTTTTTAAAATTTTAGATGTTAATCCGGAGCACAGGAAAGTCGGGTATGTATTTTATATGTTGAATTTAATAGATTTATTTGATAAAAAAAATCAAACAATGACCTTATATGATTTTTATGGATTTTAACATTTTTTGTGACAATTTTTGTGTTAACAGTGGCATATGAGTTATGCGTGTGTGTGATTTATGCTGTTGTATTTTCATACATTAATTGACTACAGGGCTTTAAATGTACTATTTATAAATAAATATATTTTATGTCAATACACGCCACACACACACACACATTTATTTATTTATTTATAAAAATATGTTTGTTACCCCTCCTGAAATTTTGTTCTAGGAAGCCCAATTGGACAAGAATATGAAAAAGTGAGTATTTTCATGTGATATTTCCATATTACTATATAGAACTTTAATTTTTCATTATCAAATAAAAATAATGACGGGTCTAGTTGATAAAATTTGAACAGCATTAGCTGATCTGGGTTTTTTCCCTTGCAAACTCGTAGTTTCACTATATTTATCATATCTTTTGCAAAGCATGGGTTAGTCGAACCAAAGCCAATCCAGAAATTAGTTCAGTGTACTTGCAGCAAAAGAAAATATGAAAATTTTATTTTTCCTGTACATCCTTGCAGCAAGTAAATTAAACTTTTTAGTTGAAATCTGGAATTATATACATGTATTAAAACTGTTAATATCGCTTTAAATATAAAATTACTCAACTATTTTAAGGAGAAATTATTTTGATAGCTATTAAAATGGACAATTGTAACAGTATTTAATTTTTATCATATTGTATTTTGGAACACAATTTTTAAAAATTTTAGATGTTGGTCCAGGGCACCGGAGAGTCGGGTATGTATTTTATATGATGAATTTAATAGATTTATTTGACAAAAAAAAATCAAACATTGGCCTTATATGATTTTTATGGATTTTAACATTTTTTGTGACAATTTTTGCATTAACGGTGGTGTATTAGCTATGTGTTAAAATTAAGCAAGAGCTAAATTATTTAAAATGTTTTAAAACTATATTCTGAAATGTAGAACACAATGTATTTTTGAAAGAAAGAATTTGGAAATGTTTTTCACATTTGTACGTACAAGAAGGGGATATCCAAAAGTATTTAAACCGTTTATATTTTTATATGTTGTAAATGATTATTCGATAATTGCAATCTCTTTAATTTTCATAATCGTGTGTTTTCGGTCATCATAATTGTTAATAATCAGAGGGGGGGGGTTGACGGGTCTAGTTGATAAGATTTGAACAGCATTAACTGATCGGGTTTTTCCTTTGCCAATGCATAGTTTCACTGCTTTTATCATCTTTTGCAAAGCATGGGTGTTAGTCGAACCGAAGCCATTCAATACAATAGTCTATTTTGCTGTGAAAAAAAATGAAATTAATCTTCTTATTTTACATCCTTGCAGTAAGTAAATTAAACTTTTTAGTTGGGATCTGGAATTATATACATAGTTAATATCGCTTTAAAAATAAAATTACTCAACTGTTTTAATGAGAAATTATTTTTATAGCTATTGAAAAAGACAATTGTTCCAATATTTAGTTTTTATCATATTGTATTTTTGAACACAGTTTTTTAAAATTTTAGATGTTAATCCGGAGCACAGGAAAGTCGGGTATGTATTTTATATGTTGAATTTAATAGATTTATTTGATAAAAAAAATCAAACAATGACCTTATATGATTTTTATGGATTTTAACATTTTTTGTGACAATTTTTGTGTTAACAGTGGCATATGAGTTATGCGTGTGTGTGATTTATGCTGTTGTATTTTCATACATTAATTGACTACAGGGCTTTAAATGTACTATTTATAAATAAATATATTTTATGTCAATACACGCCACACACACACACACATTTATTTATTTATTTATAAAAATATGTTTGTTACCCCTCCTGAAATTTTGTTCTAGGAAGCCCAATTGGACAAGAATATGAAAAAGTGAGTATTTTCATGTGATATTTCCATATTACTATATAGAACTTTAATTTTTCATTATCAAATAAAAATAATGACGGGTCTAGTTGATAAAATTTGAACAGCATTAGCTGATCTGGGTTTTTTCCCTTGCAAACTCGTAGTTTCACTATATTTATCATATCTTTTGCAAAGCATGGGTTAGTCGAACCAAAGCCAATCCAGAAATTAGTTCAGTGTACTTGCAGCAAAAGAAAATATGAAAATTTTATTTTTCCTGTACATCCTTGCAGCAAGTAAATTAAACTTTTTAGTTGAAATCTGGAATTATATACATGTATTAAAACTGTTAATATCGCTTTAAATATAAAATTACTCAACTATTTTAATGAGAAATTATTTTGATAGCTATTAAAATGGACAATTGTAACAGTATTTAATTTTTATCATATTGTATTTTGGAACACAATTTTTAAAAATTTTAGATGTTGGTCCAGGGCACCGGAGAGTCGGGTATGTATTTTATATGATGAATTTAATAGATTTATTTGACAAAAAAAAATCAAACATTGGCCTTATATGATTTTTATGGATTTTAACATTTTTTGTGACAATTTTTGCATTAATGGTGGCGTATGAGTTATGTGTTAAAATTAAGCAAGAGCTAAATTATTTAAAATGTTTTAAAACTATATTCTGAAATGTAGAACACAATGTATTTTTGAAAGAAAGAATTTGGAAATGTTTTTCACATTTGTACGTACAAGAAGGGGATATCCAAAAGTATTTAAACCGTTTATATTTTTATATGTTGTAAATGATTATTCGATAATTGTAATCTCTTTAATTTTCATAATCGTGTGTTTTCAGTCATCATAATTGTTAATAATCAGAGGGGGGGTTGACGGGTCTAGTTGATGAGATTTGAACAGCATTAACTGATCGGGTTTTTCCTTTGCCAATGCATAGTTTCACTGCTTTTATCATCTTTTGCAAAGCATGGGTGTTAGTCGAACCGAAGCCATTCAATACAATAGTCTATTTTGCTGTGAAAAAAAATGAAATTAATCTTCTTATTTTACATCCTTGCAGTAAGTAAATTAAACTTTTTAGTTGGGATCTGGAATTATATACATAGTTAATATCGCATTAAAAATAAAATTACTCAACTGTTTTAATGAGAAATTATTTTTATAGCTATTGAAAAAGACAATTGTTCCAATATTTAGTTTTTATCATATTGTATTTTTGAACACAGTTTTTTAAAATTTTAGATGTTAATCCGGAGCACAGGAGAGTCGGGTATGTATTTTATATGTTGAATTTAATAGATTTATTTGATAAAAAAAATCAAACAATGACCTTATATGATTTTTATGGATTTTAACATTTTTTGTGACAATTTTTGTGTTAACAGTGGCATATGAGTTATGCGTGTGTGTGATTTATGCTGTTGTATTTTCATACATTAATTGACTACAGGGCTTTAAATGTACTATTTATAAATAAATATATTTTATGTCAATACACGCCACACACACACACACATTTATTTATTTATTTATAAAAATATGTTTGTAACCCCTCCTGAAATTTTGTTCTAGGAAGCCCAATTGGACAAGAATACGAAAAAGTGAATATTTTCATGTGATATTTCCATATTACTATATAGAACTTTAATTTTTCATTATCAAATAAAAATAATGACGGGTCTAGTTGATAAAATTTGAACAGCATTAGCTGATCTGGGTTTTTTCCCTTGCAAACTCGTAGTTTCACTATATTTATCATATCTTTTGCAAAGCATGGGTTAGTCGAACCAAAGCCAATCCAGAAATTAGTTCAGTGTACTTGCAGCAAAAGAGAATATGAAAATTTTATTTTTCCTGTACATCCTTGCAGCAAGTAAATTAAACTTTTTAGTTGAAATCTGGAATTATATACCTGTATTAAAACTGCTAATATCGCTTTAAATATAAAATTACTCAACTATTTTAATGAGAAATTATTTTGATAGCTATTAAAATGGACAATTGTAACAGTATTTAATTTTTATCATATTGTATTTTGGAACACAATTTTTACAAATTTTAGATGTTGGTCCAGGGCACCGGAGAGTCGGGTATGTATTTTATATGATGAATTTAATAGATTTATTTGACAAAAAAAAATCAAACATTGGCCTTATATGATTTTTATGGATTTTAACATTTTTTGTGACAATTTTTGCATTAACGGTGGTGTATTAGCTATGTGTTAAAATTAAGCAAGAGCTAAATTATTTAAAATGTTTTAAAACTATATTCTGAAATGTAGAACACAAAGTATTTTTGAAAGAAAGAATTTGGAAATGTTTTTCACATTTGTACGTACAAGAAGGGGATATCCAAAAGTATTTAAACCGTTTATATTTTTATATGTTGTAAATGATTATTCGATAATTGTAATCTCTTTAATTTTCATAATCGTGTGTTTTCGGTCATCATAATTGTTAATAATCAGAGGGGGGGTTGATGGGTCTAGTTGATGAGATTTGAACAGCATTAACTGATCGGGTTTTTCCTTTGCCAATGCATAGTTTCACTGCTTTTATCATCTTTTGCAAAGCATGGGTGTTAGTCGAACCGAAGCCATTCAATACAATAGTCTATTTTGCTGTGAAAAAAAATGAAATTAATCTTCTTATTTTACATCCTTGCAGTAAGTAAATTAAACTTTTTAGTTGGGATCTGGAATTATATACATAGTTAATATCGCTTTAAAAATAAAATTACTCAACTGTTTTAATGAGAAATTATTTTTATAGCTATTGAAAAAGACAATTGTTCCAATATTTAGTTTTTATCATATTGTATTTTTGAACACAGTTTTTTAAAATTTTAGATGTTAATCCGGAGCACAGGAGAGTCGGGTATGTATTTTATATGTTGAATTTAATAGATTTATTTGATAAAAAAAATCAAACAATGACCTTATATGATTTTTATGGATTTTAACATTTTTTGTGACAATTTTTGTGTTAACAGTGGCATATGAGTTATGCGTGTGTGTGATTTATGCTGTTGTATTTTCATACATTAATTGACTACAGGGCTTTAAATGTACTATTTATAAATAAATATATTTTATGTCAATACACGCCACACACACACACACATTTATTTATTTATTTATAAAAATATGTTTGTAACCCCTCCTGAAATTTTGTTCTAGGAAGCCCAATTGGACAAGAATACGAAAAAGGGAATATTTTCATGTGATATTTCCATATTACTATATAGAACTTTAATTTTTCATTATCAAATAAAAATAATGACGGGTCTAGTTGATAAAATTTGAACAGCATTAGCTGATCTGGGTTTTTTCCCTTGCAAACTCGTAGTTTCACTATATTTATCATATCTTTTGCAAAGCATGGGTTAGTCGAACCAAAGCCAATCCAGAAATTAGTTCAGTGTACTTGCAGCAAAAGAGAATATGAAAATTTTATTTTTCCTGTACATCCTTGCAGCAAGTAAATTAAACTTTTTAGTTGAAATCTGGAATTATATACCTGTATTGAAACTGCTAATATCGCTTTAAATATAAAATTACTCAACTATTTTAATGAGAAATTATTTTGATAGCTATTAAAATGGACAATTGTAACAGTATTTAATTTTTATCATATTGTATTTTGGAACACAATTTTTACAAATTTTAGATGTTGGTCCAGGGCACCGGAGAGTCGGGTATGTATTTTATATGATGAATTTAATAGATTTATTTGACAAAAAAAAATCAAACATTGGCCTTATATGATTTTTATGGATTTTAACATTTTTTGTGACAATTTTTGCATTAACGGTGGTGTATTAGCTATGTGTTAAAATTAAGCAAGAGCTAAATTATTTAAAATGTTTTAAAACTATATTCTGAAATGTAGAACACAATGTATTTTTGAAAGAAAGAATTTGGAAATGTTTTTCACATTTGTACGTACAAGAAGGGGATATCCAAAAGTATTTAAACCGTTTATATTTTTATATGTTGTAAATGTTAATTCGATAATTGTAATCTCTTTAATTTTCATAATCGTGTGTTTTCGGTCATCATAATTGTTAATAATCAGAGGGGGGGGTTGACGGGTCTAGTTGATAAGATTTGAACAGCATTAACTGATCGGGTTTTTCCTTTGCCAATGCATAGTTTCACTGCTTTTATCATCTTTTGCAAAGCATGGGTGTTAGTCGAACCGAAGCCATTCAATACAATAGTCTATTTTGCTGTGAAAAAAAATGAAATTAATCTTCTTATTTTACATCCTTGCAGTAAGTAAATTAAACTTTTTAGTTGGGATCTGGAATTATATACATAGTTAATATCGCTTTAAAAATAAAATTACTCAACTGTTTTAATGAGAAATTATTTTTATAGCTATTGAAAAAGACAATTGTTCCAATATTTAGTTTTTATCATATTGTATTTTTGAACACAGTTTTTTAAAATTTTAGATGTTAATCCGGAGCACAGGAGAGTCGGGTATGTATTTTATATGTTGAATTTAATAGATTTATTTGATAAAAAAAATCAAACAATGACCTTATATGATTTTTATGGATTTTAACATTTTTTGTGACAATTTTTGTGTTAACAGTGGCATATGAGTTATGCGTGTGTGTGATTTATGCTGTTGTATTTTCATACATTAATTGACTACAGGGCTTTAAATGTACTATTTATAAATAAATATATTTTATGTCAATACACGCCACACACACACACACATTTATTTATTTATTTATAAAAATATGTTTGTTACCCCTCCTGAAATTTTGTTCTAGGAAGCCCAATTGGACAAGAATATGAAAAAGTGAGTATTTTCATGTGATATTTCCATATTACTATATAGAACTTTAATTTTTCATTATCAAATAAAAATAATGACGGGTCTAGTTGATAAAATTTGAACAGCATTAGCTGATCTGGGTTTTTTCCCTTGCAAACTCGTAGTTTCACTATATTTATCATATCTTTTGCAAAGCATGGGTTAGTCGAACCAAAGCCAATCCAGAAATTAGTTCAGTGTACTTGCAGCAAAAGAAAATATGAAAATTTTATTTTTCCTGTACATCCTTGCAGCAAGTAAATTAAACTTTTTAGTTGAAATCTGGAATTATATACATGTATTAAAACTGTTAATATCGCTTTAAATATAAAATTACTCAACTATTTTAATGAGAAATTATTTTGATAGCTATTAAAATGGACAATTGTAACAGTATTTAATTTTTATCATATTGTATTTTGGAACACAATTTTTAAAAATTTTAGATGTTGGTCCAGGGCACCGGAGAGTCGGGTATGTATTTTATATGATGAATTTAATAGATTTATTTGACAAAAAAAAATCAAACATTGGCCTTATATGATTTTTATGGATTTTAACATTTTTTGTGACAATTTTTGCATTAACGGTGGCGTACGAGTTATGTGTTAAAATTAAGCAAGAGCTAAATTATTTAAAATGTTTTAAAACTATATTCTGAAATGTAGAATCAAATGTATTTTTGAAAGAAAGAATTTAGAAATGTTTTTCACATTTGTATGTACAAGATGGGGATATCCAAAAGTATTTAAACCGTTTATATTTTTATATGTTGTAAATGTTAATTCGATAATTGTAATCTCTGTAATTTTCATAATCGTGTGTTTTCGGTCATCATAATCGTTAATAATCAGAGGGGGGTTGACGGGTCTAGTTGATAAGATTTGAACAGCATTAACTGATCGGGTTTTTCCTTTGCCAATGCATAGTTTCACTGCTTTTATCATCTTTTGCAAAGCATGGGTGTTAGTCGAACTGAAGCCATTCAATACAATAGTCTATTTTGCTGTGAAAAAAAATGAAATTAATCTTCTTATTTTACATCCTTGCAGTAAGTAAATTAAACTTTTTAGTTGGGATCTGGAATTATATACATAGTTAATATCGCTTTAAAAATAAAATTACTCAACTGTTTTAATGAGAAATTATTTTTATAGCTATTGAAAAAGACAATTGTTCCAATATTTAGTTTTTATCATATTGTATTTTTGAACACAGTTTTTTAAAATTTTAGATGTTAATCCGGAGCACAGGAGAGTCGGGTATGTATTTTATATGTTGAATTTAATAGATTTATTTCATAAAAAAAATCAAACAATGACCTTATATGATTTTTATGGATTTTAACATTTTTTGTGACAATTTTTGTGTTAACAGTGGCATATGAGTTATGCGTGTGTGTGATTTATGCTGTTGTATTTTCATACATTAATTGACTACAGGGCTTTAAATGTACTATTTATAAATAAATATATTTTATGTCAATACACGCCACACACACACACACATTTATTTATTTATTTATAAAAATATGTTTGTAACCCCTCCTGAAATTTTGTTCTAGGAAGCCCAATTGGACAAGAATACGAAAAAGTGAATATTTTCATGTGATATTTCCATATTACTATATAGAACTTTAATTTTTCATTATCAAATAAAAATAATGACGGGTCTAGTTGATAAAACTTGAACAGCGTTAGCTGATCTGGGTTTTTTCCCTTGCAAACTCGTAGTTTCACTATATTTATCATATCTTTTGCAAAGCATGGGTTAGTCGAACCAAAGCCAATCCAGAAATTAGTTCAGTATACTTGCAGCAAAAGAGAATATGAAAATTTTATTTTTCCTGTACATCCTTGCAGCAAGTAAATTAAACTTTTTAGTTGAAATCTGGAATTATATACCTGTATTAAAACTGCTAATATCGCTTTAAATATAAAATTACTCAACTATTTTAATGAGAAATTATTTTGATAGCTATTAAAATGGACAATTGTAACAGTATTTAATTTTTATCATATTGTATTTTGGAACACAATTTTTACAAATTTTAGATGTTGGTCCAGGGCACCGGAGAGTCGGGTATGTATTTTATATGATGAATTAAATAGATTTATTGGACAAAAAAAAATCAAACATTGGCCTTATATGATTTTTATGGATTTTAACATTTTTTGAGACAATTTTTGCATTAACGGTGGTGTATGAGTTATGTGTTGAAATTAAGCAAGAGCTAAAGTATTTAAAATGTTTTAAAACTATATTCTGAAATGTAGAACACAATGTATTTTTGAAAGAAAGAATTTAGAAATGTTTTTCACATTTGTATGTACAAGATGGGGATATCCAAAAGTATTTAAACCGTTTATATTTTTATATGTTGTAAATGTTAATTCGATAATTGTAATCTCTGTAATTTTCATAATCGTGTGTTTTCGGTCATCATAATCGTTAATAATCAGAGGGGGGTTGACGGGTCTAGTTGATAAAATTTGAACAGCATTAACTGATCGGGTTTGACAATTTTTGCATTAACTGTGGTGTATGAGTTATGTGTTAAAATTAATCAAGAACTAAATTATTTAAAATATTTTAAAACTGTATTCCAAAATGTAAAATGCGATGTATTTTTGAAAGAAAGAATTTAGAAATGTTTTGCACATTTGTATGAACAAGAAGGGGATATCCAAAAGTATTTAAACCGTTTATATTTTTATATGTTGTAAATGTTTATTCGATAATTGTAATCTCTTTAATATTCATAATTGTGTGCTTTCGGTCATCATAATCATCGATCTTCAGGGGGGGGGGGGTGACGGGTCTAGTTGATAAGATTTGAACAGCAGTAACTGATCAGGTTTCTCCTTTGCCATGGCATAGTTTCGCAGCATTTATAGTATCTTTAGCAAAGCATAGGTTAGTCAAACCGAATCCATTCTATAGAACAGTGCAGTGAACAAAAATTTAAAAAAAACATGAAAATATTATTTTTCTTCTACATCCTTGCGGTAAGTAAATTAAACTTTTAAGTTGAAATCTGGAATTATATACATGTATTAAAACTGTTAATATCGCTTTAAATATAAAATTACTCAACTATTTTAAGGAGAAATTATTTTTATAGCTATTAAAATAGACAATTGTACTAATAATTAATTTTTATCATATTGTATTTTTGCACACAATTTTTTACAATTTTAGATGTTGATCCGGGGCGCTGGGAATTTAGTTATGTATTTTATATGTTGAATTTAATAGATTTATTTGATAAAAAAAAAATCGAACATTAGCCTTATATGATTTTTATGGACTTTAACATTTTTTGTGACAATTTTTGTGTTAACAGTGGTGTATGAGTTATGTGTTAAAATTAAAACGAGAGCTAAATTATTTAAAATGTTTTAAAACTATATTCCGAAATGTAGAACACAATGTATTTTTGAGAGAAAGAATTTAGAAATGTTTTTCACATTTGTATGTACAAGAAGGGGGTATCCAAAAGTATTTAAACCGTTTATATTTTTATATGTTGTAAATGATTATTCGATAATTGTAATCTCTTTAATTTTCTTAATAGTGTGTTTTCTGTCATCATAATTGTTAATAATCAGAGGGGGGGGTTGACGGGTCTAGTTGATAAGATTTGAACAGCGCTAACTGATCGGGTTTTTCCTTTGCCAATGCATAGTTTCACTGCTTTTATCATCTTTTGCAAAGCATGGGTGTTAGTCGAACCGAAGCCATTCAATACAATAGTCTATTTTGCTGTGAAAAAAAATGAAATTAATCTTCTTATTTTACATTCTTGCAGTAAGTAAATTAAACTTTTTAGTTGGGATCTGGAATTATATACATAGTTAATATCGCTTTAAAAATAAAATTACTCAACTGTTTTAATGAGAAATTATTTTTATAGCTATTGAAAAAGACAATTGTTCCAATATTTAGTTTTTATCATATTGTATTTTTGAACACAGTTTTTTAAAATTTTAGATGTTAATCTGGAGCACAGGAGAGTCGGGTATGTATTTTATATGTTGAATTTAATAGATTTATTTGATAAAAAAAATCAAACAATGACCTTATATGATTTTTATGGATTTTAACATTTTTTGTGACAATTTTTGTGTTAACAGTGGCATATGAGTTATGCGTGTGTGTGATTTATGCTGTTGTATTTTCATACATTAATTGACTACAAGGCTTTAAATGTACTATTTATAAATAAATATATTTTATGTCAATACACGCCACACACACACACACATTTATTTATTTATTTATAAAAATATGTTTGTAACCCCTCCTGAAATTTTGTTCTAGGAAGCCCAATTGGACAAGAATACGAAAAAGTGAGTACCTTCATGTGATATTTCCATATTACTATATAGAACTTTAATTTTTCATTATCAAATAAAAATAATGACGGGTCTAGTTGATAACATTTGAACAGCATTAGCTGATCTGGGTTTTTTCCCTTGCAAACTCGTAGTTTCACTATATTTATCATATCTTTTGCAAAGCATGGGTTAGTCGAACCAAAGCCAATCCAGAAATTAGTTCAGTGTACTTGCAGCAAAAGAAAATATGAAAATTTTATTTTTCCTGTACATCCTTGCAGCAAGTAAATTAAACTTTTTAGTTGAAATCTGGAATTATATACATGTATTAAAACTGTTAATATCGCTTTAAATATAAAATTACTCAACTATTTTAAGGAGAAATTATTTTGATAGCTATTAAAATGGACAATTGTAACAGTATTTAATTTTTATCATATTGTATTTTGGAACACAATTTTTAAAAATTTTAGATGTTGGTCCAAGGGCACCAGAGAGTCGGGTATGTATTTTATATGATGAATTTAATAGATTTATTTGACAAAAAAAAATCAAACATTGGCCTTATATGATTTTTATGGATTTTAACATTTTTTGTGACAATTTTTGCATTAATGGTGGCGTATGAGTTATGTGTTAAAATTAAGCAAGAGCTAAATTATTTAAAATGTTTTAAAACTATATTCTGAAATGTAGAACACAATGTATTTTTGAAAGAAAGAATTTGGAAATGTTTTTCACATTTGTACGTACAAGAAGGGGATATCCAAATGTATTTAAACCGTTTATATTTTTATATGTTGTAAATGATTATTCGATAATTGTAATCTCTTTAATTTTCATAATCGTGTGTTTTCGGTCATCATAATTGTTAATAATCAGAGGGGGGGTTGACGGGTCTAGTTGATGAGATTTGAACAGCATTAACTGATCGGGTTTTTCCTTTGCCAATGCATAGTTTCACTGCTTTTATCATCTTTTGCAAAGCATGGGTGTTAGTCGAACCGAAGCCATTCAATACAATAGTCTATTTTGCTGTGAAAAAAAATGAAATTAATCTTCTTATTTTACATCCTTGCAGTAAGTAAATTAAACTTTTTAGTTGGGATCTGGAATTATATACATAGTTAATATCGCTTTAAAAATAAAATTACTCAACTGTTTTAATGAGAAATTATTTTTATAGCTATTGAAAAAGACAATTGTTCCAATATTTAGTTTTTATCATATTGTATTTTTGAACACAGTTTTTTAAAATTTTAGATGTTAATCCGGAGCACAGGAGAGTCGGGTATGTATTTTATATGTTGAATTTAATAGATTTATTTGATAAAAAAAACCAAACAATGACCTTATATGATTTTTATGGATTTTAACATTTTTTGTGACAATTTTTGTGTTAACAGTGGCATATGAGTTATGCGTGTGTGTGATTTATGCTGTTGTATTTTCATACATTAATTGACTACAGGGCTTTAAATGTACTATTTATAAATAAATATATTTTATGTCAATACACGCCACACACACACACACATTTATTTATTTATTTATAAAAATATGTTTGTAACCCCTCCTGAAATTTTGTTCTAGGAAGCCCAATTGGACAAGAATATGAAAAAGTGAGTATTTTCATGTGATATTTCCATATTACTATATAGAACTTTAATTTTTCATTATCAAATAAAAATAATGACGGGTCTAGTTGATAAAATTTGAACAGCATTAGCTGATCTGGGTTTTTTCCCTTGCAAACTCGTAGTATCACTATATTTATCATATCTTTTGCAAAGCATGGGTTAGTCGAACCAAAGCCAATCCAGAAATTAGTTCAGTGTACTTGCAGCAAAAGAAAATATGAAAATTTTATTTTTCCTGTACATCCTTGCAGCAAGTAAATTAAACTTTTTAGTTGAAATCTGGAATTATATACATGTATTAAAACTGTTAATATCGCTTTAAATATAAAATTACTCAACTATTTTAAGGAGAAATTATTTTGATAGCTATTAAAATGGACAATTGTAACAGTATTTAATTTTTATCATATTGTATTTTGGAACACAATTTTTACAAATTTTAGATGTTGGTCCAGGGCACCGGAGAGTCGGGTATGTATTTTATATGATGAATTAAATAGATTTATTGGACAAAAAAAAATCAAACATTGGCCTTATATGATTTTTATGGATTTTAACATTTTTTGAGACAATTTTTGCATTAACGGTGGTGTATGAGTTATGTGTTGAAATTAAGCAAGAGCTAAAGTATTTAAAATGTTTTAAAACTATATTCTGAAATGTAGAACACAATGTATTTTTGAAAGAAAGAATTTAGAAATGTTTTTCACATTTGTATGTACAAGATGGGGATATCCAAAAGTATTTAAACCGTTTATATTTTTATATGTTGTAAATGTTAATTCGATAATTGTAATCTCTGTAATTTTCATAATCGTGTGTTTTCGGTCATCATAATCGTTAATAATCAGAGGGGGGTTGACGGGTCTAGTTGATAAAATTTGAACAGCATTAACTGATCGGGTTTGACAATTTTTGCATTAACTGTGGTGTATGAGTTATGTGTTAAAATTAATCAAGAACTAAATTATTTAAAATATTTTAAAACTGTATTCCAAAATGTAAAATGCGATGTATTTTTGAAAGAAAGAATTTAGAAATGTTTTGCACATTTGTATGAACAAGAAGGGGATATCCAAAAGTATTTAAACCGTTTATATTTTTATATGTTGTAAATGTTTATTCGATAATTGTAATCTCTTTAATATTCATAATTGTGTGCTTTCGGTCATCATAATCATCGATCTTCAGGGGGGGGGGGGTGACGGGTCTAGTTGATAAGATTTGAACAGCAGTAACTGATCAGGTTTCTCCTTTGCCATGGCATAGTTTCGCAGCATTTATAGTATCTTTAGCAAAGCATAGGTTAGTCAAACCGAATCCATTCTATAGAACAGTGCAGTGAACAAAAATTTAAAAAAAACATGAAAATATTATTTTTCTTCTACATCCTTGCGGTAAGTAAATTAAACTTTTAAGTTGAAATCTGGAATTATATACATGTATTAAAACTGTTAATATCGCTTTAAATATAAAATTACTCAACTATTTTAAGGAGAAATTATTTTTATAGCTATTAAAATAGACAATTGTACTAATAATTAATTTTTATCATATTGTATTTTTGCACACAATTTTTTACAATTTTAGATGTTGATCCGGGGCGCTGGGAATTTAGTTATGTATTTTATATGTTGAATTTAATAGATTTATTTGATAAAAAAAAAATCGAACATTAGCCTTATATGATTTTTATGGACTTTAACATTTTTTGTGACAATTTTTGTGTTAACAGTGGTGTATGAGTTATGTGTTAAAATTAAAACGAGAGCTAAATTATTTAAAATGTTTTAAAACTATATTCCGAAATGTAGAACACAATGTATTTTTGAGAGAAAGAATTTAGAAATGTTTTTCACATTTGTATGTACAAGAAGGGGGTATCCAAAAGTATTTAAACCGTTTATATTTTTATATGTTGTAAATGATTATTCGATAATTGTAATCTCTTTAATTTTCTTAATAGTGTGTTTTCTGTCATCATAATTGTTAATAATCAGAGGGGGGGGTTGACGGGTCTAGTTGATAAGATTTGAACAGCGCTAACTGATCGGGTTTTTCCTTTGCCAATGCATAGTTTCACTGCTTTTATCATCTTTTGCAAAGCATGGGTGTTAGTCGAACCGAAGCCATTCAATACAATAGTCTATTTTGCTGTGAAAAAAAATGAAATTAATCTTCTTATTTTACATTCTTGCAGTAAGTAAATTAAACTTTTTAGTTGGGATCTGGAATTATATACATAGTTAATATCGCTTTAAAAATAAAATTACTCAACTGTTTTAATGAGAAATTATTTTTATAGCTATTGAAAAAGACAATTGTTCCAATATTTAGTTTTTATCATATTGTATTTTTGAACACAGTTTTTTAAAATTTTAGATGTTAATCTGGAGCACAGGAGAGTCGGGTATGTATTTTATATGTTGAATTTAATAGATTTATTTGATAAAAAAAATCAAACAATGACCTTATATGATTTTTATGGATTTTAACATTTTTTGTGACAATTTTTGTGTTAACAGTGGCATATGAGTTATGCGTGTGTGTGATTTATGCTGTTGTATTTTCATACATTAATTGACTACAAGGCTTTAAATGTACTATTTATAAATAAATATATTTTATGTCAATACACGCCACACACACACACACATTTATTTATTTATTTATAAAAATATGTTTGTAACCCCTCCTGAAATTTTGTTCTAGGAAGCCCAATTGGACAAGAATACGAAAAAGTGAGTACCTTCATGTGATATTTCCATATTACTATATAGAACTTTAATTTTTCATTATCAAATAAAAATAATGACGGGTCTAGTTGATAACATTTGAACAGCATTAGCTGATCTGGGTTTTTTCCCTTGCAAACTCGTAGTTTCACTATATTTATCATATCTTTTGCAAAGCATGGGTTAGTCGAACCAAAGCCAATCCAGAAATTAGTTCAGTGTACTTGCAGCAAAAGAAAATATGAAAATTTTATTTTTCCTGTACATCCTTGCAGCAAGTAAATTAAACTTTTTAGTTGAAATCTGGAATTATATACATGTATTAAAACTGTTAATATCGCTTTAAATATAAAATTACTCAACTATTTTAAGGAGAAATTATTTTGATAGCTATTAAAATGGACAATTGTAACAGTATTTAATTTTTATCATATTGTATTTTGGAACACAATTTTTAAAAATTTTAGATGTTGGTCCAAGGGCACCAGAGAGTCGGGTATGTATTTTATATGATGAATTTAATAGATTTATTTGACAAAAAAAAATCAAACATTGGCCTTATATGATTTTTATGGATTTTAACATTTTTTGTGACAATTTTTGCATTAATGGTGGCGTATGAGTTATGTGTTAAAATTAAGCAAGAGCTAAATTATTTAAAATGTTTTAAAACTATATTCTGAAATGTAGAACACAATGTATTTTTGAAAGAAAGAATTTGGAAATGTTTTTCACATTTGTACGTACAAGAAGGGGATATCCAAATGTATTTAAACCGTTTATATTTTTATATGTTGTAAATGATTATTCGATAATTGTAATCTCTTTAATTTTCATAATCGTGTGTTTTCGGTCATCATAATTGTTAATAATCAGAGGGGGGGTTGACGGGTCTAGTTGATGAGATTTGAACAGCATTAACTGATCGGGTTTTTCCTTTGCCAATGCATAGTTTCACTGCTTTTATCATCTTTTGCAAAGCATGGGTGTTAGTCGAACCGAAGCCATTCAATACAATAGTCTATTTTGCTGTGAAAAAAAATGAAATTAATCTTCTTATTTTACATCCTTGCAGTAAGTAAATTAAACTTTTTAGTTGGGATCTGGAATTATATACATAGTTAATATCGCTTTAAAAATAAAATTACTCAACTGTTTTAATGAGAAATTATTTTTATAGCTATTGAAAAAGACAATTGTTCCAATATTTAGTTTTTATCATATTGTATTTTTGAACACAGTTTTTTAAAATTTTAGATGTTAATCCGGAGCACAGGAGAGTCGGGTATGTATTTTATATGTTGAATTTAATAGATTTATTTGATAAAAAAAACCAAACAATGACCTTATATGATTTTTATGGATTTTAACATTTTTTGTGACAATTTTTGTGTTAACAGTGGCATATGAGTTATGCGTGTGTGTGATTTATGCTGTTGTATTTTCATACATTAATTGACTACAGGGCTTTAAATGTACTATTTATAAATAAATATATTTTATGTCAATACACGCCACACACACACACACATTTATTTATTTATTTATAAAAATATGTTTGTAACCCCTCCTGAAATTTTGTTCTAGGAAGCCCAATTGGACAAGAATATGAAAAAGTGAGTATTTTCATGTGATATTTCCATATTACTATATAGAACTTTAATTTTTCATTATCAAATAAAAATAATGACGGGTCTAGTTGATAAAATTTGAACAGCATTAGCTGATCTGGGTTTTTTCCCTTGCAAACTCGTAGTATCACTATATTTATCATATCTTTTGCAAAGCATGGGTTAGTCGAACCAAAGCCAATCCAGAAATTAGTTCAGTGTACTTGCAGCAAAAGAAAATATGAAAATTTTATTTTTCCTGTACATCCTTGCAGCAAGTAAATTAAACTTTTTAGTTGAAATCTGGAATTATATACATGTATTAAAACTGTTAATATCGCTTTAAATATAAAATTACTCAACTATTTTAAGGAGAAATTATTTTGATAGCTATTAAAATGGACAATTGTAACAGTATTTAATTTTTATCATATTGTATTTTGGAACACAATTTTTAAAAATTTTAGATGTTGGTCCAGGGCACCGGAGAGTCGGGTATGTATTTTATATGAAGAATTTAATAGATTTATTTGACAAAAAAAATTCAAACATTGGCCTTATATGATTTTTATGGATTTTAACATTTTTTGTGACAATTTTTGCATTAACGGTGGCGTATGAGTTATGTGTTAAAATTAAGCAAGAGCTAAATTATTTAAAATGTTTTAAAACTATATTCTGAAATGTAGAACACAATGTATTTTTGAAAGAAAGAATTTGGAAATGTTTTTCACATTTGTACGTACTAGAAGGGGATATCCAAAAGTATTTAAACCGTTTATATTTTTATATGTTGTAAATGATTATTCGATAATTGTAATCTCTTTAATTTTCTTAATCGTGTGTTTTCGGTCATCATAATTGTTAATAATCAGAGGGGGGGGGGGTTGACGGGGCTAGTTGATAAGATTTGAACAGCATTAACTGATCGGGTTTTTCCTTTGCCAATGCATAGTTTCACTGCTTTTATCATCTTTTGCAAAGCATGGGTGTTAGTCGAACCGAAGCCATTCAATACAATAGTCTATTTTGCTGTGAAAAAAAATGAAATTAATCTTCTTATTTTACATCCTTGCAGTAAGTAAATTAAACTTTTTAGTTGGGATCTGGAATTATATACATAGTTAATATCACTTTAAAAATAAAATTACTCAACTGTTTTAATGAGAAATTATTTTTATAGCTATTGAAAAAGACAATTGTTCCAATATTTAGTTTTTATCATATTGTATTTTTGAACACAGTTTTTTAAAATTTTAGATGTTAATCCGGAGCACAGGAGAGTCGGGTATGTATTTTATATGTTGAATTTAATAGATTTATTTGATAAAAAAAATCAAACAATGACCTTATATGATTTTCATGGATTTTAACATTTTTTGTGACAATTTTTGTGTTAACAGTGGCATATGAGTTATGCGTGTGTGTGATTTATGCTGTTGTATTTTCATACATTAATTGACTACAAGGCTTTAAATGTACTATTTATAAATAAATATATTTTATGTCAATACATGCCACACACACACACACATTTATTTATTTATTTATAAAAATATGTTTGTAACCCCTCCTGAAATTTTGTTCTAGGAAGCCCAATTGGACAAGAATATGAAAAAGTGAGTACCTTCATGTGATATTTCCATATTACTATATAGAACTTTAATTTTTCATTATCAAATAAAAATAATGACGGGTCTAGTTGATAAAATTTGAACAGTATTAGCTGATCGGGTTTTTCCCTTGCAAACTCGTAGTTTCACTATATTTATCATATCTTTTGCAAAGCATGGGTTAGTCGAACCAAAGCCAATCCAGAAATTAGTTCAGTGTACTTGCAGCAAAAGAAAATATGAAAATTTTATTTTTCCTGTACATCCTTGCAGCAAGTAAATTAAACTTTTTAGTTGAAATCTGGAATTATATACATGTATTAAAACTGTTAATATCGCTTTAAATATAAAATTACTCAACTATTTTAAGGAGAAATTATTTTGATAGCTATTAAAATGGACAATTGTAACAGTATTTAATTTTTATCATATTGTATTTTGGAACACAATTTTTAAAAATTTTAGATGTTGGTCCAGGGCACCGGAGAGTCGGGTATGTATTTTATATGATGAATTTAATAGATTTATTTGACAAAAAAAATTCAAACATTGGCCTTATATGATTTTTATGGATTTTAACATTTTTTGTGACAATTTTTGCATTAACGGTGGCGTATGAGTTATGTGTTAAAATTAAGCAAGAGCTAAATTATTTAAAATGTTTTAAAACTATATTCTGAAATGTAGAACACAATGTATTTTTGAAAGAAAGAATTTGGAAATGTTTTTCACATTTGTACGTACTAGAAGGGGATATCCAAAAGTATTTAAACCGTTTATATTTTTATATGTTGTAAATGATTATTCGATAATTGTAATCTCTTTAATTTTCTTAATCGTGTGTTTTCGGTCATCATAATTGTTAATAATCAGAGGGGGGGGGGGGGTTGACGGGGCTAGTTGATAAGATTTGAACAGCATTAACTGATCGGGTTTTTCCTTTGCCAATGCATAGTTTCACTGCTTTTATCATCTTTTGCAAAGCATGGGTGTTAGTCGAACCGAAGCCATTCAATACAATAGTCTATTTTGCTGTGAAAAAAAATGAAATTAATCTTCTTATTTTACATCCTTGCAGTAAGTAAATTAAACTTTTTAGTTGGGATCTGGAATTATATACATAGTTAATATCACTTTAAAAATAAAATTACTCAACTGTTTTAATGAGAAATTATTTTTATAGCTATTGAAAAAGACAATTGTTCCAATATTTAGTTTTTATCATATTGTATTTTTGAACACAGTTTTTTAAAATTTTAGATGTTAATCCGGAGCACAGGAGAGTCGGGTATGTATTTTATATGTTGAATTTAATAGATTTATTTGATAAAAAAAATCAAACAATGACCTTATATGATTTTCATGGATTTTAACATTTTTTGTGACAATTTTTGTGTTAACAGTGGCATATGAGTTATGTGTGTGTGTGATTTATGCTGTTGTATTTTCATACATTAATTGACTACAAGGCTTTAAATGTACTATTTATAAATAAATATATTTTATGTCAATACATGCCACACACACACACACATTTATTTATTTATTTATAAAAATATGTTTGTAACCCCTCCTGAAATTTTGTTCTAGGAAGCCCAATTGGACAAGAATATGAAAAAGTGAGTACCTTCATGTGATATTTCCATATTACTATATAGAACTTTAATTTTTCATTATCAAATAAAAATAATGACGGGTCTAGTTGATAAAATTTGAACAGTATTAGCTGATCGGGTTTTTCCCTTGCAAACTCGTAGTTTCACTATATTTATCATATCTTTTGCAAAGCATGGGTTAGTCGAACCAAAGCCAATCCAGAAATTAGTTCAGTGTACTTGCAGCAAAAGAAAATATGAAAATTTTATTTTTCCTGTACATCCTTGCAGCAAGTAAATTAAACTTTTTAGTTGAAATCTGGAATTATATACATGTATTAAAACTGTTAATATCGCTTTAAATATAAAATTACTCAACTATTTTAAGGAGAAATTATTTTTATAGCTATTAAAATAGACAATTGTACTAATAATTAATTTTTATCATATTGTATTTTTGCACATCTTTTTTTACAATTTTAGATGTTGATCCAGAGCGCTGGGAATTTAGTTATGTATTTTATATGTTGAATTTAATAGATTTATTTGATAAAAAAAAATCGAACATTGGCCTTATATGATTTTTATGGATTTTAACATTTTTTGTGACAATTTTTGTGTTAACAGTGGTGTATGAGTTATGTGTTAAAATTAAACGAGAGCTAAATTATTTAAAATGTTTTAATACTATATTCCGAAATGTAGAACACAATGTATTTTTGAAAGAAAGAATTTGGAAATGTTTTTCACATTTGTACGTACAAGAAGGGGATATCCAAAAGTATTTAAACCGTTTATATTTTTATATGTTGTAAATGATTATTCGATAATTGTAATCTCTTTAATTTTCTTAATCGTGTGTTTTCGGTCATCATAATTGTTAATAATCAGAGGGGGGGGGTTGACGGGTCTAGTTGATAAGATTTGAACAGCATTAACTGATCGGGTTTTTCCTTTGCCAATGCATAGTTTCACTGCTTTTATCATCTTTTGCAAAGCATGGGTGTTAGTCGAACCGAAGCCATTCAATACAATAGTCTATTTTGCTGTGAAAAAAAATGAAATTAATATTCTTATTTTACATCCTTGCAGTAAGTAAATTAAACTTTTTAGTTGGGATCTGGAATTATATACATAGTTAATATCGCTTTAAAAATAAAATTACTCAACTGTTTTAATGAGAAATTATTTTTATAGCTATTGAAAAAGACAATTGTTCCAATATTTAGTTTTTATCATATTGTATTTTTGAACACAGTTTTTTAAAATTTTAGATGTTAATCCGGAGCACAGGAGAGTCGGGGATGTATTTTATATGTTGAATTTAATAGATTTATTTGATAAAAAAAATCAAACAATGACCTTATATGATTTTTATGGATTTTAACAATTTTTGTGACAATTTTTGTGTTAACAGTGGCATATGAGTTATGCGTGTGTGTGATTTATGCTGTTGTATTTTCATACATTAATTGACTACAGGGCTTTAAATGTACTATTTATAAATAAATATATTTTATGTCAATACACGCCACACACACACACACATTTATTTATTTATTTATAAAAATATGTTTGTAACCCCTCCTGAAATTTTGTTCTAGGAAGCCCAATTGGACAAGAATACGAAAAAGTGAGTACCTTCATGTGATATTTCCATATTACTATATAGAACTTTAATTTTTCATTATCAAATAAAAATAATGACGGGTCTAGTTGATAAAATTTGAACAGCATTAGCTGATCTGGGTTTTTTCCCTTGCAAACTCGTAGTTTCACTATATTTATCATATCTTTTGCAAAGCATGGGTTAGTCGAACCAGAGCCAATCCAGAAATTAGTTCAGTGTACTTGCAGCAAAAGAAAATATGAAAATTTTATTTTTCCTGTACATCCTTGCAGCAAGTAAATTAAACTTTTTAGTTGAAATCTGGAATTATATACATGTATTAAAACTGTTAATATCGCTTTAAATATAAAATTACTCAACTATTTTAAGGAGAAATTATTTATATAGCTATTAAAATAGACAATTGTACTAATAATTAATTTTTATCATATTGTATTTTTGCACACAATTTTTTACAATTTTAGATGTTGATCTGGGGCGCTGGGAATTTAGTTATGTATTTTATATGTTGAATTTAATAGATTTATTTGATAAAAAAAAAATGGAACATTGGCCTTATATGATTTTTATGGACTTTAACATTTTTTGTGACAATTTTTGTGTTAACAGTGGTGTATGAGTTATGTGTTAAAATTAAAACGAGAGCTAAATTATTTAAAATGTTTTAAAACTATATTCCGAAATGTAGAACACAATGTATTTTTGAGAGAAAGAATTTAGAAATGTTTTTCACATTTGTATGTACAAGAAGGGGGTATCCAAAAGTATTTAAACCGTTTATATTTTTATATGTTGTAAATGATTATTCGATAATTGTAATCTCTTTAATTTTCTTAATCGTGTGTTTTCGGTCATCATAATTGTTAATAATCAGAGGGGGGGGGTTGACAAGTCTAGTTGATAAGATTTGAACAGCATTAACTGATCGGGTTTTTCCTTTGCCAATGCATAGTTTCACTGCTTTTATCATCTTTTGCAAAGCATGGGTGTTAGTCGAACCGAAGCCATTCAATACAATAGTCTATTTTGCTGTGAAAAAAAATGAAATTAATCTTCTTATTTTACATCCTTGCAGTAAGTAAATTAAACTTTTTAGTTGGGATCTGGAATTATATACATAGTTAATATCGCTTTAAAAATAAAATTACTCAACTGTTTTAATGAGAAATTATTTTTATAGCTATTGAAAAAGACAATTGTTCCAATATTTAGTTTTTATCATATTGTATTTTTGAACACAGTTTTTTAAAATTTTAGATGTTAATCCGGAGCACAGGAGAGTCGGGAATGTATTTTATATGTTGAATTTAATAGATTTATTTGATAAAAAAAATCAAACAATGACCTTATATGATTTTTATGGATTTTAACATTTTTTGTGACAATTTTTGTGTTAACAGTGGCATATGAGTTATGCGTGTGTGTGATTTATGCTGTTGTATTTTCATACATTAATTGACTACAGGGCTTTAAATGTACTATTTATAAATAAATATATTTTATGTCAATACACGCCACACACACACACACATTTATTTATTTATTTATAAAAATATGTTTGTAACCCCTCCTGAAATTTTGTTCTAGGAAGCCCAATTGCACAAGAATATGAAAAAGTGAGTATTTTCATGTGATATTTCCATATTACTATATAGAACTTTAATTTTTCATTATCAAATAAAAATAATGACGGGTCTAGTTGATAAAATTTGAACAGCATTAGCTGATCTGGGTTTTTTCCCTTGCAAACTCGTAGTTTCACTATATTTATCATATCTTTTGCAAAGCATGGGTTAGTCGAACCAGAGCCAATCCAGAAATTAGTTCAGTGTACTTGCAGCAAAAGAAAATATGAAAATTTTATTTTTCCTGTACATCCTTGCAGCAAGTAAATTAAACTTTTTAGTTGAAATCTGGAATTATATACATGTATTAAAACTGTTAATATCGCTTTAAATATAAAATTACTCAACTATTTTAAGGAGAAATTATTTATATAGCTAGTAAAATAGACAATTGTACTAATAATTAATTTTTATCATATTGTATTTTTGCACACAATTTTTTACAATTTTAGATGTTGATCTGGGGCGCTGGGAATTTAGTTATGTATTTTATATGTTGAATTTAATAGATTTATTTGATAAAAAAAAAATCGAACATTAGCCTTATATGATTTTTATGGACTTTAACATTTTTTGTGACAATTTTTGTGTTAACAGTGGTGTATGAGTTATGTGTTAAAATTAAACGAGAGCTAAATTATTTAAAATGTTTTAATACTATATTCCGAAATGTAGAACACAATGTATTTTTGAGAGAAAGAATTTAGAAATGTTTTTCACATTTGTATGTACAAGAAGGGGGTATCCAAAAGTATTTAAACCGTTTATATTTTTATATGTTGTAAATGATTATTCGATAATTGTAATCTCTTTAATTTTCTTAATCGTGTGTTTTCGGTCATCATAATTGTTAATAATCAGAGGGGGGGGGTTGACAAGTCTAGTTGATAAGATTTGAACAGCATTAACTGATCGGGTTTTTCCTTTGCCAATGCATAGTTTCACTGCTTTTATCATCTTTTGCAAAGCATGGGTGTTAGTCGAACCGAAGCCATTCAATACAATAGTCTATTTTGCTGTGAAAAAAAATGAAATTAATCTTCTTATTTTACATCCTTGCAGTAAGTAAATTAAACTTTTTAGTTGGGATCTGGAATTATATACATAGTTAATATCGCTTTAAAAATAAAATTACTCAACTGTTTTAATGAGAAATTATTTTTATAGCTATTGAAAAAGACAATTGTTCCAATATTTAGTTTTTATCATATTGTATTTTTGAACACAGTTTTTTAAAATTTTAGATGTTAATCCGGAGCACAGGAGAGTCGGGAATGTATTTTATATGTTGAATTTAATAGATTTATTTGATAAAAAAAATCAAACAATGACCTTATATGATTTTTATGGATTTTAACATTTTTTGTGACAATTTTTGTGTTAACAGTGGCATATGAGTTATGCGTGTGTGTGATTTATGCTGTTGTATTTTCATACATTAATTGACTACAGGGCTTTAAATGTACTATTTATAAATAAATATATTTTATGTCAATACACGCCACACACACACACACATTTATTTATTTATTTATAAAAATATGTTTGTAACCCCTCCTGAAATTTTGTTCTAGGAAGCCCAATTGCACAAGAATATGAAAAAGTGAGTATTTTCATGTGATATTTCCATATTACTATATAGAACTTTAATTTTTCATTATCAAATAAAAATAATGACGGGTCTAGTTGATAAAATTTGAACAGCATTAGCTGATCTGGGGTTTTTCCCTTGCAAACTCGTAGTTTCACTATATTTATCATATCTTTTGCAAAGCATGGGTTAGTCGAACCAGAGCCAATCCAGAAATTAGTTCAGTGTACTTGCAGCAAAAGAAAATATGAAAATTTTATTTTTCCTGTACATCCTTGCAGCAAGTAAATTAAACTTTTTAGTTGAAATCTGGAATTATATACATGTATTAAAACTGTTAATATCGCTTTAAATATAAAATTACTCAACTATTTTAAGGAGAAATTATTTATATAGCAATTAAAATAGACAATTGTACTAATAATTAATTTTTATCATATTGTATTTTTGCACACAATTTTTTACAATTTTAGATGTTGATCTGGGGCGCTGGGAATTTAGTTATGTATTTTATATGTTGAATTTAATAGATTTATTTGATAAAAAAAAAATGGAACATTGGCCTTATATGATTTTTATGGACTTTAACATTTTTTGTGACAATTTTTGTGTTAACAGTGGTGTATGAGTTATGTGTTAAAATTAAAACGAGAGCTAAATTATTTAAAATGTTTTAAAACTATATTCCGAAATGTAGAACACAATGTATTTTTGAGAGAAAGAATTTAGAAATGTTTTTCACATTTGTATGTACAAGAAGGGGGTATCCAAAAGTATTTAAACCGTTTATATTTTTATATGTTGTAAATGATTATTCGATAATTGTAATCTCTTTAATTTTCTTAATCGTGTGTTTTCGGTCATCATAATTGTTAATAATCAGAGGGGGGGGGTTGACAAGTCTAGTTGATAAGATTTGAACAGCATTAACTGATCGGGTTTTTCCTTTGCCAATGCATAGTTTCACTGCTTTTATCATCTTTTGCAAAGCATGGGTGTTAGTCGAACCGAAGCCATTCAATACAATAGTCTATTTTGCTGTGAAAAAAAATGAAATTAATCTTCTTATTTTACATCCTTGCAGTAAGTAAATTAAACTTTTTAGTTGGGATCTGGAATTATATACATAGTTAATATCGCTTTAAAAATAAAATTACTCAACTGTTTTAATGAGAAATTATTTTTATAGCTATTGAAAAAGACAATTGTTCCAATATTTAGTTTTTATCATATTGTATTTTTGAACACAGTTTTTTAAAATTTTAGATGTTAATCCGGAGCACAGGAGAGTCGGGAATGTATTTTATATGTTGAATTTAATAGATTTATTTGATAAAAAAAATCAAACAATGACCTTATATGATTTTTATGGATTTTAACATTTTTTGTGACAATTTTTGTGTTAACAGTGGCATATGAGTTATGCATGTGTGTGATTTATGCTGTCATATTTTCATACATTAATTGACTACAAGGCTTTAAATGTACTATTTATAAATAAATATATTTTATGTCAATACACGCCACACACACACACACATTTATTTATTTATTTTTAAAAATATGTTTGTAACCCCTCCTGAAATTTTGTTCTAGGAAGCCCAATTGGACAAGAATACGAAAAAGTGAGTACCTTCATGTGATATTTCCATATTACTATATAGAACTTTAATTTTTCATTATCAAATAAAAATAATGACGGGTCTAGTTGATAAAATTTGAACAGCATTAGCTGATCTGGGGTTTTTCCCTTGCAAACTCGTAGTTTCACTATATTTATCATATCTTTTGCAAAGCATGGGTTAGTCGAACCAGAGCCAATCCAGAAATTAGTTCAGTGTACTTGCAGCAAAAGAAAATATGAAAATTTTATTTTTCCTGTACATCCTTGCAGCAAGTAAATTAAACTTTTTAGTTGAAATCTGGAATTATATACCTGTATTAAAACTGCTAATATCGCTTTAAATATAAAATTACTCAACTATTTTAATGAGAAATTATTTTGATAGCTATTAAAATGGACAATTGTAACAGTATTTAATTTTTATCATATTGTATGTTGGAACACAATTTTTACAAATTTTAGATGTTGGTCCAGGGCACCGGAGAGTCGGGTATGTATTTTATATGATGAATTAAATAGATTTATTTGACAAAAAAAAAATCAAACATTGGCCTTATATGATTTTTATGCATTGTAACATTTTTTGAGACAATTTTTGCATTAACGGTGGTGTATGAGTTATGTGTTAAAATTAAGCAAGAGCTAAATTATTTAAAATGTTTTAAAACTATATTCTGAAATGTAGAATCAAATGTATTTTTGAAAGAAAGAATTTAGAAATGTTTTTCACATTTGTATGTACAAGATGGGGATATCCAAAAGTATTTAAACCGTTTATATTTTTATATGTTGTAAATGTTAATTCGATAATTGTAATCTCTGTAATTTTCATAATCGTGTGTTTTCGGTCATCATAATCGTTAATAATCAGAGGGGGGTTGACGGGTCTAGTTGATAAGATTTGAACAGCATTAACTGATCGGGTTTTTCCTTTGCCAATGCATAGTTTCACTGCTTTTATCATCTTTTGCAAAGCATGGGTGTTAGTCGAACCGAAGCCATTCAATACAATAATCTATTTTGCTGTGAAAAAAAATGAAATTAATCTTCTTATTTTACATCCTTGCAGTAAGTAAATTAAACTTTTTAGTTGGGATCTGGAATTATATACATAGTTAATATCGCTTTAAAAATAAAATTACTCAACTGTTTTAATGAGAAATTATTTTTATAGCTATTGAAAAAGACAATTGTTCCAATATTTAGTTTTTATCATATTGTATTTTTGAACACAGTTTTTTAAAATTTTAGATGTTAATCCGGAGCACAGGAGAGTCGGGTATGTATTTTATATGTTGAATTTAATAGATTTATTTGATAAAAAAAATCAAACAATGACCTTATATGATTTTTATGGATTTTAACATTTTTTGTGATAATTTTTGTGTTAACAGTGGCATATGAGTTATGCGTGTGTGTGATTTATGCTGTTGTATTTTCATACATTAATTGACTACAGGGCTTTAAATGTACTATTTATAAATAAATATATTTTATGTCAATACACGCCACACACACACACACATTTATTTATTTATTTATAAAAATATGTTTGTAACCCCTCCTGAAATTTTGTTCTAGGAAGCCCAATTGGACAAGAATACGAAAAAGTGAGTATTTTCATGTGATATTTCCATATTACTATATAGAACTTTAATTTTTCATTATCAAATAAAAATAATGATGGTTCTAGTTGATAAAATTTGAACAGCATTAGCTGATCGGGTTTTTCCCTTGAAAACTCGTAGTTTCACTATATTTATCATATCTTTTGCAAAGCATGGGTTAGTCGAACCAGAGCCAATCCAGAAATTAGTTCAGTGTACTTGCAGCAAAAGAAAATATGAAAATTTTATTTTTCCTGTACATCCTTGCAGCAAGTAAATTAAACTTTTTAGTTGAAATCTGGAATTATATACCTGTATTAAAACTGCTAATATCGCTTTAAATATAAAATTACTCAACTATTTTAATGAGAAATTATTTTGATAGCTATTAAAATGGACAATTGTAACAGTATTTAATTTTTATCATATTGTATGTTGGAACACAATTTTTACAAATTTTAGATGTTGGTCCAGGGCACCGGAGAGTCGGGTATGTATTTTATATGATGAATTAAATAGATTTATTTGACAAAAAAAAATCAAACATTGGCCTTATATGATTTTTATGGATTTTAACATTTTTTGAGACAATTTTTGCATTAACGGTGGTGTATGAGTTATGTGTTAAAATTAAGCAAGAGCTAAATTATTTAAAATGTTTTAAAACTATATTCTGAAATGTAGAATCAAATGTATTTTTGAAAGAAAGAATTTAGAAATGTTTTTCACATTTGTATGTACAAGATGGGGATATCCAAAAGTATTTAAACCGTTTATATTTTTATATGTTGTAAATGTTAATTCGATAATTGTAATCTCTGTAATTTTCATAATCGTGTGTTTTCGGTCATCATAATCGTTAATAATCAGAGGGGGGTTGACGGGTCTAGTTGATAAGATATGAACAGCATTAACTGATCAGGTTTTTCCTTTGCCAATGCATAGTTTCACTGCGTTTATCATCTTTTGCAAAGCATGGGTGTTAGTCGAACCGAAGCCATTCAATACAATAATCTATTTTGCTGTGAAAAAAAAAGAAATTAATTTTCTTATTTTACATCCTTGCAGTAAGTAAATTAAACTTTTTAGTTGGAATCTGGAATTATATACATAGTTAATATCGCTTTAAAAATAAAATTACTCAACTGTTTTAATGAGAAATTATTTTTATAGCTATTGAAAAAGACAATTGTTCCAATATTTAGTTTTTATCATATTGTATTTTTGAACACAGTTTTTTAAAATTTTAGATGTTAATCCGGAGCACAGGAGAGTCGGGTATGTATTTTATATGTTGAATTTAATAGATTTATTTGATAAAAAAAATCAAACAATGACCTTATATGATTTTTATGGATTTTAACATTTTTTGTGACAATTTTTGTGTTAACAGTGGCATATGAGTTATGCGTGTGTGTGATTTATGCTGTTGTATTTTCATACATTAATTGACTACAGGGCTTTAAATGTACTATTTATAAATAAATATATTTTATGTCAATACACGCCACACACACACACACATTTATTTATTTATTTATAAAAATATGTTTGTAACCCCTCCTGAAATTTTGTTCTAGGAAGCCCAATTGGACAAGAATATGAAAAAGTGAGTATTTTCATGTGATATTTCCATATTACTATATAGAACTTTAATTTTTCATTATCAAATAAAAATAATGACGGGTCTAGTTGATAAAATTTGAACAGCATTAGCTGATCTGGGTTTTTTCCCTTGCAAACTCGTAGTTTCATTATATTTATCATATCTTTTGCAAAGCATGGGTTAGTCGAACCAAAGCCAATCCAGAAATCAGTTCAGTGTACTTGCAGCAAAAGAAAATATGAAAATTTTATTTTTCCTGTACATCCTTGCAGCAAGTAAATTAAACTTTTTAGTTGAAATCTGGAATTATATACATGTATTAAAACTGTTAATATCGCTTTAAATATAAAATTACTCAACTATTTTAAGGAGAAATTATTTTGATAGCTATTAAAATGGACAATTGTTCCAATATTTAGTTTTTATCATATTGTATTTTTGAACACAGTTTTTTAAAATTTTAGATGTTAATCCGGAGCACGGGAGAGTCGGGAATGTATTTTATATGTTGAATTTAATAGATTTATTTGATAAAAAAAATCAAACAATGACCTTATATGATTTTTATGGATTTTAACATTTTTTGTGACAATTTTTGTGTTAACAGTGGCATATGAGTTATGCGTGTGTGTGATTTATGCTGTTGTATTTTCATACATTAATTGACTACAGGGCTTTAAATGTACTATTTATAAATAAATATATTTTATGTCAATACACGCCACACACACACACACATTTATTTATTTATTTATAAAAATATGTTTGTAACCCCTCCTGAAATTTTGTTCTAGGAAGCCCAATTGGACAAGAATATGAAAAAGTGAGTATTTTCATGTGATATTTCCATATTACTATATAGAACTTTAATTTTTCATTATCAAATAAAAATAATGACGGGTCTAGTTGATAAAATTTGAACAGCATTAGCTGATCTGGGTTTTTTCCCTTGCAAACTCGTAGTTTCATTATATTTATCATATCTTTTGCAAAGCATGGGTTAGTCGAACCAAAGCCAATCCAGAAATTAGTTCAGTGTACTTGCAGCAAAAGAAAATATGAAAATTTTATTTTTCCTGTACATCCTTGCAGCAAGTAAATTAAACTTTTTAGTTGAAATCTGGAATTATATACATGTATTAAAACTGTTAATATCGCTTTAAATATAAAATTACTCAACTATTTTAAGGAGAAATTATTTTGATAGCTATTAAAATGGACAATTGTTCCAATATTTAGTTTTTATCATATTGTATTTTTGAACACAGTTTTTTAAAATTTTAGATGTTAATCCGGAGCACGGGAGAGTCGGGAATGTATTTTATATGTTGAATTTAATAGATTTATTTGATAAAAAAAATCAAACAATGACCTTATATGATTTTTATGGATTTTAACATTTTTTGTGACAATTTTTGTGTTAACAGTGGCATATGAGTTATGCGTGTGTGTGATTTATGCTGTTGTATTTTCATACATTAATTGACTACAGGGCTTTAAATGTACTATTTATAAATAAATATATTTTATGTCAATACAAGCCACACACACACACACATTTATTTATTTATTTATAAAAATATGTTTGTAACCCCTCCTGAAATTTTGTTCTAGGAAGCCCAATTGGACAAGAATATGAAAAAGTGAGTATTTTCATGTGATATTTCCATATTACTATATAGAACTTTAATTTTTCATTATCAAATAAAAATAATGACGGGTCTAGTTGATAAAATTTGAACAGCATTAGCTGATCGGGTTTTTCCCTTGAAAACTTGTAGTTTCACTATATTTATCATATCTTTTGCAAAGCATGGGTTAGTCGAACCAAAGCCAATCAAGAAATTAGTTCAGTGTACTTGCAGCAAAAGAAAATATGAAAATTTTATTTTTCCTGTACATCCTTGCAGCAAGTAAATTAAACTTTTTAGTTGAAATCTGGAATTATATACCTGTATTAAAACTGCTAATATCGCTTTAAATATAAAATTACTCAACTATTTTAATGAGAAATTATTTTGATAGCTATTAAAATGGACAATTGTAACAGTATTTAATTTTTATCATATTGTATGTTGGAACACAATTTTTACAAATTTTAGATGTTGGTCCAGGGCACCGGAGAGTCGGGTATGTATTTTATATGATGAATTAAATAGATTTATTTGACAAAAAAAAATCAAACATTGGCCTTATATGATTTTTATGGATTTTAACATTTTTTGAGACAATTTTTGCATTAACGGTGGTGTATGAGTTATGTGTTAAAATTAAGCAAGAGCTAAATTATTTAAAATGTTTTAAAACTATATTCTGAAATGTAGAATCAAATGTATTTTTGAAAGAAAGAATTTAGAAATGTTTTTCACATTTGTATGTACAAGATGGGGATATCCAAAAGTATTTAAACCGTTTATATTTTTATATGTTGTAAATGTTAATTCGATAATTGTAATCTCTGTAATTTTCATAATCGTGTGTTTTCGGTCATCATAATCGTTAATAATCAGAGGGGGGTTGACGGGTCTAGTTGATAAGATTTGAACAGCATTAACTGATCGGGTTTTTCCTTTGCCAATGCATAGTTTCACTGCTTTTATCATCTTTTGCAAAGCATGGGTGTTAGTCGAACCGAAGCCATTCAATACAATAATCTATTTTGCTGTGAAAAAAAATGAAATTAATCTTCTTATTTTACATCCTTGCAGTAAGTAAATTAAACTTTTTAGTTGGGATCTGGAATTATATACATAGTTAATATCGCTTTAAAAATAAAATTACTCAACTGTTTTAATGAGAAATTATTTTTATAGCTATTGAAAAAGACAATTGTTCCAATATTTAGTTTTTATCATATTGTATTTTTGAACACAGTTTTTTAAAATTTTAGATGTTAATCCGGAGCACAGGAGAGTCGGGTATGTATTTTATATGTTGAATTTAATAGATTTATTTGATAAAAAAAATCAAACAATGACCTTATATGATTTTTATGGATTTTAACATTTTTTGTGACAATTTTTGTGTTAACAGTGGCATATGAGTTATGCGTGTGTGTGATTTATGCTGTTGTATTTTCATACATTAATTGACTACAGGGCTTTAAATGTACTATTTATAAATAAATATATTTTATGTCAATACACGCCACACACACACACACATTTATTTATTTATTTATAAAAATATGTTTGTAACCCCTCCTGAAATTTTGTTCTAGGAAGCCCAATTGGACAAGAATACGAAAAAGTGAGTATTTTCATGTGATATTTCCATATTACTATATAGAACTTTAATTTTTCATTATCAAATAAAAATAATGATGGTTCTAGTTGATAAAATTTGAACAGCATTAGCTGATCGGGTTTTTCCCTTGAAAACTCGTAGTTTCACTATATTTATCATATCTTTTGCAAAGCATGGGTTAGTCGAACCAGAGCCAATCCAGAAATTAGTTCAGTGTACTTGCAGCAAAAGAAAATATGAAAATTTTATTTTTCCTGTACATCCTTGCAGCAAGTAAATTAAACTTTTTAGTTGAAATCTGGAATTATATACATGTATTAAAACTGTTAATATCGCTTTAAATATAAAATTACTCAACTATTTTAAGGAGAAATTATTTTTATAGCTATTAAAATAGACAATTGTACTAATAATTAATTTTTATCATATTGTATTTTTGCACACCTTTTTTTACAATTTAAGATGTTGATCCGGGGCGCTGGGGATTTAGTTATGTATTTTATATGTTGAATTTAATAGATTTATTTGATAAAAAAAAATCGAACATTGGCCTTATATGATTTTTATGGATTTTACCATTTTTTGTGACAATTTTTGTGTTAACAGTGGTGTATGAGTTTTGTGTTAAAATTAAACGAGAGCTAAATTATTTAAAATGTTTTAAAACTATATTCCGATATGTAGAACACAATGTATTTTTGAAAGAAAGAATTTGGAAATGTTTTTCACATTTGTACGTACAAGAAGGGGATATCCAAAAGTATTTAAACCGTTTATATTTTTATATGTTGTAAATGATTATTCGATAATTGTAATCTCTTTAATTTTCTTAATCGTGTGTTTTCGGTCATCATAATTGTTAATAATCAGAGGGGGGGGTTGACGGGTCTAGTTGATAAGATTTGAACAGCATTAACTGATCGGGTTTTTCCTTTGCCAATGCATAGTTTCACTGCTTTTATCATCTTTTGCAAAGCATGGGTGTTAGTCTAACCGAAGCCATTCAATACAATAGTCTATTTTGCTGTGAAAAAAAATGAAATTAATCTTCTTATTTTACATCCTTGCAGTAAGTAAATTAAACCTTTTAGTTGGGATCTGGAATTATATACATAGTTAATATCGCTTTAAAAGTAAAATTACTCAACTGTTTTAATGAGAAATTATTTTTATAGCTATTGAAAAAGACAATTGTTCCAATATTTAGTTTTTATCATATTGTATTTTTGAACACAGTTTTTTAAAATTTTAGATGTTAATCAGGAGCACAGGAGAGTCGGGTATGTATTTTATATGTTGAATTTAATAGATTTATTTGATAAAAAAAATCAAACAATGACCTTATATGATTTTTATGGATTTTAACATTTTTTGTGACAATTTTTTTGTTAACAGTGGCATATGAGTTATGTGTGTGTGTGATTTATGCTGTTGTATTTTCATACATTAATTGACTACAAGGCTTTAAATGTACTATTTATAAATAAATATATTTTATGTCAATACAAGCCACACACACACACACATTTATTTATTTATTTATAAAAATATGTTTGTAACCCCTCCTGAAATTTTGTTCTAGGAAGCCCAATTGGACAAGAATACGAAAAAGTGAGTACCTTCATGTGATATTTCCATATTACTATATAGAACTTTAATTTTTCATTATCAAATAAAAATAATGACGGGTGTAGTTGATAAAATTTGAACAGAATTAGCTGATCGGGTTTTTCCCTTGCAAACTCGTAGTTTCACTATATTTATCATATCTTTTGCAAAGCATGGGTTAGTCGAACCAGAGCCAATCCAGAAATTAGTTCAGTGTACTTGCAGCAAAAGAAAATATGAAAATTTTATTTTTCCTGTACATCCTTGTGGCAAGTAAATTAAACTTTTTAGTTGAAATCTGGAATTATATACCTGTATTAAAACTGCTAATATCGCTTTAAATATAAAATTACTTAACCATTTTAATGAGAAATTATTTTGATAGCTATTAAAATGGACAATTGTAACAGTATTTAATTTTTATCATATTGTATTTTGGAACACAATTTAAAAAAATTTTAGATGTTGGTCCAGGGCACTGGAGAGTCGGGTATGTATTTTATATGATGAATTTAATAGATTTATTTGACAAAAAAAAATCAAACATTGGCCTTATATGATTTTTATGGATTTTAACATTTTTTGTGACAATTTTTGCATTAACGGTGGCGTATGAGTTATGTGTTAAAATTAAGCAAGAGCTAAATTATTTAAAATGTTTTAAAACTATATTCTGAAATGTAGAACACAATGTATTTTTGAAAGAAAGAATTTGGAAATGTTTTTCACATTTGTATGAACAAGAAGGGGATATCCAAAAGTATTTAAACCGTTTATATTTTTATATGTTGTAAATGTTTATTCGATAATTGTAATCTCTTTAATTTTCATAATCGTGTGCTTTCGGTCATCATAATCATCGATCTTCAGAGGGAGGGTTGACGGGTCTAGTTGATAAGATTTGAACAGCATTAACTGATCAGGTTTCTCCTTTGCCAAAGCATAGTTTCGCAGCATTTATAGTATCTTTGGCAAAGCATAGGTTAGTCAAACCGAATCCATTCTATAGAATAGTGCAGTGAACAAAAATTTAAAAAAAACATGAAAATATTATTTTTCTTCTACATCCTTGCAGTAAGTAAATTAAACTTTTTAGTTGAAATCTGGAATTATATACATGTATTAAAACTGTTAATATCGCTTTAAATATAAAATTACTCAACTATTTTAAGGAGAAATTACTTTTATAGCTATTAAAATAGACAATTGTACTAATAATTAATTTTTATCATATTGTATTTTTGCACACCTTTTTCTACAATTTTAGATGTTGATCCGGGGCACTGGGAATTTATTTATGTATTTTATATGTTGAATTTAATAGATTTATTTGATAAAAAAAAATCAAAAATTGGCCTTATATGATTTTTATGGATTTTAACATTTTTTGTGACAATTTTTGTGTTAACAGTGGTGTATGAGTTATGTGTTAAAATTAAACGAGAGCTAAATTATTTAAAATGTTTTAAAACTATATTCCGAAATGTAGAACACAATGTATTTTTGAAAGAAAGAATTTAGAAATGTTTTTCACATTTGTATGAACAAGAAGGGGATATCCAAAAGTATTTAAACCGTTTATATTTTTATATGTTGTAAATGTTTATTCGATAATTGTAATCTCTTTATTTTTCATAATTGTGTGCTCTCGGTCATCATAATCATCGATCTTCCGAGGGGGGGTTGACGGGTCTAGTTGATAAGATTTGAACAGCATTAACTGATCAGGTTTCTCCTTTGCCAAAGCATAGTTTCGCAGCATTTATAGTATCTTTGGCAAAGCATAGGTTAGTCAAACCGAATCCATTCTATAGAACAGTGCAGTGAACAAAAAATTTAAAAAAAACATGAAAATATTATTGTTCTTCTACATCCTTGCAGTAAGTAAATTAAACTTTTTAGTTGAAATCTGGAATTATATACATGTATTAAAACTGTTAATATCGCTTTAAATATAAAATTACTCAACTATTTTAAGGAGAAATTATTTTTATGGCTATTAAAATAAACAATTGTACTAATAATTAATTTTTATCATATTGTATTTTTGCACACAATTTTTTACAATTTTAGATGTTGATCCGGGGCGCTGGGAATTTAGTTATGTATTTTATATGTTGAATTTAATAGATTTATTTGATAAAAAAAAATCGAACATTGGCCTTATATGATTTTTATGGATTTTAACATTTTTTGTGACAATTTTTGTGTTAACAGTGGTGTATGAGTTATGTGTTAAAATTAAACGAGAGCTAAATTATTTAAAATGTTTTAAAACTATATTCCGAAATGTAGAACACAATGTATTTTTGAAAGAAAGAATTTAGAAATGTTTTTCACATTTGTATGAACAAGAAGGGGATATCCAAAAGTATTTAAACGGTTTATATTTTTATATGCTGTAAATGTTTATTCGATAATTGTAATCTCTTTAATTTTGATAATTGTGTGCTCTCGGTCATCATAATCATCGATCTTCCGAGGGGGGGTTGACGGGTCTAGTTGATAAGATTTGAACAGCATTAACTGATCAGGTTTCTCCTTTGCCAAAGCATAGTTTCGCAGCATGTATAGTATCTTTGGCAAAGCATAGGTTAGTCAAACCGAATCCATTCTATAGAACAGTGCAGTGAACAAAAAATTTAAAAAAAACATGAAAATATTATTGTTCTTCTACCTCCTTGCGGTAAGTAAATTAAACTTTTTAGTTGAAATCTGGAATTATATACATGTATTAAAACTGTTAATATCGCTTTAAATATAAAATTACTCAACTATTTTAAGGAGAAATTATTTTTATAGCTATTAAAATAAACAATTGTACTAATAATTAATTTTTATCATATTGTATTTTTGCACACAATTTTTTACAATTTTAGATGTTGATCCGGGGCGCTGGGAATTTAGTTATGTATTTTATATGTTGAATTTAATAGATTTATTTGATAAAAAAAAATCGAACATTGGCCTTATATGATTTTTATGGATTTTAACATTTTTTGTGACAATTTTTGTGTTAACAGTGGTGTATGAGTTATGTGTTAAAATTAAACGAGAGCTAAATTATTTAAAATGTTTTAAAACTATATTCCTAAATGTAGAACACAATGTATTTTTGAAAGAAAGAATTTAGAAATGTTTTTCACATTTGTATGAACAAGAAGGGGATATCCAAAAGTATTTAAACGGTTTATTTTTTTATATGCTGTAAATGTTTATTCGATAATTGTAATCTCTTTAATTTTCATAATTGTGTGCTTTCGGTCATCATAATCATCGATCTTCAGTGGGGGGGTTGACGGGTCTAGTTGATAAGATTTGAACAGCATTAACTGATCAGGTTTCTCCTTTGCCAAAGCATAGTTTCGCAGCATTTATAGTATCTTTGGCAAAGCATAAGTTAGTCAAACCGAATCCATTCTATTGAACAGTGCAGTGAACAAAAATTTAAAAAAAACATGAAAATATTATTGTTCTTCTACATCCTTGCGGTAAGTAAATTAAACTTTTTAGTTGAAATCTGGAATTATATACATGTATTAAAACTGTTAATATCGCTTTAAATATAAAATTACTCAATTATTTTAAAGAGAAATTATTTTTATAGCTATTAAAATAGACAATTGTACTAATAATTAATTTTTATCATATTGTATTTTTGCACACAATTTTTTACAATTTTAGATGTTGATCCTGGGCGCTGGGAATGTAGTTATGTATTTTATATGTTGAATTTAATAGATTTATTTGATAAAAAAAAATCGAACATTGGCCTTATATGATTTTTATGGATTTTAACATTTTTTGTGACAATTTTTGTGTTAACAGTAGTGTATGAGTTATGTGTTAAAATTAAACAAGAGCTAAATTATTTAAAATGTTTTAAAACTATATTCCGAAATGTAGAACACAATGTATTTTTGAAAGAAAGAATTTAGAAATGTTTTTCACATTTGTATGTACAAGAAGGGGGTATCCAAAAGTATTTAAACCGTTTATATTTTTATATGTTGTAAATGATTATTCGATAATTGTAATCTCTTTAATTTTCATAATCGTGTGTTTTCAGTCTTCATAATCGTTAATAATCAGTGGTGGGGGGGGGGGGTGACGGGTCTAGTTGATAAGATTTGAACAGCATTAACTGATCGGGTTTTTCCTTTGCCAATGCATAGTTTCACTACTTTTATCATCTTTTGCAAAGCATGGGTGTTAGTTGAACAGAAGCCATTCAATACAATAGTCTATTTTGCTGTGAAAAAAAATGAAATTAATCTTCTTATTTTACATCCTTGCAGTAAGTAAATTAAACTTTTTAGTTGGGATCTGGAATTATATACATAGTTAATATCGCTTTAAAAATAAAATTACTCAACTGTTTTAATGAGAAATTATTTTTATAGCTATTAAAAAAGACAATTGTTCCAATATTTAGTTTTTATCATATTGTATTTTTGAACACAGTTTTTTAAAATTTTAGATGTTAATCCGGGGCACCGGAGAGTCGGGTATGTATTTTATATGTTGGATTTAATAGATTTATTTGATAAAAAAAATCAAACAATGACCTTATATGATTTTTATGGATTTTAACATTTTTTGTGACAATTTTTGTGTTAACGGTGGTGTATGAGTTATGTGTTAAAATTAAGCAAGAGCTAAATTATTTAAAATGTTTTAAAACTATATTCCGAAATGTAGAACACAATGTATTTTTGAAAGAAAGAATTTAGAAATGTTTTTCACATTTGTATGAACAAGAAGGGGATATCCAAAAGTATTTAAACCGTTTATATTTTTATATGTTGTAAATGTTTATTCGATAATTGTAATCTCTTTAATTTTCATAATTGTGTGCTTTCGGTCATCATAATCATCGATCATCAGAGGGGGGGTTGACGGGTCTAGTTGATAAGATTTGAACAGCATTAACTGATCGGGTTTGACAATTTTTGTGTTAACGGTGGTGTATGAGTTATGTGTTAAAATTAAGCAAGAACTAAATTATTTAAAATATTTTAAAACTATATTCCAAAATGTAAAATGCGATGTATTTTTGAAAGAAAGAATTTAGAAATGTTTTTCACATTTGTATGAACAAGAAGGGGATATCCAAAAGTATTTAAACCGTTTATATTTTTATATGTTGTAAATGTTTATTCGATAATTGTAATCTCTTCAATTTTCATAATCGTGTGCTTTCGGTCATCATAATCATCGATCTTCAGAGGGAGGGTTGACGGGTCTAGTTGATAAGATTTGAACAGCATTAACTGATCAGGTTTCTCCTTTGCCAAAGCATAGTTTCGCAGCATTTATAGTATCTTTGGCAAAGCATAGGTTAGTCAAACCGAATCCATTCTATTGAACAGTGCAGTGAACAAAAATTTAAAAAAAACATGAAAATATTATTGTTCTTCTACATCCTTGCGGTAAGTAAATTAAACTTTTTAGTTGAAATCTGGAATTATATACATGTATTAAAACTGTTAATATCGCTTTAAATATAAAATTACTCAACTATTTTAAAGAGAAATTATTTTTATAGCTATTAAAATAGACAATTGTACTAATAATTAATTTTTATCATATTGTATTTTTGCACACCTTTTTCTACAATTTTAGATGTTGATCCGGGGCACTGGGAATTTATTTATGTATTTTATATGTTGAATTTAATAGATTTATTTGATAAAAAAAAATCAAAAATTGGCCTTATATGATTTTTATGGATTTTAACATTTTTTGTGACAATTTTTGTGTTAACAGTGGTGTATGAGTTATGTGTTAAAATTAAACGAGAGCTAAATTATTTAAAATGTTTTAAAACTATATTCCGAAATGTAGAACACAATGTATTTTTGAAAGAAAGAATTTAGAAATGTTTTTCACATTTGTATGAACAAGAAGGGGATATCCAAAAGTATTTAAACCGTTTATATTTTTATATGTTGTAAATGTTTATTCGATAATTGTAATCTCTTTATTTTTCATAATTGTGTGCTCTCGGTCATCATAATCATCGATCTTCCGAGGGGGGGTTGACGGGTCTAGTTGATAAGATTTGAACAGCATTAACTGATCAGGTTTCTCCTTTGCCAAAGCATAGTTCCGCAGCATTTATAGTATCTTTGGCAAAGCATAGGTTAATCAAACCGAATCCATTCTATAGAACAGTGCAGTGAACAAAAAATTTAAAAAAAACATGAAAATATTATTGTTCTTCTACATCCTTGCGGTAAGTAAATTAAACTTTTTAGTTGAAATCTGGAATTATATACATGTATTAAAACTGTTAATATCGCTTTAAATATAAAATTACTCAACTATTTTAAGGAGAAATTATTTTTATAGCTATTAAAATAAACAATTGTACTAATAATTAATTTTTATCATATTGTATTTTTGCACACAATTTTTTACAATTTTAGATGTTGATCCGGGGCGCTGGGAATTTAGTTATGTATTTTATATGTTGAATTTAATAGATTTATTTGATAAAAAAAAATCGAACATTGGCCTTATATGATTTTTATGGATTTTAACATTTTTTGTGACAATTTTTGTGTTAACAGTGGTGTATGAGTTATGTGTTAAAACTAAACGAGAGCTAAATTATTTAAAATGTTTTAAAACTATATTCCAAAATGTAGAACACAATGTATTTTTGAAAGAAAGAATTTAGAAATGTTTTTCACATTTGTATGAACAAGAAGGGGATATCCAAAAGTATTTAAACGGTTTATATTTTTATATGCTGTAAATGTTTATTCGATAATTGTAATCTCTTTAATTTTGATAATTGTGTGCTCTCAGTCATCATAATCATCGATCTTCCGAGGGGGGGTTGACGGGTCTAGTTGATAAGATTTGAACAGCATTAACTGATCAGGTTTCTCCTTTGCCAAAGCATAGTTTCGCAGCATTTATAGTATCTTTGGCAAAGCATAGGTTAGTCAAACCGAATCCATTCTATAGAACAGTGCAGTGAACAAAAAATTTAAAAAAAACATGAAAATATTATTGTTCTTCTACATCCTTGCGGTAAGTAAATTAAACTTTTTAGTTGAAATCTGGAATTATATACATGTATTAAAACTGTTAATATCGCTTTAAATATAAAATTACTCAACTATTTTAAGGAGAAATTATTTTTATAGCTATTAAAATAAACAATTGTACTAATAATTAATTTTTATCATATTGTATTTTTGCACACAATTTTTTACAATTTTAGATGTTGATCCGGGGCGCTGGGAATTTAGTTATGTATTTTATATGTTGAATTTAATAGATTTATTTGATAAAAAAAAATCGAACATTGGCCTTATATGATTTTTATGGATTTTAACATTTTTTGTGACAATTTTTGTGTTAACAGTGGTGTATGAGTTATGTGTTAAAATTAAACGAGAGCTAAATTATTTAAAATGTTTTAAAACTATATTCCTAAATGTAGAACACAATGTATTTTTGAAAGAAAGAATTTAGAAATGTTTTTCACATTTGTATGAACAAGAAGGGGATATCCAAAAGTATTTAAACGGTTTATATTTTTATATGCTGTAAATGTTTATTCGATAATTGTAATCTCTTTAATTTTCATAATTGTGTGCTTTCGGTCATCATAATCATCGATCTTCAGAGGGGGGGTTGACGGGTCTAGTTGATAAGATTTGAACAGCATTAACTGATCAGGTTTCTCCTTTGCCAAAGCATAGTTTCGCAGCATTTATAGTATCTTTGGCAAAGCATAAGTTAGTCAAACCGAATCCATTCTATTGAACAGTGCAGTGAACAAAAATTTAAAAAAAACATGAAAATATTATTGTTCTTCTACATCCTTGCGGTAAGTAAATTAAACTTTTTAGTTGAAATCTGGAATTATATACATGTATTAAAACTGTTAATATCGCTTTAAATATAAAATTACTCAACTATTTTAAAGAGAAATTATTTTTATAGCTATTAAAATAGACAATTGTACTAATAATTAATTTTTATCATATTGTATTTTTGCACACAATTTTTTACAATTTTAGATGTTGATCCTGGGCGCTGGGAATGTAGTTATGTATTTTATATGTTGAATTTAATAGATTTATTTGATAAAAAAAAATCGAACATTGGCCTTATATGATTTTTATGGATTTTAACATTTTTTGTGACAATTTTTGTGTTAACAGTAGTGTATGAGTTATGTGTTAAAATTAAACAAGAGCTAAATTATTTAAAATGTTTTAAAACTATATTCCGAAATGTAGAACACAATGTATTTTTGAAAGAAAGAATTTAGAAATGTTTTTCACATTTGTATGTACAAGAAGGGGGTATCCAAAAGTATTTAAACCGTTTATATTTTTATATGTTGTAAATGATTATTCGATAATTGTAATCTCTTTAATTTTCATAATCGTGTGTTTTCAGTCTTCATAATCGTTAATAATCAGCGGTGGGGGGGGGGGGGGGGGTGACGGGTCTAGTTGATAAGATTTGAACAGCATTAACTGATCGGGTTTTTCCTTTGCCAATGCATAGTTTCACTACTTTTATCATCTTTTGCAAAGCATGGGTGTTAGTTGAACAGAAGCCATTCAATACAATAGTCTATTTTGCTGTGAAAAAAAATGAAATTAATCTTCTTATTTTACATCCTTGCAGTAAGTAAATTAAACTTTTTAGTTGGGATCTGGAATTATATACATAGTTAATATCGCTTTAAAAATAAAATTACTCAACTGTTTTAATGAGAAATTATTTTTATAGCTATTAAAAAAGACAATTGTTCCAATATTTAGTTTTTATCATATTGTATTTTTGAACACAGTTTTTTAAAATTTTAGATGTTAATCCGGGGCACCGGAGAGTCGGGTATGTATTTTATATGTTGGATTTAATAGATTTATTTGATAAAAAAAATCAAACAATGACCTTATATGATTTTTATGGATTTTAACATTTTTTGTGACAATTTTTGTGTTAACGGTGGTGTATGAGTTATGTGTTAAAATTAAGCAAGAGCTAAATTATTTAAAATGTTTTAAAACTATATTCCGAAATGTAGAACACAATGTATTTTTGAAAGAAAGAATTTAGAAATGTTTTTCACATTTGTATGAACAAGAAGGGGATATCCAAAAGTATTTAAACCGTTTATATTTTTATATGTTGTAAATGTTTATTCGATAATTGTAATCTCTTTAATTTTCATAATTGTGTGCTTTCGGTCATCATAATCATCGATCATCAGAGGGGGGGTTGACGGGTCTAGTTGATAAGATTTGAACAGCATTAACTGATCGGGTTTGACAATTTTTGTGTTAACGGTGGTGTATGAGTTATGTGTTAAAATTAAGCAAGAACTAAATTATTTAAAATATTTTAAAACTATATTCCAAAATGTAAAATGCGATGTATTTTTGAAAGAAAGAATTTAGAAATGTTTTTCACATTTGTATGAACAAGAAGGGGATATCCAAAAGTATTTAAACCGTTTATATTTTTATATGTTGTAAATGTTTATTCGATAATTGTAATCTCTTTAATTTTCATAATCGTGTGCTTTCAGTCATCATAATCATCGATCTTCAGAGGGAGGGTTGACGGGTCTAGTTGATAAGATTTGAACAGCATTAACTGATCAGGTTTCTCCTTTGCCAAAGCATAGTTTCGCAGCATTTATAGTATCTTTGGCAAAGCATAGGTTAGTCAAACCGAATCCATTCTATAGAACAGTGCGGTGAACAAAAAATTTAAAAAAAACATGAAAATATTATTGTTCTTCTACATCCTTGCGGTAAGTAAATTAAACTTTTTAGTTGAAATCTGGAATTATATACATGTATTAAAACTGTTAATATCGCTTTAAATATAAAATTACTCAACTATTTTAAGGAGAAATTATTTTTATAGCTATTAAAATAAACAATTGTACTAATAATTAATTTTTATCATATTGTATTTTTGCACACAATTTTTTACAATTTTAGATGTTGATCCGGGGCGCTGGGAATTTAGTTATGTATTTTATATGTTGAATTTAATAGATTTATTTGATAAAAAAAAATCGAACATTGGCCTTATATGATTTTTATGGATTTTAACATTTTTTGTGACAATTTTTGTGTTAACAGTGGTGTATGAGTTATGTGTTAAAATTAAACGAGAGCTAAATTATTTAAAATGTTTTAAAACTATATTCCGAAATGTAGAACACAATGTATTTTTGAAAGAAAGAATTTAGAAATGTTTTTCACATTTGTATGAACAAGAAGGGGATATCCAAAAGTATTTAAACGGTTTATATTTTTATATGCTGTAAATGTTTATTCGATAATTGTAATCTCTTTAATTTTCATAATTGTGTGCTTTCGGTCATCATAATCATTGATCTTCAGAGGGGGGGTTGACGGGTCTAGTTGATAAGATTTGAACAGCATTAACTGATCAGGTTTCTCCTTTGCCAAAGCATAGTTTCGCAGCATTTATAGTATCTTTGGCAAAGCATAAGTTAGTCAAACGGAATCCATTCTATTGAACAGTGCAGTGAACAAAAATTTAAAAAAAACATGAAAATATTATTGTTCTTCTACATCCTTGCGGTAAGTAAATTAAACTTTTTAGTTGAAATCTGGAATTATATACATGTATTAAAACTGTTAATATCGCTTTAAATATAAAATTACTCAACTATTTTAAAGAGAAATTATTTTTATAGCTATTAAAATAGACAATTGTACTAATAATTAATTTTTATCATATTGTATTTTTGCACACAATTTTTTACAATTTTAGATGTTGATCCTGGGCGCTGGGAATGTAGTTATGTATTTTATATGTTGAATTTAATAGATTTATTTGATAAAAAAAAATCGAACATTGGCCTTATATGATTTTTATGGATTTTAACATTTTTTGTGACAATTTTTGTGTTAACAGTAGTGTATGAGTTATGTGTTAAAATTAAACGAGAGCTAAATTATTTAAAATGTTTTAAAACTATATTCCGAAATGTAGAACACAATGTATTTTTGAAAGAAAGAATTTAGAAATGTTTTTCACATTTGTATGAACAAGAAGGGGATATCCAAAAGTATTTAAGCGGTTTATATTTTTATATGCTGTAAATGTTTATTCGATAATTGTAATCTCTTTAATTTTCATAATCGTGTGCTTTCAGTCATCATAATCATCGATCTTCAGAGGGAGGGTTGACGGGTCTAGTTGATAAGATTTGAACAGCATTAACTGATCAGGTTTCTCCTTTGCCAAAGCATAGTTTCGCAGCATTTATAGTATCTTTGGCAAAGCATAGGTTAGTCAAACCGAATCCATTCTATAGAATAGTGCAGTGAACAAAAATTTAAAAAAAACATGAAAATATTATTTTTCTTCTACATCCTTGCAGTAAGTAAATTAAACTTTTTAGTTGAAATCTGGAATTATATACATGTATTAAAACTGTTAATATCGCTTTAAATATAAAATTACTCAACTATTTTAAGGAGAAATTACTTTTATAGCTATTAAAATAGACAATTGTACTAATAATTAATTTTTATCATATTGTATTTTTGCACACCTTTTTCTACAATTTTAGATGTTGATCCGGGGCACTGGGAATTTATTTATGTATTTTATATGTTGAATTTAATAGATTTATTTGATAAAAAAAAATCAAAAATTGGCCTTATATGATTTTTATGGATTTTAACATTTTTTGTGACAATTTTTGTGTTAACAGTGGTGTATGAGTTATGTGTTAAAATTAAACGAGAGCTAAATTATTTAAAATGTTTTAAAACTATATTCCGAAATGTAGAACACAATGTATTTTTGAAAGAAAGAATTTAGAAATGTTTTTCACATTTGTATGAACAAGAAGGGGATATCCAAAAGTATTTAAACCGTTTATATTTTTATATGTTGTAAATGTTTATTCGATAATTGTAATCTCTTTATTTTTCATAATTGTGTGCTCTCGGTCATCATAATCATCGATCTTCCGAGGGGGGGTTGACGGGTCTAGTTGATAAGATTTGAACAGCATTAACTGATCAGGTTTCTCCTTTGCCAAAGCATAGTTTCGCAGCATTTATAGTATCTTTGGCAAAGCATAGGTTAGTCAAACCGAATCCATTCTATAGAACAGTGCAGTGAACAAAAAATTTAAAAAAAACATGAAAATATTATTGTTCTTCTACATCCTTGCGGTAAGTAAATTAAACTTTTTAGTTGAAATCTGGAATTATATACATGTATTAAAACTGTTAATATCGCTTTAAATATAAAATTACTCAACTATTTTAAGGAGAAATTATTTTTATAGCTATTAAAATAAACAATTGTACTAATAATTAATTTTTATCATATTGTATTTTTGCACACAATTTTTTACAATTTTAGATGTTGATCCGGGCGCTGGGAATTTAGTTATGTATTTTATATGTTGAATTTAATAGATTTATTTGATAAAAAAAAATCGAACATTGGCCTTATATGATTTTTATGGATTTTAACATTTTTTGTGACAATTTTTGTGTTAACAGTGGTGTATGAGTTATGTGTTAAAATTAAACGAGAGCTAAATTATTTAAAATGTTTTAAAACTATATTCCGAAATGTAGAACACAATGTATTTTTGAAAGAAAGAATTTAGAAATGTTTTTCACATTTGTATGAACAAGAAGGGGATATCCAAAAGTATTTAAACGGTTTATATTTTTATATGCTGTAAATGTTTATTCGATAATTGTAATCTCTTTAATTTTCATAATTGTGTGCTTTCGGTCATCATAATCATTGATCTTCAGAGGGGGGGTTGACGGGTCTAGTTGATAAGATTTGAACAGCATTAACTGATCAGGTTTCTCCTTTGCCAAAGCATAGTTTCGCAGCATTTATAGTATCTTTGGCAAAGCATAAGTTAGTCAAACCGAATCCATTCTATTGAACAGTGCAGTGAACAAAAATTTAAAAAAAACATGAAAATATTATTGTTCTTCTACATCCTTGCGGTAAGTAAATTAAACTTTTTAGTTGAAATCTGGAATTATATACATGTATTAAAACTGTTAATATCGCTTTAAATATAAAATTACTCAACTATTTTAAAGAGAAATTATTTTTATAGCTATTAAAATAGACAATTGTACTAATAATTAATTTTTATCATATTGTATTTTTGCACACAATTTTTTACAATTTTAGATGTTGATCCTGGGCGCTGGGAATGTAGTTATGTATTTTATATGTTGAATTTAATAGATTTATTTGATAAAAAAAAATCGAACATTGGCCTTATATGATTTTTATGGATTTTAACATTTTTTGTGACAATTTTTGTGTTAACAGTAGTGTATGAGTTATGTGTTAAAATTAAACAAGAGCTAAATTATTTAAAATGTTTTAAAACTATATTCCGAAATGTAGAACACAATGTATTTTTGAAAGAAAGAATTTAGAAATGTTTTTCACATTTGTATGTACAAGAAGGGGGTATCCAAAAGTATTTAAACCGTTTATATTTTTATATGTTGTAAATGATTATTCGATAATTGTAATCTCTTTAATTTTCATAATCGTGTGTTTTCAGTCTTCATAATCGTTAATAATCAGTGGTGGGGGGGGGGGTGACGGGTCTAGTTGATAAGATTTGAACAGCATTAACTGATCGGGTTTTTCCTTTGCCAATGCATAGTTTCACTACTTTTATCATCTTTTGCAAAGCATGGGTGTTAGTTGAACAGAAGCCATTCAATACAATAGTCTATTTTGCTGTGAAAAAAAATGAAATTAATCTTCTTATTTTACATCCTTGCAGTAAGTAAATTAAACTTTTTAGTTGGGATCTGGAATTATATACATAGTTAATATCGCTTTAAAAATAAAATTACTCAACTGTTTTAATGAGAAATTATTTTTATAGCTATTAAAAAAGACAATTGTTCCAATATTTAGTTTTTATCATATTGTATTTTTGAACACAGTTTTTTAAAATTTTAGATGTTAATCCGGGGCACCGGAGAGTCGGGTATGTATTTTATATGTTGGATTTAATAGATTTATTTGATAAAAAAAATCAAACAATGACCTTATATGATTTTTATGGATTTTAACATTTTTTGTGACAATTTTTGTGTTAACGGTGGTGTATGAGTTATGTGTTAAAATTAAGCAAGAGCTAAATTATTTAAAATGTTTTAAAACTATATTCCGAAATGTAGAACACAATGTATTTTTGAAAGAAAGAATTTAGAAATGTTTTTCACATTTGTATGAACAAGAAGGGGATATCCAAAAGTATTTAAACCGTTTATATTTTTATATGTTGTAAATGTTTATTCGATAATTGTAATCTCTTTAATTTTCATAATTGTGTGCTTTCGGTCATCATAATCATCGATCATCAGAGGGGGGGTTGACGGGTCTAGTTGATAAGATTTGAACAGCATTAACTGATCGGGTTTGACAATTTTTGTGTTAACGGTGGTGTATGAGTTATGTGTTAAAATTAAGCAAGAACTAAATTATTTAAAATATTTTAAAACTATATTCCAAAATGTAAAATGCGATGTATTTTTGAAAGAAAGAATTTAGAAATGTTTTTCACATTTGTATGAACAAGAAGGGGATATCCAAAAGTATTTAAACCGTTTATATTTTTATATGTTGTAAATGTTTATTCGATAATTGTAATCTCTTTAATTTTCATAATCGTGTGCTTTCAGTCATCATAATCATCGATCTTCAGAGGGAGGGTTGACGGGTCTAGTTGATAAGATTTGAACAGCATTAACTGATCAGGTTTCTCCTTTGCCAAAGCATAGTTTCGCAGCATTTATAGTATCTTTGGCAAAGCATAGGTTAGTCAAACCGAATCCATTCTATAGAATAGTGCAGTGAACAAAAATTTAAAAAAAACATGAAAATATTATTTTTCTTCTACATCCTTGCAGTAAGTAAATTAAACTTTTTAGTTGAAATCTGGAATTATATACATGTATTAAAACTGTTAATATCGCTTTAAATATAAAATTACTCAACTATTTTAAGGAGAAATTACTTTTATAGCTATTAAAATAGACAATTGTACTAATAATTAATTTTTATCATATTGTATTTTTGCACACCTTTTTCTACAATTTTAGATGTTGATCCGGGGCACTGGGAATTTATTTATGTATTTTATATGTTGAATTTAATAGATTTATTTGATAAAAAAAAATCAAAAATTGGCCTTATATGATTTTTATGGATTTTAACATTTTTTGTGACAATTTTTGTGTTAACAGTGGTGTATGAGTTATGTGTTAAAATTAAACGAGAGCTAAATTATTTAAAATGTTTTAAAACTATATTCCGAAATGTAGAACACAATGTATTTTTGAAAGAAAGAATTTAGAAATGTTTTTCACATTTGTATGAACAAGAAGGGGATATCCAAAAGTATTTAAACCGTTTATATTTTTATATGTTGTAAATGTTTATTCGATAATTGTAATCTCTTTATTTTTCATAATTGTGTGCTCTCGGTCATCATAATCATCGATCTTCCGAGGGGGGGTTGACGGGTCTAGTTGATAAGATTTGAACAGCATTAACTGATCAGGTTTCTCCTTTGCCAAAGCATAGTTTCGCAGCATTTATAGTATCTTTGGCAAAGCATAGGTTAGTCAAACCGAATCCATTCTATAGAACAGTGCAGTGAACAAAAAATTTAAAAAAAACATGAAAATATTATTGTTCTTCTACATCCTTGCAGTAAGTAAATTAAACTTTTTAGTTGAAATCTGGAATTATATACATGTATTAAAACTGTTAATATCGCTTTAAATATAAAATTACTCAACTATTTTAAGGAGAAATTATTTTTATAGCTATTAAAATAAACAATTGTACTAATAATTAATTTTTATCATATTGTATTTTTGCACACAATTTTTTACAATTTTAGATGTTGATCCGGGGCGCTGGGAATTTAGTTATGTATTTTATATGTTGAATTTAATAGATTTATTTGATAAAAAAAAATCGAACATTGGCCTTATATGATTTTTATGGATTTTAACATTTTTTGTGACAATTTTTGTGTTAACAGTGGTGTATGAGTTATGTGTTAAAATTAAACGAGAGCTAAATTATTTAAAATGTTTTAAAACTATATTCCGAAATGTAGAACACAATGTATTTTTGAAAGAAAGAATTTAGAAATGTTTTTCACATTTGTATGAACAAGAAGGGGATATCCAAAAGTATTTAAACGGTTTATATTTTTATATGCTGTAAATGTTTATTCGATAATTGTAATCTCTTTAATTTTGATAATTGTGTGCTCTCGGTCATCATAATCATCGATCTTCCGAGGGGGGGTTGACGGGTCTAGTTGATAAGATTTGAACAGCATTAACTGATCAGGTTTCTCCTTTGCCAAAGCATAGTTTCGCAGCATTTATAGTATCTTTGGCAAAGCATAGGTTAGTCAAACCGAATCCATTCTATAGAACAGTGCAGTGAACAAAAAATTTAAAAAAAACATGAAAATATTATTGTTCTTCTACCTCCTTGCGGTAAGTAAATTAAACTTTTTAGTTGAAATCTGGAATTATATACATGTATTAAAACTGTTAATATCGCTTTAAATATAAAATTACTCAACTATTTTAAGGAGAAATTATTTTTATAGCTATTAAAATAAACAATTGTACTAATAATTAATTTTTATCATATTGTATTTTTGCACACAATTTTTTACAATTTTAGATGTTGATCCGGGGCGCTGGGAATTTAGTTATGTATTTTATATGTTGAATTTAATAGATTTATTTGATAAAAAAAAATCGAACATTGGCCTTATATGATTTTTATGGATTTTAACATTTTTTGTGACAATTTTTGTGTTAACAGTGGTGTATGAGTTATGTGTTAAAATTAAACGAGAGCTAAATTATTTAAAATGTTTTAAAACTATATTCCGAAATGTAGAACACAATGTATTTTTGAAAGAAAGAATTTAGAAATGTTTTTCACATTTGTATGAACAAGAAGGGGATATCCAAAAGTATTTAAACGGTTTATATTTTTATATGCTGTAAATGTTTATTTGATAATTGTAATCTCTTTAATTTTCATAATTGTGTGCTTTCGGTCATCATAATCATTGATCTTCAGAGGGGGGGTTGACGGGTCTAGTTGATAAGATTTGAACAGCATTAACTGATCAGGTTTCTCCTTTGCCAAAGCATAGTTTCGCAGCATTTATAGTATCTTTGGCAAAGCATAAGTTAGTCAAACGGAATCCATTCTATTGAACAGTGCAGTGAACAAAAATTTAAAAAAAACATGAAAATATTATTGTTCTTCTACATCCTTGCGGTAAGTAAATTAAACTTTTTAGTTGAAATCTGGAATTATATACATGTATTAAAACTGTTAATATCGCTTTAAATATAAAATTACTCAACTATTTTAAAGAGAAATTATTTTTATAGCTATTAAAATAGACAATTGTACTAATAATTAATTTTTATCATATTGTATTTTTGCACACAATTTTTTACAATTTTAGATGTTGATCCTGGGCGCTGGGAATGTAGTTATGTATTTTATATGTTGAATTTAATAGATTTATTTGATAAAAAAAAATCGAACATTGGCCTTATATGATTTTTATGGATTTTAACATTTTTTGTGACAATTTTTGTGTTAACAGTAGTGTATGAGTTATGTGTTAAAATTAAACGAGAGCTAAATTATTTAAAATGTTTTAAAACTATATTCCGAAATGTAGAACACAATGTATTTTTGAAAGAAAGAATTTAGAAATGTTTTTCACATTTGTATGAACAAGAAGGGGATATCCAAAAGTATTTAAGCGGTTTATATTTTTATATGCTGTAAATGTTTATTCGATAATTGTAATCTCTTTAATTTTCATAATCGTGTGCTTTCAGTCATCATAATCATCGATCTTCAGAGGGAGGGTTGACGGGTCTAGTTGATAAGATTTGAACAGCATTAACTGATCAGGTTTCTCCTTTGCCAAAGCATAGTTTCGCAGCATTTATAGTATCTTTGGCAAAGCATAGGTTAGTCAAACCGAATCCATTCTATAGAATAGTGCAGTGAACAAAAATTTAAAAAAAACATGAAAATATTATTTTTCTTCTACATCCTTGCAGTAAGTAAATTAAACTTTTTAGTTGAAATCTGGAATTATATACATGTATTAAAACTGTTAATATCGCTTTAAATATAAAATTACTCAACTATTTTAAGGAGAAATTACTTTTATAGCTATTAAAATAGACAATTGTACTAATAATTAATTTTTATCATATTGTATTTTTGCACACCTTTTTCTACAATTTTAGATGTTGATCCGGGGCACTGGGAATTTATTTATGTATTTTATATGTTGAATTTAATAGATTTATTTGATAAAAAAAAATCAAAAATTGGCCTTATATGATTTTTATGGATTTTAACATTTTTTGTGACAATTTTTGTGTTAACAGTGGTGTATGAGTTATGTGTTAAAATTAAACGAGAGCTAAATTATTTAAAATGTTTTAAAACTATATTCCGAAATGTAGAACACAATGTATTTTTGAAAGAAAGAATTTAGAAATGTTTTTCACATTTGTATGAACAAGAAGGGGATATCCAAAAGTATTTAAACCGTTTATATTTTTATATGTTGTAAATGTTTATTCGATAATTGTAATCTCTTTATTTTTCATAATTGTGTGCTCTCGGTCATCATAATCATCGATCTTCCGAGGGGGGGTTGACGGGTCTAGTTGATAAGATTTGAACAGCATTAACTGATCAGGTTTCTCCTTTGCCAAAGCATAGTTTCGCAGCATTTATAGTATCTTTGGCAAAGCATAGGTTAGTCAAACCGAATCCATTCTATAGAACAGTGCAGTGAACAAAAAATTTAAAAAAAACATGAAAATATTATTGTTCTTCTACATCCTTGCGGTAAGTAAATTAAACTTTTTAGTTGAAATCTGGAATTATATACATGTATTAAAACTGTTAATATCGCTTTAAATATAAAATTACTCAACTATTTTAAGGAGAAATTATTTTTATAGCTATTAAAATAAACAATTGTACTAATAATTAATTTTTATCATATTGTATTTTTGCACACAATTTTTTACAATTTTAGATGTTGATCCGGGCGCTGGGAATTTAGTTATGTATTTTATATGTTGAATTTAATAGATTTATTTGATAAAAAAAAATCGAACATTGGCCTTATATGATTTTTATGGATTTTAACATTTTTTGTGACAATTTTTGTGTTAACAGTGGTGTATGAGTTATGTGTTAAAATTAAACGAGAGCTAAATTATTTAAAATGTTTTAAAACTATATTCCGAAATGTAGAACACAATGTATTTTTGAAAGAAAGAATTTAGAAATGTTTTTCACATTTGTATGAACAAGAAGGGGATATCCAAAAGTATTTAAACGGTTTATATTTTTATATGCTGTAAATGTTTATTCGATAATTGTAATCTCTTTAATTTTCATAATTGTGTGCTTTCGGTCATCATAATCATTGATCTTCAGAGGGGGGGTTGACGGGTCTAGTTGATAAGATTTGAACAGCATTAACTGATCAGGTTTCTCCTTTGCCAAAGCATAGTTTCGCAGCATTTATAGTATCTTTGGCAAAGCATAAGTTAGTCAAACCGAATCCATTCTATTGAACAGTGCAGTGAACAAAAATTTAAAAAAAACATGAAAATATTATTGTTCTTCTACATCCTTGCGGTAAGTAAATTAAACTTTTTAGTTGAAATCTGGAATTATATACATGTATTAAAACTGTTAATATCGCTTTAAATATAAAATTACTCAACTATTTTAAAGAGAAATTATTTTTATAGCTATTAAAATAGACAATTGTACTAATAATTAATTTTTATCATATTGTATTTTTGCACACAATTTTTTACAATTTTAGATGTTGATCCTGGGCGCTGGGAATGTAGTTATGTATTTTATATGTTGAATTTAATAGATTTATTTGATAAAAAAAAATCGAACATTGGCCTTATATGATTTTTATGGATTTTAACATTTTTTGTGACAATTTTTGTGTTAACAGTAGTGTATGAGTTATGTGTTAAAATTAAACGAGAGCTAAATTATTTAAAATGTTTTAAAACTATATTCCGAAATGTAGAACACAATGTATTTTTGAAAGAAAGAATTTAGAAATGTTTTTCACATTTGTATGAACAAGAAGGGGATATCCAAAAGTATTTAAGCGGTTTATATTTTTATATGCTGTAAATGTTTATTCGATAATTGTAATCTCTTTAATTTTCATAATTGTGTGCTTTCGGTCATCATAATCATCGATCTTCAGAGGGGGGGTTGACGGGTCTAGTTGATAAGATTTGAACAGCATTAACTGATCAGGTTTCTCCTTTGCCAAAGCATAGTTTCGCAGCATTTATAGTATCTTTGGCAAAGCATAAGTTAGTCAAACCGAATCCATTCTATTGAACAGTGCAGTGAACAAAAATTTAAAAAAACATGAAAATATTATTGTTCTTCTACATCCTTGCGGTAAGTAAATTAAACTTTTTAGTTGAAATCTGGAATTATATACATGTATTAAAACTGTTAATATCGCTTTAAATATAAAATTACTCAACTATTTTAAAGAGAAATTATTTTTATAGCTATTAAAATAGACAATTGTACTAATAATTAATTTTTATCATATTGTATTTTTGCACACAATTTTTTACAATTTTAGATGTTGATCCTGGGCGCTGGGAATGTAGTTATGTATTTTATATGTTGAATTTAATAGATTTATTTGATAAAAAAAAATCGAACATTGGCCTTATATGATTTTTATGGATTTTAACATTTTTTGTGACAATTTTTGTGTTAACAGTAGTGTATGAGTTATGTGTTAAAATTAAACAAGAGCTAAATTATTTAAAATGTTTTAAAACTATATTCCGAAATGTAGAACACAATGTATTTTTGAAAGAAAGAATTTAGAAATGTTTTTCACATTTGTATGTACAAGAAGGGGGTATCCAAAAGTATTTAAACCGTTTATATTTTTATATGTTGTAAATGATTATTCGATAATTGTAATCTCTTTAATTTTCATAATCGTGTGTTTTCGGTCTTCATAATCGTTAATAATCAATGGTGGGGGGGGGGGGTGACGGGTCTAGTTGATAAGATTTGAACAGCATTAACTGATCGGGTTTGACAATTTTTGTGTTAACGGTGGTGTATGAGTTATGTGTTAAAATTAAGCAAGAACTAAATTATTTAAAATATTTTAAAACTATATTCCAAAATGTAAAATGCGATGTATTTTTGAAAGAAAGAATTTAGAAATGTTTTTCACATTTGTATGAACAAGAAGGGGATATCCAAAAGTATTTAAACGGTTTATATTTTTATATGCTGTAAATGTTTATTCGATAATTGTAATCTCTTTAATTTTCATAATTGTGTGCTTTCGGTCATCATAATCATCGATCTTCAGAGGGGGGGTTGACGGGTCTAGTTGATAAGATTTGAACAGCATTAACTGATCAGGTTTCTCCTTTGCCAAAGCATAGTTTCGCAGCATTTATAGTATCTTTGGCAAAGCATAAGTTAGTCAAACCGAATCCATTCTATTGAACAGTGCAGTGAACAAAAATTTAAAAAAAACATGAAAATATTATTGTTCTTCTACATCCTTGCGGTAAGTAAATTAAACTTTTTAGTTGAAATCTGGAATTATATACATGTATTAAAACTGTTAATATCGCTTTAAATATAAAATTACTCAACTATTTTAAAGAGAAATTATATTTATAGCTATTAAAATAGACAATTGTACTAATAATTAATTTTTATCATATTGTATTTTTGCACACAATTTTTTACAATTTTAGATGTTGATCCTGGGCGCTGGGAATGTAGTTATGTATTTTATATGTTGAATTTAATAGATTTATTTGATAAAAAAAAATCGAACATTGGCCTTATATGATTTTTATGGATTTTAACATTTTTTGTGACAATTTTTGTGTTAACAGTAGTGTATGAGTTATGTGTTAAAATTAAACAAGAGCTAAATTATTTAAAATGTTTTAAAACTATATTCCGAAATGTAGAACACAATGTATTTTTGAAAGAAAGAATTTAGAAATGTTTTTCACATTTGTATGTACAAGAAGGGGGTATCCAAAAGTATTTAAACCGTTTATATTTTTATATGTTGTAAATGATTATTCGATAATTGTAATCTCTTTAATTTTCATAATCGTGTGTTTTCAGTCTTCATAATCGTTAATAATCAGTGGTGGGGGGAAGGGGGGGTGACGGGTCTAGTTGATAAGATTTGAACAGCATTAACTGATCGGGTTTTTCCTTTGCCAATGCATAGTTTCACTACTTTTATCATCTTTTGCAAAGCATGGGTGTTAGTTGAACAGAAGCCATTCAATACAATAGTCTATTTTGCTGTGAAAAAAAATGAAATTAATCTTCTTATTTTACATCCTTGCAGTAAGTAAATTAAACTTTTTAGTTGGGATCTGGAATTATATACATAGTTAATATCGCTTTAAAAATAAAATTACTCAACTGTTTTAATGAGAAATTATTTTTATAGCTATTAAAAAAGACAATTGTTCCAATATTTAGTTTTTATCATATTGTATTTTTGAACACAGTTTTTTAAAATTTTAGATGTCAATCCGGGGCACCGGAGAGTCGGGTATGTATTTTATATGTTGGATTTAATAGATTTATTTGATAAAAAAAATCAAACAATGACCTTATATGATTTTTATGGATTTTAACATTTTTTGTGACAATTTTTGTGTTAACGGTGGTGTATGAGTTATGTGTTAAAATTAAGCAAGAGCTAAATTATTTAAAATGTTTTAAAACTATATTCCGAAATGTAGAACACAATGTATTTTTGAAAGAAAGAATTTAGAAATGTTTTTCACATTTGTATGAACAAGAAGGGGATATCCAAAAGTATTTAAACCGTTTATATTTTTATATGTTGTAAATGTTTATTCGATAATTGTAATCTCTTTAATTTTCATAATTGTGTGCTTTCGGTCATCATAATCATCGATCATCAGAGGGGGGGTTGACGGGTCTAGTTGATAAGATTTGAACAGCATTAACTGATCGGGTTTGACAATTTTTGTGTTAACGGTGGTGTATGAGTTATGTGTTAAAATTAAGCAAGAACTAAATTATTTAAAATATTTTAAAACTATATTCCAAAATGTAAAATGCGATGTATTTTTGAAAGAAAGAATTTAGAAATGTTTTTCACATTTGTATGAACAAGAAGGGGATATCCAAAAGTATTTAAACCGTTTATATTTTTATATGTTGTAAATGTTTATTCGATAATTGTAATCTCTTTAATTTTCATAATCGTGTGCTTTCAGTCATCATAATCATCGATCTTCAGAGGGAGGGTTGACGGGTCTAGTTGATAAGATTTGAACAGCATTAACTGATCAGGTTTCTCCTTTGCCAAAGCATAGTTTCGCAGCATTTATAGTATCTTTGGCAAAGCATAGGTTAGTCAAACCGAATCCATTCTATAGAATAGTGCAGTGAACAAAAATTTAAAAAAAACATGAAAATATTATTTTTCTTCTACATCCTTGCAGTAAGTAAATTAAACTTTTTAGTTGAAATCTGGAATTATATACATGTATTAAAACTGTTAATATCGCTTTAAATATAAAATTACTCAACTATTTTAAGGAGAAATTACTTTTATAGCTATTAAAATAGACAATTGTACTAATAATTAATTTTTATCATATTGTATTTTTGCACACCTTTTTCTACAATTTTAGATGTTGATCCGGGGCACTGGGAATTTATTTATGTATTTTATATGTTGAATTTAATAGATTTATTTGATAAAAAAAAATCAAAAATTGGCCTTATATGATTTTTATGGATTTTAACATTTTTTGTGACAATTTTTGTGTTAACAGTGGTGTATGAGTTATGTGTTAAAATTAAACGAGAGCTAAATTATTTAAAATGTTTTAAAACTATATTCCGAAATGTAGAACACAATGTATTTTTGAAAGAAAGAATTTAGAAATGTTTTTCACATTTGTATGAACAAGAAGGGGATATCCAAAAGTATTTAAACCGTTTATATTTTTATATGTTGTAAATGTTTATTCGATAATTGTAATCTCTTTATTTTTCATAATTGTGTGCTCTCGGTCATCATAATCATCGATCTTCCGAGGGGGGGTTGACGGGTCTAGTTGATAAGATTTGAACAGCATTAACTGATCAGGTTTCTCCTTTGCCAAAGCATAGTTTCGCAGCATTTATAGTATCTTTGGCAAAGCATAGGTTAGTCAAACCGAATCCATTCTATAGAACAGTGCAGTGAACAAAAAATTTAAAAAAAACATGAAAATATTATTGTTCTTCTACATCCTTGCGGTAAGTAAATTAAACTTTTTAGTTGAAATCTGGAATTATATACATGTATTAAAACTGTTAATATCGCTTTAAATATAAAATTACTCAACTATTTTAAGGAGAAATTATTTTTATAGCTATTAAAATAAACAATTGTACTAATAATTAATTTTTATCATATAGTATTTTTGCACACAATTTTTTACAATTTTAGATGTTGATCCTGGGCGCTGGGAATGTAGTTATGTATTTTATATGTTGAATTTAATAGATTTATTTGATAAAAAAAAATCGAACATTGGCCTTATATGATTTTTATGGATTTTAACATTTTTTGTGACAATTTTTGTGTTAACAGTAGTGTATGAGTTATGTGTTAAAATTAAACGAGAGCTAAATTATTTAAAATGTTTTAAAACTATATTCCGAAATGTAGAACACAATGTATTTTTGAAAGAAAGAATTTAGAAATGTTTTTCACATTTGTATGAACAAGAAGGGGATATCCAAAAGTATTTAAGCGGTTTATATTTTTATATGCTGTAAATGTTTATTCGATAATTGTAATCTCTTTAATTTTCATAATTGTGTGCTTTCGGTCATCATAATCATCGATCTTCAGAGGGGGGGTTGACGGGTCTAGTTGATAAGATTTGAACAGCATTAACTGATCAGGTTTCTCCTTTGCCAAAGCATAGTTTCGCAGCATTTATAGTATCTTTGGCAAAGCATAAGTTAGTCAAACCGAATCCATTCTATTGAACAGTGCAGTGAACAAAAATTTAAAAAAAACATGAAAATATTATTGTTCTTCTACATCCTTGCGGTAAGTAAATTAAACTTTTTAGTTGAAATCTGGAATTATATACATGTATTAAAACTGTTAATATCGCTTTAAATATAAAATTACTCAACTATTTTAAAGAGAAATTATTTTTATAGCTATTAAAATAGACAATTGTACTAATAATTAATTTTTATCATATTGTATTTTTGCACACAATTTTTTACAATTTTAGATGTTGATCCTGGGCGCTGGGAATGTAGTTATGTATTTTATATGTTGAATTTAATAGATTTATTTGATAAAAAAAAATCGAACATTGGCCTTATATGATTTTTATGGATTTTAACATTTTTTGTGACAATTTTTGTGTTAACAGTAGTGTATGAGTTATGTGTTAAAATTAAACAAGAGCTAAATTATTTAAAATGTTTTAAAACTATATTCCGAAATGTAGAACACAATGTATTTTTGAAAGAAAGAATTTAGAAATGTTTTTCACATTTGTATGTACAAGAAGGGGGTATCCAAAAGTATTTAAACCGTTTATATTTTTATATGTTGTAAATGATTATTCGATAATTGTAATCTCTTTAATTTTCATAATCGTGTGTTTTCGGTCTTCATAATCGTTAATAATCAATGGTGGGGGGGGGGTGACGGGTCTAGTTGATAAGATTTGAACAGCATTAACTGATCGGGTTTTTCCTTTGCCAATGCATAGTTTCACTACTTTTATCATCTTTTGCAAAGCATGGGTGTTAGTTGAACAGAAGCCATTCAATACAATAGTCTATTTTGCTGTGAAAAAAAATGAAATTAATCTTCTTATTTTACATCCTTGCAGTAAGTAAATTAAACTTTTTAGTTGGGATCTGGAATTATATACATAGTTAATATCGCTTTAAAAATAAAATTACTCAACTGTTTTAATGAGAAATTATTTTTATAGCTATTAAAAAAGACAATTGTTCCAATATTTAGTTTTTATCATATTGTATTTTTGAACACAGTTTTTTAAAATTTTAGATGTTAATCCGGGGCACCGGAGAGTCGGGTATGTATTTTATATGTTGGATTTAATAGATTTATTTGATAAAAAAAATCAAACAATGACCTTATATGATTTTTATGGATTTTAACATTTTTTGTGACAATTTTTGTGTTAACGGTGGTGTATGAGTTATGTGTTAAAATTAAGCAAGAGCTAAATTATTTAAAATGTTTTAAAAGCTATATTCCGAAATGTAGAACACAATGTATTTTTGAAAGAAAGAATTTAGAAATGTTTTTCACATTTGTATGAACAAGAAGGGGATATCCAAAAGTATTTAAACCGTTTATATTTTTATATGTTGTAAATGTTTATTCGATAATTGTAATCTCTTTAATTTTCATAATTGTGTGCTTTCGGTCATCATAATCATCGATCTTTTGAGGGAGGCTTGACGGGTCTAGTTGATAAGATTTGAACAGCATTAACTGATCGGGTTTGACAATTTTTGTGTTAACGGTGGTGTATGAGTTATGTGTTAAAATTAAGCAAGAACTAAATTATTTAAAATATTTTAAAACTATATTCCAAAATGTAAAATGCGATGTATTTTTGAAAGAAAGAATTTAGAAATGTTTTTCACATTTGTATGAACAAGAAGGGGATATCCAAAAGTATTTAAACGGTTTATATTTTTATATGCTGTAAATGTTTATTCGATAATTGTAATCTCTTTAATTTTCATAATTGTGTGCTTTCGGTCATCATAATCATCGATCTTCAGAGGGGAGGTTGACGGGTCTAGTTGATAAGATTTGAACAGCATTAACTGATCAGGTTTCTCCTTTGCCAAAGCATAGTTTCGCAGCATTTATAGTATCTTTGGCAAAGCATAAGTTAGTCAAACCGAATCCATTCTATTGAACAGTGCAGTGAACAAAAATTTAAAAAAAACATGAAAATATTATTGTTCTTCTACATCCTTGTGGTAAGTAAATTAAACTTTTTAGTTGAAATCTGGAATTATATACATGTATTAAAACTGTTAATATCGCTTTAATTATAAAATTACTCAACTATTTTAAGGAGAAATTATTTTTATAGCTATTAAAATAGACAATTGTACTAATAATTAATTTTTATCATATTGTATTTTTGTACACAATTTTTTACAATTTTAGATGTTGATCCGGGGCGCTGGGAATTTAGTTATGTATTTTATATGTTGAATTTAATATATTTATTTGATAAAAAAAAATCGAACATTGGCCTTATATGATTTTTATGGATTTTAACATTTTTTGTGACAATTTTTGTGTTAACAGTAGTGTATGAGTTATGTGTTAAAATTAAACAAGAGCTAAATTATTTAAAATGTTTTAAAACTATATTCCGAAATGTAGAACACAATGTATTTTTGAAAGAAAGAATTTAGAAATGTTTTTCACATTTGTATGAACAAGAAGGGGATATCCAAAAGTATTTAAACCGTTTATATTTTTATATGTTGTAAATGATTATTCGATAATTGTAATCTCTTTAATTTTCATAATCGTGTGTTTTCGGTCTTCATAATCGTTAATAATCAATGGTGGGGGGGGGGGGGTGACGGGTCTAGTTGATAAGATTTGAACAGCATTAACTGATCGGGTTTTTCCTTTGCCAATGCATAGTTTCACTACTTTTATCATCTTTTGCAAAGCATGGGTGTTAGTTGAACAGAAGCCATTCAATACAATAGTCTATTTTGCTGTGAAAAAAAATGAAATTAATCTTCTTATTTTACATCCTTGCAGTAAGTAAATTAAACTTTTTAGTTGGGATCTGGAATTATATACATAGTTAATATCGCTTTAAAAATAAAATTACTCAACTGTTTTAATGAGAAATTATTTTTATAGCTATTAAAAAAGACAATTGTTCCAATATTTAGTTTTTATCATATTGTATTTTTGAACACAGTTTTTTAAAATTTTAGATGTTAATCCGGGGCACCGGAGAGTCGGGTATGTATTTTATATGTTGGATTTAATAGATTTATTTGATAAAAAAAATCAAACAATGACCTTATATGATGTTTATGGATTTTAACATTTTTTGTGACAATTTTTGTGTTAATGGTGGTGTATGAGTTATGTGTTAAAATTAAGCAAGAGCTAAATTATTTAAAATGTTTTAAAACTATATTCCGAAATGTAGAACACAATGTATTTTTGAAAGAAAGAATTTAGAAATGTTTTTCACATTTGTATGAACAAGAAGGGGATATCCAAAAGTATTTAAACCGTTTATATTTTTATATGTTGTAAATGTTTATTCGATAATTGTAATCTCTTTAATTTTCATAATTGTGTGCTTTCGGTCATCATAATCATCGATCATCGGAGGGGGGGTTGACGGGTCTAGTTGATAAGATTTGAACAGCATTAACTGATCGGGTTTGACAATTTTTGTGTTAACGGTGGTGTATGAGTTATGTGTTAAAATTAAGCAAGAACTAAATTATTTAAAATATTTTAAAACTATATTCCAAAATGTAAAATGCGATGTATTTTTGAAAGAAAGAATTTAGAAATGTTTTTCACATTTGTATGAACAAGAAGGGGATATCCAAAAGTATTTAAACGGTTTATATTTTTATATGCTGTAAATGTTTATTCGATAATTGTAATCTCTTTAATTTTCATAATTGTGTGCTTTCGGTCATCATAATCATCGATCTTCAGAGGGGAGGTTGACGGGTCTAGTTGATAAGATTTGAACAGCATTAACTGATCAGGTTTCTCCTTTGCCAAAGCATAGTTTCGCAGCATTTATAGTATCTTTGGCAAAGCATAAGTTAGTCAAACCGAATCCATTCTATTGAACAGTGCAGTGAACAAAAATTTAAAAAAAACATGAAAATATTATTGTTCTTCTACATCCTTGTGGTAAGTAAATTAAACTTTTTAGTTGAAATCTGGAATTATATACATGTATTAAAACTGTTAATATCGCTTTAATTATAAAATTACTCAACTATTTTAAGGAGAAATTATTTTTATAGCTATTAAAATAGACAATTGTACTAATAATTAATTTTTATCATATTGTATTTTTGCACACAATTTTTTACAATTTTAGATGTTGATCCTGGGCGCTGGGAATGTAGTTATGTATTTTATATGTTGAATTTAATAGATTTATTTGATAAAAAAAAATCGAACATTGGCCTTATATGATTTTTATGGATTTTAACATTTTTTGTGACAATTTTTGTGTTAACAGTAGTGTATGAGTTATGTGTTAAAATTAAACGAGAGCTAAATTATTTAAAATGTTTTAAAACTATATTCCGAAATGTAGAACACAATGTATTTTTGAAAGAAAGAATTTAGAAATGTTTTTCACATTTGTATGAACAAGAAGGGGATATCCAAAAGTATTTAAACCGTTTATATTTTTATATGTTGTAAATGATTATTCGATAATTGTAATCTCTTTAATTTTCATAATCGTGTGTTTTCGGTCTTCATAATCGTTAATAATTAGTGGTGGGGGGGGGGGGGTGACGGGTCTAGTTGATAAGGTTTGAACAGCATTAACTGATCGGGTTTTTCCTTTGCCAATGCATAGTTTCACTACTTTTATCATCTTTTGCAAAGCATGGGTGTTAGTTGAACAGAAGCCATTCAATACAATAGTCTATTTTGCTGTGAAAAAAAATGAAATTAATCTTCTTATTTTACATCCTTGCAGTAAGTAAATTAAACTTTTTAGTTGGGATCTGGAATTATATACATAGTTAATATCGCTTTAAAAATAAAATTACTCAACTGTTTTAATGAGAAATTATTTTTATAGCTATTAAAAAAGACAATTGTTCCAATATTTAGTTTTTATCATATTGTATTTTTGAACACAGTTTTTTAAAATTTTAGATGTTAATCCGGGGCACCGGAGAGTCGGGTATGTATTTTATATGTTGGATTTAATAGATTTATTTGATAAAAAAAATCAAACAATGACCTTATATGATGTTTATGGATTTTAACATTTTTTGTGACAATTTTTGTGTTAACGGTGGTGTATGAGTTATGTGTTAAAATTAAGCAAGAGCTAAATTATTTAAAATGTTTTAAAACTATATTCCGAAATGTAGAACACAATGTATTTTTGAAAGAAAGAATTTAGAAATGTTTTTCACATTTGTATGAACAAGAAGGGGATATCCAAAAGTATTTAAACCGTTTATATTTTTATATGTTGTAAATGTTTATTCGATAATTGTAATCTCTTTAATTTTCATAATTGTGTGCTTTCGGTCATCATAATCATCGATCATCAGAGGGGGGGTTGACGGGTCTAGTTGATAAGATTTGAACAGCATTAACTGATCGGGTTTGACAATTTTTGTGTTAACGGTGGTGTATGAGTTATGTGTTAAAATTAAGCAAGAACTAAATTATTTAAAATATTTTAAAACTATATTCCAAAATGTAAAATGCGATGTATTTTTGAAAGAAAGAATTTAGAAATGTTTTTCACATTTGTATGAACAAGAAGGGGATATCCAAAAGTATTTAAACGGTTTATATTTTTATATGCTGTAAATGTTTATTCGATAATTGTAATCTCTTTAATTTTCATAATTGTGTGCTTTCGGTCATCATAATCATCGATCTTCAGAGGGGAGGTTGACGGGTCTAGTTGATAAGATTTGAACAGCATTAACTGATCAGGTTTCTCCTTTGCCAAAGCATAGTTTCGCAGCATTTATAGTATCTTTGGCAAAGCATAAGTTAGTCAAACCGAATCCATTCTATTGAACAGTGCAGTGAACAAAAATTTAAAAAAAACATGAAAATATTATTGTTCTTCTACATCCTTGTGGTAAGTAAATTAAACTTTTTAGTTGAAATCTGGAATTATATACATGTATTAAAACTGTTAATATCGCTTTAATTATAAAATTACTCAACTATTTTAAGGAGAAATTATTTTTATAGCTATTAAAATAGACAATTGTACTAATAATTAATTTTTATCATATTGTATTTTTGCACACAATTTTTTACAATTTTAGATGTTGATCCTGGGCGCTGGGAATGTAGTTATGTATTTTATATGTTGAATTTAATAGATTTATTTGATAAAAAAAAATCGAACATTGGCCTTATATGATTTTTATGGATTTTAACATTTTTTGTGACAATTTTTGTGTTAACAGTAGTGTATGAGTTATGTGTTAAAATTAAACGAGAGCTAAATTATTTAAAATGTTTTAAAACTATATTCCGTAATGTAGAACACAATGTATTTTTGAAAGAAAGAATTTAGAAATGTTTTTCACATTTGTATGAACAAGAAGGGGATATCCAAAAGTATTTAAGCGGTTTATATTTTTATATGCTGTAAATGTTTATTCGATAATTGTAATCTCTTTAATTTTCATAATTGTGTGCTTTCGGTCATCATAATCATCGATCTTCAGAGGGGGGGTTGACGGGTCTAGTTGATAAGATTTGAACAGCATTAACTGATCAGGTTTCTCCTTTGCCAAAGCATAGTTTCGCAGCATTTATAGTATCTTTGGCAAAGCATAAGTTAGTCAAACCGAATCCATTCTATTGAACAGTGCAGTGAACAAAAATTTAAAAAAAACATGAAAATATTATTGTTCTTCTACATCCTTGCGGTAAGTAAATTAAACTTTTTAGTTGAAATCTGGAATTATATACATGTATTAAAACTGTTAATATCGCTTTAAATATAAAATTACTCAACTATTTTAAAGAGAAATTATTTTTATAGCTATTAAAATAGACAATTGTACTAATAATTAATTTTTATCATATTGTATTTTTGCACACAATTTTTTACAATTTTAGATGTTGATCCTGGGCGCTGGGAATGTAGTTATGTATTTTATATGTTGAATTTAATAGATTTATTTGATAAAAAAAAATCGAACATTGGCCTTATATGATTTTTATGGATTTTAACATTTTTTGTGACAATTTTTGTGTTAACAGTAGTGTATGAGTTATGTGTTAAAATTAAACAAGAGCTAAATTATTTAAAATGTTTTAAAACTATATTCCGAAATGTAGAACACAATGTATTTTTGAAAGAAAGAATTTAGAAATGTTTTTCACATTTGTATGTACAAGAAGGGGGTATCCAAAAGTATTTAAACCGTTTATATTTTTATATGTTGTAAATGATTATTCGATAATTGTAATCTCTTTAATTTTCATAATCGTGTGTTTTCAGTCTTCATAATCGTTAATAATCAATGGTGGGGGGGGGGGGTGACGGGTCTAGTTGATAAGATTTGAACAGCATTAACTGATCGGGTTTTTCCTTTGCCAATGCATAGTTTCACTACTTTTATCATCTTTTGCAAAGCATGGGTGTTAGTTGAACAGAAGCCATTCAATACAATAGTCTATTTTGCTGTGAAAAAAAATGAAATTAATCTTCTTATTTTACATCCTTGCAGTAAGTAAATTAAACTTTTTAGTTGGGATCTGGAATTATATACATAGTTAATATCGCTTTAAAAATAAAATTACTCAACTGTTTTAATGAGAAATTATTTTTATAGCTATTAAAAAAGACAATTGTTCCAATATTTAGTTTTTATCATATTGTATTTTTGAACACAGTTTTTTAAAATTTTAGATGTTAATCCGGGGCACCGGAGAGTCGGGTATGTATTTTATATGTTGGATTTAATAGATTTATTTGATAAAAAAAATCAAACAATGACCTTATATGATTTTTATGGATTTTAACATTTTTTGTGACAATTTTTGTGTTAACGGTGGTGTATGAGTTATGTGTTAAAATTAAGCAAGAGCTAAATTATTTAAAATGTTTTAAAACTATATTCCGTAATGTAGAACACAATGTATTTTTGAAAGAAAGAATTTAGAAATGTTTTTCACATTTGTATGAACAAGAAGGGGATATCCAAAAGTATTTAAACCGTTTATATTTTTATATGTTGTAAATGTTTATTCGATAATTGTAATCTCTTTAATTTTCATAATTGTGTGCTTTCGGTCATCATAATCATCGATCATCAGAGGGGGGGTTGACGGGTCTAGTTGATAAGATTTGAACAGCATTAACTGATCGGGTTTGACAATTTTTGTGTTAACGGTGGTGTATGAGTTATGTGTTAAAATTAAGCAAGAACTAAATTATTTAAAATATTTTAAAACTATATTCCAAAATGTAAAATGCGATGTATTTTTGAAAGAAAGAATTTAGAAATGTTTTTCACATTTGTATGAACAAGAAGGGGATATCCAAAAGTATTTAAACGGTTTATATTTTTATATGCTGTAAATGTTTATTCGATAATTGTAATCTCTTTAATTTTCATAATTGTGTGCTTTCGGTCATCATAATCATCGATCTTCAGAGGGGAGGTTGACGGGTCTAGTTGATAAGATTTGAACAGCATTAACTGATCAGGTTTCTCCTTTGCCAAAGCATAGTTTCGCAGCATTTATAGTATCTTTGGCAAAGCATAAGTTAGTCAAACCGAATCCATTCTATTGAACAGTGCAGTGAACAAAAATTTAAAAAAAACATGAAAATATTATTGTTCTTCTACATCCTTGTGGTAAGTAAATTAAACTTTTTAGTTGAAATCTGGAATTATATACATGTATTAAAACTGTTAATATCGCTTTAATTATAAAATTACTCAACTATTTTAAGGAGAAATTATTTTTATAGCTATTAAAATAGACAATTGTACTAATAATTAATTTTTATCATATTGTATTTTTGTACACAATTTTTTACAATTTTAGATGTTGATCCGGGGCGCTGGGAATTTAGTTATGTATTTTATATGTTGAATTTAATATATTTATTTGATAAAAAAAAATCGAACATTGGCCTTATATGATTTTTATGGATTTTAACATTTTTTGTGACAATTTTTGTGTTAACAGTGGTGTATGAGTTATATGTTAAAATTAAACGAGAGCTAAATTATTTCAAATGTTTTAAAACTATATTCCGAAATGTAGAACACAATGTATTTTTGAAAGAAAGAATTTAGAAATGTTTTTCACATTTGTATGAACAAGAAGGGGATATCCAAAAGTATTTAAACCGTTTATATTTTTATATGTAGTAAATGATTATTCGATAATTGTAATCTCTTTAATTTTCATAATCGTGTGTTTTCGGTCTTCATAATCGTTAATAATTAGTGGTGGGGGGGGGGGTGACGGGTCTAGTTGATAAGATTTGAACAGCATTAACTGATCGGGTTTTTCCTTTGCCAATGCATAGTTTCACTACTTTTATCATCTTTTGCAAAGCATGGGTGTTAGTTGAACAGAAGCCATTCAATACAATAGTCTATTTTGCTGTGAAAAAAAATGAAATTAATCTTCTTATTTTACATCCTTGCAGTAAGTAAATTAAACTTTTTAGTTGGGATCTGGAATTATATACATAGTTAATATCGCTTTAAAAATAAAATTACTCAACTGTTTTAATGAGAAATTATTTTTATAGCTATTAAAAAAGACAATTGTTCCAATATTTAGTTTTTATCATATTGTATTTTTGAACACAGTTTTTTAAAATTTTAGATGTTAATCCGGGGCACCGGAGAGTCGGGTATGTATTTTATATGTTGGATTTAATAGATTTATTTGATAAAAAAAATCAAACAATGACCTTATATGATGTTTATGGATTTTAACATTTTTTGTGACAATTTTTGTGTTAACGGTGGTGTATGAGTTATGTGTTAAAATTAAGCAAGAGCTAAATTATTTAAAATGTTTTAAAACTATATTCCGAAATGTAGAACACAATGTATTTTTGAAAGAAAGAATTTAGAAATGTTTTTCACATTTGTATGAACAAGAAGGGGATATCCAAAAGTATTTAAACCGTTTATATTTTTATATGTTGTAAATGTTTATTCGATAATTGTAATCTCTTTAATTTTCATAATTGTGTGCTTTCGGTCATCATAATCATCGATCATCAGAGGGGGGGTTGACGGGTCTAGTTGATAAGATTTGAACAGCATTAACTGATCGGGTTTGACAATTTTTGTGTTAACGGTGGTGTATGAGTTATGTGTTAAAATTAAGCAAGAACTAAATTATTTAAAATATTTTAAAACTATATTCCAAAATGTAAAATGCGATGTATTTTTGAAAGAAAGAATTTAGAAATGTTTTTCACATTTGTATGAACAAGAAGGGGATATCCAAAAGTATTTAAACGGTTTATATTTTTATATGCTGTAAATGTTTATTCGATAATTGTAATCTCTTTAATTTTCATAATTGTGTGCTTTCGGTCATCATAATCATCGATCTTCAGAGGGGAGGTTGACGGGTCTAGTTGATAAGATTTGAACAGCATTAACTGATCAGGTTTCTCCTTTGCCAAAGCATAGTTTCGCAGCATTTATAGTATCTTTGGCAAAGCATAAGTTAGTCAAACCGAATCCATTCTATTGAACAGTGCAGTGAACAAAAATTTAAAAAAAACATGAAAATATTATTGTTCTTCTACATCCTTGTGGTAAGTAAATTAAACTTTTTAGTTGAAATCTGGAATTATATACATGTATTAAAACTGTTAATATCGCTTTAATTATAAAATTACTCAACTATTTTAAGGAGAAATTATTTTTATAGCTATTAAAATAGACAATTGTACTAATAATTAATTTTTATCATATTGTATTTTTGCACACAATTTTTTACAATTTTAGATGTTGATCCTGGGCGCTGGGAATGTAGTTATGTATTTTATATGTTGAATTTAATAGATTTATTTGATAAAAAAAAATCGAACATTGGCCTTATATGATTTTTATGGATTTTAACATTTTTTGTGACAATTTTTGTGTTAACAGTAGTGTATGAGTTATGTGTTAAAATTAAACGAGAGCTAAATTATTTAAAATGTTTTAAAACTATATTCCATAATGTAGAACACAATGTATTTTTGAAAGAAAGAATTTAGAAATGTTTTTCACATTTGTATGAACAAGAAGGGGATATCCAAAAGTATTTAAGCGGTTTATATTTTTATATGCTGTAAATGTTTATTCGATAATTGTAATCTCTTTAATTTTCATAATTGTGTGCTTTCGGTCATCATAATCATCGATCTTCAGAGGGGGGGTTGACGGGTCTAGTTGATAAGATTTGAACAGCATTAACTGATCAGGTTTCTCCTTTGCCAAAGCATAGTTTCGCAGCATTTATAGTATCTTTGGCAAAGCATAAGTTAGTCAAACCGAATCCATTCTATTGAACAGTGCAGTGAACAAAAATTTAAAAAAAACATGAAAATATTATTGTTCTTCTACATCCTTGCGGTAAGTAAATTAAACTTTTTAGTTGAAATCTGGAATTATATACATGTATTAAAACTGTTAATATCGCTTTAAATATAAAATTACTCAACTATTTTAAAGAGAAATTATTTTTATAGCTATTAAAATAGACAATTGTACTAATAATTAATTTTTATCATATTGTATTTTTGCACACAATTTTTTACAATTTTAGATGTTGATCCTGGGCGCTGGGAATGTAGTTATGTATTTTATATGTTGAATTTAATAGATTTATTTGATAAAAGAAAATCGAACATTGGCCTTATATGATTTTTATGGATTTTAACATTTTTTGTGACAATTTTTGTGTTAACAGTAGTGTATGAGTTATGTGTTAAAATTAAACAAGCGCTAAATTATTTAAAATGTTTTAAAACTATATTCCGAAATGTAGAACACAATGTATTTTTGAAAGAAAGAATTTAGAAATGTTTTTCACATTTGTATGTACAAGAAGGGGGTATCCAAAAGTATTTAAACCGTTTATATTTTTATATGTTGTAAATGATTATTCGATAATTGTAATCTCTTTAATTTTCATAATCGTGTGTTTTCAGTCTTCATAATCGTTAATAATCAGTGGTGGGGGGGGGGGTGACGGGTCTAGTTGATAAGATTTGAACAGCATTAACTGATCGGGTTTTTCCTTTGCCAATGCATAGTTTCACTACTTTTATCATCTTTTGCAAAGCATGGGTGTTAGTTGAACAGAAGCCATTCAATACAATAGTCTATTTTGCTGTGAAAAAAAATGAAATTAATCTTCTTATTTTACATCCTTGCAGTAAGTAAATTAAACTTTTTAGATGGGATCTGGAATTATATACATAGTTAATATCGCTTTAAAAATAAAATTACTCAACTGTTTTAATGAGAAATTATTTTTATAGCTATTAAAAAAGACAATTGTTCCAATATTTAGTTTTTATCATATTGTATTTTTGAACACAGTTTTTTAAAATTTTAGATGTTAATCCGGGGCACCGGAGAGTCGGGTATGTATTTTATATGTTGGATTTAATAGATTTATTTGATAAAAAAAATCAAACAATGACCTTATATGATTTTTATGGATTTTAACATTTTTTGTGACAATTTTTGTGTTAACGGTGGTGTATGAGTTATGTGTTAAAATTAAGCAAGAGCTAAATTATTTAAAATGTTTTAAAACTATATTCCGTAATGTAGAACACAATGTATTTTTGAAAGAAAGAATTTAGAAATGTTTTTCACATTTGTATGAACAAGAAGGGGATATCCAAAAGTATTTAAACCGTTTATATTTTTATATGTTGTAAATGTTTATTCGATAATTGTAATCTCTTTAATTTTCATAATTGTGTGCTTTCGGTCATCATAATCATCGATCATCAGAGGGGGGGTTGACCGGTCTAGTTGATAAGATTTGAACAGCATTAACTGATCGGGTTTGACAATTTTTGTGTTAACGGTGGTGTATGAGTTATGTGTTAAAATTAAGCAAGAACTAAATTATTTAAAATATTTTAAAACTATATTCCAAAATGTAAAATGCGATGTATTTTTGAAAGAAAGAATTTAGAAATGTTTTTCACATTTGTATGAACAAGAAGGGGATATCCAAAAGTATTTAAACGGTTTATATTTTTATATGTTGTAAATGTTTATTCGATAATTGTAATCTCTTTAATTTTCATAATTGTGTGCTTTCGGGCATCATAATCATCGATCTTTTGAGGGAGGGTTGACGGGTCTAGTTGATAAGATTTGAACAGCATTAACTGATCAGGTTTCTCCTTTGCCAAAGCATAGTTTCGCAGCATTTATAGTATCTTTGGCAAAGCATAAGTTAGTCAAACCGAATCCATTCTATTGAACAGTGCAGTGAACAAAAATTTAAAAAAAACATGAAAATATTATTGTTCTTCTACATCCTTGTGGTAAGTAAATTAAACTTTTTAGTTGAAATCTGGAATTATATACATGTATTAAAACTGTTAATATCGCTTTAATTATAAAATTACTCAACTATTTTAAGGAGAAATTATTTTTATAGCTATTAAAATAGACAATTGTACTAATAATTAATTTTTATCATATTGTATTTTTGTACACAATTTTTTACAATTTTAGATGTTGATCCGGGGCGCTGGGAAATTAGTTATGTATTTTATATGTTGAATTTAATATATTTATTTGATAAAAAAAAATCGAACATTGGCCTTATATGATTTTTATGGATTTTAACATTTTTTGTGACAATTTTTGTGTTAACAGTGGTGTATGAGTTATATGTTAAAATTAAACGAGAGCTAAATTATTTCAAATGTTTTAAAACTATATTCTGAAATGTAGAACACAATGTATTTTTGAAAGAAAGAATTTAGAAATGTTTTTCACATTTGTATGAACAAGAAGGGGATATCCAAAAGTATTTAAACCGTTTATATTTTTATATGTTGTAAATGATTATTCGATAATTGTAATCTCTTTAATTTTCATAATCGTGTGTTTTCGGTCTTCATAATCGTTAATAATTAGTGGTGGGGGGGGGGGGGGGGGTGACGGGTCTAGTTGATAAGATTTGAACAGCATTAACTGATCGGGTTTTTCCTTTGCCAATGCATAGTTTCACTACTTTTATCATCTTTTGCAAAGCATGGGTGTTAGTTGAACCGAAGCCATTCAATACAATAGTCTATTTTGCTGTGAAAAAAAATGAAATTAATCTTCTTATTTTACATCCTTGCAGTAAGTAAATTAAACTTTTTAGTTGGGATCTGGAATTATATACATAGTTAATATCGCTTTAAAAATAAAATTACTCAACTGTTTTAATGAGAAATTATTTTTATAGCTATTAAAAAAGACAATTGTTCCAATATTTAGTTTTTATCATATTGTATTTTTGAACACAGTTTTTTAAAATTTTAGATGTTAATCCGGGGCACCGGAGAGTCGGGTATGTATTTTATATGTTGGATTTAATAGATTTATTTGATAAAAAAATCAAACAATGACCTTATATGATTTTTATGGATTTTAACATTTTTTGTGACAATTTTTGTGTTAATGGTGGTGTATGAGTTATGTGTTAAAATTAAGCAAGAGCTAAATTATTTAAAATGTTTTAAAACTATATTCCGAAATGTAGAGCACAATGTATTTTTGAAAGAAAGAATTTAGAAATGTTTTTCACATTTGTATGAACAAGAAGGGGATATCCAAAAGTATTTAAACCGTTTATATTTTTATATGTTGTAAATGTTTATTCGATAATTGTAATCTCTTTAATTTTCATAATTGTGTGCTTTCGGTCATCATAATCATCGATCATCGGAGGGGGGGTTGACGGGTCTAGTTGATAAGATTTGAACAGCATTAACTGATCGGGTTTGACAATTTTTGTGTTAATGGTGATGTATGAGTTATGTGTTAAAATTAAGCAAGAACTAAATTATTTAAAATATTTTAAAACTATATTCCAAAATGTAAAATGCGATGTATTTTTGAGAGAAAGAATTTAGAAATGTTTTTCACATTTGTATGAACAAGAAGGGGATATCCAAAAGTATTTAAACGGTTTATATTTTTATATGCTGTAAATGTTTATTCGATAATTGTAATCTCTTTAATTTTGATAATTGTGTGCTTTCGGTCATCATAATCATCGATCTTCAGAGGGGAGGTTGACGGGTCTAGTTGATAAGATTTGAACAGCATTAACTGATCAGGTTTCTCCTTTGCCAAAGCATAGTTTCGCAGCATTTATAGTATCTTTGGCAAAGCATAAGTTAGTCAAACCGAATCCATTCTATTGAACAGTGCAGTGAACAAAAATTTAAAAAAAACATGAAAATATTATTGTTCTTCTACATCCTTGTGGTAAGTAAATTAAACTTTTTAGTTGAAATCTGGAATTATATACATGTATTAAAACTGTTAATATCGCTTTAATTATAAAATTACTCAACTATTTTAAGGAGAAATTATTTTTATAGCTATTAAAATAGACAATTGTACTAATAATTAATTTTTATCATATTGTATTTTTGTACACAATTTTTTACAATTTTAGATGTTGATCCGGGGCGCTGGGAATTTAGTTATGTATTTTATATGTTGAATTTAATAGATTTGTTTGATAAAAAAAAATCGAACATTGGCCTTATATGATTTTTATGGATTTTAACATTTTTTGTGACAATTTTTGTGTTAACAGTGGTGTATGAGTTATATGTTAAAATTAAACGAGAGCTAAATTATTTAAAATGTTTTAAAACTATATTCCAAAATGTAGAACACAATGTATTTTTGAAAGAAAGAATTTAGAAATGTTTTTCACATTTGTATGAACAAGAAGGGGATATCCAAAAGTATTTAAACCGTTTATATTTTTATATGTTGTAAATGATTATTCGATAATTGTAATCTCTTTAATTTTCATAATCGTGTGTTTTCGGTCTTCATAATCGTTAATAATCAATGGTGGGGGGGGGGGGTGACGGGTCTAGTTGATAAGATTTGAACAGCATTAACTGATCGGGTTTCTCCTTTGCCAATGCATAGTTTCACTACTTTTATCATCTTTTGCAAAGCATGGGTGTTAGTTGAACCAAAGCCATTCAATACAATAGTCTATTTTGCTGTGAAAAAAAATGAAATTAATCTTCTTATTTTACATCCTTGCAGTAAGTAAATTAAACTTTTTAGTTGGGATCTGGAATTATATACATAGTTAATATCGCTTTAAAAATAAAATTACTCAACTGTTTTAATGAGAAATTATTTTTGTAGCTATTAAAAAAGACAATTGTTCCAATATTTAGTTTTTATCATATTGTATTTTTGAACACAGTTTTTTAAAATTTTAGATGTTATTCCGGGGCACCGGAGAGTCGGGTATGTATTTTATATGTTGGATTTAATAGATTTATTTGATAAAAAAAATCAAACAATGACCTTATATGATTTTTATGGATTTTAACATTTTTTGTGACAATTTTTGTGTTAACGGTGGTGTATGAGTTATGTGTTAAAATTAAGCAAGAGCTAAATTATTTAAAATGTTTTAAAACTATATTCCGAAATGTAGAACACAATGTATTTTTGAAAGAAAGAATTTAGAAATGTTTTTCACATTTGTATGAACAAGAAGGGGATATCCAAAAGTATTTAAACCGTTTATATTTTTATATGTTGTAAATGTTTATTCGATAATTGTAATCTCTTTAATTTTCATAATTGTGTGCTTTCGGTCATCATAATCATCGATCATCAGAGGGGGGTTTGACGGGTCTAGTTGATAAGATTTGAACAGCATTAACTGATCGGGTTTGACAATTTTTGTGTTAACGGTGGTGTATGAGTTATGTGTTAAAATTAAGCAAGAACTAAATTATTTAAAATATTTTAAAACTATATTCCAAAATGTAAAATGCGATGTATTTTTGAAAGAAAGAATTTAGAAATGTTTTTCACATTTGTATGAACAAGAAGGGGATATCCAAAAGTATTTAAACGGTTTATATTTTTATATGCTGTAAATGTTTATTCGATAATTGTAATCTCTTTAATTTTCATAATTGTGTGCTTTCGGTCATCATAATCATCGATCTTCAGAGGGGAGGTTGACGGGTCTAGTTGATAAGATTTGAACAGCATTAACTGATCAGGTTTCTCCTTTGCCAAAGCATAGTTTCGCAGCATTTATAGTATCTTTGGCAAAGCATAAGTTAGTCAAACCGAATCCATTCTATTGAACAGTGCAGTGAACAAAAATTTAAAAAAAACATGAAAATATTATTGTTCTTCTACATCCTTGTGGTAAGTAAATTAAACTTTTTAGTTGAAATCTGGAATTATATACATGTATTAAAACTGTTAATATCGCTTTAATTATAAAATTACTCAACTATTTTAAGGAGAAATTATTTTTATAGCTATTAAAATAGACAATTGTACTAATAATTAATTTTTATCATATTGTATTTTTGTACACAATTTTTTACAATTTTAGATGTTGATCCGGGGTGCTGGGAATTTAGTTATGTATTTTATATGTTGAATTTAATAGATTTATTTGATAAAAAAAAATCGAACATTGGCCTTATATGATTTTTATGGATTTTAACATTTTTTGTGACAATTTTTGTGTTAACAGTGGTGTATGAGTTATGTGTTAAAATTAAACAAGAGCTAAATTATTTAAAATGTTTTAAAACTATATTCCGAAATGTAGAACACAATGTATTTTTGAAAGAAAGAATTTAGAAATGTTTTTCACATTTGTATGTACAAGAAGGGGATATCCAAAAGTATTTAAACCGTTTATATTTTTATATGTTGTAAATGATTATTCGATAATTGTAATCTCTTTAATTTTCATAATCGTGTGTTTTCGGTCTTCATAATCGTTAATAATCAGTGGTGGGGGGGGGGGGGTGACGGGTCTAGTTGATAAGATTTGAACAGCATTAACTGATCGGGTTTCTCCTTTGCCAATGCATAGTTTCACTACTTTTATCATCTTTTGCAAAGCATGGGTGTTAGTTGAACCAAAGCCATTCAATACAATAGTCTATTTTGCTGTGAAAAAAAATGAAATTAATCTTCTTATTTTACATCCTTGCAGTAAGTAAATTAAACTTTTTAGTTGGGATCTGGAATTATATACATAGTTAATATCGCTTTAAAAATAAAATTACTCAACTGTTTTAATGAGAAATTATTTTTATAGCTATTAAAAAAGACAATTGTTCCAATATTTAGTTTTTATCATATTGTATTTTTGAACACAGTTTTTTAAAATTTTAGATGTTAATCCGGGGCACCGGAGAGTCGGGTATGTATTTTATATGTTGGATTTAATAGATTTATTTGATAAAAAAAAATCAAACAATGACCTTATATGATTTTTATGGATTTTAACATTTTTTGTGACAATTTTTGTGTTAACGGTGGTGTATGAGTTATGTGTTAAAATTAAGCAAGAGCTAAATTATTTAAAATGTTTTAAAACTATATTCCGAAATGTAGAACACAATGTATTTTTGAAAGAAAGAATTTAGAAATGTTTTTCACATTTGTATGAACAAGAAGGGGATATCCAAAAGTATTTAAACCGTTTATATTTTTATATGTTGTAAATGTTTATTCGATAATTGTAATCTCTTTAATTTTCATAATTGTGTGCTTTCGGTCATCATAATCATCGATCATCAGAGGGGGGGTTGACGGGTCTAGTTGATAAGATTTGAACAGCATTAACTGATCGGGTTTGACAATTTTTGTGTTAACGGTGGTGTATGAGTTATGTGTTAAAATTAAGCAAGAACTAAATTATTTAAAATATTTTAAAACTATATTCCAAAATGTAAAATGCGATGTATTTTTGAAAGAAAGAATTTAGAAATGTTTTTCACATTTGTATGAACAAGAAGGGGATATCCAAAAGTATTTAAACGGTTTATATTTTTATATGCTGTAAATGTTTATTCGATAATTGTAATCTCTTTAATTTTCATAATTGTGTGCTTTCGGTCATCATAATCATCGATCTTCAGAGGGGAGGTTGACGGGTCTAGTTGATAAGATTTGAACAGCATTAACTGATCAGGTTTCTCCTTTGCCAAAGCATAGTTTCGCAGCATTTATAGTATCTTTGGCAAAGCATAAGTTAGTCAAACCGAATCCATTCTATTGAACAGTGCAGTGAACAAAAATCTAAAAAAAACATGAAAATATTATTGTTCTTCTACATCCTTGTGGTAAGTAAATTAAACTTTTTAGTTGAAATCTGGAATTATATACATGTATTAAAACTGTTAATATCGCTTTAATTATAAAATTACTCAACTATTTTAAGGAGAAATTATTTTTATAGCTATTAAAATAGACAATTGTACTAATAATTAATTTTTATCATATTGTATTTTTGTACACAATTTTTTACAATTTTAGATGTTGATCCGGGGCGCTGGGAATTTAGTTATGTATTTTATATGTTGAATTTAATAGATTTATTTGATAAAAAAAAATCGAACATTGGCCTTATATGATTTTTATGGATTTTAACATTTTTTGTGACAATTTTTGTGTTAACAGTGGTGTATGAGTTATGTGTTAAAATTAAACAAGAGCTAAATTATTTAAAATGTTTTAAAACTATATTCCGAAATGTAGAACACAATGTATTTTTGAAAGAAAGAATTTAGAAATGTTTTTCACATTTGTATGTACAAGAAGGGGATATCCAAAAGTATTTAAACCGTTTATATTTTTATATGTTGTAAATGATTATTCGATAATTGTAATCTCTTTAATTTTCATAATCGTGTGTTTTCGGTCTTCATAATCGTTAATAATCATGGGTGGGGGGGGGGGGGTGACGGGTCTAGTTGATAAGATTTGAACAGCATTAACTGATCGGGTTTCTCCTTTGCCAATGCATAGTTTCACTACTTTTATCATCTTTTGCAATGCATGGGTGTTAGTTGAACCAAAGCCATTCAATACAATAGTCTATTTTGCTGTGAAAAAAAATGAAATTAATCTTCTTATTTTACATCCTTGCAGTAAGTAAATTAAACTTTTTAGTTGGGATCTGGAATTATATACATAGTTAATATCGCTTTAAAAATAAAATTACTCAACTGTTTTAATGAGAAATTATTTTTATAGCTATTAAAAAAGACAATTGTTCCAATATTTAGTTTTTATCATATTGTATTTTTGAACACAGTTTTTTAAAATTTTAGATGTTAATCCGGGGCACCGGAGAGTCGGGTATGTATTTTATATGTTGGATTTAATAGATTTATTTGATAAAAAAAATCAAACAATGACCTTATATGATTTTTATGGATTTTAACATTTTTTGTGACAATTTTTGTGTTAACGGTGGTGTATGAGTTATGTGTTAAAATTAAGCAAGAGCTAAATTATTTAAAATGTTTTAAAACTATATTCCGAAATGTAGAACACAATGTATTTTTGAAAGAAAGAATTTAGAAATGTTTTTCACATTTGTATGAACTAGAAGGGGATATCCAAAAGTATTTAAACCGTTTATATTTTTATATGTTGTAAATGTTTATTCCCCCCCCCCCCCCCCTCCGCATATGAATTTACTGTCTTGATGAAGAAATAGCTGTGTAAACTCTTCGTTCGGTATGCAGTGCCCAGGATGACAATAGACTGCTGAAACTGTAACTAATCTGCCGTTTAGGGTTTTTATTTTAACAGCCACAGCTTGATAAGCGTCTGTTTGACGGGTGAAGTGTAAATAATGGTCTATATTATGCTTAATAAGTACTGCAACTCCTCCCATTGCTGTGCCAGAGGGATGAGTTCCGTGGTAGCACTTGTAATTAGGTAGGTTGAAACTCGCCGGATGAATGATGTGAGTTTCTGTTAGTAGGACGATGTTGATAAGTTTCGATTGTAGAAAATGAAGGAGCTCATGTTTCTTTTGTTGTATTCCGTTTGCGTTCCATAACACTACTGTTAGCGAATTGGTGCTTATATTGTTCAGATTCATATTAGTTTTTCCATTAACTTGGTTAACATTGATATTAGAGGCGTTAACAAATTGCGGAACTCAGTAAGAAATGATGTTAGTGTGTCGTTAATTTGTTGCTGTTGATTAATCATCTGTGGTACATTGCTCTGTCGTTCAGAGGTTTGGGGAGTCCGAGGAGGTGGTGAGTTAATATTGGCAACATTCGAGTATGAGAGCGATGTTGACTGCTTAAACGTGTCTGGAAAATCATTTGTGCTGTGTATATCGAAAGACTGAGGTCTTGCATTTTGCCTGAATTTTTTGTTGAATTCTTGTTGATAGTGTTCACATCCTTTATAGCTCGCCGGATGGTCTCCGCGACAAAATAGACAAGTTGGTTTTTCTTCTGGTGCTTTATTGCAGTTAACTGTTAGGTGTTTGCCTCCACATTTAACACAACGAGGTGGGAGATTACAGTAAGTTTTTGTATGACCAAAATTTTGACACCGTGTACACTGGATTAACTGTCTAGTTATTCTGGGTTCCTCAATCGTTACAGCCGTATAGAGGAGATGATTTAGTTGAAATATTTCTGAGTTTTTAGGAGACTGTTCCAGGTCTATAAAAAACATTGGTAAGGGGGACTTCGTCCTTCTACTTATTACGTTTGTTACTGTACGAACGGAAAATCCTAAGTTCTGTAATGCTTGCGAGATTTCGCTGGCGTCAGTGGTGTGGTGTAAATTTTTAAGAACTACCCGAAAGGGTTTGTCTTCCGATAGCTGGAACGTATAAAATTTGTATTTGTTTTCTGCTAGGATTTTTGTTAATGTACGGTAACAAGTTGGTGAGCTCGGCTTTACCGTTACACCGGTATTTGTCGATTTTAGCGTAAATTTAACGTTATTAACCTGAGTTAAAAGCGTAACGAATTTTGAATAGTTTTTTATATCCTTAACTAAGATTGGCGGAATAGACGCTGGTTTGTTTGCAACTTTTTGTTTGCTGCTATTATTTTTGTTACTATTATTATTATTTCCGTTATTGTTTTGGGGAAATGTGTCTTTCTTGTTATTTTCATTTTGCACATTTATACTTTCATCGTTTTCGTCTTCGGAATTTGTGTATAAGAATGGGGCATATCTATTTTTATTGTTGAATTGTGGACGTTTGGATACATTTGCGTGTGGCGGTGAGAAACGTGCTGTACGTTTTCTTTGTACCAACTGCCAGTTGTTGTTTTCATTATCTATTCGACGAATACGAATAACGTTATCGTTAAAATTAGCGTTAGTAGATAATGGAATATTCTCACTTGTTGTCTCCTCCATTTGGTAGCTACTTGTTAGTTGCTGCTCGTCAGATATAGCGTCTATATGGGTTGATGTTAGCTGATTTTGACTGTTGCCCGATTTCGTCGAATGCGGATTTAATTCGGTCGAATAATTGCTGTTAACGGTGGAATTTGAGGTCTGCGATTTGCGGCGAAGTATCGGCGAACGGAGAACCGACATTTTGATAGTATTAGTAGATAAGTGAGAGAAACCGGCTTGCTGATAAGCAAGCCGATCGCGGCTAATTTAATCACTTGCGATAAAATCGACCGTGAGTACGAACTAATTTATTTATCGGCGTAATTACACTATGTGCGATAAAAGAACACACGAAACACACGACAAACCAATTTAAAACATATTAACGCGAAGCATCCTCACTGGGGTTCAAGGATAGAAAATAAACGAGGGAAGCAACTGTTTAATCTCAATAGGACACTCTGGCTAGAAGTAGTTACGCCAACAACTCCCACATATTGGCCGAAGCATACTAATCGATTACCTGATTTGTTAGACTTTTATTTTACTAAAGGACTTAGTAATATATACAAAACCTGCTCAACTATTACAGATCTCTCCTCCGACCATATACCAGTTCTACAAGTCCTTGATATATCACCAATTTACACAAATATTAACAATCAAAAACGAAATAAAGTTACCAACTGGAACCAATTTGAAGTTACACTGCAAAATCAAATTAACTTAAACATCAAACTAAAGACAGAACAAGACATCGACACCGCTGTAGATTATCTAACCAATACAATCCACGACTCCTATCAGAAGTCGACGAAACAGTTGAATATCCTGGCAAAAAACAACACTATACTTCCTATTGAGATACGCGAATTAATCAACAAAAGAAGAAAAGCACGCAGAAAATGGCAACGTAATAGATATCCGTCCGATTATCAAACGTATAGGCAATCTTGTAGGCTACTAAAACAGTCAATTAAGCAATATAATAACTCACGCTTCAGTCATTATTTGGCAACCCTAAATAAAACGGACTGCTCTATCTGGAGAGCTACAAAAGTTTTTAAAAAGAAGAGCGTTCTTCCATATCATATTAAAAAACCAGATGCTAGTTGGGCAAAGACTGACAAGGAAAAGGCTGAAACTTTCGCAGATCACCTCGAAACAGTGTTCCAACCCCATCAGCCAGAAGATCCACAACTATCTCAGAAAGTCTCAGAGTACAACAACTGAATAATCCACTATTGTTCTAACCGCAGACATATAACACCGAACAAGCTTTATGTGTGTGTTAAGAACTTGGAAAACAATAAGTCCCCTGGTGAAGATGGTATCACAAATTATATGTTGAAACATTTACCAAAAAAGGGATTACTATTGTTATTGTATATATACAACTCCATGCTTAGATTATCCTACTTTCCAGACAGATGGAAAAAGTCCGTAATTATCCTCATTCACAAAAACGGAAAACCAGTTACAGATGTTTCATCATACAGACCAATAAGTATGTTGGATACGTTTGGTAAAATTTTCGAAAAACTCATCAAGCCAGTCCTCTTCACCATGGCAAAGGAAGCGATTCCAAACCATCAATTTGGTTTTCGGCCGAAACACTCAGCTATTCATCAGTGTCACAGAATAGTGGATGCGATCGAATCGGTCTTCCAGCGTGGACTGTACTGCTCAGCTGTGTTTCTTGATGTTGTTAATGCATTCGACCATGTATGGCACGATGGATTATTGTATAAAACCCGGAACAACTTTCCTATCGAAATTCATAAGCTATTGAGATCATATTTAACTAATAGGTCGTTTCAAGTAAAAATTAACAACTCTATCTCTAGCAAACGACGGATACGAGCCTCAGTACCCCAGGGTAGTGTCCTTGGGCCGCTTCTTTACAACATATACACCGCTGATATGCCCACCACGTTGTACACATTGCAAGCTACATTTGTGGATGACATAGCGATATTAGCCAGCCACAATGACCCACGCGAAGCCTCGAAGTACATTCAACATCATTTATCGATTCTTCAGCAGTGGACACTCAAATGGAAAATCGGAATCAACGAACGTAAATCCTCCCACATCACATTCACAACCAGACGTGAAGCATGTCCGCCAGTCAGGTTTAATAATAGTATTATACCGCAAGTTGATCACGTGAAATACCTTGGACTATATTTTGATAGACGCCTAACATGGAACCTACACGTAATCAACACAAGGAAAAAGTTAAGGTTAATACTTAAGCAGCTGTATCCTATAATAGGAAGAAAATCCAGTCTCAGTCTGTCAAATAAAATGTTATTATACAAAACTACAATAGCACCAGTATGGAAATACGGTTTAGAAATTTATGGTTCAGCCGCCAAAGCTCATATTGACAAAATCCAGTCGTTTCAATCCAAAATGTTGAGAATAATGACCAACGCACCGTACTATATTCGCAACAGTATTATCTATGACGATCTTAACATTCCTACAATTACGGCAGTATACTTACAACAGTACAATGAATTCCACCGCACATTTAGCCAGCATTCCAATCCGTTAATATCGCGAATGAAAGCAACGGTACTTCCTGACAATCCAGCCAGAAGACTCAAGAAAAACAATGTCGTGACGCTATCAATTCTAACGTTAACAATTACCTATAGTTAAATTTACAAATAATTTAACAGAACAACGGTGTTTATTGTAACACGTTGTTGCTAAGTTCTGTTTTGTTAGTGTTAGCTATTGCGTTAATGACCTACCGTACAGGTCGGTACGCAAAAAAAAACAAAAAAAAAAAAAAAAAATGTTTATTCGATAATTGTAATCTCTTTAATTTTCATAATTGTGTGCTTTCGGTCATCATAATCATCGATCATCAGAGGGGGGGTTGACGGGTCTAGTTGATAAGATTTGAACAGCATTAACTGATCGGGTTTGACAATTTTTGTGTTAACGGTGGTGTATGAGTTATGTGTTAAAATTAAGCAAGAACTAAATTATTTAAAATATTTTAAAACTATATTCCAAAATGTAAAATGCGATGTATTTTTGAAAGAAAGAATTTAGAAATGTTTTTCACATTTGTATGAACAAGAAGGGGATATCCAAAAGTATTTAAACGGTTTATATTTTTATATGCTGTAAATGTTTATTCGATAATTGTAATCTCTTTAATTTTCATAATTGTGTGCTTTCGGTCATCATAATCATCGATCTTCAGAGGGGAGGTTGACGGGTCTAGTTGATAAGATTTGAACAGCATTAACTGATCAGGTTTCTCCTTTGCCAAAGCATAGTTTCGCAGCATTTATAGTATCTTTGGCAAAGCATAAGTTAGTCAAACCGAATCCATTCTATTGAACAGTGCAGTGAACAAAAATTTAAAAAAAACATGAAAATATTATTGTTCTTCTACATCCTTGTGGTAAGTAAATTAAACTTTTTAGTTGAAATCTGGAATTATATACATGTATTAAAACTGTTAATATCGCTTTAATTATAAAATTACTCAACTATTTTAAGGAGAAATTATTTTTATAGCTATTAAAATAGACAATTGTACTAATAATTAATTTTTATCATATTGTATTTTTGCACACAATTTTTTACAATTTTAGATGTTGATCCGGGGCGCTGGGAATGTAGTTATGTATTTTATATGTTGAATTTAATAGATTTATTTGATAAAAAAAAATCGAACATTGGCCTTATATGATTTTTATGGATTTTAACATTTTTTGTGACAATTTTTGTGTTAACAGTGGTGTATGAGTTATGTGTTAAAATTAAACAAGAGCTAAATTATTTAAAATGTTTTAAAACTATATTCTGAAATGTAGAACACAATGTATTTTTGAAAGAAAGAATTTAGAAATGTTTTTCACATTTGTATGTACAAGAAGGGGGTATCCAAAAGTATTTAAACCGTTTATATTTTTATATGTTGTAAATGATTATTCGATAATTGTAATCTCTTTAATTTTCATAATCGTGTGTTTTCGGTCTTCATAATCGTTAATAATCAGGGGGGGGGGGGGGTGACGGGTCTAGTTGATATGATTTGAACAGCATTAACTGATCGGGTTTTTCCTTTGCCAATGCATAGTTTCACTACTTTTATCATCTTTTGCAAAGCATGGGTGTTAGTTGAACCTAAGCCATTCAATACAATAGTCTATTTTGCTGTGAAAAAAAATGAAATTAATCTTCTTATTTTACATCCTTGCAGTAAGTAAATTAAACTTTTTAGTTGGGATCTGGAATTATATACATAGTTAATATCGCTTTAAAAATAAAATTACTCAACTGTTTTAATGAGAAATTATTTTTATAGCTATTAAAAAAGACAATTGTTCCAATATTTAGTTTTTATCATATTGTATTTTTGAACACAGTTTTTTAAAATTTTAGATGTTAATCCGGGGCACTGGAGAGTCGGGTATGTATTTTATATGTTGGATTTAATAGATTTATTTGATAAAAAAAATCAAACAATGACCTTATATGATTTTTATGGATTTTAACACTTTTTGTGACAATTTTTGTGTTAACGGTGGTGTATGAGTTATGTGTTAAAATTAAGCAAGAGCTAAATTATTTAAAATGTTTTAAAACTATATTCCGAAATGTAGAACACAATGTATTTTTGAAAGAAATAATTTAGAAATGTTTTTCACATTTGTATGAACAAGAAGGGGATATCCAAAAGTATTTAAACCGTTTATATTTTTATATGTTGTAAATGTTTATTCGATAATTGTAATCTCTTTAATTTTCATAATTGTGTGCTTTCGGTCATCATAATCATCGATCATCAGAGGGGGGGTTGACGGGTCTAGTTGATAAGATTTGAACAGCATTAACTGATCGGGTTTGACAATTTTTGTGTTAACGGTAGTGTATGAGTTATGTGTTAAAATTAAGCAAGAACTAAATTATTTAAAATATTTTAAAACTATATTCCAAAATGTAAAATGCGATGTATTTTTGAAAGAAAGAATTTAGAAATGTTTTTCACATTTGTATGAACAAGAAGGGGATATCCAAAAGTATTTAAACCGTTTATATTTTTATATGTTGTAAATGTTTATTCGATAATTGTAATCTCTTTAATTTTCATAATTGTGTGCTTTCGGTCATCATAATCATCGATCATCAGAGGGGGGGGGTTGACGGGTCTAGTTGATAAGATTTGAACAGCATTAACTGATCGGGTTTGACAATTTTTGTGTTAACGGTGGTGTATGAGTTATGTGTTAAAATTAAGCAAGAACTAAATTATTTAAAATATTTTAAAACTATATTCCAAAATGTAAAATGCGATGTATTTTTGAAAGAAAGAATTTAGAAATGTTTTTCACATTTGTATGAACAAGAAGGGGATATCCAAAAGTATTTAAACGGTTTAGATTTTTATATGATGTAAATGTTTATTCGATAATTGTAATCTCTTTAATTTTGATAATTGTGTGCTTTCGGTCATCATAATCATCGATCTTCAGAGGGGGGGTTGACGGGTCTAGTTGATAAGATTTGAACAGCATTAACTGATCAGGTTTCTCCTTTGCCAAAGCATAGTTTCGCAGCATTTATAGTATCTTTGGCAAAGCATAAGTTAGTCAAACCGAATCCATTCTATTGAACAGTGCAGTGAACAAAAATTTAAAAAAAACATGAAAATATTATTGTTCTTCTACATCCTTGCGGTAAGTAAATTAAACTTTTTAGTTGAAATCTGGAATTATATACATGTATTAAAACTGTTAATATCGCTTTAAATATAAAATTACTCAACTATTTTAAAGAGAAATTATTTTTATAGCTATTAAAATAGACAATTGTACTAATAATTAATTTTTATCATATTGTATTTTTGCACACAATTTTTTACAATTTTAGATATTGATCCGGGGCGCTGGGAATTTAGTTATGTATTTTATATGTTGAATTTAATAGATTTATTTGATAAAAAAAAATCGAACATTGGCCTTATATGATTTTTATGGATTTTAACATTTTTTGTGACAATTTTTGTGTTAACAGTGGTGTATGAGTTATGTGTTAAAATTAAACAAGAGCTAAATTATTTAAAATGTTTTAAAACTATATTCCGAAATGTAGAACACAATGTATTTTTGAAAGAAAGAATTTAGAAATGTTTTTCACATTTGTATGTACAAGAAGGGGGTATCCAAAAGTATTTAAACCGTTTATATTTTTATATGTTGTAAATGATTATTCGATAATTGTAATCTCTTTAATTTTCATAATCGTGTGTTTTCGGTCTTCATAATCGTTAATAATCAGGGGGGGGGGTGACGGGTCTAGTTGATATGATTTGAACAGCATTAACTGATCGGGTTTTTCCTTTGCCAATGCATAGTTTCACTACTTTTATCATCTTTTGCAAAGCATGGGTGTTAGTTGAACCGAAGCCATTCAATACAATAGTCTATTTTGCTGTGAAAAAAAATGAAATTAATCTTCTTATTTTACATCCTTGCAGTAAGTAAATTAAACTTTTTAGTTGGGATCTGGAATTATATACATAGTTAATATCGCTTTAAAAATAAAATTACTCAACTGTTTTAATGAGAAATTATTTTTATAGCTATTAAAAAAGACGATTGTTCCAATATTTAGTTTTTATCATATTGTATTTTTGAACACAGTTTTTTAAAATTTTAGATGTTAATCCAGGGCACTGGAGAGTCGGGTATGTATTTTATATATTGAATTTAATAGATTTATTTGATAAAAAAAATCAAACAATGACCTTATATGATTTTTATGGATTTTAACATTTTTTGTGACAATTTTTGTGTTACCAGTGGCATATGAGTTATGTGTGTGTGTGATTTATGCTGTTGTATTTTCATACATTAATTGACTACAAGGCTTTAAATGTACTATTTATAAATAAATATATTTTATGTCAATACACGCCACACACACACACACATTTATTTATTTATTTATAAAAATATGTTTGTAACCCCTCCTGAAATTTTGTTCTAGGAAGCCCAATTGGACAAGAATTCCAAAAAAGTGAGTACCTTTATGTGATATTTCCATATTACTATATAGAACTTTAATTTTTCATTATCAAATAAAAATAATGACGGGTCTAGTTGATAAAATTTGAACAGCATTAGCTGATCGAGTTTTTCCCTTGCAAACTTGTAGTTTCACTATATTTATCATATCTTTTGCAAAGCATGGGTTAGTCAAACCAAAGCCAATCCAGAAATTAGTTCAGTGTACTTGCAGCAATAGAAAATATGAAAATTTTATTTTTCCTGTACATCCTTGCAGCAAGTAAATTAAACTTTTTAGTTGAAATCTGGAATTTTATACCTGTATTAAATCTGCTAATATCGCTTTAAATATAAAATTACTCAACTATTTTAATGAGAAATTATTTTGTTAGCTATTAAAATGGACAATTGTAACAGTATTTAATTTTTATCATATTGTATTTTGGTACACAATTTTTAAAAATTTTAGATGTTGGTCCAGGGCACCGGAGAGTCGGGTATGTCTTTTATATGATGAATTTAATAGATTTATTTGACAAAAAAAAATCAAACATTGGCCTTATATGATTTTTATGGATTTTAACATTTTTTGAGACAATTTTTGCATTAATGGTGGTGTATGAGTTATGTGTTAAAATTAAGCAAGAGCTAAATTATTTAAAATGTTTTAAAACTATATTCCGAAATGTAGAACACAATGTTTTTTTTGGAACAAAGAATTTAGAAATGTTTTTCACACTTGTATGAACAAGAAGGGGATATCCAAAAGTATTTAAACCGTTTATATTTTTATATGTTGTAAATGTTAATTCGATAACTGTAATCTCTGTAATTTTCATAATCGTGTGTTTTCGGTCATCATAATAGTTAATAATCAGAGGGCGGGTTGACGGGTCTAGTTGATAAGATTTGAACAGCATTAACTGATCGGGTTTGACAATTTTTGTGTTAACAGTGGTGTATGAGTTATGTGTTAAAATTATGCAAGAACTAAATTATTAAAAATATTATAAAACTATATTCCAAAATGTAAAATGCGATGTATTTTTGAAAGAAAGAATTTAGAAATGTTTTTCACATTTGTATGAACAAGAAGGGGATATCCAAAAGTATTTAAACGGTTTATATTTTTATATGCTGTAAATGTTTATTCGATAATTGTAATCTCTTTAATTTTGATAATTGTGTGCTTTCGGTCATCATAATCATCGATCTTCAGAGGGGGGGTTGACGGGTCTAGTTGATAAGATTTGAACAGCATTAACTGATCAGGATTCTCCTTTGCCAAAGCATAGTTTCGCAGCATTTATAGTATCTTTGGCAAAGCATAAGTTAGTCAAACCGAATCCATTCTATTGAACAGTGCAGTGAACAAAAATTTAAAAAAAACATGAAAATATTATTGTTCTTCTACATCCTTGCGGTAAGTAAATTAAACTTTTTAGTTGAAATCTGGAATTATATACATGTATTAAAACTGTTAATATCGCTTTAAATATAAAATTACTCAACTATTTTAAAGAGAAATTATTTTTATAGCTATTAAAATAGACAATTGTACTAATAATTAATTTTTATCATATTGTATTTTTGCACACAATTTTTTACAATTTTAGATGTTGATCCGGGGCGCTGGGAATGTAGTTATGTATTTTATATGTTGAATTTAATAGATTTATTTGATAAAAAAAAATCGAACATTGGCCTTATATGATTTTTATGGATTTTAACATTTTTTGTGACAATTTTTGTGTTAACAGTGGTGTATGAGTTATGTGTTAAAATTAAACAAGAGCTAAATTATTTAAAATGTTTTAAAACTATATTCCGAAATGTAGAACACAATGTATTTTTGAAAGAAAGAATTTAGAAATGTTTTTCACATTTGTATGTACAAGAAGGGGGTATCCAAAAGTATTTAAACCGTTTATATTTTTATATGTTGTAAATGATTATTCGATAATTGTAATCTCTTTAATTTTCATAATCATGTGTTTTCGGTCTTCATAATCGTTCATAATCAGTGGTGGGGGGGGGGGGTGACGGGTCTAGTTGATAAGATTTGAACAGCATTAACTGATCGGGTTTTTCCTTTGCCAATGCATAGTTTCACTACTTTTATCATCTTTTGCAAAGCATGGGTGTTAGTTGAACCGAAGCCATTCAATACAATAGTCTATTTTGCTGTGAAAAAAAATGAAATTAATCTTCTTATTTTACATCCTTGCAGTAAGTAAATTAAACTTTTTAGTTGGGATCTGGAATTATATACATAGTTAATATCGCTTTAAAAATAAAATTACTCAACTGTTTTAATGAGAAATTATTTTTATAGCTATTAAAAAAGACAATTGTTCCAATATTTAGTTTTTATCATATTGTATTTTTGAACACAGTTTTTTAAAATTTTAGATGTTAATCCGGGGCACTGGAGAGTCGGGTATGTATTTTATATGTTGGATTTAATAGATTTATTTGATAAAAAAATCAAACAATGACCTTATATGATTTTTATGGATTTTAACATTTTTTATGACAATTTTTGTGTTAACGGTGGTGTATGAGTTATGTGTTAAAATTAAGCAAGAGCTAAATTATTTAAAATATTTTAAAACTATATTCCAAAATGTAAAATGCGATGTATTTTTGAAAGAAAGAATTTAGAAATGTTTTTCACATTTGTATGAACAAGAAGGGGATATCCAAAAGTATTTAAACCGTTTATATTTTTATATGTTGTAAATGTTTATTCGATAATTGTAATCTCTTTAATTTTCATAATTGTGTGCTTTCGGGCATCATAATCATCGATCTTTTGAGGGAGGGTTGATGGGTCTAGTTGATAAGATTTGAACAGCATTAACTGATCAGGTTTCTCCTTTGCCAAAGCATAGTTTCGCAGCATTTATAGTATCTTTGGCAAAGCATAAGTTAGTCAAACCGAATCCATTCTATTGAACAGTGCAGTGAACAAAAATTTAAAAAAAACATGAAAATATTATTGTTCTTCTACATCCTTGTGGTAAGTAAATTAAACTTTTTAGTTGAAATCTGGAATTATATACATGTATTAAAACTGTTAATATCGCTTTAATTATAAAATTACTCAACTATTTTAAGGAGAAATTATTTTTATAGCTATTAAAATAGACAATTGTACTAATAATTAATTTTTATCATATTGTATTTTTGTACACAATTTTTTACAATTTTAGATGTTGATCCGGGGCGCTGGGAATTTAGTTATGTATTTTATATGTTGAATTTAATAGATTTATTTGATAAAAAAAAATCGAACATTGGCCTTATATGATTTTTATGGATTTTAACATTTTTTGTGACAATTTTTGTGTTAACAGTGGTGTATGAGTTATATGTTAAAATTAAACGAGAGCTAAATTATTTAAAATGTTTTAAAACTATATTCCGAAATGTAGAACACAATGTATTTTTGAAAGAAAGAATTTAGAAATGTTTTTCACATTTGTATGAACAAGAAGGGGATATCCAAAAGTATTTAAACCGTTTATATTTTTATATGTTGTAAATGATTATTCGATAATTGTAATCTCTTTAATTTTCATAATCGTGTGTTTTCGGTCTTCATAATCGTTCATAATCAGAGGTGGGGGGGGGGGGGTGACGGGTCTAGTTGATAAGATTTGAACAGCATTAACTGATCGGGTTTTTCCTTTGCCAATGCATAGTTTCACTACTTTTATCATCTTTTGCAAAGCATGGGTGTTAGTTGAACCGAAGCCATTCAATACAATAGTCTATTTTGCTGTGAAAAAAAATGAAATTAATCTTCTTATTTTACATCCTTGCAGTAAGTAAATTAAACATTTTAGTTGGGATCTGGAATTATATACATAGTTAATATCGCTTTAAAAATAAAATTACTCAACTGCTTTAATGAGAAATTATTTTTATAGCTATTAAAAAAGACAATTGTTCCAATATTTAGTTTTTATCATATTGTATTTTTGAACACAGTTTTTTAAAATATTAGATGTTAATCCGGGGCACCGGAGAGTCGGGTATGTATTTTATATGTTGGATTTAATAGATTTATTTGATAAAAAAAATCAAACAATGACCTTATGTGATTTTTATGGATTTTAACATTTTTTGTGACAATTTTTGTGTTAACGGTGGTGTATGAGTTATGTGTTAAAATTAAGCAAGAGCTAAATTATTTAAAATGTTTTAAAACTATATTCCGAAATGTAGAACACAATGTATTTTTGAAAGAAAGAATTTAGAAATGTTTTTCACATTTGTATGAACAAGAAGGGGATATCAAAAAGTATTTAAACCGTTTATATTTTTATATGTTGTAAATGTTTATTCGATAATTGTAATCTCTTTAATTTTCATAATTGTGTGCTTTCGGGCATCATAATCATCGATCTTTTGAGGGAGGGTTGATGGGTCTAGTTGATAAGATTTGAACAGCATTAACTGATCAGGTTTCTCCTTTGCCAAAGCATAGTTTCGCAGCATTTATAGTATCTTTGGCAAAGCATAAGTTAGTCAAACCGAATCCATTCTATTGAACAGTGCAGTGAACAAAAATTTAAAAAAAACATGAAAATATTATTGTTCTTCTACATCCTTGTGGTAAGTAAATTAAACTTTTTCATTGAAATCTGGAATTATATACATGTATTAAAACTGTTAATATCGCTTTAATTATAAAATTACTCAACTATTTTAAGGAGAAATTATTTTTATAGCTATTAAAATAGACAATTGTACTAATAATTAATTTTTATCATATTGTATTTTTGTACACAATTTTTTACAATTTTAGATGTTGATCCGGGGCGCTGGGAATTTAGTTATGTATTTTATATGTTGAATTTAATAGATTTATTTGATAAAAAAAAATCGAACATTGGCCTTATATGATTTTTAGGGATTTTAACTATTTTTGTGACAATTTTTGTGTTAACAGTGGTGTATGAGTTATATGTTAAAATTAAACGAGAGCTAAATTATTTAAAATGTTTTAAAACTATATTCCGAAATGTAGAACACAATGTATTTTTGAAAGAAAGAATTTAGAAATGTTTTTCACATTTGTATGAACAAGAAGGGGATATCCAAAAGTATTTAAACCGTTTATATTTTTATATGTTGTAAATGTTTATTCGATAATTGTAATCTCTTTAATTTTCATAATTGTGTGCATTCGGTCATCATAATCATCGATCTTCAGAGGGGGGGTCGACGGGTCTAGTTGATAAGATTTGAACAGCATTAACTGATCGGGTTTGACAATTTTTGTGTTAACGGTGGTGTATGAGTTATGTGTTAAAATTAAGCAAGAACTAAATTATTTAAAATATTTTAAAACTATATTCCAAAATGTAAAATGCGATGTATTTTTGAAAGAAAGAATTTAGAAATGTTTTTCACATTTGTATGAACAAGAAGGGGATATCCAAAGTATTTAAACCGTTTATATTTTTATATGTTGTAAATGTTTATTCGATAATTGTAATCTCTTTAATTTTCATAATTGTGTGCATTCGGGCATCATAATCATCGATCTTTTGAGGGAGGGTTGACGGGTCTAGTTGATAAGATTTGAACAGCATTAACTGATTAGGTTTCTCCCTTGCCAAAGCATAGTTTCGCAGCATTTATAGTATCTTTGGCAAAGCATAAGTTAGTCAAACCGAATCCATTCTATTGAACAGTGCAGTGAACAAAAATTTAAAAAAAACATGAAAATATTATTGTTCTTCTACATCCTTGTGGTAAGTAAATTAAACTTTTTAGTTGAAATCTGGAATTATATACATGTATTAAAACTGTTAATATCGCTTTAATTATAAAATTACTCAACTATTTTAAGGAGAAATTATTTTTATAGCTATTAAAATAGACAATTGTACTAATAATTAATTTTTATCATATTGTATTTTTGTACACAATTTTTTACAATTTTAGATGTTGATCCGGGGCGCTGGGAATTTAGTTATGTATTTTATATGTTGAATTTAATAGATTTATTTGATAAAAAAAAATTGAACATTGGCCTTATATGATTTTTATGGATTTTAACATTTTTTGTGACAATTTTTGTGTTAACAGTGGTGTATGAGTTATATGTTAAAATTAAACGAGAGCTAAATTATTTAAAATGTTTTAAAACTATATTCTGAAATGTAGAACACAATGTATTTTTGAAAGAAAGAATTTAGAAATGTTTTTCACATTTGTATGAACAAGAAGGGGATATCCAAAAGTATTTAAACCGTTTATATTTTTATATGTTGTAAATGTTTATTCGATAATTGTAATCTCTTTAATTTTCATAATTGTGTGCTTTCGGTCATCATAATCATCGATCTTCAGTGGGGGGGTTGACAGGTCTAGTTGATAAGATTTGAACAGCATTAACTGATCGGGTTTGACAATTTTTGTGTTAACGGTGGTGTATGAGTTATGTGTTAAAATTAAGCAAGAACTAAATTATTTAAAATATTTTAAAACTATATTCCAAAATGTAAAATGCGATGTATTTTTGAAAGAAAGAATTTAGAAATGTTTTTCACATTTGTATGAACAAGAAGGGGATATCCAAAGTATTTAAACCGTTTATATTTTTATATGTTGTAAATGTTTATTCGATAATTGTAATCTCTTTAATTTTCATAATTGTGTGCATTCGGGCATCATAATCATCGATCTTTTGAGGGAGGGTTGACGGGTCTAGTTGATAAGATTTGAACAGCATTAACTGATTAGGTTTCTCCCTTGCCAAAGCATAGTTTCGCAGCATTTATAGTATCTTTGGCAAAGCATAAGTTAGTCAAACCGAATCCATTCTATTGAACAGTGCAGTGAACAAAAATTTAAAAAAAACATGAAAATATTATTGTTCTTCTACATCCTTGTGGTAAGTAAATTAAACTTTTTAGTTGAAATCTGGAATTATATACATGTATTAAAACTGTTAATATCGCTTTAATTATAAAATTACTCAACTATTTTAAGGAGAAATTATTTTTATAGCTATTAAAATAGACAATTGTACTAATAATTAATTTTTATCATATTGTATTTTTGTACACAATTTTTTACAATTTTAGATGTTGATCCGGGGCGCTGGGAATTTAGTTATGTATTTTATATGTTGAATTTAATAGATTTATTTGATAAAAAAAAATTGAACATTGGCCTTATATGATTTTTATGGATTTTAACATTTTTTGTGACAATTTTTGTGTTAACAGTGGTGTATGAGTTATATGTTAAAATTAAACGAGAGCTAAATTATTTAAAATGTTTTAAAACTATATTCTGAAATGTAGAACACAATGTATTTTTGAAAGAAAGAATTTAGAAATGTTTTTCACATTTGTATGAACAAGAAGGGGATATCCAAAAGTATTTAAACCGTTTATATTTTTATATGTTGTAAATGTTTATTCGATAATTGTAATCTCTTTAATTTTCATAATTGTGTGCTTTCGGTCATCATAATCATCGATCTTCAGTGGGGGGGTTGACAGGTCTAGTTGATAAGATTTGAACAGCATTAACTGATCGGGTTTGACAATTTTTGTGTTAACGGTGGTGCATGAGTTATGTGTTAAAATTAAGCAAGAACTAAATTATTTAAAATATTTTAAAACTATATTCCAAAATGTAAAATGCGATGTATTTTTGAAAGAAAGAATTTAGAAATGTTTTTCGCATTTGTATGAACAAGAAGGGGATATCCAAAAGTATTTAAACCGTTTATATTTTTATATGTTGTAAATGTTTATTCGATAATTGTAATCTCTTTAATTTTGATAATTGTGTGCTTTCGGGCATCATAATCATCGATCTTTTGAGGGAGGGTTGACGGGTCTAGTTGATAAGATTTGAACAGCATTAACTGATCAGGTTTCTCCTTTGCCAAAGCATAGTTTCGCAGCATTTATAGTATCTTTGGCAAAGCATAAGTTAGTCAAACCGAATCCATTCTATTGAACAGTGCAGTGAACAAAAATTTAAAAAAAACATGAAAATATTATTGTTCTTCTACATCCTTGTGGTAAGTAAATTAAACTTTTTAGTTGAAATCGGGAATTATATACATGTATTAAAACTGTTAATATTGCTTTAATTATAAAATTACTCAACTATTTTAAGGAGAAATTATTTTTATAGCTATTAAAATAAACAATTGTACTAATAATTAGTTTTTATCATATTGTATTTTTGTACACAATTTTTTACAATTTTAGATGTTGATCCGGGGCGCTGGGAATTTAGTTATGTATTTTATATGTTGAATTTAATAGATTTATTTGATAAAAAAAAATCGAACATTGGCCTTATATGATTTTTAGGGATTTTAACTATTTTTGTGACAATTTTTGTGTTAACAGTGGTGTATGAGTTATATGTTAAAATTAAACGAGAGCTAAATTATTTAAAATGTTTTAAAACTATATTCCGAAATGTAGAACACAATGTATTTTTGAAAGAAAGAATTTAGAAATGTTTTTCACATTTGTATGAACAAGAAGGGGATATCCAAAAGTATTTAAACCGTTTATATTTTTATATGTTGTAAATGTTTATTCGATAATTGTAATCTCTTTAATTTTCATAATTGTGTGCATTCGGTCATCATAATCATCGATCTTCAGAGGGGGGGTCGACGGGTCTAGTTGATAAGATTTGAACAGCATTAACTGATCGGGTTTGACAATTTTTGTGTTAACGGTGGTGTATGAGTTATGTGTTAAAATTAAGCAAGAACTAAATTATTTAAAATATTTTAAAACTATATTCCAAAATGTAAAATGCGATGTATTTTTGAAAGAAAGAATTTAGAAATGTTTTTCACATTTGTATGAACAAGAAGGGGATATCCAAAGTATTTAAACCGTTTATATTTTTATATGTTGTAAATGTTTATTCGATAATTGTAATCTCTTTAATTTTCATAATTGTGTGCATTCGGGCATCATAATCATCGATCTTTTGAGGGAGGGTTGACGGGTCTAGTTGATAAGATTTGAACAGCATTAACTGATTAGGTTTCTCCCTTGCCAAAGCATAGTTTCGCAGCATTTATAGTATCTTTGGCAAAGCATAAGTTAGTCAAACCGAATCCATTCTATTGAACAGTGCAGTGAACAAAAATTTAAAAAAAACATGAAAATATTATTGTTCTTCTACATCCTTGTGGTAAGTAAATTAAACTTTTTAGTTGAAATCTGGAATTATATACATGTATTAAAACTGTTAATATCGCTTTAATTATAAAATTACTCAACTATTTTAAGGAGAAATTATTTTTATAGCTATTAAAATAGACAATTGTACTAATAATTAATTTTTATCATATTGTATTTTTGTACACAATTTTTTACAATTTTAGATGTTGATCCGGGGCGCTGGGAATTTAGTTATGTATTTTATATGTTGAATTTAATAGATTTATTTGATAAAAAAAAATTGAACATTGGCCTTATATGATTTTTATGGATTTTAACATTTTTTGTGACAATTTTTGTGTTAACAGTGGTGTATGAGTTATATGTTAAAATTAAACGAGAGCTAAATTATTTAAAATGTTTTAAAACTATATTCTGAAATGTAGAACACAATGTATTTTTGAAAGAAAGAATTTAGAAATGTTTTTCACATTTGTATGAACAAGAAGGGGATATCCAAAAGTATTTAAACCGTTTATATTTTTATATGTTGTAAATGTTTATTCGATAATTGTAATCTCTTTAATTTTCATAATTGTGTGCTTTCGGTCATCATAATCATCGATCTTCAGTGGGGGGGTTGACAGGTCTAGTTGATAAGATTTGAACAGCATTAACTGATCGGGTTTGACAATTTTTGTGTTAACGGTGGTGCATGAGTTATGTGTTAAAATTAAGCAAGAACTAAATTATTTAAAATATTTTAAAACTATATTCCAAAATGTAAAATGCGATGTATTTTTGAAAGAAAGAATTTAGAAATGTTTTTCGCATTTGTATGAACAAGAAGGGGATATCCAAAAGTATTTAAACCGTTTATATTTTTATATGTTGTAAATGTTTATTCGATAATTGTAATCTCTTTAATTTTGATAATTGTGTGCTTTCGGGCATCATAATCATCGATCTTTTGAGGGAGGGTTGACGGGTCTAGTTGATAAGATTTGAACAGCATTAACTGATCAGGTTTCTCCTTTGCCAAAGCATAGTTTCGCAGCATTTATAGTATCTTTGGCAAAGCATAAGTTAGTCAAACCGAATCCATTCTATTGAACAGTGCAGTGAACAAAAATTTAAAAAAAACATGAAAATATTATTGTTCTTCTACATCCTTGTGGTAAGTAAATTAAACTTTTTAGTTGAAATCGGGAATTATATACATGTATTAAAACTGTTAATATTGCTTTAATTATAAAATTACTCAACTATTTTAAGGAGAAATTATTTTTATAGCTATTAAAATAAACAATTGTACTAATAATTAGTTTTTATCATATTGTATTTTTGTACACAATTTTTTACAATTTTAGATGTTGATCCGGGGCGCTGGGAATTTAGTTATGTATTTTATATGTTGAATTTAATAGATTTATTTGACAAAAAAAAATCAAACATTGGCCTTATATGATTTTTATGGATTCTAACATTTTTTGTGACAATTTTTGTGTTAACGGTGGTGTATGAGTTATGTGTTAAAATTAAGCAAGAGCTAAATTATTTAAAATATTTTAAAACTATATTCTGAAATGTAGAACACAATGTATTTTTGAAAGAAAGAATTTAGAAATGTTTTTCACATTTGTATATACAAGATGGGGATATCCAAAAGTATTTAAACCGTTTATATTTTTATATGTTGTAAATGTTAATTCGATAATTGTAATCTCTTTAATTTTCATAATTGTGTGCTTTCGGTCATCATAATCATCGATCTTCAGAGGGGGGGTTGACGGGTCTAGTTGATAAGATTTGAACAGCATTAACTGATCAGGTTTCTCCTTTGCCAAAGCATAGTTTCACAGCATTTATAGTATCTTTGGCAAAGCATAGGTTAGTCAAACCGAATCCATTCTATAGAACAGTGCAGTGAACAAAAATTTAAAAAAAACATGAAAATATTATTTTTCTCCTACATCCTTGCAGTAAGTAAATTAAACTTTTTAGTTGAAATCTGGAATTATATACATGTATTAAAACTGTTAATATCGCTTTAATTATAAAATTACTCAACTATTTTAAGGAGAAATTATTTTTATAGCTATTAAAATAGACAATTGTACTAATAATTAATTTTTATCATATTGTATTTTTGTACACAATTTTTTACAATTTTAGATGTTGATCCGTGGCGCTGGGAATTTAGTTATGTATTTTATATGTTGAATTTAATAGATTTATTTGATAAAAAAAAATCGAACATTGGCCTTATATGATTTTTATGGATTTTAACATTTTTTGTGACAATTTTTGTGTTAACAGTGGTGTATGAGTTATGTGTTAAAATTAAACGAGAGCTAAATTATTTAAAATGTTTTAAAACTATATTCCGAAATATAGAACACAATGTATTTTTGAAAGAAAGAATTTAGAAATGTTTTTCACATTTGTATGAACAAGAAGGGGATATCCAAAAGTATTTAAACCGTTTATATTTTTATATGTTGTAAATGTTTATTCGATAATTGTAATCTCTTTAATTTTCATAATTGTGATCTTTCGGTCATCATAATCATCGATCTTCAGAGGGGGGGTTGACGGGTCTAGTTGATAAGATTTGAACAGCATTAACTGATCGGGTTTGACAATTTTTGTGTTAACGGTGGTGTATGAGTTATGTGTTAAAATTAAGCAAGAACTAAATTATTTAAAATATTTTAAAACTATATTCCAAAATGTAAAATGCGATGTATTTTTGAAAGAAAGAATTTAGAAATGTTTTTCACATTTGTATGAACAAGAAGGGGATATCCAAAAGTATTTAAACCGTTTATATTTTTATATGTTGTAAATGTTTATTCGATAATTGTAATCTCTTTAATTTTCATAATTGTGTGCTTTCGGGCATCATAATCATCGATCTTTTGAGGGAGGGTTGACGGGTCTAGTTGATAAGATTTGAACAGCATTAACTGATCAGGTTTCTCCTTTGCCAAAGCATAGTTTCGCAGCATTTATAGTATCTTTGGCAAAGCATAAGTTAGTCAAACCGAATCCATTCTATTGAACAGTGCAGCGAACAAAAATTTAAAAAAAACATGAAAATATTATTGTTCTTCTACATCCTTGTGGTAAGTAAATTAAACTTTTTAGTTGAAATCTGGAATTATGTACATGTATTAAAACTGTTAATATCGCTTTAATTATAAAATTACTCAACTATTTTAAGGAGAAATTATTTTTATAGCTATTAAAATAAACAATTGTACTAATAATTAATTTTTATCATATTGTATTTTTGCACACAATTTTTTACAATTTTAGATGTTGATCCGGGGCGCTGGGAATTTAGTTATGTATTTTATATGTTGAATTTAATAGATTTATTTGATAAAAAAAAATCGAACATTGGCCTTATATGATTTTTATGGATTTTAACATTTTTTGTGACAATTTTTGTGTTAACAGTGGTGTATGAGTTATGTGTTAAAATTAAACGAGAGCTAAATTATTTAAAATGTTTTAAAACTATATTCCGAAATGTAGAACACAATGTATTTTTGAAAGAAAGAATTTAGAAATGTTTTTCACATTTGTATGAACAAGAAGGGGATATCCAAAAGTATTTAAACCGTTTATATTTTTATATGTTGTAAATGTTTATTCGATAATTGTAATCTCTTTAATTTTCATAATTGTGTGCTTTCGGGCATCATAATCATCGATCTTTTGAGGGAGGGTTGACGGGTCTAGTTGATAAGATTTGAACAGCATTAACTGATCAGGTTTCTCCTTTGCCAAAGCATAGTTTCGCAGCATTTATAGTATCTTTGGCAAAGCATAAGTTAGTCATACCGAATCCATTCTATTGAACAGTGCAGTGAACAAAAATTTAAAAAAAACATGAAAATATTATTGTTCTTCTACATCCTTGTGGTAAGTAAATTAAACTTTTTAGTTGAAATCTGGAATTATATACATGTATTAAAACTGTTAATATCGCTTTAATTATAAAATTACTCAACTATTTTAAGGAGAAATTATTTTTATAGCTATTAAAATAAACAATTGTACTAATAATTAATTTTTATCATATTGTATTTTTGCACACAATTTTTTACAATTTTAGATGTTGATCCGGGGTGCTGGGAATTTAGTTATGTATTTTATATGTTGAATTTAATAGATTTATTTGATAAAAAAAAATCGAACATTGGCCTTATATGATTTTTATGGATTTTAACATTTTTTGTGACAATTTTTGAGTTAACAGTGGTGTATGAGTTATGTGTTAAAATTAAGCAAGAGCTAAATTATTTAAAATGTTTTAAAACTATATTCCGAAATGTAGAACACAATGTATTTTTGAAAGAAAGAATTTAGAAATGTTTTTCACATTTGTATGAACAAGAAGGGGATATCCAAAAGTATTTAAACCGTTTATATTTTTATATGTTGTAAATGTTTATTCGATAATTGTAATCTCTTTAATTTTCATAATTGTGTGCATTCGGTCATCATAATCATCGATCTTCAGAGGGGGGGTCGACGGGTCTAGTTGATAAGATTTGAACAGCATTAACTGATCGGGTTTGACAATTTTTGTGTTAACGGTGGTGTATGAGTTATGTGTTAAAATTAAGCAAGAACTAAATTATTTAAAATATTTTAAAACTATATTCCAAAATGTAAAATGCGATGTATTTTTGAAAGAAAGAATTTAGAAATGTTTTTCACATTTGTATGAACAAGAAGGGGATATCCAAAGTATTTAAACCGTTTATATTTTTATATGTTGTAAATGTTTATTCGATAATTGTAATCTCTTTAATTTTCATAATTGTGTGCATTCGGGCATCATAATCATCGATCTTTTGAGGGAGGGTTGACGGGTCTAGTTGATAAGATTTGAACAGCATTAACTGATTAGGTTTCTCCCTTGCCAAAGCATAGTTTCGCAGCATTTATAGTATCTTTGGCAAAGCATAAGTTAGTCAAACCGAATCCATTCTATTGAACAGTGCAGCGAACAAAAATTTAAAAAAAACATGAAAATATTATTGTTCTTCTACATCCTTGTGGTAAGTAAATTAAACTTTTTAGTTGAAATCTGGAATTATGTACATGTATTAAAACTGTTAATATCGCTTTAATTATAAAATTACTCAACTATTTTAAGGAGAAATTATTTTTATAGCTATTAAAATAAACAATTGTACTAATAATTAATTTTTATCATATTGTATTTTTGCACACAATTTTTTACAATTTTAGATGTTGATCCGGGGCGCTGGGAATTTAGTTATGTATTTTATATGTTGAATTTAATAGATTTATTTGATAAAAAAAAATCGAACATTGGCCTTATATGATTTTTATGGATTTTAACATTTTTTGTGACAATTTTTGTGTTAACAGTGGTGTATGAGTTATGTGTTAAAATTAAACGAGAGCTAAATTATTTAAAATGTTTTAAAACTATATTCCGAAATGTAGAACACAATGTATTTTTGAAAGAAAGAATTTAGAAATGTTTTTCACATTTGTATGAACAAGAAGGGGATATCCAAAAGTATTTAAACCTTTTATATTTTTATATGTTGTAAATGTTTATTCGATAATTGTAATCTCTTTAATTTTCATAATTGTGTGCTTTCGGGCATCATAATCATCGATCTTTTGAGGGAGGGTTGACGGGTCTAGTTGATAAGATTTGAACAGCATTAACTGATCAGGTTTCTCCTTTGCCAAAGCATAGTTTCGCAGCATTTATAGTATCTTTGGCAAAGCATAAGTTAGTCATACCGAATCCATTCTATTGAACAGTGCAGTGAACAAAAATTTAAAAAAAACATGAAAATATTATTGTTCTTCTACATCCTTGTGGTAAGTAAATTAAACTTTTTAGTTGAAATCTGGAATTATATACATGTATTAAAACTGTTAATATCGCTTTAATTATAAAATTACTCAACTATTTTAAGGAGAAATTATTTTTATAGCTATTAAAATAAACAATTGTACTAATAATTAATTTTTATCATATTGTATTTTTGCACACAATTTTTTACAATTTTAGATGTTGATCCGGGGTGCTGGGAATTTAGTTATGTATTTTATATGTTGAATTTAATAGATTTATTTGATAAAAAAAAATCGAACATTGGCCTTATATGATTTTTATGGATTTTAACATTTTTTGTGACAATTTTTGAGTTAACAGTGGTGTATGAGTTATGTGTTAAAATTAAGCAAGAGCTAAATTATTTAAAATGTTTTAAAACTATATTCCGAAATGTAGAACACAATGTATTTTTGAAAGAAAGAATTTAGAAATGTTTTTCACATTTGTATGAACAAGAAGGGGATATCCAAAAGTATTTAAACCGTTTATATTTTTATATGTTGTAAATGTTTATTCGATAATTGTAATCTCTTTAATTTTCATAATTGTGTGCTTTCGGTCATCATAATCATCGATCTTCAGAGGGGGGGTTGACGGGTCTAGTTGATAAGATTTGAACAGCATTAACTGATCGGGTTTGACAATTTTTGTGTTAATGGTGGTGTATGAGTTATGTGTTAAAATTAAGCAAGAACTAAATTATTTAAAATATTTTAAAACTATATTCCAAAATGTAAAATGCGATGTATTTTTGAAAGAAAGAATTTAGAAATGTTTTTCACATTTGTATGAACAAGAAGGGGATATCCAAAAGTATTTAAACCGTTTATATTTTTATATGTTGTAAATGTTTATTCGATAATTGTAATCTCTTTAATTTTCATAATTGTGTGCTTTCGGGCATCATAATCATCGATCTTTTGAGGGAGGGTTGACGGGTCTAGTTGATAAGATTTGAACAGCATTAACTGATCAGGTTTCTCCTTTGCCAAAGCATAGTTTCGCAGCATTTATAGTATCTTTGGCAAAGCATAAGTTAGTCAAACCGAATCCATTCTATTGAACAGTGCAGTGAACAAAAATTTAAAAAAAACATGAAAATATTATTGTTCTTCTACATCCTTGTGGTAAGTAAATTAAACTTTTTCATTGAAATCTGGAATTATATACATGTATTAAAACTGTCAATATCGCTTTAATTATAAAATTACTCAACTATTTTAAGGAGAAATTATTTTTATAGCTATTAAAATATACAATTGTACTAATAATTAATTTTTATCATATTGTATTTTTGTACACAATTTTTTACAATTTTAGATGTTGATCTGGGGCGCTGGGAATTTAGTTATGTATTTTATATGTTGAATTTAATAGATTTATTTGATAAAAAAAAATCGAACATTGGCCTTATATGATTTTTAGGGATTTTAACTATTTTTGTGACAATTTTTGTGTTAACAGTGGTGTATGAGTTATATGTTAAAATTAAACGAGAGCTAAATTATTTAAAATGTTTTAAAACTATATTCCGAAATGTAGAACACAATGTATTTTTGAAAGAAAGAATTTGGAAATGTTTTTCACATTTGTATGAACAAGAAGGGGATATCCAAAAGTATTTAAACCGTTTATATTTTTATATGTTGTAAATGTTTATTCGATAATTGTAATCCCTTTAATTTTCATAATTGTGTGCTTTCGGTCATCATAATCATCGATCTTCAGAGGGGGGGTTGATGGGTCTAGTTAATAAGATTTGAACAGCAATAACTGATCAGGTTTCTCCTTTGCCAAAGCAGAGTTTCGCAGCATTTATAGTATCTTTGGCAAAGCATAGGTTAATCAAACTGAATCCATTCTATAGAACAGTGCAGTGAACAAAAATTTAAAAAAAACATGAAAATATTATTTTTCTTCTACATCCTTGCGGTAAGTAAATTAAACTTTTTAGTTGAATTCTGGAATTATATACATGTATTAAAACTGTTAATATCGCTTTAAATATAAAATTACTCAACTATTTTAAGGAGAAATTATTTTTATAGCTATTAAAATAGACAATTGTACTAATAATTAATTTTTATCATATTGTATTTTTGCACACAATTTTTTACAATTTTAGATGTTGATCCGGGGCGCTGGGAATTTAGTTATGTATTTTATATGTTGAATTTAATAGATTTATTTGATAAAAAAAAATCGAACATTGGCCTTATATGATTTTTATGGATTTTAACATTTTTTGTGACTATTTTTGTGTTAACAGTGGTGTATGAGTTATGTGTTAAAATTAAGCAAGAGCTAAATTATTTAAAATGTTTTAAAACTATATTCCGAAATGTAGAACACAATGTATTTTTGAACGAAAGAATTTAGAAATGTTTTTCACATTTGTATGAACAAGAAGGGGATATCCAAAAGTATTTAAACCGTTTATATTTTTATATGTTGTAAATGTTTATTCGATAATTGTAATCTCTTTAATTTTCATAATTGTGTGCTTTCGGTCATCATAATCATCGATCTTCAGAGGGGGGGTTGACGGGTCTAGTTGATAAGATTTGAACAGCATTAACTGATCGGGTTTGACAATTTTTGTGTTAACGGTGGTGTATGAGTTATTTGTTAAAATTAAGCAAGAACTAAATTATTTAAAATATTTTAAAACTATATTCCAAAATGTAAAATGCGATGTATTTTTGAAAGAAAGAATTTAGAAATGTTTTTCACATTTGTATGAACAAGAAGGGGATATCCAAAAGTATTTAAACCGTTTATATTTTTATATGTTGTAAATGTTTATTCGATAATTGTAATCTCTTTAATTTTCATAATTGTGTGCTTTCGGGCATCATAATCATCGATCTTTTGAGGGAGGGTTGACGGGTCTAGTTGATAAGATTTGAACAGCATTAACTGATCAGGTTTCTCCTTTGCCAAAGCATAGTTTCGCAGCATTTATAGTATCTTTGGCAAAGCATAAGTTAGTCAAACCGAATCCATTCTATTGAACAGTGCAGCGAACAAAAATTTAAAAAAAACATGAAAATATTATTGTTCTTCTACATCCTTGTGGTAAGTAAATTAAACTTTTTAGTTGAAATCTGGAATTATGTACATGTATTAAAACTGTTAATATCGCTTTAATTATAAAATTACTCAACTATTTTAAGGAGAAATTATTTTTATAGCTATTAAAATAGACAATTGTACTAATAATTAATTTTTATCATATTGTATTTTTGTACACAATTTTTTACAATTTTAGATGTTGATCCGTGGCGCTGGGAATTTAGTTATGTATTTTATATGTTGAATTTAATAGATTTCTTTGATAAAAAAAAATCGAACATTGGCCTTATATGATTTTTATGGATTTTAACTTTTTTTGTGACAATTTTTGTGTTAACAGTGGTGTATGAGTTATGTGTTAAAATTAAACGAGAGCTAAATTATTTAAAATGTTTTAAAACTATATTCCGAAATATAGAACACAATGTATTTTTGAAAGAAAGAATTTAGAAATGTTTTTCACATTTGTATGAACAAGAAGGGGATATCCAAAAGTATTTAAACCGTTTATATTTTTATATGTTGTAAATGTTTATTCGATAATTGTAATCTCTTTAATTTTCATAATTGTGATCTTTCGGTCATCATAATCATCGATCTTCAGAGGGGGGGTTGACGGGTCTAGTTGATAAGATTTGAACAGCATTAACTGATCGGGTTTGACAATTTTTGTGTTAACGGTGGTGTATGAGTTATGTGTTAAAATTAAGCAAGAACTAAATTATTTAAAATATTTTAAAACTATATTCCAAAATGTAAAATGCGATGTATTTTTGAAAGAAAGAATTTAGAAATGTTTTTCACATTTGTATGAACAAGAAGGGGATATCCAAAAGTATTTAAACCGTTTATATTTTTATATGTTGTAAATGTTTATTCGATAATTGTAATCTCTTTAATTTTCATAATTGTGTGCTTTCGGGCATCATAATCATCGATCTTTTGAGGGAGGGTTGACGGGTCTAGTTGATAAGATTTGAACAGCATTAACTGATCAGGTTTCTCCTTTGCCAAAGCATAGTTTCGCAGCATTTATAGTATGTTTGGCAAAGCATAAGTTAGTCAAACCGAATCCATTCTATTGAACAGTGCAGCGAACAAAAATTTAAAAAAAACATGAAAATATTATTGTTCTTCTACATCCTTGTGGTAAGTAAATTAAACTTTTTAGTTGAAATCTGGAATTATGTACATGTATTAAAACTGTTAATATCGCTTTAATTATAAAATTACTCAACTATTTTAAGGAGAAATTATTTTTATAGCTATTAAAATAAACAATTGTACTAATAATTAATTTTTATCATATTGTATTTTTGCACACAATTTTTTACAATTTTAGATGTTGATCCGGGGCGCTGGGAATTTAGTTATGTATTTTATATGTTGAATTTAATAGATTTATTTGATAAAAAAAAATCGAACATTGGCCTTATATGATTTTTATGGATTTTAACATTTTTTGTGACAATTTTTGTGTTAACAGTGGTGTATGAGTTATGTGTTAAAATTAAACGAGAGCTAAATTATTTAAAATGTTTTAAAACTATATTCCGAAATGTAGAACACAATGTATTTTTGAAAGAAAGAATTTAGAAATGTTTTTCACATTTGTATGAACAAGAAGGGGATATCCAAAAGTATTTAAACCGTTTATATTTTTATATGTTGTAAATGTTTATTCGATAATTGTAATCTCTTTAATTTTCATAATTGTGTGCTTTCGGGCATCATAATCATCGATCTTTTGAGGGAGGGTTGACGGGTCTAGTTGATAAGATTTGAACAGCATTAACTGATCAGGTTTCTCCTTTGCCAAAGCATAGTTTCGCAGCATTTATAGTATCTTTGGCAAAGCATAAGTTAGTCATACCGAATCCATTCTATTGAACAGTGCAGTGAACAAAAATTTAAAAAAAACATGAAAATATTATTGTTCTTCTACATCCTTGTGGTAAGTAAATTAAACTTTTTAGTTGAAATCTGGAATTATATACATGTATTAAAACTGTTAATATCGCTTTAATTATAAAATTACTCAACTATTTTAAGGAGAAATTATTTTTATAGCTATTAAAATAAACAATTGTACTAATAATTAATTTTTATCATATTGTATTTTTGCACACAATTTTTTACAATTTTAGATGTTGATCCGGGGTGCTGGGAATTTAGTTATGTATTTTATATGTTGAATTTAATAGATTTATTTGATAAAAAAAAATCGAACATTGGCCTTATATGATTTTTATGGATTTTAACATTTTTTGTGACAATTTTTGAGTTAACAGTGGTGTATGAGTTATGTGTTAAAATTAAGCAAGAGCTAAATTATTTAAAATGTTTTAAAACTATATTCCGAAATGTAGAACACAATGTATTTTTGAAAGAAAGAATTTAGAAATGTTTTTCACATTTGTATGAACAAGAAGGGGATATCCAAAAGTATTTAAACCGTTTATATTTTTATATGTTGTAAATGTTTATTCGATAATTGTAATCTCTTTAATTTTCATAATTGTGTGCTTTCGGTCATCATAATCATCGATCTTCAGAGGGGGGGTTGACGGGTCTAGTTGATAAGATTTGAACAGCATTAACTGATCGGGTTTGACAATTTTTGTGTTAACGGTGGTGTATGAGTTATGTGTTAAAATTAAGCAAGAACTAAATTATTTAAAATATTTTAAAACTATATTCCAAAATGTAAAATGCGATGTATTTTTGAAAGAAAGAATTTAGAAATGTTTTTCACATTTGTATGAACAAGAAGGGGATATCCAAAAGTATTTAAACCGTTTATATTTTTATATGTTGTAAATGTTTATTCGATAATTGTAATCTCTTTAATTTTCATAATTGTGTGCTTTCGGGCATCATAATCATCGATCTTTTGAGGGAGGGTTGACGGGTCTAGTTGATAAGATTTGAACAGCATTAACTGATCAGGTTTCTCCTTTGCCAAAGCATAGTTTCGCAGCATTTATAGTATCTTTGGCAAAGCATAAGTTAGTCAAACCGAATCCATTCTATTGAACAGTGCAGTGAACAAAAATTTAAAAAAAACATAAAAATATTATTGTTCTTCTACATCCTTGTGGTAAGTAAATTAAACTTTTTCATTGAAATCTGGAATTATATACATGTATTAAAACTGTCAATATCGCTTTAATTATAAAATTACTCAACTATTTTAAGGAGAAATTATTTTTATAGCTATTAAAATAGACAATTGTACTAATAATTAATTTTTATCATATTGTATTTTTGTACACAATTTTTTACAATTTTAGATGTTGATCCGGGGCGCTGGGAATTTAGTTATGTATTTTATATGTTGAATTTAATAGATTTATTTGATAAAAAAAAATCGAACATTGGCCTTATATGATTTTTAGGGATTTTAACTATTTTTGTGACAATTTTTGTGTTAACAGTGGTGTATGAGTTATATGTTAAAATTAAACGAGAGCTAAATTATTTAAAATGTTTTAAAACTATATTCCGAAATGTAGAACACAATGTATTTTTGAAAGAAAGAATTTGGAAATGTTTTTCACATTTGTATGAACAAGAAGGGGATATCCAAAAGTATTTAAACCGTTTATATTTTTATATGTTGTAAATGTTTATTCGATAATTGTAATCCCTTTAATTTTCATAATTGTGTGCTTTCGGTCATCATAATCATCGATCTTTTGAGGGAGGGTTGACGGGTCTAGTTGATAAGATTTGAACAGCATTAACTGATCAGGTTTCTCCTTTGCCAAAGCATAGTTTCGCAGCATTTATAGTATCTTTGGCAAAGCATAAGTTAGTCAAACCGAATCCATTCTATTGAACAGTGCAGTGAACAAAAATTTAAAAAAAACATGAAAATATTATTGTTCTTCTACATCCTTGTGGTAAGTAAATTAAACTTTTTAGTTGAAATCTGGAATTATATACATGTATTAAAACTGTTAATATCGCTTTAATTATAAAATTACTCAACTATTTTAAGGAGAAATTATTTTTATAGCTATTAAAATAAACAATTGTACTAATAATTAATTTTTATCATATTGTATTTTTGCACACAATTTTTTACAATTTTAGATGTTGATCCGGGGTGCTGGGAATTTAGTTATGTATTTTATATGTTGAATTTAATAGATTTATTTGATAAAAAAAAATCGAACATTGGCCTTATATGATTTTTATGGATTTTAACATTTTTTGTGACAATTTTTGAGTTAACAGTGGTGTATGAGTTATGTGTTAAAATTAAGCAAGAGCTAAATTATTTAAAATGTTTTAAAACTATATTCCGAAATGTAGAACACAATGTATTTTTGAAAGAAAGAATTTAGAAATGTTTTTCACATTTGTATGAACAAGAAGGGGATATCCAAAAGTATTTAAACCGTTTATATTTTTATATGTTGTAAATGTTTATTCGATAATTGTAATCTCTTTAATTTTCATAATTGTGTGCTTTCGGTCATCATAATCATCGATCTTCAGAGGGGGGGTTGACGGGTCTAGTTGATAAGATTTGAACAGCATTAACTGATCGGGTTTGACAATTTTTGTGTTAACGGTGGTGTATGAGTTATGTGTTAAAATTAAGCAAGAACTAAATTATTTAAAATATTTTAAAACTATATTCCAAAATGTAAAATGCAATGTATTTTTGAAAGAAAGAATTTAGAAATGTTTTTCACATTTGTATGAACAAGAAGGGGATATCCAAAAGTATTTAAACCGTTTATATTTTTATATGTTGTAAATGTTTATTCGATAATTGTAATCTCTTTAATTTTCATAATTGTGTGCTTTCGGGCATCATAATCATCGATCTTTTGAGGGAGGGTTGACGGGTCTAGTTGATAAGATTTGAACAGCATTAACTGATCAGGTTTCTCCTTTGCCAAAGCATAGTTTCGCAGCATTTATAGTATCTTTGGCAAAGCATAAGTTAGTCAAACCGAATCCATTCTATTGAACAGTGCAGTGAACAAAAATTTAAAAAAAACATGAAAATATTATTGTTCTTCTACATCCTTGTGGTAAGTAAATTAAACTTTTTCATTGAAATCTGGAATTATATACATGTATTAAAACTGTCAATATCGCTTTAATTATAAAATTACTCAACTATTTTAAGGAGAAATTATTTTTATAGCTATTAAAATAGACAATTGTACTAATAATTAATTTTTATCATATTGTATTTTTGTACACAATTTTTTACAATTTTAGATGTTGATCCGGGGCGCTGGGAATTTAGTTATGTATTTTATATGTTGAATTTAATAGATTTATTTGATAAAAAAAAATCGAACATTGGCCTTATATGATTTTTAGGGATTTTAACTATTTTTGTGACAATTTTTGTGTTAACAGTGGTGTATGAGTTATATGTTAAAATTAAACGAGAGCTAAATTATTTAAAATGTTTTAAAACTATATTCCGAAATGTAGAACACAATGTATTTTTGAAAGAAAGAATTTGGAAATGTTTTTCACATTTGTATGAACAAGAAGGGGATATCCAAAAGTATTTAAACCGTTTATATTTTTATATGTTGTAAATGTTTATTCGATAATTGTAATCCCTTTAATTTTCATAATTGTGTGCTTTCGGTCATCATAATCATCGATCTTCAGAGGGGGGGTTGATGGGTCTAGTTAATAAGATTTGAACAGCAATAACTGATCAGGTTTCTCCTTTGCCAAAGCAGAGTTTCGCAGCATTTATAGTATCTTTGGCAAAGCATAGGTTAATCAAACTGAATCCATTCTATAGAACAGTGCAGTGAACAAAAATTTAAAAAAAACATGAAAATATTATTGTTCTTCTACATCCTTGTGGTAAGTAAATTAAACTTTTTAGTTGAAATCTGGAATTATATACATGTATTAAAACTGTTAATATCGCTTTAAAAATAAAATTACTCAACTATTTTAAGGAGAAATTATTTTTATAGCTATTAAAATAGACAATTGTACTAATAATTAATTTTTATCATATTGTATTTTTGCACACAATTTTTTACAATTTTAGATGTTGATCCGGGGCGCTGGGAATTTAGTTATGTATTTTATATGTTGAATTTAATAGATTTATTTGATAAAAAAAAATCGAACATTGGCCTTATATGATTTTTATGGATTTTAACATTTTTTGTGACAATTTTTGTGTTAACAGTGGTGTATGAGTTATATGTTAAAATTAAACGAGAGCTAAATTATTTAAAATGTTTTAAAACTATATTCCGAAATGTAGAACACAATGTATTTTTGAAAGAAAGAATTTAGAAATGTTTTTCGCATTTGTATGAACAAGAAGGGGATATCCAAAAGTATTTAAACCGTTTATATTTTTATATGTTGTAAATGTTTATTCGATAATTGTAATCTCTTTAATTTTCATAATTGTGTGCTTTCGGTCATCATAATCATCGATCTTCAGAGGGGGGGTTGACGGGTCTAGTTGATAAGATTTGAACAGCATTAACTGATCAGGTTTCTCCTTTGCCAAAGCATAGTTTCGCGGCATTTATAGTATCTTTGGCAAAGCATAAGTTAGTCAAACCGAATCCATTCTATTGAACAGTGCAGTGAACAAAAATTTAAAAAAAACATGAAAATATTATTGTTCTTCTACATCCTTGTGGTAAGTAAATTAAACTTTTTAGTTGAAATCTGGAATTATATACATGTATTAAAACTGTTAATATCGCTTTAATTATAAAATTACTCAACTATTTTAAGGAGAAATTATTTTTATAGCTATTAAAATAGACAATTGTACTAATAATTAATTTTTATCATATTGTATTTTTGTACACAATTTTTTACAATTTTAGATGTTGATCCAGGGCGCTGGGAATTTAGTTATGTATTTTATATGTTGAATTTAATAGATTTATTTGATAAAAAAAAATCGAACATTGGCCTTATATGATTTTTATGGATTTTAACATTTTTTGTGACAATTTTTGTGTTAACAGTGGTGTATGAGTTATGTGTTAAAATTAAGCAAGAGCTAAATTATTTAAAATGTTTTAAAACTATATTCCGAAATGTAGAACACAATGTATTTTTGAAAGAAAGAATTTAGAAATGTTTTTCACATTTGTATGAACAAGAAGGGGATATCCAAAAGTATTTAAACCGTTTATATTTTTATATGTTGTAAATGTTTATTCGATAATTGTAATCTCTTTAATTTTCATAATTGTGTGCTTTCGGGCATCATAATCATCGATCTTTTGAGGGAGGGTTGACGGGTTTAGTCGATAAGATTTGAACAGCATTAACTGATCAGGTTTCTCCTTTGCCAAAGCATAGTTTCGCAGCATTTATAGTATCTTTGGCAAAGCATAGGTTAGTCAAACCGAATCCATTCTATAGAACAGTGCAGTGAACAAAAATTTAAAAAAAACATGAAAATATTATTTTTCTTCTACATCCTTGCAGTAAGTAAATTAAACTTTTTAGTTGAAATCTGGAATTATATACATGTATTAAAACTGTTAATATCGCTTTAAATATAAAATTACTCAACTATTTTAAGGAGAAATTATTTTTATAGCTATTAAAATAAACAATTGTACTAATAATTAATTTTTATCATATTGTATTTTTGCACACAATTTTTTACAATTTTAGATGTTGATCCGGGGCGCTGGGAATTTAGTTATGTATTTTATATGTTGAATTTAATAGATTTATTTGATAAAAAAAAATCGAACATTGGCCTTATATGATTTTTATGGATTTTAACATTTTTTGTGACAATTTTTGTGTTAACAGTGGTGTATGAGTTATGTGTTAAAATTAAACGAGAGCTAAATTATTTAAAATGTTTTAAAACTATATTCCGAAATGTAGAACACAATGTATTTTTGAAAGAAAGAATTTAGAAATGTTTTTCACATTTGTATGAACAAGAAGGGGATATCTAAAAGTATTTAAACCGTTTATATTTTTATATGTTGTAAATGTTTATTCGATAATTGTAATCTCTTTAATTTTCATAATTGTGTGCTTTCGGGCATCATAATCATCGATCTTTTGAGGGAGGGTTGACGGGTCTAGTTGATAAGATTTGAACAGCATTAACTGATCAGGTTTCTCCTTTGCCAAAGCATAGTTTCGCAGCATTTATAGTATCTTTGGCAAAGCATAAGTTAGTCAAACCGAATCCATTCTATTGAACAGTGCAGTGAACAAAAATTTAAAAAAAACATGAAAATATTATTGTTCTTCTACATCCTTGTGGTAAGTAAATTAAACTTTTTCATTGAAATCTGGAATTATATACATGTATTAAAACTGTCAATATCGCTTTAATTATAAAATTACTCAACTATTTTAAGGAGAAATTATTTTTATAGCTATTAAAATAGACAATTGTACTAATAATTAATTTTTATCATATTGTATTTTTGTACACAATTTTTTACAATTTTAGATGTTGATCCGGGGCGCTGGGAATTTAGTTATGTATTTTATATGTTGAATTTAATAGATTTATTTGATAAAAAAAAATCGAACATTGGCCTTATATGATTTTTAGGGATTTTAACTATTTTTGTGACAATTTTTGTGTTAACAGTGGTGTATGAGTTATATGTTAAAATTAAACGAGAGCTAAATTATTTAAAATGTTTTAAAACTATATTCCGAAATGTAGAACACAATGTATTTTTGAAAGAAAGAATTTGGAAATGTTTTTCACATTTGTATGAACAAGAAGGGGATATCCAAAAGTATTTAAACCGTTTATATTTTTATATGTTGTAAATGTTTATTCGATAATTGTAATCCCTTTAATTTTCATAATTGTGTGCTTTCGGTCATCATAATCATCGATCTTCAGAGGGGGGGTTGATGGGTCTAGTTAATAAGATTTGAACAGCAATAACTGATCAGGTTTCTCCTTTGCCAAAGCAGAGTTTCGCAGCATTTATAGTATCTTTGGCAAAGCATAGGTTAATCAAACTGAATCCATTCTATAGAACAGTGCAGTGAACAAAAATTTAAAAAAAACATGAAAATATTATTGTTCTTCTACATCCTTGTGGTAAGTAAATTAAACTTTTTAGTTGAAATCTGGAATTATATACATGTATTAAAACTGTTAATATCGCTTTAAAAATAAAATTACTCAACTATTTTAAGGAGAAATTATTTTTATAGCTATTAAAATAGACAATTGTACTAATAATTAATTTTTATCATATTGTATTTTTGCACACAATTTTTTACAATTTTAGATGTTGATCCGGGGCGCTGGGAATTTAGTTATGTATTTTATATGTTGAATTTAATAGATTTATTTGATAAAAAAAAATCGAACATTGGCCTTATATGATTTTTATGGATTTTAACATTTTTTGTGACAATTTTTGTGTTAACAGTGGTGTATGAGTTATATGTTAAAATTAAACGAGAGCTAAATTATTTAAAATGTTTTAAAACTATATTCCGAAATGTAGAACACAATGTATTTTTGAAAGAAAGAATTTAGAAATGTTTTTCGCATTTGTATGAACAAGAAGGGGATATCCAAAAGTATTTAAACCGTTTATATTTTTATATGTTGTAAATGTTTATTCGATAATTGTAATCTCTTTAATTTTCATAATTGTGTGCTTTCGGTCATCATAATCATCGATCTTCAGAGGGGGGGTTGACGGGTCTAGTTGATAAGATTTGAACAGCATTAACTGATCAGGTTTCTCCTTTGCCAAAGCATAGTTTCGCGGCATTTATAGTATCTTTGGCAAAGCATAAGTTAGTCAAACCGAATCCATTCTATTGAACAGTGCAGTGAACAAAAATTTAAAAAAAACATGAAAATATTATTGTTCTTCTACATCCTTGTGGTAAGTAAATTAAACTTTTTAGTTGAAATCTGGAATTATATACATGTATTAAAACTGTTAATATCGCTTTAATTATAAAATTACTCAACTATTTTAAGGAGAAATTATTTTTATAGCTATTAAAATAGACAATTGTACTAATAATTAATTTTTATCATATTGTATTTTTGTACACAATTTTTTACAATTTTAGATGTTGATCCAGGGCGCTGGGAATTTAGTTATGTATTTTATATGTTGAATTTAATAGATTTATTTGATAAAAAAAAATCGAACATTGGCCTTATATGATTTTTATGGATTTTAACATTTTTTGTGACAATTTTTGTGTTAACAGTGGTGTATGAGTTATGTGTTAAAATTAAGCAAGAGCTAAATTATTTAAAATGTTTTAAAACTATATTCCGAAATGTAGAACACAATGTATTTTTGAAAGAAAGAATTTAGAAATGTTTTTCACATTTGTATGAACAAGAAGGGGATATCCAAAAGTATTTAAACCGTTTATATTTTTATATGTTGTAAATGTTTATTCGATAATTGTAATCTCTTTAATTTTCATAATTGTGTGCTTTCGGGCATCATAATCATCGATCTTTTGAGGGAGGGTTGACGGGTTTAGTCGATAAGATTTGAACAGCATTAACTGATCAGGTTTCTCCTTTGCCAAAGCATAGTTTCGCAGCATTTATAGTATCTTTGGCAAAGCATAGGTTAGTCAAACCGAATCCATTCTATAGAACAGTGCAGTGAACAAAAATTTAAAAAAAACATGAAAATATTATTTTTCTTCTACATCCTTGCAGTAAGTAAATTAAACTTTTTAGTTGAAATCTGGAATTATATACATGTATTAAAACTGTTAATATCGCTTTAAATATAAAATTACTCAACTATTTTAAGGAGAAATTATTTTTATAGCTATTAAAATAAACAATTGTACTAATAATTAATTTTTATCATATTGTATTTTTGCACACAATTTTTTACAATTTTAGATGTTGATCCGGGGCGCTGGGAATTTAGTTATGTATTTTATATGTTGAATTTAATAGATTTATTTGATAAAAAAAAATCGAACATTGGCCTTATATGATTTTTATGGATTTTAACATTTTTTGTGACAATTTTTGTGTTAACAGTGGTGTATGAGTTATGTGTTAAAATTAAACGAGAGCTAAATTATTTAAAATGTTTTAAAACTATATTCCGAAATGTAGAACACAATGTATTTTTGAAAGAAAGAATTTAGAAATGTTTTTCACATTTGTATGAACAAGAAGGGGATATCTAAAAGTATTTAAACCGTTTATATTTTTATATGTTGTAAATGTTTATTCGATAATTGTAATCTCTTTAATTTTCATAATTGTGTGCTTTCGGGCATCATAATCATCGATCTTTTGAGGGAGGGTTGACGGGTCTAGTTGATAAGATTTGAACAGCATTAACTGATCAGGTTTCTCCTTTGCCAAAGCATAGTTTCGCAGCATTTATAGTATCTTTGGCAAAGCATAAGTTAGTCAAACCGAATCCATTCTATTGAACAGTGCAGTGAACAAAAATTTAAAAAAAACATGAAAATATTATTGTTCTTCTACATCCTTGTGGTAAGTAAATTAAACTTTTTAGTTGAAATCTAGAATTATGTACATGTATTAAAACTGTTAATATCGCTTTAATTATAAAATTACTCAACTATTTTAAGGAGAAATTATTTTTATAGCTATTAAAATAGACAATTGTACTAATAATTAATTTTTATCATATTGTATTTTTGCACACAATTTTTTACAATTTTAGATGTTGATCCGGGGCGCTGGGAATTTAGTTATGTATTTTATATGTTGAATTTAATAGATTTATTTGATAAAAAAAAATCGAACATTGGCCTTATGTGATTTTTATGGATTTTAACATTTTTTGTGACAATTTTTGAGTTAACAGTGGTGTATGAGTTATGTGTTAAAATTAAGCAAGAGCTAAATTATTTAAAATGTTTTAAAACTATATTCCGAAATGTAGAACACAATGTATTTTTGAAAGAAAGAATTTAGAAATGTTTTTCACATTTGTATGAACAAGAAGGGGATATCCAAAAGTATTTAAACCGTTTATATTTTTATATGTTGTAAATGTTTATTCGATAATTGTAATCTCTTTAATTTTCATAATTGTGTGCTTTCGGGCATCATAATCATCGATCTTTTGAGGGAGGGTTGACGGGTCTAGTTGATAAGATTTGAACAGCATTAACTGATCAGGTTTCTCCTTTGCCAAAGCATAGTTTCGCAGCATTTATAGTATCTTTGGCAAAGCATAAGTTAGTCAAACCGAATCCATTCTATTGAACAGTGCAGTGAACAAAAATTTAAAAAAAACATGAAAATATTATTGTTCTTCTACATCCTTGTGGTAAGTAAATTAAACTTTTTAGTTGAAATCTGGAATTATATACATGTATTAAAACTGTTAATATCGCTTTAATTATAAAATTACTCAACTATTTTAAGGAGAAATTATTTTTATAGCTATTAAAATAGACAATTGTACTAATAATTAATTTTTATCATATTGTATTTTTGTACACAATTTTTTACAATTTTAGATGTTGATCCAGGGCGCTGGGAATTTAGTTATGTATTTTATATGTTGAATTTAATAGATTTATTTGATAAAAAAAAATCGAACATTGGCCTTATATGATTTTTATGGATTTTAACATTTTTTGTGACAATTTTTGTGTTAACAGTGGTGTATGAGTTATGTGTTAAAATTAAGCAAGAGCTAAATTATTTAAAATGTTTTAAAACTATATTCCGAAATGTAGAACACAATGTATTTTTGAAAGAAAGAATTTAGAAATGTTTTTCACATTTGTATGAACAAGAAGGGGATATCCAAAAGTATTTAAACCGTTTATATTTTTATATGTTGTAAATGTTTATTCGATAATTGTAATCTCTTTAATTTTCATAGTTGTGTGCTTTCGGGCATCATAATCATCGATCTTTTGGGGGAGGGTTGACGGGTCTAGTCGATAAGATTTGAACAGCATTAACTGATCAGGTTTCTCCTTTGCCAAAGCATAGTTTCGCAGCATTTATAGTATCTTTGGCAAAGCATAGGTTAGTCAAACCGAATCCATTCTATAGAACAGTGCAGTGAACAAAAATTTAAAAAAAACATGAAAATATTATTTTTCTTCTACATCCTTGCAGTAAGTAAATTAAACTTTTTAGTTGAAATCTGGAATTATATACATGTATTAAAACTGTTAATATCGCTTTAAATATAAAATTACTCAACTATTTTAAGGAGAAATTATTTTTATAGCTATTAAAATAAACAATTGTACTAATAATTAATTTTTATCATATTGTATTTTTGCACACAATTTTTTACAATTTTAGATGTTGATCCGGGGCGCTGGGAATTTAGTTATGTATTTTATATGTTGAATTTAATAGATTTATTTGATAAAAAAAAATCGAACATTGGCCTTATATGATTTTTATGGATTTTAACATTTTTTGTGACAATTTTTGTGTTAACAGTGGTGTATGAGTTATGTGTTAAAATTAAACGAGAGCTAAATTATTTAAAATGTTTTAAAACTATATTCCGAAATGTAGAACACAATGTATTTTTGAAAGAAAGAATTTAGAAATGTTTTTCACATTTGTATGAACAAGAAGGGGATATCTAAAAGTATTTAAACCGTTTATATTTTTATATGTTGTAAATGTTTATTCGATAATTGTAATCTCTTTAATTTTCATAATTGTGTGCTTTCGGGCATCATAATCATCGATCTTTTGAGGGAGGGTTGACGGGTCTAGTTGATAAGATTTGAACAGCATTAACTGATCAGGTTTCTCTTTTGCCAAAGCATAGTTTCCCAGCATTTATAGTATCTTTGGCAAAGCATAAGTTAGTCAAACCGAATCCATTCTATTGAACAGTGCAGTGAACAAAAATTTAAAAAAAACATGAAAATATTATTGTTCTTCTACATCCTTGTGGTAAGTAAATTAAACTTTTTAGTTGAAATCTAGAATTATGTACATGTATTAAAACTGTTAATATCGCTTTAATTATAAAATTACTCAACTATTTTAAGGAGAAATTATTTTTATAGCTATTAAAATAGACAATTGTACTAATAATTAATTTTTATCATATTGTATTTTTGCACACAATTTTTTACAATTTTAGATGTTGATCCGGGGCGCTGGGAATTTAGTTATGTATTTTATATGTTGAATTTAATAGATTTATTTGATAAAAAAAAATCGAACATTGGCCTTATGTGATTTTTATGGATTTTAACATTTTTTGTGACAATTTTTGAGTTAACAGTGGTGTATGAGTTATGTGTTAAAATTAAGCAAGAGCTAAATTATTTAAAATGTTTTAAAACTATATTCCGAAATGTAGAACACAATGTATTTTTGAAAGAAAGAATTTAGAAATGTTTTTCACATTTGTATGAACAAGAAGGGGATATCCAAAAGTATTTAAACCGTTTATATTTTTATATGTTGTAAATGTTTATTCGATAATTGTAATCTCTTTAATTTTCATAATTGTGTGCTTTCGGGCATCATAATCATCGATCTTTTGAGGGAGGGTTGACGGGTCTAGTTGATAAGATTTGAACAGCATTAACTGATCAGGTTTCTCCTTTGCCAAAGCATAGTTTCGCAGCATTTATAGTATCTTTGGCAAAGCATAAGTTAGTCAAACCGAATCCATTCTATTGAACAGTGCAGTGAACAAAAATTTAAAAAAAACATGAAAATATTATTGTTCTTCTACATCCTTGTGGTAAGTAAATTAAACTTTTTAGTTGAAATCTGGAATTATATACATGTATTAAAACTGTTAATATCGCTTTAATTATAAAATTACTCAACTATTTTAAGGAGAAATTATTTTTATAGCTATTAAAATAGACAATTGTACTAATAATTAATTTTTATCATATTGTATTTTTGTACACAATTTTTTACAATTTTAGATGTTGATCCAGGGCGCTGGGAATTTAGTTATGTATTTTATATGTTGAATTTAATAGATTTATTTGATAAAAAAAAATCGAACATTGGCCTTATATGATTTTTATGGATTTTAACATTTTTTGTGACAATTTTTGTGTTAACAGTGGTGTATGAGTTATGTGTTAAAATTAAGCAAGAGCTAAATTATTTAAAATGTTTTAAAACTATATTCCGAAATGTAGAACACAATGTATTTTTGAAAGAAAGAATTTAGAAATGTTTTTCACATTTGTATGAACAAGAAGGGGATATCCAAAAGTATTTAAACCGTTTATATTTTTATATGTTGTAAATGTTTATTCGATAATTGTAATCTCTTTAATTTTCATAGTTGTGTGCTTTCGGGCATCATAATCATCGATCTTTTGGGGGAGGGTTGACGGGTCTAGTCGATAAGATTTGAACAGCATTAACTGATCAGGTTTCTCCTTTGCCAAAGCATAGTTTCGCAGCATTTATAGTATCTTTGGCAAAGCATAGGTTAGTCAAACCGAATCCATTCTATAGAACAGTGCAGTGAACAAAAATTTAAAAAAAACATGAAAATATTATTTTTCTTCTACATCCTTGCAGTAAGTAAATTAAACTTTTTAGTTGAAATCTGGAATTATATACATGTATTAAAACTGTTAATATCGCTTTAAATATAAAATTACTCAACTATTTTAAGGAGAAATTATTTTTATAGCTATTAAAATAAACAATTGTACTAATAATTAATTTTTATCATATTGTATTTTTGCACACAATTTTTTACAATTTTAGATGTTGATCCGGGGCGCTGGGAATTTAGTTATGTATTTTATATGTTGAATTTAATAGATTTATTTGATAAAAAAAAATCGAACATTGGCCTTATATGATTTTTATGGATTTTAACATTTTTTGTGACAATTTTTGTGTTAACAGTGGTGTATGAGTTATGTGTTAAAATTAAACGAGAGCTAAATTATTTAAAATGTTTTAAAACTATATTCCGAAATGTAGAACACAATGTATTTTTGAAAGAAAGAATTTAGAAATGTTTTTCACATTTGTATGAACAAGAAGGGGATATCTAAAAGTATTTAAACCGTTTATATTTTTATATGTTGTAAATGTTTATTCGATAATTGTAATCTCTTTAATTTTCATAATTGTGTGCTTTCGGGCATCATAATCATCGATCTTTTGAGGGAGGGTTGACGGGTCTAGTTGATAAGATTTGAACAGCATTAACTGATCAGGTTTCTCTTTTGCCAAAGCATAGTTTCGCAGCATTTATAGTATCTTTGGCAAAGCATAAGTTAGTCAAACCGAATCCATTCTATTGAACAGTGCAGTGAACAAAAATTTAAAAAAAACATGAAAATATTATTGTTCTTCTACATCCTTGTGGTAAGTAAATTAAACTTTTTAGTTGAAATCTGGAATTATGTACATGTATTAAAACTGTTAATATCGCTTTAATTATAAAATTACTCAACTATTTTAAGGAGAAATTATTTTTATAGCTATTAAAATAGACAATTGTACTAATAATTAATTTTTATCATATTGTATTTTTGCACACAATTTTTTACAATTTTAGATGTTGATCCGGGGCGCTGGGAATTTAGTTATGTATTTTATATGTTGAATTTAATAGATTTATTTGATAAAAAAAAATCGAACATTGGCCTTATATGATTTTTATGGATTTTAACATTTTTTGTGACAATTTTTGAGTTAACAGTGGTGTATGAGTTATGTGTTAAAATTAAGCAAGAGCTAAATTATTTAAAATGTTTTAAAACTATATTCCGAAATGTAGAACACAATGTATTTTTGAAAGAAAGAATTTAGAAATGTTTTTCACATTTGTATGAACAAGAAGGGGATATCCAAAAGTATTTAAACCGTTTATATTTTTATATGTTGTAAATGTTTATTCGATAATTGTAATCTCTTTAATTTTCATAATTGTGTGCTTTCGGTCATCATAATCATCGATCTTCAGAGGGGGGGTTGACGGGTCTAGTTGATAAGATTTGAACAGCATTAACTGATCGGGTTTGACAATTTTTGTGTTAACGGTGGTGTATGAGTTATGTGTTAAAATTAAGCAAGAACTAAATTATTTAAAATATTTTAAAACTATATTCCAAAATGTAAAATGCGATGTATTTTTGAAAGAAAGAATTTAGAAATGTTTTTCACATTTGTATGAACAAGAAGGGGATATCCAAAAGTATTTAAACCGTTTATATTTTTATATGTTGTAAATGTTTATTCGATAATTGTAATCTCTTTAATTTTCATAATTGTGTGCTTTCGGGCATCATAATCATCGATCTTTTGAGGGAGGGTTGACGGGTCTAGTTGATCAGATTTGAACAGCATTAACTGATCAGGTTTCTCCTTTGCCAAAGCATAGTTTCGCAGCATTTATAGTATCTTTGGCAAAGCATAAGTTAGTCAAACCGAATCCATTCTATTGAACAGTGCAGTGAACAAAAATTTAAAAAAAACATGAAAATATTATTGTTCTTCTACATCCTTGTGGTAAGTAAATTAAACTTTTTAGTTGAAATCTGGAATTATATACATGTATTAAAACTGTTAATATCGCTTTAATTATAAAATTACTCAACTATTTTAAGGAGAAATTATTTTTATAGCTATTAAAATAGACAATTGTACTAATAATTAATTTTTATCATATTGTATTTTTGTACACAATTTTTTACAATTTTAGATGTTGATCCGGGGCGCTGGGAATTTAGTTATGTATTTTATATGTTGAATTTAATAGATTTATTTGATAAAAAAAAATCGAACATTGGCCTTATATGATTTTTATGGATTTTAACATTTTTTGTGACAATTTTTGTGTTAACAGTGGTGTATGAGTTATATGTTAAAATTAAACGAGAGCTAAATTATTTAAAATGTATTAAAACTATATTCCGAAATGTAGAACACAATGTATTTTTTTTTTTTTTTTTTTTTTTATTATTATTTTTTTTTATACTAGGTGTTTTTAATTGCTATGATTATTACACCCAGTGTCAGGTAGGTATTTTAAATGCTGGTTGTTAAGTTTAGTTTTCTAATCAGGGTAAGAATTTTTTTAATTTCGTCTTGGTCGTCAGGGATGGTTGTATTATTTAAAGGGATTTTTAGTTCTAGACGCATTTGATTAATGTTAGGGCATTCGTAAAGAAGGTGTTTGACTGTGATGGGGGTGGAGTTGCAGAACTGACAAGGGGGTTTATCGACTTTTTGGAAGAGGTAATTATGGGTTAGTTTCGTATGTCCAATTCTAAGCCTGGTGATTATTAATTCTTCTTGACGATTTAGTTGGGAGAGGTTTTTCCAAGGTTGTACGGATTTTTTGTGTTGAAATAATTTGTTATGGGATTTTGTGTTCCATGATGTTTGCCAATTTGATATTTCGGTTTGATTTAGTAAATGTTTGATGTCCATGGCTGTGGTGGAGGTTACAGGAGAGGGTGTAGAGGCGGTTTTGGCCAGGTTATCTACTATTTCGTTTCCCTGGATTCCGATATGACTAGGTATATACATTAATTTGATATTAATATTTCGAGATTTTAGCTTGTTTAGTTGTTGGTGAATATCTTGGACAAATTTGTCTGTTGAAAAAATGTTCAGAATAGATGTTAGTGAGCATACTGAGTCGCTTTGGATTAGGTAATTTTTGCTTTTTCCTTTCGTTTTTATGCTTTTCAAACAGTGAAAAATTGCTATTAATTCAGCTGTATAGTTAGAAGAGCATTTATGAAGTTTGAAGTTTTTAACCTCTCCATTGATAGAAAAAGCATATCCAGTATATTGATTTCCGATTTTTGACCCATCTGTAAAACATGGCACATAATTTGGAAAATTAGTAATTTTTTCGTGATAACGATTTTTAATTATATAGTGTGGGACTTCGGATTTACTGTAGTTTATTAAAGAAAAATCTATGTCTGGGGTTTGTAATAACCAGAATGGAAATTTTGGATATTCTTGGTTCAGGTTTGAAAAATTGAGCTCATTATTTTTTAGAAAAGACAGAAAATCGGTGATTGGTTTTTCAGCCTGCCGCGAAGGGTTTTTATTGTACGAATTTATCAAGTTTTGTATTGGATTTGTTGGGTTAGTTATAGCAGATAGGAGGAACCTGTTTGTGATCAAATTTTTCCTAAATTGTGGGGGAAGTTCAGCTGCTTCGCAGAAAATACTATCTATTGGTGAGGATTGTAAAGCTCCAATACACATTCGTATGGCTGCGTTTTGTATTGGTTTTATGATGGCCAAGGTTTTGTCGGATACGTTATTGAGAGCTGGATATCCATATTCGATTTTACTCCGAATGAGAGATCTATATAATTGCATTAGTAATTTTCTGGATGGATCGTATTTGGGCTTATTAATAGTTTTAATTATATTGAGGGTTTTCATTAAGTCTTTTTTAAGTCCTAGATAGTGAAGAGTCCAAGATAATTTACTGTCAAAGGTTAGCCCAAGAAATTTAGTACATGGTTTGACTTCGAGAGTACGTCCATTGAATTTAAGAGTTGGTTTTTGGGATTTATACTTTCTAGTAAATAAAACACAGTGGGTTTTAGATTCTGAGAAGACTAATCCATTTATATCCGCCCATTTTTGGAGGAGATCTAAGGTGTCTTGTATAACTTTTTGAGCAATGTTTAAGTTATTTGTACATATTGAGATGTTTATGTCGTCGGCAAAAATTCTTAGTGACACTGGACGTTGGACAATTTCTTTTATGCTGTCTATAAGTAATATGAATAAGATAGTGCTTAACACTGATCCTTGTGGAACACCGTTTTCAATAGTGTGTAAGTGGGAATATGTATTATTAACTCTTACTCTAAACGTTCGGTCAGTGAGAAAGTTTATAATGAAGAATCCGAGGTGTCCTCTTATTCCAATAAGATGAAGTTTTTGAATAATTTTGAAACGCCAAGCTTTGTCATAGGCTTTTTCGAGGTCGAAGAAGATAGACAGTACGCTTTGTTTGCTGTGGAATGCATTCAGGACTTCGTTTTGGAGGCTGAATAGATGATCTACGGTTGACCTTTTTTTCCTAAAACCACTTTGGCAGGTGCTTAACGCTTTATTTTTGTCGATGTACCAGATTAGACGTTTACTAACCATTTTTTCTAATATTTTGCACGGAACTGGTGTTAGGGATATTGGACGATAACTAGACGCAAGGGAGTTATTTTTTCCAGGTTTCAGGATCGGAATTATTGTAGCTGTTCTCCAAGAGGAAGGGAAGGAATCAGACGTCCAGATTTTATTGTAAAGATTTAAAAGGTTTATTTTCGATTGGTCTGACAGATGTTTTAGCATGAACGGGTGGATGTCGTCTGGCCCGGGAGAGGAGTTTTTGATGTTGTGATTTAATACCTGGTTAAGTTCTTCAATAGAAAAGGCAGCGTTGTATTCTTCTGAGTTATTTGACTGAAAATTTAATGAACTTGATTCTATGGACGATTTGAGATGTTGGAATGTGGGATGATATGAATTTGTCGCGGAAACTTTCGCAAAATTTTGTGCTAGGTGGTTTACAATATCATTTGTACTAGTTAAAATATTGTTTTCCAGTTGGATATATGGGATATTTAAAGATGTGAAGGAACCTTTGAAAATACGTATTTTTTCCCACATCAGATTATTGTTAGAGTTTTGTACAATTGACTTCATCAAATTTGTCCAGCTTTCTCTTTGTTTGAGTAAATTTATTTGGCGTGCACGGGCGCGTTTTATCTTAAAGTTTATTAAATTTTCTTGTGAGGAATTTCTTTTAAACTTACGTAAAGCTTTTTTCCTGTCATTAATTGCTATTTTTAGTTCATCGCACCACCATGGTACTGTTTTTTTTGGAGTTTTATTGGATGATTTTGGAATGCTATCTTGGGCTGTTTTTATAACGGAATCAGTAAACGTTTTGACAATAGTTTCGACCTCGTTCACCTCAAAAAATTCAGGAGTTTCGTTTGAAAACTCTGATTGTTGAAATAAATCTCTATAAAGGTTCCAATTTGCTTTATTTATTTGCCATTTGGGTTGTTTACGTGGAGTTTGGTTTTGGGTTTGAAATGGCATGCAAATACTAATGGGAAAGTGATCACTAAAGTACAAATCATCTTGTACTGACCATTGTAGCAAATGTGCTATATTTATAGAAGAAAATGACAGATCGATTGCCGATGTATTGCCGTTTGATAAGTTGAAATGCGTGTGGGAGCCATTATTTAAAAGAAATGTATTATTTTTTGTTAAGAATTTATCGATAATATTTCCGCGATTATTTGAAGAGCTTGATCCCCATGTGTATGAGTGTGCGTTAAAGTCACCTAACACTATATATGGAGAAGGGAGTTGCTTAAATAGTCGCTCTAGCTCGTCGACCGTTATTTGTTGATGGGGAGGGATATAGATACTACAAATAGTGAGTTTCTTGGGAAAAAAGTAAGATGTGTCAATAGAGATGGCTATTGCTTGAAAATTTCCTAATTGAAGATTTATCTGGGTAGATGTTGTAGTATTTTTTACCAACAGGGCGGTTCCACCACAGGATATTTCTCCTCCCGGGTAATCAAAACGGTATATATTATAATTTTTGAGTTTAAATTTGTGATGCGGTCGTAGGCGAGTTTCTTGGATAGCAACTACTGTTGGGTTGTGTTTGACTAGTATCGTTATTAGTTCACCGAAATGCGTTTTTACGCCACTTATATTCCATTGAATTAACTGCATGTTTTTTTGTTTTTTTGTTTTTTTTTTTTTTTTTTTTTAAATGAAAAATTAAAATTTAGGGGTATTGTTAGAAGCGATGAGCATTTTTTTTTTTTTTAAACACGCGCGTATGACAATCTATCTACTTACAAACGTTATTTAGCATAAAAGTTACAGCTTATCTATAAAATATAACTATATGTACAATGGTGATAATTCGATGATGTGATTTTCGGTTTCGCGTACTCTATTAACAATATGATCTACTGTAAATCGGAATAAAGCGGTACAATCGATGCGCTCTCTACTAATTGCGATAAGATTGTTTTTATTATGTTTGTGTGTCTGACTCGTATGTAGATCCGTATTCATCTGTTTTGTTATCAGACAATTCTTCTTTATTTGAATCGACGTGTTGGTTTATTAGTTTTTTCCTTAATTTAGTGAATCTGGTTTTCATTGTTCTAGTTTTTATGAGCGGGTAGTTTTGTTCCAAAATTTGAATTACTGCTTCAATATTCTCGGTGAACTGTAAAACCGTTTCGAGAGGGTTTCTTTGGCCTTTGACCATGTCCATCATTAGCCGGAAGTTTGCGAAAGAAATAGGATATTCATTCTCTTTCAATTTATAGTTTTCTTCGATGGGTTTGAGTAGTTCAGTTATCGAAGTGGGATCCTCTTCAATTTTCATTTTTTTGGTTTTTTTCTGTTTCTTCTGGGGCGACGTAATAGAAATTGGTAGATTCATTTCTGATTCGGAATGGTTTAATTTTACTAGTTTATTTTCAATACTCTCTGTGGGAGTCGGTTGTTGAGGGATAACCTTTACTTCATTATCGATATTACCTGAACTATTTAACGATGTGGTATCGGATGGAGGTGGTCTCTTTTTAGAGTGGTTTGTGGGTGTTATAATCTCTTTGGTTTCATCAACGATATCCATGCTTGTATTGTTTTCGGGTAAGGTTTGTGATTCGTCTTTTTCGTCTTGATTGTTGTAGGAGAATTCGCAGTTTTGAGAAGTATGCCCGAATTGATGGCACACGTAACATTTCGCTTGGGCATCATTGAAGAATACCCGGTAGTTTTCATCATCATATGTGATAATTTCCGAGAGAGGTAGTTTTTCGGACATTTCTAGCGGAATGTAGACGAATCGTTTCTCAGAGAGGAGGTTTGTTAGTCCTTCTTCTTGTGTTAGTCGGAGAAATTTCATTTGCGAAAGAGGAGCAACACCATGCGATTTCATCAGTTTTATTATCTCTTCGTGTGGTACGTGTGGAGGTACGTTGGTGATTATTATTTTTTTATCATTTCGTTCTTGGATGTACCATCTAGCTTTAATTTGTTTGTGTACTACTTCAATTTCGCCACCGTCGTTCATGAATTTTTCGGCAATTTCTCTGGTTTTGATGTACATTCTGATGCGGTCTTTTGAAATTTTCATGCAGTGAAGTATATTACCTGCTCCACCGATTTTATCTCCTACTTTCCTTGCGTAGTATGTTGCCGGGACTCCGATGATGTAAGGAAAGATAATAGCTTGATGTTTAGAGGGAAAAGTATCAACTTTGAGAATAGCAGAGAAGGTTTTACGGTTTGATTCCGGTCTGTAGTCAGAACCGGATCCAGTTTGAGTTGTCATTGTCTATGGAACTCCGGCTCGGTCCAGCCAAGACCGGCGCGGAAGGGAAGATCGTAGTACTTACGGTAAAAATAACCGATTGTACCACTACAACGATAGAGAACGGTAAAGATTTTGTAATAAATATGGTACTTACGATTTGTTAATCGATTTATTCAGTTGCGACGTTAAAGATTTTATCTCCGACGCGTTAGCGATAACATAGAATACCACGAACCGTAGTGAACACGTTTACATCGTAACACGTTATCACAAAAACTGACAATGTATTTTTGAAAGAAAGAATTTAGAAATGTTTTTCACATTCGTATGAACAAGAAGGGGATATCCAAAAGTATTTAAACCGTTTATATTTTTATATGTTGTAAATGATTATTCCATAATTGTTATCTCTTTAATTTTCATAATCGTGTGTTTTCAGTCTTCATAATCGTTAATAATCAGTGGTGGGGGGGGGGGGGGGTGACGGGTCTAGTTGATAAGATTTGAACAGCATTAACTGATCGGGTTTTTCCTTTGCCAATGCATAGTTTCACTACTTTTATCATCTTTTGCAAAGCATGGGTGTTAGTTGAACCGAAGCCATTCAATACAATAGTCTATTTTGCTGTGAAAAAAAATGAAATTAATCTTCTTATTTTACATCCTTGCAGTAAGTAAATTAAACTTTTTAGTTGGGATCTGGAATTATATACATAGTTAATATCGCTTTAAAAATAAAATTACTCAACTGTTTTAATGAGAAATTATTTTTATAGCTATTAAAAAAGACAACTGTTCCAATATTTAGTTTTTATCATATTGTATTTTTGAACACAGTTTTTTAAAATTTTAGATGTTAATCTGGAGCACCGGAGAGTCGGGTATGTATTTTATATGTTGGATTTAATAGATTTATTTGATAAAAAAAATCAAACAATGACCTTATATGATTTTTATGGATTTTAACATTTTTTGTGACAATTTTTGTGTTAACAGTGGTGTATGAGTTATGTGTTAAAATTAAGCAAGAACTAAATTATTTAAAATATTTTAAAACTATATTCCAAAATGTAAAATGCGATGTATTTTTGAAAGAAAGAATTTAGAAATGTTTTTCACATTTGTATGAACAAGAAGGGGATATCCAAAAGTATTTAAACCGTTTATATTTTTATATGTTGTAAATGTTTATTCGATAATTGTAATCTCTTTAATTTTCATAATTGTGTGCTTTCGGGCATCATAATCATCGATCTTTTGAGGGAGGGTTGACGGGTCTAGTTGATAAGATTTGAACAGCAATAACTGATCAGGTTTCTCCTTTGCCAAACCATAGTTTCGCAGCATTTATAGTATCTTTGGCAAAGCATAAGTTAGTCAAACCGAATCCATTCTATTGAACAGTGCAGTGAACAAAAATTTAAAAAAAACATGAAAATATTATTGTTCTTCTACATCCTTGTGGTAAGTAAATTAAACTTTTTCGTTGAAATCTGGAATTATATACATGTATTAAAACTGTTAATATCGCTTTAATTATAAAATTACTCAACTATTTTAAGGAGAAATTATTTTTATAGCTATTAAAATAGACAATTGTACTAATAATTAATTTTTATCATATTGTATTTTTGTACACAATTTTTTACAATTTTAGATGTTGATCCTGGGCGCTGGGAATTTAGTTATGTATTTCATATGTTGAATTTAATAGATTTATTTGATAAAAAAAAATCGAACATTGGCCTTATATGATTTTTAGGGATTTTAACTATTTTTGTGACAATTTTTGTGTTAACAGTGGTGTATGAATTATATGTTAAAATTAAACGAGAGCTAAATTATTTAAAATGTTTTAAAACTATATTCCGAAATGTAGAACACAATGTATTTTTGAAAGAAAGAATTTAGAAATGTTTTTCACATTTGTATGAACAAGAAGGGGATATCCAAAAGTATTTAAACCGTTTATATTTTTATATGTTGTAAATGTTTATTCGATAATTGTAATCCCTTTAATTTTCATAATTGTGTGCTTTCGGTCATCATAATCATCGATCTTCAGAGGGGGGGTTGATGGGTCTAGTTAATAAGATTTGAACAGCAATAACTGATCAGGTTTCTCCTTTGCCAAAGCAGAGTTTCGCAGCATTTATAGTATCTTTGGCAAAGCATAGGTTAATCAAACTGAATCCATTCTATAGAACAGTGCAGTGAACAAAAATTTAAAAAAAACATGAAAATATTATTTTTCTTCTACATCCTTGCAGTAAGTAAATTAAACTTTTTAGTTGAATTCTGGAATTATATACATGTATTAAAACTGTTAATATCGCTTTAAATATAAAATTACTCAACTATTTTAAGGAGAAATTATTTTTATAGCTATTAAAATAGACAATTGTACTAATAATTAATTTTTATCATATTGTATTTTTGCACACAATTTTTTACAATTTTAGATGTTGATCCAGGGCGCTGGGAATTTAGTTATGTATTTTATATGTTGAATTTAATAGATTTATTTGATAAAAAAAAATCGAACATTGGCCTTATATGATTTTTATGGATTTTAACATTTTTTGTGACAATTTTTGTGTTAACAGTGGTGTATGAGTTATGTGTTAAAATTAAGCAAGAGCTAAATTATTTAAAATGTTTTAAAACTATATTCCGAAATGTAGAACACAACGTATTTTTGAAAGAAAGAATTTAGAAATGTTTTTCACATTTGTATGAACAAGAAGGGGATATCCAAAAGTATTTAAACCGTTTATATTTTTATATGTTGTAAATGTTTATTCGATAATTGTAATCTCTTTAATTTTCATAATTGTGTGCTTTCGGTCATCATAATCATCGATTTTCAGAGGGGGGGTTGACGGGTCTAGTTGATAAGATTTGAACAGCATTAACTGATCGGGTTTGACAATTTTTGTGTTAACGGTGGTGTATGAGTTATGTGTTAAAATTAAGCAAGAACTAAATTATTTAAAATATTTTAAAACTATATTCCAAAATGTAAAATGCGATGTATTTTTGAAAGAAAGAATTTAGAAATGTTTTTCACATTTGTATGAACAAGAAGGGGATATCCAAAAGTATTTAAACCGTTTATATTTTTATATGTTGTAAATGTTTATTCGATAATTGTAATCTCTTTAATTTTCATAATTGTGTTCTTTCGGTCATCATAATCATCGATTTTCAGAGGGGTGGTTGACGGGTCTAGTTGATAAGATTTGAACAGCATTAACTGATCGGGTTTGACAATTTTTGTGTTAACGGTGGTGTATGAGTTATGTGTTAAAATTAAGCAAGAACTAAATTATTTAAAATATTTTAAAACTATATTCCAAAATGTAAAATGCGATGTATTTTTGAAAGAAAGAATTTAGAAATGTTTTTCACATTTGTATGAACAAGAAGGGGATATCCAAAAGTATTTAAACCGTTTATATTTTTATATGTTGTAAATGTTTATTCGATAATTGTAATCTCTTTAATTTTCATAATTGTGTGCTTTCGGGCATCATAATCATCGATCTTTTGAGGGAGGGTTGACGGGTCTAGTTGATAAGATTTGAACAGCATTAACTGATCAGGTTTCTCCTTTGCCAAAGCATAGTTTCGCAGCATTTATAGTATCTTTGGCAAAGCATAGGTTAGTCAAACTGAATCCATTCTATAGAACAGTGCAGTGAACAAAAATTTAAAAAAAACATGAAAATATTATTTTTCTTCTACATTCTTGCGGTAAGTAAATTAAACTTTTTAGTTGAAATCTGGAATTATATACATGTATTAAAACTGTTAATATCACTTTAAATATAAAATTACTCAACTATTTTAAGGAGAAATTATTTTTATAGCTATTAAAATAGACAATTGTACTAATAATTAATTTTTATCATATTGTATTTTTGCACACAATTTTTTACAATTTTAGATGTTGATCCAGGGCGCTGGGAATTTAGTTATGTATTTTATATGTTGAATTTAATAGATTTATTTGATAAAAAAAAATCGAACATTGGCCTTATATGATTTTTATGGATTTTAACATTTTTTGTGACAATTTTTGTGTTAACAGTGGTGTATGAGTTATGTGTTAAAATTAAGCAAGAGCTAAATTATTTAAAATGTTTTAAAACTATATTCCGAAATGTAGAACACAATGTATTTTTGAAAGAAAGAATTTAGAAATGTTTTTCACATTTGTATGAACAAGAAGGGGATATCCAAAAGTATTTAAACCGTTTATATTTTTATATGTTGTAAATGTTTATTCGATAATTGTAATCTCTTTAATTTTCATAATTGTGTGCTTTCGGGCATCATAATCATCGATCTTTTGAGGGAGGGTTGACGGGTCTAGTTGATAAGATTTGAACAGCATTAACTGATCAGGTTTCTCCTTTGCCAAAGCATAGTTTCGCAGCATTTATAGTATCTTTGGCAAAGCATAGGTTAGTCAAACTGAATCCATTCTATAGAACAGTGCAGTGAACAAAAATTTAAAAAAAACATGAAAATATTATTTTTCTTCTACATCCTTGCGGTAAGTAAATTAAACTTTTTAGTTGAAATCTGGAATTATATACATGTATTAAAACTGTTAATATCGCTTTAAAAATAAAATTACTCAACTATTTTAAGGAGAAATTATTTTTATAGCTATTAAAATAGACAATTGTACTAATAATTAATTTTTATCATATTGTATTTTTGCACACAATTTTTTACAATTTTAGATGTTGATCCGGGGCGCTGGGAATTTAGTTATGTATTTTATATGTTGAATTTAATAGATTTATTTGATAAAAAAAAATCGAACATTGGCCTTATATGATTTTTAGGGATTTTAACTATTTTTGTGACAATTTTTGTGTTAACAGTGGTGTATGAGTTATATGTTAAAATTAAACGAGAGCTAAATTATTTAAAATGTTTTAAAACTATATTCCGAAATGTAGAACACAATGTATTTTTGAAAGAAAGAATTTGGAAATGTTTTTCACATTTGTATGAACAAGAAGGGGATATCCAAAAGTATTTAAACCGTTTATATTTTTATATGTTGTAAATGTTTATTCGATAATTGTAATCCCTTTAATTTTCATAATTGTGTGCTTTCGGTCATCATAATCATCGATCTTCAGAGGGGGGGTTGACGGGTCTAGTTGATAAGATTTGAACAGCATTAACTGATCGGGTTTGACAATTTTTGTGTTAACGGTGGTGTATGAGTTATGTGTTAAAATTAAGCAAGAACTAAATTATTTAAAATATTTTAAAACTATATTCCAAAATGTAAAATGCGATGTATTTTTGAAAGAAAGAATTTAGAAATGTTTTTCACATTTGTATGAACAAGAAGGGGATATCCAAAAGTATTTAAACCGTTTATATTTTTATATGTTGTAAATGTTTATTCGATAATTGTAATCTCTTTAATTTTCATAATTGTGTTCTTTCGGTCATCATAATCATCGATTTTCAGAGGGGTGGTTGACGGGTCTAGTTGATAAGATTTGAACAGCATTAACTGATCGGGTTTGACAATTTTTGTGTTAACGGTGGTGTATGAGTTATGTGTTAAAATTAAGCAAGAACTAAATTATTTAAAATATTTTAAAACTATATACCAAAATGTAAAATGCGATGTATTTTTGAAAGAAAGAATTTAGAAATGTTTTTCACATTTGTATGAACAAGAAGGGGATATCCAAAAGTATTTAAACCGTTTATATTTTTATATGTTGTAAATGTTTATTCGATAATTGTAATCTCTTTAATTTTCATAATTGTGTGCTTTCGGGCATCATAATCATCGATCTTTTGAGGGAGGGTTGACGGGTCTAGTTGATAAGATTTGAACAGCATTAACTGATCAGGTTTCTCCTTTGCCAAAGCATAGTTTCGCAGCATTTATAGTATCTTTGGCAAAGCATAGGTTAGTCAAACTGAATCCATTCTATAGAACAGTGCAGTGAACAAAAATTTAAAAAAAACATGAAAATATTATTTTTCTTCTACATCCTTGCGGTAAGTAAATTAAACTTTTTAGTTGAAATCTGGAATTATATACATGTATTAAAACTGTTAATATCGCTTTAAAAATAAAATTACTCAACTATTTTAAGGAGAAATTATTTTTATAGCTATTAAAATAGACAATTGTACTAATAATTAATTTTTATCATATTGTATTTTTGCACACAATTTTTTACAATTTTAGATGTTGATCCGGGGCGCTGGGAATTTAGTTATGTATTTTATATGTTGAATTTAATAGATTTATTTGATAAAAAAAAATCGAACATTGGCCTTATATGATTTTTATGGATTTTAACATTTTTTGTGACAATTTTTGTGTTAACAGTGGTGTATGAGTTATATGTTAAAATTAAACGAGAACTAAATTATTTAAAATGTTTTAAAACTATATTCCGAAATGTAGAACACAATGTATTTTTGAAAGAAAGAATTTAGAAATGTTTTTCGCATTTGTATGAACAAGAAGGGGATATCCAAAAGTATTTAAACCGTTTATATTTTTATATGTTGTAAATGTTTATTGGATAATTGTAATCCCTTTAATTTTCATAATTGTGTGCTTTCGGTCATCATAATCATCGATCTTCAGAGGGGGGGCTGATGGGTCTAGTTGATAAGATTTGAACAGCAATAACTGATCAGGTTTCTCCTTTGCCAAAGCAGAGTTTCGCAGCATTTATAGTATCTTTGGCAAAGCATAGGTTAGTCAAACTGAATCCATTCTATAGAACAGTGCAGTGAACAAAAATTTAAAAAAAACATGAAAATATTATTTTTCTTCTACATCCTTGCGGTAAGTAAATTAAACTTTTTAGTTGAAATCTGGAATTATATACATGTATTAAAACTGTTAATATCACTTTAAATATAAAATTACTCAACTATTTTAAGGAGAAATTATTTTTATAGCTATTAAAATAGACAATTGTACTAATAATTAATTTTTATCATATTGTATTTTTGCACACAATTTTTTACAATTTTAGATGTTGATCCAGGGCGCTGGGAATTTAGTTATGTATTTTATATGTTGAATTTAATAGATTTATTTGATAAAAAAAAATCGAACATTGGCCTTATATGATTTTTATGGATTTTAACATTTTTTGTGACAATTTTTGTGTTAACAGTGGTGTATGAGTTATGTGTTAAAATTAAGCAAGAGCTAAATTATTTAAAATGTTTTAAAACTATATTCCGAAATGTAGAACACAATGTATTTTTGAAAGAAAGAATTTAGAAATGTTTTTCACATTTGTATGAACAAGAAGGGGATATCCAAAAGTATTTAAACCGTTTATATTTTTATATGTTGTAAATGTTTATTCGATAATTGTAATCTCTTTAATTTTCATAATTGTGTGCTTTCGGGCATCATAATCATCGATCTTTTGAGGGAGGGTTGACGGGTCTAGTTGATAAGATTTGAACAGCATTAACTGATCAGGTTTCTCCTTTGCCAAAGCATAGTTTCGCAGCATTTATAGTATCTTTGGCAAAGCATAAGTTAGTCAAACCGAATCCATTCTATTGAACAGTGCAGTGAACAAAAATTTAAAAAAAACATGAAAATATTATTGTTCTTCTACATCCTTGTGGTAAGTAAATTAAACTTTTTAGTTGAAATCTGGAATTATATACATGTATTAAAACTGTTAATATCGCTTTAATTATAAAATTACTCAACTATTTTAAGGAGAAATTATTTTTATAGCTATTAAAATAAACAATTGTACTAATAATTAATTTTTATCATATTGTATTTTTGCACACAATTTTTTACAATTTTAGATGTTGATCCGGGGCGCTGGGAATTTAGTTATGTATTTTATATGTTGAATTTAATAGATTTATTTGATAAAAAAAAATCGAACATTGGCCTTATATGATTTTTATGGATTTTAACATTTTTTGTGACAATTTTTGTGTTAACAGTGGTGTATGAGTTATGTGTTAAAATTAAACGAGAGCTAAATTATTTAAAATGTTTTAAAACTATATTCCGAAATGTAGAACACAATGTATTTTTGAAAGAAAGAATTTAGAAATGTTTTTCACATTTGTATGAACAAGAAGGGGATATCCAAAAGTATTTAAACCGTTTATATTTTTATATGTTGTAAATGTTTATTCGATAATTGTAATCTCTTTAATTTTCATAATTGTGTTCTTTCGGTCATCATAATCATCGATCTTCAGAGGGGGGGTTGACGGGTCTAGTTGATAAGATTTGAACAGCATTAACTGATCGGGTTTGACAATTTTTGTGTTAACGGTGGTGTATGAGTTATGTGTTAAAATTAAGCAAGAACTAAATTATTTAAAATATTTTAAAACTATATTCCAAAATGTAAAATGCGATGTATTTTTGAAAGAAAGAATTTAGAAATGTTTTTCACATTTGTATGAACAAGAAGGGGATATCCAAAAGTATTTAAACCGTTTATATTTTTATATGTTGTAAATGTTTATTCGATAATTGTAATCTCTTTAATTTTCATAATTGTGTGCTTTCGGGCATCATAATCATCGATCTCTTGAGGGAGGGTTGACGGGTCTAGTTGATAAGATTTGAACAGCATTAACTGATCAGGTTTCTCCTTTGCCAAAGCATAGTTTCGCAGCATTTATAGTATCTTTGGCAAAGCATAAGTTAGTCAAACCGAATCCATTCTATTGAACAGTGCAGTGAACAAAAATTTAAAAAAAACATGAAAATATTATTGTTCTTCTACATCCTTGTGGTAAGTAAATTAAACTTTTTAGTTGAAATCTAGAATTATGTACATGTATTAAAACTGTTAATATCGCTTTAATTATAAAATTACTCAACTATTTTAAGGAGAAATTATTTTTATAGCTATTAAAATAGACAATTGTACTAATAATTAATTTTTATCATATTGTATTTTTGCACACAATTTTTTACAATTTTAGATGTTGATCCGGGGCGCTGGGAATTTAGTTATGTATTTTATATGTTGAATTTAATAGATTTATTTGATAAAAAAAAATCGAACATTGGCCTTATGTGATTTTTATGGATTTTAACATTTTTTGTGACAATTTTTGAGTTAACAGTGGTGTATGAGTTATGTGTTAAAATTAAGCAAGAGCTAAATTATTTAAAATGTTTTAAAACTATATTCCGAAATGTAGAACACAATGTATTTTTGAAAGAAAGAATTTAGAAATGTTTTTCACATTTGTATGAACAAGAAGGGGATATCCAAAAGTATTTAAACCGTTTATATTTTTATATGTTGTAAATGATTATTCGATAATTGTAATCTCTTTAATTTTCATAGTTGTGTGCTTTCGGGCATCATAATCATCTATCTTTTGAGGGAGGGTTGACGGGTCTAGTCGATAAGATTTGAACAGCATTAACTGATCAGGTTTCTCCTTTGCCAAAGCATAGTTTAGCAGCATTTATAGTATCTTTGGCAAAGCATAGGTTAGTCAAACCGAATCCATTCTATAGAACAGTGCAGTGAACAAAAATTTAAAAAAAACATGAAAATATTATTTTTCTTCTACATCCTTGCAGTAAGTAAATTAAACTTTTTAGTTGAAATCTGGAATTATATACATGTATTAAAACTGTTAATATCGCTTTAAATATAAAATTACTCAACTATTTTAAGGAGAAATTATTTTTATAGCTATTAAAATAAACAATTGTACTAATAATTAATTTTTATCATATTGTATTTTTGCACACAATTTTTTACAATTTTAGATGTTGATCCGGGGCACTGGGAATTTAGTTATGTATTTTATATGTTGAATTTAATAGATTTATTTGATAAAAAAAAATCGAACATTGGCCTTATATGATTTTTATGGATTTTAACATTTTTTGTGACAATTTTTGTGTTAACAGTGGTGTATGAGTTATGTGTAAAAATTAAACGAGAGCTAAATTATTTAAAATGTTTTAAAACTATATTCCGAAATGTAGAACACAATGTATTTTTGAAAGAAAGAATTTAGAAATGTTTTTCACATTTGTATGAACAAGAAGGGGATATCTAAAAGTATTTAAACCGTTTATATTTTTATATGTTGTAAATGTTTATTCGATAATTGTAATCTCTTTAATTTTCATAATTGTGTGCTTTCGGGCATCATAATCATCGATCTTTTGAGGGAGGGTTGACGGGTCTAGTTGATAAGATTTGAACAGCATTAACTGATCAGGTTTCTCCTTTGCCAAAGCATAGTTTCGCAGCATTTATAGTATCTTTGGCAAAGCATAAGTTAGTCAAACCGAATCCATTCTATTGAACAGTGCAGTGAACAAAAATTTAAAAAAAACATGAAAATATTATTGTTCTTCTACATCCTTGTGGTAAGTAAATTAAACTTTTTAGTTGAAATCTGGAATTATATACATGTATTAAAACTGTTAATATCGCTTTAATTATAAAATTACTCAACTATTTTAAGGAGAAATTATTTTTATAGCTATTAAAATAGACAATTGTACTAATAATTAATTTTTATCATATTGTATTTTTGTACACAATTTTTTACAATTTTAGATGTTGATCCAGGGCGCTGGGAATTTAGTTATGTATTTTATATGTTGAATTTAATAGATTTATTTGATAAAAAAAAATCGAACATTGGCCTTATATGATTTTTATGGATTTTAACATTTTTTGTGACAATTTTTGTGTTAACAGTGGTGTATGAGTTACGTGTTAAAATTAAGCAAGAGCTAAATTATTTAAAATGTTTTAAAACTATATTCCGAAATGTAGAACACAATGTATTTTTGAAAGAAAGAATTTAGAAATGTTTTTCACATTTGTATGAACAAGAAGGGGATATCTAAAAGTATTTAAACCGTTTATATTTTTATATGTTGTAAATGTTTATTCGATAATTGTAATCTCTTTAATTTTCATAATTGTGTGCTTTCGGGCATCATAATCATCGATCTTTTGAGGGAGGGTTGACGGGTCTAGTTGATAAGATTTGAACAGCATTAACTGATCAGGTTTCTCCTTTGCCAAAGCATAGTTTCGCAGCATTTATAGTATCTTTGGCAAAGCATAAGTTAGTCAAACCGAATCCATTCTATTGAACAGTGCAGTGAACAAAAATTTAAAAAAAACATGAAAATATTATTGTTCTTCTACATCCTTGTGGTAAGTAAATTAAACTTTTTAGTTGAAATCTAGAATTATGTACATGTATTAAAACTGTTAATATCGCTTTAATTATAAAATTACTCAACTATTTTAAGGAGAAATTATTTTTATAGCTATTAAAATAGACAATTGTACTAATAATTAATTTTTATCATATTGTATTTTTGCACACAATTTTTTACAATTTTAGATGTTGATCCGGGGCGCTGGGAATTTAGTTATGTATTTTATATGTTGAATTTAATAGATTTATTTGATAAAAAAAAATCGAACATTGGCCTTATGTGATTTTTATGGATTTTAACATTTTTTGTGACAATTTTTGAGTTAACAGTGGTGTATGAGTTATGTGTTAAAATTAAGCAAGAGCTAAATTATTTAAAATGTTTTAAAACTATATTCCGAAATGTAGAACACAATGTATTTTTGAAAGAAAGAATTTAGAAATGTTTTTCACATTTGTATGAACAAGAAGGGGATATCCAAAAGTATTTAAACCGTTTATATTTTTATATGTTGTAAATGATTATTTGATAATTGTAATCTCTTTAATTTTCATAATTGTGTGCTTTCGGGCATCATAATCATCTATCTTTTGAGGGAGGGTTGACGGGTCTAGTCGATAAGATTTGAACAGCATTAACTGATCAGGTTTCTCCTTTGCCAAAGCATAGTTTAGCAGCATTTATAGTATCTTTGGCAAAGCATAGGTTAGTCAAACCGAATCCATTCTATAGAACAGTGCAGTGAACAAAAATTTAAAAAAAACATGAAAATATTATTTTTCTTCTACATCCTTGCAGTAAGTAAATTAAACTTTTTAGTTGAAATCTGGAATTATATACATGTATTAAAACTGTTAATATCGCTTTAAATATAAAATTACTCAACTATTTTAAGGAGAAATTATTTTTATAGCTATTAAAATAAACAATTGTACTAATAATTAATTTTTATCATATTGTATTTTTGCACACAATTTTTTACAATTTTAGATGTTGATCCGGGGCGCTGGGAATTTAGTTATGTATTTTATATGTTGAATTTAATAGATTTATTTGATAAAAAAAAATCGAACATTGGCCTTATATGATTTTTATGGATTTTAACATTTTTTGTGACAATTTTTGTGTTAACAGTGGTGTATGAGTTATGTGTAAAAATTAAACGAGAGCTAAATTATTTAAAATGTTTTAAAACTATATTCCGAAATGTAGAACACAATGTATTTTTGAAAGAAAGAATTTAGAAATGTTTTTCACATTTGTATGAACAAGAAGGGGATATCTAAAAGTATTTAAACCGTTTATATTTTTATATGTTGTAAATGTTTATTCGATAATTGTAATCTCTTTAATTTTCATAATTGTGTGCTTTCGGGCATCATAATCATCGATCTTTTGAGGGAGGGTTGACGGGTCTAGTTGATAAGATTTGAACAGCATTAACTGATCAGGTTTCTCCTTTGCCAAAGCATAGTTTCGCAGCATTTATAGTATCTTTGGCAAAGCATAAGTTAGTCAAACCGAATCCATTCTATTGAACAGTGCAGTGAACAAAAATTTAAAAAAAACATGAAAATATTATTGTTCTTCTACATCCTTGTGGTAAGTAAATTAAACTTTTTAGTTGAAATCTGGAATTATATACATGTATTAAAACTGTTAATATCGCTTTAATTATAAAATTACTCAACTATTTTAAGGAGAAATTATTTTTATAGCTATTAAAATAGACAATTGTACTAATAATTAATTTTTATCATATTGTATTTTTGTACACAATTTTTTACAATTTTAGATGTTGATCCAGGGCGCTGGGAATTTAGTTATGTATTTTATATGTTGAATTTAATAGATTTATTTGATAAAAAAAAATCGAACATTGGCCTTATATGATTTTTATGGATTTTAACATTTTTTGTGACAATTTTTGTGTTAACAGTGGTGTATGAGTTACGTGTTAAAATTAAGCAAGAGCTAAATTATTTAAAATGTTTTAAAACTATATTCCGAAATGTAGAACACAATGTATTTTTGAAAGAAAGAATTTAGAAATGTTTTTCACATTTGTATGAACAAGAAGGGGATATCTAAAAGTATTTAAACCGTTTATATTTTTATATGTTGTAAATGTTTATTCGATAATTGTAATCTCTTTAATTTTCATAATTGTGTGCTTTCGGGCATCATAATCATCGATCTTTTGAGGGAGGGTTGACGGGTCTAGTTGATAAGATTTGAACAGCATTAACTGATCAGGTTTCTCCTTTGCCAAAGCATAGTTTCGCAGCATTTATAGTATCTTTGGCAAAGCATAAGTTAGTCAAACCGAATCCATTCTATTGAACAGTGCAGTGAACAAAAATTTAAAAAAAACATGAAAATATTATTGTTCTTCTACATCCTTGTGGTAAGTAAATTAAACTTTTTAGTTGAAATCTAGAATTATGTACATGTATTAAAACTGTTAATATCGCTTTAATTATAAAATTACTCAACTATTTTAAGGAGAAATTATTTTTATAGCTATTAAAATAGACAATTGTACTAATAATTAATTTTTATCATATTGTATTTTTGCACACAATTTTTTACAATTTTAGATGTTGATCCGGGGCGCTGGGAATTTAGTTATGTATTTTATATGTTGAATTTAATAGATTTATTTGATAAAAAAAAATCGAACATTGGCCTTATGTGATTTTTATGGATTTTAACATTTTTTGTGACAATTTTTGAGTTAACAGTGGTGTATGAGTTATGTGTTAAAATTAAGCAAGAGCTAAATTATTTAAAATGTTTTAAAACTATATTCCGAAATGTAGAACACAATGTATTTTTGAAAGAAAGAATTTAGAAATGTTTTTCACATTTGTATGAACAAGAAGGGGATATCCAAAAGTATTTAAACCGTTTATATTTTTATATGTTGTAAATGATTATTCGATAATTGTAATCTCTTTAATTTTCATAATTGTGTGCTTTCGGGCATCATAATCATCTATCTTTTGAGGGAGGGTTGACGGGTCTAGTCGATAAGATTTGAACAGCATTAACTGATCAGGTTTCTCCTTTGCCAAAGCATAGTTTAGCAGCATTTATAGTATCTTTGGCAAAGCATAGGTTAGTCAAACCGAATCCATTCTATAGAACAGTGCAGTGAACAAAAATTTAAAAAAAACATGAAAATATTATTTTTCTTCTACATCCTTGCAGTAAGTAAATTAAACTTTTTAGTTGAAATCTGGAATTATATACATGTATTAAAACTGTTAATATCGCTTTAAATATAAAATTACTCAACTATTTTAAGGAGAAATTATTTTTATAGCTATTAAAATAAACAATTGTACTAATAATTAATTTTTATCATATTGTATTTTTGCACACAATTTTTTACAATTTTAGATGTTGATCCGGGGCGCTGGGAATTTAGTTATGTATTTTATATGTTGAATTTAATAGATTTATTTGATAAAAAAAAATCGAACATTGGCCTTATATGATTTTTATGGATTTTAACATTTTTTGTGACAATTTTTGTGTTAACAGTGGTGTATGAGTTATGTGTAAAAATTAAACGAGAGCTAAATTATTTAAAATGTTTTAAAACTATATTCCGAAATGTAGAACACAATGTATTTTTGAAAGAAAGAATTTAGAAATGTTTTTCACATTTGTATGAACAAGAAGGGGATATCTAAAAGTATTTAAACCGTTTATATTTTTATATGTTGTAAATGTTTATTCGATAATTGTAATCTCTTTAATTTTCATAATTGTGTGCTTTCGGGCATCATAATCATCGATCTTTTGAGGGAGGGTTGACGGGTCTAGTTGATAAGATTTGAACAGCATTAACTGATCAGGTTTCTCCTTTGCCAAAGCATAGTTTCGCAGCATTTATAGTATCTTTGGCAAAGCATAAGTTAGTCAAACCGAATCCATTCTATTGAACAGTGCAGTGAACAAAAATTTAAAAAAAACATGAAAATATTATTGTTCTTCTACATCCTTGTGGTAAGTAAATTAAACTTTTTAGTTGAAATCTAGAATTATGTACATGTATTAAAACTGTTAATATCGCTTTAATTATAAAATTACTCAACTATTTTAAGGAGAAATTATTTTTATAGCTATTAAAATAGACAATTGTACTAATAATTAATTTTTATCATATTGTATTTTTGCACACAATTTTTTACAATTTTAGATGTTGATCCGGGGCGCTGGGAATTTAGTTATGTATTTTATATGTTGAATTTAATAGATTTATTTGATAAAAAAAAATCGAACATTGGCCTTATGTGATTTTTATGGATTTTAACATTTTTTGTGACAATTTTTGAGTTAACAGTGGTGTATGAGTTATGTGTTAAAATTAAGCAAGAGCTAAATTATTTAAAATGTTTTAAAACTATATTCCGAAATGTAGAACACAATGTATTTTTGAAAGAAAGAATTTAGAAATGTTTTTCACATTTGTATGAACAAGAAGGGGATATCCAAAAGTATTTAAACCGTTTATATTTTTATATGTTGTAAATGATTATTCGATAATTGTAATCTCTTTAATTTTCATAATTGTGTGCTTTCGGGCATCATAATCATCTATCTTTTGAGGGAGGGTTGACGGGTCTAGTCGATAAGATTTGAACAGCATTAACTGATCAGGTTTCTCCTTTGCCAAAGCATAGTTTAGCAGCATTTATAGTATCTTTGGCAAAGCATAGGTTAGTCAAACCGAATCCATTCTATAGAACAGTGCAGTGAACAAAAATTTAAAAAAAACATGAAAATATTATTTTTCTCCTACATCCTTGCAGTAAGTAAATTAAACTTTTTAGTTGAAATCTGGAATTATATACATGTATTAAAACTGTTAATATCGCTTTAAATATAAAATTACTCAACTATTTTAAGGAGAAATTATTTTTATAGCTATTAAAATAAACAATTGTACTAATAATTAATTTTTATCATATTGTATTTTTGCACACAATTTTTTACAATTTTAGATGTTGATCCGGGGCGCTGGGAATTTAGTTATGTATTTTATATGTTGAATTTAATAGATTTATTTGATAAAAAAAAATCGAACATTGGCCTTATATGATTTTTATGGATTTTAACATTTTTTGTGACAATTTTTGTGTTAACAGTGGTGTATGAGTTATGTGTAAAAATTAAACTAGAGCTAAATTATTTAAAATGTTTTAAAACTATATTCCGAAATGTAGAACACAATGTATTTTTGAAAGAAAGAATTTAGAAATGTTTTTCACATTTGTATGAACAAGAAGGGGATATCTAAAAGTATTTAAACCGTTTATATTTTTATATGTTGTAAATGTTTATTCGATAATTGTAATCTCTTTAATTTTCATAATTGTGTGCTTTCGGGCATCATAATCATCGATCTTTTGAGGGAGGGTTGACGGGTCTAGTTGATAAGATTTGAACAGCATTAACTGATCAGGTTTCTCCTTTGCCAAAGCATAGTTTCGCAGCATTTATAGTATCTTTGGCAAAGCATAAGTTAGTCAAACCGAATCCATTCTATTGAACAGTGCAGTGAACAAAAATTTAAAAAAAACATGAAAATATTATTGTTCTTCTACATCCTTGTGGTAAGTAAATTAAACTTTTTAGTTGAAATCTGGAATTATATACATGTATTAAAACTGTTAATATCGCTTTAATTATAAAATTACTCAACTATTTTAAGGAGAAATTATTTTTATAGCTATTAAAATAGACAATTGTACTAATAATTAATTTTTATCATATTGTATTTTTGTACACAATTTTTTACAATTTTAGATGTTGATCCGGGGCGCTGGGAATTTAGTTATGTATTTTATATGTTGAATTTAATAGATTTATTTGATAAAAAAAAATCGAACATTGGCCTTATATGATTTTTATGGATTTTAACATTTTTTGTGACAATTTTTGTGTTAACAGTGGTGTATGAGTTATGTGTAAAAATTAAACGAGAGCTAAATTATTTAAAATGTTTTAAAACTATATTCCGAAATGTAGAACACAATGTATTTTTGAAAGAAAGAATTTAGAAATGTTTTTCACATTTGTATGAACAAGAAGGGGATATCTAAAAGTATTTAAACCGTTTATATTTTTATATGTTGTAAATGTTTATTCGATAATTGTAATCTCTTTAATTTTCATAATTGTGTGCTTTCGGGCATCATAATCATCGATCTTTTGAGGGAGGGTTGACGGGTCTAGTTGATAAGATTTGAACAGCATTAACTGATCAGGTTTCTCCTTTGCCAAAGCATAGTTTCGCAGCATTTATAGTATCTTTGGCAAAGCATAAGTTAGTCAAACCGAATCCATTCTATTGAACAGTGCAGTGAACAAAAATTTAAAAAAAACATGAAAATATTATTGTTCTTCTACATCCTTGTGGTAAGTAAATTAAACTTTTTAGTTGAAATCTAGAATTATGTACATGTATTAAAACTGTTAATATCGCTTTAATTATAAAATTACTCAACTATTTTAAGGAGAAATTATTTTTATAGCTATTAAAATAGACAATTGTACTAATAATTAATTTTTATCATATTGTATTTTTGCACACAATTTTTTACAATTTTAGATGTTGATCCGGGGCGCTGGGAATTTAGTTATGTATTTTATATGTTGAATTTAATAGATTTATTTGATAAAAAAAAATCGAACATTGGCCTTATGTGATTTTTATGGATTTTAACATTTTTTGTGACAATTTTTGAGTTAACAGTGGTGTATGAGTTATGTGTTAAAATTAAGCAAGAGCTAAATTATTTAAAATGTTTTAAAACTATATTCCGAAATGTAGAACACAATGTATTTTTGAAAGAAAGAATTTAGAAATGTTTTTCACATTTGTATGAACAAGAAGGGGATATCCAAAAGTATTTAAACCGTTTATATTTTTATATGTTGTAAATGATTATTCGATAATTGTAATCTCTTTAATTTTCATAATTGTGTGCTTTCGGGCATCATAATCATCTATCTTTTGAGGGAGGGTTGACGGGTCTAGTCGATAAGATTTGAACAGCATTAACTGATCAGGTTTCTCCTTTGCCAAAGCATAGTTTAGCAGCATTTATAGTATCTTTGGCAAAGCATAGGTTAGTCAAACCGAATCCATTCTATAGAACAGTGCAGTGAACAAAAATTTAAAAAAAACATGAAAATATTATTTTTCTTCTACATCCTTGCAGTAAGTAAATTAAACTTTTTAGTTGAAATCTGGAATTATATACATGTATTAAAACTGTTAATATCGCTTTAAATATAAAATTACTCAACTATTTTAAGGAGAAATTATTTTTATAGCTATTAAAATAAACAATTGTACTAATAATTAATTTTTATCATATTGTATTTTTGCACACAATTTTTTACAATTTTAGATGTTGATCCGGGGCGCTGGGAATTTAGTTATGTATTTTATATGTTGAATTTAATAGATTTATTTGATAAAAAAAAATCGAACATTGGCCTTATATGATTTTTATGGATTTTAACATTTTTTGTGACAATTTTTGTGTTAACAGTGTTGTATGAGTTATGTGTAAAAATTAAACGAGAGCTAAATTATTTAAAATGTTTTAAAACTATATTCCGAAATGTAGAACACAATGTATTTTTGAAAGAAAGAATTTAGAAATGTTTTTCACATTTGTATGAACAAGAAGGGGATATCTAAAAGTATTTAAACCGTTTATATTTTTATATGTTGTAAATGTTTATTCGATAATTGTAATCTCTTTAATTTTCATAATTGTGTGCTTTCGGGCATCATAATCATCGATCTTTTGAGGGAGGGTTGACGGGTCTAGTTGATAAGATTTGAACAGCATTAACTGATCAGGTTTCTCCTTTGCCAAAGCATAGTTTCGCAGCATTTATAGTATCTTTGGCAAAGCATAAGTTAGTCAAACCGAATCCATTCTATTGAACAGTGCAGTGAACAAAAATTTAAAAAAAACATGAAAATATTATTGTTCTTCTACATCCTTGTGGTAAGTAAATTAAACTTTTTAGTTGAAATCTGGAATTATATACATGTATTAAAACTGTTAATATCGCTTTAATTATAAAATTACTCAACTATTTTAAGGAGAAATTATTTTTATAGCTATTAAAATAGACAATTGTACTAATAATTAATTTTTATCATATTGTATTTTTGTACACAATTTTTTACAATTTTAGATGTTGATCCAGGGCGCTGGGAATTTAGTTATGTATTTTATATGTTGAATTTAATAGATTTATTTGATAAAAAAAAATCGAACATTGGCCTTATATGATTTTTATGGATTTTAACATTTTTTGTGACAATTTTTGTGTTAACAGTGGTGTATGAGTTACGTGTTAAAATTAAGCAAGAGCTAAATTATTTAAAATGTTTTAAAACTATATTCCGAAATGTAGAACACAATGTATTTTTGAAAGAAAGAATTTAGAAATGTTTTTCACATTTGTATGAACAAGAAGGGGATATCCAAAAGTATTTAAACCGTTTATATTTTTATATGTTGTAAATGATTATTCGATAATTGTAATCTCTTTAATTTTCATAATTGTGTGCTTTCGGGCATCATAATCATCGATCTTTTGAGGGAGGGTTGACGGGTCTAGTCGATAAGATTTGAACAGCATTAACTGATCAGGTTTCTCCTTTGCCAAAGCATAGTTTCGCAGCATTTATAGTATCTTTGGCAAAGCATAGGTTAGTCAAACCGAATCCATTCTATAGAACAGTGCAGTGAACAAAAATTTAAAAAAAACATGAAAATATTATTTTTCTTCTACATCCTTGCAGTAAGTAAATTAAACTTTTTAGTTGAAATCTGGAATTATATACATGTATTAAAACTGTTAATATCGCTTTAAATATAAAATTACTCAACTATTTTAAGGAGAAATTATTTTTATAGCTATTAAAATAAACAATTGTACTAATAATTAATTTTTATCATATTGTATTTTTGCACACAATTTTTTACAATTTTAGATGTTGATCCGGGGCGCTGGGAATTTAGTTATGTATTTTATATGTTGAATTTAATAGATTTATTTGATAAAAAAAAATCGAACATTGGCCTTATATGATTTTTATGGATTTTAACATTTTTTGTGACAATTTTTGTGTTAACAGTGGTGTATGAGTTATGTGTTAAAATTAAACGAGAGCTAAATTATTTAAAATGTTTTAAAACTATATTCCGAAATGTAGAACACAATGTATTTTTGAAAGAAAGAATTTAGAAATGTTTTTCACATTTGTATGAACAAGAAGGGGATATCTAAAAGTATTTAAACCGTTTATATTTTTATATGTTGTAAATGTTTATTCGATAATTGTAATCTCTTTAATTTTCATAATTGTGTGCTTTCGGGCATCATAATCATCAATCTTTTGAGGGAGGGTTGACGGGTCTAGTTGATAAGATTTGAACAGCATTAACTGATCAGGTTTCTCCTTTGCCAAAGCATAGTTTCGCAGCATTTATAGTATCTTTGGCAAAGCATAAGTTAGTCAAACCGAATCCATTCTATTGAACAGTGCAGTGAACAAAAATTTAAAAAAAACATGAAAATATTATTGTTCTTCTACATCCTTGTGGTAAGTAAATTAAACTTTTTAGTTGAAATCTGGAATTATGTACATGTATTAAAACTGTTAATATCGCTTTAATTATAAAATTACTCAACTATTTTAAGGAGAAATTATTTTTATAGCTATTAAAATAGACAATTGTACTAATAATTAATTTTTATCATATTGTATTTTTGCACACAATTTTTTACAATTTTAGATGTTGATCCGGGCCGCTGGGAATTTAGTTATGTATTTTATATGTTGAATTTAATAGATTTATTTGATAAAAAAAAATCGAACATTGGCCTTATATGATTTTTATGGATTTTAACATTTTTTGTGACAATTTTTGAGTTAACAGTGGTGTATGAGTTATGTGTTAAAATTAAGCAAGAGCTAAATTATTTAAAATGTTTTAAAACTATATTCCGAAATGTAGAACACAATGTATTTTTGAAAGAAAGAATTTAGAAATGTTTTTCACATTCGTATGAACAAGAAGGGGATATCCAAAAGTATTTAAACCGTTTATATTTTTATATGTTGTAAATGATTATTCGATAATTGTTATCTCTTTAATTTTCATAATCGTGTGTTTTCAGTCTTCATAATCGTTAATAATCAGTGGTGGGGGGGGGGGGTGACGGGTCTAGTTGATAAGATTTGAACAGCATTAACTGATCGGGTTTTTGCTTTGCCAATGCATAGTTTCACTACTTTTATCATCTTTTGCAAAGCATGGGTGTTAGTTGAACCGAAGCCATTCAATACAATAGTCTATTTTGCTGTGAAAAAAAATGAAATTAATCTTCTTATTTTACATCCTTGCAGTAAGTAAATTAAACTTTTTAGTTGGGATCTGGAATTATATACATAGTTAATATCGCTTTAAAAATAAAATTACTCAACTGTTTTAATGAGAAATTATTTTTATAGCTATTAAAAAAGACAACTGTTCCAATATTTAGTTTTTATCATATTGTATTTTTGAACACAGTTTTTTAAAATTTTAGATGTTAATCTGGGGCACCGGAGAGTCGGGTATGTATTTTATATGTTGGATTTAATAGATTTATTTGATAAAAAAAATCAAACAATGACCTTATATGATTTTTATGGATTTTAACATTTTTTGTGACAATTTTTGTGTTAACAGTGGTGTATGAGTTATGTGTTAAAATTAAGCAAGAACTAAATTATTTAAAATATTTTAAAACTATATTCCAAAATGTAAAATGCGATGTATTTTTGAAAGAAAGAATTTAGAAATGTTTTTCACATTTGTATGAACAAGAAGGGGATATCCAAAAGTATTTAAACCGTTTATATTTTTATATGTTGTAAATGTTTATTCGATAATTGTAATCTCTTTAATTTTCATAATTGTGTGCTTTCGGGCATCATAATCATCGATCTTTTGAGGGAGGGTTGACGGGTCTAGTTGATAAGATTTGAACAGCATTAACTGATCAGGTTTCTCCTTTGCCAAACCATAGTTTCGCAGCATTTATAGTATCTTTGGCAAAGCATAAGTTAGTCAAACCGAATCCATTCTATTGAACAGTGCAGTGAACAAAAATTTAAAAAAAACATGAAAATATTATTGTTCTTCTACATCCTTGTGGTAAGTAAATTAAACTTTTTCGTTGAAATCTGGAATTATATACATGTATTAAAACTGTTAATATCGCTTTAATTATAAAATTACTCAACTATTTTAAGGAGAAATTATTTTTATAGCTATTAAAATAGACAATTGTACTAATAATTAATTTTTATCATATTGTATTTTTGTACACAATTTTTTACAATTTTAGATGTTGATCCGGGGCGCTGGGAATTTAGTTATGTATTTTATATGTTGAATTTAATAGATTTATTTGATAAAAAAAAATCGAACATTGGCCTTATATGATTTTTATGGATTTTAACATTTTTTGTGACAATTTTTGTGTTAACAGTGGTGTATGAGTTATATGTTAAAATTAAACGAGAGCTAAATTATTTAAAATGTTTTAAAACTATATTCCGAAATGTAGAACACAATGTATTTTTGAAAGAAAGAATTTAGAAATGTTTTTCACATTCGTATGAACAAGAAGGGGATATCCAAAAGTATTTAAACCGTTTATATTTTTATATGTTGTAAATGATTATTCGATAATTGTAATCTCTTTAATTTTCATAATCGTGTGTTTTCAGTCTTCATAATCGTTAATAATCAGTGGTGGGGGGGGGGGGTGACGGGTCTAGTTGATAAGATTTGAACAGCATTAACTGATCGGGTTTTTCCTTTGCCAATGCATAGTTTCACTACTTTTATCATCTTTTGCAAAGCATGGGTGTTAGTTGAACCGAAGCCATTCAATACAATAGTCTATTTTGCTGTGAAAAAAAATGAAATTAATCTTCTTATTTTACATCCTTGCAGTAAGTAAATTAAACTTTTTAGTTGGGATCTGGAATTATATACATAGTTAATATCGCTTTAAAAATAAAATTACTCAACTGTTTTAATGAGAAATTATTTTTATAGCTATTAAAAAAGACAACTGTTCCAATATTTAGTTTTTATCATATTGTATTTTTGAACACAGTTTTTTAAAATTTTAGATGTTAATCTGGGGCACCGGAGAGTCGGGTATGTATTTTATATGTTGGATTTAATAGATTTATTTGATAAAAAAAATCAAACAATGACCTTATATGATTTTTATGGATTTTAACATTTTTTGTGACAATTTTTGTGTTAACAGTGGTGTATGAGTTATGTGTTAAAATTAAGCAAGAACTAAATTATTTAAAATATTTTAAAACTATATTCCAAAATGTAAAATGCGATGTATTTTTGAAAGAAAGAATTTAGAAATGTTTTTCACATTTGTATGAACAAGAAGGGGATATCCAAAAGTATTTAAACCGTTTATATTTTTATATGTTGTAAATGTTTATTCGATAATTGTAATCTCTTTAATTTTCATAATTGTGTGCTTTCGGGCATCATAATCATCGATCTTTTGAGGGAGGGTTGACGGGTCTAGTTGATAAGATTTGAACAGCATTAACTGATCAGGTTTCTCCTTTGCCAAAGCATAGTTTCGCAGCATTTATAGTATCTTTGGCAAAGCATAGGTTAGTCAAACCGAATCCATTCTATAGAACAGTGCAGTGAACAAAAATTTAAAAAAAACATGAAAATATTATTTTTCTTCTACATCCTTGCGGTAAGTAAATTAAACTTTTTAGTTGAATTCTGGAATTATATACATGTATTAAAACTGTTAATATCGCTTTAAATATAAAATTACTCAACTATTTTAAGGAGAAATTATTTTTATAGCTATTAAAATAGACAATTGTACTAATAATTAATTTTTATCATATTGTATTTTTGCACACAATTTTTTACAATTTTAGATGTTGATCCAGGGCGCTGGGAATTTAGTTATGTATTTTATATGTTGAATTTAATAGATTTATTTGATAAAAAAAAATCGAACATTGGCCTTATATGATTTTTATGGATTTTAACATTTTTTGTGACAATTTTTGTGTTAACAGTGGTGTATGAGTTATGTGTTAAAATTAAGCAAGAGCTAAATTATTTAAAATGTTTTAAAACTATATTCCGAAATGTAGAACACAATGTATTTTTGAAAGAAAGAATTTAGAAATGTTTTTCACATTTGTATGAACAAGAAGGGGATATCCAAAAGTATTTAAACCGTTTATATTTTTATATGTTGTAAATGTTTATTCGATAATTGTAATCTCTTTAATTTTCATAATTGTGTGCTTTCGGTCATCATAATCATCGATTTTCAGAGGGGGGGTTGACGGGTCTAGTTGATAAGATTTGAACAGCATTAACTGATCGGGTTTGACAATTTTTGTGTTAACGGTGGTGTATGAGTTATGTGTTAAAATTAAGCAAGAACTAAATTATTTAAAATATTTTAAAACTATATTCCAAAATGTAAAATGCGATGTATTTTTGAAAGAAAGAATTTAGAAATGTTTTTCACATTTGTATGAACAAGAAGGGGATATCCAAAAGTATTTAAACCGTTTATATTTTTATATGTTGTAAATGTTTATTCGATAATTGTAATCTCTTTAATTTTCATAATTGTGTTCTTTCGGTCATCATAATCATCGATTTTCAGAGGGGTGGTTGACGGGTCTAGTTGATAAGATTTGAACAGCATTAACTGATCGGGTTTGACAATTTTTGTGTTAACGGTGGTGTATGAGTTATGTGTTAAAATTAAGCAAGAACTAAATTATTTAAAATATTTTAAAACTATATTCCAAAATGTAAAATGCGATGTATTTTTGAAAGAAAGAATTTAGAAATGTTTTTCACATTTGTATGAACAAGAAGGGGATATCCAAAAGTATTTAAACCGTTTATATTTTTATATGTTGTAAATGTTTATTCGATAATTGTAATCTCTTTAATTTTCATAATTGTGTGCTTTCGGGCATCATAATCATCGATCTTTTGAGGGAGGGTTGACGGGTCTAGTTGATAAGATTTGAACAGCATTAACTGATCAGGTTTCTCCTTTGCCAAAGCATAGTTTCGCAGCATTTATAGTATCTTTGGCAAAGCATAGGTTAGTCAAACTGAATCCATTCTATAGAACAGTGCAGTGAACAAAAATTTAAAAAAAACATGAAAATATTATTTTTCTTCTACATTCTTGCGGTAAGTAAATTAAACTTTTTAGTTGAAATCTGGAATTATATACATGTATTAAAACTGTTAATATCACTTTAAATATAAAATTACTCAACTATTTTAAGGAGAAATTATTTTTATAGCTATTAAAATAGACAATTGTACTAATAATTAATTTTTATCATATTGTATTTTTGCACACAATTTTTTACAATTTTAGATGTTGATCCAGGGCGCTGGGAATTTAGTTATGTATTTTATATGTTGAATTTAATAGATTTATTTGATAAAAAAAAATCGAACATTGGCCTTATATGATTTTTATGGATTTTAACATTTTTTGTGACAATTTTTGTGTTAACAGTGGTGTATGAGTTATGTGTTAAAATTAAGCAAGAGCTAAATTATTTAAAATGTTTTAAAACTATATTCCGAAATGTAGAACACAATGTATTTTTGAAAGAAAGAATTTAGAAATGTTTTTCACATTTGTATGAACAAGAAGGGGATATCCAAAAGTATTTAAACCGTTTATATTTTTATATGTTGTAAATGTTTATTCGATAATTGTAATCTCTTTAATTTTCATAATTGTGTGCTTTCGGGCATCATAATCATCGATCTTTTGAGGGAGGGTTGACGGGTCTAGTTGATAAGATTTGAACAGCATTAACTGATCAGGTTTCTCCTTTGCCAAAGCATAGTTTCGCAGCATTTATAATATCTTTGGCAAAGCATAGGTTAGTCAAACTGAATCCATTCTATAGAACAGTGCAGTGAACAAAAATTTAAAAAAAACATGAAAATATTATTTTTCTTCTACATCCTTGCGGTAAGTAAATTAAACTTTTTAGTTGAAATCTGGAATTATATACATGTATTAAAACTGTTAATATCGCTTTAAAAATAAAATTACTCAACTATTTTAAGGAGAAATTATTTTTAAAGCTATTAAAATAGACAATTGTACTAATAATTAATTTTTATCATATTGTATTTTTGCACACAATTTTTTACAATTTTAGATGTTGATCCGGGGCGCTGGGAATTTAGTTATGTATTTTATATGTTGAATTTAATAGATTTATTTGATAAAAAAAAATCGAACATTGGCCTTATATGATTTTTATGGATTTTAACATTTTTTGTGACAATTTTTGTGTTAACAGTGGTGTATGAGTTATATGTTAAAATTAAACGAGAGCTAAATTATTTAAAATGTTTTAAAACTATATTCCGAAATGAAGAACACAATGTATTTTTGAAAGAAAGAATTTAGAAATGTTTTTCACATTTGTATGAACAAGAAGGGGATATCCAAAAGTATTTAAACCGTTTATATTTTTATATGTTGTAAATGTTTATTCGATAATTGTAATCCCTTTAATTTTCATAATTGTGTGCTTTCGGTCATCATAATCATCGATCTTCAGAGGGGGGGCTGATGGGTCTAGTTGATAAGATTTGAACAGCAATAACTGATCAGGTTTCTCCTTTGCCAAAGCAGAGTTTCGCAGCATTTATAGTATCTTTGGCAAAGCATAGGTTAGTCAAACTGAATCCATTCTATAGAACAGTGCAGTGAACAAAAATTTAAAAAAAACATGAAAATATTATTTTTCTTCTACATCCTTGCGGCAAGTAAATTAAACTTTTTAGTTGAAATCTGGAATTATATACATGTATTAAAACTGTTAATATCGCTTTAAAAATAAAATTACTCAACTATTTTAAGGAGAAATTATTTTTATAGCTATTAAAATAGACAATTGTACTAATAATTAATTTTTATCATATTGTATTTTTGCACACAGTTTTTTACAATTTTAGATGTTGATCCGGGGCGCTGGGAATTTAGTTATGTATTTTATATGTTGAATTTAATAGATTTATTTGATAAAAAAAAATCGAACATTGGCCTTATATGATTTTTATGGATTTTAACATTTTTTGTGACAATTTTTGTGTTAACAGTGGTGTATGAGTTATATGTTAAAATTAAACGAGAGCTAAATTATTTAAAATATTTTAAAACTATATTCCAAAATGTAAAATGCGATGTATTTTTGAAAGAAAGAATTTAGAAATGTTTTTCACATTTGTATGAACAAGAAGGGGATATCCAAAAGTATTTAAACCGTTTATATTTTTATATGTTGTAAATGTTTATTCGATAATTGTAATCTCTTTAATTTTCATAATTGTGTGCTTTCGGGCATCATAATCATCGATCTTTTGAGGGAGGGTTGACGGGTCTAGTTGATAAGATTTGAACAGCATTAACTGATCAGGTTTCTCCTTTGCCAAAGCATAGTTTCGCAGCATTTATAGTATCTTTGGCAAAGCATAGGTTAGTCAAACCGAATCCATTCTATTGAACAGTGCAGTGAACAAAAATTTAAAAAAACATGAAAATATTATTGTTCTTCTACATCCTTGTGGTAAGTAAATTAAACTTTTTAGTTGAAATCTGGAATTATATACATGTATTAAAACTGTTAATATCGCTTTAATTATAAAATTACTCAACTATTTTAAGAAGAAATTATTTTTATAGCTATTAAAATAGACAATTGTACTAATAATTAATTTTTATCATATTGTATTTTTGTACACAATTTTTTACAATTTTAGATGTTGATCCGGGGCGCTGGGAATTTAGTTATGAATTTTGTATGTTGAATTTAATAGATTTATTTGATAAAAAAAAATCGAACATTGGCCTTATATGATTTTTATGGATTTTAACATTTTTTGTGACCATTTTTGTGTTAACAGTGGTGTATGAGTTATATGTTAAAATTAAACGAGAGCTAAATTATTTAAAATGTTTTAAAACTATATTCTGAAATGTAGAACACAATGTATTTTTGAAAGAAAGAATTTAGAAATGTTTTTCACATTTGTATGAACAAGAAGGGGATATCCAAAAGTATTTAAACCGGTTATATTTTTATATGTTGTAAATGATTATTCGATAATTGTAATCTCTTTAATTTTCATAATCGTGTGTTTTCAGTCTTCATAATCGTTAATAATCAGTGGCGGGGGGGTGGGGTGACGGGTCTAGTTGATAAGATTTGAACAGCATTAACTGATCGGGTTTTTCCTTTGCCAATGCATAGTTTCACTACTTTTATCATCTTTTGCAAAGCATGGGTGTTAGTTGAACCGAAGCCATTCAATACAATAGTCTATTTTGCTGTGAAAAAAAATGAAATTAATCTTCTTATTTTACATCCTTGCAGTAAGTAAATTAAACTTTTTAGTTGGGATCTGGAATTATATACATAGTTAATATCGCTTTAAAAATAAAATTACTCAACTGTTTTAATGAGAAATTATTTTTATAGCTATTAAAAAAGACAATTGTTCCAATATTTAGTTTTTATCATATTGTATTTTTGAACACAGTTTTTAAAAATTTTAGATGTTAATCCTGGGCACCGGAGAGTCGGGTATGTATTTTATATATTGAATTTAATAGATTTATTTGATAAAAAAAATCAAACAATGACCTTATATGATTTTTATGGATTTTAACATTTTTTGTGACAATTTTTGTGTTAACAGTGGTGTATGAGTTATGTGTTAAAATTAAGCAAGAGCTAAATTATTTAAAATGTTTTAAAACTATATTCCGAAATGTAGAACACAATGTATTTTTGAAAGAAAGAATTTAGAAATGTTTTTCACATTTGTATGAACAAGAAGGGGATATCCAAAAGTATTTAAACCGTTTATATTTTTATATGTTGTAAATGTTTATTCGATAATTGTAATCTCTTTAATTTTCATAATTGTGTGCTTTCGGGCATCATAATCATCGATCTTTTGAGGGAGGGTTGACGGGTCTAGTTAATAAGATTTGAACAGCATTAACTGATCTGGTTTCTCCTTTGCCAAAGCATAGTTTCGCAGCATTTATAGTATCTTTGGCAAAGCATAGGTTAGTCAAACCGAATCCATTCTATTGAACAGTGCAGTGAACAAAAATTTAAAAAAACATGAAAATATTATTGTTCTTCTACATCCTTGTGGTAAGTAAATTAAACTTTTTAGTTGAAATCTGGAATTATATACATGTATTAAAACTGTTAATATCGCTTTAATTATAAAATTACTCAACTATTTTAAGAAGAAATTATTTTTATAGCTATTAAAATAGACAATTGTACTAATAATTAATTTTTATCATATTGTATTTTTGTACACAATTTTTTACAATTTTAGATGTTGATCCGGGGCGCTGGGAATTTAGTTATGTATTTTATATGTTGAATTTAATAGATTTATTTGATAAAAAAAAATCGAACATTGGCCTTATATGATTTTTATGGATTTTAACATTTTTTGTGACAATTTTTGTGTTAACAGTGGTGTATGAGTTATGTGTTAAAATTAAACGAGAGCTAAATTATTTAAAATGTTTTAAAACTATATTCCGAAATGTAGAACACAATGTATTTTTGAGAGAAAGAATTTAGAAATGTTTTTCACATTTGTATGTACAAGAAGGGGGTATCCAAAAGTATTTAAACCGTTTATATTTTTATATGTTGTAAATGATTATTCGATAATTGTAATCTCTTTAATTTTCATAATCGTGTGTTTTCGGTCATCATAATCGTTAATAATCAGAGGGGGGGGGGGTGACGGGTCTAGTTGATAAGATTTGAACAGCATTAACTGATCGGGTTTTTCCTTTGCCAATGCATAGTTTCACTACTTTTATCATCTTTTGCAAAGCATGGGTGTTAGTCGAACCGAAGCCATTCAATGCAATAGTCTATTTTGCTGTGAAAAAAAATGAAATTAATCTTCTTATTTTACATCCTTGCAGTAAGTAAATTAAACTTTTTAGTTGGGATCTGGAATTATATACATAGTTAATATCGCTTTAAAAATAAAATTACTCAACTGTTTTAATGAAAAATTATTTTTATAGCTATTAAAAAAGACAATTGTTCCAATATTTAGTTTTTATCATATTGTATTTTTGAACACAGTTTTTTAAAATTTTAGATGTTAATCCGGGGCACCGGAGAGTCGGGTATGTATTTTATATGTTGAATTTAATAGATTTATTTGATAAAAAAAATCAAACAATGACCTTATATGATTTTTATGGATTTTAACATTTTTTGTGACAATTTTTGTGTTACCAGTGGCATATGTGTTATGCGTGTGTGTGATTTATGCTGTTGTATTTTCATACATTAATTGACTACAAGGCTTTAAATGTACTATTTATAAATAAATATATTATATGTCAATACACACCACACACACACACACATTTATTTATTTATTTATAAAAATATGTTTGTAACACCTCCAAAAATTTTTTTCTAGGAAGCCCAATTGGACAAGAATACGAAAAAGTGAGTACCTTCATGTGATATTTCCATATTACTATATAGAACTTTAATTTTTCATTATCAAATAACAATAATGACGGGTCTAGTTGATAAAATTTGAACAGCATTAGCTGATCGGGTTTTTCCCTTGCAAACTGGTAGTTTCACTATTTTTATCATATCTTTTGCAAAGCATGGGTTAATCTAACCAATGCCAATCCAGAAATTAGTTCAGTGTACTTGCAGCAATAGAAAATATGAAAATTTTATTTTTCCTGTACATCCTTGCAGCAAGTAAATTAAACTTTTTAGTTGAAATCTGGAATTATATACCTGTATTAAAACTGCTAATATCGCTTTAAATATAAAATTACTCAACTATTTTAATGAGAAATTATTTTGATAGCTATTAAAATGGACAATTGTAACAGTATTTAATTTTTATCATATTGTATTTTGGAACACAATTTTAAAAAATTTTAGATGTTGGTCCAGGGCACCAGAGAGTCGGGTATGTATTTTATATGATGAATTTATTAGATTTATTTGACAAAAAAAAATCATACATTGGCCTTATATGATTTTTATGGATTTTAACATTTTTTGTGACAATTTTTGTGTTAACGGTGGTGTATGAGTTATGTGTTAAAATTAAGCAAGAGCTAAATTATTTAAAATGTTTTAAAACTATATTCAGAAATGTAGAACACAATGTATTTTTGAAAGAAAGAATTTAGAAATGTTTTTCACATTTGTATGAACAAGAAGGGGATATCCAAAAGTATTTAAACCGTTTATATTTTTATATGTTGTAAATGTTTATTCGATAATTGTAATCTCCTTAATTTTCATAATTGTGTGCTTTCGGTCATCATAATCATCGATCTTCAGAGGGGGGGTTGACGGGTCTAGTTGATAAGATTTGAACAGCATTAACTGATCGGGTTTGACAATTTTTGTGTTAACGGTGGTGTATGAGTTATGTGTTAAAATTATGCAAGAACTAAATTATTTAATATATTTTAAAACTATATTCCAAAATGTAAAATGCGATGTATTTTTGAAAGAAAGAATTTAGAAATGTTTTTCACATTTGTATGAACAAGAAGGGGATATCCAAAAGTATTTAAACGGTTCATATTTTTATATGCTGTAAATGTTTATTCGATAATTGTAATCTCTTTAATTTTGATAATTGTGTGCTTTCGGTCATCATAATCATCGATCTTCAGAGGGGGGGTTGACGGGTCTAATTGATAAGATTTGAACAGCATTAACTGATCAGGTTTCTCCTTTGCCAAAGCATAGTTTCGCAGCATTTATAGTATCTTTGGCAAAGCATAAGTTAGTCAAACCGAATCCATTCTATTGAACAGTGCAGTGAACAAAAATTTAAAAAAAACATGAAAATATTATTTTTCTTCTACCTCCTTGCGGTAAGTAAATTAAACTTTTTAGTTGAAATCTGGAATTATATACATGTATTAAAACTGTTAATATCGCTTTAAATATAAAATTACTCAACTATTTTAAGGAGAAATTATTTTTATAGCTATTAAAATAGACAATTGTACTAATAATTAATTTTTATCATATTGTATTTTTGCACACAATTTTTTACAATTTTAGATGTTGATCCGGGGCGCTGGGAATTTAGTTATGTATTTTATATGTTGAATTTAATAGATTTATTTGATAAAAAAAAATCGAACATTGGCCTTATATGATTTTTATGGATTTTAACATTTTTTGTGACAATTTTTGTGTTAACAGTGGTGTATGAGTTATGTGTTAAAATTAAACGAGAGCTAAATTATTTAAAATGTTTTAAAACTATATTCCGAAATGTAGAACACAATGTATTTTTGAGGGAAAGAATTTAGAAATGTTTTTCACATTTGTATGTACAAGAAGGGGGTATCCAAAAGTATTTAAACCGTTTATATTTTTATATGTTGTAAATGATTATTCGATAATTGTAATCTCTTTAATTTTCATAATCGTGTGTTTTCGGTCATCATAATCGTTAATAATCAGAGGGGGGGGGGGTGACGGGTCTAGTTGATAAGATTTGAACAGCATTAACTGATCGGGTTTTTCCTTTGCCAATGCATAGTTTCACTACTTTTATCATCTTTTGCAAAGCATGGGTGTTAGTCGAACCGAAGCCATTCAATGCAATAGTCTATTTTGCTGTGAAAAAAAATGAAATTAATCTTCTTATTTTACATCCTTGCAGTAAGTAAATTAAACTTTTTAGTTGGGATCTGGAATTATATACATAGTTAATATCGCTTTAAAAATAAAATTACTCAACTGTTTTAATGAAAAATTATTTTTATAGCTATTAAAAAAGACAATTGTTCCAATATTTAGTTTTTATCATATTGTATTTTTGAACACAGTTTTTTAAAATTTTAGATGTTAATCCGGGGCACCGGAGAGTCGGGTATGTATTTTATATGTTGAATTTAATAGATTTATTTGATAAAAAAAATCAAACAATGACCTTATATGATTTTTATGGATTTTAACATTTTTTGTGACAATTTTTGTGTTACCAGTGGCATATGTGTTATGCGTGTGTGTGATTTATGCTGTTGTATTTTCATACATTAATTGACTACAAGGCTTTAAATGTACTATTTATAAATAAATATATTATATGTCAATACACACCACACACACACACACATTTATTTATTTATTTATAAAAATATGTTTGTAACACCTCCAAAAATTTTTTTCTAGGAAGCCCAATTGGACAAGAATACGAAAAAGTGAGTACCTTCATGTGATATTTCCATATTACTATATAGAACTTTAATTTTTCATTATCAAATAACAATAATGACGGGTCTAGTTGATAAAATTTGAACAGCATTAGCTGATCGGGTTTTTCCCTTGCAAACTGGTAGTTTCACTATATTTATCATATCTTTTGCAAAGCATGGGTTAATCTAACCAATGCCAATCCAGAAATTAGTTCAGTGTACTTGCAGCAATAGAAAATATGAAAATTTTATTTTTCCTGTACATCCTTGCAGCAAGTAAATTAAACTTTTTAGTTGAAATCTGGAATTATATACCTGTATTAAAACTGCTAATATCGCTTTAAATATAAAATTACTCAACTATTTTAATGAGAAATTATTTTGATAGCTATTAAAATGGACAATTGTAACAGTATTTAATTTTTATCATATTGTATTTTGGAACACAATTTTAAAAAATTTTAGATGTTGGTCCAGGGCACCAGAGAGTCGGGTATGTATTTTATATGATGAATTTATTAGATTTATTTGACAAAAAAAAATCATACATTGGCCTTATATGATTTTTATGGATTTTAACATTTTTTGTGACAATTTTTGTGTTAACGGTGGTGTATGAGTTATGTGTTAAAATTAAGCAAGAGCTAAATTATTTAAAATGTTTTAAAACTATATTCAGAAATGTAGAACACAATGTATTTTTGAAAGAAAGAATTTAGAAATGTTTTTCACATTTGTATGAACAAGAAGGGGATATCCAAAAGTATTTAAACCGTTTATATTTTTATATGTTGTAAATGTTTATTCGATAATTGTAATCTCCTTAATTTTCATAATTGTGTGCTTTCGGTCATCATAATCATCGATCTTCAGAGGGGGGGTTGACGGGTCTAGTTGATAAGATTTGAACAGCATTAACTGATCGGGTTTGACAATTTTTGTGTTAACGGTGGTGTATGAGTTATGTGTTAAAATTATGCAAGAACTAAATTATTTAATATATTTTAAAACTATATTCCAAAATGTAAAATGCGATGTATTTTTGAAAGAAAGAATTTAGAAATGTTTTTCACATTTGTATGAACAAGAAGGGGATATCCAAAAGTATTTAAACGGTTCATATTTTTATATGCTGTAAATGTTTATTCGATAATTGTAATCTCTTTAATTTTGATAATTGTGTGCTTTCGGTCATCATAATCATCGATCTTCAGAGGGGGGGTTGACGGGTCTAATTGATAAGATTTGAACAGCATTAACTGATCAGGTTTCTCCTTTGCCAAAGCATAGTTTCGCAGCATTTATAGTATCTTTGGCAAAGCATAAGTTAGTCAAACCGAATCCATTCTATTGAACAGTGCAGTGAACAAAAATTTAAAAAAAACATGAAAATATTATTTTTCTTCTACCTCCTTGCGGTAAGTAAATTAAACTTTTTAGTTGAAATCTGGAATTATATACATGTATTAAAACTGTTAATATCGCTTTAAATATAAAATTACTCAACTATTTTAAGGAGAAATTATTTTTATAGCTATTAAAATAGACAATTGTACTAATAATTAATTTTTATCATATTGTATTTTTGCACACAATTTTTTACAATTTTAGATGTTGATCCGGGGCGCTGGGAATTTAGTTATGTATTTTATATGTTGAATTTAATAGATTTATTTGATAAAAAAAAATCGAAAATTGGCCTTATATGATTTTTATGGATTTTAACATTTTTTGTGACAATTTTTGTGTTAACAGTGGTGTATGAGTTATGTGTTAAATTTAAACGAGAGCTAAATTTTTTAAAATGTTTTAAAACTATATTCCGAAATGTAGAACACAATGTATTTTTGAAAGAAAGAATTTAGAAATGTTTTTCACATTTGTATGTACAAGAAGGGGGTATCCAAAAGTATTTAAACCGTTTATATTTTTATATGTTGTAAATGATTATTCGATAATTGTAATCTCTTTAATTTTCATAATCGTGTGTTTTCGGTCATCATAATCGTTATTAATCAGAGGGGGGGGGGGGGTGACGGGTCTAGTTGATAAGATTTGAACAGCATTAACTGATCGGGTTTTTCCATTGCCAATGCATAGTTTCACTACTTTTATCATCTTTTGCAAAGCATGGGTGTTAGTCGAACCGAAGCCATTCAATGCAATAGTCTATTTTGCTGTGAAAAAAAGTGAAATTAATCTTCCTTTTTTACATCCTTGCAGTAAGTAAATTAATCTTTTTAGTTGGGATCTGGAATTATATACATAGTTAATATCGCTTTAAAAATAAAATTACTCAACTGTTTTAATGAGAAATTATTTTTATAGCTATTAAAAAAGACGATTGTTCCAATATTTAGTTTTTATCATATTGTATTTTTGAACACAGTTTTTTAAAATTTTAGATGTTAATCCAGGGCACCGGAGAGTCGGGTATGTATTTTATATATTGAATTTAATAGATTTATTTGATAAAAAAAATCAAACAATGATCTTATATGATTTTGATGGATTTTAACATTTTTTGTGACAATTTTTGTGTTACCAGTGGCATATGAGTTATGCGTGTGTGTGATTTATGCTGTTGTATTTTCATACATTAATTGACTACAAGGCTTTAAATGTACTATTTATAAATAAATATATTTTATGTCAATACACGCCACACACACACACACATTTTTTTATTTATTTATAAAAATATGTTTGTAACCCCTCCTGAAATTTTGTTCTAGGAAGCCCAATTGGACAAGAATACAAAAAAGTGAGTACCTTCATGTGATATTTCCATATTACTATATAGAACTTTAATTTTTCATTATCAAATAAAAATAATGACGGGTCTAGTTGATAAAATTTGAACAGCATTAGCTGATCGGGTTTTTCCCTTGCAAACTCGTAGTTTCAGTATATTTATCATATCTTTTGCAAAGCATGGGTTAGTCGAACCAAAGCCAATCCAGAAATTAGTTCAGTGTACTTGCAGCAATAGAAAATATGAAAATTTTATTTTTCCTGTACATCCTTGCAGCAAGTAAATTAAACTTTTTAGTTGAAATCTGAAATTATATACCTGTATTAAAACTGCTAATATCGCTTTAAATATAAAATTACTCAACTATTTTAATGAGAAATTATTTTGATAGCTATTAAAATGGACAATTGTAACAGTATTTAATTTTTATCATATTGTATTTTGGAACACAATTTAAAAAAATTTTAGATGTTGGTCCAGGGCACCAGAGAGTCGGGTATGTATTTTACATGATGAATTTAATAGATTTATTTGACAAAAAAAAATCAAACATTGGCCTTATATGATTTTTATGGACTTTAACATTTTTTGTGACAATTTTTGTGTTAACAGTGGTGTATGAGTTATGTGTTAAAATTAAACGAGAGCTAAATTATTTAAAATGTTTTAAAACTATATTCCGAAATATAGAACACAATGTATTTTTGAAAGAAAGAATTTGGAAATGTTTTTCACATTTGTATGTACAAGAAGGGGATATCCAAAAGTATTTAAACCGTTTATATTTTTATATGTTGTAAATGTTAATTCGATAATTGTAATCTCTTTAATTTTCATAATCGTGTGTTTTCAGTCATCATAATCATTAATAATCAGTGGGGGGGTTGACGGGTCTAGTTGATAAGATTTGAACAGCATTAACTGATCGGGTTTCTCCTTTGCCAAAGCATAGTTTTGCAGCATTTGTAGTATCTTTGGCAAAGCATAAGTTAGTCAAACCGAATCCATTCTATTGAACAGTGCAGTGAACAAAAATTTAAAAAAAACATGAAAATATTATTGTTCTTCTACATCCTTGCGGTAAGTAAATTAAACTTTTTAGTTGAAATCTGGAATTATATACATGTATTAAAACTGTTAATATCGCTTTATATATAAAATTACTCAACTATTTTAATGAGAAATTATTTTGATAGCTATTAAAATGGACAATTGTAACAGTATTTAATTTTTATCATATTGTATTTTGGAACACAATTTAAAAAAATTTTAGATGTTGGTCCAGGGCACCAGAGAGTCGGGTATGTATTTTATATGATGAATTTAATAGATTTATTTGACAAAAAAATATCAAACATTGGCCTTATATGATTTTTATGGATTTTAACATTTTTTGTGACAATTTTTGTGTTAACGGTGGTGTATGAGTTATGTGTTAAAATTAAGCAAGAGCTAAATTATTTAAAATGTTTTAAAACTATATTCCGAAATGTAGAACACAATGTATTTTTGAAAGAAAGAATTTAGAAATGTTTTTCACATTTGTATGAACAAGAAGGGGATATCCAAAAGTATTTAAACCGTTTATATTTTTATATGTTGTAAATGTTTATTCGATAATTGTAATCTCTTTAATTTTCATAATTGTGTGCTTTCGGTCATCATAATCATCGATCTTCAGAGGGGTGGTTGACGGGTCTAGTTAATAAGATTTGAACAGCATTAACTGATCAGGTTTCTCCTTTGCCAAAGCATAGTTTCGCAGCATTTATAGTATCTTTGGCAAAGCATAGGTTAGTCAAACCGAATCCATTCTATTGAACAGTGCAGTGAACAAAAATTTAAAAAAACATGAAAATATTATTGTTCTTCTACATCCTTGTGGTAAGTAAATTAAACTTTTTAGTTGAAATCTGGAATTATATACATGTATTAAAACTGTTAATATCGCTTTAATTATAAAATTACTCAACTATTTTAAGAAGAAATTATTTTTATAGCTATTAAAATAGACAATTGTACTAATAATTAATTTTTATCATATTGTATTTTTGTACACAATTTTTTACAATTTTAGATGTTGATCCGGGGCGCTGGGAATTTAGTTATGTATTTTGTATGTTGAATTTAATAGATTTATTTGATAAAAAAAAATCGAACATTGGCCTTATATGATTTTTATGGATTTTAACATTTTTTGTGACCATTTTTGTGTTAACAGTGGTGTATGAGTTATATGTTAAAATTAAACGAGAGCTAAATTATTTAAAATGTTTTAAAACTATATTCCGAAATGTAGAACACAATGTATTTTTGAAAGAAAGAATTTAGAAATGTTTTTCACATTTGTATGAACAAGAAGGGGATATCCAAAAGTATTTAAACCGGTTATATTTTTATATGTTGTAAATGATTATTCAATAATTGTAATCTCTTTAATTTTCATAATCGTGTGTTTTCAGTCTTCATAATCGTTAATAATCAGTGGCGGGAGGGTGGGGTGACGGGTCTAGTTGATAAGATTTGAACAGCATTAACTGATCGGGTTTTTCCTTTGCCAATGCATAGTTTCACTACTTTTATCATCTTTTGCAAAGCATGGGTGTTAGTTGAACCGAAGCCATTCAATACAATAGTCTATTTTGCTGTGAAAAAAAATGAAATTAATCTTCTTATTTTACATCCTTGCAGTAAGTAAATTAAACTTTTTAGTTGGGATCTGGAATTATATACATAGTTAATATCGCTTTAAAAATAAAATTACTCAACTGTTTTAATGAGAAATTATTTTTATAGCTATTAAAAAAGACAATTGTTCCAATATTTAGTTTTTATCATATTGTATTTTTGAACACAGTTTTTTAAAATTTTAGATGTTAATCCGGGGCACCGGAGAGTCGGGTATGTATTTTATATATTGAATTTAATAGATTTATTTGATAAAAAAAATCAAACAATGACCTTATATGATTTTTATGGATTTTAACATTTTTTGTGACAATTTTTGTGTTAACAGTGGTGTATGAGTTATGTGTTAAAATTAAGCAAGAGCTAAATTATTTAAAATGTTTTAAAACTATATTCCGAAATGTAGAACACAATGTATTTTTGAAAGAAAGAATTTAGAAATGTTTTTCACATTTGTATGAACAAGAAGGGGATATCCAAAAGTATTTAAACCGTTTATATTTTTATATGTTGTAAATGTTTATTCGATAATTGTAATCTCTTTAATTTTCATAATTGTGTGCTTTCGGGCATCATAATCATCGATCTTTTGAGGGAGGGTTGACGGGTCTAGTTAATAAGATTTGAACAGCATTAACTGATCTGGTTTCTCCTTTGCCAAAGCATAGTTTCGCAGCATTTATAGTATCTTTGGCAAAGCATAGGTTAGTCAAACCAAAGCCAATCCAGAAATTAGTTCAGTGTACTTGCAGCAATAGAAAATATGAAAATTTTATTTTTCCTGTACATCCTTGCAGCAAGTAAATTAAACTTTTTAGTTGAAATCTGAAATTATATACCTGTATTAAAACTGCTAATATCGCTTTAAATATAAAATTACTCAACTATTTTAATGAGAAATTATTTTGATAGCTATTAAAATGGACAATTGTAACAGTATTTAATTTTTATCATATTGTATTTTGGAACACAATTTAAAAAAATTTTAGATGTTGGTCCAGGGCACCAGAGAGTCGGGTATGTATTTTACATGATGAATTTAATAGATTTATTTGACAAAAAAAAATCAAACATTGGCCTTATATGATTTTTATGGACTTTAACATTTTTTGTGACAATTTTTGTGTTAACAGTGGTGTATGAGTTATGTGTTAAAATTAAACGAGAGCTAAATTATTTAAAATGTTTTAAAACTATATTCCGAAATATAGAACACAATGTATTTTTGAAAGAAAGAATTTGGAAATGTTTTTCACATTTGTATGTACAAGAAGGGGATATCCAAAAGTATTTAAACCGTTTATATTTTTATATGTTGTAAATGTTAATTCGATAATTGTAATCTCTTTAATTTTCATAATCGTGTGTTTTCAGTCATCATAATCATTAATAATCAGTGGGGGGGTTGACGGGTCTAGTTGATAAGATTTGAACAGCATTAACTGATCAGGTTTCTCCTTTGCCAAAGCATAGTTTCGCAGCATTTATAGTATCTTTGGCAAAGCATAAGTTAGTCAAACCGAATCCATTCTATTGAACAGTGCAGTGAACAAAAATTTAAAAAAAACATGAAAATATTATTGTTCTTCTACATCCTTGCGGTAAGTAAATTAAACTTTTTAGTTGAAATCTGGAATTATATACATGTATTAAAACTGTTAATATCGCTTTATATATAAAATTACTCAACTATTTTAATGAGAAATTATTTTGATAGCTATTAAAATGGACAATTGTAACAGTATTTAATTTTTATCATACTGTATTTTGGAACACAATTTAAAAAAATTTTAGATGTTGGTCCAGGGCACCAGAGAGTCGGGTATGTATTTTATATGATGAATTTAATAGATTTATTTGACAAAAAAATATCAAACATTGGCCTTATATGATTTTTATGGATTTTAACATTTTTTGTGACAATTTTTGTGTTAACGGTGGTGTATGAGTTATGTGTTAAAATTAAGCAAGAGCTAAATTATTTAAAATGTTTTAAAACTATATTCCGAAATGTAGAACACAATGTATTTTTGAAAGAAAGAATTTAGAAATGTTTTTCACATTTGTATGAACAAGAAGGGGATATCCAAAAGTATTTAAACCGTTTATATTTTTATATGTTGTAAATGTTTATTCGATAATTGTAATCTCTTTAATTTTCATAATTGTGTGCTTTCGGTCATCATAATCATCGATCTTCAGAGGGGTGGTTGACGGGTCTAGTTAATAAGATTTGAACAGCATTAACTGATCAGGTTTCTCCTTTGCCAAAGCATAGTTTCGCAGCATTTATAGTATCTTTGGCAAAGCATAGGTTAGTCAAACCGAATCCATTCTATTGAACAGTGCAGTGAACAAAAATTTAAAAAAACATGAAAATATTATTGTTCTTCTACATCCTTGTGGTAAGTAAATTAAACTTTTTAGTTGAAATCTGGAATTATATACATGTATTAAAACTGTTAATATCGCTTTAATTATAAAATTACTCAACTATTTTAAGAAGAAATTATTTTTATAGCTATTAAAATAGACAATTGTACTAATAATTAATTTTTATCATATTGTATTTTTGTACACAATTTTTTACAATTTTAGATGTTGATCCGGGGCGCTGGGAATTTAGTTATGTATTTTGTATGTTGAATTTAATAGATTTATTTGATAAAAAAAAATCGAACATTGGCCTTATATGATTTTTATGGATTTTAACATTTTTTGTGACCATTTTTGTGTTAACAGTGGTGTATGAGTTATATGTTAAAATTAAACGAGAGCTAAATTATTTAAAATGTTTTAAAACTATATTCCGAAATGTAGAACACAATGTATTTTTGAAAGAAAGAATTTAGAAATGTTTTTCACATTTGTATGAACAAGAAGGGGATATCCAAAAGTATTTAAACCGGTTATATTTTTATATGTTGTAAATGATTATTCGATAATTGTAATCTCTTTAATTTTCATAATCGTGTGTTTTCAGTCTTCATAATCGTTAATAATCAGTGGCGGGGGGGTGGGGTGACGGGTCTAGTTGATAAGATTTGAACAGCATTAACTGATCGGGTTTTTCCTTTGCCAATGCATAGTTTCACTACTTTTATCATCTTTTGCAAAGCATGGGTGTTAGTTGAACCGAAGCCATTCAATACAATAGTCTATTTTGCTGTGAAAAAAAATGAAATTAATCTTCTTATTTTACATCCTTGCAGTAAGTAAATTAAACTTTTTAGTTGGGATCTGGAATTATATACATAGTTAATATCGCTTTAAAAATAAAATTACTCAACTGTTTTAATGAGAAATTATTTTTATAGCTATTAAAAAAGACAATTGTTCCAATATTTAGTTTTTATCATATTGTATTTTTGAACACAGTTTTTTAAAATTTTAGATGTTAATCCGGGGCACCGGAGAGTCGGGTATGTATTTTATATATTGAATTTAATAGATTTATTTGATAAAAAAAATCAAACAATGACCTTATATGATTTTTATGGATTTTAACATTTTTTGTGACAATTTTTGTGTTAACAGTGGTGTATGAGTTATGTGTTAAAATTAAGCAAGAGCTAAATTATTTAAAATGTTTTAAAACTATATTCCGAAATGTAGAACACAATGTATTTTTGAAAGAAAGAATTTAGAAATGTTTTTCACATTTGTATGAACAAGAAGGGGATATCCAAAAGTATTTAAACCGTTTATATTTTTATATGTTGTAAATGTTTATTCGATAATTGTAATCTCTTTAATTTTCATAATTGTGTGCTTTCGGGCATCATAATCATCGATCTTTTGAGGGAGGGTTGACGGGTCTAGTTAATAAGATTTGAACAGCATTAACTGATCTGGTTTCTCCTTTGCCAAAGCATAGTTTCGCAGCATTTATAGTATCTTTGGCAAAGCATAGGTTAGTCAAACCGAATCCATTCTATTGAACAGTGCAGTGAACAAAAATTTAAAAAAACATGAAAATATTATTGTTCTTCTACATCCTTGTGGTAAGTAAATTAAACTTTTTAGTTGAAATCTGGAATTATATACATGTATTAAAACTGTTAATATCGCTTTAATTATAAAATTACTCAACTATTTTAAGAAGAAATTATTTTTATAGCTATTAAAATAGACAATTGTACTAATAATTAATTTTTATCATATTGTATTTTTGTACACAATTTTTTACAATTTTAGATGTTGATCCGGGGCGCTGGGAATTTAGTTATGTATTTTATATGTTGAATTTAATAGATTTATTTGATAAAAAAAAATCGAACATTGGCCTTATATGATTTTTATGGATTTTAACATTTTTTGTGACAATTTTTGTGTTAACAGTGGTGTATGAGTTATGTGTTAAAATTAAACGAGAGCTAAATTATTTAAAATGTTTTAAAACTATATTCCGAAATGTAGAACACAATGTATTTTTGAGAGAAAGAATTTAGAAATGTTTTTCACATTTGTATGTACAAGAAGGGGGTATCCAAAAGTATTTAAACCGTTTATATTTTTATATGTTGTAAATGATTATTCGATAATTGTAATCTCTTTAATTTTCATAATCGTGTGTTTTCGGTCATCATAATCGTTAATAATCAGAGGGGGGGGGGTGACGGGTCTAGTTGATAAGATTTGAACAGCATTAACTGATCGGGTTTTTCCTTTGCCAATGCATAGTTTCACTACTTTTATCATCTTTTGCAAAGCATGGGTGTTAGTCGAACCGAAGCCATTCAATGCAATAGTCTATTTTGCTGTGAAAAAAAATGAAATTAATCTTCTTATTTTACATCCTTGCAGTAAGTAAATTAAACTTTTTAGTTGGGATCTGGAATTATATACATAGTTAATATCGCTTTAAAAATAAAATTACTCAACTGTTTTAATGAAAAATTATTTTTATAGCTATTAAAAAAGACAATTGTTCCAATATTTAGTTTTTATCATATTGTATTTTTGAACACAGTTTTTTAAAATTTTAGATGTTAATCCGGGGCACCGGAGAGTCGGGTATGTATTTTATATGTTGAATTTAATAGATTTATTTGATAAAAAAAATCAAACAATGACCTTATATGATTTTTATGGATTTTAACATTTTTTGTGACAATTTTTGTGTTACCAGTGGCATATGTGTTATGCGTGTGTGTGATTTATGCTGTTGTATTTTCATACATTAATTGACTACAAGGCTTTAAATGTACTATTTATAAATAAATATATTTTATGTCAATACACGCCACACACACACACACATTTTTTTATTTATTTATAAAAATATGTTTGTAACCCCTCCTGAAATTTTGTTCTAGGAAGCCCAATTGGACAAGAATACAAAAAAGTGAGTACCTTCATGTGATATTTCCATATTACTATATAGAACTTTAATTTTTCATTATCAAATAAAAATAATGACGGGTCTAGTTGATAAAATTTGAACAGCATTAGCTGATCGGGTTTTTCCCTTGCAAACTCGTAGTTTCAGTATATTTATCATATCTTTTGCAAAGCATGGGTTAGTCGAACCAAAGCCAATCCAGAAATTAGTTCAGTGTACTTGCAGCAATAGAAAATATGAAAATTTTATTTTTCCTGTACATCCTTGCAGCAAGTAAATTAAACTTTTTAGTTGAAATCTGAAATTATATACCTGTATTAAAACTGCTAATATCGCTTTAAATATAAAATTACTCAACTATTTTAATGAGAAATTATTTTGATAGCTATTAAAATGGACAATTGTAACAGTATTTAATTTTTATCATATTGTATTTTGGAACACAATTTAAAAAAATTTTAGATGTTGGTCCAGGGCACCAGAGAGTCGGGTATGTATTTTATATGATGAATTTAATAGATTTATTTGACAAAAAAAAATCAAACATTGGCCTTATATGATTTTTATGGACTTTAACATTTTTTGTGACAATTTTTGTGTTAACAGTGGTGTATGAGTTATGTGTTAAAATTAAACGAGAGCTAAATTATTTAAAATGTTTTAAAACTATATTCCGAAATATAGAACACAATGTATTTTTGAAAGAAAGAATTTGGAAATGTTTTTCACATTTGTATGTACAAGAAGGGGATATCCAAAAGTATTTAAACCGTTTATATTTTTATATGTTGTAAATGTTAATTCGATAATTGTAATCTCTTTAATTTTCATAATCGTGTGTTTTCAGTCATCATAATCATTAATAATCAGTGGGGGGGTTGACGGGTCTAGTTGATAAGATTTGAACAGCATTAACTGATCGGGTTTCTCCTTTGCCAAAGCATAGTTTTGCAGCATTTGTAGTATCTTTGGCAAAGCATAGGTTAGTCAAACCGAATCCATTCTATAGAACAGTGCAGTGAACAAAAATTTAAAAAAAACATGAAAATATTATTGTTCTTCTACATCCTTGCGGTAAGTAAATTAAACTTTTTAGTTGAAATCTGGAATTATATACATGTATTAAAACTGTTAATATCGCTTTATATATAAAATTACTCAACTATTTTAATGAGAAATTATTTTGATAGCTATTAAAATGGACAATTGTAACAGTATTTAATTTTTATCATATTGTATTTTGGAACACAATTTAAAAAAATTTTAGATGTTGGTCCAGGGCACCAGAGAGTCGGGTATGTATTTTATATGATGAATTTAATAGATTTATTTGACAAAAAAATATCAAACATTGGCCTTATATGATTTTTATGGATTTTAACATTTTTTGTGACAATTTTTGTGTTAACGGTGGTGTATGAGTTATGTGTTAAAATTAAGCAAGAGCTAAATTATTTAAAATGTTTTAAAACTATATTCCGAAATGTAGAACACAATGTATTTTTGAAAGAAAGAATTTAGAAATGTTTTTCACATTTGTATGAACAAGAAGGGGATATCCAAAAGTATTTAAACCGTTTATATTTTTATATGTTGTAAATGTTTATTCGATAATTGTAATCTCTTTAATTTTCATAATTGTGTGCTTTCGGTCATCATAATCATCGATCTTCAGAGGGGTGGTTGACGGGTCTAGTTAATAAGATTTGAACAGCATTAACTGATCAGGTTTCTCCTTTGCCAAAGCATAGTTTCGCAGCATTTATAGTATCTTTGGCAAAGCATAGGTTAGTCAAACCGAATCCATTCTATAGAACAGTGCAGTGAACAAAAATTTAAAAAAAACATGAAAATATTATTTTTCTTCTACATCCTTGCGGTAAGTAAATTAAACTTTTTAGTTGAAATCTGGAATTATATACATGTATTAAAACTGTTAATATCGCTTTAAATATAAAATTACTCAACTATTTTAAGGAGAAATTATTTTTATAGCTATTAAAATAGACAATTGTACTAATAATTAATTTTTATCATATTGTATTTTTGCACACAATTTTTTACAATTTTAGATGTTGATCCGGGGCGCTGGGAATTTAGTTATGTATTTTATATGTTGAATTTAATAGATTTATTTGATAAAAAAAAATCGAACATTGGCCTTATATGATTTTTATGGATTTTAACATTTTTTGTGACAATTTTTGTGTTAACAGTGGTGTATGAGTTATGTGTTAAAATTAAGCGAGAGCTAAATTATTTAAAATGTTTTAAAACTATATTCCGAAATGTAGAACACAATGTATTTTTGAAAGAAAGAATTTAGAAATGTTTTTCACATTTGTATGTACAAGAAGGGGGTATCCAAAAGTATTTAAACCGTTTATATTTTTATATGTTGTAAATGATTATTCGATAATTGTAATCTCTTTAATTTTCATAATCGTGTGTTTTCGGTCATCATAATCGTTAATAATCAGAGGGGGGGGGTGACGGGTCTAGTTGATAAGATTTGAACAGCATTAACTGATCGGGTTTTTCCTTTGCCAATGCATAGTTTCACTACTTTTATCATCTTTTGCAAAGCATGGGTGTTAGTCGAACCGAAGCCATTCAATACAATAGTCTATTTTGCTGTGAAAAAAAATGAAATTAATCTTCTTATTTTACATCCTTGCAGTAAGTAAATTAAACTTTTTAGTTGGGATCTGGAATTATATACATAGTTAATATCGCTTTAAAAATAAAATTACTCAACTGTTTTAATGAGAAATTATTTTTATAGCTATTAAAAAAGACAATTGTTCCAATATTTAGTTTTTATCATATTGTATTTTTGAACACAGTTTTTTAAAATTTTAGATGTTAATCCGGGGCACCGGAGAGTCGGGTATGTATTTTATATATTGAATTTAATAGATTTATTTGATAAAAAAAATCAAACAATGACCTTATATGATTTTTATGGATTTTAACATTTTTTGTGACAATTTTTGTGTTACCAGTGGCATATGAGTTATGCGTGTGTGTGATTTATGCTGTTGTATTTTCATACATTAATTGACTACAAGGCTTTAAATGTACTATTTATAAATAAATATATTTTATGTCAATACACGCCACACACACACACACATTTATTTATTTATTTATAAAAATATGTTTGTAACCCATCCTGAAATTTTGTTCTAGGAAGCCCAATTGGACAAGAATACAAAAAAGTGAGTACCTTCATGTGATATTTCCATATTACTATATAGAACTTTAATTTTTCATTATCAAATAAAAATAATGACCGGTCTAGTTGATAAAATTTGAACAGCATTAGCTGATCGGGTTTTTCCCTTGCAAACTCGTAGTTTCACTATATTTATCATATCTTTTGCTAAGCATGGGTTAGTCGAACCAAAGCCAATCCAGAAATTAGTTCAGTGTACTTGCAGCAATAGAAAATATGAAAATTTTATTTTTCCTGTACATCCTTGCAGCAAGTAAATTAAACTTTTTAGTTGAAATCTGGAATTATATACCTGTATTAAAACTGCTAATATCGCTTTAAATATAAAATTACTCAACTATTTTAATGAGAAATTATTTTGATAGCTATTAAAATGGACAATTGTAACAGTATTTAATTTTTATCATATTGTATTTTGGAACACAATTTAAAAAAATTTTAGATGTTGGTCCAGGGCACCAGAGAGTCGGGTATGTATTTTATATGATGAATTTAATAGATTTATTTGACAAAAAAAAATCAAACATTGGCCTTATATGATTTTTATGGACTTTAACATTTTTTGTGACAATTTTTGTGTTAACAGTGGTGTATGAGTTATGTGTTAAAATTAAACGAGAGCTAAATTATTTAAAATGTTTTAAAACTATATTCCGAAATATAGAACACAATGTATTTTTGAAAGAAAGAATTTGGAAATGTTTTTCACATTTGTATGTACAAGAAGGGGATATCCAAAAGTATTTAAACCGTTTATATTTTTATATGTTGTAAATGATTATTCGATAATTGTAATCTCTTTAATTTTCATAATCATGTGTTTTCGGTCATCATAATCGTTAATAATCAGAGGGGGGGTTGACGGGTCTAGTTGATAAAATTTGAACAGCATTAACTGATCGGGTTTTTCCTTTGCCAATGCATAGTTTCACTGCTTTTATCATGTTTTGCAAAGCATGGGTGTTAGTCGAACCGAAGCCATTCAATGCAATAGTCTATTTTGCTGTGAAAAAAAATGAAATTAATCTTCTTATTTTACATCCTTGCGGTAAGTAAATTAAACTTTTTAGTTGGGATCTGGAATTATATACATAGTTGTTTTTTTTTGGGCTTGTCAACCAGGGACCTTTACCCAGAAACAATTAGAATAGGAAGGAATCACTTATATCCTGATACAATCAGATATTGTTAGGAGAAAGGAACAAATAATAGGAACAATTTGTGGAGAGGGAAGAGATAGAACATAAGAGGAGCAGTACAGAGTAGGAAGACCAAGTCCCAGCAAACTAAAGTAGAAAGCCGAGCACTCAGCAGAAAGAGATGAACACTCAAAGAACACATGGTCCGCATCGCAAACATGCTCTTCGTTCGAGTGGAGAGGACAATATGGAGAGGAAACCAAGGAAAAACGAAAACGGGAGGAAGGCAACAGAGAATGGTTAAAGCGCAAGCAAATAACAGAGACAACAACAGAACGACGAAGTGAAGGAAACAAAGAGAACCACAGATTGGCAGGAAGACTAGGTTGGACAGACAGATAGAAAGAACGATTGTTAGAGAAAGAGGAAACGTACATATCAGACCAAAACCTAAGATGAAAATCTTTGCACAGAGGAAGGATATTGGACGAAGGGACTTTTTTAAAAAAGAAGTGAGAATAGGCAGCAGCCCGAGCCAATGAGTCCGCCGCTTCATTACCGCAGATGCCCGAATGGCTAGGAACCCACAGCAAATCAATTTGAGTAGAATGAAGGGAAGAAAGAGCGTGGGTAAGTGAGCGAATGCGGAGTATAATGAAATCACAGGAATAATCAGGAAGGGGAGAGCAAATGGCCTGAAGGGCGGTTATGGAGTCCGATATAATCAAGAATTTGGAGGAAATGTGATTAGAGGAAATGAAAATAATGGGACGTAGGATAGACATCAATTCGGCTGTGAATATGGAGCAGAAAGAAGGTAAGCAGAAAGATTCTGAAAAGCCAAAATCTGGGAGGATAAACGAAGCACCGACACCATCCGGTTTGTTCGAGCCATCTGTAAACACAGTTACATGCAAGGGAAAATCAGAATTGATATAACTGCGGAATTCCTGTCTGATTAGGGCCTGCGGAAGAAACTTAGAGAGCATAGGAACAGTAAAAATATTTGGAGGATGGCAGAGATCGGCGAAATTAAAAGTGAAATAAGGGAGATTGACAAAGGACATTATGTAAGGACAAAACGAACTGAGCCGTAGAGAAATGAGAGAAAGAATTGGAATTTTTCTAGGTACGAAACGCCATTTCCTAGAAATGGAAAGATAGAAATGGATAAGAGTAGAGGACGTGAGTGGGAGACGCTTAGTAAGAAAACGATAGCCTAAATAAGATCTTCGGATAAAAAGGGGTGGTGTGTTAGATTCGGCAAGGACTGCTGGAATTGGAGAGGATTTAAGAGCACCAAGACAGAGACGAAGGCAAGAGTTTTGGATTACATCCAATTTAGAGAGTCGGGACTTAGAGGCACAACCATAGAGAAATGAACAGTAATCAAATTTTGAGCGGATGATAGATTTATATAGAGAAATAAGGACATAAGGATCACCACCCCATTTGGTTGGAGATAAAGCTTTTAGCAGGTTTAGTCTTTTGATTGCTGATATATACATAGTTAATATCGCTTTAAAAAAAAAATTACTCAACTGTTTCAATGAGAAATTATTTTTATAGCTATTAAAATAGACAATTGTTCCAATATTTAGTTTTTATCATATTGTATTTTTGAACACAGTTTTTTAAAATTTTAGATGTTAATCTGGGGCGCCGGAGAGTTGGGTATGTATTTTATATGTTGAATTTAATAGATTTATTTGATAAAAAAAAATCATACATTGGCATTATATGATTTTTATGGATTTTAACATTTTTTGTGACAATTTTTGTGTTGACAGTGGCGTATGAGTTATGTGTGTGTGTGTTAGAGGTGTGTAACTCAGTACTGATTCGAATCTTTCTACTGATTTGATAGATTCGAAACAGTAATATGAATAAAGATAATTCAGTAACTCAGTAACTCTTTTGACTCACTAATTCAGTAGTCTACACAATCGTCTAAAATGTACCAACTCCAGAAGCAACTAAAATATCGAAATTTCGGGCAACGGCTGTATTCACCTTTTGTGGGATTTCGAGATAGACAATTACATCAGAATTCCAAATTGACGATCGATTCAAAATTTTATAGGATTTATAGAGAGAGAAATAAGTCAGAGTTAAATTAGCCGTAAACAAATTTTACTTTTATCGGATTAATCCTGTTGATTGCAAATAAAATTATAAATCGATTTATTAAGTTAATGCAAATTACAAGATGGCTTCTGCACCATTTTGCTTTTGCACATTTGCAGATGTTGTGCAGTTCTTTGCGTTCGTTTGGATAATTTGATGTTTGTCTCATTTTTTTGTTTTTTATTTCGTTTTATTATATATTGAATACCTATTTACACATTTCAGACGTACATTATATTACAAAATCTAATTTTTCAGGTTCATGGAAGTATATAGTTCTTTTTTTTTCATTTGAATTATTGTTCTGTTTTATTACGGTATATGTCTTTTTTAATAAATGTTAATAATGGCCAATTTTTCGTATGTTTGTACGTTTTATGATTGTATTAAGCACTTTTCATTTTTATAGTGATTTAAGTTTTTTGTTAAATGTACTAGCAGTAAAATTACCTGCATTACAAATGAAAATAAATATTATTTTTTACAGTAAATCGTGATTACAGTAATATTACATTGCAGGTGAGATTTTTTAAATTGAAATTATTAGAAGTTTTACATTGCGGAACACGAATTTCATTATATTTTATTATCTTAAAGAATATATAGTACTTTGAGAAATATATATTTATACATCGTCGTCGCCAGCGACGGCAGGGGGCAGCTGCCTCCCTCCTAGAGCCTTGAAACTTTTTAATCAACTGGCCATGATGAGTATTCATAGGCGCCTAATCATGGACAATTTGCCAGAAACCCACGAAAATTGTATTTTAATTAAGATTTTATTCTTGTTTAATAAAATATTAAGCCTTTACAACTTATAAATTTTATTTTTCCTATAACTCATATCCTCTTCCTGTCATCTTGCCCCCCCCCCCCGGGCTCATCGGCTGGCGACGCCTTGTATATATATTAAATATGTTTCAGTAAATTTTAATATTCTTTAATGGTGTTCTACGTAAATTTTTATACAGTAACGCGTCAGGAATGTAGACGAAAGCGCCAAGTTGTATCGCTTCAACATCATGTAATTTGCACAAATTTTTATCCGTGCCATTCCAGAGTAATGTGTATCAAGAGTGAAGAAAACATTCGCGTGCATGTTCAGTCTGGAGGCGCTGAGTCAAATTGTTTTGCAGTCACATACACAAATCAATAGCGCGATTTTTATGCATGTCAGTTTGTGTGTGTACGAGCATATGGTAGTGCGGTATTTGCAGTACATTTTCTTTGGATCTTTTTTATAGCTGTCGTTTATTCACAGCGGAACTGGAAGCGATGGTCGGTCCCTTTTTTTAGTCCGTAATATCACTGCGGTAGAAGTTATACCGGCTCATTTATTTTATTTCCACTGTCGCCACTACTAGTGTTTCAGTCTGTTAAAATATAAACACTTTCGAAATTGAGGCTACATGCAATTGTATTATTGAAAAACTTCCTTTTAGTATATTAAATTTTCATGAAAAAATGAATATTATTCAGAATGATAAACCGACGCCTAGTTTAGAAAATTTAATTACAAAATCAAAAGGTATGTAAAATATTTAACTGCTATTTTCAAACAAATTTATGCATAACAATGCCATGGTTATGCGGTTACGAGAAAATAAAAAAATTGTTCTATTGCCCTCGCCTTTTATTTAAGCAAGAAAAAAATGTATGAAATGCAAATGACTGACTTGATTAAGTTTTTGGGAAAGATAGAAAGCTATCATGAAAAAATATATTTTTAGAATGATCGATGTTATGTAAACAAATATGTCTAATAGGTTTAATGATGTAACAAAATTACAATTTTTAAATCTTAAATATAAACATTTGTTAAATTTTCAATAAAATTTTCTGGAAAAAGACTTTTTAAATTTAAAACAGAATTACGGAAAAAGTTTTAAAAGTGTACTTCCAAGATTCTAACATACATAAAAACACTGTGGTGCATCTTATACTTGGATGCTTCAGATCTAACAGATGTTTTTCCAGAAGTGTGTACAAGTTTTCGCATTTAATAACCACAATTCCAGCAACCACTTCGACTTCAATAGTTGATCATTCTCAGCAATGAAATGAATAAAAACGTATTTAAGAAATACGCAAGGTAGGGAGAGTGACTATCTACATTAGCTTTTTTCAGTATTGAAAAATAATTATTATCAAACATTAAGAAACGAGCATCTTTTCGTGATGATGTAATAGACATTTTCGCAAACAAGAACCGGAAAATTGAATTAATTTACAAAAAAATAAGACATTTCGTTCTTCGTAATTAATTTTTATTTCTGTTTTGTATTTAAACGAATTTTACACGTGTTTATTTTTATATAAAAAAAATATTTTATTGTGGCGCTTCTTCAGTTCTGAAATTCACGCTATCCCACTGCTAATGTGTGTGTGCGTGTGCATATTACACAACTTATTACTTTCTTCGCTAATCAAAAATTTTATTTCAGAAGCTTTCCTTGAAGTATAATGTGAAATTAATTTTGTTTATTAGGATTCGGTACACATATAATGCACGGAATCCTAATAAGATGGATCAAACACGACAAAAATATCAAATAAAAATCAATAACTCGCGAACGATTTGACTTATAAACTTCAATTAAAATTCTCTTTAAAACGATCTATAACTTCAAGATGACCGATTACCCTGGGCGGCAAAAAACCCAAAAAACCGTCAAGAACATATAATATGGTATTTAAGACACCTCAAAAATCACTTAAAAAATCATAACTCAGCACTAGATAAACCGTTAAAAGTGAAATTCGAAATATAAAATAAAATGCAGGAATCCTTTCATAAAATCAAAAAAATACTTTAAAAAAATTACTTAACCCCACCTTTTGGGCCAAAAACATTAAAAAAAAGGAAGTTTAGTAAGTATTAGCCCGAGTAAAAACGTTGGAGAAACCAAAACGTATTTCAGCCATGTATAAAAGACTGCTTCATAGGAAAAATATAGCAACTTATATTAGGACCCCAGGGGTGCCAAAAGTTCAAAAATTTTGAATAAAATATTTTTTTCCCCCGGCATGCGATGTATTGTTAGAAAGACTGCTATTTGTCCCGAACGAAACCGTATTTCATTTCTTTAATAAAACTTTCGAAGTTATCATAAAGCTCAAAAAAGCACAAAAAACATCACATCGTCTAGCGCTGCGAGTATTATAGCTAAAAATTTTAAACACGGTTAAAAATTTCTGCTTCCACGTATATTTCTGTAGTTTGGAACACCCTGGGTCCTAGCTTTAAAAGTAGAATTCCAGGGCTTCAAAAGCTCAAAATTTTATAAAAAAAAATTTTTTTCCAGGCATGTAATATATCGGAAAGATCGTTATTTGTTGAGAATAAAACGGTACTTAATTTTCTTAACAGATATATCATTTATTATTTAATTAAAGTGTGTATGCCAAGATTCCATTGGTCTATTTTGGTATTATTATTAGTTACTTATATATTGTTTTGTTAAAGAAAAATTGTTTATTAGTCTATTTAGACTAGATTACAATAAAATAAGAGAAAAAAAAAAAAATAAAAAAATAACGAAATTGTCAAAGTTCACGAAAAGTTCAAAAAAGCGCGAGTTCTAATTTGTGGCCTCCTCTTTGCGATGCGAGTATTATAGCTAAAAATTTTGAACAAGGTTAAAAATATACAAATCCACGTATATTTCATTGGTTTCGAACATCTAGGTTTCTAATTTTAAAATTAACCCATCGGAGCTTCAAAAGCTCGAATTTTTGGGGAGGAAGTTTTCCCCCCCGAGCATATGGCATATTGTTGGAAAGAATGTTATTTGACGGAAACTAACCCATAAGTCATTTCCTTAATGAAACTTTTGAAGTTGACGAAAAGTTCAAAAAAGCGCGGACGATAACATATGTGTCCTTTTCTGAAAGACGCGAGTATCATAGTTAAAAATTTTAAACAAGGTTAAAAATATGAACATTCCTTATATTTTTCTAGTTTGAAGCATTGGAGTTTCCAACGTCAGAAGTAGACCCCGGGAGGCGCGGAATACTCAAAATATTTGATAAAAAAAAGTTTTCGGTCATGTGATATATTAATTGAGAGATTACTATTTGTCGGGAACGAAATCGTATTTCATTTTCGTAACGATAATTTTAAAAAATCGCAAAAAATCACGTTCCTCTTCCTCTTTGCAACGGAATTATATAAATATAAATTATAATTACGTTAACTTAGGTAAGGAATCCTGAGCGCATAAAACATCATAATTGATTGAACTGGTTTTTTTAACTTTAGGTCCTCCTGTTTGATTATTGTTTTTGTATTCCATGGTAATGTGAACTGTTAAATATCTACAAATTTTGTGCAAATTACAGAATACTTAATACATACATCATTACTTATATTATTTTATGTGCTTTTGATATTTTAAAAATAAATAACATTACTATATTCTACTGTTCTTCATCAGTAACCGGAATATTTTATGATCTTGTTATTTTTTAGCAACTTCAAAAGAAAGAGATTATAATCGTTGCATATGTTATTTTTTTTATTTTGATGATTCTTTATTCACTGGAAAATGTACCACATAGTGGTGGTACTATGTTAATATTAATAAATATCGGGGAACGCAAACTGAGTGAGCATCAAAGAACAAGAAAAAATGCCACCTTTTCAAATAAGTTTTTAGTAATATAGAAAGCGTGACTAACTTAAATATGAGTATATTAGTAAGTATCGAAGAGTACTATCTGAGTAATCATCAAATGACGATTAGAAAAAGGTCTCCTTAGAGGAGGTATACTTTCTTTGCTGAATATAACTAGACAAAAATTAACCAAATATATTTCATCACCGACAGAAATTTGAATACTACTTAACCAACATCTAGTTTCATTTAATACTAAATATATTATTTTAGGTTGGTCTATCCGTTTTATTAGTCAAAATATATTTTTTTTTTAAAAAGTAGGGTACCGACTTCTAAATTTACGCTAACAAATTTAATAGAATTGCCCTAGAAAGTAAAAAATATATTTTACGGTACTAGATTAAAATTCAACAATAATTAAAATCGCATTAAACATTTCTGATATTTTTAATACTTAGCTTACAAAAAACGAGTGATTGTATTTTTATACTCATTACATTGTTAAATATTGTATTTGAATTTGGTGCCTACTAAAAGCAATAATAATTAAGAATTATAACATCCTCTTGCATATTACTTTGAAATAAATTAGTTTTTATCAATAACTTTTACTTTTTAATGTATTTTATGAGTATACTTAGAAGGCAGTACTATAAATTTTTTTAAAAAAAATTTTATGTATTGAATTCTGATAGAGAAAACTTTAAACGCTTTAATTTACATAAAACAATTAAATTATTTAAATGTATACTTGTAAAATAACTTTATACTTGTTTGGATTTAAAAACAAATATTGATAATTTTATATTGGGACTAGGGCCAGTGGCCCCGGGCCCGTCACCAAAAGGGGCTACCCACTAATACACTCAAAAATTGAAAATTACGAGTATGAAAAGTATGCGCGCTTAGATGGTGAAATGATACATCACTCTGATTTTCGTGGTGATGTTGAGTTCCGAATGCGACATACTTCGTGAATTAAATTTTGATGATCTAATTGAAACTTTCACTATTAAAAAATCCCGACGCGTGTCTCGTTTAGAATTAATTATTAAGGATCGATTTTATTAATTTATTGAATAAATAAAATAAAAAATGTGTACTTCAATTAGTGGGGGAGGGAATTAAGGGGGCCTTCAGCTACTATTTGGCCCCGGGGTATTTTTTTCTTTAATCCGGCCCTGATTGGGACCGACGAAGAATAAAAAGACCCTGGAAACGACTGCATTTGAGGTGGGACTATGAATTTAGATGAAGCCACCTGGAACAGAATTGTCCAAGACCGGCCGAAATAGCGAAGAATAGTGGATAAATAATGGACTACCTAATCTGGAATTAAATTCAAGAAGAGGCTACACCATAAAATACTAGTTGATCAGCTTACGATTAATAATAATAATTGATAAATGTAAAAAAAAATGGAGATCTAATTAAAGACCTTTTCATAATATTTAAATATATGGAAATGTGTTTTCTACAACTTACTGACTTGAAAGAGGCAGGAGCCCCTTTGAAGGAAAAAAGGGTGAAAAAATTCATTATCGTATACGTGCATATATACAAACAAACAATCAAAAAAAAAAAACAAACCTGCGTACGTATGAATGACTAATAAGATTAAAATTATGCTTTCCGGAAATAATTTCAAATTTACGAGTTTAATTTTATTCTAAAGCAAACAGAACACAACAGTATTATGAAAATATAAATAATCTCTCCTTTTAATATCTTTAGTGAGGGGAGAAGGGATATTAACTTACATAACTATAAGATAAACGATATATGAAGCATTTTTTTTTTTTATTAAATTACAATTTATTTATGCACATATAAAAATTTAATCAGTGGTGGAAACCATCTAATTAAGTTTTGGATTCCTTCACCGCACACATTTTGCAATCTTTAATCTTTATCTTAAAATAGTTCATACTATTTTCATATATTTCGATCTGTATTAATCCGAAAATATTAATGATGTGGTTTGGGTGATAAAAATTCGTTACATTTCGGTTGTTTCAGTTATCTGGAATTTGGTTAAATGTCATTTGAAACATGCTGTGCTTAACAACCTTAAAATAATTTAAGAAATACCTATTATACGTGTCTGGTATGGAAAATTAATTAATTAAAGAGCTTTAAGTATTTAAAAAAGAAACGATCTCATTTAAGCTTCACACAGAGTTATAAATGTCTACCACCGTTTTTAATACCAATATGTAACCGCAAACAATAAAAGCACTTCTGTCCCTTACAGTGAAATAATTTGTAATTATTCAAAGTTGATATTACAGAAAAGGTACGAGCATATTGCGCATTCTAAAAAAATGATCTCTAACATTTCAGTTACATATAAACAATTTAAAAAAGCTAGAAGCGTTCAAATGTTTAGTTGTCACAATTAAGGCACTCTGATTATTACTCAAAAATAACCAATAATAACTTATCAAACAATATATTTCATATTTAAAAAGTAGATACAATTGAAGGATAAACAGAAAAAATCTAAAGAAATGAGCTGTTTTTTTCATTTTTCTTTGCATTCTGTTAACAACTAATAACATTCAGGTAATAATCTGCTCAAACAATGAGAAATCTAATATATTTAACAAAAAGAGAATATAAACTACCAGATTACATAAAATAGTACTGCTTTCAAGAAATCAAAATCAGACAGTAATTAACATGTTTTTAAATTACAATATTTCGCCGGCGATCACAAAGGATAGCCAATGATAATGAGAATTTAAAAAAAAAGTTAAGTAGTTGCAGAGTTTTAATTTTACAATGAATAACGCTTTATGTAAAATAAATTTCAAAATTATTTTTTAGTAAATTTTGAAATAAAATGAGTTCTTACCAATTATTTAAAAATATATTTCATTTAATTATCACATTCGACTGTTTTCATTATACTTAAAAAATATATTTTGTGAAATTTTTATTTTTTGTTTCAAATTAAAAACAGGTCAAAACCTAAAGCCCACATTACCTCAGAAGTTATTTCGGTGTACAGAATTGCATTTTTCTCTAGGTAAAAAAGAGTTAAAAAAATGAACAAGTTCATTCGAAAATAATTTTGATGAAATAAACCAAAATAGGGAGCAAATGTTATGACAGCATTTGTTTGCAAATTTAAACTTCCTACGATACACGAAATAAAAGAATTAAGGCAATTTTCGCACCTTATTCCTACATAAGAAATTTACTAGCATCAATAGAATATTTCAGTTTTTTTTTTTAAGTTTAGAAAGATTAATTTCTAATATACGTTATTTCCCAATACTTCTTCGCATTCTGTAATTATTTCAACCTCAAGTGCCGATTAAGAAAGAATTACGTAATACTTGGCCATCAAACTTCACTCCGATCTAATCAAAAGTTTTAGTTAGATAAACAAAAATAAGGGATGCAGAATAATTAATGTGTTAATTGCTTACAAACAGTTAAAAGTGTAGTAACAGTACGCACATAATATAAAATTACATTCATATATATTGCACTATTTCTTATGCTGAAAATTATTTCGCATTATACGAAAGAACATATTCAGAATTCATGAGTTATGAATTTTAAAATTATTTATTCAATTCTGCAACAAATAGTTTGTTTTAATTGGTATAATATTTAAAATTAACGTGTAGTTGTAAACCAGTGAATTCCATTGCAAAACAAAGATATACACATCTGTCTGTTTACTGTTTACTTTGGTGTAAATATGTATGTATGTATTTTTACTTTATAATAAAATATAATTACAAGCAACAACGAAAGCAAACATTGTTCACCTTGATTTCATAAATTGGTAGTCTATAAAATTTTCAAGACCACAAGATCTTGATTAATCAATTTCAAGGCTCCGAAAATCTAACTATATTTCGATAGCATTTGATTTAAAATAATTTTCGGTTGTATTTACTTAATTGTGATCTTTCGGATACCGTTTCGTGTTTCAGTTGCTGTCGGCCGAAGCGTACAAAGGACACTTACTTAACTTAAATATAAAATTCTCATGATAGTATAACAGCATGATCTATCCAACTCAGGGCAAAGTCTATTTAACCATCTATATGTGTGGTAAGAGATGAAAATGTCAATTTATATCTGCAAGGAATGGCTGACGTTACTGTTATTTATACCGAGTAACATTGAATTCCGAGTACGGGTAAAAAGTTTTCATTTCTGAACCAGTTGGGCCGCAAATTAGTAGCAATTAATTGTTCTAAGACGATATTAAATCTGTTTGAAAAAAAGCTAATCATCATTGTCACAAATATTACTAGCAAATACGGTGTCTGGATAACTGTTGTACCGTTATTGTTCATCATCTTAATTCCTATTCACATAATGGTCCATTCTTGTCTCAATTTTGCATTGTATTTCAGAATTTATTTTATTCGCATACCTTAGTAAATAAACGTAAGTTACAAATAGAGTTATTTTTTGAATATTTTCTATACACTGAAAAATTTAATAAATTGTAAAGGCAAATTTTTAAAATAAAAGATATATCTCCTCAGTTTATCAACAATGCAAAGCCATTGATTGCTAATTTAAATAATTCATCTGTATTTAATGTATAATCTATCTACTACATTCTTTTCCTTCCAGTTATTCATTTCCCTATTATTTTCATTTGAAATATTAATTTCAGCAATAATCCTTTTCATTTCAAAAGGGTTTGAAATATTTTTCTCATATTAATGTTTTTATTACTTCTGTTCTCAATATATTTTATTTTATTTTATTTCCATAAAATTCCGTTTTTGAAAACTAGTTTTATTCAGTGCTAATGTGTCTTTCGTACCATATAAAGCATTAGACCATATATAATATTTAACTTATCTCCAACTAATAACCACTGCAAGACAGAAAAGGTGCCACCATTTATATTAATAGTTCATAATATCATTTCACTTCTTTTTTTTTTTCCAATACTGATAAACTATAACATATTACCTATTGCAAAAAAAGGCCAGTGATAATTTATTGCATCAGCAATAAATTACCATTTAAATAAAAATGTAACTAACGTCAGTTACAATTTTTGAATATTTTTATAATTGATAGATCATACAAATAAAGATATAAAAAAGACGGAATGTTGTAAATAAACGAATTTTTGTAGAATTAAATATGGCGTAATATTAAAAAAAAAACAACTGCAATAAAGTGTTTCTTTCGAAGACACACTTATAAAAAAGTCATATAAAATGTAATGAATTATGTTTTCAGAAAAATTTCAAAAGAAAATATTAGATAACATTTCCCCTAGCTATAAGTTATGTTTTCAAAAATACATGAATTGTGGTTTTTGAAATTAATTATAAATTATTGCTATGTACAAATAAAACCAGATTTAACATTAATATTTAATAAATGTATTCAATATATGAAATTAAACTTTTGTTTTAATTATAATTTATGTATTTATAAATAAAACGAATTAAATCTTAACCTATATGAATTATAAGTTATTATTTTATATTTATTTATGGTTTTATACTAAAAATAAACAATTGAAAATGTAAAAGTTTGCAATAGTCCTTAAAAAAAGGAAAAATTATAGTTATATGAAAAGTGAAACTTTCATGTTTTTCAATTAATAGGTTTATTTTAATAGCATTAAAATAATTTTATTTATTTATTGTATTATTCACTTATTTTATATGACAAGTAAAACATATAAGAAAAATATTTCTGTATAACAATTAAATAATTTTAGTATTTAAAATTTCTATTCATTACTTTTTTTTTTTTCAAATTCAAGATAAAATTAATAAAAATGTTCAAATTATTTCATATTAATTTTAAAATTGTATAAAGAAAACAAAAAATCAAATATACAATTACTTTATTTAAAATAAAAAGAAATTTAATAATATCATTTGAATTATATTATTTCTTAATTATTAATAAGAAATAAGGTTTTTGTATTATTTAGAACTTTATTTAGTAGTATTCTATATTTTTATTTAAAATTTTTAAATAACCGTAATGTTGCCTTAACTCGTCACTCTTAAAATCCCACAAAAGGTGAATACAGTCGTTGCCCGAAATTTAGATATTTTAGACGATTGTTTTAGACGATTGTCTTCTGATATGTTTTAAGTTATTGTCCTGAACTAGTGTGCGTTATTCTTGGGAAAGCTAACAGTGATGTTCACCTCGAGTGATACCTCAAAAGTGTACCTTTTTTCGATTTCAATTAATCGATTAATCGTTTAAATTTATGTTCAATTTTCAATTCTTAGAATTAAAATTTAAATATTTTAAAAATATATTTAATAAAAAATGTTTTGAATTTTGAATTTAATAATAAATTATATTTAATATATATTAATTAAAATGAAAAAATATTTGTACTAAAAACATTTTTAATTGTAAATTATTAAATCTTAAGCTTATTATTACTATGATTTTTGTATAAGAAACTATATTTATTGCATGAAAAGGAAATCTGTATTTTAACTTGTGACTTTGTTATTTTAGTTAACGTAAGAAATAAATTATTTTCAGGTCTTGTGTCATATAAAATCATATTTAACAGAAAGCAACATATTATGTTTATATGGTCATCTTGAAATTTAAAGCTAATTACAGACAAAGGTGAATAAAAAAGAACGAAAAATAAATAGAATTGATAATATTTGATAATAAAAATGATTTTTTTTATATATGTGTGGCGAAAACAATTTTTGAACAAAAAATTTTTTGTTATAATGAAATAGGAACAGGAAAGCTTTTAGCTTTATATATTTTTCAATGTTACAATTTATGTTAAATACATAAGTGTATATTCAACATATATTGTTCATTGTTAATTCTTTTATTCATTTATAATTTCAACTAAAAGTTATTAACTAGCAAAGGTGATATTTATTTTTTTACTGAGTACAGTTGTATATGTTTTTTTATTAATTATGTATGTTAGCTTAGTAAATTTGTGAAGTGCTTAAGCATTATATGAAATGGGCATGAAAACATTTGGAAAATATAAAATAGAATAATTTATTATAACCTTTTAGAAAATAATGCATTACTAAAAATTATGTAATATACTGTCTTGTTTTATACTTAATTAAAATAATCATGCACATTTTATATAATGCCTAATTATTTAACAATTTCTAAAATAAACTATTAAATATTGTGTAGATTAAAAATACAATTATGCTATCCATTTAATTTGATTTTTAATTAGAATGATTTGTTAATAAAAAAAAGTTTTTTATAATTATTATTCTAGTTATATGATACTTTACTATTCTTTTGATATATAATTTAAGGTATAAATAGAAATTTGGATATTTATTCTATGATAATTATAAGGTAATATTTATTTTTACTGTTAAGGTAAATTAGAACAAATTTAATTGTTAGATAATACTATAAACATACTTCTATCTTTTGAAAGCAATTTATTTTATTTAGTTTCAATATAAGATAAATTAGATTTTATTACGATTAATTGTTGCAGAGCTTATAAATTGTTGACTATTTTAATTTAAGTGGTAATCTAGTTTGTGTTCTACATTTATCAATTACAGAAATCTATAAAGCTAAAATAGCCTGCACTGTTAGAAAAAATCTGACAGCTTACTTTAAAGAATAACTATAATAGATTGAATGATAAATAATCACCCTCCGCCAATATTTCATTATATAATAATGGAATGGATAATACCATAACTATTAAATTTATTGACAACTATTTTCTGTTTGTAATCGACAATACATAAATTGTTAGTAAAAATTTAATGTGCGAGTGATTGCGACATGTGAATGATTATTAACAATGTAATGGGTGGAAAGGGAGAACGAGGTCATAAAACTATCTCATACACACAGTCCAGTTTATAATGCAATAAATATAATCTGCATAAAAATGGAAATCACATTTCTACGAAATTAAGTAAATTAATAAATGTTCAGAAAAAATTTAACACACATGCAATTGTGGTAAATAAAACATGTAAGAGATTCCAAGTTAAGATTTATTCAGTTTTGAAAACTTAAATATACAGGGCGTTTTCCAAAAATTTTAACCTTCTTATGGGACTTTTTTCTTCAAACACTTGTACTTTGAAACTGGTGCTGGATAGGCAAAAAGTGTAAATATATCAAAGGTAGGGTAACTCTTTCTTTTTTCATCAGTGTATTTACTTCCCCTTTAGTTTCACATTCGGCAGCAATACGAACGATTAAACGTGAGACAATGAGCGCAAATTAAACCTTACTTGTAATTTTGTTAATTTTTTTCGCTCCCATAGGGGCCGGGAAGAGAATGCAAGGAGGTGCACTCACACCCCCCCCGTCGGGAAAGAAAATACACAAAGAAAGATTAAGGATTTTTTTTTATTAAGTCACCATTTGAATAAAAACTTAAGACGTCTGAATTGCTGTCCGAATTTTCTTATCACCTTGTCAATAAATTCAGTGTCCTCCTCTACTTATTTCCTGTGAACACTGAGCATGCACAGGCTGCTTAGCCTTGCGTCTCCCATTGTTGACCAATTTTAAGTCTTGACATGTAGTAATGTGCTAAATGTATGTTCAGTGCTACACATGTTGTCGCACTGGAATAGTTAAACCAATTTTGATTGCCTCACATACTGCTGGGTAAAACGAGGTGGCTCAAGCAGTTAAATCTGTGTATTCAACAATGGATTCATTTAAAGCCACATCACTTGCTTCATTTATCTTCAATATCTCATACCATGGGGTAGCCTCAGCAATAAAATTATGTAGAAAACCTTCATAAAGGTTCTATATATCTTCTGCTACATCTAAAAATGATGATTTATCTAATTTCCTGATTTTGGTATCAGAAGTAAAAAAAAAAAGTAGTTGATTGTTTTGACCCATCCTTGCTTAGATGCAGATGCACCTCCCTGAATGTAATCCTGGTGGCGCCCATGTTCGTTCCTAAATGTTTTGATATTCCTAAAAAATATTAAATTTACTCACTTTTGTATCAGAAGTTATGTACTTTTTGTAAGCGTTTAAAAATAAACACATTTTTTTTTCACTTTTTTTTAGTACCCAACTCGCACTCTTTAGAACGCCATAATTCGAAAACTAACAAACGTATTAGCAAACTCTTTTCAGAATCTTAAAAGAGAAAGAGTTACTCTATCTTTTGTATATTTATACTTTTTGTCTATCTGGCACTACTTTCGAGCTACAAGCGTTTGAAAAATAAGTTTCACAAGACGGTTAACATTTTTTGAAAACCCCTTTAGTTTCGCATTTGCAGCAATACAAACACTTAAACCAAGTTTCACAAGGTCGTTAACATTTTTTGAAAACACTCTATAAATATTAACAAATTGATAGTTGTCATTATGATACTAAGCTGTAATGAATAAAATAGTGACAACAGATACTGCATTTGTTTTTCATTGAATAAAAAAAGTTTAGTTTTTAAAGTATTCAAATGAGTTTGTTGACTTTATTTGTTCCTGTTTTTATAGGCAAAAAATTAAAAAAAAAGATATCACATGCATTTGGCATAGTATGGTATAAATTATTTATTTAAATGTTGAATGTTAACCCATTTACAGCTGCAGTTACATTTGTTACATATTTGAAATTATGATCTTCACACTTCATGGAGTACTTTTAATTTTTTGAACACTAATTCTGTCATTAATGATATCCTTCTTTTGGTTGAAAATTGTACTTTTTAAACAAATACTCCTCAACCATACTGTTAATAAATATTAAGTCGATATTTATTAATTTTGTCATTATTCGTTCGTTAGATTTTTCATTTTACGCAGCCAGATGTTCGTTATGTAAACAATATAAAATAAACCACTGGCCAGCGCTCGTTGGCGTGTTGTTCGTCTTCGCTAGTCGCTTTTCGTTCATCTGTTTTGTTATGTCGCTTCGTTATACGCTTTTAGCGTCTCGTCTTTTCGTATTTCGTTATTTCGTTGTAATTATTTCGTTTTACCCTTTTTGAAATTATTTTAGAAACAGTCTTTTTTAAGACTTCTATTCGTTCAATCGTATTCGATTAAAATACAATTTATTAATTGACCGGTTTGAAAAATTCATTCGAAAAATATAATTTGGTCCTCCGGAATATTAACGAAAATATCGTAACATTTTGGTCCTTCCCGAGCCGGATACCGTCGAACAAAATCGTAAAATTAAGTAAGTCCGTTCCAATTTATATACGATTAAAAAATTTATTTAAACTAAAGTCGTTTCGTATTCGTTGTCCATTCCGGTCATTAAGATTTTTCGCATATTATCGTTCGATTGAAATGGATAAGTTAGAAAGAAACCGTCGCTATATAAAAAAGCAACTAGCATCAATTCGAGCTCGTATTTTAGATTTCTTAAAAGAAACTTCAATTAGCACGGTCGTAGTAAAAGCTGAGAACGAATTCGAATCATTTAAAACTTATCATGCGCAATTTGAAGAGATTTCCAAACAAATTCTCGAATTAGCTGTCGAATCAAATCCAGAAAATGAAGAACAGCTTGAAAACGCTCTTTTTAAAGAATGTGAAGAATTAGTATCTACACTGAATTCGATTAAAACCGCGATCACAGTCGCTAAAGATAAGTTCTCAACGCAAAACGATAGAGATTCGATATTAAATTCCACATCGATTGTTCATCGTAATGTTTCGGCTCAGCCGAGGCTTCCTAAAATTGATATACCCGAATTTAACGGCAATCCTCGCGATTTTTTAAATTGGAAAAATTTATTTTCGAATCTTGTCGTTGATAATCCTGACATACCTAATGTCAAAAAATTATATTTTTTAAAACAAGCTCTAAAAGATAAAGCAGCTCCGATAGTTCGAGATTTCGAAATTAACGATCATTCTTTCGGCGAAGCTTGGTCGACCGTTTTAAATCGTTACGAAAATAAACGAGCGATAATCGAATCGCATTTTCTCGATCTTTTTCATTTGCGCCGCGTCAAAAACGACTCTGACATTCAGGAATTATTAGACTGTATAAATGTAACACTTCGAGGCTTGAAAGTCGCGAATGAAGGTCGCGACAATTGGCAATCTTGGATTTCGTTTTTGATATCGATGAAATTGGACGACGAAACACGTCGCGACTGGGTAAAGTCTTTAACGGATAATACTAAGTATCCTACGTATGAGGAAATCAAAAAGTTCCTTGAAACTCGAGTTCAAGCGATTGAAAGTCAGCACTTTCGTTGCAATGAAGTCTCTAAAAAATCCGAGAAAACGCAGTCGTTTAGTAGTTATTCAAAAAATAAATCGACGTTCGTAGCGTCTTCCACAGCCATGTGCGTAATTTGTAAAAACTTACATCCACTTTGGAGATGTCCAGAATTTATTAAACGAACTCCGATTGAACGTTATGATATCGTAAAAACTAATCGTCTATGCATTTTATGTTTTGCGAAAGATCATCGCGTTTCCGAGTGCAGAAATCGAAAATGCACAAATTGTAATCAAAATCATAATACAATGTTACACCGCAACAATTTTAAATCGCATCTCAAAAACAATTCGGCGGAATGTTTTAAAATTGAAAATCCTTCAACAGTCGAGAGTAATCCAAATTCACAGAAATCATTTGAATTAGTCAGTTCCTCTAATAAAACTTGCCAACAAGTTTCAACAAATAATCTGGTAATATTACCAACGGCAGTTTTAAAAGTTAAGGTCCGAAATAATCGTTACGTATTAGCAAGAGCACTTCTTGACTCTGCTTCGCAGGTTACGCTAGTTACCGAAAAATTCGTTCGAAAAAACAATTTACCGATCGATTGCAACAAATCTAGTTTCTTTAATATTCGCTCTCGATTTTCGAAATTTGAAATTCGCATAGAACCAGATATCGTTCCCTTTATATCGTATAAATCACCCACAAACGTTATTCGTGAAACGGCTAATAAATTTAAAGACCTACGTATGGCGGACGAATCGCTCAGCCATAATAATATCGATATCTTGATAGGAGCAGAATATTTCGAAAAATGTATTCTCGACGAGAGAAAATCATTCGACGATCTTTTTATTCGCAATACTCATTTTGGATGGATAATTTCCGGTTGTGAAAAATTTAAATCGAGCTTTCCGTTATTTTGTCACATATCTACAAAATTAATCGATTTACAAATTACTAAGTTTTGGGAAATCGAAGAAGTTAATCCACAAAAGGAAATAAACCCCGAGCACGATATGTGTATAGAACATTTTAAAACAACGTTTTCGCGATCAACCGATGGTCGTTTTATCGTTCGGTTACCTTTAAAAAATGATCGTAAAAAATTATCTAATTCTCGTAATCACGCTATTCGTTCGTTAATCCGTTTTGAAAAATCGTTGAAACCAGAAATTAAAATTGAGTATATACAATTTATGCGAGAATACTTAGAATTAGGTCATATGGAACCTGTTAAACCTATACTCGATAATTGTAAAGTGACATATTATATTCCACATCGTGAGGTACTTCGTCCATCTAGTACGACCACAAAACTTCGTGTTGTGTTTAATGCGTCCAGAAAATCAGACTCAGGACTTTCATTAAATGACTTGCTTGCTACAGGACCGAAAATTCAATCCGATTTATTCGATCTACTTATTAAATTTCGTTTTCATAAATTCGCCTTCGTAGCCGATATAGAGAAAATGTATCGTCAGGTTCTCATACATCCAGAAGATCGCGACTTGCAAAGAATCGTTTGGCGAGAATCGACTAAAGAACCCATACAAGAGTTTCGATTAACTACAGTGACATACGGAACTGCGTCTGCCTCGTTCTTAGCGCAACAGTGTTTAAGCATATTAAGCGAGGATATCCGAGAATCAGATCCTGATGCTTCACGAGCCTTAAAAGAAGATTTTTATATGGACGATCTTCTAACGGGAGGAGATAATTTGGATTCGGTAATGCATCTACAAAAATCTATACATGCTACTCTGGAGAGTGCTCATTTTTTTCTTCGTAAATACATGAGCAATTCTGCAATATTTTTAAATTCGTTGAAACCTTCGCTCGTTGAAACCACACAGAACTTTGAATTTTCTGAAAACAGCATACACGTTTTAGGATTGACTTGGAACCCTCTGGATGATGTATTTCAGATAAGGATAAACTTAAATACATTACCTGATGTTATTACCAAAAGAATTTTATTAAGTGAAATAAGTCGCATTTTTGATCCGTTAGGTTTGGCGTCACCAGTTACCGTTAGTTCGAAAATTTTCCTTCAAGATTTGTGGAGACTCGGACTAAATTGGGACGAACCAATTCCAGAACAGTTTAGTAAAAGGTTTCGTTCGTATTATAATGAATTAGCTCATTTGAGAGATTTTAAAATTGCACGCACCTTTTCATCTCTTAGTAAATGTGAAGATCGTTTAATTGGGTTCTGTGATGCCAGCGAAAAGGCATACTGTGCTGCAATTTTCCTCGTTAGATTTGGCGCTTCGCACAAATCATCTTCCAGGCTAATTTGCGCTAAAACTCGTGTTGCTCCGATTAAGCAAATAACTATACCTCGTCTCGAACTGCAAAGCGCATTATTATTATCAAAATTAATAGTTCGAGTTTCGCGTAGTTTAAAAATTAATTCGAGTAATATTTTTTTATTCTCTGATTCTACTGTCGTATTGAACTGGTTGAACCACCCGCTCGAAAGATGGAACCAATTCGTAGCAAATCGTGTTTCCAGCATTTCGAAATTAGTTTCAGTAGACCGTTGGTTTTATGTGAATACACGCGAAAACCCTGCTGATTTAGGTACAAGAGGAATTTCTTCGTCTAAATTTTTAAATAACGTCTTGTGGCTACAAGGACCTAGTTTTATTAAAAATCATAGTGATTTTGATGCACTTAAATTAAATACTAAAACAGAAGTCTATCGATTGCCCGAATATCGAATTAACCAAGTGTGCACTAATACAGTTAACGTTAATAAGCCAACTTTATGTTTCGAAAATTTTTCTTCGTACTCGAAAGTTTTGAACGTTATCGGTTATTTATTAAGATTTTATTCGAATTGTAAAGTAGCGCCTGACCAACGAATTAAGTCAAGTATATTGTCAGTTGCTGAAAGAAAGCAGGCGTTCGTCTCGCTCGTTCGTAATTCTCAATTAATATCCTTCGCAACGGAAATTCATTCATTAAAAGTATTTGGCAATCTAGTCAAAAACAGCTCGTTGAAACGGTTATGTCCCTTTTTGGACGAAAATAATATTCTACGTGTAGGCGGTCGGTTAATGCGTTCCGATTTTTCCGTCAACGTAAAACATCCGATTATCCTTTCGTCAAAAAGTCACATTTTTAAATTATACGTTCGATTTATACATGAAACTTATTTTCATGCTACTCGTACATTCGTCATTAATTTCATAAAGTCGCGTTTCTGGGTAACTGATGGATTAAACAAAACTGTAAAGAAAATCCTATTTCAGTGTGTGATATGCACCCGCTTTAAAGGAGTCACTATGGAGCAGGTAATGGGTCAGCTGCCAAAGGAGCGCATTTCGTATTCGAGGCCGTTCGATTTCGTAGGCATCGATTTTTGTGGTCCGTTCACAACCAAGTGTATCGCTCATCGTTCTTATAAATTTGGAAAATGCTATGCCGCTTTTTTCATTTGTTTAGTAACACGAGCCGTTCATGTCGAAATCGTTTCGGATTTATCGAGTGTAAAATTTCTCGATAGTTTTAGTCGTTTTATTGCACGAAGAGGCACACCTACTCGTGTGCATTCTGACAACGCTACAAATTTTGTGGGCGCGAAAAATCAATTGTATCTGAATACTGGAGATTCGCTGAATTTTTCTAGTTTCCGTGGAATAGAATGGGTATTTATACCACCTCGTAGCCCACATCATGGAGGCATTTGGGAAGCTGCTGTCCGGATAGGAAAGTATCATCTGAATCGAGCAACTAAAAATTCAACTATGTCCTATGAAGATTATTCTACGATCTTTGCCGCAATAGAATCGATTTTGAATAGTCGCCCTATTTCATACAAAGTTCATACGGATGACGGTCCAGCGATTTTAACCCCTTCGCATTTTTTGATCGGTAAACCTTTAATTTCCGAAACTATGGATTCTGATCCAATTGTTCCACCTGAATCAATAGATTTAATGGAATTATGGAAATCCCATAGGGCTGTGTTAAACTCATTCTGGCACAATTGGAGAAAGGATTATTTAAATAACTTACAAGTTCGTAACAAATGGTTTACTCGGAAAAATAATCTACAAGTCGGAGATGTAGTATTAATTAAAGATGATCAATTACGTCCCGGTGACTGGAACATGGGCGTAGTAGTCACGACTTACCCTGATCCAAATGGTGACGTTCGTGTTGCGGATGTGAAATCTCAAACCGGAATCAAGCGTAGATCCATCTGCAAATTAGTTCGTTTGTTTAATGATGAGCCCAAGCTCATCGGGCGGGAGTATGTTAATAAATATTAAGTCGATATTTATTAATTTTGTCATTATTCGTTCGTTAGATTTTTCATTTTACGCAGCCAGATGTTCGTTATGTAAACAATATAAAATAAACCACTGGCCAGCGCTCGTTGGCGTGTTGTTCGTCTTCGCTAGTCGCTTTTCGTTCATCTGTTTTGTTATGTCGCTTCGTTATACGCTTTTAGCGTCTCGTCTTTTCGTATTTCGTTATTTCGTTGTAATTATTTCGTTTTACCCTTTTTGAAATTATTTTAGAAACAGTCTTTTTTAAGACTTCTATTCGTTCAATCGTATTCGATTAAAATACAATTTATTAATTGACCGGTTTGAAAAATTCATTCGAAAAATATAATTTGGTCCTCCGGAATATTAACGAAAATATCGTAACACATACAAAAATCAATATTTTTCAAATCCTGTATGTATTTCTCTAGCCATTAGCATGTAGATTAAGTAGTTTTTTTATTTCCCCCAAATTAAAATTTGCACTTGTTACAGTGCATGCCGCAAGGCGTCTTAAAATCAACATGCATGCTGTAATATTTTTTGACAATAATTTTCTGTTAAATACTTAAATATATGCTTAATCACTACCTTCATATTCATTTTATATTTCCTTTTTTTGAAAAAAAGAAAAAATGCTAAAAAACTCTTTATTTATGCTACTACAATGGTATTACCTCTTAAAATATTTAAATGAATTTGTTGATTTCATTTGTTACTGTTTATATAGGCAAAAAATTTAAAAAAAAGGAATCATATGCATTTAGTATAGTACAGTATAAATTATTTATTTAAATGTTGAATGTTAACCCATTTGCACCCACAGTTACATTTGTTACACTTTTGAAATAATAATCTTCACACTCCATGAATTACTTTTAATTTTTTGAACAATAATTTTGTCATTAACAGCATAGAGAGAAATTTTAAACAACATTTGTTTTTGTCATTAAACATATTTTGCATACTTATAATTTTACAGCTCATACAATTTATTTTACATTTTTGTTTATAAGTATTTCATATATTATGATGAACATTAAATTTTCATTATTAATCTTTCCCATTAGTATTTAAGTATTTCTTTACTTTTAATAAATTTTAACATATTTTATCTAATCACTTGTCTGAAACTATGGAAATTTCTAATTTATTAACTGTTAGAATTTGTTGAAATGGAAAAATTATAATTAAAATTTAATAATTATACATTTAAAAACTATCAACATTAATCAAAAGGAATGATGACAGCTATTGCAAGTTTAATTGAAGAGAGTGTTGAAATGAAATTAAGTTAAATTGTATGATGATTTTTGGATATTTGAATGTTTGAGTAAACTGTATTGTGAAATACTTTTTAATTTTGATTTAGTGTAAAGTGAAGGTTGGTTTAAACGTCAATGAGTCTGAATAATTCATTGTACTAATAATTAAAGGTTTATATATACTATGTAAGCTAGTATTAAAGAATTATAAAATTAATAAATTGTCTCCTAGTGAAAAGTAAAGAAATATTTTGATCGTAAAAAGTATTTTAAGTTCATTACTAATCGCAGCAAGTAATGTGAAATGTGAAGTGTGCAATGTGTACTCTGAAAAGTAATTAACATACACTTAAAAACACCAACACTCATTGGAGCAACATGTTTTAATATTAAAAAGAGGTGAGTAAGAGAACATAATTCTTCACTCAGATTGCTAGCTGAGCAAACTTTTTAAAATATTTCAGATTTTATAAACTGGTTGAAGTTTAAATATTTACTAGTTTCTAGAAGGATTCTATGTAATGGAATAGAATTTTAGAAATAATTATTGTAGCTAATTAAAATAGTTGAACCTAACATTAAAAATAAAATATTTTCTATTCAATAATCCAATAAAGCTATTAAATACTAGAATTTATGATTTTTTTTCTTTTTTTATTTTCACATATAAAATGAATTTTCATGGCTATTTTATAATTAGCTTTATAACAAAAGTTGTTCCCAATCATGAGAAATCATCAATCATTTAAATTCTGAAAATAATTCTTTACTAGGGTTACAAGAATAAACACAATATGAAAATGCTGAGAGTGCTTAAAGATTTTTTTATTTTATTTTATTTGTAATGTCATTATTGTATCATAATAAAGTAGGGAAAAAAGTTAATGTTAAAAATTGACTAGTTGAAAATAATATATCAACTTTACATGTATTTCCAAATAGTCAATTTTAACAACAAAATAATTGTGTACAAGGCATAAAAAATACTTATTTACAATAACACACATAAAACAGTAATCTGGCAAATAAAGTTCATAAACAATGTAAAATGTTTAAATATTCTTTATTAAAATTAAAAAATATATTAATGAAGCACTTCACCAAAATAACTAATAAAAAACAATATATTACACACAACATTTAATCAGTATTAACCTATTAAAAAGAAGACACCAGAAAACAATTAAAAAACGTATACATAACATATAAAAATCAATTCAACATAGGCAATTATCATGTACAATATCAATAGCATTTTACTTCATAATGTAATTATCTTAAATCAGGAATAATCTGAAAAATTAAGAAAAAAATCAATAATGTAGATATATAATTAAACTATATTAATTTCTTTAAAATAAGTTATAATGTTTTATAAAATAATAATTCAACATTTTTTTGGAAATATATTCTATGTCAACGATTTCTTTTTTCTGTAATATTAAATGTTGTTATAGTGTGATAAATATATCGCATGTAAAAGTCAACATTTAAATTCTCTATTGCTAACTGTTTTTTAAAAATCCAATCAGCATAAAAACAAACAAAAACACCATAGCTCATTATCTTGTTGTAAAACATGATATGGCGACAAAATACACCAGTCTTGAGCACTGCTATCTAATACACTAAGCCACATAATCACAGTTTTTTTGTTAATTTTAACATCTGAATGCAAAGGATCATACACTTCAATAATTTTATCTTTAAATTTTATAACCAATAAAATCCAATGATTTCCATTAGGGTTACATGGTATTTATGAAAATGTTTGTAAATGACAGACTTATTTACCAAATACATTATATTACTAACTAAATGCTTTATACCACCTGGAGAAAGATGGAGTTCATCTCTAGATAATAGATAGTGCTTGAGTATACTGCAGTGATGAAATGTAGTCCAATTGTCAATATATGAGGTGGCAGTATTTAATTGTGACAGAAGCATATTCACAACAAATGCTTTTCTGTTTAAATAATTAATTCTAACCATGTTATCCTCATCAGAAAACTGGTTTTCACCTCATGTCAGGATCCCTAAAAAAAAACAACTGTAAAATACTCCAGAGTTCAAATCATTTAATTATACAACTAAACTAACATGAAAAGCCACAGGTTATAACTTTTACTATCTGTACTTGATGTGATACTAAGAACTTAATACAACTTTAAAAATGATTACTTTTACATTTGCCATAATGAAAATAAATTAAAACAACAAAAATGTTTATTTAACAATTTCAAATGTGCACAATCTTTGTAACTGATTTTATGATTGCATATTTATAGACTAATTAAATAAAATAAATTAAACATATAAAATTAACTACATACCTGGTATAAAAATTTCACATTTAGGATTCCATGAACAGATCTCGTGAACTACATATTTATATTTATCTACAATCATTAACGGAGAGTCCTTTGTTGGGATATTATTTGTCCCTAAATGTAGTACAATTGCATCTCAACCAGAAAATACTGCATTTCCAAACCACATATCAATTTCTTCAATTTTCATTCCAGATTTTGAATATACCTAATATTAATATTTTTTTTTTTATATAAATAAAAATTAATTCCTAACATTTATATAAATTATAAGACATACATGTAAAATATAGTTCATGGCAAAAAACTGAATAAGCAAAAAGTACTTAATCCAGAAATTTAACAACCAGATTCCTTGCTGATCATTTATTAAAAATCCATTACATCACATAATAAAATAGAAATTTTAGACAGACTCATATAGAAAAGAATACAGGAATTTTTTGTTGTTAATAAGATACTCTTTATGAAAAATTTATACATAATGTAAATTAATTTACTCCCGATTACATTCAATTTTTTTTTGAACATACATAGACGTGAAATATAAATCGGGAATAGGTTTATTGTTGAAAAAAAATACACGGGCGTTGAGCCTTGTAGAGCATCTATTATTAAATAATTATAAAACTACTAAATGTATTTTTATATTTACTTTCTATTTATAGTTCAGATTTATTTTTAAATCAAAAATAATAATATATAAATTGTAGAACCTTTGTGGTAAAAATATGCGGGAACTTAAGAATCTAAATAACTGATTTATTGATAATAAAAATAAAAAAATGCAATATATTACACTTATTCTTAATTTTCAACATACTTTTACAGTAATAAAATGTAATCAGTACATAAAATGTGAACTTATTCTTGCTACTTCAGTAATATTACATAGACTTCGTTGAGTTTTAAAAAAAGTTTCTCCGATTTATAAACTTTTGACAGGAAAGCAAATTATTCACAAATTTTCATGATCTAATGTTTTATAGTCAAAACGCAATTTGATCGGCAACTCATTTTTTTATTATTAACAAATTATTGTAATAGAGTGATGGAAAAAGTGTTTAAATTAACATTTTAAACATAACTTCCTTAAATAACAAAATTATTTAGTATAAGCGGCATATATAAAAACCATACCTTCATTTTAGGTAACAATTCTTTATGAAAATATTTCGTTTGGCTGTCACCAATTATACACATTTAGAACAAAAAACAATTAAATTATCAGAATTTTCGTGTTTATTTACATTTTTCTACTTTGCTAAAAATTCGATATTGAAATTGAAGTTGAATATTTATAATAATTCTATTCGAAATTCTAATTCTCAAACTAGGTTTATTCATTATGATTATGATTATGAAGTAATATATAGCTCACGTAATCTGTGCGTCATTTTGTGAAAAAATTAAAAATAAAAAATGTACATGTATTAAAACGAAACAAAAATGAAGTTTGAGAAAAGTTTGTAAACCGGTATGTGATGAAAAAAATGATACGTTTGAAAAGATGATCTCATAAAAATGTGTACCACATTTTTCCAAATTTCTATATATTATTACGATTTGTGTTATAAGTTAATTTTAATTTCATTTATTATTTAGATATAATTCATTACCTTTTATATTCTATAGTGGTATACATAACCAAATTTCTATTTTTTTGAGTTACTTTTAGTGTTACCCTTTTCATATTTATTGTTTTTCCAATATGATTAAAATGAGTTGAAATAATTTTAAAATGACCGTTAACATTCGGTTACTGATGTTACATTTTTTATATTACACGAACGACATATGACATTCACAATTAACAAAAATATATAACATTATCTAGATTTTAAAAAACATTAAAAATTAACGATTAATATATATGTATAAAAATCAATAAATATAATAAAATAGTCCGACTGGTTTCATCAATTATTTGACATAGTCCACGAACATGTTAAATAATTGACGAAACCGGTCTGACTTATATTTATTATTTTTTATATGCATCAGTGGTTCATTTTTAATGTTTTTTAAAATCTAGATAATGTATTAAGCAAATAAAACACACTGTTAAAACAATTATTTAATTTTATTATATACCCGACGCGTTTCGAAGACAAAGCTTTATGATCACGGGAATTTACTTAATACATAATAAATATAAACAATAAGTACATTAAATAGAGATATATCTAAGTAATGTTACACATTTTTGTGAATTGTGAATGTCACATGTCCTTCGCATAATATAAAAAAAAAATAACATCAATAACCGAATGTTAACAGTTAATTTAAAATTGATTACATTTATAATATAGTGTATGCGGTTTACGGCAGAAAAATACTTATAACAATTTTTGCTTTATTTATTTATTAGAAGGGCAATTTAAAAATTCTACAGTAAAATAAAATGTTGAAAATAGTTACCTTTAATGAATCCGACATTATTGGTTTATTAAAATTCACACAAAAAATGAAGATTCACAAAAAAATGAAAATCCACACTGTTACGATATTTCTGTTCAAAAAACAAAACGCAACTGAGTTGAAAACACGTTATTAAATTCATATTATAAATAATTCATCAATATTATCGATAGTTACAATCGATTAAAAAGGTCCACCAAAAAGGTTTCACTCCGAGGTGAACATTACAGTTAGCTTTCCCAAGAATAAACAAAACTGGTTGGGATGTGCTTTATTATAGAGAAAATGCCACTGCGTGTGACGTAGGTTAACAAATTTTTTGGCCGATATCGATATAGGAATTTTCTGATCAAAGGTTATAAATTTATTTTAATTTTAAATTTATTTTAATTTATTTTAATTTTAAAATGATAAAATGATAATGTTATTGCATTTAATATATTTTAATAAAAATTTTAGAATATATTAAATTATTTAATTTGATATTTTAATGTTTCAATTGAGACATGAATAAGTTTAGTTAAAAGACAAATGTAAAAAACAATTAATTTAAATTATTTAGTGCATATTTAATTTAATAGAATATATTAATATAATATCAAATGTAATACATAATTTATTTCGAAATATTACTAAAAATTTGTTAATTAGTTTAAGTTATAAATATTTAATTTGATATTGTTAATGTTTCAATTGAAATATGATGAAGTTTAGTTAAAAGACAAACGTAAAAAACAATTAATTTAAATTATTTAGTGCATATTGACCATCCAGTAAATTTATTTTAATTATGTATTAATCGATTTTAACTATCTATCAATCGATTTAAATAATTCAGTAAATCGATATAAATAAAGGCGCGGAACTGAAAAACCGGACAATCGTCTAAAACGATGGAAGTGAGCAGCCGAAATGAAAGAAAAACCTCTTACGTCATTATTTGATAATATTCCTAAATTTTATAGGCTTTTAATGAAAATTTACAAAAAATTAGTTTTTTTTCATCATAATAAGTGTTAAATATTTAAAAAATACTTAAAATGTAATAAAAAATATTATTTTTACAATTAGTAATTAATATTTTATATTTACTAATTATTTTTATATATGTATATATATATATATATATATATATATATATATATATATATACAATTTAATGTTTTTAACAGTTATTAGATGCAATAAAATTGGTAATCAAATAAATGTTTTAAATTGATTTTGTTTTTAAAAAACATAAAAGCTGACGGCAAAATATTAATCCATAAAATAAATTTTAGTTTTTTGAATATGTATATGGATTTTCGTACACTGTAAAACATTTTAAAATAATTAACAGTAATGTGTAGAATAAATTTAAAAAATATATTATTTATTGTATAATGAAACTATAATGCGGGATTTTATTTTATGCAGTACTATTTAGAAAAATTATCTATTAAATGGGAATAGAAAATGAAATGAAATTTTTAAAGAAAATTATGTATCTATATTATTGGATAATTTTGAACATAAGTTCCTCAATACTGTGTAAATTTTTTAAAAGCATTGATTTCAATTAAATATATTATGAATTACTTAAAGTAGTAAGACTGAAAATGACATAACTTAATAAAATAATACTAAATGAAAAATATCCCGAAATATACATAATAAACTATTTTCAATACCAAATGTTTTAGGTAGAAAAAGGAATTATATAAAATAAAAAAGTGGAGTAATAATTTTATTATGCCGAATAAAAATTTTACAAGTAATTTTTAAACATGTAATGAATTTATATTTAATGTAAAATATCAAATTCAGTAATGTTATATTATTTTTAAAAAGAAAACTATGTAGAGATAAATAAAAGTTTTGTACAACAAGAAATAATTATAATCTACTGAATTATTATTTTGCTTTTAAGACTGAATTGTTTCTGCATAACATTTCAAAATAAACTGAGCCCGAACACTAATGAGTTTTCTAAAATTTCATTCAAAAAATTAAGTGCTTCTGCAACGGTTTTTGAAGATGCAGTACAATGGCAATCACAAAACTGCTGTATTTATGAAGATGGATACTAAAAATTATGTACACTAAGTTTTTCAGCAAATTTGTTGGTTTGTTCTATAAAATTTGGTTCACTAATATGAACATTAATGTTTTATTGAAATTTAAACCATGTCAAATTTTTTTAAAATTTAGTACATTTACTTCAACCATTTTTCCTTTATTCTGTTTTACTTTTCCTTTTCAATTTTAAAATTGTTGTATGAAAAACACTAAACTATTTTGTTAACTTTTAATGGACTTCCCATTTTCTTAACATAAAGTAATATAAGTTTTTCTCTTTAATGAATAATTATCTTACATTTATAAATATTGCAAAAATATTTTTTACAGAACAAACTTACTGATTCATGCTAAAAATTCGCCTTAATGATGGAATAGAAATAAAATATGTTTATGACCTTCATACTAGCCATATATGTATATATAAAATAAAAAATACTAATATAGGTGAAATTACTTAATATGAAATGCAAATTTAGTCTGGAATTGAATCAGTCTATTCATGTATTTTATTATAATAGTAAGAAAGATATAACAATCTAAGTTAATCTAATAAAAAAATTTAATGATTTTTAAGAGAAGAAAGATTCCATATACTGTCAGCCACCTGAAACCATTTATCCAGTATTCGTGTAAGGCTGTTACTAATTTCTGAACACTTACTTTTCTATCTGTTGATACTAGTCGCTTAATAAACTATACATCAAGAGCGCCCATTTTTTTCGGCTTCTTTTTTTGCAGAATGAAATGGATTCAACTTCCTTTTGATACTGCCGAAAAATTACATTTATGGTGATTCACAAATATATTTAGTAATCAACTTATCTCACTGTCCAGTACATTATTTTTTGTTATGAAAAATTACAAATTCACAAGTCTCAATTGAGCTTTTTTTGATCTCACACAACACTTTTTCCACTACAACTGTACTTACATTATTTGCATAGTAACTGCAACTTAATATTTATTAATGACTGATATGCAGGCAATGTACTGCCCTCCCTGCATTAATGTAATTTCTCATGTTGGGGAAAACCCAGGACTGCTGCTCATGTGTTGGTCCGTCATTGACTAAATATTATTGTGGCACACCAATTTTAACTTTTTGTGTTTGCTGTTACCAGAGCTGTGGTACTTTTTCATTTATGATTTTTTTTTGCATGTATATATTTAGGCGGGTTTTCTTTGTGTTATTCCATTAAAAAAGTTTGGTGCATTAATTTATTTCACAATGCTGTGACGAAATATTAATATGGCTGACTATATTTCAACAAAAACTGACTAGTGACTTATTTGATACTAGTAGCAGTCTTTTGTCATCTTTTTTATTTTTTAAGAAAAAAACATATCGAGTGACAATGTTAGTTAAATTCATCTATAAAAACTTTTAAAACTATATATTCAGCTATCATTATAAGCCATAATTCATTACATGAATAACAAATTTTGGTTGCAATATTGTATAAAAATTATGCATTTCTTCCACTTACAGCAATACTCATTTCTATAACCTGCATGCTGCTATTATTCACTGTAACTGTTCACTGTAACACCAAATTTTTGAGGCAATATATCAAACAATTTTTTTTTTTTCTCTAATCATATGTGTATGTAACAGATAGAATTTATAATTGCACATAATACATGGGCATTTTATACTATAAAAAGATTAACCATTATATAAAAATGAATTCCTACACATTATTATAAATGATTTCAAGGACTGAGAACAATTATTTTGCTTAAGAAAATGCAGAACAGAGAACATACATCAGAAAGTCTTGTTTTAACTTTGTGTAGGGACTAATATATGAAATGGAATGAGTCTTAATTGCAGATTTCTTATTTTACACTATAAATCGATATTTTAAAATCAAATTATACCCAATGAAGATATATAGCTTTGCAAAATAAATACATGAAAGTAATTAACATTTTCTATCAAAAAATAGACTGTGAAATAAAAAAAAAGATTTAACTTTTAACATTTTATTTACTTTTCTCTTATTTCTGAGTTCCATTTTCGTAACATTTATTTAAGTATCTGTTAGGCAAACTGCACAAATTGTCCATTAAAAAAAAAAAAAGCAATGGCGTAATTTTATTTATATCAATTTGTGTGCTAGTTTCTTCACTTTAAGATTAATTTCTTACACATTGATTACCAAAATTTAAGTGTGTTTCGATTCAAAATAATTAAAGGATTGTAAATATTTAGGATCATTGTTCAGAACACTAATGGAACAAATTAGAGTAGTTATTGTCAATCTGACAACTTCTTATTTAAGGAATAATGTCTTACAATACATTGCATGAAGTTTTACAGTTATTACTTAAAACAGTGTACAAAAAAATTTTAGATATTTATATTTAGATTAAATCTGTTATTAAATATTACCTCCCCATCCTTCAAATGTTCAATTATTTTAGATTGTTTTTTTATTTACTCATCTGCTCAAGAATTAATTTGAGTTTGAAGGAAGTAAAAATTCACTGGTCAGTATCTGAATTACAGGAATTTTTTTATTCATGTTCTGTAATAATCGTTCAATTCATTATGCATGCTTCGTTGTAAGTTGAATTCAGTAGCAGCAACCCCTTGGAATTTTTTTTTTATTTTAACCTCCAAAACTAAAACTCCAAAGTCAGCAAGTAAATTATTCTGCAGTGAATTGAAAATGACCATTCTGTTACAGGGACATCATTGTGAAGAAAAATATAAATCACAACTTTTTTGTTTAGACCAGTGTTTTCTTCCTATTTATCATATTCATAATAAATAGACAGGTGAAAATTCAGATGATTTTTATATATCATACTAAACATTCCCAATATGGCTAAGATTTATTTATATTTGTGAAATAAATTTGAAAGAAATTATTACTAAAATTAATTCAGAGATGTTAGTTATACATTTTGTAGTAACATTTCAATTATTAGATCAAAATAAAATATAATTTGCTCTTAAAGATTGTAATCAGAATTAGTTTTAAATAGTTTATAAAATTTTAAAAACACACCAACAATTAATTTGTTTTATGTCAATAAATTTGAATATCAGTAATAATTGTATTAAAAATTGTAATAGATAATTTTTGTTGAGACTGTTCAATTTTTAGAATTCTATACACATATGATGTTTTTGGAACCCTAATAAAATGGTTCAGAAACAATAAAAATATCAAATAAAAATCAATACCTCACAAACGTTGGATCAAAAATTACAATTAAAATATTCTTTAGACAATCTACAATTTCAAGGTAATTGATTACTCCAGATAGCAAAAAACTCAATGAAATTCAAAATATAAAATGAAGCGCAAAAGTTTTTTCATAAAACCAAAAAGTTATGGCTAAAAAATAATTTAAACCCCTTTTAAAATATAATAGTTAGGGAAACCAAAACATATCTCAAATATATGCAATAAAAGCCTGCCTTATAAGAAAACTATAGCCGAGCTTACAGCTTTATATTTATGCCTTCCAGGCACTTAAACTTGAATTTTCAAAAAAAAATATCCTTCCATTCCTTGCATGTGAAATATTGATGGGAAGATTGCTACTTGTTAAGAATGAAACTATATTCCATTTTCTTACTGAAACTTTCAAAATTAGAAAAAAGTTCAAAAAAGCACCAAAAATAGTGTTTCTCCCCTTTTGCAGTACAAAAAATCAGAGATTTCTTTTTTTCGAATTTAATTTTATATAAATGTAAATTATCTTTAACTTAATATACAGAATCCTCAGCCCACAGAGCATCATGCTTGATTGACCTTGTTTTAAAGATATATAATACGCAGTTGAATCACATGAATAAACTGGAGATTTGTAGTACACACATCTTTTCTATTAAAAAATATAGCAGACTTATAAAAGTTATTAACAAAATATGGAATAAATTTAAATAACACATTCTGAAATTTAATAAAATTAAAAGATCTACACTATGAAATTAATCAAAGAATAAGAATTTTCAAAAGTGAATAAAATATGTATTGTAAAAAAGTTTTTGTAATACTTTCAGTTGTTACAATAATGTAAATTACAGTACATAAATAATTCTTTTAGTAAAAATCTGCAGAAAAAATAGATCACAATAAATCACACATTCAGCAAATGTAAGATGTTTGGGTTATAGTAAATTACAACTGTGACTTAAAATTAAAATAACATACAATATAATGTCTAATTTAACTATAAACAACAGCAATTCAAATCACAAAAATTTATTTTATATGTTGATCCAAATAAGTGTGGTCAGACCATATGAAATCTGCAAATGAAACATAAATGTAAATAAATAGAAAAAAATATATTAAACAATGCACTTTAAATTATATTTTGAATCATATTTACTAAATAAAATATATATTATGTTAATAAATAGAAATAGATAATTTCATCAATTAACAATAAAATCAAAGTTACAAGTTACCAAAATATATTCCTCTACATTTAGGGTAGTGATTTATAATATATTCTGAATTACTTTTTTATAGTTTTTCTATATATTAATTTAACTTTAATGATAAAATTTTTCATAATTTTTAAATAAAAAAGGAATCTAAATGTATTTTATAAAATAAATTCCCTCCCTTTTGTTCCAAAACATTCATAAGTTTACATTTATAGGATATTTTGTAATTGTTCCTTAATTATACAAAAATTATTAATAGTTTTATATATTAATTTTATTGAGTATTTTAAAATAACGTTTTTTAAAAATATACTTTGAATGTTTTTTTCAGTTTCTCTTAATCAAAGCGTTAAAAACTGGTTGCAACCTGCATCTTAAAAAACAAGAGCAGTTGAGATAAAATTTTCATGAAACACCTATAATTTCATCTATGAATAAATATTAATTTTTTAAAACTGAATAAAATGTGTGAACGAAAGCAATAAAAACAAATAAACAAACATGAAATGTACATAAATTAACATCTATATAATTTTTTTCCACCTTAGTATTTAAATACATGTCCACTTTCGCTTATTTCAAATTTGTCTTAAATAATATATTCTTAATATTTTCTATATTCAGAAATTGTTACACCATCCACCATATTAATTTTTTAAAACCAATACACTTTTACAAATACCATTCTATTTAATTTCAACAAGATTTATTTTTATATGTTTTTAGAACTGCAAAAAACTCAATTATATTGTTTAAAAAGGATTTACAATAAAATTTTAGTTAAGTTCAGTGGGTTTTTAAATATTGAAAAGTTTATGTTTTATTAGATACCATATTCATCATAAATACTTTGCATCACATATGAATATATGCCGAATGAAGTTTTACAAAACAATATCAACATATGAATTTTAGTTATTGCAATCTTTCATTTCCGGAATATATATATATACTTATAATAAATATTTGAAAGGTGTAAATGTTAATGTGAATATCCTATTGAAAACTATGTAATGGTTACCACATATTTCCTTTTTTCTTCCGTGTTCATTGGTATACAGCTTAACTATTTTTTACAAATCCAGTGTTGCAAAATTTTCAATAAAGACTTTTCCATCCACAATTACTACTATGATATGGTCTCGACACACATTACACCTATTTATAATTGTGCAGTACAATCTATTAATTATATATCAAAAGCACTCTTTTCATTTTACTAAATCTTTTAGTTATTAACAATACAGATTATATATAACTCACCAATCCTATAAAGCTTCTTTCTACGATAAATACGACGTCTGTGTATTTTATTTTTTACTTGGCCAACAAAATTACAAATAAACAGCTCCATTCTTTTTTTCCCTTTACTGCATTGCACGGTTCACTGTTCTATTTTACTTAATTCCTGTTTTCGTTTCCACACATTAAATTCTAAAAAAGTTTTATGTAAATCGTTGAGTATTAACATTTTCACATAATTTTCTTCTCAAAATGTATTATAATATCCGACGATAAGAAAAAGATAAATTATATTTTTCTTAATTCATCTACTGACCATGATTACTACTTATACTTTCTTTTCCACCATTACATTTTTCCGTAATAAAAATTTAAAATTACTATATACACAAAGTGTTCTAAACACGCATTTCATCACTTCATGAATTATTATTCTTTTATGTTGAATAATTACAATTTATGTATAAATAAATGCATAAAATTCATGAAAAGAGCAGAACAGCAAAAACCGATAATAGGACTAAATGGCATCTGAGAATTGATTTAATTGCTGAAGACAGCATTAAAAATTCAAAAAAGTCGATAATTGTTATAAGAAATCGATATAGTTTAACAATTTTGCAATCATATTATACAACGATGACGTAGGAGGAGATTTTTCCATTTTGGCTGCTCACTTCCAGCGTTTTAGTTGCTTTTAAAAACCGGCTGGGTAGATTTGTGATCAGTTGCATTGAAGCTTTATTGGATCGATGCGGTTTATGGTGCTGGCGTTCAATTTTTGAAACAAAAATTTTTAAAAATTTAAGCATTCAAGAAATATTGTTTAATGATAGTAAAGATGGATAGACTTAATATGCAACGGGTTTGTGATGAATCCATCAACGTTACTGGTAAATATATTGAATACGGTAAAAAATGTAATGTATGTAATAAAATAATTAAAAATCGTCATTTTACTAACCACAGTCGATATTGTGGTATATGTAAAACTTGTAATTCTAAATTTTCGATTAAGACTGAATTTCTGGCGCATAAAAAAACATGTAATCATTCCGTTGTATACTCAAGAATGTGTGATACATGTAAAAAAACATTTAAAATAGATTCTCATTCTGTAATCACAAAGATCTATGTAATGGTATTAATATTCGTAATATTACTAATAATTTGACACGGAATGATGAATTGAAATTAAATGAAAATAAACATGTCACTGATGGCATTGAAAATTGCAGTAGTGTTAATAAAAATTCTAAATTAATAGAGCATAATTATACAAAAAAACACGTTATATTGACGCATTTAAGAGACCATGATTATTGTAAAATTAACGTAAATGAAATTAAATGTAATGATTGTAATTTAACATTTAACAACAGAAAAATAGTATTACAACATACATGCAAAGATAAAGTCTTGAAACGTAACTTCGATTCATCTTTCCATGTAAAATTGTTAGTTATATTACGAATATTAATACCATTACATAGATCTTTGTGATTACAGAATGAGAATCTACTTTTAAATGTTTTTTTACACGTATCGCACATTCTTGGGTATGCAATGAAATAGTTACATATTTTTTTATGCGCCAGAAATTCAGTCTTAATCGAAAATTTAGAATTACAAATTTTACATACACCACAATATCGACTGTGGTTAGTAAAATGACGATTTTTAATTATTTTATTACATACATTACATTTTGTACTGTATTCAATATATTTACCAGTAACGTTGGTGGATTCACCACAAAAGCAAAAATATAGCTAAGCTTCCAACTATATTCAAACCTTTGGGGCGCCGAAAGCTCAAAAAATTTGAAAAATATTTTTTTCCCCGGCTTATGATATATTGTTGAAAAGATCTCTATTTGTCGGAAACAAAACCACATTTCATTTCCTTAACGAAACTCTCAAAGTTTGCCTAAAAGTTCGAGTAAGCGCAAAAAATTATGTGTCCCCCCCTTACGCAGCCAGTATTATAGCTAAACGGAGTAACCCTGAGCGCATGAAACATCATGCTTGACTGAACTTATTTTATTTATTTCTTTTGTATTTGGTTACGCATAACTATGCAAATTGATTTCAATGATTCTTCGTTCATGCAGAAGTATACCACCAGTAAAAAAGCAATATCGACTTTCAAGTTTGTTGTAAAAGTTAAAAAAGGCAAACGCGCTGAAAGTAAAAAATAATTAGATAAAAGGTATAATACATTTCAGAGTAATGTATTATCAATCGTATGATTGTTCTTCAGCAACATTAACTTTTCAAAACCGGCAACAAATCAAAGTGGAGTAAATGTTCATTATTCAGCTTACAGAAAGTGAACAATTATGTATGTACTCGTTAATTAGTTTTTAATTATTGTTGCAATTTGAATTCGATGCTGACTGCAAAAAATTGATGTAAAGAGTTTACTTTTTTGTGCATGATTTTAATGTGTATATTTGTACCGCGAGCGGATCAAAGTATTTACAAAACGGGCACAATTCGTTTAGTTTAATTTGATTTTAAAATTCCATAATGGGGGGCTGACTTGACGCTGCTCATATTTCCGTTCGTTTTTTTATATTTCATACCGGCAAACTTCCGGTGCACAATTCCAGTGTTTAAATTATGCCTCTGGCCGACACACATACGTTTCTCTCTTCAATCGTGAAGATAGTATTCTGTACTGGAATCGTTTTTTAACAAAGAAATTGCATTTTCACGGGCCAGTTGTTTGTTATTGTCGGGTGGCGTAGGTTTCTATCACATTCTGTACCTGATCGAACCCTGTTTTGTGTGACCTTTCACGTGCAGCAAAAGGCCATTTTCTTTTTTAATTAACCGCTAGCTGTTCCGTTCGAACACCATCTTCTCACTATTATTAATTTTTTTATGGTTTCTTGAAAAAACGATGACGGTATTTTGTTGCTTTTACAGGGGTCTCGATTTTGAAATTTCACACGTTTGAATATTAGTCAACTCCGATGACCTCTCTTCGTTCTTTTAAATCTTTTATTTGTCTTGCTCACAAACTCTTTGGACTGCCTTCATTTTTTATCTTATCCGGTATCTGGAATTCTATATGTACAAATTAGGTATTTTATGTAAAAAAACATTTAGAGTTCTAACGGAAGAAAATAAATACTATAACATTTTTATTGGTGATGTTCTATTAAAAACATTTTGAAATCAATAGATCGATAACACTGAACAAAAGAAAACAAAAACGAGAACTTTTCAAAAGAAACAACTGACTTAAAAATAAGACAGGAAGATAAAACGTATATACTTAAATGGAAAAGAATATATTGAAATATATAAAATGATTTTAGTTTTATTGTAAAACAGTTGTTATTATTTCGGCGGAAAAAGAATTAGTAGCAAAATAAAGAAAACATGATCTCATTGTTAAAAATAATCCCTTCCTAACAATATCCTGTTCGTAGGTAGTTCGTTAAAAACATCCTCTCTCTAAATTTTTTCCGGAAACGTTACTTATTATAATAGCCAGTCATGGATTTACACCGCGGATTTAAATGGGCTGCAGCCCACAGCGGCAAAATTCGAAAGGCGGCAAATTTACATGAGATTGAAAAGTTTTTTCTTTTGAAAAATACTAAAAATTTCCAAAATATTATTACATATTATGGCGTTTTAGTCATGAGACGAATGTGATAAAATCATTTTTTAACTTGCATTAATGTACAGAAAAGTTAAAATGGGAATATATTTAGGTAAAATTTCCAAATGATTATAGAGACAAATGACTTGTAAGCAGGGGAATCGAGAAATGAATTTAAAATTAACGAAGTGTAAACCGAGACGTTTCTTTATTATTAGACAAAACGGTTGTAATATTAGCAGTTAGAGGAAATTCTCGAAGTATGCACGAGACAATGGCTGGTCGGCATGATAAGAGGTCAAACAAGACTGGAAGAAGAACTGAAAATTCACAAATGTAGTAGCGCTACTTCTTTGATACGACGGAAGTTAGAAGATTTTTCGAAGAATTATTTATAGTATTTCTTGCCGTAAAAAACAATGAAAAGTGCTCAAAGCAATGTGGCAATGGTGCACTGTGGGAAGCGTGCTGGTCCCATAACCTGTTGAAACTATTCTAAATACTGAATCTGATGAATGAACACGCTGACGGCAAAAATAATATATTATGGATAAATATACTTTATTTAGTTTGTAATCATTTAACAAACAAAAGTAAAAACTCAATGTAACTGGAAAAACCAACTCTAACAATACTACAAAAAACACAATTACAATAACGTGATAACATGATGGGAAAAAACACAAGGAAAGATTAACACTGAATAAAATTTGCTCAGCAAGACGCTCCTTTCCTACAATGAAAAGAATTAAAATTTTTTCAGATCAACAATGTCTCACTAAAAGTTAAACGATTTATCTGTTTTATTTGTTGAAGAACAGTTAGTAAAGAATTTCAATTTTGATGATATAATAAATGAATTTGCATCTTTAAAATTGCGTCGTAAGCGTGTTAGAGTGTGGCACAAAATTTTTTATTAGCGGCACAAATCGGCACAAAACTATTGCTATCATCAAATTTTTAAGTAAAATTTATAATTTTTTTTCAAAACTCCTCCAATTTTTTAGATTTCAATTTTTTTTTCTATCTTGGGTCATTCAAGTTTAACGTTTTTTTTTTTTTCAATTTCAGTCACTATGAACGGCACAATCACTGCAGCAGTGGGACAACTTTTTTTTTTTTTAGAAGCTGTGGAAATAACCAATAACTAACGAAAAATTAAAAATTTTTATTCTAAAAGAATTGTAATGTTAACTTCAAATATGTATAGATATAGCCTGAAAATTTCAAAACAATCGAAGCAGTAGTTTTCTTTAAAAAAATTCCCGAAAATTACCCTTTTTTAGCCGGGCGCACTAGTGGTGCTGCGTAATAAAGTTCAAGATTAAAACACCAATAGGTAATCGAGATTAGTTGTATTTTTTATTTCATATGTTCCGACGTTTTAACTACGACCTTCAATTGCACCGACATTGTTAAAGAACTTAATCTGATTTGGTAAATCAAGTAAGGAAATAAAGTGATTAAAAATCATTTTTCAATGGAAAACCATTTCTATCATATCACGTTGTATCACCTTTTGTTTTTTAATAAACAGTAACAATATAGTAAAGAAATAAAATCAAGTTTTTTAAAAATTAAAACCCAGAATTGATACATTTCATTTATTTGAACTGAAAATAAAGTGGTTAAAAAATTTTTGCGCCTTTTTTGTCTTTTCCGATATTTCTTTGAAACCCAGCTAGATTCGCCACAAAATTAAATATACAATTAAAATCATAGATAACAGAAGAAACTTCAATGAACGTATCCTCAAATAAACTTGCTAGATACGAATGAAAAAGATAGATAATATAACGAATACATATTAGAAGCAAATTCAATCCAGTTATGTTACACTTTAAATGACGTAGAGTTGATAGTTTGTAATTTTTTAAATACGTCTGATTATACATTAAAAAAAAAAAAGAACCGATAATGAACTTGACCGATTAATTATTAATCATCTTCGTCCGTTTTGTATCACTATTGCTAACCGAACTCTTAAATTTACATCGCAAAAGTCTGTTTATCTGTATTTCACGCTGAAGTGGTTAATTCGAAAAAATAGAAAATATTTTAAAAAAGTAAATAACCCAATAAAACTATGTAAAATATGTGTTTTGTGATTATATATATGTTTGCATATATAACATGCTATCCGCGCGAAAAAACTAAATCGTTAACGAAGAACGGTATTTTTTGGGTGTAATTTCTGATTCCGTCAATGACTATCGACCGGGTGAGTGTCACGTGTACCGTTTTCTCATTTTATACAATGGACCATTTTTTCTGGTGTTCCGGAATGGTTCTTTCTTACTGCCGACAACCTTTGTCCATTTATTATTAAGAATATTTAGTCGGAACATAACAACCTTTTTGGTAGTATTGTTACAATTTTAACACGACCGGTTTTTTTATTCATACATTTCTCCTTTTGCTCTTTCGACTCGGCTATTGATTTCATTTGTTTTGCTCACGTACCGCATCGGCGATTTACAACCGTTTTTTTTCCACTTTATATGTACCAATAATTCTCACGACCGTTTTACACCAGCGTTTTTTATCTCATGCCGACAAAACCGTCAATTTCGCCTGTCTTAAATTTAGCATTTTAACAATTCTATGTGGTGATTCAAAATATTTGTAATTTTCTGTTCTATCGACCGAAAATAACCTAATTTTCAGAATTAAATTCTTTCAAACTCTTGTACTAAAGTCAAAAATTGTGTACATATATATTTGCTTTCAAATATATTTTCAAAACTCAAAATAACTATTCGAACTTATTTTAGTCGGGTTACAGGTTTATTTATATACGATGAAATTCGAAGGAGATGTCGAATTATTTATCGGAGAAATAAAAAAATAACGGGAAATCTGTTCGTACGCATTTTTAATCGCGCTATGGCTGGAGGTGCAACAAAAAAACAGAACAGCCTATTCTTAGAATTATAAAATGAGCCAGATCGTTGCTTTGCTTATCATGTTATTTAACCCGGACTGCTGATGTCGCTTGTAAGTTATTTAGTTCTTCTCGATTACTCGATATTTTTCCCTTTTTTTTTATCTGTTAACATTTCAAACCGGCTTCGGAAAAAAAAACAAACTATTCTTTCTGTTTCTGGAGTTTTTGACAGCGTCAGCTTGGTGTCTTTTTGTCAGTGTGTGTGTTGTATGTCTGTTTTAATTTCCCCCTTTTTAGAAAGAAATAAAAAATATTTATTATCAGTAGATGAACGTATTGTCTTAAACAGGAAATTTCGATGGTATTAATCTTAATGAAAATTGTTGTTAGAAAACCGTTAAAAAAAAATAAATCCAAATGTGTGTAGGCGTCGTAATTACGTCGCACATTTCGCGCCAAATTTATCGGAATCGATCGAACATCTTTTGTCTTTACAAAGTGAAATCTATTCGGGCTTATTGTCGACAGATTTATGGACAACGGCTGTTCGCAAGAAACTCTTCTCTTCGGGGTTAGTTAAAGGGATGGATCTGCTGGAACATGTATAGATAAAGGACGAAAAAAAACACATTGGCAAATAAGACCGAGAAAACGCTATTTTGCTGTTCGTTCAGTAATTTCACACACATGTTCTTTTCTCGAATCGGTTTCTAACATGTTTGTCTGTTCGAAATTTATGGTCACCAGATGAAATGGTGTGTATTTTAAACAGAGTAGAAATATTGTCGTAATTTTTGACAAAAACAGCCAGTTCAGATTATCATTTCGTAAAGAACAAAATCGTGAGAAATCATCCACAAATGAACGTCTTGTCTTAAACAGGCAATTTCGATGGTATTTTACATAATATTAAAACGTGTTATAGGAAAACAGCAATTGTTTTACGTAATAAGATGACTCTTTTTTACTCCGGAAAATTTGGTTCCTTTTCTAAAGCAAATAAATAAATGAATAAATAAGTTTACTGGATAGTACATTACGTCAATAAAACTGCCCAAAAGGTAATTTGCCAGGTTATTAAAAAATAAATAAACAAGTTATAATAAATTTTTATACAACCAAAAAGCTCATTCCACGTGACAAAGATAACAATTCTATACAGTTATAATTTTATGGTGAACAAATTAGACTAGAATACTTTGATAAATTAGCTATTGTATTTACTTACAATTAGTAATATTTTTCTTCTTTCAGTTCCATACTTATTTCTAACCGCCATCAGGCAGCTGTAGTTAATTTGAATGGTTTTATCCTCGCAACATTCTAATTAGGACGCAATTACAGAATTAAGTATAACTAAAAATTTCAGCAGAACATAAATATAATCGTTCACGTCTAATTTATTCACGAAGTTATCATGGTAGTGGTTTTCGAATACCCTACACCCAGTAATTCAATGCTAAAGCAGCAACCATATATTTCAACGCCATAAACAAGCAGTTAACATCTATCAACATCGCCGAAAATTTGAATAACGTTTTAAAATGTGTGTGGAATGATTGTAATTCAGATATAACCGACTGACGAATATAACTTGATTCCAGATGTACAAAATAACTTAATTAAAAATATGAACTATAATTACTAGGCGATTCAAAAATTACCTACACCGATTTAGATTATTTAATAATTTGTGTGTTCTAGAGAAAATCTGTACTGTAAATGAATATACAAAACAAGTCAGGGAAAGATTCCTGATCTACGATGTCAATTACTTTCCTTCTATTGCCCACATGCAGCGAATGCAAAAATCGAATAAAAATATTTAAATTCCGAAAAATTACGTTATTTTTAATTTTTTTCGTTCTTCAAAAAATGAAATTTTTTTACTCCCATTTTTAGTTCAGTTACCCATGTCAAAAACAGCGTCAAACCGACAAATATTTACATGATTCACTTTCGCATTACACCCCTAATGAATTTATTAGAGAAGTATTATTTTTAAATTGCTATTTTTCAAAAAAGTTAATCGGACAACAACTGGTCATAATATAGATTTTATAATTTTTCATTTACTTCCAATTTCCAGATATGTGGGGAAAATTTATACAGAATTATTCGCAATTGCTAATAATTTTTTTTCTTTTCCTTCCGGCGATTTAAATAATTTTCAAAGAGAAGCGTAAATGAAATATTTAGTTTTACAATATAAACAAGACTATATTGACCACGAGATTATATTAAGAAACAACAGAAAATGTACGTTTGTATTTACCTACCTCAATTATTGATAATTATTTCATTCGTTTATTGCACAACTAAAAGTAAAAATGAAATTAATGAAATAACGCGGATGTATTGCAAATAACATGTGTTTTATAGCTAAAGCATTTTTATAGTACAAAAAGTTAAAAAAAAAATTCTATCCGACTTTAACTTATTATCAACTATTAACAATAAACAGACCAATACGAAAACGACGAAAACAGAATTATATATTTTTGGCAAATCCCAGATAAAATCATCCAGAGTGATGGCAAAAAAGTCTTCCACTTTCATTAATCTGCAACCGCTTTTTCTTCTGTCAATTATTTATTGTTTCCAGGTTACGAGATTGTCTTTTTCGAGTACACACACATTAAATTACTAACATTACTTCTTGCTTCTAAAATCATCAAATGTTTCTCTTTTTCCTCTTTTAAAGTGATCAAACGTGTCAAAATCGTGTTTATAACGAAATGTTTATTATTGAATCATAAATAAAAAATTGTTTTTTTTAATAATTTTGAATTACGTTTGTAACTTGCTTTATACTAATATTTAGTGGGAGAAACCAAACACATATGTATGTAGCTGCTATGAGTTTACTCTAGAAAAAATTCATTGTTTAAAAAAAAGCCTAATGCTCATCGGGTTACCTAACAATTTATATAATATTTTTTTCAATTTAATGATTATTTACTGAGAAAGGATTTATGTGGAGGGCAGGATTTGTTGTACGGAATTTTTTGAACTGTAAAAAATTTGAAAGTTTCATAAAAGAATCAATATCAAGCTTTTTATCAGTAAACATTCCGTATTCACAAATATTTTTTTGCCTTTTTAGAGTTTGTAGCGTCTTATAATTTTAATTTTCAAGTATAAAATTTCACTTAGCGTAAGTAGAGAATTTTTTTAAAATGTGGTTCATTATAAGTTGTTTTTTAATTTTTAACCGCAATATTTCCGTTGTAATATACAGATACATTCTTTAGGTTTGTTTTAACGTTTCATTAAGTTTACCGACTTTGTAAAGGAACCGTAATGCGGTTTTGGAGTCCCAAATAGGGTCCTTTCCATTGATGTACAGCGTGCCTAGTAAAAAAATTATAATTTTGTTAAGAAAATGGAATATGACTTCGTTACCAACAAATAGCGATTTTCCTATTGTAATATTACATGCCCGGAAAGAAAAGTATATTTTTCACAAATTTCGTGCGTTTAGCGCCCCGAAGACTTAAATATAAAGTTGCAAGTTCGACTACAGTTTTCCTACAAAACGGTCCTGTACACATATGTTTGGCATAAGTTTTAGTTTTCTCAACTTACATGGACATAACTTTTTTGTTGTTTTTGATATAAAAGGAGTGATTTAAATAATTTATAATCACAATTTTTGCAGTTTATAAAAGAGCTTCTGCGTTTTATTTTACATTTGGAATTTCAATTTTAGAGGATTATTTTATGACGAGTTATGAATTTTTAAGTGATTTTTGAGGTCGTTTAAAATTACATATTATATATTCGTAACGGATTTTGCGTTTCTTACCGCCCAGGGTAATCAGTTAGCTTCAAGTAACAGTTAAAAATTTTAATTGTAATTTATGATCCAAGTTTGAAGTTTATAAAACAAACCATTCGCGTGAGTTATTGATTTTTATTTGATATTTTTGTCGTTTCTGAACCATTTTATTACAATTTGATAAATTATATGTGCACGGAATTTTAGAAACGAAGTTCGTCGCTTAAAAATTAAAAGAAAAAAATACAAGAAATTAGTAACAAAGACGCACATATTTCACAAAGTTGAATTATTTTTAACTGTTTTATTTATGCTGTAAAATATGAATTTGTTTTTGGCACTTTTTTGAATAGATTATGTAATCCGAATGTTTTATAACGAAATCGAAATATGGGTTCATTACCTTCAAACAACTAGCTTTCTAACGATACATAACTTCTTAGAAAAATAGTTACATATTTTTAAATTTCTAAACTTTACGCCAGCTTAAAATTCGAAAATTTTTAGTTGCATTATCGGTTACATGTTTCGTTTAAAATCCTTTTTTTGCACATTTGCTGAGTATATGACTCGAATTTCCTAATTTCTATACTGCAGTTAGCTCATACCGAAATTTTCTTTTTGTTGCAGTATTTCAGCTGAACATAAAATTACATTAAATGGTTATCAGATGTTTTCATTACATAGTAAATTTTCGATCTTACTTATATATTTTAAATCTAATGCTTAACGACTTAACGAGTTATTTGGTGCTGAGTTGTGAATTTTAAAGTAATTTTTAAATAGTTTTAAATTTTACATTATCTTTTTTCACACATTTGCCTGGTTTTATTATCCAAAGTAATCGGTTGTCTCGAAGTTATTGCTTTAAAGAACTGTTTAATTGTAATTTATATTCACAATTTCAAGTTTATAAATTATGAGTTTCCTCAGTTATTAAATATTACGTAATACTTTTATCACCCCCGAATCACGTTATTAAAGTTACAAGTGTTCCAAACCCTAAAAATTGAGAATAAAAACCAAAGAAAATAAACTAGATTTCGTTTTTATAAATAACACTACATTTTAAGTGGTCTACATAATTTTTAGTTGATTCAATGCAAGATTATTTTGTCTATTATACTAATTGACGCTCTTTTATAATATTACATTTCTACCGGCTATTTCAAACTTGTTTCTTTTCTTACAATACCAAATTACGAGATATTAGGCTTTTATTATTCTATAAAACGTAAATAAAATAAAAAAAGAAATGAAACTTTACTAAATATTTCATTTTTCTTCCTATGTAAATATTAATCAATTAAAATATCCAAGCGGCAACTTACTAGCGGGGCAATGATAATCACGGATAGGAATAAAAAGTTTACTATATACCTTGTGCTGCCATCTATACGATTTCTTTAAAAAAAAAATATACAATAAACACCATTCGGTAAATTAAAAGTAAAAATATATTGCTTTTGGATTTTTGCTTTTGCTTTTTCTAATTAGATTTAGCTTTTGTTTGATACCTATAGACTAATATTTTTATCATATCGATATCGGCCAAAAAATTTGTTAACCTACGTCACACGCAGTGGCATTTTCTCTATAATAAAGCACATCCCAGCCGTTGCCCGAAATTTCGATATTTTAGTTGCTTCTCACTTCTGATATGTTTTAAGTGTTCCTCTAGTTCAGGGGAGCTAATTCAAATCCAGATTCTTGGGTTTTGTCAATTGTCAATTCAGCCAGCATCAAAATTAGGTTGAAATTTTCAATAAAATATAATATTGCAAAATATTGCTAAAAATTTTTATAAATAATACTTTTTTACATTTATAATACAAAAAGCAATAGAATTTAATTATTATTATTAATTTAATTTTTTATTTTGGTAATAGTTTTTGAATTAAAAATTTACTCATTATATAAATTTGGTTTTTAATAACAAAGTAAATTTATAATTAAAATTTTTTAAGGCTAAATTAACAAATATACAAATTAGAAAATATAAAAATATTATTTTATTTGATAATAGTTTCTGCTCCTTTATGAATCATTTTCTAACTTTCATGTTTTTGATTGTTTCTTTTGTAATAAAGTTTTGTTTCTAAATAAATATCAATTAATAACAAATAATAAATTTAAAACTTCTAGTTTTAAATACTTTTATCTATGAATATATATATTACAATTTTTAAAAATTATTTATTTCTGATAAAGAATGTTTATTAATTATTTATGTTAAATATGATTATATATCTAAGTTAATAAGTAGTAATAATCTTTAATTAATTCCAGAAGTTTTAATCTTTAATTTTTATAAAAACAAAATACACACTGCACAGTTTTTTTGAATTTTTTTTTGTACAACATAATTCATTATATTTTATATTACTTTTGTAAAACTATATTTTAGAAAAATGTGTTAAAGAAAATTTGTCATATAGTTCTTTGAATATTACACTATATTCCGTTTTATAAAGTTTTATTTATCTGTAATATTTCGCATTTTTTATAATTATATTTGTATCACCTGTCAGTAATGGAGGTATTTATTAATTTTTACTTGCAAAATTGGCTCATTAAGAAATGTTGGAAATATCATATATAGGAAATTCTAAGCTACTTTGAAAATAATAGTTAAAATGGGGAATGGTACTTAGGACATTCGTTGCGGATGAGAAAGCATTGTTGGTGCTAGTGAAAAATCGAAGGGATCAACAAAGGATGGGCAGAAAAAAAAAGTCGTGAATTAATAACTTCAAAAGTTACAATGAAAGAATAGGTCAGATTGTAAAGATTTGATAAATAGAACATACATTGCCATCAACAATCAAAGAGTAAAGGTGCAAAGAAAATATAAACGGGTTCTTTTAGTACTTATGAACAGTATTCGGTATCGAAATAGTGTTTGTTACTAGTAAAAAGATGATCTTTTTGAATTTAAATAGTGTGCTGAATAAATGAAATAATATACTCAAGGAGAATAATAACAAAAAAGGCAAGAACTACATTGGAAATTGAAAATAGAAAGGATTAATTTAACCAAAAATGTTGTCTTGCAGAAATACACATTGTTTATTAGGAGAGGCATAGATATAAATCTGAGGAAAAAAATTAATAAAATTGTATTTATGGAATGTAATGCTGTGTGAATGTGAGGCCTAAGTAATAAATGAAATGAAATGAAAGAATCTGAGAACTGCTGAAATGTGATGAAATAGATAGAAACGCGAAGAAATTAGAATGCGACAATTCACGGCTTGTTGAGTGCCATTGAGAAATAAACCAAAATTATAGAAGGAAAAGCAGGTAAGAAAAGAAAAAAGGAAAATAAGGAAACAGTTTCATTTCACAGCTGATTTAAGATTTTAAATAGCTAACATGTACCCAATTAAAAATTACAGCATTAAAAAGCACGGAATGAAAAAAACAAACCATAAAGTTCAATGAATTATGATCATGTCAAAAATGAATATATAATTTTGCTTTCTTGTGTAAAGTTCTATTTGAAGTTAAATTATGTGATTTTAATTTTAGGGTCTAGTTTGTTTCATAAATTTCCAATAAAATTCAAATTATATAACTTAACCCACGTATTCATTGTTTTTGGGTAATTATATAATAACAGTTTGATATTATTGCTTATAAAATATAAACTTTTGGTAAAGTAGTAGATAAATTTTGAAATCTTCAAATATAAATGTATCTCAATACTACAATTTCACCAATAAGTAATAATTTCCCAAAATAAGTGGGCAATGTGTAGCCTCATCTTATGAGATTACAGTCACTGTAATGTACAATTAATTTCAAATTATATATACTCAGATTATTCATATTAAATTTGGTCGATTGTAGTGTTTCTGAAACTGTAAGTGGTGACTTTAAACGGGTCAGAAAGTGACATATTAAGGGTGAAAAAATTAAATTCATGTCGACCTAATCGAGGCTGAAGTTTGGCCGGATACCGAAAAAGTCGGATAATCCGAAATAAATATTTTTAACGTAGAAATAACGTGCATAAAATTGCAAAAAAATCATTTATTTAGAAAATTGAACTTTGGTGTAAAAAAGGAACAAATAAGTGAAAAAATAATAGATACTTAATAATTACAAATCATAAATTATAATTTTTTAAAATACAGTAGATACCAAATTATCCGATTAAATCATTTGAGTTGGATAACCCAGAAGTCAGATAACTGGGAGTCTACTGTAGTGAATTTAAAGAAATGTAATTGGAATTTCATTCATTATTATTAATCAAGCAACTAAAACATAAAACTTAAATTTACAAAAAATCTTTTACTGAATTTTGTATCAAATAGCATTAAATGTACTTCCATGCAATGTTACATACTTGTAGGAAATCATTCTTTTAATTGTAACACTTATTAAATGTAAATATTGTTCAAAACCGAAAAACAATGAAGGTGCTTTACTCCTTAAATTACCATAGTTTAACTTTTTATGCAGCAAAAAACGTGTTCTTATTCAAAAGCACGATTTTTTGTTCATTAAAATTATTTTATACTTGAAATCAACCATAATTTTTAGTAAATAAATAAATGATTTGACTGAAGATATTTATTTTTATATTTTATTCTATATTTAATACTGGAAGTCATGAAAAATCTTGATGATAAGGATATGAAAAATATTCAAAAAGTGCAGGTCTATTGAAATGAAAAACGTATTATGTTCGCCTCATTGATAAAAATTACCTCTTTTTGAAAATACTTATTTTCTTTTAACAAATCCCCACCAGGGAACTATAAACATCTACAAATGGCATAAGTAAAGTTTTTTTTTTCTTTCATTTGTGTTCTTGTTTAACCATTGATTCTTTTGTAAGAATTTAAATTTTATGTAGAGTGTTATAACGCTAAATTTTCATATAGTTTCTCTAGTAATGTGAGCTGGATTGGCTTGGTTTACTGAAATTTTAAATTATCTTGTTTTGTTATGACGTATTGTGTATTTAGCTCCTTTTTGGTTTAATAAAAGAGAATAAAATGTACACGCACCAAATATGAACAGATTTTATGTATAGTTAAATTCAATACATAAAAGGTCATAGTGAACGGTCAGAGATACATATTTCATATGGTGATGTAGACAACCTATTGTAAGAGAATAAAAAAAAAATGATTTTTTGAACTGTAATCCATTTATCGTACGACACTGAAATTTTTAATTGACTAGGAAATCATTTTAAAGCAATTCTACTATTTTTTAAATATAATCTTCACAAATGTCATAAACTGAGGTTCTTTTCATATCTCCTTTAATAGCCCATTATTGTGTTTGCGATTTTAAATAACAAGTTAAAACTTCTCGTGTGAATTTCACCATTTTAGACTAAGCAGGATTAGTATTTTTTGAAAAGTTATTTGGCTGAAAAAAATTTGGATAACATGGTTTTTTAGCTTTTAAATTTAAAAAAAGGAATTCTAATCGTCTTTTACATAACTTCTCACTATTTTATGTATAATGTTGCAAAAGTATATTTCCCTGCTACAATTAATTTATCCAGACCTGTTTTAGAAACTTTTCATAAAACTTTCTAATACTTTCCTTTTTGATTATAATTCTTCGTTTTTCTTAAAAACTACATATCCTGTATACTTAGTATAGTACTTAAATTTTTTTCTTTTACGATTCATTGGAAAGTAAACCGAGAAAGGAAAATTTTTTACTTCGTAAGAAACTTTGATAAGGCAATATGAATAATTTTTTATCACTGAAATAATTTTAAAAAAGAAGAAAGTATTAGTAAATTACGTGTATCCCAAAGTTGTATTTAAATTTTACAAAATTATAAAATATCGCATTAACACTAACCAAACTTTCTTTCAGGGAAGCAAAAGATGCAGGAATTGTCTAAATTCTTTTATTTTGATTATCGCAGGACGTTTAGTTTGTGAAAAGATACTGTTAACTTTATTCTCTCATTTGGATTTCTTTCCGTAATTTTCAGATACATGTTTTTTTATGAACCATTAACTTTTTTTTCTCGAAAAATGTTGTAATTTCTGTCTTATTTGCAAAAGTAAAAGTAAAATAAAATTTCAATGAATTTATTGACTGAGAACTTTAAGGGGCTTTGACTTGTTTTTAATTTCAAATGAAATATAAAAATTTCGAAGAATAAATTTTTTGCTCAAACATGATGTAATTAGCTGAGTACGATAATTATAAAGTAAATACCCTGAAAATGGGATATAACAATAACGGAGGGGGTAGTCAACTTGGTCGTTATTACCGATTCGTCTCTATTTTCAACAATTTTTGGATATGCAAGATTAACAGTTATGGAACTGTTTCTTTGTTGACATATTTTATGGAATAACTTTTCAGGAATTAAACAAATAATCATTTATTCGTAATCATGTTTTAATGCATTCAACAGCTCAAACACTTAACTTTTTCTTTATACATGATAATGGAATCTAATATAAAATAAAAACTAAAAAAGATAAAGAAATTTCTACGTAAAAGAGACGATAATTGTTTTTTCGTATTTTTGAAGAAATTTGTATTTATGTTTACTGATAAATTTTGTACTCTCACGTCGTTGTAGGCGGTAATTTATAATCTGTAGATAAATTGTAGTCATAATAATCCATTCGTTCCTTTTAGCCGATGTCGTTATAACAAATAAAAATTAACAAATAATTTTATGTAATTCTGCCGCTTCCAGCAATCTTCGTCCTTATAAGGAATTTCACTGGGTTTCTAAATCGAAAAAAAAGTTGTTCTATTGTCATGTTTTACTCAGCGATGTTTCATTAAATTTGATTTGATGGAAACAAAGTAGTAAATAGCGAGCCACAAAAGGCTTCCATTATAATGAAGATTACTAACAATAAGAATTAAAACGAAATAAGAATAAAACAAGTAAAAGAAAACAAAACAGAAATAACAAAGAAAAAAAATATCAATTTCAGAAACGAGTAGCAATTATACACAAAAATCCAGGCAATATCCAAGATTCAATATGGCGCGGAAGACATCTTGCAATCTTGAAGAATAATTTGCATTAATAGAAAATCGATTGTTGATTTCATGTAATTCGGTTCATAATCAAACTAATTCGTTCAATTAAAAGTTGATGGTGGACAATTTACTTCTGACTTATTGAACTCTATATAAAACCTAAAACAAACAATTGTTTCCGATTGTAATGCTGCTCTGATCGTCACTCTTCAGATCCCAAAGATCTGGATTTCAATTAGCTCCCCTGAATGGTATATTTTAGTTGCTTCTTACGTCACACGCAGTGGCATTTTCTCACAATCGTCTAAAACGATGGAAGTGAGCAGCCGAAATGAAAGAAAAACCTCTTACGTCATTATTTGATAATATTCCTAAATTTTATAGGCTTTTAATGAAAATTTACAAAAAATTAGTTTTTTTTCATCATAATAAGTGTTAAATATTTAAAAAATACTTAAAATGTAATAAAAAATATTATTTTTACAATTAGTAATTAATATTTTATATTTACTAATTATTTTTATATATGTATATATATATATATATATATATATATATATATATATATATATACAATTTAATGTTTTTAACAGTTATTAGATGCAATAAAATTGGTAATCAAATAAATGTTTTAAATTGATTTTGTTTTTAAAAAACATAAAAGCTGACGGCAAAATATTAATCCATAAAATAAATTTTAGTTTTTTGAATATGTATATGGATTTTCGTACACTGTAAAACATTTTAAAATAATTAACAGTAATGTGTAGAATAAATTTAAAAAATATATTATTTATTGTATAATGAAACTATAATGCGGGATTTTATTTTATGCAGTACTATTTAGAAAAATTATCTATTAAATGGGAATAGAAAATGAAATGAAATTTTTAAAGAAAATTATGTATCTATATTATTGGATAATTTTGAACATAAGTTCCTCAATACTGTGTAAATTTTTTAAAAGCATTGATTTCAATTAAATATATTATGAATTACTTAAAGTAGTAAGACTGAAAATGACATAACTTAATAAAATAATACTAAATGAAAAATATCCCGAAATATACATAATAAACTATTTTCAATACCAAATGTTTTAGGTAGAAAAAGGAATTATATAAAATAAAAAAGTGGAGTAATAATTTTATTATGCCGAATAAAAATTTTACAAGTAATTTTTAAACATGTAATGAATTTATATTTAATGTAAAATATCAAATTCAGTAATGTTATATTATTTTTAAAAAGAAAACTATGTAGAGATAAATAAAAGTTTTGTACAACAAGAAATAATTATAATCTACTGAATTATTATTTTGCTTTTAAGACTGAATTGTTTCTGCATAACATTTCAAAATAAACTGAGCCCGAACACTAATGAGTTTTCTAAAATTTCATTCAAAAAATTAAGTGCTTCTGCAACGGTTTTTGAAGATGCAGTACAATGGCAATCACAAAACTGCTGTATTTATGAAGATGGATACTAAAAATTATGTACACTAAGTTTTTCAGCAAATTTGTTGGTTTGTTCTATAAAATTTGGTTCACTAATATGAACATTAATGTTTTATTGAAATTTAAACCATGTCAAATTTTTTTAAAATTTAGTACATTTACTTCAACCATTTTTCCTTTATTCTGTTTTACTTTTCCTTTTCAATTTTAAAATTGTTGTATGAAAAACACTAAACTATTTTGTTAACTTTTAATGGACTTCCCATTTTCTTAACATAAAGTAATATAAGTTTTTCTCTTTAATGAATAATTATCTTACATTTATAAATATTGCAAAAATATTTTTTACAGAACAAACTTACTGATTCATGCTAAAAATTCGCCTTAATGATGGAATAGAAATAAAATATGTTTATGACCTTCATACTAGCCATATATGTATATATAAAATAAAAAATACTAATATAGGTGAAATTACTTAATATGAAATGCAAATTTAGTCTGGAATTGAATCAGTCTATTCATGTATTTTATTATAATAGTAAGAAAGATATAACAATCTAAGTTAATCTAATAAAAAAATTTAATGATTTTTAAGAGAAGAAAGATTCCATATACTGTCAGCCACCTGAAACCATTTATCCAGTATTCGTGTAAGGCTGTTACTAATTTCTGAACACTTACTTTTCTATCTGTTGATACTAGTCGCTTAATAAACTATACATCAAGAGCGCCCATTTTTTTCGGCTTCTTTTTTTGCAGAATGAAATGGATTCAACTTCCTTTTGATACTGCCGAAAAATTACATTTATGGTGATTCACAAATATATTTAGTAATCAACTTATCTCACTGTCCAGTACATTATTTTTTGTTATGAAAAATTACAAATTCACAAGTCTCAATTGAGCTTTTTTTGATCTCACACAACACTTTTTCCACTACAACTGTACTTACATTATTTGCATAGTAACTGCAACTTAATATTTATTAATGACTGATATGCAGGCAATGTACTGCCCTCCCTGCATTAATGTAATTTCTCATGTTGGGGAAAACCCAGGACTGCTGCTCATGTGTTGGTCCGTCATTGACTAAATATTATTGTGGCACACCAATTTTAACTTTTTGTGTTTGCTGTTACCAGAGCTGTGGTACTTTTTCATTTATGATTTTTTTTTGCATGTATATATTTAGGCGGGTTTTCTTTGTGTTATTCCATTAAAAAAGTTTGGTGCATTAATTTATTTCACAATGCTGTGACGAAATATTAATATGGCTGACTATATTTCAACAAAAACTGACTAGTGACTTATTTGATACTAGTAGCAGTCTTTTGTCATCTTTTTTATTTTTTAAGAAAAAAACATATCGAGTGACAATGTTAGTTAAATTCATCTATAAAAACTTTTAAAACTATATATTCAGCTATCATTATAAGCCATAATTCATTACATGAATAACAAATTTTGGTTGCAATATTGTATAAAAATTATGCATTTCTTCCACTTACAGCAATACTCATTTCTATAACCTGCATGCTGCTATTATTCACTGTAACTGTTCACTGTAACACCAAATTTTTGAGGCAATATATCAAACAATTTTTTTTTTTTCTCTAATCATATGTGTATGTAACAGATAGAATTTATAATTGCACATAATACATGGGCATTTTATACTATAAAAAGATTAACCATTATATAAAAATGAATTCCTACACATTATTATAAATGATTTCAAGGACTGAGAACAATTATTTTGCTTAAGAAAATGCAGAACAGAGAACATACATCAGAAAGTCTTGTTTTAACTTTGTGTAGGGACTAATATATGAAATGGAATGAGTCTTAATTGCAGATTTCTTATTTTACACTATAAATCGATATTTTAAAATCAAATTATACCCAATGAAGATATATAGCTTTGCAAAATAAATACATGAAAGTAATTAACATTTTCTATCAAAAAATAGACTGTGAAATAAAAAAAAAGATTTAACTTTTAACATTTTATTTACTTTTCTCTTATTTCTGAGTTCCATTTTCGTAACATTTATTTAAGTATCTGTTAGGCAAACTGCACAAATTGTCCATTAAAAAAAAAAAAAGCAATGGCGTAATTTTATTTATATCAATTTGTGTGCTAGTTTCTTCACTTTAAGATTAATTTCTTACACATTGATTACCAAAATTTAAGTGTGTTTCGATTCAAAATAATTAAAGGATTGTAAATATTTAGGATCATTGTTCAGAACACTAATGGAACAAATTAGAGTAGTTATTGTCAATCTGACAACTTCTTATTTAAGGAATAATGTCTTACAATACATTGCATGAAGTTTTACAGTTATTACTTAAAACAGTGTACAAAAAAATTTTAGATATTTATATTTAGATTAAATCTGTTATTAAATATTACCTCCCCATCCTTCAAATGTTCAATTATTTTAGATTGTTTTTTTATTTACTCATCTGCTCAAGAATTAATTTGAGTTTGAAGGAAGTAAAAATTCACTGGTCAGTATCTGAATTACAGGAATTTTTTTATTCATGTTCTGTAATAATCGTTCAATTCATTATGCATGCTTCGTTGTAAGTTGAATTCAGTAGCAGCAACCCCTTGGAATTTTTTTTTTATTTTAACCTCCAAAACTAAAACTCCAAAGTCAGCAAGTAAATTATTCTGCAGTGAATTGAAAATGACCATTCTGTTACAGGGACATCATTGTGAAGAAAAATATAAATCACAACTTTTTTGTTTAGACCAGTGTTTTCTTCCTATTTATCATATTCATAATAAATAGACAGGTGAAAATTCAGATGATTTTTATATATCATACTAAACATTCCCAATATGGCTAAGATTTATTTATATTTGTGAAATAAATTTGAAAGAAATTATTACTAAAATTAATTCAGAGATGTTAGTTATACATTTTGTAGTAACATTTCAATTATTAGATCAAAATAAAATATAATTTGCTCTTAAAGATTGTAATCAGAATTAGTTTTAAATAGTTTATAAAATTTTAAAAACACACCAACAATTAATTTGTTTTATGTCAATAAATTTGAATATCAGTAATAATTGTATTAAAAATTGTAATAGATAATTTTTGTTGAGACTGTTCAATTTTTAGAATTCTATACACATATGATGTTTTTGGAACCCTAATAAAATGGTTCAGAAACAATAAAAATATCAAATAAAAATCAATACCTCACAAACGTTGGATCAAAAATTACAATTAAAATATTCTTTAGACAATCTACAATTTCAAGGTAATTGATTACTCCAGATAGCAAAAAACTCAATGAAATTCAAAATATAAAATGAAGCGCAAAAGTTTTTTCATAAAACCAAAAAGTTATGGCTAAAAAATAATTTAAACCCCTTTTAAAATATAATAGTTAGGGAAACCAAAACATATCTCAAATATATGCAATAAAAGCCTGCCTTATAAGAAAACTATAGCCGAGCTTACAGCTTTATATTTATGCCTTCCAGGCACTTAAACTTGAATTTTCAAAAAAAAATATCCTTCCATTCCTTGCATGTGAAATATTGATGGGAAGATTGCTACTTGTTAAGAATGAAACTATATTCCATTTTCTTACTGAAACTTTCAAAATTAGAAAAAAGTTCAAAAAAGCACCAAAAATAGTGTTTCTCCCCTTTTGCAGTACAAAAAATCAGAGATTTCTTTTTTTCGAATTTAATTTTATATAAATGTAAATTATCTTTAACTTAATATACAGAATCCTCAGCCCACAGAGCATCATGCTTGATTGACCTTGTTTTAAAGATATATAATACGCAGTTGAATCACATGAATAAACTGGAGATTTGTAGTACACACATCTTTTCTATTAAAAAATATAGCAGACTTATAAAAGTTATTAACAAAATATGGAATAAATTTAAATAACACATTCTGAAATTTAATAAAATTAAAAGATCTACACTATGAAATTAATCAAAGAATAAGAATTTTCAAAAGTGAATAAAATATGTATTGTAAAAAAGTTTTTGTAATACTTTCAGTTGTTACAATAATGTAAATTACAGTACATAAATAATTCTTTTAGTAAAAATCTGCAGAAAAAATAGATCACAATAAATCACACATTCAGCAAATGTAAGATGTTTGGGTTATAGTAAATTACAACTGTGACTTAAAATTAAAATAACATACAATATAATGTCTAATTTAACTATAAACAACAGCAATTCAAATCACAAAAATTTATTTTATATGTTGATCCAAATAAGTGTGGTCAGACCATATGAAATCTGCAAATGAAACATAAATGTAAATAAATAGAAAAAAATATATTAAACAATGCACTTTAAATTATATTTTGAATCATATTTACTAAATAAAATATATATTATGTTAATAAATAGAAATAGATAATTTCATCAATTAACAATAAAATCAAAGTTACAAGTTACCAAAATATATTCCTCTACATTTAGGGTAGTGATTTATAATATATTCTGAATTACTTTTTTATAGTTTTTCTATATATTAATTTAACTTTAATGATAAAATTTTTCATAATTTTTAAATAAAAAAGGAATCTAAATGTATTTTATAAAATAAATTCCCTCCCTTTTGTTCCAAAACATTCATAAGTTTACATTTATAGGATATTTTGTAATTGTTCCTTAATTATACAAAAATTATTAATAGTTTTATATATTAATTTTATTGAGTATTTTAAAATAACGTTTTTTAAAAATATACTTTGAATGTTTTTTTCAGTTTCTCTTAATCAAAGCGTTAAAAACTGGTTGCAACCTGCATCTTAAAAAACAAGAGCAGTTGAGATAAAATTTTCATGAAACACCTATAATTTCATCTATGAATAAATATTAATTTTTTAAAACTGAATAAAATGTGTGAACGAAAGCAATAAAAACAAATAAACAAACATGAAATGTACATAAATTAACATCTATATAATTTTTTTCCACCTTAGTATTTAAATACATGTCCACTTTCGCTTATTTCAAATTTGTCTTAAATAATATATTCTTAATATTTTCTATATTCAGAAATTGTTACACCATCCACCATATTAATTTTTTAAAACCAATACACTTTTACAAATACCATTCTATTTAATTTCAACAAGATTTATTTTTATATGTTTTTAGAACTGCAAAAAACTCAATTATATTGTTTAAAAAGGATTTACAATAAAATTTTAGTTAAGTTCAGTGGGTTTTTAAATATTGAAAAGTTTATGTTTTATTAGATACCATATTCATCATAAATACTTTGCATCACATATGAATATATGCCGAATGAAGTTTTACAAAACAATATCAACATATGAATTTTAGTTATTGCAATCTTTCATTTCCGGAATATATATATATACTTATAATAAATATTTGAAAGGTGTAAATGTTAATGTGAATATCCTATTGAAAACTATGTAATGGTTACCACATATTTCCTTTTTTCTTCCGTGTTCATTGGTATACAGCTTAACTATTTTTTACAAATCCAGTGTTGCAAAATTTTCAATAAAGACTTTTCCATCCACAATTACTACTATGATATGGTCTCGACACACATTACACCTATTTATAATTGTGCAGTACAATCTATTAATTATATATCAAAAGCACTCTTTTCATTTTACTAAATCTTTTAGTTATTAACAATACAGATTATATATAACTCACCAATCCTATAAAGCTTCTTTCTACGATAAATACGACGTCTGTGTATTTTATTTTTTACTTGGCCAACAAAATTACAAATAAACAGCTCCATTCTTTTTTTCCCTTTACTGCATTGCACGGTTCACTGTTCTATTTTACTTAATTCCTGTTTTCGTTTCCACACATTAAATTCTAAAAAAGTTTTATGTAAATCGTTGAGTATTAACATTTTCACATAATTTTCTTCTCAAAATGTATTATAATATCCGACGATAAGAAAAAGATAAATTATATTTTTCTTAATTCATCTACTGACCATGATTACTACTTATACTTTCTTTTCCACCATTACATTTTTCCGTAATAAAAATTTAAAATTACTATATACACAAAGTGTTCTAAACACGCATTTCATCACTTCATGAATTATTATTCTTTTATGTTGAATAATTACAATTTATGTATAAATAAATGCATAAAATTCATGAAAAGAGCAGAACAGCAAAAACCGATAATAGGACTAAATGGCATCTGAGAATTGATTTAATTGCTGAAGACAGCATTAAAAATTCAAAAAAGTCGATAATTGTTATAAGAAATCGATATAGTTTAACAATTTTGCAATCATATTATACAACGATGACGTAGGAGGAGATTTTTCCATTTTGGCTGCTCACTTCCAGCGTTTTAGTTGCTTTTCATTTTCTCTATAATAAAGCACATCCGTGTGACGTAGGTTAACAAATTTTTTGGCCGATATCGATATAGGAATTTTCTGATCAAAGGTTATAAATTTATTTTAATTTTAAATTTATTTTAATTTATTTTAATTTTAAAATGATAAAATGATAATGTTATTGCATTTAATATATTTTAATAAAAATTTTAGAATATATTAAATTATTTAATTTGATATTTTAATGTTTCAATTGAGACATGAATAAGTTTAGTTAAAAGACAAATGTAAAAAACAATTAATTTAAATTATTTAGTGCATATTTAATTTAATAGAATATATTAATATAATATCAAATGTAATACATAATTTATTTCGAAATATTACTAAAAATTTGTTAATTAGTTTAAGTTATAAATATTTAATTTGATATTGTTAATGTTTCAATTGAAATATGATGAAGTTTAGTTAAAAGACAAACGTAAAAAACAATTAATTTAAATTATTTAGTGCATATTGACCATCCAGTAAATTTATTTTAATTATGTATTAATCGATTTTAACTATCTATCAATCGATTTAAATAATTCAGTAAATCGATATAAATAAAGGCGCGGAACTGAAAAACCGGCTGGGTAGATTTGTGATCAGTTGCATTGAAGCTTTATTGGATCGATGCGGTTCTTGGTGCTGGCGTTCAATTTTTGAAACAAAAATTTTTAAAAATTTAAGCATTCAAGAAATATTGTCTAATGATAGTAAAGATGGATAGACTTAATATGCAACGGGTTTGTGGTGAATCCACCAACGTTACTGGTAAATATATTGAATACGGTAAAAAATGTAATGTATGTAATAAAATAATTAAAAATCGCCATTTTACTAACCACAGTCGATATTGTGGTATATGTAACATTTGTAATTCTAAATTTTCGATTAAGACTGAATTTCTGGCGCATAAAAAAATATGTAACCATTTAATTGCTTACCCAAGAATGTGCGATACATGTAAAAAAACATTTAAAAGTAGATTCTCATTCTGTAATCATAAAGATCTATGTAATGGTATTAATATTCGTAATATTACTAATAATTTGACACGGAATGATGAATTGAAATTAAATGAAAATAAACATGTCACTGATGGCATTGAAAATTGCAGTAGTGTTAATAAAAATTCTAAATTAATAGAGCATAATTATACAAAAAAACACGTTATATTGACGCATTTAAGAGACCATGATTATTGTAAAATTAACGTAAATGAAATTAAATGTAATGATTGTAATTTAACATTTAACAACAGAAAAATAGTATTACAACATACATGCAAAGATAAAGTCTTGAAACCTAACTTCGATTCATCTTTTCATGTAAAATTGTTAGTTATATTACGAATATTAATACCATTACATAGATCTTTGTGATTACAGAATGAGAATTTACTTTTAAATGTTTTTTTACACGTATCGCACATTCTTGGGTATGCAATGAAATAGTTACATATTTTTTTATGCGCCAGAAATTCAGTCTTAATCGAAAATTTAGAATTACAAATTTTACATATACCACAATATCGACTGTGGTTAGTAAAATGACGATTTTTAATTATTTTATTACATACATTACATTTTGTACTGTATTCAATATATTTACCAGTAACGTTGGTGGATTCACCACAAAAGCAAAAATATAGCTAAGCTTCCAACTATATTCAAACCTTTGGGGCGCCGAAAGCTCAAAAAATTTGAAAAATATTTTTTTCCCCGGCTTATGATATATTGTTGAAAAGATCTCTATTTGTCGGAAACAAAACCACATTTCATTTCCTTAACGAAACTCTCAAAGTTTGCCTAAAAGTTCGAGTAAGCGCAAAAAATTATGTGTCCCCCCCTTACGCAGCCAGTATTATAGCTAAACGGAGTAACCCTGAGCGCATGAAACATCATGCTTGACTGAACTTATTTTATTTATTTCTTTTGTATTTGGTTACGCATAACTATGCAAATTGATTTCAATGATTCTTCGTTCATGCAGAAGTATACCACCAGTAAAAAAGCAATATCGACTTTCAAGTTTGTTGTAAAAGTTAAAAAAGGCAAACGCGCTGAAAGTAAAAAATAATTAGATAAAAGGTATAATACATTTCAGAGTAATGTATTATCAATCGTATGATTGTTCTTCAGCAACATTAACTTTTCAAAACCGGCAACAAATCAAAGTGGAGTAAATGTTCATTATTCAGCTTACAGAAAGTGAACAATTATGTATGTACTCGTTAATTAGTTTTTAATTATTGTTGCAATTTGAATTCGATGCTGACTGCAAAAAATTGATGTAAAGAGTTTACTTTTTTGTGCATGATTTTAATGTGTATATTTGTACCGCGAGCGGATCAAAGTATTTACAAAACGGGCACAATTCGTTTAGTTTAATTTGATTTTAAAATTCCATAATGGGGGGCTGACTTGACGCTGCTCATATTTCCGTTCGTTTTTTTATATTTCATACCGGCAAACTTCCGGTGCACAATTCCAGTGTTTAAATTATGCCTCTGGCCGACACACATACGTTTCTCTCTTCAATCGTGAAGATAGTATTCTGTACTGGAATCGTTTTTTAACAAAGAAATTGCATTTTCACGGGCCAGTTGTTTGTTATTGTCGGGTGGCGTAGGTTTCTATCACATTCTGTACCTGATCGAACCCTGTTTTGTGTGACCTTTCACGTGCAGCAAAAGGCCATTTTCTTTTTTAATTAACCGCTAGCTGTTCCGTTCGAACACCATCTTCTCACTATTATTAATTTTTTTATGGTTTCTTGAAAAAACGATGACGGTATTTTGTTGCTTTTACAGGGGTCTCGATTTTGAAATTTCACACGTTTGAATATTAGTCAACTCCGATGACCTCTCTTCGTTCTTTTAAATCTTTTATTTGTCTTGCTCACAAACTCTTTGGACTGCCTTCATTTTTTATCTTATCCGGTATCTGGAATTCTATATGTACAAATTAGGTATTTTATGTAAAAAAACATTTAGAGTTCTAACGGAAGAAAATAAATACTATAACATTTTTATTGGTGATGTTCTATTAAAAACATTTTGAAATCAATAGATCGATAACACTGAACAAAAGAAAACAAAAACGAGAACTTTTCAAAAGAAACAACTGACTTAAAAATAAGACAGGAAGATAAAACGTATATACTTAAATGGAAAAGAATATATTGAAATATATAAAATGATTTTAGTTTTATTGTAAAACAGTTGTTATTATTTCGGCGGAAAAAGAATTAGTAGCAAAATAAAGAAAACATGATCTCATTGTTAAAAATAATCCCTTCCTAACAATATCCTGTTCGTAGGTAGTTCGTTAAAAACATCCTCTCTCTAAATTTTTTCCGGAAACGTTACTTATTATAATAGCCAGTCATGGATTTACACCGCGGATTTAAATGGGCTGCAGCCCACAGCGGCAAAATTCGAAAGGCGGCAAATTTACATGAGATTGAAAAGTTTTTTCTTTTGAAAAATACTAAAAATTTCCAAAATATTATTACATATTATGGCGTTTTAGTCATGAGACGAATGTGATAAAATCATTTTTTAACTTGCATTAATGTACAGAAAAGTTAAAATGGGAATATATTGATTTAGGTAAAATTTCCAAATGATTATAGAGACAAGTGACTTGTAAGCAGGGGAATCGAGAAATGAATTTAAAATTAACGAAGTGTAAACCGAGACGTTTCTTCATTATTAGACAAAACGGTTGTAATATTAGCAGTTAGAGGAAATTCTCGAAGTATGCACGAGACAATGGCTGGTCGGCATGATAAGAGGTCAAACAAGACTGGAAGAAGAACTGAAAATTCACAAATGTAGTAGCGCTACTTCTTTGATACGACAAAAGTTAGAAGATTTTTCGAAGAATTATTTATAGTATTTCTTGCCGTAAAAAACAATGAAAAGTGCTCAAAGCAATGTGGCAATGGTGCACTGTGGGAAGCGTGCTGGTCCCATAACCTGTTGAAACTATTCTGAATACTGAATCTGATGAATGAACACGCTAACGGCAAAAATAATATATTATGGATAAATATACTTTATTTAGTTTGTAATCATTTAACAAACAAAAGTAAAAACTCAATGTAACTGGAAAAACCAACTCTAACAATACTACAAAAAACACAATTACAATAACGTGATAACATGATGGGAAAAAACACAAGGAAAGATTAACACTGAATAAAATTTGCTCAGCAAGACGCTCCTTTCCTACAATGACAAGAATTAAGGCCACCGATTATAGTAGGCGAGTGGGTCTTTGGAAACCCGAGACCGTTGAACTCGACCGACAGGCACATGTTTGCCGTTAAGCCATTCGTGCTTACTGACACGGAGTACCTAGGTAAAATTGTAATGCGACTGGAATCTCTATCCGTGATCGCGATTTATTGACGAATTTTAATTTCCCGTATTGTGATTGACATATTTATTTTCGTGTTTCTAGCGTCGCCTAAATGATATATGTATATTTCTTCTTCTCTTGATCTTGCTGTTCCTACCGAGGAACTCACATTTTAAGAGAAATACTATAGCAACAAAAGTATTCTCAGAACGCCGTGCTTACAGTGGTAGTGTTCCTTACTTGTTTCTTCTCTTATCTATTTCGTTTTTACAACTTTTCCGTTTCTCCTTTTGATTTCACGGTTGTGCCATCTATTTCTCTTTTCCTAACCTACTCTGGAGTCAGGGATGCGATGTCGATCCACGAGCTAAAATTATATTTATGTTGAATTCGACTTCTTTTATTATTGCCATTTAGCTGTTTGAATTGTTAAAATTTCAATGAATTGTTTTAAGCCTTAAGCTCCTGAAGTTTCAATTCTGGTCATGACCTGGTGTGGTCCCTGTGGTGAATTTAGGTGTGTAGTATGTTCGGGATAAATGAGAGTGCGTGTGGGGACGCGAACGGTGGAGTCTTGTCATAGTTCTGTTTCTCGGCAATGATGGGTCGAATCCGTCGAATCTCTAGCACTTGAGTTCTCATCCAAAAAACTGTTTTTTTGGATGAAAATGGAGGTGGGGCTATGTAACGGATTCGATACCTATAGCGCTATCTTTTAGCGGTGTTCGAATTATAAAAATATATTTCGTTGTTGAAATCATTTATTTCGTGATTTATCGAACACCGCGTTTTATTCGACGTAATCGCGGATCGTAGTGGGTATCGGAGGTGCTTATCGGCTAAAATCGAAATTCCCGGGCACGGTCGAACGGACGGCTGTGTCAGGTGAGACTGTGTGCGTGTGTATTGTTGGTAGCGGCCGATAGTGGAGAGTACTCTACGGGTCCGAGGTGAGTGCGCGTCGGGTAGCAGCTGAGCCGAGAACATTGAGCTGAGGGAAGTTTGTGAAATCCGTAGTCGCTTTATAACACGGGTTATATAAAATATTCTAGAAAATTCGACGGCGTTCGAATTAATTGATAAGGTACGGGGGAATTTCAGCGATTCAACTATGTCGCTTGGAATAGCCCATCGTGTACCGAGATCGTCGTGTGTGCATGACACTATATCACGAGAGTGAATTAATTCGTTGTTCAGTCAATAATGGTCGATCGTTTAATTTAGTGGTAAAATCACGTCGTTACGTGTATCTATTTTTTACCCTAGTCATCGCTAATTTCCGCATATATCTATTGCAATTTGGACCAAAATTTCGTTTTCTGTTTAATTGTAATGTTTGGAATTTGTTTCCCCTGTGTTTTTTCTTCTTTCTTTTTTGTAAATTTTGTTTAAATACACGCGTTTTTATAGAAGGCTTCTTATTGGACAAGTGGTGAGCCCGTGGCATCTCCAACGCGGAGACTCACGCTACGCCTTCGAACGGCGTATTTTTCGCGAATTTTTTTTATATAATTTTTTTTTATCTCGTAATAAAAGCCTAGAGCTCTGCGCGGCAGAGTGTCTAACCGGTGGTGACAAGCCGTTCTTGTCTCTGGCGCCCGATATTTTGTTTAAAATTAAATAAGGATCGACGGAATTTATATTAAATAGCTTCCCCGAAAAGGATCGACTGAATTTGTGTCAAATATCAAAAAAAAGGGTTTTTCGAAAACAGGGAATCGAAAATTAGATTCATATCAAATGGCATCCGGAACAGAGTGACCAAAATTCAGATTTGTAATAAATGGCTCCCGTAACAGGAACAGCCTAATCGAGGATATCAGATTTATAATAATATATATATATATAAACTCGGCCATTTTGGCCTCGCAAGGGGCTGCGCCCCGTGACCCCTCTTGCTTTTATTTATGTCTCTTTCTCTTCTATACTTTGTATAAAATAATCAAAATTTACAACTTAATTCTTACTGGCATCAACACAAAAAGAAAAAGCAAAACATAATCACAAAAATCCTATCCTAACATTTAACTTTCATTACATAAAATTAAGATATTGTTTCATTACATTTTTCCTTACATATTTCGTTACATAAAATTGTGACATTTTTTAAATAACTATAACAAAAATTCTATAAAATATAACAAACGTTACATAAAATTGGGACATTCTGCGTTACATAAAATTGGGACATTTTTTTGGGACGTTTTTTCTAGGAATTACGTTGTAATTAATATACATGCATAAACATATAATACATACACATCGTATATGCAAATATATTGTCCAGCATACGTCAAATATATGAATACACTGACATGCGGAGGCGAAAAAATTAAAATTAAGCTAAAACAGAAAATAGAAATAAGAAATAAAACAAAATATAACATCAAAAGTGAAATAGAAAAAATTTATTTTTTCTTACTTTTCTTCTTATTTTGATCTGAATTAAAGTTCTTTATAAGAGATAATTTATAAGTGCGTGTTACCTGGTCAGGGAGTCTACGAGATTTTTTCTTCATCTTTTTATAATTTTAAAGACTTATACATATTGAATAAGAGCATTATTGAATAGGAAAATACTTCAACTGTTGTCTAGTTATGCCAGAAGTAAGTAACATGTTAAATTTTTTGTCTGTCCTTTAGAACACATAAAAAAAGTTCCACTTCTTACAACTTCGGTACGGCTCGAATAAGTTCGGTACGCCACGGATTGTACGTTCTAACTAATGATAAAATGCACTTTTGTAAACTTAATAATTTATTTATATAATATTTAACGCTATCATTAGACCATACATTAATCGAATAGCGCTCTAAGTACAAACAATGACGACATTTAATACTGCAGAGAATTATTTGAAATAAGGGAAATATCTGGGTGGTCCATGTAACTTATTTGCAAAGCATCATTATGCCGACTTCATTCAAAGCCTAGATTAATTTAAAGAGAAATTTTCCCGGCAATTTTTCGCGCAAATTACTGTGCGCTGGAAGAATTTAATCTTATCTAGGTCTATATTAAGATAAAGTTCGATTAACCAGTTATTAATTTTCAAAAAATGTTTTAGAATTCGATTTTGTAGAATAATTAAATGTCGGAAATTTACCGCCACCGCAGTATCTTCAGCAAAACTTAGAACTTTACCAGAAATATTTAAATTACATACATCACTGACGTGTATGTATTCAAAAATAGATATACTCCTTGTGGTATATGCACCGTTTCATCGCTTAGTATGTTGTATAGTTTAGTAACATATTTGTTAAGTAGAAAAATGATAATAAATAAATAATAACCGGCTTTATCATTAAAAAATGTTTTATAATTCTTCGAAGGTAGAAAAAAATTTAGTAAAATATTGCACGCAGTAGCGAACATTTAGCTAAATTAATCTCCTTCGACAATCCACAACTAGCATCTGTGAATGAAACACAATTAAACAAAAACTTTTCAGCAAATCAGTACGGGAAAGTTACTGGTGGTTTATGAAAGATTAAAAAGGAAAATTCGATGATAAAGAACGAAGAAAAAAGGATAATACGAGCGCATAGTTCACCGTACACAATTAAGTCTGCCTATTGTACTTGTTTCTGTCTGTCATAATAGTGGCTTTTCTACAACTCCGGCAGAACTTTGCTATTCTAAGAAAAATACCTAACGTTAAGAATGACCGGTCTACCAGATCTAATAAACTACGTGTAGTATTGTCTAGGCTCGCATTCGCATGGTCTTGGTACGCTTCAAAATCACTATCGCTCTCTGATTGCACATTACCGCCTTCATCAGACACTGATAGTTCGATTTCGTTTTCCGAGAATCGTCTAGGCGGACTATTAAATAATGGAATGGTGATTTCATCCAAATGCGGTACCGGCCTCCTTGATAAATTAAGATCGGGATATGTCCATTTATTTCTATTGCTCCGAGAAATGTCTTTGATATTCGCCATTCAAAATAACACTTATCATAATGGTTCCTCGGTTCCCTCCAAACCATTGCCACTCCAAACTTTAGACATTTTCTCTTTTCAATTGTCCATGTCGCAAATGTTCAACGCATGTTGCAACACTAAATATGGAGCTCGAGCTTTATTTCAGTTTTCTAAGTGAACGCCGAAATAAGCAAGGTAACACCGTTTCACAAAGGCAGAAGTAGGTTTTCTGCTTTATTTTAAAGTGTATTCGCCACACACATAACGAAAAGTGTGAAAGCACAACTGCAATTACGCAAAATTAATTGTAAATTGAACCGGATACAGCAGTGGCAGATTCCGGATAATATATATCGGCGGGTATGAGAGAGCGGGGGTTAGGCAGGTATAAAAGGTCTAAGTTGTACAGTTATCGGCAATTTTTATTGCCTAATATAATCTAGTTTTAGGTACCACGTTTCCGTTTAAGCCTGTAAAGGTACCATTATTTCATTATTTGTGCCTTTTATAAAAATGAAAATCAATTAACTTGTATCTCGAAAACTGGAGCTGCTACAAAAAAAAAAACTAGGTATCTTTGAATTTAGGTCATCAAATATATCCAAAATTAGTTCCAAGTTTTCCGGCACCAAAAAAAAAAAAAAAATTGTTATCCTGTGTTACAGTATAATAAGATGTTTCACTCCGATACGGCGGATCCTCTCCCGGTCGCCAGTAGCTCTCTCGTAATGGTACTTGATAACTGTAGTCTAGTTACAGGGATAATTTAAAACATGCTTAGCTGGTGTCCCACAGGGCAGTGTGTTGGGGCCAATTTTATTTAACATATTCCTTTATGATTTCCCTGTATCGCCCCGCATTAACACGGCGCTCTTTGCCGATGATGCTGTGCTATATTGCAGCTCATACAGACCGAATGCAATAGCCAACAAGTTCCAACATGAGGTTGACCGCGTCCTTCGCTTTTTTAAAAAATGGCGTATCTCTATTAATCCGGCAAAATCTGAGGCAATTCTATTTTCTCGTAGGTACCCATTGACCCCTAAGAAACTGCATATACTAGGTACCGATATTCCTTGGTCCGACCAAGCTCGATACCTCGGCGTAATATTAGATAAAAGGTTAAACTTTAATAAACATCTCGATCATGCAGTCGCCAAAACTAATCGCGCTATCTGCGCTATTTATCCAATGTTCCATCGCAAATCGTTTCTAAATATTCACAACAAATTAATTCTATATAAGGCACTTATTAGACCAATCTTAACCTACGCATCGCCTGTGTGGTCCTCAGTTTCTAACGCCCGCTTTAAACAATTACAGCTCATACAAAATAGATGTCTCAGGTGCGTACTAAACGCATCCCGCTACTCCAGAATTCGAATGATCCATAATGTCCTCAAACTACCCCATATCTTCGTAATTATGTACTATCTTCGGCAAAAAAATTTTTTGAAAATTGCTCGACCCATAGTAATCCACTTATTAACTACATCGGGAATTACGATTCCAGGCAACTCCAATTTATGTATTCAAAATATAAGCACAGCGTCTAAAGCATAATCTTCTATAATCTTTTACCAGTATATGTTATATCATTTCTTTATTTTTTTCACTCACAGTCCTGTTCCTCACTTGTTGTATCTGAATCCTTATTCCTTAAGCTGACTTTATTCTCAACTACTCATCATATCCGCGCGTAGGTTTTTTTAAATTTTTTCCTACAATGACACTATTGCTAAATTTTTAATTGTAATAACCTATAATCGTTTTTATATGTTGCATCGTGCAGTAAGGCAATTCGTCGATACGCTAGTTCAACTTGTACTGCTAACGTTATGTTGTATCGTAATTTGCATAAATATATTCTTTCTTTCTTTCTTTCTTTCCTCTATTTCTAGTCACCTACATAATAACAATGACGATAAGGATAACAATAATAATAGTCGAGATAAAAGTGGTGATAGAGGTAGCCGTAATCAGTGGCGGCTCGTGCATATGTTCACATTCGCACGTGAACACCCTGTATTCAACTTTAAAAAAGTAGAATCCAATATTTTTATTTATATTTATTATTTATATATCACTATTAGTAAAATTAATGTTAAAAATAAATTGATTTTACATTTTTAAAAAGTAATTAAGTTTTGTCCGGAATTCTTTTAGTGTGAAGGCTACTTGTAGCACGTGCGATCGAAAACCGTGTAAGTACAATGTAGTAGTGTGTTAGAAAGATAAAAATGATGTTGTGTTAGTGCATGTGTTACATAGGCTTGATGGAGCACACTCGAAGTGTGAACCAAACGATAGGCGTTGTTATTGCAAGATCATATTTTGTAGGTGGGCAGTACTTTAATGAAGTGAATTTGATTATAAACAGAATTAATCGATAAATTTTCATAAAACAATTATATGTTTACATTTTTTTACTGTTTATAACCATATTTGAATTTTGAAGTAAATAAAGTTTGATTAGAGCATATTTATGTGCTTATTTTTACTTTTATTTTATAAGAAAACTGTATAATTGCATCTATATTATATCGATTGTGTTATTGTGTTGCATACATATACAAGTTAGTACAATATTATGCATTTAAAAACAGTTACGTGTTTAAAATTACCGTGATTCTATTTGTCAACATTATAATTTTCAAATATTGAAATACAGTAAAAATTGGTTATAACGGCATACCAATTAGTTTTTAGCTTTGAAAGATTTATGCAGATGAATTTAACAAAAACATCATCCTTAATCTTTTTCAATGAAATGAAATTTATATAAACAGAACAGATATACCGTTATTTTTTGTTCTGTTTATTTTGTTAGTGTCAACATGTAAAATGCTTATTATAAATATAACATTGATGAAAACCTGTGGTAAGACCATTGCAAAAAATACTAAAAAAAGATCACTATGGTTATTTTATTATAATAAAAAATCGAAAAATTACAAATTTCTTCAAAAGTAAGAAAATATCAAACCACTTCCGTTTTGGTAGTTTCTTTTCTCTTACTCTTGCTTTATGCTGATTTAAGTTTTTTTATTATCATACTTTTATGTACAAAAAAGAAAGTATGTTGTTTGTGTTTTTGACTAAGAAATATGTGTAGTTATAATTATAAATAAATGATTGCTTATTCAGCGTAATTTATGCCATAAAATATTTCGTGTCATTTTCGTAACGAACTGTTCATTAGTAGTAAATTTTGAACATTAAAAAATTATAATGCTTTATTTGATATAGGATATAACGACCAGATTATTCAGCTTTTTGAATGTTTTTATAACTAATTTCTACTGTATCTTATAATTTGTCATTTTATTATACTCTGGTTGGTGAGACATGCATTATGTAAAAGTGATACTGTTCAAGATGTTGGCTGGATATTGTAGCATAAAAATTTAATTGTTTTTCTTTTTAAGCAAATTCAAAATAATGATAAAATATAAATATTACATAGACTTAAAAAACAATAACAACCAACATTTTGCAAAATTTTAACTTTTGTTTGTTTTTAATGTACTTAAATAAAAATATGTAACGAGTTATCACAGTTCATATTATTAAAATTAAAATATTTGGTAGAAACCACATCACTTTTAAAAATACTAATAACGTTTTGAATATGTATACACAGTCGATCATTGGGAACACAGTTTAGTTTTTTTCGAATATTTTCAATAGTGACATAGTTTCTACCTAAAATTGTAATTTTACTTAAGGTTAAAAAGTGCCAATTATATTCTTACTAAGTTTTTCGACACTAAAACGAATTAAAACATTTTTATGTAGCACAATGTGGGAATACAGGTTAAATGCTTTAGCTATGTTATCAATTGAAAAACAAATGTTCCACAATATTCCTAACTTTCATGAAACTGTTATAGATTTTTTTTCTTTAAAGAAAGATAGAAGAATAGATTTAATTTACAAGACTTTTAACTGAAAATTATTAATATGCGCACATACACACAGACACATACATACATGTATATATATATAGTTTTTGATAAACTGTTTTCAATAAATATTTGTGTAATATTTAATATATTTAATTGTGAACCTCCACTTCTGTTACTCACGAGCCGCCACTGGCCGTAATAATAGTACAATTGTTTAGATACAATTAACCTGAATAATAATAAAAATACTCGTAATATATCAAGAAATGATGTTAGCTCTGACGCTGATGCATCTAAATAAATAAATATAACCTAGCTTACAATAGCGATTCTAAACACACTTCAAAGTTTTTATCGAAAAATGAAATACGGATAATCAGGAACAATTTCGCGTATCGATCAGCGCGCTTAAAGTCACCCAAATTTTAATGAAGTCCACTTATGTAAAGAGATTTTAACGAAATTTAAAAGTTCGGACGTAGCAGAGTCTTTGTTAATTTTGCTTCTCTTGTCTCGGCAAATAATTTGGCTAGAAGTGACTGCTTTTTTATCTCAAGAACGGGAATTATTAAGGGTATCGATATCGAATAGAATAAAACAAAATTATTGGAAATGATTCTCTGTGAACCGTGTATATGGTTAATTATGTAAAGAGACTAAAAAGGCGTGTTATTGTAAATGGCGAGATTAAATTTGTACCGAGTCCTACGGCTTTAGTATCTTCCGAGGGACAAAACCTTCCTTTGTAGTACGTCTTCATGTGAAATGTGCATTTCCGTTGTGAGCTGTTTGTTCGCGAATCAATGCAAAAGTAGTCCGAGTTGTGTCAGATGCGGAGGAAAGGACCATTTAGAAGATGAGTGTAACAGTCAAGTGGGGTTCTGTGTGTATTTTGCGGTGGCAACCATAAATCCACAGATACATTCTGCCCCGAGAGGAACAGACAGCACAACATCAGCGAGTTATCGACTTCTTATAACTTGAGTTTTCAAAAGGCTTCATTTGAAATTGCGAAGACCTACCATAAAAATGACTTATAATCGAATGATGACAATTACCCGTCCTTGCCATCCAGTGAACCTGACATAGATACACCGAACATATCTAAAACCAGGCCCCCTTTCTAGAAAAACAGGATTTTTTGATAAAAACCAGCTAGTTCCTAGAAACGATCCTGTTTGGAAACGGTCAGTATCATTCTTCTCCTCGGACGAGGATAGGAGAAATAGAGAACGGATGCATACAATGAAAAAAATAATTATTGAAACACGACAAGTAAATGCCGCCAGTTTTCCACTTGCCGGTACATCTGTCAATTCTCTTCAATCGTCTGCTAAGCTCATTCCAGACTATATTTAAACTCGTATTCCTCCTCATTCTCAAATCCGTATTCCTCCTATCTACTATCGTCTTATCCATGGTTTTTAAATTTTCCCTCCATGCGGCGTTGAACTCTCTCTGCAATTTTTCGCCTACGCTTTGGGCACAGTTTGCTTCCCGCTTCCATATTTCGCTTCTATCTAGTCACCTCTCCTCTCCATTACCTACACCATTTTCTCGCAACTTTATAAGTGACGCTAATCACATTTTGTTTGAATGCACCTGTATCGCTTCCGACCGTTATTCCTTTTACTCTTCACTTCTGCCAATTGATCTTCCAACTCCCCGCATTGTGTATCTTTTGTTCTCTCCTTGCCATCATCCTCGGTCATTCCAGGACTTCAGTCTTTCCCATCTTCCATATCTGATCGCATAAACATTTGATTACGCTTCTCATCCTTTTCCTCTTTCTCGGACTCATGCCTTTTTTTTTTTTTTGACGAATCCAACAAAATAAAAAAAAAACGGGAGAAGTATAAAATAAGAATAATTTTGGTATTTAAAGTCCAAAATTTCTGAAAATTCAAACTTAAAGCGTTAAGACTGGAAAATAGAGAAAATTCCACAACCAATTCCATGGTAGCTGGAAGGTCATTCTTTAAATGATGCATTTCAATCTTAAAAACATATCTATTATCTAAAACCCCAAAATGTTAAAATGAAAAGCCCCAAAATTCTGAAAAAAGTGAAAATTATGTTTAATTAATTGCAGTAAAAGAAATAAACAGCCCTTCCCATGATAGCTAAATGATTATTTGTTTTTTAAAGGGACTATTTTTTTTTTCTTTTTTATTTTATCTGCCTCTCAACTTTGGTTTTTATCGCTAGAATGTAGAAAAAAGTGAAACTCCTAAATTTTATAATTAACGGGCCCAAATTTTGAAAAACATTCAAATCCAGTTTTCAGAGAAAAATGTTCAGAACAGTCTATAGCGGGTTCTATATGAGTTACGGTATTGGTTTTCATTCAAACCCGCATGCCAAGATGTTCCGAATACAGGAGAAAGATAAAATAAGAAACATTTTGATACTTCGAGTCCAAAATTTGTGAACATGCTCATTTAAGCGTTTTGACTGGAACATAAACAAAAGTCCACAGCTCCATGGTAGGTGGAGGGTCACTACTTTCTTTAAATAATGTACTACAATCGCTAGAATATAGAAAGAATCCGAAATCTAATAAAATTTAATTAGAAGGTCCCGAACTTTTTTCAAAGTGGAAATCACAGCTAACAAGAACTATTTTTTTAGAGAATTCCACAGCCAGTTCTATACGAGGTACGATATTAATTTTCTTTTTAATCTGCACACTAAGATCACCGAAATACAGAAAAAATAACAAATTCGAAAAGTTTTGATGTTTAGGGACGACAATTTATGAAAATACACGCCTAAAGTATTAGGACTGTAAAATAAAAAAATGTCTACAGCTCATTCCATATCCCTAGAACATACGAAGAATCTAAAACCCCGAAATTTTAAAATGAAAAGTCCAAAATTTTGAAAGAAGTGAAAAGTAGGTTTAAAAAAAATTTTTGGGAAAATTCCACAGTTGGAGCCATATGAGTTACGGAAAAAATTTTTTTAGGATATTCCAGAGATGGTTCAATGTTATTTACTGTATTTATTTCCTTTCTAATATGTATACTAAGGTCTACAGAACACAGGGGAGATATAAAATTTGATAGATTTCAGTTTTTGGGGACAAAAATTTGCAAAAATGCACATTTCAAACAGTAAAAGGAAATATACAATCTTTCGGTAAATTTACAGTTACACGGCACCAGTTCATTTTCCGTCTTTACAGTTCATTTAGTTCATCTCAATAATTTATTATTTTTTTTTTTTTTTTTTTTTCATATCTTTACATCAGGACTGGCCTTATTAGGCCATTAACCGATTATTCTAACATTATCAACACAATGGCGAATACAATGCAAACGCTACTGTACACAGTATATGTAGATTATTGACCACTGCCAATATTCTATCTTATTCTAACTTAGTGATACTATATGTTAATTTAAAATGATATATTTAAATTAAGTCGGGTGGCTTTTGGCGTTTAAGTCGCCTACTGCCAGATAATGCGTCTACCAATTCCAACATCTCCAGATTCTCATGATGACGTAAGCGGTCCTGGTGTTTTAAAGCAAATCGGGCAATGGCTTCATTGATTGTTTCAATCCGCAAATCGTTGTGCAAGGTATCATTTCTTACATACCACGGTGCGTTGGCGATGGAACGTAACAATTTATTCTGCACCGTTTGGATTACCTTTCTGTTTGTCGGCTTTGTGCATCCCCATAATTGGACACCATATGTCCAGATAGGTTTGATTACTGCCACATACAGGAGCCTCTTATTTGCAAGGCTAAGCTGAGATTTAAATCCCAGCAGCCAATACAATTTATTAATACGAATTTTCATTTCTTTAGCTTTCATTTTTACATGAGGCTTCCATGTAAGTTTCGCATCAAGATGAATTCCCAAATATTTCGTTGAGCTGGAATGTAATATCGCTTGTCCGTTTACCGTCACCGGAATACAGGTCGTTCTGCGAAGTGCAAAGACTACATGAGTAGATTTGTTCTCATTTAGTTTTATTTTCCAGCGAGACGTCCAAGCAGTTAGCTTATCTATAGCCTCTTGTAGCTTATGAGTAGCCTCTATCTGAGTTTTATCTTTAAATAAGATGGCAGTGTCATCTGCAAACATTGCTACTAATGCATTTGGTACAGTTGGTACATCCGACGTATAAAGCAAGTATAATACAGGCCCTAGGACACTGCCCTGAGGAACGCCAGCATTTATAGCGTACTTATCTGATTTAGCTTCGTTATAGTACACCTGAAAAAACCTGTTTTTCAAGTATGATTTTATTAGCTCACAGTAGTTGCCAGGTAGCAGCAGGTTTAGCTTGTGCAGTAGGCCTTCATGCCAAACTTTATCAAAGGCCTGCGAGTAGAGGGAAAACACCGATTCTAACTCAAAGGATGCCGCCACGGTTGATTAAGGCCTTCCAGAGCCGTTTCCGGAGCGTCTCGGACCGCGGAACCGCATTCCATTTGATTGTCGATCCCTTAATTAATACACACACATGCAAATGTACGTGTATATACGTCTGCACACACATGTAAAAATCACCATCATCATCACCATCGCGGTAAATTCGTACACGTGCCATCGCAAGTGACCTTGTACCTGTCAATCAATTGGTCGATGCATGCCTTTGCTTGTACGTAAATTACCGTTATTCGGTAGCAACTAGTTTTGGAGGATTACGCACACACACACACACAATGATGTATATACGGTTACGAGCGTTCGTAACATATGTAAAATTAGTTATTATCATTATTGATTTTCGTTGTTATCAATATTATCAGTGGTCAGTCTGCAGGAATCGCGGTAAAATACAGGTTTTCACTGTTCCGGTATTTCTAGGAATCGCGAAGATTTTCGTTCGGTCAGTTGCGTAAAACTTTTCTTTATCCGATACATTATGTACGGGGGGGGGGGTAAGTCTCTATCTCACACATCGCAAAAGCGAAAATGCTTCTCTCATAGCGCTACACGTAAATGCTAACGCAACCGTTGAAACCGGATCTTAACATTCTTATACTTTCTATTACAGTCTATGTCATATTGCAGATTCACACCCTACATGTACACACTAACACAAAAACATACTCATACTCAAAGCCCATGACTACTTTATTCAATGCGCATATGTAACCAACTATTCCTGACGGAATGACATTTTTCTGACGTAATATTTCCACTGCCACAACTGATTTAAACCAAGTAAAAGCGCATGCATCGTTCTCACACACATGTCGATCGTTAGCGATATCGTAATTTTTTTTTTAAATTAACCAAAGTATAATATTTAAAGCATAAAACTAACGTGAGCTCCCTATTCCCTGCTTTATACCATTCAAATGTATTTTTTAATTTTTTTATTTTTTCCATGCCTAAGCATTATAAAAATTGGTCTAAGTATATTTCTCATTTTCTACGGTTCCGAAAATTTTTTCTTTATTCTCCGATCGTTACAAAAACGTACTGACTAGTGATGGGAAACTTCGAAATGTTTCATTCGAATTATTCGATTGTTCGATAACTTCGAATGCATTCGATTGTTCCACAGTTGCATTCGAAATGTTATTTCATTCGTATAATTCATTCGTATTCACATCAATCATTCGAATCAAAATCATTCGAATTAAAATCATTCGAATCAAAAATCATTCAAATCAAAATCATTCGAATTAAAATCATTCGAATCAAAATCATTCAAATTAAAATCATTTGAATCAAAATCATTCGATTGTTTTTTGTTTTTGTTTTTTTTGACGATTGTTGATTGTTTCGATTGTAAAAACATTTCGAAATCGCACATCACTAGCACTGACAGATCACACGCTTATATCTACCATAGTGTTAGCCACCACGAAAGCGAACCATTCGATCCCGTGCACACTCTGCTCTCGATAGTTTCCCTATCGTTCATAATAATTTTTCAAAGCCTAAGTATCATAGAATTAGTGCAAGTATATTTATTATTTTTTCTCACTTACGATTATTTTTCCGTCCGTAAGTATTATAAAATTAGTCTAAGTATATTTCTCATTTTCTACGGTTCCAAAAATTTTTCCTTATTCTCCGATCGTTACAAAAGCGCACTGACTAGTGATGGGCAACTTCGAAATGATTCATTCGAATTATTCGATTGTTCGATAACTTCGAATGCATTCGATTGTTCCACAGTTACATTCGAAATGTTATTTCATTCGAATAATTCATTTGTATTCACAACAATCATTCGAATTAAAATCATTCGAATTAAAATCATTTGAATCAAAATCATTTGAATCAAAATCATTTGAATTAAAATCATTCAAATTAAAATCATTCGAATCAAATCATTCGAATGAAAATCATTTGATTGTTTTTTTTTTTTTTTTTTTGACGATTGTTGATTGTTTCGATTGTAAAAACATTTCGACGCACATCACTAGCACTGGCAGATCACACGCTTATATCTACCATAGTGTTAGCCACCACGAAAGCGAACCATTCGATCCCGTGCACACTCTGCTCTCGATAGTTTCCCTATCGTTCATAATAATTTTTCAAAGCCTAAGTATTATAGAATTAGTCTAAGTATATTTATTATTTTTTCTCACTTACGATTACTTTTCCATCCATAAGTATTTATGTATGTTTTCCCCGGTTCTAAAAATAAATCTATTGATGTCTCGCCCCTCAACGAAAGCACACGCATCATTCTCACACACGTGTCATTCATTCGCGTTACCACTTTTTTTCAAAATTAGCCCAAGTATATTTTATTATTTTTCTCATTACGATTATTTTCAGTCCGTAAGTATTTCTGTATGTTTTCCGAGGTTTTAAAAATTAATCCGAGCAAACATTCAGACTGTTGTGAAAGCATACTATCTACCCCCCCGCACAGATTCTATATTACTCTATTACGAGTTCTTCAAAAATTGATTCGAATATGTTTTTCATTTTTTTTTTTTCAATCCTAAAAATTCATTCTTTCTACCCCGCCCCCACACATCTAAAATTACTGATCTTTCGCAATCTTTATTTATTTTATCGATTCTAAAAATTAATCAATGGTTCACTCGAAAGCGTACCGCACATTCCCACACAATTATCTTCTATCACGAATTTCCCTATTGATCATGAACATTTTTTCAACGTTAGACACAATAGCATATCACATTGATCTCGCATATGTACCACATGCAGTTCTATATGTTTATTTTTTTATTAACGATCTTTATTTTTTTGTACCTGTATTACTTTTCCCTACACATTCATGTCATTATATACACTTAACATTATCAAAAATAATTTTAACCTTTCGAGAAAGAAAAATCTCCGATCAATAAAAAATATTTATTAACATCACAATTATTTTTAATATTATTCGTTTCGCTATAAACATAATTTTTTTATTTAATAAACTCATCCGCATCATCGATCGTTTCAAGATATTATTGTTTCGAACGTCAATCCCTGTTTTCCAAGAATCAATAACCTCTGCAGGTATATATCTCGTCATCGCAACAACCTTTACCTGCATGACTCGCATACCTTCAAGACCACTTGTACATTGCTCGCACGCTATTTCCCATTATTCGGTACAAGAATATTTTTCACACTCCTTCACATATGCGTATACACTCAAAGTCCTCGATTACTTTGTTTGTATACAAATATATTCAGCTTTCTCCGACGGAACAACATTTTTCTGACGTAACATTTCCACTGCCACAACCGATTCAAAGGTAGCTAATGAGATAGACTATCGAACGGAATCATTCAAGCGGTCAGTATTAGTTTTATGTTAAACATGTATATTTTGTCGAATCTGTGTTCACGCATTATTAAAAAATTTACGTCAACGTTAAAGAAAATAATTTCCTACGTTTTTTCTCTTTTTTTCTCTATCATTTTTTTCTGTCTTTTATCTTTCCTTTTTCTCTTTCTTTTTCTCTGTATTTTTTTAGTGAAAAGTTTGAAATACATATTATTCAATCATGAATGTTAATATAGTTAACGTAAGCAGCAACTCAAGATCAATTAAGGACATTGCAAGTGATAGCGACTCACATACGTCTTCGTCACTTCAATTACCGCAATCAGATGGTGGTTATTCTTCAACAGAATCAACATCTTCTACACATAAAATCGTTGGTCCAGTATTATTGTCAGATCAGATGGATATAGCGGAATATTTTGTAGATTTCAGCTTCCATAAGGATTCTGATTATGGTTTTCTAGTAACCGAACTAGCGATGATTGATATGTCTGGCGGGAGGTGTTTACATACGCTATACAAGCCAAGCAGAGCATGGTCTGCATCAAAAATGCCTCATTTACAATGCTCTTCCGTGAGTCATTACTTGAAAAACCCCTCATTATTTCCATGTCGGGAAGAAATATTCATGGCACGTGATGTATTCACAATACTGTCTGAAAAACCGAAGGTTCGCGTATATATTTTAACCACTTATGCAAAACTTATATTATGGGAACTTAACGAAAAGTCTGAATTGTTGCGTGACTTGGACTACGAACTCGTTAATATGGAGAAAGTCTTTCGAGTACCTAGTATTGATGATTTATATCAAGAATACTCCGGTATAAGCAATCTGGTAACTTGTAAGCACCATTATGAGAATGATATTTTTCATTGTGCGATGAAAAATGTTATGGTGATGAAGACGTGGCACGATCACGTTATCCGTCCGCTGAAGCTTATGAACAATCTCAATATAAATGATTTAAGCCAGTTGTTCATTACAGCCACCAAAGAAATGATAATTACATTATTTCCAAGTTGCATCGGGGACATTTATATATTTTTACCGGACAGATTAAAACAGGATGATACGATAAAATCATTTCTACCATGCTACGATCACGAACATGATAAAGAATATTATATCGATGGTGATACATTACACAGGAGTACTCGAAATTGTGTCAAAGTAAAAGATTGCGACGACTGTCAACATTCAATTCATACGGATTAAAAATTCAATAAAAGACGTGGAATTTGAAAGCTGGAGTTGTCTAGATCCTACGAAAGATGAATATGAACATAATAATTACCTTTCAATGTACCAAAGTCAATTGTCGCGTAGTATGTATAATATGTGAAATAAAACCATATTTTTTTCTTTTACTCGCATTTTTTATTTTTATTATTTCAAAATCTTTTACATTGTTTCACATAAATTATAATGTATGTATGTATATATGTATGGAATTTTAATATGTAATAATATACATTTCATACATTTTATTTTATTTCATGGTCGTATAATTACTTTAAAATTATTTAGATACACCGCAGATATTATAGTACCGAACACATCATTTATTATTCCATTCTATTTCAGTTAATATGTTGTATGGATGAAATCAAATCAATTTATGTAACTGTTTATTTAAATTTAAATAATCTTTTTCTTTTTTTTTTTTTTATCTCTCAGCATATGCATGCGTGTATATGCTTACATATACAAGTATGAAAAAATTATTTTTTTATTTTTTCCTCGATATGAATGGTAAATCTACGAATTTATTTGAAAAACGGTCAAAACCTAATACATAGATTTCAAACTTTGATGGAAATTTCCGTAAAACGTTCAATTTACACTTATTATCTTAAAAAAAAAAATTTTCATTATTATTATTCATATCATTTAAATAGACTGATACGACAGAGAGAGAAAATAAAAAGCTAAATTATTTTTACACGTGAGGGAGGGAGCTGATGAAAACGTACGAGTCTTATTATTTGGAATACAGATTATGAAGGAAATTTTTATTCAATGTTTCGTTCTAAGATTTTTCATTTTTTACATTTAAAAATTTTCAATACGAAAATATTTCGAAATCTACAGGAACGTCTACGAATAGTCTTCGTCATTATAGAAGCACCTGCAGATCATGTATCGACACTGCATGCGCGTAATGGTTAGTAAATATGTGTGAATATGTGTGAACATGTGTGTGTATGTATGCTTGAAATGTGCGAAATGGCTAATAAGAAACAACCGTTGAATTGCAACGACAGGTAGAGATCCGCTTATAGAATAAGAGACTGAGAGTGATATAAATTATGTACCTTTATTATTGCAGAACTACACTGCAGTGACAGACATGAAATATCCGTTAGCATCCTTTTCGAGGCAGTCTTATAAAAAAAGCCGAAAATTAGCTTTAAAACTGGATGAATGAGATAGTTGATAATACACATACCATTAAGACCGGTATACGTGTATGTGGGCATGTGTGTGAGCGCATGGTTCAATGAATGACAAAAGATTATTAACTGCATAGGCATTGCTAAATACAACTATACTGATTTATCCGTAAAACTAACAAATTTTACTGTTGTTTTCTTTCTTTTTTTTCTTTCGCGTTTTACCAAAAATTCATGTTAGTTCTAAAAATATTGCTAAATTCAAATTAAATCGCTCATGTTATTTTATTTTTTATTTTTGTTTCTTTAAACAATGTGTTACGGAAAATAAATCGTATTTATCTTACTCAATCTTTTACCTAATATTCTAACGGTTTTAGACAACAGCAGAAATATGCAAGTTACCATGGATGTATTATATTTTATTCGTGTATATGTGTATACACGCTTTCTATACAAGCGCATGCAAATATCAGATGCCAGAAATGTATGATAATATAATTTTTAAATCAATGATTAACATATTATTAATTCTTTTTTTCATCCTATAATATACAAAATAACATCATACTTGCTTTTACAACAATATTTAACTTCTACAAAAAATAAATATCCCCAGGGTGGGGAGTAAAAATATCATGAAAAATCACTGTTTTTTTTTTTTCTTTGATTCACAATCTTCTTTTTCTTTATATTATTTTTTATTTCAGAAATTTTTTTAAATAGTTTTCTTTACACTCCAATATGGAATCTGTTAATTTATTGTACATGTCATATAATATGATAAATGCTAAAATTCGGAAAGTTTTTTTAAAGAAGTAATTGACAGAAGAGTATACTTTTGAAAACAAGAGAGTGAAGAGGCTATACATAAAAAGCAATATGATGCATTAAACATAACGAAAAAAAAAAAAGAAAAACAGAAGAAACGTAAACACAAAGACTATTATGTTTTTTTCATTAATCCATTCAATTACAACTTTTTTTTCATTCATCTATATTCTAAGTTCCATCATAAGTTTTTAATTTTTTATATGATACCTACTAATTTCTATGTTTACTTAATTTATTTACTTTTCCACGAATGTTTTTTAGAATTAAATTTTGAAAAAGTTAAACATATTTTCGCACCTGCGTCAACTATCACATTAAATACATGTAGAAATTTTCATTTCAAACACCGCTGGAAAATAACATGGGTTTTTTTTTTTGCTATTTTTTAAAAATTTATTCATACTCTCTCTAATTATAGCTATTTTTACACCGTTTTTCTTAACTTTTACTCATTTTTATATTCTACATACAATGCTTGAGGTATTAGATGATGCAAATTCTAAATACACCATATTGCTATCATCTCTGTTTATTATTTTTTTTATTTGTTACTCGTTTTTTTATTATTTTCTTATGTACATGTATTAGAACTAGTGATGTGCGATTTCAAAATGTTTTTACAATCGAAACAACCAATAATCGTCAAAAAAAAAAAACAAAAAACAATCGAATGATTTTTGTGAATACGAATGAATTATTCAAATAAAAACCGGAACCATCCGAACACAAACGAATGAAGTATTCGTTAAACATCGCCTAGATTCTTTCGAGAGAAATAACATTTCGAATGATTGTTGCAAATAGGAATGAATTATTCGAATAAAAACCGAAACTATCCGAACACAAACGAATGAAGTATTCGTTAAACATTGACTAGATTCTTCCGAGAGAAATAGCATTTCGAATGATTGTTGTGAATACGAATGAATTATTCGAATGAAATAACATTTCAAATGCAACCATGGAACAATCGAATGCATTCAAAGTCATCGAACAATCAAATAATTTGAATGAATCATTTCGAAGTTGCCCATCACTAATTAGAACCCATATGATTTTACAATAAAAAAAGTGTTTATACTCATTATTGAAGCTGAATATAGATAATATTTACATTTAAAGGAAAAAGAAAAAGTTATTTTTATTATTCCATTCGCACACAAAAAAAATTATGAAATGTAAAATATATATATAATTCATGTAATATATTTACAAACGATTAACAAGAATAAAAGAAAATTAATTTAAAAAATAAATAAATATCACAAAAAATTGAAAGATGGAAAAATTACAAGATTATGATTCGTACAATGCTCACAAATTGGCTCCTTTGATCGGGTTATTTTGGAATTCGAACAAACTTGCATGGTTGCATTGCGGACAATCTTTGATTAAGGTGGGATGTACTGCACTGAGTGGAAAAGAATCTGGAATATCATAGCTATGATGTTTAAAACACGGTAAGAAGCGTTTAATATGTCGATCATTCTTCAGTGCTACAGGTAATTTATTGTAAAAATCGCAAATTTTTTGAGGGCATACATTAATTAATATCTCTGCAGTAATATTTTGCATCAAGTCGTACGTAGAATATTTTACTAATGATAATATAGGTCTAACATTTACATCATACCATTTCATCATCACATATACATTCTGCAATGAACACCTATGTATGTTTTTATCCGTGTGTGCATCACATTTTACAACTCTTGATATTCCTTTATACATATTATTTAATTTCCTTAAATTGGGTATACCAAATTCTTTTTCTAAATTAATAATCTTGAATCTTGAAAGTGATGTTTCAAATAGTTTTATCCATATAGTGGTAATTTTTTCATTTCCTTTAACATAAATATTCAATGGTTCCAAATCTTCCAACACATTTTCTATATCACCGGCAATAGATTCGTAATTGTAATCTCCTGCATTCCACGGAATGGAATGACAGTTTTGAATTATCCTCATGTTTTCTTGTTTTTTAATATTGGATAATACATCCCATTCGAATAGAGGCTTGTAAATTCGATGAAATTGAATTTCACCATCGATACTTATTATTGAAAGTTCCTTAATGATGTACATATCATTATCATATTTAAAAGATTGAATATCGATAATTACCTCACGTGCTACTATCATTGTTACAGTTGTTATTAAAGAGAAAAGAAAAAAAACTAAAACTTTTAATAGTAACTAAAATTTAAACGTGTGAAGAACACTAATTCGTGAAACTAATAACAAGCGTGTGAATACAGTTATTCAGAGAGTTGACATAATGTCTACCTTTGAATTAGATGCATTCGATGAAATGTTGCATCAGAAAAATACCCTTCAAACGGAGAAAGTTGATTGCATACATTGATGAATGAAGTTGTTAAGAACTTGTACATACATATACATTTTGTTTGTGGTAGTGTATGCATGTACACATGAGATCTTACATATAAGTAAGGGTCAAGATCCGGTTTTAACAGCTGTATCAGACGATCTTAACGTGCAGCTATGTACATGCAGGGATAGACTTTAATATAATCATTATCGATGGTAAACGAGAACATTAATTCATTTTTAAATTTTAATATATCGTCTTCCATCACTAATAACATAACATAAAAAACTACTAACTTAACTGAATATATCCTTCTTCAACCAACTTTTCCTCAATCATTCGAATTTCATCATCTACACCAGCATTTCACACTTTTTTTAGATGTATGCGATAACAATAATCACTCAACCAATTCATTAGGATCGTCTGAATAATCGATCGGTGTATCTTCATGACATACTCCGCCATCAGCACAATGCTTAGTCTTTACTCCATCATAGTAAATTTTTACACTTGAACCATTAGACTGAAACATCAGACGTATTATTTTTCTGTATTTAGGAAGTGCAGTACCCTTTAATACACCAGTAGCATGTAAATGAGCTCTAGTACACTCAAGTATTTATTTATATAGATCTAAATCATTATTTTGTATATTTATTCTCATCTATATGTGATACCATTAGTAAATGAATGAGTCTGGGTGTGTAAGAAAATTTTATTTGCTTACTTCCTTTTCCTAAATAAATTTCATCATATTTGCAGTCCCAAGAAATCAATGTCGATCCTATCAGACACTCATCAATGTTTGTATCATAGCGTATTCCATATACTTGATCATTCGGAACAAGTTCATCAAAATCTGTATAAAATGAATCTACTTCACTTATGTTAAACGACTTAGCTTTGAGTTTGTTTTTTTAATATTTTCATCTTTAATTTCAGACTCAGCGTCACTTCTCTGTTTACTATTAGACAGTTTTTAACGTTTTTACCATTGATGTATCATTTATTCCATAAGAATCTATTTTTATCTTTCAGATTTTTGTAATGCTTCATGAATTTCCAATAATGGTTTCATAATAGGTTCCAACATGATGGTTGAAGTACTTGTAATTGGTTTCCTGGGTATAAGTGTGTTTATGTTAGTGTGTACATGTAGGGCGTGGTTCTGCAATAATGTATCGACTGGAATAGAAATCATAAGAATATTAAGATCCTGTTTCAACAGTTTTGAAAGTGTTTGCATGCAACATCACATGTAGTGATGGCTGAAGCGAGTGTGTAAAAATAAAAAAATAAAAAAAAATCTTAGGCTAATTTTATAATACTTACACTCGGAAAAATAAAAAATAAAAAATATGTACGAATGGAAAAAGGGTGAGAAGGGATGTTTAGGTTAGTTTCTGGCTTTAAATATTATATTTTGGTTAATTTCAGAATTTTTATATTTACACATAGAATTTTGAAAAAATCGTGGTATCACAAATGATCGAGACTTGCGCAGGAACAGCGCGTGCGCTTTAGAGATATGTCAGGAGGACAAACGGAGCTTGGGTTAGTTTTCAGCTTTAAATATTAAACTTGGGTTAGTTTTCAGCTTTAAATATTAAACTTGGGTTAGTTTTCAGCTTTAAATATTACACTTGGGTTAGTTTTCAGCTTTAAATATTACACTTGGGTTAGTTTTCAGCTTTAAATAATACACTTGGGTTAGTTTTCAGCTTTAAATTTCGCCTCTGGGAATTTTCCAAATTAATCAAGGTATTAAGGTGAAAATTCCCAGAGGCGAAATTTAAAGCTGAAAACTAACCCAAGTGTATTATTTAAAGCTGAAAACTAACCCAAGTGTAATATTTAAAGCTGAAAACTAACCCAAGTGTAATATTTAAAGCTGAAAACTAACCCAAGTTTAATATTTAAAGCTGAAAACTAACCCAAGTTTAATATTTAAAGCTGAAAACTAACCCAAGCTCCGTTTGTCCTCCTGACATATCTCTAAAGCGCACGCGCTGTTCCTGCGCAAGTCTCGATCATTTGTGATACCACGATTTTTTCAAAATTCTATGTGTAAATATAAAAATTCTGAAATTAACCAAAATATAATATTTAAAGCCAGAAACTAACCTAAACATCCCTTCTCACCCTTTTTCCATTCGTACATATTTTTTATTTTTTATTTTTCCGAGTGTAAGTATTATAAAATTAGCCTAAGATTTTTTTTTATTTTTTTATTTTTACACACTCGCTTCAGCCATCACTACATGTGATGTTGCATGCAAACACTTTCAAAACTGTTGAAACAGGATCTTAATATTCTTATGATTTCTATTCCAGTCGATACATTATTGCAGAACCACGCCCTACATGTACACACTAACATAAACACACTTATACCCAGGAAACCAATTACAAGTACTTCAACCATCATGTTGGAACCTATTATGAAACCATTATTGGAAATTCATGAAGCATTACAAAAATCTGAAAGATAAAAATAGATTCTTATGGAATAAATGATACATCAATGGTAAAAACGTTAAAAACTGTCTAATAGTAAACAGAGAAGTGACGCTGAGTCTGAAATTAAAGATGAAAATATTAAAAAAACAAACTCAAAGCTAAGTCGTTTAACATAAGTGAAGTAGATTCATTTTATACAGATTTTGATGAACTTGTTCCGAATGATCAAGTATATGGAATACGCTATGATACAAACATTGATGAGTGTCTGATAGGATCGACATTGATTTCTTGGGACTGCAAATATGATGAAATTTATTTAGGAAAAGGAAGTAAGCAAATAAAATTTTCTTACACACCCAGACTCATTCATTTACTAATGGTATCACATATAGATGAGAATAAATATACAAAATAATGATTTAGATCTATATAAATAAATACTTGAGTGTACTAGAGCTCATTTACATGCTACTGGTGTATTAAAGGGTACTGCACTTCCTAAATACAGAAAAATAATACGTCTGATGTTTCAGTCTAATGGTTCAAGTGTAAAAATTTACTATGATGGAGTAAAGACTAAGCATTGTGCTGATGGCGGAGTATGTCATGAAGATACACCGATCGATTATTCAGACGATCCTAATGAATTGGTTGAGTGATTATTGTTATCGCATACATCTAAAAAAAGTGTGAAATGCTGGTGTAGATGATGAAATTCGAATGATTGAGGAAAAGTTGGTTGAAGAAGGATATATTCAGTTAAGTTAGTAGTTTTTTATGTTATGTTATTAGTGATGGAAGACGATATATTAAAATTTAAAAATGAATTAATGTTCTCGTTTACCATCGATAATGATTATATTAAAGTCTATCCCTGCATGTACATAGCTGCACGTTAAGATCGTCTGATACAGCTGTTAAAACCGGATCTTGACCCTTACTTATATGTAAGATCTCATGTGTACATGCATACACTACCACAAACAAAATGTATATGTATGTACAAGTTCTTAACAACTTCATTCATCAATGTATGCAATCAACTTTCTCCGTTTGAAGGGTATTTTTCTGATGCAACATTTCATCGAATGCATCTAATTCAAAGGTAGACATTATGTCAACTCTCTGAATAACTGTATTCACACGCTTGTTATTAGTTTCACGAATTAGTGTTCTTCACACGTTTAAATTTTAGTTACTATTAAAAGTTTTAGTTTTTTTTCTTTTCTCTTTAATAACAACTGTAACAATGATAGTAGCACGTGAGGTAATTATCGATATTCAATCTTTTAAATATGATAATGATATGTACATCATTAAGGAACTTTCAATAATAAGTATCGATGGTGAAATTCAATTTCATCGAATTTACAAGCCTCTATTCGAATGGGATGTATTATCCAATATTAAAAAACAAGAAAACATGAGGATAATTCAAAACTGTCATTCCATTCCGTGGAATGCAGGAGATTACAATTACGAATCTATTGCCGGTGATATAGAAAATGTGTTGGAAGATTTGGAACCATTGAATATTTATGTTAAAGGAAATGAAAAAATTACCACTATATGGATAAAACTATTTGAAACATCACTTTCAAGATTCAAGATTATTAATTTAGAAAAAGAATTTGGTATACCCAATTTAAGGAAATTAAATAATATGTATAAAGGAATATCAAGAGTTGTAAAATGTGATGCACACACGGATAAAAACATACATAGGTGTTCATTGCAGAATGTATATGTGATGATGAAATGGTATGATGTAAATGTTAGACCTATATTATCATTAGTAAAATATTCTACGTACGACTTGATGCAAAATATTACTGCAGAGATATTAATTAATGTATGCCCTCAAAAAATTTGCGATTTTTACAATAAATTACCTGTAGCACTGAAGAATGATCGACATATTAAACGCTTCTTACCGTGTTTTAAACATCATAGCTATGATATTCCAGATTCTTTTCCACTCAGTGCAGTACATCCCACCTTAATCAAAGATTGTCCGCAATGCAACCATGCAAGTTTGTTCGAATTCCAAAATAACCCGATCAAAGGAGCCAATTTGTGAGCATTGTACGAATCATAATCTTGTAATTTTTCCATCTTTCAATTTTTTGTGATATTTATTTATTTTTTAAATTAATTTTCTTTTATTCTTGTTAATCGTTTGTAAATATATTACATGAATTATATATATATTTTACATTTCATAATTTTTTTTGTGTGCGAATGGAATAATAAAAATAACTTTTTCTTTTTCCTTTAAATGTAAATATTATCTATATTCAGCTTCAATAATGAGTATAAACACTTTTTTTATTGTAAAATCATATGGGTTCTAATTAGTGATGGGCAACTTCGAAATGATTCATTCGAATTATTTGATTGTTCGATGACTTTGAATGCATTCGATTGTTCCATGGTTGCATTTGAAATGTTATTTCATTCGAATAATTCATTCGTATTCACAACAATCATTCGAAATGCTATTTCTCTCGGAAGAATCTAGTCAATGTTTAACGAATACTTCATTCGTTTGTGTTCGGATAGTTTCGGTTTTTATTCGAATAATTCATTCCTATTTGCAACAATCATTCGAAATGTTATTTCTCTCGAAAGAATCTAGGCGATGTTTAACGAATACTTCATTCGTTTGTGTTCGGATGGTTCCGGTTTTTATTTGAATAATTCATTCGTATTCACAAAAATCATTCGATTGTTTTTTGTTTTTTTTTTTTGACGATTATTGGTTGTTTCGATTGTAAAAACATTTTGAAATCGCACATCACTAGTTCTAATACATGTACATAAGAAAATAATAAAAAAACGAGTAACAAATAAAAAAAATAATAAACAGAGATGATAGCAATATGGTGTATTTAGAATTTGCATCATCTAATACCTCAAGCATTGTATGTAGAATATAAAAATGAGTAAAAGTTAAGAAAAACGGTGTAAAAATAGCTATAATTAGAGAGAGTATGAATAAATTTTTAAAAAATAGCAAAAAAAAAAACCCATGTTATTTTCCAGCGGTGTTTGAAATGAAAATTTCTACGTGTATTTAATGTGATAGTTGACGCAGGTGCGAAAATATGTTTAACTTTTTCAAAATTTAATTCTAAAAAACATTCGTGGAAAAGTAAATAAATTAAGTAAACATAGAAATTAGTAGGTATCATATAAAAAATTAAAAACTTATGATGGAACTTAGAATATAGATGAATGAAAAAAAAGTTGTAATTGAATAGATTAATGAAAAAAACATAATAGTCTTTGTGTTTACGTTTCTTCTGTTTTTCTTTTTTTTTTTTCGTTATGTTTAATGCATCATATTGCTTTTTATGTATAGCCTCTTCACTCTCTTGTTTTCAAAAGTATACTCTTCTGTCAATTACTTCTTTAAAAAAACTTTCCGAATTTTAGCATTTATCATATTATATGACATGTACAATAAATTAACAGATTCCATATTGGAGTGTAAAGAAAACTATTTAAAAAAATTTCTGAAATAAAAAATAATATAAAGAAAAAGAAGATTGTGAATCAAAGAAAAAAAAAAAACAGTGATTTTTCATGATATTTTTACTCCCCACCCTGGGGATATTTATTTTTTGTAGAAGTTAAATATTGTTGTAAAAGCAAGTATGATGTTATTTTGTATATTATAGGATGAAAAAAAGAATTAATAATATGTTAATCATTGATTTAAAAATTATATTATCATACATTTCTGGCATCTGATATTTGCATGCGCTTGTATAGAAAGCGTGTATACACATATACACGAATAAAATATAATACATCCATGGTAACTTGCATATTTCTGCTGTTGTCTAAAACCGTTAGAATATTAGGTAAAAGATTGAGTAAGATAAATACGATTTATTTTCCGTAACACATTGTTTAAAGAAACAAAAATAAAAAATAAAATAACATGAGCGATTTAATTTGAATTTAGCAATATTTTTAGAACTAACATGAATTTTTGGTAAAACGCGAAAGAAAAAAAAGAAAGAAAACAACAGTAAAATTTGTTAGTTTTACGGATAAATCAGTATAGTTGTATTTAGCAATGCCTATGCAGTTAATAATCTTTTGTCATTCATTGAACCATGCGCTCACACACATGCCCACATACACGTATACCGGTCTTAATGGTATGTGTATTATCAACTATCTCATTCATCCAGTTTTAAAGCTAATTTTCGGCTTTTTTTATAAGACTGCCTCGAAAAGGATGCTAACGGATATTTCATGTCTGTCACTGCAGTGTAGTTCTGCAATAATAAAGGTACATAATTTATATCACTCTCAGTCTCTTATTCTATAAGCGGATCTCTACCTGTCGTTGCAATTCAACGGTTGTTTCTTATTAGCCATTTCGCACATTTCAAGCATACATACACACACATGTTCACACATATTCACACATATTTACTAACCATTACGCGCATGCAGTGTCGATACATGATCTGCAGGTGCTTCTATAATGACGAAGACTATTCGTAGACGTTCCTGTAGATTTCGAAATATTTTCGTATTGAAAATTTTTAAATGTAAAAAATGAAAAATCTTAGAACGAAACATTGAATAAAAATTTCCTTCATAATCTGTATTCCAAATAATAAGACTCGTACGTTTTCATCAGCTCCCTCCCTCACGTGTAAAAATAATTTAGCTTTTTATTTTCTCTCTCTGTCGTATCAGTCTATTTAAATGATATGAATAATAATAATGAAAATTTTTTTTTTTAAGATAATAAGTGTAAATTGAACGTTTTACGGAAATTTCCATCAAAGTTTGAAATCTATGTATTAGGTTTTGACCGTTTTTCAAATAAATTCGTAGATTTACCATTCATATCGAGGAAAAAATAAAAAAATAATTTTTTCATACTTGTATATGTAAGCATATACACGCATGCATATGCTGAGAGATAAAAAAAAAAAAAAGAAAAAGATTATTTAAATTTAAATAAACAGTTACATAAATTGATTTGATTTCATCCATACAACATATTAACTGAAATAGAATGGAATAATAAATGATGTGTTCGGTACTATAATATCTGCGGTGTATCTAAATAATTTTAAAGTAATTATACGACCATGAAATAAAATAAAATGTATGAAATGTATATTATTACATATTAAAATTCCATACATATATACATACATACATTATAATTTATGTGAAACAATGTAAAAGATTTTGAAATAATAAAAATAAAAAATGCGAGTAAAAGAAAAAAATATGGTTTTATTTCACATATTATACATACTACGCGACAATTGACTTTGGTACATTGAAAGGTAATTATTATGTTCATATTCATCTTTCGTAGGATCTAGACAACTCCAGCTTTCAAATTCCACGTCTTTTATTGAATTTTTAATCCGTATGAATTGAATGTTGACAGTCGTCGCAATCTTTTACTTTGACACAATTTCGAGTACTCCTGTGTAATGTATCACCATCGATATAATATTCTTTATCATGTTCGTGATCGTAGCATGGTAGAAATGATTTTATCGTATCATCCTGTTTTAATCTGTCCGGTAAAAATATATAAATGTCCCCGATGCAACTTGGAAATAATGTAATTATCATTTCTTTGGTGGCTGTAATGAACAACTGGCTTAAATCATTTATATTGAGATTGTTCATAAGCTTCAGCGGACGGATAACGTGATCGTGCCACGTCTTCATCACCATAACATTTTTCATCGCACAATGAAAAATATCATTCTCATAATGGTGCTTACAAGTTACCAGATTGCTTATACCGGAGTATTCTTGATATAAATCATCAATACTAGGTACTCGAAAGACTTTCTCCATATTAACGAGTTCGTAGTCCAAGTCACGCAACAATTCAGACTTTTCGTTAAGTTCCCATAATATAAGTTTTGCATAAGTGGTTAAAATATATACGCGAACCTTCGGTTTTTCAGACAGTATTGTGAATACATCACGTGCCATGAATATTTCTTCCCGACATGGAAATAATGAGGGGTTTTTCAAGTAATGACTCACGGAAGAGCATTGTAAATGAGGCATTTTTGATGCAGACCATGCTCTGCTTGGCTTGTATAGCGTATGTAAACACCTCCCGCCAGACATATCAATCATCGCTAGTTCGGTTACTAGAAAACCATAATCAGAATCCTTATGGAAGCTGAAATCTACAAAATATTCCGCTATATCCATCTGATCTGACAATAATACTGGACCAACGATTTTATGTGTAGAAGATGTTGATTCTGTTGAAGAATAACCACCATCTGATTGCGGTAATTGAAGTGACGAAGACGTATGTGAGTCGCTATCACTTGCAATGTCCTTAATTGATCTTGAGTTGCTGCTTACGTTAACTATATTAACATTCATGATTGAATAATATGTATTTCAAACTTTTCACTAAAAAAATACAGAGAAAAAGAAAGAGAAAAAGGAAAGATAAAAGACAGAAAAAAATGATAGAGAAAAAAAGAGAAAAAACGTAGGAAATTATTTTCTTTAACGTTGACGTAAATTTTTTAATAATGCGTGAACACAGATTCGACAAAATATACATGTTTAACATAAAACTAATACTGACCGCTTGAATGATTCCGTTCGATAGTCTATCTCATTAGCTACCTTTGAATCGGTTGTGGCAGTGGAAATGTTACGTCAGAAAAATGTTGTTCCGTCGGAGAAAGCTGAATATATTTGTATACAAACAAAGTAATCGAGGACTTTGAGTGTATACGCATATGTGAAGGAGTGTGAAAAATATTCTTGTACCGAATAATGGGAAATAGCGTGCGAGCAATGTACAAGTGGTCTTGAAGGTATGCGAGTCATGCAGGTAAAGGTTGTTGCGATGACGAGATATATACCTGCAGAGGTTATTGATTCTTGGAAAACAGGGATTGACGTTCGAAACAATAATATCTTGAAACGATCGATGATGCGGATGAGTTTATTAAATAAAAAAATTATGTTTATAGCGAAACGAATAATATTAAAAATAATTGTGATGTTAATAAATATTTTTTATTGATCGGAGATTTTTCTTTCTCGAAAGGTTAAAATTATTTTTGATAATGTTAAGTGTATATAATGACATGAATGTGTAGGGAAAAGTAATACAGGTACAAAAAAATAAAGATCGTTAATAAAAAAATAAACATATAGAACTGCATGTGGTACATATGCGAGATCAATGTGATATGCTATTGTGTCTAACGTTGAAAAAATGTTCATGATCAATAGGGAAATTCGTAATAGAAGATAATTGTGTGGGAATGTGCGGTACGCTTTCGAGTGAACCATTGATTAATTTTTAGAATCGATAAAATAAATAAAGATTGCGAAAGATCAGTAATTTTAGATGTGTGGGGGCGGGGTAGAAAGAATGAATTTTTAGGATTGAAAAAAAAAAAATGAAAAACATATTCGAATCAATTTTTGAAGAACTCGTAATAGAGTAATATAGAATCTGTGCGGGGGGGTAGATAGTATGCTTTCACAACAGTCTGAATGTTTGCTCGGATTAATTTTTAAAACCTCGGAAAACATACAGAAATACTTACGGACTGAAAATAATCGTAATGAGAAAAATAATAAAATATACTTGGGCTAATTTTGAAAAAAAGTGGTAACGCGAATGAATGACACGTGTGTGAGAATGATGCGTGTGCTTTCGTTGAGGGGCGAGACATCAATAGATTTATTTTTAGAACCGGGGAAAACATACATAAATACTTATGGATGGAAAAGTAATCGTAAGTGAGAAAAAATAATAAATATACTTAGACTAATTCTATAATACTTAGGCTTTGAAAAATTATTATGAACGATAGGGAAACTATCGAGAGCAGAGTGTGCACGGGATCGAATGGTTCGCTTTCGTGGTGGCTAACACTATGGTAGATATAAGCGTGTGATCTGCCAGTGCTAGTGATGTGCGTCGAAATGTTTTTACAATCGAAACAATCAACAATCGTCAAAAAAAAAAAACAAAAAACAATCAAATGATTTTCATTCGAATGATTTGATTCGAATGATTTTAATTTGAATGATTTTAATTCAAATGATTTTGATTCAAATGATTTTGATTCAAATGATTTTAATTCGAATGATTTTAATTCGAATGATTGTTGTGAATACAAATGAATTATTCGAATGAAATAACATTTCGAATGTAACTGTGGAACAATCGAATGCATTCGAAGTTATCGAACAATCGAATAATTCGAATGAATCATTTCGAAGTTGCCCATCACTAGTCAGTGCGCTTTTGTAACGATCGGAGAATAAGGAAAAATTTTTGGAACCGTAGAAAATGAGAAATATACTTAGACTAATTTTATAATACTTACGGACGGAAAAATAATCGTAAGTGAGAAAAAATAATAAATATACTTGCACTAATTCTATGATACTTAGGCTTTGAAAAATTATTATGAACGATAGGGAAACTATCGAGAGCAGAGTGTGCACGGGATCGAATGGTTCGCTTTCGTGGTGGCTAACACTATGGTAGATATAAGCGTGTGATCTGTCAGTGCTAGTGATGTGCGATTTCGAAATGTTTTTACAATCGAAACAATCAACAATCGTCAAAAAAAACAAAAACAAAAAACAATCGAATGATTTTGATTCAAATGATTTTAATTTGAATGATTTTGATTCGAATGATTTTAATTCGAATGATTTTGATTTGAATGATTTTTGATTCGAATGATTTTAATTCGAATGATTTTGATTCGAATGATTGATGTGAATACGAATGAATTATACGAATGAAATAACATTTCGAATGCAACTGTGGAACAATCGAATGCATTCGAAGTTATCGAACAATCGAATAATTCGAATGAAACATTTCGAAGTTTCCCATCACTAGTCAGTACGTTTTTGTAACGATCGGAGAATAAAGAAAAAATTTTCGGAACCGTAGAAAATGAGAAATATACTTAGACCAATTTTTATAATGCTTAGGCATGGAAAAAATAAAAAAATTAAAAAATACATTTGAATGGTATAAAGCAGGGAATAGGGAGCTCACGTTAGTTTTATGCTTTAAATATTATACTTTGGTTAATTTAAAAAAAAAATTACGATATCGCTAACGATCGACATGTGTGTGAGAACGATGCATGCGCTTTTACTTGGTTTAAATCAGTTGTGGCAGTGGAAATATTACGTCAGAAAAATGTCATTCCGTCAGGAATAGTTGGTTACATATGCGCATTGAATAAAGTAGTCATGGGCTTTGAGTATGAGTATGTTTTTGTGTTAGTGTGTACATGTAGGGTGTGAATCTGCAATATGACATAGACTGTAATAGAAAGTATAAGAATGTTAAGATCCGGTTTCAACGGTTGCGTTAGCATTTACGTGTAGCGCTATGAGAGAAGCATTTTCGCTTTTGCGATGTGTGAGATAGAGACTTACCCCCCCCCCCGTACATAATGTATCGGATAAAGAAAAGTTTTACGCAACTGACCGAACGAAAATCTTCGCGATTCCTAGAAATACCGGAACAGTGAAAACCTGTATTTTACCGCGATTCCTGCAGACTGACCACTGATAATATTGATAACAACGAAAATCAATAATGATAATAACTAATTTTACATATGTTACGAACGCTCGTAACCGTATATACATCATTGTGTGTGTGTGTGTGCGTAATCCTCCAAAACTAGTTGCTACCGAATAACGGTAATTTACGTACAAGCAAAGGCATGCATCGACCAATTGATTGACAGGTACAAGGTCACTTGCGATGGCACGTGTACGAATTTACCGCGATGGTGATGATGATGGTGATTTTTACATGTGTGTGCAGACGTATATACACGTACATTTGCATGTGTGTGTATTAATTAAGGGATCGACAATCAAATGGAATGCGGTTCCGCGGTCCGAGACGCTCCGGAAACGGCTCTGGAAGGCCTTAATCAACCGTGGCGGCATCCTTTGAGTTAGAATCGGTGTTTTCCCTCTACTCCTGCGCTATATCTAGAAATACTGCAGGGCAAAACTGTTTTTGCTCAAAGGCACTTTCAACATAGTCGGTCACTCTATGAACCTGATCAATTGTCGAGTGACTATGCCTGAATCCAAATTGAAAATTAGGAATGATATTATTCTCATTGATTACAGAATTTAAGCGCTTCAAGAATAATTTTTCAAAAACTTTGGACATTATCGGCAATATAGATATTGGCCGATAGGATGATGACAATTCCGGCTGCTTTCCAGGTTTTAATATCATTATTATCTTCGCTATTTTCCACTGTAAAGGTACATATTGTAACCGCAATACCGCATTACATATATACGTGAGCAGAATTAATCCTTTACGCGGTAGCTCCTTAATAATTCTTGCTGTGATGCGATCAATTCCAGGGGCTTTTTGGGGATTTAAAGCCTTATCTATAACTGTAGCGACTTCTAAAGGTGAAAAATGAGTAACCGTATGTCGTTTGCTAAATATTAAATTTAGGTTAGCATCTGAGGTAATATTGTTGGGCGTAAAGACAGCGGCCAGATGTTCAGCGAAGACTTTAGCTTTGTCTTCGTTACTTTTAGCCCAGGTACCAAACTCAGTCCTAATTGGTGGTTGATAAGATACCGGCTTCTTCAGGTAACGAGTAACTTTCCAAAGTGAATAATTTGTGTCAATATTTGGTGATAAAGTTTGAACATAGTTATTAAACGATTCTGATTTGGTCCTCTGAATCAGTCTTTTCAATTTCTTACTAATGTGGTTGAAAGTATTTTTATCGTTAACATTCCGGGAAGTCTGCCAGCGCTTCCTAGCTATTCTCCTTTGCCTAACCATAATTCTTACTTCAGCTGCATATGGTATTTCTTTTTCAACGGTTTTTATTTCGGGTGTGGCTTGCACTGCTGACTCCCGAATTTGTTCAGTAAGATTATTTACTGCCAAATCAATATCTCTCGAATTTTTTAACTTAACTTTTAAGTCAATCCTATTTGCAAGAAGTTCTCTAAATAGGTTCCAGTCCGTTTTCATATTGGTTAATCCATCTTTCTTTTTCCTGGCTACTAAGCTAGTTATTGCTAATTGTACTGGTACATGATCAGAACTTAAATCAGTACAGTTCCTAATTGTCATATATTTTTCGGATATACCTTTATAAATAAAAAAATCTATTACATCGGGGATTTTACATATATCTGCAGGCCAATAAGTTGGTTGTCCGGATGAGATCCAATGACAGTGAGTATTCTGCAGAGCTTTCAACAATTCTCTTCCTTTACTGGTGACTAAGCGAGAACCCCATTGGGTATGCTTAGAATTGAAGTCACCACCTAAGATAAATCGATGTCCTAGCTTTGAAATGAGATCTACAAACATCTCTTCTTTTATTTTATGCCTAGGCGGACAATAGATCGCTGCTACATTAGTTATTACATTACCAATTTTCCCAGTAATAATTGCAGTTTGAATGTGTTCTGTGCAATATTTACTATTTTCCCAATGAGTGACATTTTCTTTTATCAAAACAGCTGAACCGCCATGCGCTTTGCCGTCTGGATGATCACATCTATATATAGTATATCCTTTAACTTTAATGTAAGATTTGGGTGTTAAATGAGTTTCAGAGATCAGTGCAATATCGACATAATTTTCATGAAGGAAAAACTCCAACTCCTCTTTTTTAGGGAGCAATCCATTTGCATTCCAAGTTATGATATTAGTGTACGTATTCATTTTGCCTTTTTACGCTTGGGGCTCACAGGAGGAGATTTTGACTCAAGTTTTAGCAGCCGATTACCAATTACCTGTAGTTCATCTGTAATAGTAGCAATCATTGCTAATATGTTACCTAGCTGATTTCTAATTTTATCGTTCTCAGAGAGATCAGTTAATTTTTCCTGCGGCTTAGGCAATGCCTGAGTTTGCGCTTTAACATCAGATTCTGATTTGGCCACCTGCGAATATGATAGTTCTGGAACAGTATGACAGCTTTTGCCCGCATTGGATATATCTTTGCCAGATTTTATCCTATTAACAGCAGAGCTTTTTGCACCATTCTTTCGGTTTAATATTTCTTGATAGACTGAGCACCCTTTCCAGTTAGCTGTGTGTTCACCACCGCAGTTCGCACATACAGGTTTGCTTTTTTTAGGTTTTTTGCAGTTTTCAGTGATGTGGTTACCTGCACACTTAACACACTTAGGCTCCCTTCCGCAGAAGTTCCTTGAGTGTGAGAACTTCTGGCATCTTTTGCATTGAATCACTTCTAAAGATTTGGTACGTGGCGATTCAATTTTCACTTGACAATGAAGCATATGCGTAATTTCAAAAACATTTACATTATTTTCTTTTATTTCAAGTTCCACTCTATGTAGTGGCAGGCTAATAACAGATTTCTTGTCGTTAATCTTCTTTACAATTTTAATATTGGTGACACGTCTTACTACATGCCCCAAGTTTTGGAGCTCCTCTTTAATCTCCTCAGGATCAGTAGAATGGTGTAAGTGTCTTATTATAAATACATAGGGCTTGAGAGATTTCAGTTGGTAAGTATGAAAGCCAACATTACCAATAGTATCAACTAGGGTAGGGTCTAGCTTAATTTGGTTTAATAGGTTTATATATGTTCGGTATGTTTGCTCATCTGCACATTGTATTTTCACCTCGTCATTACTAAGATTCTTCATCACTGAACTTTCTAGGCATTTACCTTTTGAAAGATAATCCATGAATTTAGTAATTTCTTTTATGCCATTGATAAATATTGGCGGAATTTTTAATTTGTACTCAACTTTTGCAGCCAAATTTGCTGCGTTATTTAAATTAGTATTATTTGATTCAAGTCTTACGCCCGATTTCACATTAGCAGATTTAGTGCTGACAGTATTATCGGATTCACCAGTTAGATCAGAGATCCGTTGTTGCAGCGAACCGATCGTATTTTGCAACGTCTTTATTTGCTGCTGCTGTAACAAATACATCTGATTCAACTGCTCGTAGGTAGGCGTAGACTCCGAAACCGGCATTTCGCCATCGGTAGTGTCTCCGCTGCCTGAACTCATAATTCAGTACGCGAGTGTGTTTACATCATCGATGAAACGCCGCTGTAGTAAATATTACGCGAGATAACTATTTACTGATAAGAGAACAATTGGAAATAATAATCGGAACAGACTCACCGATGTATCTCCGAAGAAAACAAAAGTAAACGGAACGCACAACAAACAACTGTTACATAAACTGATAACGCCATATTGTCCATATAGATATTTTGCTTCCGTCTACCTCTATTTCTATTATTATGCTTTCTGCAGTATTCATGCCTTTTGCTACTTCTTTTGCACTTATTCTTTTTTTTATATAAATTATTATCCCATGCTTTACCTTCTTTTCTGATAAATTGTGTATTTTCTCATATCCTTCCATTTCGTATAAATTTACTTCGTTTTGTTTTATATTTACTTCCCCTAGTATTAGTATGTCTATTTCTCTTCTGGCACATCGTAATTCTATTTCATTCCAATTTTTCCTCAATGATCTTACATTTATATATACAATTTTTAAGTTCACGTTTTCCATTTTTTTTTTTTTTTTTAAATATATATATTATTTTATTTTATTTATCGTTCTTAATGCACACACGTATCACTCTGCCTCTTTCAAACACGCTATACTCCGCGAACTAAACATGTATCCTTATTCTTATCAGTACTATACGCTGCGAGGCAGAATATCTTATCACAGTTTGCATGTGTCTTTACATGTACAGCATTTACTCGCGCACACGCCGACTTAACCGATAACACACACGAAAAGCTTGAATAAGAAGTGAAGTATACTAAAGTATCGTAATTGCGCTCGATCTGTAACAAAAGAAATGATAAGATTTATCGAATAAGAACGGTTTTGCCGCCACCGCCCGCAGAACCTTATAATTACCAATACGTCTCCGGCTTTGTATTTGCACAAATCAGTTTGTGCATACTCACGATTAGCTGACACTTCGCTCTCAAATTCGATCACTACTACTACCACCTCATTCCGATTCATTGCATCTCATCCTTTTTCGCGGCCGGAGTCCAACAGATGCCACACACTAACACCACTTGTATCATTATCTCCAAATGCAACATCGAGATTCGCTCCGCACACGTCTTTCCTCTCCACATACCAATTTCTACCTACAGTTTCCGAACCGCGATTTACTCCTACCCTTTCAGACCACTCCGCCAGTAGATACACCTCATCATTCCTACTCAGCCGGCTACGTATAACGATGCATACACACAGACATACCACCAACACCACTTGTAGATGTACTACGACACACTTGAAAGTAAATTCCATGCTGTCGCATTCGAGCATTGTATATGCACTTCCTTGTTTGCAGTTATAGTACACACTCACACCTACATATATCGAACCATATTCTTTTAGTCGAGTACAACGAATTACAAATAATGCGAATATATTACATAAACACCGACTTTTCCCGTGTTCTTTCACTCTCTCACCCGCAGTTTCCATTCGCTTACCCGCTCGCACTGATATATACATACATTTACTTAATAATCGTTTCTTACACGCTTTATCCCATACAGCTTGTATCACACATCCCACCGTTACGCACATTTTTCGTTTATCTACTTATAAATAACGTTTTTTTTTTTTTTTTTTTTATTTAGTTAATGTTACTATTACATTATGATAATTTATTTACATCTTCTTCATTTTTTATTTGCGTTATCGGATCGTTCTGTCTCTTGCGAACAAATATCTTTCCTCTTTTTGCCCATACGTATGCATATCCCTTTTCTCTAGCCTTTTGCTTGGCCTGCCAGAGTAGTTGTTTATAATATTTCGATAGATTTTCATTTATATAAATCTGCAGCGGACTGGCTTCGTTTCCCGTTATTTCTTTATCATAAACTTTCTCCTTTCGTCTACTTTCCATTAACATTTCTACTGCTCGCCTTGTTGTTTTTGCGATTATCGGCTTTGGTAATTTCTGATTTTTACTTAGTATTCTGTGACATACTGCAATTTCCTCTCTTTTAATTTCTACATCTAGCTTCTTTGCTATTTTTATTATAATTTCTGGAATGTTCTCGTTTGGCCTCTCTGTTACTCCGTGGAACTCTATGTTGTCCCTCCTACCGTACTGTTCTAATTCGTTCACCGTGTCTCTCAGCGATGCGATTTCCTGATCCTTCTTTTTTAATTCCGCGGCTAGTGAACTTACTTGTTCCCTTAGAGCTTTTACCTCTGCTATTAATGAATCGTTGGTTTGTACGATATCGTCGTTTTTATCGGAAATGTACTGCAGGAATTTTTTTATGTCGAGCATGTCTCTTTTTAACTCTCGTACATCATACTCTTGTATGTCCAAATCATCTTCTTCCTCCTCTTTCTGGTAACTTTTGTGTTTGGTCGTCTTTTTTTTGATTGGTTCAGCGCTACTGGTACTGTAACTACTATGCTGCCTTTTTGCTTCTTTTGTGGTAATAATGGTTACCGGTTTTGCTTTTTCTTTTGGCATTGTTTAATATGCTTCTCGATTTATTATGTAATAATAGATAACAATCTTACTTGGCTTGTTTAATGTTTCGACGTAGTTGCTGATGTTGAACGCGTTATCACTGAACTTCTTATTACCATTACACTAATAATTTATACACTTCTAAATAATAACATTGTCACTAAGAGTAGCGATCTCGTTAATGAAATTTTCGAATCTAATAACAATATCGCCAATAATAATAATAATAATAAAGACAATCTTAACGTAAGGAAAGCTGAAAATAATGAGATTAATAATACAAATAACAAAGATAACAGCAACAATAATGAAGGTAACTTCGCTCACAATAACATTCCAACTTCACGTAACGTCGATCTTTTCCTTAGCACCTTCACCGGTTCTATCCAAGTTATGCTTGAATCTCTTTCCGATAAAAATATCGGTAGTCTGCATCCTTTTGCAGCTGCTAAATTTTTATTTCGCAAGACTACTGCAATTAAGGAAATCGTGCGAGCCGGCAGGAATAGGCTCCGGTTATTTTTTACCGATATCTCCGCGGCTAACAAATTTCTGTTAGATACATTTTTTCTAGAAGAGCACCAATTTAAAGCTTTTATTCCTAGTTCTCTCCTCTTCTCATTTGGTATTGTTCGAGATATTCCGGTGATTTCCCTGAAGATGATCTCCTTAATGATGTCTCCTCGTTGGTTCCTGTTGTTTCTATACGGCGTCTTAAAAAAAGGAAAGAGGATAAACTCTGTCCCATTCCTTTAATCGAAATCAAATTTCTTTCCAATAAAATTCCTGATTTTGTCCATTTCTTTCATCTTCGTTGTCCGGTTGAACCTAGTGTCAGACTTCCCATCCAGTGTCGTTCTTGCTTCCGCTTCGGACACACAGAAAAAATGTGCCGCGGCAAACCTAGATGTGTTAAGTGTGATGACTCCCACCAAGCTAATGAGTGCTCTAGTTCCCCTTTACCATTAAAATGTCTCAATTGTGAAGGTGCTTATGATTCAACTAACCGCCAATGCCCAGTCTTTCTCGAACAACTGGAATTAAAAAAAATTATGGCATTTGAAAATATATCCTTTAGTGAAGCCTACCAACTAAAAAAGGAAAATCGTACTTCGTCTGCGTTTTCTTTCGCTGATATCGCCAACAGAAAAATAAATCCTAATGTCTCCCGTGCCAGGTCTAATAATTTATCTTCCAGTTCTTCTCCTTCGTCGTCTCTCTCGCTGCCTAAATTAATGCCTCGTCCTAAATCGCCCACTTTTCACAAATTTTCTTCTCCGAAACCTCACTTCAATTCTCCTTCACAATTTCCTAATCTCCCTTCTAATCGTTTTCCTTCTCCTTCTAATGGGTGGGCTCTTAATAGATCCGCCTCCTTCTCTGGCAATTCCACTCCCAACAAAAGTAGCCACTCCGCACTTAGTACCGTTAATCCTTCTTCCTTATCGTCCTCTAATTCTCCTCCCACTACTTCCTTCCCATTAGTTTCCTCCCTATCCGAAAGTTTCTTGGAGCTTTTGGCATCTAAAAACATTGCCTTTTCTCCTTCTCTTGCTGAATCTTTACCGCTTTTCTTAGCTAATTTTATCAATCTTAATTAATTATGTTAGTTTTTAATTATTTATGTACGTATCATGTTTCTTTTTCCACTTACTGTAGTATCTCTCTTCTCCTTTCTCACCAGTATACTTACGTTCAGTATCTCACCTCTCCTTCCTTATTCCCTCCCTCCAGCTCTATTTCTTTGTTTTTTTTAATTTACTCAACAATGCCATGATTAAGATTCTTCAATGGAACTGTCGCAACGTTCGGGCAAACAAATCAGCCCTTGAAAGTTTGCTGGATATTCATGATATCCATGTAGCTTTTCTATCTGAAACATGGCTCACAGATTCAGTAGATTTCTCCGTCAGAGGCTTTCAGATAATTAGATGCGATCGCGAGGATGGCTATGGAGGAGCTGCCATTCTGGTTAGAATGGGCATTCCATTCACCACCCATAGCATTAACCTTCCAAACATGTCTAGCCCTTCCCATACTCCAAATTTTGTTTACATTTCTATCCCTTCCTCATTCACTAAATTACGCCACCCTCTTAACTTGCTCTCTGTATACATTCCTCCCTTATGCAACCTTAAAGATCTTTATTTACCATCTTTTTTTGATTCCCTTCCTCATCCGTTTATTATTGGCGGAGACTGGAACGCCTGCTCTTCCGCCTGGGGTCTCTCATCCCAAAATCGTAATGGTTCCCTCCTTCAATCTTTGTTATTAGCCCATAATTTTGTCATTCTCAACGATGGTTCCCCTACATATTTTAAAAACGCTTCCACTTTCAGTTCTATTGATCTTACTTTCTGCTCTCCTAATTTAAGTTGGAAATGTTCATGGAGCACTCTGGACGGGACTTTTGGCAGTGACCACGTCCCCATAATTGTCTCTGTTCATGTTGCCGCTTCATCCATTCAACACAACACTTCCGTCACTCCTCGCTGGACCCTTTCGAAAACTGATTGGTCCAAATTCCATTCTTTTCTTGAATCCTCGACTTTTTGTTTCAATCCTAACCGTGATCCTATCCCTCAGTATCAAGAGTTTATCCAGTTGATTTCTTCGGCTTTATCTTCTTCCTCCCCTCCTAAGAAGAGTCCCACCGGAAATACCAGGCGTATCTATCCGTCGTCTTTGTGGTTGAATGCTGATTGTTCGTTAGCTTACCAATCTAGTTTGTCCGCATTTCGCACCTTTCGCTCTAATCCTACCGTCGTTAACTTCTTGACATACAAACAAGCTAATGCTAAATCAAGATATGTTTGCAAAAAGGCAAAGAAAGCGTCTTGGGCTGCATTTTGCGCATCCTTTTCCAGATGTATTCCACTTTCCCGAATTTGGAAGTTGGCAAAAGCTTTTCAAAATTCACGATCTACCAGTCTTTCCTATGTGGATCTTTCAGCAGATAAACTTTCCTCCTTCGTTGATGGCGTAGCCCCCCCTTATGATCCTTCTGCCGAGGAAATAAATCCTTCTTCGCATAGTTCAAACTATCCTCCTCACTTCTTAACCTCTCCTTTTACTATTAGCGAGCTCTTTGCAGCTTTTCCTAAAAATATAAACTCATCTCCAGGCTTAGACGGAATCCCTTATTCTGTTCTTAAAAATCTTCTTAAACAATTCTATGGAATCCTCTTAAACATTTTTAACTCTATCCCCTTTTCTGGCTATACGCCTCCCACATGGAACTCCTTCAAAATTATCCATATTCCAACGGATAAAGACTCTTCGGATTTTCGCTGCATTTCCCTCGCTAGCTGTCTTAGGAAACTATTCGAATCCATGTTAAACAAACGTCTTGTTTGGGGGGTGGAGAATAATAAGGTATTCCCTAATAATATGTATAGATTTCGTCCTGACCTTGGTCCTTCTGATTGTGTTGCCTCTTTCCTATACTATATATACAAATCATTCATCCAAAAAAGTTTCACTCTGGCCGCTTTTGTTGATGTCTCAAGTGCCTTTGACAGTGTTCATCTTCTAACTCTCCAAAATAAAATGTTCTCCATTAATTTACCTCCTCATTTCACCTTCCTAATTATGAAACTCTTTCAAAATAGAACCATTCATTTAAGTTCATCCGATGAGTCAATTATACGAAGAGTTTTCCACGGTCTTCCACAGGGGTCTTGTCTTAGCCTCACTCTCTTTAATATATATACTCTAAACATCGTTTCACTTCCTATACCTTCTTTCTCTCTGATCTTTGCTGATGATATACTCCTTTATACAGCCGCTTCTAATACCCCAGAAGCTCGTCACAAGCTGCAGGAGTCCTTACGTATTCTGGAATGTTTCTTATCAGAAATCCATCTTAATTCTCATGTACTACTTTTACTTACCGCTCCTACAATCCAGCATTAATCAACGTATCGATCAATAACCTGCGTCTACCCTTTATTACCTCCTTCCGACATTTAGGAATCTATCTCAATAGTCGACTATCCTTCTCAGAACACATAAATTATCTTCATTCATCTACACTAAAACGGTTAAATATCTTAAAGGCTTTGTCTTCTTCCAATTGGGGCGGAGATCCTGTAGTACTCCTCATACTCTATAAATCTAGTACCCGCTCTAGGTTTGATTACGTTAGTTTTCTTTATGGCAACGCATCCCAGTCTCTTCTCTCAGAATGCAGCCCTCCGCTTATGCCTTGGCGTTTTAAAATCCAGCCCTATTCCGGTGATCCTGGCTGAGTCTGGTGTTCCTCCCCTCTCCCTTCGTAGATACTATCTTGCCTACCGGTTCCTCATCAAGCGCCTTCCTATCTCCTCAAATAATCTTATTGATTCATACCATTCCCTACTGCAGGATTGGCGTTTTGCCCCTAGTAAAATCCCCATTCTCTCCCAGGTTTCCGCTCGTCTATTTAAGTTTGCTCCTTTTGTTATTTCTTTTGATAAATTCCCATATTTTCACTTCAATTTTTTTGACCTTATTCATCCTCCGACTCTGTTCTCCTTGCCTCCTGGTTTAAAGTCTCTTCCCCCCTCATTATCTATTAACGAATTTAACCAGTTAGTAACATCGGCGTTCCCCGACCATATGCTTGTCTATACTGATGGATCTAAAATGGCTCACGAGATGGGTGCATCGATCTTCATTTCTGCGCTTAACCACTCAAATGTATTTAAATTACCATCATTCTGCTCTAATTAGTATGCAGAGTAGTTTGCAATTCTACGCGTCATTAAATTCACTAGTTCTCTTACTGTCCAAACAAATTTTCTTTTGATATCTGACTCCAGAAGCGTTCTTGATTGTACTTCCTCTCCCTATATTCATCCTTCTTCGGACCCAGTCATCTTACATATTCGATCCTTAATTTCTGTCCTCTCTCGCTCACGTTCATTGCATATAAGATTCCTGTGGGTCCCCAGCAATGCTGGGATTCATGGTAATGAGAAGGCTGACTACCTTGCTCGTTCGGCTTTGACTTTCGGGCGTCTTGTCCGACGATTTCCCTCTTCCGAATTGCTAACTATAGTAAAAAAATTCAATTTGAAAATTGGAAATCTTTGTATGGTCCTTCCTTTACAAATCCGCGGTCCTTATATTTGTCTATTCAATCCTTTCCACCCTCACACCCTTTGTTCCTGGACTTCCCACACCTTCGTCGTTCTACTATATCCTCTCTTTGTCGCCTTCGCTTTGGTCACAGCTGTCTTCCTGCTTCTCTTTATCGGTTTTCTATTACTTCCCTTCCCCTCTGTCCATTATGTGTAGATAACACACTCAATTGTGACGCTGATCACATTTTCTTTGAGTGTGCATCTTTGTCTTCCGAAAGATTGGTACTATACTCAGATCTACTATCCCTTAATATCCCCACGCCGTACTGTGCTTCCTTTATCCTCGCCTTTCCTTCACTGTCTGTTGTCCCTGCTATTGCTAAATTATTGTCTTTAATCCGCGACCGTATAAACATTTAAGCAAATCCCTCATCCTTTTCTTATCTTAAGATTTTGGTTCTCCCGCCGCCTTCACATGGTGCATTGTGGGCCTCTTTGCTCGGATGGTGGCCATAGTGGAACTGGGTCAAGGTGGTGCGGATTTTCCGCAGTTAGTATGAACGCTGCTCTATTTGGCGATCATGCTGCCCTCTTCCGATGTGGAGTCACTTTCCTGTTTATCCTTAATATATCGTAAGCTCGTCGTCCGCAGATGCCTTTTGAATAATGGATAATCAATTATTTTGCTTTTCTGGATGGGAATTACGAGCACTGCTTTGCAGTCGCAACCGTAGGCAAATAGCGATGTTTTGTCTCTTGCCTCATCGGGCACTGTGGGCACTGCATTGCAGTTGCGGCCATATTGTTGATGATGATCTTTTTGTGGGCGCAGCCCAACAATCGCAGACATAGATAAAAATACTTTTCTTTTTATGCTGGTCACACGTTTAAATATAGATAATATATGATAATGAGGTATAACGGCTAACAGGACATGAGAGCTTTCCTTTCCTTTAAAATATCCTGTATAATTTTTTGTTTACACATTTATTTCCCTTCGGACTGCTAATTGCACGAGTTCTAGTATCGATCTTTTTGTGATTCCCTTGTTATCTCTCCATAATAGTTCTGGCCGTTTCCACCTTCCCCAAATAACTTTCTTAGTGTCCTCAACTTCCTTTTGTCCTACGTTCTTCCTTCTTGATGGGTAATCGTCCGTAGCTGACAAGCCCAATAAAAAAGTTAAAAAAAAAAAAAAACAAAAAAAAAAAACATACATATGTACTGAGTTTTGAAATGTCGCAAGTGATGGGAAATTTCGCATTAGATGCGATGCCTAGACAATTGTTCAGCTGCGCAAATTATTGAATATAAATGGATATATCTTTTGAAGTCGCGGGCTTATCCTTTTTTCCTCGTCGTCCGAACATCGTCGTGATCGATGGGTAATCGTTTCTCGCGCGTTGATGTTTCTTCAATGGCACCCGAACTAGTTTAAACTTTAATTGAAGAGAGCGAAAGTTCCCATCTAATTAAGTTTATTAGGTGCCATTAATTCTGTTTTGCAATTTGTAAATGTGGTATAAAATTGTTAATCATAATTTTTTTAATACAAATGAATATTATTTTTACGGCTTTTAAACTCTTGTATTGTAAATTTATTAAATTTGTTGAATTTACTAGTTCCTAGTTGTTCCATATTACTCTCGATAACCGCCTCCGCAATTAATTTCTTGGGAGTAGGAAGTAATATAATTTGACGTTTATCTGGGGGGAAGGGGGTGAACGTCAAAAGGTACTTGAAGCGTAAAATATAGAATTATATAGCACTATTTAGCCTTTCAGAACCGACACCTGCCCACACCTGCTCGCGGTGTCCTCTGCATATTACTTTATTTAAACGAACAGTTGAAAAATTAACTTCTCAGCATAGTAATTTAATAAATAGTAACAAATGAGGAAGTTGGTTTAAGTAATAATATTCAAATTTAACTATATAGAAGTTCGGAAAACAAACAAGTACAATTACAAAAATTTTTAAATATTTATTGGTACTAAAATGTTTTAGTCTACATGATATAATTAATCCTAAAAATCTAGGACTAAATAGCGTTGATTTATTGGAATTTATTTTTTTTGCAGTACAATATGATGACACTGCGTGATGCGTGAAAAAAAAACTGGACTAAAAATATTTGTTTTGGAATTGTTGTTGTTTTGAATTTAAAATTATAGTTATCTTTAACTTAACATACGAAATCATCAGCGCATGAAACATCGTGCTTGACTGAACTTGTTTTTATTTTACGGTCCTAATACTTTAGGCGTGTATTATCATGAATTGTAGTCCCTAAACATCAAAAACTTTTCGAATTTGTTATCTTTTCTGTATTCTGCAGACCTTAGTGTGCAGATTAAAAAGAAAATTAATATGGTACCTCGTATATAGAACCGGTTGTGGTATTTTCTAATAAAATAGTTCTCGTTAGCTGTGGATTTTTTTTTCTATTATCTAGTTTTTTTTTTTTTTTTTTTTTTTTCCCTCATTCCCAATACTTTGGGCGAGGTCATTTATTTTTAATAATATTACAATTTTACTTATTACTATAATGTTCACAACAGGCCCCATCCAATTAAGTTTTTGGTTGCCTGCGATCCCATTTTACAATCGTGTACTGATTATTTCTTATTATAAATACTTAATACTAATTTATCAAGTTTTGCTTTCGGTGTGTAATTTCTTCAACAGTAAATTTATTAAATTCATTAAAGAGGTTTGTAACTAAATCTGTTGCGTATAAGTTGTTAAAAATCTTATTATTGTGATTACAGCCATTTAATATATGTCCTACATTATCTGTGAAATTACATCTTTTACAGTTTTCATTGTCTGTAATTTTAAATTTATATAAATAAATTCCAAAATTACCGTGTCCGGATATGAACTGCACGTTAAAAAAATTTGGTACAAAGTCATTATTATTCATTCTGTCTATGATATTGGGAAAAAAATGTCTAGCTAGTCCATTATAGTTATTCCATATCTCCTGATATTTATTAATGTAGTGTTCATTTAAAATTTTCTTAAATTGTTTTTCTTTTAACAATTTATTTTCATATTTATAATAAGGAAAATTATATCTAACATTACTAAATCTATGGTTAATCTCAACTTTATTTTTTATTAAAAATACATTTATATGTTTATGCAGTTCGTATTCGATAGGTAATATGCCTGCGATAACTATTGCGGCCATATAGCTGGTAGTTCTATACGCTTTTTTTTTTTTTTTTTTTTTTTTTTTTTTTTTTTTTTTTAAGGTGCCATATACTACAACTTGGGTCAGAGGCACCGGGGCTATTTTGTTAAATTAATGGATATATGTTTGTTGTTTTCAGAAATTGTATGGTCTTTTTATGTTCGTCTGGGCTGTCGGAGAGTGCTGTGCGTATTGATATGTTGTGATCCGGATGATATTTTCGAAGTGGAATGCACGTTGTTAGTATATGATCGATTGTTAAAGGCTCTTGTCCGCAGTGGTAACATGTGGGCTGGGGTTCATTTTTCAATATGTGACCGTGAGTTAGTGCAGTGTGTCCGATTCTGAGCCGAGTTATTACCGCCTCCTCGCGTCGGGATGGGATGCATGTTTTCCACGGAGATGTGTTTGATTTGATGTTTCGGAGTTTGTTGACGGTAGAGATGCGCTTCCAGTTTGAGTCCCACGTATCGTGGAATACACTTTTGATGTTGCGTATTTGGTCTTGAATTGGAATCGGAATTGCTGGTACTGGGAACATCCTCGCTGCTTCCTTCGCGGCAGTGTCTGCTTCTTCGTTTTCCTTGATGTTAGAATGTGCTGGGATCCAGCATACGACGATTTCCTGTATATGACGGTGAGTTGACAAAAGAATATCCTGGGCAATCGGGTGGTTAACTTTTGTGTGATCAAGGTTAATGTTTTGAATGGCGCAAAGGGAGTCAGTAAAGATAACTATTTTCGGTAGGTTTAAATTAATAGCCAAATTGGTTGCCAAGTTTATTGCTGTTAGTTCTGCTGATAGTACGGAAAATTCAATTGGTAATGAATATCTTACGGTGACGTCTTGGTGTATTACGGAACAGCCGACGCCTTCGGCTGTTTTTGATGCATCGGTGTAGAATTTTTCGTATGGGTCAAGTGAGGCCATTAGTGTATCGTAGGTGCTTTGTTTTAGCATCATATTTTTGATGTGCAGTGCTAATGATGTGTCCGTTTTTAAGTTTATTGACACGTTTGGCGGTATCGACGATATTATGCGATGGTCGATTTGTTCCGATTGATTAAGGTTCAAGGAGCGGATGATGTTTGCGACATGGGATTGAAATAATCCAGCGGAGTGGCGAAGATAGCGTGATGAATTTGCTTTTTGTAACTGTAGTGGATGTTTTTTCCCTTTGAGATATGTGTCAAGTTTTATTGTTAAGTATTCTCTCCGCAGTTTTAACGACCATTCACCAGCCTCAGCCAAAATGCTGACCGTTGGGCTGGTGTGGAAGGCTCCGATTGCCAATCGAATGGCCGAATGATGAATGGAATCCAAGGTGCGCAGAATTGATGGTTTCGCCGTTCCATAGATTGGAGCACCATAGTCTAAGCAGGGACGTATCATTGTTCGATAGATTTTTAGTAGAGTAGCTCTATCCGCTCCAAAAGTGCTGTGAGATAGTTTTTTTATTAAATTTAATTTTTTCAAGCATTGTTGTTTTAATTCGTTTATATGGTGTTTCCAAGAAAGTGCGTCATCGAATGTTAAGCCAAGATATTTCACGGTTTGAGTTTGTGGGATTTGGATGTTATTTAATGTAACGGTTAGAGCTTTGCTGCAGCTTCTTAGTTTGCAGAAGTGAATGCATTTCGTCTTTGATACGGAAAATTCTAGGCCATTCCGTGTTGTCCACTCATATGCTTTATTTATTGCGTTTTGTAGTCTTCGAATACCGGATTGGAGATTTTTACAACCAACACAGATTGCGAAGTCGTCTGCGAACAGTGTTGATGATATCGATGTTGGAATGGATGCTGTTAGGTCATTTATTGCGATGATGAATAATGTTGGGCTCAGCACGGAACCCTGTGGAACTCCGTTTTGAAGAGGTTTTAATGCGGATATAGCTCGGCCGATTCGTACTCGGAAGGTGCGTTCAGATAGGAAGTTTTCTATGAAGTACATTAAATGACCTCGGAAGCCCCACTTGTACAGTGTTACGATTGCTTTTCTTTTCCAAATCCGGTCAAAGGCCTTCGTTATATCAAAAAAGACGGCTAGGGTATGTTTGCGTAGTGCGAAGTTGCTCTGAATGAACGTTTGTAGGTGGATAAGATGATCGACTGTTGAGCGTGATGGTCGGAAGCCACATTGTATTGGAGATAACAGATTTCTATTTTCTAGTTCCCAGATTAGTCGTTTATTGATGATTTTTTCGAGAATTTTGCATAAGACTGAAGTTAAGGATATTGGCCTGAAATTATCTGCTTGCGACGGATTTTTGGTCGGTTTTTGTATCGGTATTATTATTGATTCTCTCCACTGCTTCGGGAAGGATCGTGTTGTCCATATGTGGTTAAACAGGTGGAGTAGTTTGTCGTACATGCACTCTGGTGCTTTTTTTAGGAACTGAATGTGAATACTATCAGCACCGGTTGCCGAGTCCCTCATAGAATTGACTGCGCTGGTAATTTCATTTTTCCTTATAGGGGAGTTGTAGGTTAGGTTGTTAGCTGTTTCGAATTTTAAATTTCTAGATTCCATGCTCTGTTTTATTTGTAATGAGGACAGTGGCAATTTGTTGTCACTTGATATGTCTTCAAAATATAGCGCAAATTGTTCTGCTATTTGTTCTGGTTTTGTGTATAACTGATCGCCTACTGAAATTGAACTTGGTATTCGAGGAGAGTAGGTTTTGTTGAGTGACCGTATTTTATTCCACATTTGTTGAGACGGGGTTCTTGCAGTTAACGTAGAAGTGAATTCGTTCCAACTTTTCTGTTTTTCTTGCTTTAGGGTCCATCTGGCTTTCGATCGAGCATGCTGGTAGGTTATATGGTTTTCAATTGTGGGTGTTCGTTTTAGTTTTCTGAGTGCCTTCCTTCTATTTCGAATGACTTCTGTGCATTTTTCGGACCACCAGGGAACAGGAATTCTGTTTTTAGGTAATGGTTTCGTTTTCGGGATAGCTTGATCAGCGCATTGAAGAATTTGATTGCAGTAAGATGTAACAAAAGCGTCAGTGTCATTAAAGCTTTCTATTTTTGTGTTATGTTGGCATAATTGTTGGTATAGATTCCAGTTTGCTTTTTTGAGGTTAAATTTTGCATCTGTGTTCGATGCGGTGTTTTTTGTGTGTATAATTATGATTAATGGATAGTGGTCGCTTCCTCCCATATCAGAGTGCGGATAAGCATCTATTAAATGCGCGATCTGACTTGAGCTTAGGATGAGATCAATGGTGCTCCATGTCCTATGAGTAGCGCTGTAATGTGTTGGCTCTTGCGTGTTATGTATTGTTAAATTAAAATTTTCTATAATTTCTATCAATAATTTGCCTCTTTTGTCAGTTTTGTTTCCTCCAATTTCTTCACTATGTGAGTTGAAATCGCCTGTGAATATGAATGGTGTTGGGAGGCTACATAATAGTTTTGTATAATCGCTTTTTTCTATTTTAGTGTACTGGGGAATATATATTGTACATATTGTTATAGCTGGCTCGGTGTTTAGACGTATCGCTAGAGTTTGTAGGTGATCAAGGTTTAAGCTTATTTCGGTATAACTTGCATTATTTTTTATTGCTATAAGAATTCCACCGTGTGCTCTTGTTTGGTTGTTTAGGCTATTGTAAATGATATTGTAATTTTGAAGGTGTACCTTTTGATTGGGGTGAAGGTGTGTTTCCTGAATGCATAGTACTGTTGGGTTATATGTTGCTATGATAATTTTAAGCTCTTGGAGGTGGGTGGCGACGCCGTTACAGTTCCAATTTATGATAGAAATGTTTTGTTTTCCCGAAGCCATTCTTTTATTATTTAATTTTATGCTTGTTAGTTACTGTTGTGTGGTGTTTTCAGTTTTTAGCTTTTTAATGATTTTTGTGAATCTCACTTTCATTGAACGGTTTTTCTGTAGTAGTTTGTAATTGTCTTGCAGCATTTTGATTAGCTTAGTCATCTCTGAGGTGAATTCCAATGCTAATTCAGGAATATTGGGATGGCCTTTACACATGTCGATAAATACGCAGAAGTTTGCGTATGTAAGCGGATATTTGTTTTCATTGCTTTTAATGTTTGCTTCGAGAGGTTTGAGTGTTTGTTTTATCGACTGGGTATTGCCTAGGTCATTGCTGCCTTCGAAATCTGATAAATCTACAGATGAGTTTTCATCCGCTTCCGAGTTTATGTCATTCGCTTTTTCATCAGGCTGTGTTGTCGGTTTGGTCTCTTCCGCATTTGAATCTTTGGAGTCCCTTTTTTGTTTCTTCTGTTGTTTTTGGGTCGTGGCTGAAGTAGTTGCAGTTTCTGTTTCGGATTTGGCGGTGGAAGAGTTATTAGATAATTGTCTTTTAAAATTTTCTGCGCGTGTTCTGTCAGAACTGTCGCTTTGGTTTATTTGCAGTGGAATATTTGTAGCAGTATTGTGGGTGATGGTTTGAGTGCGATGATCGGATTCGTCCGCGTTGCTGTTTGGAAGAGGAGGAAATGAGTCGTCTGATGTTTTTTGTTGTTGTGTAAATGTTGACGATTCTGAGCATGATGGCTGCGATTTGATTACTGATTGTTTAGGATCCTCCGATGTTTCATTTCGAGTACAGTTATCGGCTTTGTGGCCGGAGAGGTTGCATTTGAAGCAGATTAAATCATCCGCCGAGAGAAATATACGGTAGCTATGATCGTTTGTATCCAACGTAAAGGAGCTCGGCAAATTTAGTTCTTCGAAGTTGGTAATGTATACTTGCCGACGCCAGCTGACTATATGCCCGAATTCGTTGTCTAGAGGCTTAATTCTGAGAATCGATATATTCGATGCCAATTTCATGTTTAAATGTGACTCCAGGTGACGTTGTAAAATTGCATTTGTTACTGTTGGTGAGACGTTTGAGAGTGTTATTTTCGTAGTTGGCGACTTTAGTTTGCGCACTTTAATATAGTGGCCATCGATTACGAAACCGCCGTGTTCTGTTATAAACGAGTGTACTAGGTGTGTAGTTTTTAAAAATACGATGACCCGGTTTCCGCTTACGCGTGACGCTGCTATGATATTTTTTGCTCCTTGTACGAGATGTTTTAGAGACGAGAGGTAATCTAATATTTTATAGTCTAGTATGTGATTAAAAACGATACCTTGTTCCTCGGTCGGATGATTAAAATTTTGAATAGGAGTTATTATTTTCTGTTGTAGTGTGGATGCGTATGTTATGTTATTAATTGAAACATTTTTACCTGATTGCGAGGCTGTTGTTGCGATGGCCGGTGGAGTAGATAACGTTGCCGTAGTGCTAGATGATAGTTGGTCGGTCATGCCGACCGGCGTAATTGATAACGCCGGTGATTAAATTCGATATCGCGGCGAGACTCGAATTGCGACAGTTGGAAATTAAGAGATAAGATTATTTAATTTGTATAACTGAATTATCACTTGAGAGAGACACGAACGCGAACACAATCAACTATTTGCTGTTAATTTCATTCGGAATCTTTAATCAGTTTAATTGCAATCTCTCTTTGAAAGCTTTTAATTATATTTTGAAATCTGTTAGTCCCTAGCATATCTAAATAAATAATACTACCATAAATAATATTTGGTACTATTATACATTTATACAATATAATACCCTTTTTATAATTTATTCGGTTACTATTATTGAAAAGTTTATTGAAAATTGGCAAGAATTTGTTAATTTTATTTCTTACATTATTAAAATGATTATAAAATTTTAAATTATTGTCTATAATAACACCTAAATATTTGATTTGCGTTGCATATTTGATATTTAATCCGAACTGCATTAGGTTAAGTGGTTTTTTATTAATTTTACTGTTAAAAAGAATATAGTTTGATTTATTTTCGTTTATTTCAAGATTAAATTCCGTGAGCCATGTTTGAATTTTAGTGTAGACTTTATATATTTTATTTTCCACCATTGTTTCGTTTTTATCTGCAATGAGAATGGCAATATCATCTACGAATGTAATTATTTGTATATCGTTTGGTAGTATTAAGTTGTACATTTGTGAAACAATGATGTTCCAAAGGTATGGTCCTAACACTGACCCTTGGGGTAAACCCATAACAATTTTTTTTTTACAGGATGAACTGTTTATCTGTATCATAGTGTGTCTATTATTGAAATAATGATTTAAAATATTTAACAATCCATTATCTAATTCTAATTTCTTTAATAATTCAATAAGTTTATTTAGGTCCAGGCTATCAAAAGCCTTCGTTACGTCCAGTGTGATTAGACAGCATTTTAATGATTTCTTTTTAAAACTCTTTATGGTTTGAATAATATTACATATTGCTAATTCCGATGATCTGCCTTTTAATGCACCAAATTGGTTTTTATTAATTATATTCTTTTTGTTTGCGAAATCTTGTAATTTGTTAAGTAAACATTTTTCGTATATTTTACTGAAGTTTGATATTAATGAAATTGCTCTGTACGAGCTAGACAATTTTGGGTCTTTACTGATTTTAGGTAGAATCACCGTCCTCATTATTTTCCACCTTTCCGGGAAATAATTATAATAAAACAATAAATTGATTAATTTCGCTATTACATCAGGATATTTAATATTGAACTTCTTTAAAAAACCGTTTGAAATTTCATCCACTCCTGTTGATATTTTGTTTTTAAGATTCTTAATAATCGTGCTGATTTCGTCTTTTTGAACATAATTTACGAACTCATTATTTATTATTTTCACTTTGAACGGTTTAGATTTTAAATATAATTTAGAACTTAGTAGTTTTACTTTATCGCTGTCAGAGTAGGCGTACTTATCTAATGTGGGTATGTTAACATCTTTATATTTACTTATTAATATTTTATACTTTAATCCAAATACCGATTTATCACTTATTAGTTTTCTCCAGGCTTGCATTTTAGCTACTTTAATTTCATACTTATATTTTTTAAATTTATTCTTGTATTTATTGTAATGTACCGTTTTTAAATTTACGTTCTTACAGTTTCGATATTTCCTATATAGTTTATTAACGTTAAATTTTAGGTTTTGTAGGTTTGCATTCCACCAGTAGACAGTTGATTTTTCTTTATTTATGTATGAGTGCTGTAATACAGTATTTACATACCGCTGAAATTCCTCTAACCAATTTTCTATAGCATTTACCGAATTACACGAAACTTTTAAATCTAATTTATATGAAAATTTAGTTATATTTTTCTCTAATTTATGATAATTTATTGCTTTCACGTATTCTTTATTACTTTTATATATTGGTTGAAAATTAAATAATATATAACTATGATCGCTGTGGTTAATTTCATGAGATACCTTCCAATCACTAATTACTTGTGCAATATTGTTTGTAATGAGTGTTAAATCGATCGTACTATGCTGATTTTTCCGTTTAAATGTGTATTTATTTTTAATATTTAACACCTTTAAATCATGAATTTGTATTAAATTGTATAATTGTTTCCCTCTAGGGTTATTTACTTTATCCCAAGATAAGTGTCTTGAGTTGAGGTCACCGAGTAATATAAATTTAATGATGTTATTGTTTCTAATATATACATCTAAGAATTGAAAGTATTGATATGACAAATTATTCGGTGGTATATATGTTAATATGAAATTTACTTTATCTATTTGGATTACTAACACATTGTATTCATTATGTGCATATATACAGTTTATTAGGATACCAACACGGTAAATTATTTGTAATTTATTATGTATAATAGTTTTATAATTGATGGGCACGTACTTGCTACTGAATCTATCGCAAATGAACGCAACATCAATATTTTCCGTAATTATTTTGCTTAATAAGATATCTCTTGCTAACTTACAGTGGTTTTCATTGTACTGTATTATTTGAACCATTCTAATTTCTACTTTTTTTAGATTTTATATGTTTTCTTTATTATTTTCTTTTTTAATTTTATTTATTATTTTAGTAATTTTTATTTTAATTGATCTATCGTTTATGCTTTCATGAATGTACTGCATTTGTGCGATAAGCGCGTCATTATTTATCTGTTCCAACTGAAATAGGTTTTTAATGGTTTCATTTACATGTTCATTTTTATTTATATTTGTGATTAATTGTAGTATTTGTTTATAATTAAAAATTACTTTTTTGTGTTTGAATTGACTTTCGATTGTTTCTTTTATTGTTATTAATGCCTTTTCGAGTATGTTATCTTGTTCTGTTTTAGTTTTTTTTGTACCTACTTTTTTTTTGCCTAAATTTAAAGTGCTTTTTTCCAAACTTTTATGATCGCAAATTGCATCTTTGCTTCTATTTTTATTTTTCTGCTCATCTTGTGGATAATCCGGTTTTTCTTTTGGTTCCTTATTGACCGCAGCTTCCTGTCTCATATCCACGATTAGTGTACTGTTCATTTCGATCTCCTCGGTTTTCTCTTCCTTTTCTTCTACAATTATTTTCCCCGTTATTAGCGGTTCTGGGTTTTCAATTTCCGTGTCATCTAGCGTAGTTAGGCTCGACGCATTAGACAAACAAGCGTTCCCAAACAGGTCACTATCGTCATTTGTTGTCGTGTTTTCTGTTGTTGTCGAATGTTGCCTTTTTCCTAATATGCTTAGCTCTTCTAATTTGTTATCACTATTTTCCTCCTTCTGCAAATTATTACAGTTGTATTGTTCGCGTTAAAGTTTAATCAAACGTTATCTGAGAGATAATACCGACACGACGGTACATGGATTTAGGTAAGATAAGAAATATATTTATTTTCTTTATCGCTTACAACAGTGATTAGAATAGCAAAGACATAAGTAACAAAAAAATATTAAGATGGCCCAGCAGGGGCCAGCCCAACAACTTACAAAACCATTAAATTATAGTGAGATGTTACAATATCAAAAACTTCCAACCAGAAAACAAGCTATTTTTTTTTTTTTTTTTTTTTTTTTTTTCTTTGGACTCGCTGACAAAGAGCATTGACCCATGTTCGACAAGAAAGGAAAGTATTGCTGAATTAATTATTCAATTATTCAGATTCGTACGCGGTCAGATATCGCATCAATGAAGGATACAAGGGGAGCAACAACAGTTAACGAAGGAAAGGAGAGAACAGATGCAGCACTATAGGGAGCAGGAATATTAAGTCTCAGAAGTTGAGAGTAAAGAAGGAAACGTTCAGACGACAGTGTGGAGCATTCGAAAAGTATGTGGTTAGAATTACATTCATGGGCATCATTTGGAGGATGTAGCGGACAGTAAGGAGAGTCTGAAAGTGAAACTCGATAGCGAGATGAAGGAAGCAAACTATGATCGAAACGCAATCGACATAAAGAGGAAATAAAATAGCGCTGCAAAGACGGAAATTCATGGAACCAAGGATTAACTGGAATATAAGGCTGAATAGAAAGATAAAGGGAAAATTGGTTAGAAAAGGAGGAAGGATATGAGTCTGACCAAAACCTATAATGGAATTTTTTAGATAATGCAAGTAAATTATTAGCAGTGAACTTATTAATGGGGAGTCCATTAACAGCTGCACCACGAGACAACTGATCAACTCTTTCGTTTCCTTCTATACCAACATGGCCTGGAATCCAAAGGAACTCGATCTGAATGTGGTAAGTTTGGAAGAGGTTATGGATAATCGAGCGAATACGAAGAATGATTGGATCACAAGAAGGATGAGGAAAAACAGATGAGATAGTTTGTAAAACACTTTTAGCATCAGAGATAATTAGGAATTTATTATTGTCTCGTATTAAGGATATGTAAAGAATGGCTCTTAATATCGCAATCGATTCTGCAAAGAAAATAGAGCAAGTTGGAGGAAGTTTATAACTTTCAAAGTAGTTGTGAACAGCATATAGGAAGGATGCTCCAACGCCGTGAGGACCCTTCGATCCATCAGTATAAAGAAGAGAATGAAAAGGAAATAGAGAGTTAATAGTGTTAAGGAAATCTTGATTAGGTTGTGGAAGGGATTTAGAGTAAGTGGACAACAAAGATAGATTAGGAGGAAAGAGAAAGTCTGTAAAATGAAAGGAAAAGTAAGGAAGTTTATTATGTATTATAATTTGTGGAAGAAATTTAACAAGTCGATTTGAGATATGAGAAAGAAGGGGAATTTTTTTGGAAGTGAATCGCCAATTCTGAAGTAGGGTGGAGTAGGATGAAATAAGTTTTGAGGAAGAAACTGGAAGCCGTTTTAAAAGAAAGCGATATCCCAAGTGAGATCTACGGATTGGTAAAGGGAGAACATTGCATTCAGCATGTATTGCAGGAATGGGAGTTGATTTAAGGGCTCCTAGACATAAACGAAGGAAGCAATTCTGGACCCGATCCAGTTTACAAAGGAGAGATCTGGAGGAGTTACCATAGATAAACGAACAATAATCTAGTTTGGAACGTACTATAGATTTATAAAGTATAATTAAGGTACTAGGATCTCCTCCCCACCTTGTTGATGAAATAGATTTAAAGAGATTTAGTCTTTTATTTACCGACATATGAAGATAGTTAATGTGCTCGAGAAAGGAGAGACGACTATTTAGGAACAGACCAAGGTAACAAAAATTTTTAACTAAGGGAATAGGAATGTTATTTACTGAAGGGTTTATTAAGGAAGGATTAAAAGGTCGATAAGTAAAATTAATACAAGCGGATTTAGACGGTGAAATAAAAAGGTGTAGATCTGAGAGTGAATCATTTAATAATGACAAGGAATTATTCATTTCTTCGTTTGCAGAGCTAAGATCGTGAGAAGTGGAATATAGAAGGATGTCATCAGCAAAGAAAAGGGAAGACGACCCTATCGGGAGGGAGGCTATATTAAGAATATATATATTGAAAAGCGTAGGACTTAAACAGGAGCCCTGTGGAAGACCATTGTATACAGTTCTGGAAGTAGAGTCAGGAGGTGTAGAAAGATGAATCGCACGATTCTGGAACAACCTAATAACAATTGAAATAAATTGAGATGGAAGATTAATAGAAAGCATTTTATTTTGTAAGGTAGGAAGATGAACATTATTAAAAGCATTGGAAATGTCAAGAAATGCGGCTAAAGTATAATTTTTATTTAAGAATGAATTATAAATGTCCGAAATAAAGAGACTAATGCAATCGGAGGGACCAAGGCCAGGTCGGAAACCGAACATGTTACTGGCAAGTAAATTATTACTTTCCAGCCACCAAATAAGACGTCTATTTAGGATACTTTCGAAAATTTTCCTTAGACACGGAGCAAGGGATATTGGACGGAAGGAAGAAGGATCTTTTTTAGGGACTGGAATAATCACAAAGGAGTTCCAAGAGGGAGGAAGAGAGCCAGTGGATAAAATAGAATTAAAAATATTAAGAAGAATTTGAAGAGATTGGTTGGACATATTTTTTAGAACTCGATAAGGTATACCGTCTAACCCTGGGGAAGTATCATTGGCATTGTTTAATGTATAACGCAGTTCATTAATGTTGAAGGGTAAGGTGAGGAAATGAGGAGAGGAGTCGTTGGAAAATGAAGGAGGGAAAAGTTCTTCCGAGCTGGGTACATACGAAGGAGAAATCGAGTCTAAAAAAGGAATCAACTTTTGCAATGGAACATTGGAAGATATAGGATTATGAGAACGGGAGACTTTAAAAGCTCTAGCCATCCTCCAAATTTGAGAAAAGGGAGTATTACGGGAGAAAGAGGAACAAAATTTTTTCCAGGAATCTTTTTTGGCTGATTTGAAAATAAATCTAGCCTTCGCATTCATTTGTTTATAGATTAGAAGATTGGAAGTCGAAGGACAAGCTCGGAAGGTTTTGAAGGCAGATATACTGACATCATAAGCGGCTTTGCATTCATTATTCCACCATATAGATGAAGCAGTGAGGTGCTTAGGATTTTTAGGAAATTTGATTAGTGGAGAGGAGGAGGACAAACTTGAATTGATTAACTGTGTGAATGAGTTATACGACTGAACAGGATCTATATTTGTAGGAATACAAGAAAGAGATGAGTCCAGTGTGTTTCGAAATTTTAGCCAGTTGGTTTTGTTAAGATTCCAACGACAAGCTTGAAGGGGTTTATGGGATAAAGGTAAAGGAAAATTATTGAGGGATAAAAGTATAGGAACATGATCACTGCCAAAAGTGTTGTCCAAGGTTTTCCAGGAAGAATTAAGGCCGACGTTGGGAGAAGTGAAAGTTAGATCAATGGAGCTATATATCGTTTGATTTTTAAAATAAGTAGGGGAAAGGTCGTTTAAAAGTATAACATTAAAGTCAGAAATGACATCTTCAATGACCAGGCCATTAGAGTTACTCGAAGAGCAACCCCAAAGAGGAGAATGAGCATTCCAATCTCCTCCAACTATAAAAGGATGTGGAAGGGAGTTAAAAAAAGAAGATAATGGAAAACTGTGAAGATTATAATTAGGAGGAATGTAAGCAGATATAAGGTGTAAGGAGTGAGCATATTTAGTAGGAATTGAGACGTGAACAAAGTTAGGATTGGATGGATCAGATGGAAGAGAAGGAACAATGTCATGAGAATAAAACGGAATACCATTTCTAATTAAAATTGCTGACCCTCCGTACCCATCAGTTCGGTCTGACCTGACTATATTAAATCCTTTAACAGAAACATCAGAGGAGTTCTTAAGCCAGGTTTCTGAAAGAAGAGCGATGCTAATTTTGTAGTGTTGTAAAAGGTGCTCTAATACATTTTTATTAGTTCTCAAGCTACGGCAGTTCCACTGTAAAATATTAAGATTCAAGAGCATAATGAATGGACATAGAAGAAAGAACGGGAAAATAAAATGAAGGGAGTAAGGAAGGGAAAAAATGGGAGATTAGGGAAGAAAAACAAAAATAAAATAGGCATTGAAATTTTTCACTTATAAGGTTGAAAAAGAAATAAAGAAACCTCTGCGGAATAAAATAATTTAAAAGATAAAAAATAAACAAAACGAAAAAAAAAGGTAGAGTAAACCGTCGCCCTCTGCTACCAGCTAACCTAATTAAAGGAAGTATAGAGAGGGGATGGGCTGAGTCATTTAGGAAGAACTGCCATTTTTGCCGACTCACTAACCTATCAAAAGGTAGTGTGCAAAATGGCCAGTGGAGGATAATAGAAAGTAGTCTATTTTTTCTTAACGAATTCACTGACATCGTCACAACAATGAGGAGAAAATAGTAAATGCACAGAGATAGAATCCTTGCTGACTTAGCTATGTTAATCAGTAATGTTATAAACCATCGCCCTCTGCTACCAGCTAATCTAATTAAAGGAAGTATAGAGAGGGGATGGTAGAAGCCAATAAAGGAGAACTGCTCCTTTTTATTAAAAGTCTTCGCCGACTTGGCTATACTAAAAATTAGTGATATATACCATCGCCCTCTGCTACCAGCAAGCCTAATTAAAGGAAGTATAGAGCGGGGATGGTAGAAGCCTGTAAAGATCTGTTCTTTTTTATTACGCACTATCCCATTAAAGGGAAGTTTGCAAAAGAGGCAGCCAGCAAAGATGAAAGGAAATAAGAAAATAGTAGAGAAGGAAACAGCTATGTTAATAATCCTTGTGTTCAGTTTAATACTGAAGTATAAAAATACCTGAATAAAGCGATTAAGGTACCAGGACCTTTTCGCGTACTTATTCGTAATGATATAAAAGAGGAAACAGAAAGAAGATGTAGATTTATTAACAAAGATGTGAATTTTTTTTGAAAATGTGGATACGTTAAGATATTTGGTAATGAAGGAGTTATACGACTGTTGAGTCCATAGGAAGAGGAGAATCCGCAGAGGTCTGTTGAACATCATCAGAGGGTTTTTTTCTAAGATGTGAAAGGAGAAGATCAATACACGAGTTTATTTCGGAGGGATTAGAGATAATAATATTTTCTTCATGTAGAAGGGCGGATAGACTGGAATGAATATTCGACAACAGATCGGAATGTGATTTCTTAATATTGCCTTGATTGCTCATAGGAGAACCCGTATCGCAAATTTTATTTGAAAGTTCATAATTGCTATTAGATGAAGAGATACTATAATTACTAGAATCCTGAGGTAAAGGTTGGGAATAAGATTTTTTGATTCCACTGAAAGGATGAGCAGCCTTAATATACGGAAATGAAGGAGGTTTAGCTGTAGGTACATGTTTTAGTTTGCGTGATACGGGGTACACATTCCGTGTGTTAGGATTGTAAGTCGGATGAATAAGAGTTGGAAAGTTATCAGTGATTGCCGAGCTGAAACTTTGGGCTTTTGTAACGGTTTTTGATTTTTTTATTTCTATTGCCTCTTTAAAGGATACATTTTCATGAGCCATAATTTTTTTGATGTGTAGTTGATTAGAATATTCGGGACAGGAGCGGTCAGTTGCTAAATGGTCTCCGTGACATGAAACACAAATAGCAAATGAAGGATTAGCAGGGCAAAGGTTGGTATCATGATTTTCAGTGCATCTAGCACACCTAGCTTTACTTTTGCATATGTTTTTAGAGTGTCCATAGCGAAGACAATTGTAACATAGCATGGGCCTCCGGATACACGGTTCAACGTTAAATTTCATTCTATAGACGTATACATACTCAGGTAAAGCAGAACCTTGAAATTTGATTTCAATTAATGGCAAAGGAGTTAACTTATCAGACACTTTTTTTTTGATACGTTTAATGCCGTTAATAGTACAAGAAGATTCCAATCCTTCAATAATGTCTTCATCCGTCATGTTTGTGTCGATGTTTCTAATTACTCCGAATCGATGTGTTAAGTTGTTCGGTATGTAACCCCGAAGGTTATTTTCTTGAAGTAACGACGATAGGAGAAACGAGTTTGCGGATAATAAAGAGTTAAATTCTAGTCTAAGCCTATTTCTACCTGCTGAAGTAAATTCCTTAATTCCATAGGTGTTTATGGAAATTCGTTTAGCAATGGCTAAAGGATGTAAAGCTGTAATGTTTTTGTCAATGCTTTCAATTAGTACGTAGAACGGACCTGCATGATTCGAAGGAAATAAATTAATCGAAATATTTTCTGAAGAAGTATTGGTTAAATTAGACTCGTTAGATGCTGTTAGTTTAATTTCTTTCTCGGGTACAGCTGATAACGGAGATAACGGTTCTGAAGTTTTGCGTTTGTTGTTACTGTCATTAACAATAACGAGCGGTAAACTATTCTTACTTGTCGAGGAGGCTTTAGTTGGTTTATTATTAGCGGCGGGGGCCCCTGGGGACCCCCCCTTTGTAGCACTCATTAAAGTACTAGCTACTCCGGTGAGCTAGAATTGTAAGAAAATGGGGAAAAAAAATAGGTAAATAAATAGTAGAAAAAATTACTCAAAATCAAAAGAAAGATAAGATTGCTGATAACAAAATGGTAGCGGAGATAATAAATATAAACGCCGATTAAAATCAGAGAGAACTAGTTGTCGGAATTATTTTAAATGGAAAGATCTTACCCGATTCGGATGAACGCAGGAATACACACTATCCACAATCAAACACAGACGAAAAAGAAAACAAGCTATTATAATTCATGCTATAAACGAAACAAAAATAAAAGATTACATAATTACAGTCGGACAAATAGTAGGAGCGAATAACATTTTATTCGCTTCAAGAGTATCTAACAACAGAATCTGTATCTATTTAAAAAATGAAGAAGTGGTAGATAAATTAACAAAGGAGCACAGTACGATAAAAATTGGTAATACAGAGATGAAAATACGGAAACTTATAAATCCAGCGAGAAGAATCGTTTTATCAAATGTATCTCCGCACATACCAAATTCGGTGTTACAAAACGAGTTAAATAAACTGAACATAAAAACTATTTCGACGATAACTTTTATTAGGGCAGGTTTGTATTTGGAAGAATACAAACATGTATTAAGTTTCAGACGGCAGGTGTACGGCTTAGTACAAGAACCAAATAATTTAAATGAAAGTGCTGAAATTCCAGAATATATCGATATCATGTACGAAGGTGAAAAATTTAGAATTTATATTAACTTAGATGGAAACTCTTTTCGTGCAGATCGTGAAAATAATTTCTATTATCTAGTCTTAATGCTTCAAGTGTGAATTTTCACAAATTTTGTACTCTAAATAATAAATGTTTTCCAATTTTATATTTCTCCTCTATTCCGGAGACCTTGGGGTAAAAAAAAGGAAATCAATACTGTGCCTCGTATAGTTCCGGCTGTAGAATTTTCTAAACATTTTTCTCTGAAAACTTGATTTGTATCATTTCAAAATTTAGGCTCATTAATTATAAAGATTAGGAGTCTCATTTTTTTCCTAAATTCCCGCGATCAAAATAGGCCGTTTAAAAAAAAATGGCTATTCAACTGCCGTGGGAAGAACTGTTCATTTCTTTTACTACCGTAAGTTACACATAATTTTCACTTTTTTCAAAATTTAGAACATTTCATATTACACTTTCGGGATTTAAAGATTATACATATGTTCTTGAGATTGAATTGCATCATTTAAAGAAAATATTGACGTTCCAGCTCGCATGGAATGGACTGCGGAATTTTCTCTATTTTCCAGTCTTAACGATTTAAGTTTGAAATTTCAGAAATTTTGGACTCTAAATAGAAAAATTATTCTTATTTTATACTAGTTCGGGACCTTCTAATTAAATTTTATTAGATTTCGGATTCTTTCTATATTCTAGCGATTGTAGTACATTATTTAAAGAAAGTAGTGACCCTCCACCTACCATGGAGCTGTGGACTTTTGTTTATGTTCCAGTCAAAACGCTTAAATGAGCATGTTCACAAATTTTGGACTCGAAGTATCAAAATGTTTCTTATTTTATCTTTCTCCTGTATTCGGAACATCTTGGCATGCGGGTTTGAATGAAAACCAATACCGTAACTCATATAGAACCCGCTATAGACTGTTCTGAACATTTTTCTCTGAAAACTGGATTTGAATGTTTTTCAAAATTTGGGCCCGTTAATTATAAAATTTAGGAGTTTCACTTTTTTCTACATTCTAGCGATAAAAACCAAAGTTGAGAGGCAGATAAAATAAAAAAGAAAAAAAAAATAGTCCCTTTAAAAAACAAATAATCATTTAGCTATCATGGGAAGGGCTGTTTATTTCTTTTACTGCAATTAATTAAACATAATTTTCACTTTTTTCAGAATTTTGGGGCTTTTCATTTTAACATTTTGGGGTTTTAGATAATAGATATGTTTTTAAGATTGAAATGCATCATTTAAAGAATGACCTTCCAGCTACCATGGAATTGGTTGTGGAATTTTCTCTATTTTCCAGTCTTAACGCTTTAAGTTTGAATTTTCAGAAATTTTGGACTTTAAATACCAAAATTATTCTTATTTTATACTTCTCCCGTTTTTTTTTTATTTTGTTGGATTCGTCAAAAAAAAAAAAAAGGCATGAGTCCGAGAAAGAGGAAAAGGATGAGAAGCGTAATCAAATGTTTATGCGATCAGATATGGAAGATGGGAAAGACTGAAGTCCTGGAATGACCGAGGATGATGGCAAGGAGAGAACAAAAGATACACAATGCGGGGAGTTGGAAGATCAATTGGCAGAAGTGAAGAGTAAAAGGAATAACGGTCGGAAGCGATACAGGTGCATTCAAACAAAATGTGATTAGCGTCACTTATAAAGTTGCGAGAAAATGGTGTAGGTAATGGAGAGGAGAGGTGACTAGATAGAAGCGAAATATGGAAGCGGGAAGCAAACTGTGCCCAAAGCGTAGGCGAAAGATTGCAGAGAGAGTTCAACGCCGCATGGAGGGAAAATTTAAAAACCATGGATGAGACGATAGTAGATAGGAGGAATACGGATTTGAGAATGAGGAGGAATACGAGTTTAACTATAGTCTGGAATGAGCTTAGCAGACGATTGAAGAGACTTGACAGATGTACCGGCAAGTGGAAAACTGGCGGCATTTACCTGTTGTTTTTCAATAATTATTTTTTTCATTGTATGCATCCGTTCTCTATTTCTCCTATCCACGTCCGAGGAGAAGAATGATACTGACCGTTTCCGAACAGGATCGTTTTTAGGAACTAGATGGTTTTTATCAAAAAATCCTGTTTTTCTAGAAAGGGGCCTTGGTTTTAGATATGTCGCTAGGTTGCAAGGACGGGTAATTGCCATCATTCGATTATAAGTCATTTTGATGGTAGGTCTTCGCAATTTCAAATGAAGCCTTTTGAAAACTCAAGTTATTAGAAGTCGATAACTCGCTCATGTTGTGTTGTCTGTTCCTCTCGGGGCAGGATGTATTTGTGGATTTATGGTTGTCACCGCAAAATACACACAGAATCCCACTTGACTGTTACACTCAGCTTCTAAATGGTCCTTTCTTCCGCATCTGACACAACTCGGACTACTTTTGCATTGATTCGCGAACAGACAGCTCACAACGGAAATGCACATTTCACATGAAGACGTACTACAAAGGAAGGTTTTGTCCCTCGGAAGATACTAAAGCCGTAGGACTCGGTACGAATTTAATCTCGCCATTTACAATAACACGCCTTTTTAGTCTCTTTACATAATTAACCATATACACGGTTCACAGAGAATCATTTCCAATAATTTTGTTTTATTCTATTCGATATCGATACCCTTAATAATTCCCGTTCTTGAGATAAAAAAGCAGTCACTTCTAGCTAAATTATTTGCCGAGACAAGAGAAGCAAAATTAACAAAGACTCTGCTACGTCCGAACTTTTAAATTTCGTTAAAATCTCTTTACATAAGTGGACTTCATTAAAATTTGGGTGACTTTAAGCGCGCTGATCGATACGCGAAATTGTTCCTGATTATCCGTATTTCATTTTTCGATAAAAACTTTGAAGTGTGTTTAGAATCGCTATTGTAAGCTGGGTTATATTTATTTATTTAGATGCATCAGCGTCAGAGCTAACATCATTTCTTGATATATTACGAGTATTTTTATTATTATTCGTGTTAATTGTATCTAAACAATTGTACTATTATTACGGCTACCTCTATCACCACTTTTATCTCGACTATTATTATTGTTATCCTTATCGTCATTGTTATTATGTAGGTGACTAGAAATAGAGGAATTATCTCTGTAACTAGACTACAGTTATCAAGTACCATTACGAGAGAGCTACTGGCGACCGGGAGAGGATCCGCTGTATCGGAGTGAAACATCTTATTATACTGTAACACAGGATAACAAATTTTTTTTTTTTTTTTTGGTGCCGGAAAACTTGGAACTAATTTTAGATATATTTGATGACCTAAATTCAAAGATACCTAGTTTTCTTTTTTGTAGCAGCTCCAGTTTTCGAGATACAAGTTAATTGATTTTCATTTTTATAAAAGGCACAAATAATGAAATAATGGTACTTTTACAGGTTTAAACGGAAACGTGGTACCTAAAACTAGATTATATAAGGCAATAAAAATTGCCAATAACTGTACAACTTAGACCTTTTATACCTGCCTAACCCCTGCTCTCTCACACACGCCGATATATATTATCCGGAATCTGCCACTGCTGTATCCGGTTCAATTTACAATTAATTTTGCGTAATTGCAGTTGTGCTTTCACACTTTTTGTTATGTGTGTGGCGAATACACTTTAAAAGAAAGCAGAAAACCTATTTCTGCTTTTGTGAAACGGTGTTACCTTGCTTATTTCGGCGTTCACTTACAAAACTGAAATAAAGCTCGGGCTCCATATTTAGTGTTGTAACATGCGTTGAAAATTTGCGACATGGACAATTGAAAAGAGAAAATGTCTAAAGTTTGGAGTGGCAATGGTTTGGAGGGAACCGAGGAACCATTATGATAAGTGTTATTTTGAATGGCGAATATCAAAGACATTTCTCGGAGCAATAGAAATAAATGGACATATCCCGATCTTAATTTATCAAGGAGGCCGGTACCGTATTTGGATGAAATCACCATTCCATTATTTAATAGTCCGCCTAGACGATTCTCGGAAAACGAAATCGAACTATCAGTGTCTGATGAAGACGGTAATGTGCAATCAGAGAGCGATAGTGATTTTGAAGCAGATGCAGACAAGCCTCAACGTTCCAATCAACAAGACCTGAACGATCTATGTAGAGAATTAAACTTCTCGAAGAAGTCTTCAGAATTACTTGCCTCCATATTAAAAGAAAAGAATCTGCTTAAACAGGGTGCTAACATTACATTTTATCGTAAAAGTGAAACAGATCTTTGCCCTTTTTCTATCAAGAAAATAACCTCGTATTCTGTAATGATATAAAAAGAATCTTTATATCATTACAGAATACCGGGTTATTTCCATAAGAGAAAAAGGGCAGTAGATCAGAAGCAATGGGTTTATCGGAATGGGTCACCCTCTTTCGGGCGCGGACGAATTTAGAATTTATTACAGATCACCTGTTGTGATTTTTAGATATCATCCGTTAAACTTTATCATCCGTGATCATGAGAAAACGAGTTATCAAATACTGGTATCAGAAATTCCACCCAAAAATATCGTTCTTCGTTAACGAATTAGTTTTTCCGCGCGTATAGCATGTTATATATGCATACATATGTATATGTATAATCACAAAGCACATATTTTACGTCATTTTATTCGGTTATTCACTTTTTTTAAATATTTTCCATGTTTTTTGAATTAACGACTTCAGCGTGACATACAGATAAACAGTTGCGATTTAAATTTAAGAGTTCTGTTAGCAATAGTGATAGGAAACGACAAAGAGGATTAATATTAATAATCGGTCAAATGTATTATCGGCTCTTTTTATTTTTTTTCGTTAATGTATAGCCAGCCGTTTTTTAAAAAATTTACAAATTATTAATTCTACGTCATTTAATGTGTAACATAACTGGACTGAATTTGCTTCTAATACATATTCGTCGTATTATCTGTTTCATTAGTATCTAGCAAGTTTATTTGAGGATACGTTTACTGAGGTTTCTTCTGTTATCCATGATATTGGTTACATTTTTAACTCCTTGATGAATCTACTTAGGTTTCAAAAAAATATCACTAGTAATTTTTTAAGGGATTGCGACGCTTGTTTGATCATATAAGAATGGATTTGATCTATGCCAGGTGTACTATTTTTTGTGGGAAATTTAAGTTGGAATTCGAGTTCATTATATCTAATTGAAGAAAGGAGAAAATAAAAAAATAGAGATAATTGCAGATATAAAATAGTTCAGAAACAAATTAAAAGTTCTGTAAAAAGAGAAAAAGAGGTGTGGTATCCGAAATCATGTCAAGAAATTGAAGATATAATAAATAAACACGAGAAATTCCGGTTACACAAAAAGCTAAAAGAAACGGCTAAAATCTATAAACCAAAGAGGCAACCACATATAATGAAGAATTCTAAAGAAATCATAGTTACTGAACGGCATATCCTAATCAAAATGTGGACAGATTATATTGAGAAACTTTACGATAATAATAGAGATAGCAGACAAACAGGAATATAATAACCCCGGTTTAGAAATTATAAGTCTGAAGTAGAAGAGGCCTTGAAGAATACACTAGTACGAAAAGCTTCGGGTCCCGACGGACTACCCGCTGATTTGCTTAAGTTATTGAAGGATAGTGATATCGTAAAGCTAACAATGATATACAATAAGATCTACTGTAGTAGGATAATACCATAAGAATGAATGCAATCAAAAATTATTACAATTCCCAAAAAGAAGAAAACGGTGACTTGTGAAGACTTTACATTAATTAGCCTGATGTCGCATTTATTAAAAATATTACTAAGGATAATTCAGAGAAGGATACAAAGGAAATGTGGAAAAACAATTAGCAAGGAACAATTCAGATTTAGGCCTGGTACGGGAACTAGAGAAGCACTGTAGTGCATCCAATTACTACTGCAGAAAGGTCGAGAAGTTTGTAAACCAGTGTATACTAGCTTCATTGACTTTGAAAAAGCTTTTGATAGAGCACACCACAATAAGCTAATACAAATGTTTTTTTTTTTTTTTTTTTTTATTTTGGGCGCGTGAACTCAGGACATTTACCCAACACAAAGAACTAACAAATAATGAAACGTATGGACTTGAAAGTTAAATCAGGAAGCGATTAAAAACAGAAGAAATAAAGATAGCCAATATAGGAACAACAGAAAGAGAAGGAAGAGAAAGAATGTAGTAGGCACAGTAAGGGGTCGGGAGGCCAAGGCCAAGCAAATTAGAATAAAGGACTGCGCGTTCTGAGGAGATAGATGAGAATTCGAATAGGAGGTGATTTACATCACAAGTCAAATTTAAGATAGGAGGATGGAAGGGACACAAGGGAGACTGAACAATATTAAAACGAAAAAGGGAAGCAGGAGCAGACTGTGATTAAAGCGGATGCGAATTATGGAAGAAATAACAGAACGGTTGATGCAGGGAAAATTATTAAACCAGGAAGAAGTAGGTGGAGAGGTAGGTAACTAGGATATAAGACTGATAAAGAACCTATACTGGAATCAAAAAGCTATGAAATAAAAGACGTAACTAATCTCGAGGTGGTGTTTTAATCCTGAACCCTATTAATGATCTTCACATATATCTTGCTTTATACTAATTGTATCGTTTGTTTTTACACATCTGGGTTTCATGTCGTTTCTATGATTTTCTTAACAAATTGCAATTAGAAAAAAAATGTTTAATAGAATTTCCTCGTAGTTTATTTATGGGGAATATTGAAACAAATGCAACGTGTGAAAGCTTCTTTTTTACTGTCTCCATTACAGTTTATACGAAAATAAGATGATCAGTCTAGTGCTTTGAAGATCGAAAATTTTCCTAAACGAATTAAAAAAAAAGAAAGAGATCAGCCGGATAGGATGTTTCATGTACTAAACATTCTGTGTGTTAATTTAAAGATTACCATAATTTACATTTACATAATACTAAATCGAAAACAAAAATATTTAACTATTAATTTGTAATATGATATATATATATGTTTATTTATCTGTTTTAAAAAGTTTTGCGCCTTTGTCTTTTCGATATTTTTTTGAAACGCAGCAAGATTCGTCAAGGAATTAAATATATCATTAAAATGGTAGATAACAGAAGAAACTGCAATAAACAAACTTGCTAAATACCAATGAAAAAGAAAGATAACATAACAAATGTGTATTTTTTTTTTTATTTTTATTAAATGGGCTCGGTGTTAACACTGACCCAACTACTTGGATTTAGATCACCTACTCAGATTCTGAGGTGATCGGAGATAGAATGTTGTAATGTGTCCATTACATGGGTCATATATATTTCTAAAAAAAAAAAAAAAATAATAATAAACAAAAATAAATAAAAATAATTTGGAATGTGTGGTGCGGGTGCAAGTGTGTGCGTGCCTGGAACTGTTGCCGGTGGGACCAGCCAATCAGCATCCTGCAGGAAACAAAAAGGATCTACCTGATTCGGCCAAGTCCAGCGGTCACGGTCGAGTAGGCGGTCGAAATTTTGGAAAATCGAGATGAAGATTTTAGTGAGAAAGGCAGTGGCAGCCTTATAGAGGGAGTCTCGGTTTTACCTTCGGTCAAGTCAGTCAGTGGCTGTTTACAGTCCGTTTTACCTGTAGAGGAGGCTCCGATATATATTTTTTATAGAAAAGAATTCCGTTTTTCTCGTGGAAAAGTCGCCGTCTTTTTACTACGTACGACATTCGTTCAGTTTATCGGTAAATATCGAAGTGGCGCGAGTAGTGGTGCTTGCTGTTCGGTAAAGTTTGATTTGGATTTGCAACTGGTCCTTAACGAAGTGTTCGATAAATCTTCCTCGACCGATTCCGACTTCTGCAACCCAACCGACCGCCGAATCGCCACCAATAGATCCCGAATCACCGACAACAGTGATACGTATCATTTATATTCTCTTTATATATATTGTTGTGTATTTTGTAATTGCGCTATTTTCGAATTAAATATTGTTTTTTCAGCGGTCGACCGGTCCCGAAAGATAGGTATGAGTTTTGCTTAATATATTTTTCAGTAATTTCAATTAAATAGTTTTCAGTTCATAATCATATAAAGAAAAATTAAAACATTCTCTGATAAACTTGAATAAAACCTAAACAAATCAAATCCACAAGCGTAAAACCTCGTGGTTGGCATCCCTGACTACCAAGTTAACGTCTAGAACCGTTACAATGTATAAAGGGAAGAAGGAGGGGAATAACGGCTGGAGATGGGAAAGAAAGGATAAAGGAAGCATTGAAAGGGGTAGGAAGATCCAACGCCAAAAGTTCGGCGTATAGATGAGAGCACTCAGGAAAAAGAACAGGGCATTCAAAAAGGATGTGGGTGGGGTCGCATATGTATTCGGAGCAAATATTCAATCCAGTTATGTTGCACTGTAAGTGACAGTTTGTAATTTTTTAAATATACATTAGCAAAAAAAAAAGAAAATGAAAAGAACTGATAATGCACTTGTTCGATTATTAATATTAATCATCTTCGTCCGATTCGTATCACTATTGTTAACTGAACTCCTAAATTTACATAGCAGAAGTCTGTTTATCTGTATTTCACGCTGAAATTGTTATTTCACAAAAATAGAAAATATTTAAAAAAAGTGAATAACCGAATAAAATTATGTAAAATATGTGTATTGTGATTATATATATGTATGCAATTATAACATGCTATATACGCCGAAAAACTAAATCTTTAACGAAAAACGGTATTTTTAGGACGGAATTTCTGATATAGCAGTATTTGGTAACTCGCGTTTCTCACTAATACAGCTGATAACATTTAACGAATGATGCCTGAAAATTACCGTAGGTAGTCTGTAAAAAGGTCTGAATTCATCTGTGCGCGAAAGAATCTGCGCCCGAATGAGCGGTCTATTGATAGCTCAAAATGTAGTTTAAAATGTGTTCTTTTAAATGACTGTAACAAATATAGAGCAATACCTATTGGTCATTCTACCCCATTTTGAAAGAGGAATACGAAACAATATCAATAGTTTTGAAAAAAATTAAATATGAAGAACATTTAATGGATGATTTGTGTCGATTTAAAAATGGTAAAAACTTCCTCCTTGGACAGCAAAGTGAAAACGCAAAATATTCTTGTTTTTTATGTCTTTGGGATAGCAGAGTTAAGGATCAGCATTGGGTTAGAAAAAATTGGCCCCTAAAAAACGTCATGGTTCGAGGGAAGCAAAACGTTACTAACGAACCTTTAGTTGCAAGAGAAAAAAAATGGACTTTGCTTTAGGTACTTAATAAGTAAATTTTCTGGGATTAGCATGGAAAAACTGAAAGCAGGCATATTTGGTGACCCTCAAATAAGACAACTTATAAAAGATGCACAATTTACCGCATCAATGAGCGAGATTGAATCTAATGCTTGGTGCTCATTTGTTGAAGTTGTACAAAATTTTCTTGACAATCATAAAGCAGAAAATTATACAAAATTAGTAGAAATTATGTTTTCTAACTTCAATATTCTCGACTGTAATATGAGCATAAAACTTCACTACCTCCACAACCATTTAGATCGATTTCCACAAAAAAAGTAGGTGATTATAGTGAATGTCAAGAGGAAAGATTTCATCGAGGAATTAAAACGATGGAAGAACGATATCAAGGAAGATGGGATACCCGTATGCTGGTCGACTACAGTTGAAGTTTGCAGCAAGAATAATCCATGCTAGAAAGTCGTATAAAGACAATTTTTAAGTGATAAGCCATGAATGTTATGTTTATCTACTTTGTGAAATAAATTCCTTACTTTGTATCCATTGTTTTTAATGAGGCCTTGTAGTAAATACTAATATTTATAACCCGAAATATGTATGAGTTAGTAAAAAAATGATTTTATTCTAAAAGAGGTCAATACAGCGTCTCTCAAAAACTTGATCTGATAGACTAAATATAAAAATTGTTTTCGATTCTACACCCAAAAATTACTTAGAAGCAGTTCAAAAACATCAGGCACTGAAGTGTGTGTTGCGATGTTTAATCGATATAAGTCAATGGCATATAGCACTCGCCGAACGTGTGCATCGGAGATCGATTGATGGAGGTAATCAGAAATATAAAACAGGAACGCAGATAGCCAGATGGAGTACGTAAATTCGATTTAGGAAGAGACGTTTATTAACGGAACGCGCAAACAGACAACCGAACAGCAGGTATTCAATCTCGCTGTTTATGGGGTTGAACATTCACTACTAGCAGTTCCTTTCTTTTTTCTTTTTTCTCTATCTTGTTTTCTTTATACATTTGGCAAAGAGAAGTGCTGTATAGCGAATTTTGTTCATGTTCACAACGTTAAATAGCCGTCTTCAGAATTTCACCTAAGCGCTGAATACACGATTTACCTAATTTGTGATTCGCTGACGTCGCGTATTTATCAACTTTCAGTTTTATTTACACTTTTACTACGAGTGATGCGAATTTAGTCACGTCGCCGTTCGACGGACACCGACATACTTACGCCCGTATTTCTGTGCAGTTTTAACTTTAGTGCTGGTATCGGTATGGACTTGCGTGTATAATTAAGCTCCGCGGTCACCGAATTAACCAATTCGCTATCCTAGTCTGTCCGATTAGCTTCACAGCTCGATGCACTAATCGCACACTCACGGACTTACGAAAAACCTCGTCTGCTATTTCCATGTAAATTGATCGTCACTCGTACCAATAAATAAATGCGATATCACCAATTCCAGCAATCCTGATGTAGTCGATCGGCATTCCCGCATCATCCCGGAATACAACAACCAAAAAACCAAAACACATACTAAACAATAATTTACTAATCAATAGAATAAATTAGATACATTTTGATTTACGTTTCATTACATTTATTTTTCTTTACATAATTAATATTGCTCGTTTCATTAAAATAAATATGTGTTGTTTTTTTTTATCTACGTGCTTTATAATATTCTCCAACATTACTTGATTTAGCCTTTTTTAGGTATATGTATTGCATTTGTTGTGTTCCTACTACAATATAAATAACTTAAACTGAATTCTTTCATTTCAGTTACATGTAATCCTATAAATATTTCTTTCTTAATACAGTGTTTGTACGGTTTACGAAGGGCTCTAAAATACTTTCCGATAATTATTTGCTCTAGGGCGTCTTTACTGCAACCATTTTTAAACTTTATTTCCATTATAATGCCTTTTTTATCTGCAGTTATTATTAAAATATCTATTCTTCTTTTTTTTTCTTTGTCTGTAACTTTTAAGGCAAATTCACTGTAAACTTCAGGGTTACCTTTTAAGTACAGCAAAGGGAGCGCATATAAAACGGATTGTACGTCATTTTCAGTCGTTATACTTATATTTTCAAAGACTTTTATTATCGAGTTTAGAAACGCTTCACACGATGAATTTTTATCATTTAAATTTGAAAGCGATTCGAGATATGCATCAACAGCCATTTTCTGTGTGTGGAACTTCTCAATTGGAAAAACGTCACCCTTAAAATTTCCCTTTATTTCCCTTCTTAATTCTCGATTCGGGATTTTCAGTACAAATTGGTTCGCATTATCGTCTTCATCTTCCTGCATGTCAATAATTGTAAGATATCCAAGTTGGAGTAGTACATGAAAGTATAAATCATGGTCATCTTTACTAATTTTGATTGAGGTAAGTATTATTTTTTTCAGTTCGATCACATTATCTATACTTATTTTTTGATTCATAACTATTGTAACAGTATTATTTTCTAATAATTTGCATATTGTGTTGAATATACTTGATTCGAATGATAATTTACTTAAATTCAATTCGAAACTTCGATCTGCCCAGTAATTTGCAAAAATTTTGCTTTCACAATATTTTGTAATAGAGTACGGATTGTATAGTTGTAATTTTTGTGTTCTATTTCCTTCACAAATTATAGCTGTATAACCATTGTACCAGGTTTCTAAGGTACGTCGGTCTGCTTCAATTTTTAACCTTGACAGTAGCATATCAACCTCCTTGGTTGTGAATCCGTAGTACTCGGAAAAATATAGATTTCCTGTGAATTGATAGCTCTGAATATGGTTCGCATAAGGTGATAAAACTCCTGCCACTTTTATACACGAGTTTAACAGGCAGCGCGTGACAAAAGGATTGCCTTTTAGAACGTTTCCTATTATATCATTTATTAAATCTGTTATTTTTTTAATATCCTTTCCACCTGAAAAAATCATTTTCTGAATCGGCGCGTCGTATTCGTCTATCAGTACAATGACTTGCTCATTAAATTCCGTGTTGAGCACCAAAGACATGAATTTTAGTGCTTCACCACATTGTACGTCATTTAGTTTCGCTTCACTGCTTTGGTCGTTAAATAACTTTAGTTTTTTTAGATACGATGATTTATCTTCTCTTTGCCATAAATATCTATATTTATGAGTTATGGCAAAAATTAGATTAGAAAAAGTTTGCATAAATTTTGCCAGGCTACTAGTATCTAATTCTCTAAAATTAACGTGAAGCACAGGGTACTTCCCGAAATGTGCATCGAAGAATTTGCTGTCATTACGTATTTTTAAGGGTTCTCCATCATACGTTCCGTTAAATATCTTGTAATTTTCGGTATCTTTTACCGGTAGTCTAGTTCCGTTTATGTCTGTCTGTATTTCGAAAAACGATTTTAACATATCCATATTTATCGTTTTCCCAAATCTTCTTGGTATACTTATCTCCAGAAATCTGTGTCTCCAAAATTCTTTTATAAACATTGTTTTATCAACGAAAAAGCGTGATGTAACAATATCTTTAAATGTTTGTGTTCCCATCTCCACATCGTTTGCCTATTTACAAATAAACACAAATTAAATGATTAGTACGAATATTTTTATAAACGAAATAGTGTGAAAATATAAGAAAAAATCGTAAATTTAACATATGAAAATCCTACTGAATTTAATCAAGAATTTTTAATTTTCTAGGGAGGAGGCATGATCATTATCACAATAAATAGAATCGAGAAGAAACCACGTTTATGCAGAAGTATCACATCTATATTTAGTATTGCCTAGCGAGCGATTCGTAAGTATGCCGAAGATAATCTGGTCTCTAAAAGTAAAGCAAGTCCCATGGATATCCTTGATAAGGTATGGTGGATTGTGAAGTTAAGCTTTTCTGATGGGAATAGTGGGACTGCTACCTTAATTATTTCAAAGAAACTTTTTTTTCGTTTATTTTGTCGATGCTTAAAGTCTACTGTCTATTTGTTCCAGAATCTTTGAAATCAGCTTGCGTACAAGTCCGCAATACAGTGAAACATTTTCATGTTTTCTCTTAAAAGTGGGTTTTATATAGCCATTCAGGCATTCACCGACACATTAGAATGTCGTTTGCTTTACGGCCTCCGTCGACATGAGAATGTCGCCGTGCAACCTGTAATTTCCCCTTTATACATGCCGCTAGAACAAGGTTCCCCTTATTTACATCATTATCGTTAGCGGTGGTAATATTGAGGAAATGACTTTTGAAAAATACACAAACCTACGATCTTCAGAGGTCTTTACAAGTCGTTATAGGAAGGGCTTTAATCTGTTTCTATTCAATGTATACTCGCGCGTGTGGGAAATCGGTCTCATTAAATGTTCTCTTATTAGTAATCAGTCGTATCTAAGTAAATACATGAAATTTTTGTAACGCTTTTCTGTGACGCTCTATTTCGTGACGCTTTTCGAGTTTATGTGCCAAAGTAAAGACATGAAAAACGTCATTCTCTCCCACTGTGCAACAAAAAATTATTAAATGTAATAGTTTTATCTTTAAAATGAGACTAGTTTGGTTATTGCGCCGTTATTAGTTTAATCTGATAGAAAATCCGTCCAGTGTTGATGTTTTGAGGCAACAAAGGGATCGCATTATTTTAGTGGAATTCATGGAGAGTGGGCAGACCATTAACGGCCTAAACTACTGGAAACACTCATAAATTTAAGGAGAGAAATAAAAATTAAAATAGCAATTTAACTGCTGCATGACAATGCACGGCCATTCATAGCGAACATTACCCAAGAACTTACCGCCAAGTTCTCAATTGACTACAGTTCGAACCTTGCCGGAGTGATAACGCTTTATTTTCTTAATTAAAACAAATATATATATTTTTTTTTTTTTTTTTTTTATAAACCCCCTTGGGTTTGCTAGCAAAGAGCATTAGCCCAGCAAAAAAGGAATAGATACATGGAATAGAATTGAAATTATATTTTTATTCTGTCGACAATGGAATCAAGGAACACCCCTAGGACAGGAACAACAGAGATAGTAGGTAGAGAAAGAACATAAGAGGCGTTGAAAGGAGCAGGAAGACCAAGCTTTAAAAGATGATAATAAAGTAACTCACGCTCGCGAGATAAACCGGAGCACTCGAAGAGCACGTGATTCGCATCGCAAACATACTGGGAACCTCCCGGATCCAATGGACAAAAAGGAGATGCAGGCAAAGAGAAGCGATTTAGTGAAGAAGGAAGGAGACTATGCGAGAAACGGAGTCGAGATAATTTAGTAATTATGGACTGACGCAAACTGGGAAACTCATAGAACCAAGGACGAGGAGGAGGAACAGGATTAATCAAGAGATAAAAGGAATTAGGATTAGCGAAAAGAGAAACATAAACAGAATGCCAAAGTCTAAGATGGAAGGATTTAGTTGGAAGAAGAATATTGTGTGCTGGAACTCTCCTAATAAAATTCCCATTGGAAACAGCAGCTTTAGCAAGGAGGTCGACGGCTACATTTCCATCAATGCCTGAATGCCCCGGAATCCAAAGAAAGTCAATCTGGGTACACGTCGATGAGGATAGATCATGAAGAAGAGAACGAATATATGTATATATATATATATGGGGTGGATGACAAATTGCTTAAAAATATCGAGTCACTGGACCAGATCCCAGATATTTGTACCGGGGCCAAGTTTTCAATGTTTTTTCCTGATAATTTGAGCTGTACATTGTCCAATCTTTCTTTGCTACTTATTCTTTGTCTTTTCGGTGTTAATTGAAAACCCGTATCTTTTACTTATTTTATTGACACTATTTAATAATTCCTGGAGGTCAGGCAATGATTCTGCCACCAGCACTGTGTCATCTGCGTATCTGATATTGTTTAAGATTTCACCTCTAATTCTTACTACTATATGCTTTTCTTGCAAAGCCTTCCAAAAGATTATTTCTGAATATACATTGAAAAGCAATGGCGATAGCCCGCAGCCCCTTGTCTTACACCACGTTTGATATGAATCTGTTGCGAGTCATTATTCTCAATCTGCACAAATGCTGTTTGATTCCGGTATAGGTTCTTTATCAGTCTTATATCCTAGTTATCTAAACCAATCTGTTCCAACATTTGTATTAGCTTATTGTGGTGTACTCTATCAAAAGCTGTTTCAAAGTCAATGAAGCAAGTATACACTTTCTGGAGTAGTAATTGGATGCACTACAGTGCTTCTCTAGTTCCCGTACCAGGCCTAAATCTGAATTGTTCCTTGCTAATTGTTTTTCCACATTTCCTTTGTATCCTTCTCTGAATTATCCTTAGTAATATTTTTAATAAATGCGACATCAGGCTAATTAATGTAAAGTCTTCACAAGTCACCGTTTTCTTCTTTTTGGGAATTGTAATAATTTTTGATTGCATTCATTCTTATGGTATTATCCTACTACAGTAGATCTTATTGTATATCATTGTTAGCTTTACGATATCACTATCCTTCAATAACTTAAGCAAATCAGCGGGTAGTCCGTCGGGACCCGAAGCTTTTCGTACTAGTGTATTCTTCAAGGCCTCTTCTACTTCAGACTTATAATTTCTAAACCGGGGTTATTATATTCCTGTTTGTCTGCTATCTCTATTATTATCGTAAAGTTTCTCAATATAATCTGTCCACATTTTGATTAGGATATGCCGTTCAGTAACTATGATTTCTTTAGAATTCTTCATTATATGTGGTTGCCTCTTTGGTTTATAGATTTTAGCCGTTTCTTTTAGCTTTTTGTGTAACCGGAATTTCTCGTGTTTATTTATTATATCTTCAATTTCTTGACATGATTTCGGATACCACACCTCTTTTTCTCTTTTTACAGAACTTTTAATTTGTTTCTGAACTATTTTATATCTGCAATTATCTCTATTTTTTTATTTTCTCCTTTCTTCAATTAGATATAATGAACTCGAATTCCAACTTAAATTTCCCACAAAAAATAGTACACCTGGCATAGATCAAATCCATTCTTATATGATCAAACAAGCGTCGCAATCCCTTAAAAAATTACTAGTGATATTTTTTTGAAACCTAAGTAGATTCATCAAGGAGTTAAAAATGTAACCAAAATCATGGATAACAGAAGAAACCTCAGTAAACGTATCCTCAAATAAACTTGCTAGATACTAATGAAACAGATAATACGACGAATATGTATTAGAAGCAAATTCAGTCCAGTTATGTTACACATTAAATGACGTAGAATTAATAATTTGTAAATTTTTTAAAAAACGGCTGGCTATACATTAACGAAAAAAAATAAAAAGAGCCGATAATACATTTGACCGATTATTAATATTAATCCTCTTTGTCGTTTCCTATCACTATTGCTAACAGAACTCTTAAATTTAAATCGCAACTGTTTATCTGTATGTCACGCTGAAGTCGTTAATTCAAAAAACATGGAAAATATTTAAAAAAAGTGAATAACCGAATAAAATGACGTAAAATATGTGCTTTGTGATTATACATATACATATGTATGCATATATAACATGCTATACGCGCGGAAAAACTAATTCGTTAACGAAGAACGATATTTTTGGGTGGAATTTCTGATACCAGTATTTGATAACTCGTTTTCTCATGATCACGGATGATAAAGTTTAACGGATGATATCTAAAAATCACAACAGTTGATCTATAATAAGGTCTTAGTTTGCCTGCGCCCGAAAGATTCGCGGCTGAAAGAGCGGGTAAGAGATATATATATATATACATATTAGGGGGCCCTTATTTTTCAAGGTTAAAATTTTTAATCCCCTAACCGGTAGTCTTGTTCTCTTATATGAAACAAGTTCAGTCAAGCATGAGGTTCATGCGCTGGGGATTCCGTATGAAAGTTAACAATAACTATAATTATTTAGTACGTAAGAAAATTTGTTTGAATAAATTTCTATTTTTATTTTACTATTTTAATTTAATATCTTAATAAATTTCAGAGATCTTTTCTAATAATAATTTAAAACAGTAAAGCAAAATACTAATTTGAATCGAAGACTTAGACTAATTTGAAGTGCAATGTAACGGTTATGAAGAAAAATTAATTAAATCCTTTTTTTATTCATTTAATTTTTATTTATTTTTTTAAATTATTGGTTTAGATTTAATAATACTAATATTAAGGTTTTATGACTCTTTAAAATGTGTAATTTTGTTAATTCCTACATCTATCCTTTTTGAATAGCCGACCGTTAAAGACATTTAATAAATATATAAACGAAAAGACGCAAAAACTATTAATTAGAAATAATATTGATGCTACGTATCACTCTGCTGCGGCTGCTAGAATGTTGGTGCTCCCTGCTGGCAGGTTGGTGTACGTTGCTGATTGCATCCTGGATTCTCGGCGAATGGGAGGGAGAGACGCGGTAATCGAAATTATAATTTAAGAATTTTGTAAATGTCACTAATTGGAAAACTGAATTTCGAGGCGATTTGGTTACTTTGTTATTAAACTTCTTTCGGTTGCAAGACGAACTGGTTACATTACCAAAAAAGGTCGATATAGTTCCGCGATGTGAATAAGACTGTCGTTCTACTGTGATGATTTTTTAACAATTCGGTATTTTCTTTCAACTCTCTTAGTACGTTAGACCATTATTAAATTTTTTTTTTTTTATTTATTTACTAGCATAGGGCGTTAAATTGTTTAACAAATCGAAATACTATTCGCATCTGTTTTTCATCAGGCGGACGTACCACCTAAACAGTGATGCGGCGAGTCCGTTCCTTTCATTACAGTTCATAACAACACTAACACACGCCGTAATGAAAATAACCAAACCAAAACCTGCGATCCTGTTCCGTTTCTTAGCCCTCGTATTAACACTACTAACGGAAATTATAACAATCCGAACCAAATTCTAATAACCGCTGCAATCTCGTATTCCGATAAATCCAAAAGAAAAATAACACCGATTAATGTTTATTTCGTGCATTCAAGAAACCCACTTAAAACAAAACCAACATTTAAAACTAAAAAAACTATAAAGTTCTCGAATCAAATCCGGTGCTTGCTAGTCGTGCTATGGGGAAATAATATTATCCTTTCGTGCGGATATTAACTTTCAACAGATAATGTTACCATCCGATATTCAACCAGTAGCAGTCGAAATTCGTACGCCAGTTCCACGGGAGTCTCTAAACATAATTCCGAACCGTATTTAGAAACTTTTAAAGTTGCCAAAAAATTCAAACAGTTCCTCCCCTCTAGTGCCGCGAGTATTACAGCTAAAAATTTTGAACAGGGTTAAACATATGAGCTTCGACATATATTTCTCAAGTTTGGAACATCAAGGTTTGAAAGTTTCGTTAAGGAAATAACGTATGGTTTCCTTCTCGACAAATAACGATCTTTCCCGGAAAAAAAATATTATTTTTGTACCTTTCGTGCTTTCGGCGCTTAAGGTTCTGAATTTTAAGATGGAAACCTTGATGTTCCAGAGTAAATAAATAAACAGGGACGCACATTTTTTTAACCTTGTTCAAAATCTTGAACTACAATATATAAATTACAAGCGGGGCTACACGCCACTTTTCAGAATTTTATGAACTTTTAGTAAATTTCAAACAGTTTCGTTAAGAAAACGAAATACGGGTCCGTTCCCAAAAAATAGCGCTCTTTCCAATAATAATACACTTGAAAAAAATTTTTTTTTTACAAAATTTCGAGCTTTTAGAGCCCCGAGCCACTAATTTTAAAATTGGAAACTTAGATAATCCAAACCAAAGAAATATACATGGATGCCCATATTTACTACTTCCCTCAAAATTTTTAGCTATAATACATGCGTCACAAATCAATTCTCGCGCTTTTTCGAACTTCTCAGCAAACTTTGAAAGTTCAATTAAGAAAATGAAATACGGTTTCTTTCCCGACAGATAGCGATCCTTCAAACGGTATATAATATGCGTTAGAAAAATAAAAATTTTTCTTCAAAATTTCGAACTTTCGGCGCCTTAAGGGTCCAATTTTAAAACTGAAAATCTAAATGTTATAAACTAGAGAAATATGAGGGGATGAGCACGTTTTTAGCCGCGTTCCAAATTTTCAGCTGTAATATTCGTAGAGCTAGGGGAGAGACACGTAATTATTTTTATTTTTTTAACTTTTCGGAACTTTGAAAGTTTCGTTAAGAAAATGAAGTACGGTTTCATTCCCGACGAATAGCGATCTTTCTAATAATATATCACAACCCGAAGAAAAAAATATTTTATTTCAAAATTTTGAGCTTTCGGCGCCCCGAGTGTCTAGTTTTAGAACTGGAAACCTGGATGTTTCGAATTAGAGAAATATACGTAGAAGCGCATATTTTTAACTGTGTTCAAAATATTTAGCTGTAATATTTGCTTCGCATGGGACTGACACGTCATTTTTCGCGCTTTTTTGAACTTTTCGGCAACTTTCAAAGTTTCGTTAAGAAAATGAAATACGTTTTCTTTTTTTCAAAATTTTGTTTTTTTTGGGCCCCATAGGTCTCATTCTAAAGTTGAGGAGCCGGTTGTCTTAAATCAGAGAAATATACGCAGAGTCGCGTATTTTCTACCATGTTCCAAATTTATAGCTGTAATACTCGCGTCGCTAGGAGGGGGCCTAAAATTGGAGCTCACGCTTTTTTGAACTTTACGTCAACTTTGAAAGTTTTGTTAAGAAAATGAAATACGGTTTCGTTCCCGACTAATAGAGATTTTTCTAATGATATATCACAAGCTCAAGAAAAAAAATATTTTTTTCTAAAATCTCAAGCTTTCAGTGCCCCGAGGGTCCAATTTTAAAGCTGAAAACTCGGATGTTCCAAACCAGAGAAATATACGTGGAAGCGCATATTTTTAACCGTGTTCAAAATTTTTATCGGTAATATTCGCGGCGCTAGGGGGGGGGGGACGCGTCATTTTTCGCGCTTTTTTGAACTTTACGGCAACTTTGTATTTTTTGGTGAAGAAAATGATATAAGGTTTTGTTCCTGATAAATAGCGATCTTTCAAACAATATATTACATGACCAGAAAAAAAAAATATTTTTTTACAAAATTTTGAGCTTTCGATGCCCCGAGGATCCAGTTTTAAAGTTGGAAATACGGATGTTTAAACTAGAGAAATATACGGGGATTCGCGTATTTTTAGCCGCGTTCAAAATTTTTAACTACAATATCCGCGGCGCTAAGGGGGGGCACGTCATTTTTTGCGGTTTTTTGAACTTTTGGGCAACTTTACATAACTTTTGTACCGTAATTTTTTGATTTTATAAAAGTACCCTTGCATTGTAGTTTATATTTTGAATTTCAGCGTTATAGGTTTATTTAGTGACGAGTTATGATTTTTTAAGTGATTTTTGAGGTTGTTTTATGTACCATTTTATATATTCTTGACGGTTTTTTAGTTTTTTTGTCGCCCAGAATAATCGGTCATCTTCAAGTTATAAATCGTTTTAAGGATAATTTTAATTGTAATTTATGTTCCAAATTTGAAGTTTATAAGTCAAGCCGTTCGTGAATTATTGATTTTTATTTGATATTTTTGTCATTTGTGTACCATCTTATAAGGATTCCATACATTGTATGTATATGGAATCCTAAAAATCATAACGTTAAAAATTTAGCTAATTTGGTCAATTTTAAGACGTGCCGATATGGTCAAGAAGATAGCGCCACTTTCGTTGGTTACCAGGCAGTGGGATTTAGTGAGTGTTCCACAATAAAACAGGAACTCTCATTACAGGCTTGAAACGTTATGACTACACTTGAAATATCAACATTTTTTTCTTATGCTTCTTTCTCAGGTGAATAATTTTAATGATAAGAATGAAAAAATCGTTGAAGACACATTTAAAATCTGCCACAGAATAGATTAAGAAAGTTAAGTATTAATGACAGACAGGAGAGTTGATTTTTTCGCATCGGAGTACTTTTTTTATTATTCCGCTACCACTTAAAGCAGGTACTGTTTTCGATCTTCTTTGCGGGTCAGTTTATTGTTATATTGCTCATTTAATTGTACGCCGAGTTCAGCTGCATTATTGGCCACTTTCATTTTGGAGATTAATTCTCTACTTTTTAGACGATCTTCAACTTGCTTCCATTCACTTAGATTTCTGAGAAGAAAATCGATGTTAATGCGAAGTCGCTCAAAAATAATTTTGGTCAGTGAATTAACAAATTGATCTAGATTTCCTGAGCATAAATTTTCCACGTCAGAAAATTTAATCTGCATTCGGCTCATGCCGTCATCTTCTGTTGCATCGAGATCCAGGTTTTTGTGCATTCTTTCTTTCACCTTATTACTAACATTGTTATCGAAGAAAGCGAACCCAACTTCTTTCGGAGTTAGATACCATAAATGGCGAATAGATTGATCTGCGACCATTTTTGAAACTTCTTCGTCTATTTCTTTGTAATAATTTAGTTTTTTTAGAAAATTAAAATCTGAATTTGGTACTTTTACAGTAACCGGAGCTGAAAACCACGTTTCTACAGAAGTTGTCACAATAAAAAAATACAAATGTCAGCTAAACCTTTCACTTTTGAAGTTTTCAGCTTACATTCATGGCAAAATAAATACATTTTCAAGAAGTATATGACCTTAGACGTCCACCTTGCGTGGTGCATGGCTCCGGGATATCAAAATGAAAAATTATTCGGAGTTTCTCCTCTAAATACCAAGCATAATTCTAAAAATTCCTGGTAATCGTCACGATGCTGATATGTAGCAACCGTATGCTGCAGGAATGTAATCAATCGGGATTTTCTGTCGTCGTTAAATACAGATCTCATTTCTTCTTTCATTAATGCTGAGCAAAAATTGTCTTTATTCATCTTTGACTACTTGTTTTGGGATTCTTTAAAAACAGCAACATTTGGACCAGAAGTGCGAGGCATTTTCAGTTCGAAAACAGTTCTTATAATCATTTCAAAAGTGTGGTGACGACACGATAAATGTAATAATTTACGGTCGAAGAACCATTCCAAGCTGATACAAGTCCCTCCTTTGTCACAGTATTAACGGCAGTTGTGTTAAAAGAAATACATTTAATAATAGAGGCACGGGATTTTTTGGTTTTAGCCGAGTAAGCGATCGAGAGGGAAAAGTTAGTCCGTCACAATATACAAAAGAAGACATTTAAATCAGTTGTAAACTGTTTAGTATTGTCTCCTTTTTTACTTTTGTTAATTGTACCGTCGCTGTAGTGTTCAAAACCACTATCGGGCTTCAGTACATTTATTACGCCTCTTTCTCTTTCGAATGCATTCGCATCAAGATGACTCACTCAGCACTTTGAACCGGGCTGCATTTGAATTATCTCTGTCTTCTCTCACATTTGCTATTCCATCAGTTCAGCGATGAAATTGATTAGTACGTATAGCTAGAGCTATGTAGCAAGTAGCTTTGCGCAGTATGATTCAACCCTAACGGGTATCATTTTATATATGCTAATGTTTCAAAACCTGTTTTTACTTAGCAGAAATTTTTTGTTTGCCTTTTACGATTTCATACACAAATGTCCTCTTTATTCCTTCCTTTCATTACTCCTTGAACTTGGTTATCCCCAATTTACTTCCTCGCATTTCTAATCGTTATAATTTATCTCCCTTCGTTTTTCTTTCTCCCTATTTCAATCCTATTAAAACGAAAGATGTTTTGATTGTAGTGAAATTATCAGTTGTTTCCTACGCGTTCATTGTTTCGTGCGATAACGGTATTCCAATAATACCGCTCGGATAATTGTTCTCGCCTACAACTTACTGATCAGCATCCGAAATCGGTGAGCTCGTTCCTTATATTTGCTAAATTAACTATTACTTGCGGTTTACGTTTCTTTTGATTCGTTCCGCTGTTTTATTTCTAATTTTATTTTCGTTTTTTTTTTTTTAATAATTTACTGTTATCCCATTTATAATTAATTTTTATATTAGCTGATAAGCCGTCTAAGAGAGGTCGCACGGCGGCGGCCTCCTCCAGACCCGCACTTTCTGTCAATGTGATGGGAGTAGATACCTCCAACAAACGAAAGCCATCCAGCCCAGTCTCTCCAAAAGCCGATCTGCCTATTAAGGAGTTTCGTCTCTCGCAGACAGACTTAGTTAGTTCGGCGAACTCGGTTATAAGTAGCGCTGTCGAGAATTCTAAAATAAAAGACGACGATAAAGACAATCTTGACGTCAGGAAAGCTGAAAATAATGAGATTAATAATATAAATAACAAAGATAACAGCAACAAAAATGAAGGTAACTTCGCTCACAATAACATTCCAACTTCACGTAACGTTGATTTTTTCCCTAATCATCGGTTCTATCCAAGTTATGCTTGAATCTCTTTCCGATAAAAATATCGGTAGTCTGCATCCTTTTGCAGCTGCTAAATTTATATTCCGCAAGACTACTGCAATTAATGAAATCGTGCGAGCCGGCAGGAATAGTCTCCGGTTATTTTTTACCGATATCTCTGCGGCTAACAAATTCCTGTTAGATACATCTTTTTTAGAAGAGCACCAATTTAAAGCTTTTATTCCTAGTTCTCTCCTCTTTTCATTTGGTATTGTTCGAGATATTCCGGTGATTTCTCTGTATTGGATACAGGGTCATGCCGGAATTGAGGGTAATGAGTTAGTTGATTCATTCGTTCGGTTATCTTCCTCTTCCGGTAGGTTTCTTCCTGTTTTCTCTTCTTCCAATATAACCCTTTTGTCTTCTGCTGCTCATTCCAATCTATGGTTTGACTCCTACGTCTCCTCTTTCTCCAACCAGGATTCATTTTTCTTATCTATTCAGCCTTCCCTTCCTCGTTTCCCCTGGTTTCTTGACTTTCCTTCCATGCGTCGCTCCAACATCTCTGCGATTTGCCGCCTGCGCTTTGGGCACAGTTTGCTTCCTTCTTTGCTTTTTCGTTTCTCTCTTGTGCCGTCTCCTTTTTGTCTATTGCACCCCTCCAATATCCAATTTGTGTGTGATCCCGATCACGTAATGTTCGAGTGTGCATCTCTTGTAACCGATCAAGCTGTTTTCTACTCCTCCCTCTTACAAATTGGTATTCCCACTCCATACAGTTCTTCGTTCATCCTTTCCCTTCCTTCTCCTTCTCTTGTTCAGGCTCTTGATTTCTTTTGTCGGCTATCTCTGATCGTATAAAGATCTAAGTTTCGTTGCCTTTTTTCCTCTGTTCTCGGGCCAATGTCCTTGTAGACGACCCCCCCCCCAAAGAAAAAAAAAATAGACGATCTCCTTAATGATGTCTCTTCGTTGGTTCCTGTTATTTATATACGGCGTCTTAAAAAAAGGAAAGAAGATAAACTCTGTCCCATTCCTTTAATCGAAATCAAGTTTCCTGGTTTTGTCCATTTCTTCCATCTTCGTTGCCCCGTTTAACCTAGTGTCAGACTTCCCATCCAGTGTCGTTCTTGCTTCCGTTTCGAACACACAGAAAAAATGTGCCTTAGAAAACCTAGATGTGTTAAGTGTGGTGACTCCCACCGAGCTAATGAGTGCGCTAGTCCCTCTTTACCATTAAAATGTCTCATCTGTGAAGGCTCTCATGATTCCACTAATCGTCAATGCCCAGTCTTTCTTGAACAACTGGAATTTAAAAAAATTATGGCATTTGAAAATATATCCTTTAGTGAAGCCTGCCAACTAAAAAAGGAAAATCGTACTTCGTCTGCGTTTTCTTTCGCTGATATCGCCAACAGAAAAATAAATCCTAATGTTTCCCGTGCCAGGTCTAATAATTTATCTCCCAGTTATTCTCCTTCGTCGCCTCTCTCGCTGCCTAAATTAATGCCTCGTCCTAAATCGCCCACTTTTCACAAATTTTCTTCTCCGAAACCTCACTTCAATTTTCCTTCACAGTTTCCTAATCTCCATTCTAACCGTTTTCCCTCTCCTTCTAATGAGTGGGCTCTTAATAGATCCGCCTCCTTCTCTGGCAATTCCACTCCCAACAAAAGTAGCCACTCCGCACTTAGTACCGTTAATCCTTCTTCCTTATCGTCCTCTAATTCTCCTTCCACTGCTTCCTTCCCATTAGTTTCCTCCCTATCCGAAAGTTTCCTGGAGCTTTTGGCATCTAAAAACATTGCCTTTTCTCCTTCTCTTGCTGAATCTTTACCTTTTTTCTTAGCTAATTCATCAGTCTTAATTAATTATGTTAGTTTCTAATTATTTATATACGTATCATGTTTCCATTTTTGTTTTTTTTTTTTTTTTTTATTTAAGAAATAAGTTGTGGGTCCCGCAAGGCATACTGCCCGTCTGCAGGTGCCCAACACGCTTATCATCGTTTATTCAAGAAAATGTGTAACAAAAGTTCTTTACTTATACTATTAATTTTCGTACTTATAATTAGTGAGAAAACTATAAAAACTAAAAATAAAATAATAATATTAAAACAAGATTAAATTGTTGAAAACAAAGAAAAACTACTTATCGTTATTCAATTTCATAACCACGAGTTCGACAAATATATTGGAATGGTCGATTCTCCGCCACAGCCAGTTCCCAATTTATGTACTCTAATGTCACTCAGTGTTATCAATCAACTATTGCTTAATTAATAATTTCCACGTTCCTATTTCTTTTTGCATTATATCTTCTGGGATTCGTTCTAGAAGCTTAATTAGAACTATTTCATCAGTATTATCAACTTACTATTTATGCCTCTCGGTCGAATAAAATATACCTCCCTATTACTCCTCGTTGACCCTTGTCATTGTAGCAATTGATCTACTTGTGGTCTTATATTCAAGTAATCGGTGATAAAAGTAGTACATCCTTGGAGACATTTCATTTTTTTCTCTCCACCAGCTAATATTGCTGTTAACCTGATCTTTAATAGGTAATATTATCTTTATGCATTTCTTTTGCTGACTACTAATCTTTTTGATTATCGTCCGTTTTGCTTCACCCCAAATTGATATCCCATACATGATTCTAGACAATACTATAGCATTATAGTATACACGCAGACTACCATATGGTATTGAAAGAGCCAATTTATAAAGTATCGGTATCATTTGCCTGATTTTATTAGATAAGTTTATAACATGCTTGTCCCACGATAATGCCCTGTTAATAATTAATCCTAAGTATTTAACCTCTTCTGTCGTTTCCAGTTGTGTACAACCACAGTTCGAAGTAGAAATCAAGTGATTATGTAAGCAATTATTGTTATGCACTGTGATAGATGGCTTATATGTTCTATCGTTCTTATATACAAAGCCTTCGATTTTTTTATATTAATAGTCAGATGTTTATCATGCGCCCACCTACACATACTATTTACATCCTCTTGCAAGAGTTTTTCGGCCTCGTGGATGTCGGGGTGCACAATAACGAGTGTTATATCGTCCGCATAAGCAAAGACTGTCGAATTTTTAACAAATTTATGAAGGGAGTTGGTATAGATCAAAAATAACAACGGGGCTAAAATAGTTCCTTGACCCACCCCTGTTAATACAAATTCTTCTCTACTTAATTCTTCATCGATTTTTACTACGGTTTTCCTATTATACAAATAACTTTCAAACCATTTGTTTTGCCCACCTATGATTCCCACTTCTTTCATATTTCGCAACAATATTTGATGGTTAACAGCATCGAATGCTTTACTAATGTCTATAAAAATTATAATAAATTGTTTGCCGTTTGCCAATCCCTTATTTATCCTGCTTGTTAATACTCTTAACAAAGAGACAGTTGATTTTCCTTCTCTAAAACCAAATTGCATATTATGCAGTAACTCGTTTCTCTCCAAATAATTTCTTAAATGAAACGCAACGTATTGTTCCAGAATTTTTGCTAAAACCGAGATTATAGTAATTGGTCTGTAATTGTCACAAGCACTCGCCAATCCGTTTTTATATATCGGTCTAATAACACCAATTTTTAGTCCCTCAGGAATGATACCTTCTTGAATTGAACCGTTAATTATCTTTGTAAGTAGGTTGGTAAATATAGCTACATTTTTTTTAATATCCGAAACTCTAATACCATCCCATCCTGGGGCTTTGTGAATCGGTAATCTGTTAATTATTTGTTCTCCTTGCTTGTTTGTAACTATTGGAATACAAAATGACGTGAGTGTCAGCTCTAAGTTATCGCTATTCAATAATTGTGTATCACACGCTTGAGCACAATGCTGTTTTAGTTGAGAGAAGTGATCGATAAATTTACTCGTCGCGTGTCTTGCACTTTCAAAATGCCTCAAGATGAACTCATCAATTGAAGATTTGTTTTTATTATATACTATATTATTGATTATCTGCCATACATTTTTGGTACTGTTATTAGCATGCTGCATTTGTTTGTTGTAATATTCTAATTTTGCTTTCCTAATTTCGGTCTTAGTCATATTTCTGTATGTTTTATACAACTTTTTATACCTCGCGTTTGTTGTATTATTTTTACTGCGCTTATAGTAAATATCCCTAATTTTCATCAGGTTTAAAATTTTTATATTCATCCAGTCATTTTTAAATGAAAAATTATTTTCCTTTGTGTACGTCACCTGCTTTCTACATTCCTTATATAAATTATTAAATTCAGATTGTATTTGCGAACAGATATTTTCGATGGAGTCAATCTTTTCAAGACTATGCCAGTCATAACTATTAAGTTTGTGGTTCAGCCACCTTTCGTTTAACCTATTTTTTGTTTGTCCTTTCATTTTTTGGTAAGAGCACCTATTAATGGGAAATACGCAACCAATTATATAATGATCGGATATTTTTCCTTCTCCGACATTACTCCTCAGGGTAGAGGGCGTATCTCTGTTATCTTCCCCTCCATTTCCACCGCCAACGACTTTCTAAACAATCGCTCCTTCTTCAATTCTAACGACCTGAAGGCTTTCATTCCCCACAATACTCTATACAGAATTGGTGTTATTTCTGGAGTTCATCCTTCTTTCTCTGTTGAGGAAATTAAAGAAGGACTTGTTACGTCTATCCCTATAGTATCTATTCGTCGCATCCTTCGCTCTTCCGATGGAACCAAAGTTCCCACCAGAAGTGTCGAATTAAAATTTGCCAAATCCTCTCTCCCTGAGTTTGTATCCATTTACAAACTTCGTTTTACAGTGTCCCCAAGTATCCGTTCTCCCACTCAGTGCTCTAATTGTTTCCTTTTCGGGCATATTGCACGCCATTGCCGCAGCTCTCTTCCCTCATGTTCCCATTGTTCCTCTAAACATTCTTTCTCTGATTGTACAAATCTCCAGGAGCCTCCTTTTTGTCGCAACTGCAAAGGTAGTCACAGCGCTTCCGATCGAGCCTGTCCCGAATGGCAGCGGCAGAAGGACATAAAAAGAATCATGGCTTTCGAGAACATCTCCTTTCACGAAGCCGTTAAAATTAAATCCTCCAGTTCCGCCTCTCCAGCCTTCTCCTATGCTAATCGCGCCGCAGCCCCTATTTCCTCTCTAAACGTCTCCCCAAAAACTTCTAAATTCCCCTCTCTTCCACGTCCCAAATCCCCCACTTTCCACAAAACTTCCAAACCCAAATCCTACTCAAAGCCTTCTCCTCAATTTCCTTTCGTTCCATTCCTTTACTCTCATTTACCACTAAATGGTTGTGCACTGAATCGCAACGACTCCCCCCAATCCAACCCCCCCATATCTTCCAGTCCCTTACCAGTTCCTCCTATTTTTTCTCTTAATTCCTCTCTAAACGATTCTTCCTTTGTTGTCTCCCATATTTCCGCAGCTATCATGGAACTCCTTGCCTCCTTTAACATATCCTCCTCCTCCTCATTCCTTGATAATCTTTCAGCCTTCCTATCCAATCACGTTCATTTCAACTAGACCACCTCTTTCATCCTTTGTTCTTTCTTTCTCCTTTTTGAACATCTTCCAGCATCCCATTCTATACTTGTTACTCTTATTTCTCCTTTTTTCTTTTGCGTCCGTTTCGCCAAGGATAACTGTTCGCTCAGGAATCATCAATTCAAAACTTTCCTCAGTTCGAATTTTATTCCATTTTTCCTTCATGCTACATAGCTATATCATTATGGAAGGAAGCCTACAAACTGGTCGTCAACCCAGTTCGTGCAGGTATTTCTCCCGTCTCTGGTTTAACAATATATCGGAAGGAAGCCTACAAACTGGTCATCAACCCAGTTCGTGCGGGTATTTCTCCCGTCTCTGGTTTAACAATATATCGGAAGGAAGCCTACAAACTGGTCATCAACCCAGTTCGTGCGGGTATTTCTCTCGTCTCTTTTTCAACTCTGTGTTGGAAGGAAGCCTACAAACTGGGCATCAACCCAGTTCGTGCAGGTACTTCTCCGGTTTATTTTTAATTACTGACGGTACCGCTAATGATGAGGTATCTTCAATTTTGCCTGTATCCAATTTCGGACACTTCTTCTCTCTTCTACTCTTTTTTCCATTGTCAACTTCTCCTTTAAGTTGGAAGATCGTCTACAAGCGATCTCCTCTCATTTATTACACCCTTCCTATTACCCTTGCCCTCCTTTCTTTTACTTCAATTTCAGCTCTATCTTCTCCCGCTACTTTTTCTCATTCTTTTAATTCCTCTTCTCCTTTTAACTAGAATGTCGCGGTCTTGCGCCTTAAACATCCTTCAATGGAATTGCCGCAGCTTACGAGCTAATAAACTAAGTGTAGAATGTCTATTAGACTTCTACAATATCCATGTAGCGCTGTTATCTGAAACTTGGCTTAAATCCTCCTCATCTCTTGATTTCAAAGGTTATTCTCTAGTTCGATCTGACCGTATGGATGGGTATGGTGGCGTTGCGATTTTAATTAGACACGATCTATCCTATCACACCCACAATATCCCATTTCTTCCTCCGCCCCTTCTCAACCACCCTAACATGATCCACATTTCACTTGAAAATCTTCTCCCGAATCCTTTACATATTGCTTGCGTGTACATCCCTCCCAACTCCAGCGTCTCTAGTCTTCCTTTGCCTTCATTCCTTTCATCCCTATCTGATCCATTTATTATTGGTGGAGACTGGAATGCGCACTCTCCTATGTGGGGCCGCACAGGGCGCAATCCTAACGGTGTAACTCTGGAAAATCTCATCCTAAACCATAATCTTTTTCTCCACAACGATCGTTCTCTTACTTTCTTCAAACATCCATCTTTTTCTAGTGCAATCGACCTCTCGTTTTCATCTCCGAATCTTGGTCTTGTAAGCTCCTGGAGAACTCTCGACGGCACTTTTGGTAGTGATCATCTCCCCATTCTCATAACTCTCAACAACGCTCTTCCTTCTAAACCTTTCAGGCCCTTGCACGCTCCTCACTGGCTTCTCTCCAAAACAGATTGGACTAAATTCCGATCTTTGGTGGATTCCTCACTCCCCCTTATTCTGGATTTTCCCGACCCGTCATCCCAGTACAACTTCTTCATTCAATCTCTATATTCTGCTCTTTCCGCTTCCTCCCCTCCTTCTTCCTTTTCGCGCGGTCGTTCTTCCTCTTGTGCCTCCTCTCTTTGGTGGAATGAAGAGTGTAAAGTTGCCTTCCAAAGAAGCACCGCTACCTTCAAAGCCTTTCGTTCTTGTTCCTCAATATCCAACTTTTTAGCTCACAAAGAAGCTAACGCAAAAGCTCGGTACATTTCAAAATCTGCCAAGAGGAACTCTTGGAAATCATTTTGTTCATCTTTCTCTAGAGATACGCCTCTCTCTAAGATATGGAAAATGGCAAAAGCGTTCAGATCTCCTCTTTCTGAGCGTCCCCACTTCTCCCATCCTTCTTTGCCTGAACTTCACTCTTTCTTGGACTCTATTGCTCCTCCGTATGTCCCCACTTTTGAGGAATCGATCATTCCTTCGCTCCCAAATTCCTCAGAACCTCATTTTCTATCGTCCCCTTTCCGCTACGAGGAACTCTTGTCCGTTCTTAACAAAACCTCTCCTTCAGCTCCTGGTTTGGACGGTCTTTCTTTCCCTATTCTTAAAAAACTCTCTCCTTCCTCGCTGCTCTCCCTTCTGAATATCTTCAACTCTTTCCTACTCTCTGGATTTACTCCTGAGTCTTGGAATGACTTCATCGTCATTCCAATTCCGAAAAAAAATCAGTGTTCCTTCCGTCCTATCTCCCTAGCCTCATGTCTGCGCAAACTCTTTGAAGGTTTAATAAACAACCGTCTTGTTTGGTGGCTTGAGCATAATAATCTAGTTCCTTCTAATATGTTCGGTTTTCGCCCCGGGCTTGGCCCAGTAGATTGCATCAGTACCTTCCTTGCAGATATCTATAAATCATTCCTTTCTAAGAAATTTACTGTCGCTTCTTTTGTCGATGTCTGCTCTGCATTCGACAATGTGCATCTTCCTTCTCTGGGCTCCAAACTTCTCTCTCTTAATCTCCCACCTGTTTTTATCTCTCTTATACTCAACCTCTTTCAACATAGAACTCTTTATCTATCTTCTCCTTCTCTTTCCACCTCTAGATGCGTCTATCGTGGGCTTCCCCAGGGATCCTGCCTTAGCCCCACTCTTTTTAATATTTACTCTTTCGATATTGCTTCGCTTCCTATTCCCTCTTTCTCTCTCCTTTTTGCTGATGACATTTTAGTTTATTCCACCTCAGATGATCTGTCCTCTGCCACCAACGAGTTAAACCATTCATTGTCCCATCTTAGCAATGCTCTATCTACACTCCACCTCTCTCTTTCCCCTTCCAAGTCTTCCTGTATAATTTTTGCTCTCCGCCCCTTTAATCGTGCTTTTATAAACATCAGCGTATCTGGTACACCTATTCCCATTGTTAATTCCATATGTTATCTAGGTATTTTCTTAAATAGTCGCCTTACATTTCATGAACATATTAATTATATCTATAATTCCTCGATCAAAAGACTTAATCTCCTCAAATCTTTATCGCCGCTCAGATGGGGTGGAGACCCGTGCATTCTATTAATTCTATATAAATCGATTATTCGGTCCAAACTCGACTATTGTTCTTTCATTTATGGCAGTGCCTCCAAGTCTCTCCTTTCGAAACTTGGCGCAATTCAGAATTCCTGCCTTCGCCTATGCATTGGCGCTTTAAGATCTTCTCCTATTCCTGCGATTCTATCCGAATCTTCCACTCAACCTCTTTCCATTCGTCGTTCACTCCTCGGTTATCGATTTTTAATAAAACGCCTACCCGTTTTGTCATCCAATATTATCCCTTCCTATCTTTATATCAAAAATCACTGGCGCTTGGCGCCTCATAGAATTCCGATTTTATCACATATAGCTGCTCGTGTTTCCAATTTTTCTCCCTACGTTTTCTCTTATAACAGTCTTCCTTACTTTTCTTTCGACTTTAATAGCATATGGCACCCCATCAATTTCTCCTCTCTTCCGGTCCGAGCTAATTGTTCCTCTCACAATGTAGTCAACTTCGAATTCTTTCAGCTGCTGAACTCTTCTTTTCCTTCCCATGCCTTAATCTTCTCGGATGGCTCCAAGAGTGATGGGGGCGTGGGTGGTGCGTATACGTCTCCTACGTTCCTACACTCTGAGTCCTTCAGACTTCCTTCCTTCTGCTCTATCTTCTCGGCCGAGTCGATCTCAATTCTTCGTGCAATTCATTTCATATCCTCTACGAGTGGAGTTCACAAATTCCTGATTGTCTCTGATTCCAAAGGCGTTCTTCAAGCCATCTCCTCTCCTCCTTCTTATACTACTGACGGTATCATCCTCTCTATCCGATCTCTTGTCTCCTCTTTGTTCTCGTTCCGCTCCATTTCCATAGACTTTCTACGGGTCCCTAGTCATTCCAATATTGAGGGAAATGACTCAGCTGACTCTTTAGCTCGCTCAGCCGCCCGCACTGGTCCTTTCCTCGACTCTTTCCCTTCCTCAGACATTCTTTCTCTATCACGCTCTAATCATTCCAGACTTTGGTCTGACATGTATCCATCTATATTCTCAAATCGCTTTTCTCAGTACCGTCTTATCCAACCGGTTTTTCCTGCCTTGGTTTCAATCTATTCCTACCTGTCGTCGTTCCACTGTTGTTTCCTTAATTAGGCTTAGAATCAATCATTCTCTTCTCCCCTCTTCTCGCTTTCGATTCGCTTTGTCCCCTTCTCCTTTCTGCTCTCTTCACGCTTCTGAGCCTTCTTGTATTTGTGATTCAAATCACATCCTATTGGAATGTTCAGCACTCTCTAACGAACGCTCTATTCTTTACACCCAACTTTTAGTTTTGGGTCTTCCTACTCCCTTTAACGCTACCTATATTCTTTCCTTCCCATTGCCTTCAGTTATCCCATTGCTACTGTCCTTTGTCCTCTCCATTTCTGACCGCCTGGTTATTTAGTTATAACTGTTAATTTTTCATGTTGTTGGGTCAAGGCCGCTGGCGCGCCCAGGGTAAAAAAAAAAAAAAAAAAAAAAAAAAAAAATTTGATTAATAATTCCTGCATAAATTTCTTCCGTTGAGCTCCTAATAAGGATATTATCTATACATGATTGAGTTAAATTACCACCTCTAAATTCCTCGCGCGTTACACCATCAATCAATCTTATACACCCACACCCAGCCATAATATATAAAAAATTTTCCGATTTAGTATTACATTTTAATAGATTTATATTAAAGTCCCCACGTATTAAAAGTTCTTGTTTATTCTCAATCTGTTTAGTAAATAAATCTAGCTCATACAAGAATTCATTGACATTACGGTTTGGTGATCGGTAAAATGCAAATATTCGTGTTGTTTTCTTGCTATGTATTTCTATGTCAACAGCTAAGCACTCGAACGCATTATTATTATATTCAGCATAGAAGTTGGATTTAAAACTATTATTGACAAATATGGCAACTCCTCCATTAAATTTATCTGGTTTTTTATTGCTATACCTGGTGAACCCCGGGATCACGTATAATTTTAATTAATTTTCTCTCACATTTGTTTCCGTGATAATAATCACACTGACAAGTGATTTATAAATGTATGCCAAAAATTCATCCCAGTTATTTCTTAGGCTTCTTACGTTTAGGTGCAGTACATGAAATAGATCTTTATTAATTTTTGTACACCCTTTGTCTATATTAAATAGTCTCATACATCCCCTCTCGCAGTCACCAATTGTTGTGTAATTAGCGCAGTTAATTTTCTTACAAAATAGAATCGGAGACGTCATTGTTATTGGTCGTTAAACACTGGTGCGATAGTAGAAAATTGACCATATTCCGAACACATTGATTTATTGAGACTCACGGCGCGATTATCGCTATATAACTTTAATTTCCGCCGGTTTATATCTAAATCTATGCACACTTCTACATTCGCACACGTACCACTCTACCTCACTCACACACTCGTACCCATTTAATCAACAAATATCCGTACGCGAACCACTGCTACATTTGATCGGAGCTGACAAGCCTGGCGCACTTCTCATACACATCGATTTGCAGTTGACCACATAGCGAACCGTGTAAAGATAAAGTAACAAAATAAATTATCGTGCTAAGCTAACTGTAAACAAAAGAAATGATAAGATTTATCAAATATCAGCCACTTTAACACCACCACCAGGACGATACTTCTTAAAAATACAAATACGTCTCCGGCTCAGTGTTGGCACATAACAACAGTGCACACTCCCAGCTATCTCACACACCGATCGCATTCCGCTTCACTACCGCACCTCATGCCGTTACACTGTATCGCAAATTTATCACTAAAAGGAACTATCAAAATTACACAACTAACAACCCCATCTCATTACAACAAACAACAGAGACTGAACTCTTTCCGCATACCAGTATCCACACACATGTACATACCAACAACTTTCAAGTCACCAAAATCTATACATTTCGCCACCACTACAAACAAACCCACTGGCACATACACCTCATTACTACCCAGCCGGTGACGTATAACGACGCACACATACTCATCCATACCAACAACACACACCCGATTACCAGTTATCGCGGAAAATAATTCCTTTCCGATCAGTGTTATTTCTGTCCATACTAACCAATATAAATTAATTCCGATATGCACACGCATACATATGGAGATACTACCATGCATTATAAAATAAGAGCTATTAATGAACTGCCGCATTAAATCGTTTCGTGTGCATTTTCCCATTCGCATGTATACTACACCCACACATCCACATATACCACAGCACATATAATATAATCTTAATGAAAACATCTTATATTATATTATAGAGCTTAAATTAATTTATTTAAATTGTCCGCATTTCTGATATGAAGCGCTCTTCCTTCCATCTCCTTTTTGGCAAATATTTTGCCATTTCGTGCCCACGCAAATTTGTAGTTTAGAGCTCTCGCTTTCTGCTTCACTTCCCAAAGAAAATTTTTATAGTACTGAGTCAAATTTTCGTTAATATAAATTTTTAAGTTACTCTTTTCGTTACTGGTTATGTCTTTGTCCTGAATTGAACACGTCTTCTTATTCGCCATTAATAGGTCGGCATTCCTCCGACCTATTTTAGCAATAATTGGTCTAGGAAAACTTTTATTCCTGGAAGGTATCCTGTGCGCAGCTATGATATTCTCCGCTGTTAATGATACACCCATCTGTTCTGCTACCTTCTTGACAATATTTGGCACGTCTTCATTAACTAATTCAGTTACTCCGTGTAGTTCGATATTCTCGCGACGCCCATATTGTTCTAATTCGTGAACCGTGGAGGTTAGTTCTTTGATTTGAATATCTTTGCTTTTTACTCCCTCTTTTAGTGCTGAATCTTGTTCCCGCAATGCCTTCACTTCCGAGATCAAGGTTTAGTTTGCAATCTTTAAGTCCTCGTACTGATTAGCAATGAAATTCATAGAGCTTTTTATTTCTGCAATTTCTTTCCTCAGCCATTCCTTTCCCAGCGAAGCCACCATCGACGAATCGCAGTCCGAGTCAGAGTCCTCTTGCTTCTTATTTGCTGCTTTTTTCTTCCCACCTTTTTTGGGTAATTCTTGCTCGTTGCTGTCACTCATAAATCGCTTATTTCGATTTCTATTCGCTGCTACACTCTTAGAAGATGACATAATTCTGCAGTTAATTTATCCGTTCGTGTGAAATAAAGTATTCAATATCTTACTTACTGTTTTAGAAATGATGATAATTTCGTTATCTCTTCAACGTATTATACACGAGAAAGAACGTTATCACGTTACAACATATAAAGCTCTTACTGTAGTATCATTCTTCTCCTTTTTGTATTTATTGTTGTTTCTCCTCTCCCTTGGATTTTAAGACATTCAGACGAATTGCCTATAATTTTAGTTGCAGTAATTGTTTCCTTAATTACCGAATGTACTGACGCTGAAGTGGACAAACCCGCCGACGGGCACAGCTACATTTATTTTAATGTTTTCTTTCACCAGTATACTTACGTTCAGTATCTCACCTCTTCTTCCTTATTCCTTTCCTCCAGCTCTATTTCTTTGTCTTTTTAATTTACTTAACAATGTCATAATTAAGATTCTTCAATGGAACTGTCGCAGCGTTCGGGCAAACAAATTAGCCCTTGAAAGTTTGCTTGATATTTTTCTATCTGAAACCTGTCTCTCAAATTCAGTAGATTTCTCCGTCACAGGCTTTCAGATAATTAGATGCGATCGCAAGGATGGCTATGGAGGAGCTGCCATTCTGGTTAGAATGGGCATTCCATTCACCACCCATAGCATTAACCTTCCAAACATTTCTATCCCTTCCTCATTCACCAAATTACGCTACCCTCTTAACTTGGTCTCTGTATACATTCCTCCCTTATGCAACCTTAGAGATCTTTATTTACCATCTTTTTTTTGATTCCCTTCCTCATCCGTTTATTATTGGCGAAGACTGGAACGCCTGCTCTTCCGCTTGGGGTCTCTCATCCCAAAATCGTAATGGTTTATTCCTTCAATCCTTGTTATTAGCCCATAATTTTGTCATTCTCAACGGTGGTTCCCCTACATATTTTAAAAACGCTTTCTCTTTCAGTTCTATTGATCTTACTTTCTCCTCTCCTAATTTAAGTTGGAAATATTCATGGAGCACTCCGGACGGGACTTTTGGCAGTGACCATGTCCCCATAATTGTCTCTGTTCATGTTGCCGCTTCATCCATTCAACATAACACTTCCGTCACTTCTCACTGGAACCTTTCGAAAATTGATTGGCCCAAATTCCATTCCTTTATTGAATCCTCGACTTTTTGTTTCAATTCTAACCATGATCCTATCCCTCAGTATCGAGAGTTTATCCAGTTGATTTCTCCGGCTTTATCTTCTTCCTCCCCTCCTAAGAAGAATCCCACCGGAAATACCAGGCGTATCTATCCGTCGTCTTTGTGGTGGAATGCTAATTGTTCGTTGGCTTACCAATATAGTTTGTCCGCATTTCGCAACTTTCGCTCTAATCCTACCGTCGTTAACTTCTTGACGTACAAACAGGCTAACGCTAAATCAAGATACGCTTGCAAAAAGGTAAAGAAAGCGTTTGGGATGCATTTTGCGCATTCTTTTCTAGATGTACTCCACTTTCCCGAATTTGGAAGTTGCCAAAAACTTTTCAAAATTTACAATCTACCCATCTTTCCCTTGTGGATCTTTCAGCAGATAAACTTTCCTCCTTCGTTGATGGCGTAGCCTCCTCTTATGTTCCTTTTGCCGAGGAAATAAATCCTTCTTTGCATAGTTCAAACTCTCCTCCTCACTTCTTAACCTCTCCTTTTACTATTAGCGAGCTCTTTGCAGCTTTTCCTAAAAATATAAAATCATCTCCAAGCTTAGGCGGAATCCCCTATTCTGTTCTTAAAAATCTTCCTAAACAATTCTATGGAATCCTCTTAAACATTTTTAACTCTATCCCCTTTTCTGGCTATACGCCTCCCACATGGAACTCCTTCAAAATTGTCCCTATTCCAAAGGATAAAGACTCTTCGGCTTTTCGCTGCATTTCCCCCGCTAGTTGTCTTAGGAAACTATTCGAATCCATGTTAAACAAACGTCTTGTTTGGTGGTTGGAGAATAATAAGGTACTCCCTGATAATATGTATGGATTTCGTCCTGGCCGTGGTCCTTCTGATTGTGTTGCCTCTTTCCTATACTATATATACAAATCATTCATCCAAAAAAACTTCACTTTGGCCGCTTTTGTTGATGTCTCAAGTGCCTTTGACAGTGTTCATCTTCTAACTCTCCAAAATAAAATGTTCTCCATTAATTTACCTCCTCATTTCATCTTCCTAATTATGAATCTCTTTCAAAATAGAACCATTCATTTAAGTTCATCCGATGAGTCAATTATACGAAGAGTTTTCCACGGTCTTCCACAGGGGTCTTGTCTTAGCCTCACTCTCTTTAATATATATACTCTAAACATCGTTTCACTTCCTATACCTTCTTTCTCTCTGATCTTTGCTGATGATATACTCCTTTATACAGCCGCTTCTAATATACCAGAAGCTCGTCACAAGCTGCAGGAGTCCTTACATATTCTGGAAAGTTCCTTATCAGAAATCCACCTTATGATTGCTCCTTTAAAATCCTCATGTACTATTTTTACTTACCGCCCCTACAATCCAGCATTAATTAACGTATCGATCAATAACCTGCGTCTACCCTTTGTTACCTCCTTCCGATATTTAGGAATCTATCTCAATAGTCGACTATCCTTCTCAGAACACATAAATTATCTTCATTCATCTACACTAAAACGGTTAAATATCTTAAAGGCTTTGTCGTCTTCCAATTGGGGCGGAGATCCTGTAGTACTCCTCATAATCTATAAATCTATTATCCGCTTTAGGTTTGATTACGTTAGTTTTCTTTATGGCAACGCATCCCAGTCTCTTCTCTCAGAATGCAGCCCTCCGCTTATGCCTTGGCGTTTTAAAATCCAGCCCTATTCCGGTGATCCTGGCTGAGTCTGGTGTTCCTCCCCTCTCCCTTCGTAGATACTATCTTGCCTACCGGTTCCTCATCAAGCGCCTTCCTATCTCCTCAAATAATCTTATTGATTCATACCATTCCCTACTGCAGGATTGGCGTTTTACCCCTAGTAAAATCCCCATTCTCTCCCAGGTTTCCGCTCGTCTATTTAAGTTTGCTCCTTTTGTTATTTCTATTGATAAATTCCCATATTTTCACTTCAATTTTTTTGACCTTATTCATCCTCCGACTCTGTTCTCCTTGCCTCCTGGTTTAAAGTCTCTTCCCCCCTCATTATCTATTAACGAATTTAACCAGTTAGTAACATCGGCGTTCCCCGACCATATGCTTGTCTATACTGATGGATCTAAAATGGCTCACGAGATGGGTGCATCGATCTTCATTTCTGCGCTTAACCACTCAAATGTATTTAAATTACCATCATTCTGCTCTAATTAGTATGCAAAGTAGTTTGCAATTCTACGCGTCATTAAATTCACTAGTTCTCTTACTGTCCAAACAAATTTTCTTTTGATATCTGACTCCAGAAGCGTTCTTGATTGTACTTCCTCTCCCTATATTCATCCTTCTTCGGACCCAGTCATCTTACATATTCGATCCTTAATTTCTGTCCTCTCTCGTTCACGTTTATTGCATATAAGATTCCTGTGGGTCCCCAGCAATGCTGGGATTCATGGTAATGAGAAGGCTGACTACCTTGCTCGTTCGACTTTGACTTTCGGGCGTCTTGTCCGACGATTTCCCTCTTCCGAATTGCTAACTATAGTAAAAAAATTCAATTTGAAAATTGGAAATCTTTGTATGGTCCTTCCTTTACAAATCCGCGGTCCTTATATTTGTCTATTCAATCGTTTCCACCATTACACCTTTGGTTCTTAGACTTCCCACACCTTTGTCGTTCTACTATATCTTCTCTTTGTCGCCTTCGCTTTGGTCACAGCTGTCTCCCTGCTTCTCTTTATCGGTTTTCTATTACTTCTCTTCTCCTCTGTCCATTATGTGTAGATAACACACTCGATTGTAATGCTGATCGCATTTTCTTTGAGTGTGCATCTTTGTCTTCCGAAAGATTGGTACTATACTCAGATCTACTATCCCTTAATATCCCCACGCCGTACTGTGCTTCCTTTATCCTCGTCTTCCCCTCACTGTCTGTTGTCCTTGCTATTCCTAAATTCTTGTCTTTAATCCGCGACCGTATAAACATTTAAGCAAATCCCTCATCCTTTTCTTATCTTAATATTTTGGTTCCCCGCCGCCTTTACTTGGTGCATTGTGATACGGATTCGGTACTTTTGGCGCTATCTTTTGTTCGACGTTCGAGGTAGAAATTATTCTTCGATTTATTCATTAATTCTCGGCTTCTCGAACGTCGATATATTTTACATCGCCGCTTTGTCGTGTCTTGGTTGCTTATTTGGCCGATACCAAAAATCCCCGAGTTTAGTGGCGTAATCGTCGAGTACACGGTCGCGCTGGGGTAGAGACTGTATAGTGTCTGAGTGGTAGTGGTCAACAGCTAAGACAATGATATGCGCGTGCGGCAAGAAGCGCTAAATAAGATGAGCCGAATAATGTCAAGCCGCGAGATTGTTATAAAAACCCATAAAGGCAGGGTAAAGAAATCGCGGGGGTAAGCTATCGGCGTTTATTCGCGCGCGTGATAATTGTTAATTTTAATTTCTCGCGGTAACTAATTAGTACATCGTATTGTAATCGTCGCGGCTGGTGGTCGTCAAGCGCGGAACTTCATTCAGTCTAGTCGTTGCATTGCTTTTGTTGGTACGGCGTAAAATTTTAAGGAAGTAATCAATTTTGATGTTACCGTTAATCGTTTTTTCTTCTAGTCTGCTTGTTGTTTTTTTTTTGTTAAATACATATATGGTTTCAATCAATTTTCTTTATTGGATACTTGGTGTCGACTAGTCTTTCCATTAGTCTGTGTAAAAATAAAATAATAAAAAAAAAAAAAGAGAAAAGCCTGATGCTCTGAGAGAATTTGGTCCGATCGTAAAGGACAGAAAATCTATATCAAGTGGTTCCAGAGGTAGGGACTCGCTCAAATCGAATCCACATCAATTGTGGGCCTCTATGCTCGGATGGTGACCATAGTGGTACTGGGTCAAGGTGGTGTGGATCTTCCGGAGTTAGTATGAACGCTACACTATTTGGAGATTTCAATGTGGAGCATCTTTCCTTTTTATCCTTAATATATCGTAAACTCGTCGTCCGCAGATGCCGTTTGAATAATGAATAATCAATGATTTTGCTTTTCTGGACGGGAATTGCGAGCACTGCTTTGCAGTCGCAACCGTAGGCGAATAACGATGTCTTGTCTCTTGCCTCATCAGGCATTGCGGCACTGCATTGCAGTTGCGGCCATATTGTTGATAAGGATTTTTTTATGGGCGCTGCCCAACAATCGCAGACATGGATAAAAATACTTTTCCTTTTATGCTGGTCACACCGCGTATTTAGTTTAAATATACATAATATATTATATATTATAATCAGGTATAACGGCTAACAAGACATGAGAGCTTTCCTTTCCTTTAAGGTATCCTGTATATATTTTCGTCTACACATTTATTTCCCTTCGGACTGCTAATTACACGAGTTCTAGTACCGATCTTTTTTGACTCATATAAACTGGCTAAAAGGTTAAAAGATAAACCAAGCCAAAAAAAAAAAAAAAAAAAAAAAATCTTTTTTGACTCCCTCGCTAGATCTCCACAGTAGTTCTGGCCGTCTCCACCTTCCCCGAATAACTTTTCTAGTGTCCTCAGTTTTCTTTTGTCCTACGTTCTTCCTTCTTGATGGGTAATCGTCCGTAGCTGACAACCCCAATAAAAAAGTAAAAAAAAAAGTAAAAAAAAAACGGATGTCTCTGTTTTTTGTTTTATCTTATATCAACTATTATACCTTTTTATTGTTCTTGTCTTCCCTCTTCTCAATCCCTATACTTCTAATACGCTCCCTGTTATAACATGATGGCTGCGTTCAATATACTTCAGTGGATTTGTCGTAGCCTCAGAGCCAATAAAAATTCATTAGAGAGTCTAGCTCTCATTTCAGAAACGTGGCTTCGGTTGAACACGAACTGTATTATTAGGGGTTATAAAATAATTAGATGAGATCGGAATGACGGTCATGGCGGTTCCAGAATCCTTGTTAAAATTGATATTCCTTTCCGTTCTTACGATGTTTCTCTAAACCTCTTTTTTTTCCTGACGAACCTAATATAGTCCACATTTCTATCCGTACTACCCTTCCACACCCTACTAACATTGTCTCCATCTACGCTAACCCTAATTACAATCTTCGTCAGTTTCCTTTTTCAGTTTTTTTCAACTCTATCCGGCAACCATTTATCATCGGGTGTGACTGAAATGCCCATTCACCCTTATGAGGTTGCATACACTATTTTTATTTAAAAATTGAGGAAAATATACGCCTTTGTGATGAAAAAATGTTTCTTTGGACATGTGTGGTACATCGTGACATCTCCGGGTTGGAGACTTCATTTTTTTTTTCAAAGGCCTAAAAGCGCTGCTCGGATGAGCTTACCGGTTACGACACGCCGTAGATTGTCGCTGGCGCCCGATTAATCTTTATTATTTTTTTTTATTTTAATCCTAATCATCACGAAGAACGGTCTTTATTAAATGGCGCCTGTAATAAGGGACATCGATTCTTCTCAATATATACATATTGATGTAAATCGATTTGTGTTAAATTCTCGAAGGAAACTAAATAAAAAAAGAAACAACTATCTTGCGGGCGCCAGTGGCAAGAGACAACGGCTTACCACTGCCGGAAAGCTCTGTTAACGGCAGAGCTCTAGGCTTTTTTAACCAGGAGAAGAGAAAGAAATAAATTTTACATGAAGAAATTCGCGAATGCCGCCGTTATAAATGCGTAAGCGAAAAAGGAAATGCGGTATTGACTAGTAACCAATTACATAACAAAAACAAAATTTCGATCAAAATTATGATGAATGCACGCGGAAAACTAATACTGACTAGTGTAAATCGATACACGCACCGACGTGAACTTACGACCAAATTAAACGATCGATCATTATCGACCATCATCGACTGAACAACGAATTAATCTAAATTATCGAATTATCATGCAAGATGCACGAACGAAGATTTCGGTACACGATGGACTATTCCAAACGACATAGTCGAATCGCTGAAAATTACCCCGTACCTTATCAATTCGAACGCCGCAGAATTTTCTAGAATATTTCTATATTTTATCTTCTATTTTAAAGCGGCCACTAGCTTGTCTTTCCGGGATTTTTATAAATTATCTTGCGACTCTCGTAGCTACACGCTCCGTACTTATACGTTTCGACGGTAAACGCTACATCTCCGCGTTTTTCGACCGCGATACCCCCCGCGAAAAACCAGTTCGCTCCCGCAACACATCCGACAGAACGGCTGCGTTCGGGATAACCAGGCTTCCCGGTCAAAATAGCTTCTCCGATCGCAATTTGCCGTCATCTCTGCTGCCCGAGAAAACCCCGAAATATAAATGATGTTAAAATCGAAATAATAATTTCTACCTCGGACAGCATTATCAGAAAGCGTATAAAACGTAATTAAAACGCTGCAGCTGCCGAATCTGTCTCAATATATATTGTTCACATATTTTGAACATGTATGGTTGCGAGTAAATATGCGAGAGTAAGTGTAAGAGTATCATGAATGGGAATAATCCATAAAAAAAAAAAATATATATATGTATACAAGTAATATAAGGGTGACTTTAGAACAGTTATGTCAAAATTTTTACAAAACATAGTATAAGGGCCACTTTAGGATAAAAATGTCAATTTTTATACAAAACATTCAATATGCTAAAATTTAAACAAACCCGCCAAAGTCTGGTATGATTGGAGTTGGATAAGGAAAGGATATCTGAAGAAGGGAAATAGTTGAGGAATGAATCAAGGCGACCAGCAGAACGAGCCAAAGAATTAGCTGCGTCGTTGCCGTCAATTCCGGAATGACTAAGAATCCATAAAAAATCAATAAGAATAGAGCGAGATGACTGCAGAGTGGCGGTAAGAGAACGAATTGAGAGAGTAATACCATCAGAGGAATGTGAAGGAGGAGAGCATATGGCTTGAAGGACGCCTTTACAGTTCAAAATTATGAGGAATTGGTAAAGTTCGCTTAAAGAAGAAATAAAAGAGATAGCCTGATCGATTCTGCAAAAAAAATAGTGCAGAAGGAAGGAAGGGAAGGATTCAGAATGCTGAAATGACGGGGCATTAAACGCGCCACCAACGCCGTTCTCGCTCTTGGAACCACCGGTAAAGATCAATACGCGAGCAGGCAAAGAGGAATTTAATAAATGAAGAAATTCATTGTTGATTGCATAGTGAGAAGAGGAATAGGTCCGAAGTGGAACTTGATAGGCTGTCATAGAGTAAGGGAGAGTGTTATAGAAAAAGATAACAGGAGAAAAATTAGGAAAACGGGCAGCAATGAGCGACAGAATTGAGATTTTATGAGGAGAAATACGCCAGTGGTTTTTAATATACAGATAAGAAGAAATAAGTTTGGACGAGGAGACGGGAAGCCGTTTAATTAGGAAGCGATACTCAAGCTGAGAACGGCGAATAAACAGTGGTTGGGTAACTGACTTTGATAAAACTGTGGGAATGGGAGAGGATTTTACTTGGAAATAGTTGTGTCAAAATTAAAAACAATTAAATGATTTCGAAAAATTTTTTAAAATCAATTTTAAAGAAATATGTATTTCATTACCTTCATGATATCCAGGAGAGGTGTCTAGTGATGTGTTGAACACCTCATTTAATGTTTTTTTAAAAATCGGTTTTATTAAATTTGTATCAGGAAAACAAGACAATCAAATCAACCCCATCCATATGGATGGGGTTGAAAATCAACTCGATTAGAAGTAGGGCGGCCATATGGGCGCTGTGAAATTGTCAGGAGACCAAGTTGATAAAAAGCAGCTCATCCATATGGATGGAATGAAATCTTACAACACTTTTATAATGTTTACTAAGCTCATCTTATTAAATTTTTTTTTTTTTTTTTTTTTTTTTTTATTTCCCTTCTACAACTAGCCCTTACAGTCTATCTAGCAGATCTTTATATGAAAGGTGCGGAGTGGAGAAGGCTAGGAGGGGGAGGGATAGGATGGAAGGTGCAGAGTGGAGAAGGTTGGGAGGGAGAGGGACAGGAAAGAACATGACTAAGAAGAGGCCAGCGTGACAGAAATGCAACCACCCGTTGGTGGGCAATTTCTGGTGCTTACGCAGTTAAATGCACGTTTACACGGTTAAATCAAAAACTTTCCTTCTCTGTAGACGCCTAACTTCCTCGGAGTTGTCCATCAGTGCGATCGCTAGCGGATTATCGTGATTCTCCAGTCGACGAAGGTACTTCGTCGCCTCCTCTGATACTACTTCGGAAACAAACTTCACGTCGAAATCGGTATGTAGCGTTTTATTTGAAATGAACCAGGGAGCGTTTGTCATCATACGCAGTACTTTGTTTTGGAATCGTTGCAAGATTTGTATATTAGTGTGTTTCGAACATCCCCATAACGGTGCTCCGTACCGCCAAATTGGCTTTAATAGCATCTCATAGAGTAATATCTTGTTCTCCATCGTCAATTCGGATTGTCTTCCTACTAGCCAGTTCATATTGCGGAGCCTGATGTCCAAGTGCTTACGTTTCATCATTATGTGGTGCCTCCAAGTTAGTTTGTTATCCATGTGTATACCAAGATAGCATGCAGTATTTTTTTGTGGTATTTCGTTATTACCGATACAGATTTTTGGCACCGAAGTTATATGACGGTTTGTGAATGTTACGTGCGTTGACTTAATCGTATTTATTTTAAGGCGCCACTTGTCAAACCACGATGCCACTTCTGTGACCGCATGTTGCACATTCGTAATGCACTCCTGTAAGTCATTAGCGGAGCAGACCAGCGCAGTGTCATCTGCAAACGTGGCGATGTCGACATTTTCAACCTCTGGTACATCAGATGTGTATATGACATATAGTAATGGCCCCAGTACGCTACCTTGCGGTACACCGGCGCCTATTTCACGTACTGCCGACAAGGATTCACCACTTTTGACCCGAAATGTTCGATGCTGCAGATACGATTTCAGCAGCACGCAATACGGAGTAGGTAGTATTTTCGCCAATTTGTCCATCAGTCCTGAATGCCACACAGTATCGAAGGCTTTTTCAACATCAAGGAAGACAGCAGTGCAGACTTCCTTTTTTTCCAAGCAGTCTTCAATTTTACAGACGATACGGTGTACCTGTTCAATAGTGCCGTGTTTCTGCCTGAACCCGAATTGATGCAGCGGAATCGTGTTTCCAACTATTTCCACTAGTCTTTTGTGCAACAACTTCTCAAATATTTTTGACAAAACAGGCAGCAACGATATCGGTCTGTAGGACCCTGTTTTTTCCGGTGGTTTACCTTCTTTGAGTATTAGAATAATTTGCGCAAGTTTCCATTGTGTCGGGAAATATGACAATCTCAACATTGCATTATATATGTAGGTTAGCAATACTACTGCTTTGCGAGGTAATTGCTTTACTATTTTAGGTGTGATCAGATCATAGCCGGGGGCCTTCTTTGGGTTTAAAGTCTTTATTACTGCTTTGACTTCTCCTGGTGACACATATTTTATGGATGGCGAGTTCACTCTTTCCCATGAGCAGTAGGTTTGATTATTACCAATGTTTGTAGCATGCGGCTGAAATACCTTTTCTAGGTAGTCTGCAAATTCCTCAGCTTTTTCTTCATCTTTCCTAGCCCACTCTCCACTTTTTTTAAGTATTGGAGATTCGCCTTGCTTCGGCTGTTTCATTTGCTTTGTAGCCCTCCACAAGCTATATCCATTTGCTTGTGAGGGCGACAGGTGCTTGACGTAGCTATTAAATGACTTGTTTTTTAAGTCCTGTAATGTAAATCTTATTCTTTTAATAGCACGATTAAGTTGATTTTTCATTTGTGGATCTCTGTTTCTCTGCCAGATTTTCCTCAATTTCCGTTTGTTTTGAACAGCTTCCCTTATGTACTTAGGATAATTTTGCACATGTTGATGCGGTTTAACTTCCATTGTTGATGCCCGTGCTGCTGAGCATATATTGGTGACAATATATTCGATAGCATTTTCTATATCTGAAGGTGATTTTAGTGGAATCCTTAACGACAGGTTTTCTTCTAGTTCATCTGCAAACTGTGTCCAATTTGTATTATAATTTGTAAGCGTCATTGCCTTTTTCTTCATTATTATACTAGCACTGATTGTCAAAATTATGGGAGTGTGATCCGAGGTTAGCGATAAATCGTCATCTATGGCCATGTAATTTGAAGAGATTCCTCTGACAATAAAGAAGTCTAGAAGGTCCGGGGTTTTCCTTCTATCGCTAGGCCAGTATGTTGGTTTTCCAGTTGATATGGCGTCACATTTGCAACACTTCATTGCATTCATTAGTTCCCGTCCCCTGGGAAGAGTTAGCCGCGAACCCCAATATGTGTTTTTGGAATTATAGTCTCCACCTATTATGCATCTACTTCCTAATGTTTTAAAAAATTTGACAAAATCTACGCTCTTGATTTTGTGTTTCGGTGGGCAGTAAACCGCGGATACCGACACGCATCCGTTGTTATCAGACACCATTACTGATGACGCCTGTAGATGTTCCGACTGATATTTGTTTAATTCATAATGCTTTATATTACTTTTAATTATTACCGCTGCGCCACCGTGTGCTCTGCTGTCTGGATGCATTGTGTAATAAGCGGTATAATTTGGAATCTTAACATAGCTCTTATCAGTAAAATGTATCTCCGAGACTAACATTATGTCAATTTTCTCATTATGTAGGAACATTTCTACTTCTCGTATACGTCTTAGTAGTCCATTAGCGTTGAACGAAGCTATTCTCAAATCCTTCATTTTTGGGCCAGTGTAGCAACAATTGTATGTAATATGTTTGTTATCATGTCATTTTGTTGCTTCATCATTTCCATCATCATATTTCTTATTTCGTTTATCATGCTCGATATCATGTTTTCTACGTCTCTCAAACTGCACTCGCTTATTTGGTTTCCCTCTGGTTTTCTGTTTCTATGTGCAGCCGTCATTCGTGCGAAGGACACACCTCTATCTACCTGGTTAGGTATTGAATTTGCTTGCGGTGCAGCGACAGTTCGAATATTCATAGGTGGATAGTTTAGGTTGTTTATAGCTGGAGGTGCTACATCAGTATTGAATGACGCCACAGTTGGAAGGTTAATTCTTTTTTGCTGCCTACTCTCCCCGTATCTCTTGTTTATAAGGTCTTGATATATTTTACAGCCCTTGTAGTTGGCTGGATGCGGTCCATCACAGTGTGCACAAACAGCTGGTGTATTCATTGCTTGGGTACAATTTTTTGAGTCATGATTACCAGCGCATTTAACACAAACGAAATCGCAGTTGCAGTAGGTCTTTGTGTGGCCATATCGTTGGCACCTGGTACATTGTGCTATGATGTTCTTCTTATATGGCGCTTCCACTTTAACACGCATATTTAATAAGTAGTTCAGTTTATATATTTCCTTATTATTCTCATTTGGCTCGATCTCAACGAAAAATATGGGTAAAGGTTCTTTAGTTACCCTGTGTTTAATATTAATTACGTGCCTAACCTTATGACCTTCAGTCAGTAGCGCAAGTTTAATGTCATCAAGCTCAATAGAATTATGCAGATTGCGTATCACCACTTTGAAACCTTTCTCTTTTGGAACTTGAAATGTATGGTGTTTAATGTTGGCATCATTGAAGTAACGAATTAATTTTCTATATTCGTCTATTTCCTCGACTCTAACCTCTATTCTTTGATCACTCATCGATCGGCATTTGATTTGTTTTGGATGTACATGCTTTGTTAAATCAATAAACATTTTACGAAAGTCCATTACCCCGTACACTGTGATGGGGGGAACTTTAGGTTTACTATTTCCTACACTATTACTATTATCCTCGCCAGTGGAATTTCCTTGGTTCTCGTTACCATTATGCTCAGAGTCGTCGTCATCCTTGGCGTCGTCTCCATCTTGCTGGTCTTGTAAACAGGAAAATCGGTTCTTCGTTGTTATTGCAGCTACTGTTGCTGCTACTGCGGGGGGAAATCGTTTCTTTTTAGCGGTGTTGCCGCCACTTAGTTCGGTCGATGTGCCACTGCTACTACTTCTACCGTTCTTTCCAGTTCTACGCGACCTTTTTTTTGATTTAACGTTTTGCCAATCCGTTCGCGCAGATAATGTATTCGCGTGGTCTTTAGTATCACAAGTCGTGAAGTCACCTTTGCTAACACTGCTACCTTGCTGGGGCAATTGCTTGTCTATTTCCATGTTAGCTATTGCTGCTGTTGCTGCTTGCACAGTTGAAGCCAAGAAGGTGTGTGTGTCACTTTTAAGCGACTCGTTCCCCGTACGAGATCCTGGAGGACCCATATCTCGGACGAGGAGACGGGCAATTTTTCGTTAAGACTGTGTTCGAGTTTCTTACTAATAGCCGCTGTTAGTGAGGAACGAATACAACCTTTCCCACCGATATAAATTATTGATAAGAAGCGAATGTCTGTTGGCTGCTGTAAATTAACTAGATTAAATAACCAGCTACTTTAAATAAGCAAGTTAAAGAGATAACGAAATAATGTAAAATTAGAATAATCTCACCGACAGCGCCGGAACATCCGATGCAGCGACCGCGATAAGAATACAAAAGATTGTTACGAAGATAACACTAGCGTAATATCCCGAAACGAACGCGAGAGAACAAAACTCGTATCGAGTCATTCACACTTAGAATAATCTCACCGACAGCGCCGGAACATCCGATGCAGCGACCGCGATAAGAATACAAAAGATTGTTACGAAGATAACACTAGCGTAATATCCCGAAACGAACGCGAGAGAACAAAACTCGTATCGAGTCATTCACAATCTTATTAAATGGCTTTTTAAAAATTACTTATATTTATTTCTTATTGTTGTAGGTGAACTCACCTTTTTCTATTTCTCTCCCTTCATTGTAAATGATTCCAACTCATTTAAGTATTTTTTAAAAAAGATGCTTTAAAAAGATGGTTGAATTAAAGAAATTAAATCTATGAATAAAGTATGGAAGCCGATAATAATGATAATAATACATTCAACATTTTTAGAGAAGTTAGTAAATCTTCAACTTAAAAATATTTTAAAGATTTAAAAAAAGGTACTGTTGATTGTTTCATTATAAAAACAAAATTTGGAAAGGGTGTTATTTTAACCATTATTTGCAAAAATGAATGCTCCCAAAGCGAATATCTGATAAATTACTACCACTTGTTCATAGAAACCCTAATGATAATCCTCCTAAAGTAATTTATGTCGGCATAGTAAACAATAGTTGTGAGGTAGATTTTGCTGAATAAGTTGTAAATTTTTAAATGTTACATAACATTTTGCAATTAATTAAAATTGATTGAATCTAAAAGGTCTGTTAAATTTTTTTCATTTTTTCAGTCTTTCAATTTTTACATTTTTAAATTGTTTGCGTTTTCTCAATTTTTTGAAATGTTTGCACTTTAAATGTTTTGTTTAAATTTTTGTATTTTGAAATTTTGATGATTTTATATTTTTTCAATTTTTTCATTTTAAGTGTTTTGTTTAAATTTTATCGTATTGAATGTTTTGTTTAAATACTCTCAAGTGTCCCTTATACTATGTTTTGTGAAAATTTTGACATAATTGTTTCAAAGTCATCTATACTACTTAGATATACGAGTATGTATACATAGCATTTAGTCTCTTTATAATTGTAATGAGTACACTACAGTTACAATATAACAATAAGAAAAAATGAATTTTTTTTTTTTTAATTTTGAGCTCATCAACTAAAGACCTTTACCTAGAAACAAATAGACAAGAAAGAAGTCAGTTATATTTTAATCCGATCAGAAACCATTGATAAAAAGGAACAAATAGCAGGGATAATTAATGGGGAAGGAATATAAAGTAGAATGCTCCATGGAAAGAGATGAATACTCAAAGAACATACGTCGGCGTCACAAATAGCTGCATAATTAGGATGGAGAGGACAATGTAGGGAGAAAATCGCGTAAAAGCGAAACCAGGATAAGAGCATAGAGCGTGGCCACGACACAAACGAAAAATTGAAACATCAGAACGGCAAAGTGAAGGATACAAAAGAAATCATGAATAGGGAGGAAGAGTAGGCCGAACAGTCGGATAGAACGAACGACTGTTGAAAAAAGAAGAAGCGTAGATGTCCAACCAAAATCTGATATAAAAACTTTGACACATCGGTTGGAGGTTACCGGATGGATTTTTTTAAAAAAAATAGCCGCGAATAAGCAGCAACCCGAGCCAAGGAATCAACCACATCATTGCAAAATATGCCCAAGTGACTAGGTACTCACAGGAGATCAATGTTGATCAAAAGGATTATAAATGAGTGAACGTATACGAAGGATAACAAAGTCATAAGAAGGACCGGGAAGGGGAGAAAATATGTCCTGAAAGGCGCTCAAGGAGTCAGAGATAATTAAAGAATTGTGGTAAAGGTGTTTATGAAAAATGAAAATAGTGTAAGATAGCTATCAGCTGGGCTGTGAATATGGAACAGAAGGAAGAAAGATGAAAAGATTCTGGCATGTTAAAATCTCGGAGGATGAAGGAAGCTCCAACACCACCAGGCCCCCTCGAACCATTCGTGTATGGTGACATAAAATGAAAATAGGGAATTGTAATGCTGTAGAATACCTGTTTAATTGCGGCTTGGGGCAATATTCAGAAAATGAGGGAAGAATAAATACCTCGGGAAGCTGACAAAGATCAATGTAGTTAAAGTAAAAATAGGAGAGATTATATATAAAAGGACATTGTGTAAGCCAAAATGAACTAAAACGATGGGAGATAAAAGCTAGGATAGGAGTTTTGTTAGGATTAAAACGCCAGCTAAACGTTTAACAAGGAAACGATAGTCTAAACGGAACCTTCGAATGGGCATGGATGGCGTATTAAATTCAGCAAGAATATCAGGAATTGGAGAAGATAAGAGTTTTGAATTATGTTTAGTTTAGAGAGACGGAACTTGGAAGCATCGCCATAAATAAAAGACCAATAATCAAATTTGGAACGGATAATAGATTTGTAAAGAAAAATAAGAATATAAGGATCGCCACCCATTTAGTTGGCGACAGGGTTTTTAGCAAGTTTAGCCTTTTGATAGTAGAAGCAGAAAGATATCTGATATGTTCAGCAAGGAACAAACGACTATCAAGAAGGATACCAAGAAAGCAGAAGCAATTACCATGAGAAAGAGATACATTGTTTAAGGATAGATTAACTAACGCAGAATTACAAGGTCGAAGGGTAAAAACAGTATAAGAAAACTTAGACAGAGAAATCGAGAAGTTAATTAAGAAAAGAGAATATTTCAGCACAATGAGCGACGAATTAAGTTAAAAATATCTTTAGAGGAGGTAAAAAGGAGGATGTCGTCCGCAAAGAATAAAGAAAAGGAATTTAAATGAAGAGAAGCAATACTGACAGTATAAATGTTAAAAAGAGTAGGTCGGAGGGAGGAACCTTGAGGAAGACCGCGGAAATTTCTTGAAACGTATAGAAGTCGAGGTGAGAGATGATTCGACGTGAGGTTAAGGGTAGGGGAAGTGAATTTGATTGTGATATTAATTGCCGTCATTTTATTAGGATTCCGTAATAACTTAGGGAATCCTAATAAGATGGTACACAAATGAAAAAAATATCAAATAAAAATCAATAACTCACGAATAGCTTGACTTATGTTCTCCAAATTTGGAACATAAATCACAATTAAAATTCTCTTTAAAACGATCTATAACTTAAAGATTACCGATTACCCTAGGTGGCAAAAAAACCCCAAAAACCGTCAAGAATATATAATATGGTACATAAAACGACCTCAAAAACCACTTAAAAAGTCATAATTCATCACCTGATAAACCTATAATGCCTTGGCAAAGTTAACAAAGAAGACGTCAGACTTACAGAATTTCTCTAGATGGCCAGAGCAGTGGCATCGTTTACATTTTTTAACGGGAATATGGTCTGCAAAAGGCAGGCGCTCCCATTTAATAAGCAGTTTTTTGTGAACTGGCAACATAGGATATTGTGAGGAATGAAGGCGGACGTAAATCCGACTACCTCTGTCATTAGTGACTTTATTAGTACTAATAGGTTCACTACCTGTTTTTATTTTGAAGTACTCATTAACATCTTCTTCTGAGATGTTCTTAGTACGAAAGATTAGTATGAAGGAGCCCAGAAATTTTGGTGCCATATCTTTAACATTTTTTATGTTATCGCTGATAGCAGTACTGATTTTGTGCTAATCCTCCTTCGTTTCAGCCGCAATTATAGCTGAAACATTGCCTATTTTCTTATAGTAACTTATATTGATATTCAGCTTACTGGGGCATATTTTATTTTGAGCTTCTTATCGAAGTCAGCTACTGTCTGCTTAGAAATATTTTTTTATAAATTCTACATTAGATTTATATACTTTATTTTTTGAAATATTTTTGTTGTCTGTTTTCTCTTTTATGATATAGAAATTAAGTTTATTATAATCTACAAGTGGGGTCACTTAGAAAGCCTGCGTGAGTCAGTGTGTGACTCGCGGGTCATAGGTCCGCCATCACTGGTATATACTGAAAATTCAAATAAGAACGCTTTTTTAAAAATTCGACCTTTAAGGGGTGAAAACGGGCTAAAAACTCTTCCCGAAAAATGCATAAACTATTATAGTTCTGGTGAAAATGAGTTTTCATAATTGTAATTTTGCATGAAGATACCTTATGTGATGTATTAAAAGTGTGCAAAACTTTTTTTTCATCCTAAAAATTTTAAGAAAATGGACAGAAACTCATTTTTAAAGGAACCAAAAATCACACTACGAATCGCGATTATCGCGTGTAATTTCACGTGAATACAGTGTATATGCTGAAGATGTCAAATAAAAACGCTGTATTGAAAATTCATAGTTTAAGGGACAAAATGGGATTAAAAACCGTTTCCAAAAAATTACACAAACTGTTATATTTTCGGCGCAAATGGGTTTTCCAAATTGTAATTTCGGATGAAGATACCTCATATGGTCTACTAAAAGTGTGAAATAGTTTTATGAAACCCTCAAAATTTTCGGTAGAAAAAAGAGCAAACTCCTATTTTGGAGAAAACGAAAAATCACGCTACGGTCCGTACGAATAGTAATTATCGCGTGTAATTTCATGTGAATATAATGTACATACTGAAGATGTCGAATAAGAACGCTGTTTTGAAAATTTGGACTGTAAGGGCTGGAAAGGGGTTAAAAGCTGTTTTCAAAAAGTAACTAAAATCGTAATAAGTAGATTTACCATATTGTAATATTTACGAAGGTTGTTCCAATTTTTTATATCTTCGGAATTTTAAGAGCGAAGAAGAGTTATAATCTAGTTTTAGGAAAATTTAATATCACAAAACATCCGCAAAGAAGTGTGCTTTACGCATTCAGTTTGGTTTGGGATTAATGTGGTTTGGAAACTGCAATTGTCTAAAATTCAAATAGCCAATTATTCGGGGGAGACAAAAATGTTGTTGTCGAGCAGTTTTTATCGTATTCAAAAAGAGTAAGAAAACATGCCTCAGTCATGGTGTTAAGTTGTGTTGTGATTATTAGTTTATTTTAAAAGGAGAGAATGACGGGTTTCATTTCATTACGATGCTTTTTTCTCTCGAGCGATTCAACATGTTCTCTTTCCGATTCAATTTCTTTTTATAGCCTTTTATTTAACTCGCTTGGTCACAGTCTGTCTGTCATTCTGCCTCGGTTATTTATTGGAATTTATTTTTTTTTTGTAATGCGTGGAAAAGAATTTGACTGAAAATATTCGTTTTTAGTTAGTTATTGCATAAATATAAATTTTAGTAATTCCTATTGTTGTAACCCTTCCTTTAACTCGAATATTGTTTTTAACAACCCTGTTCCTCCGTACTACACAGGTGTCTCAAATTTCGGGCGCCAGAGCCGTTAAAACGACTCAATAACAAAAAATAATACTTTCGATAAAACACGTAAGAGTTCGATCAGACACGATGATACAGCCTCAAACGGTGAATCTACGCTACGGCGAATAAACAACGATCACACCGTCCGACAGCACACAGACAACACAAGAACTAACCAGCAGGCAGATTTACCCCGGTCGATGAATATGATTTTGCCGCTGTTCAACCCCGAACCCCGCTAGTGTAGCTATTTAATCGCAGATAACATTTTAATAATAATAATAATAATATTTTTGTTACTTTAATTTCCGAAAGTGTTTAATTCAAAATTTCCGTCTCATCTGCGGGCAACAAGTGCGGAATTCCTTAATTATTGATTTTACGTTAATCTGTTCTCTGTTTTCATTGTTATTTACTTTAAAATTACGTTACTTTCCCGCATGAATACGCTATTTGGAATTAAATTATAATTGAAAAGATAACACAGAGCACAACCTAGCCAGATTTTACGTTCATTTTTCTTATTTGTTTTTAATTATACTAAATCGCTCTTAAATAACTACACCAGCATTCGTGGTTTCACCACAGCTGCCCCCCCAGAGAAATCGATCTTTTGGCCGAAGTCAAAAGATAATTTCTCCAGAGCATACCCTGACTAGACGACGGTATATTATTACGAGGTAAATATCTGACAACATATAATATATCACAACACACTAAATCTAGGATGGTGTACGAATAACTGTGAAAATAAAAAAAAATAACAAAACTAATGATATCACACAAAATATCGGTAAATAGCGAATCGACGATTTTTTTTTTTTTTTTTTTTTTTTTTTAACATGAAATATAAACAAAAACATTACGCACCGATATAAACATAAACGAAACGGTTATCTTAATCAGTGATTAAATAAGCGACAACGCTTCGAATAAATGACTAACGAGCTCATCTCTATATTCGTCATCGTTAAATCGACCGACCGGTATTATTTCTTATCTATTTAGAGCATCTGAATGACTAGAGAGACAATTATTATTATTTGTTGACAACTTTTTCTTACATTTGCGAATGCCGATAGTATACTGTTATCTATTTTAACGGTTATTTCTTTCTTTTATAAAATGACCAAGTGATTTAGTTTATTGATTATCTTTTTAACAACTTCTCTAAATCTCAAGTTAATCAATTTATCACTAACCTCTCCCAACATAAGGATCGATAACGATAAACCACTTAAATAATTCATTGTAAAACATCAAAACATTTTAATACATAAGGATCAACACAGAATAAAAGACACATTTAAGGAACACTGGATTGATCCACCTGACACATAACTCTTCTGCCGGTGTTGCCCTTGCACTCTAATACCAACAAAGACTACGAGCCACCGTACGCCCAGGCCCATCCCAAAATGATGATACACAATAACCAAAAAACACAGGGGCCCTGGAGCGCGAGGCCTCATCTGAAAACCCTAACAACATGTACAAGCGACTAACACGGCTTTCCAACTTTTTAATGGGCCCCGTAAGCAATTTAAGGTCCATCACCATAAATTTGCGACTGCCAGTACCCCTAACGATTCTGATTGTTCGCAAAGCGACACAATCCTACACTTTCAATCCAGATCACGAGGAACTCAGTATAACATTAGTATTTATAGTAACACGTTAAAGGATAGATAATTATGGAGCACGAACAAATACCCTACATTAATAACTTAAAATTTTTTATATTATCGTTATTTATTTATTTTATATTTTATTTTATTTTATAATTACTTCTTTATGAGCGGGTTATAAAAGTGTCTCTCTAGGTTTAAGTATGACTCACTGGCAACGAATATACACACAAATTTCGACACTCAATTATACATAAAGCTGATCACAGTGACGAGTTAAGGGTCGCAAGACTAACAAGAGACTCCAAATATAGGCTGTATAAAACGCCCCGTAACATAACTTTTTTAAGCTTGACTACATAAAAACAACAAGAAAATAATACAGAATTCCAAAAAAATAAACAAAACGAACAAGAAATATACACATATTTTTTTTTTTTTTTTTTTTTTTTTTTTTTAATCGAGTAAAGGAAACACTTTGAATTAGGAACAGAACCTGAATGCTCGGTCTTTAAAGTTTACAGTGCCTATTAGTAATTTGTGATCCATTTATTATTGATCTTTACAAACAATGATACTGAAACAACATGGCCACAGCCACAATCAAGTGATGCCCACGTCATTCCAACATCGCACCTAACCATATTTGGTTATTTTGAGATGGCACAGCCACTTTACAATTAAGTAGAGTCTGCGCCACCCCAAGGTGCCGTTTGCGATCAACGAGTGAACCGTCCAATCAAGATACTGAAGCAATATGGCCACAATCACAATCAAGCGTTGCCCACGTCACTCCAGCACCACACCTCTCCAAGTACTTGGTTGACGATATGGCCGCCCTGCAATTATGTAGAGCCCACTCCGCCTGTAGGTGTTTACCATGGACAAAATAAAAAAAATAAAAAAAATAAATGAGTGTTACCAGCTTAGGCACCACAGCTCGAGCATTATAATAATCGTAAAATTAGAATGATCGGAATTATCGCATAATGCGGAAAGGACAAATTAATTGCGTGGAAAATCGTGAATTACGATTTTTTTTTTTTTTTTTTTTTTATCGGAAGATTTTATAATCAAATAACTTTGCTAATCTACACCTACGCGGGCCTGAGATCCACCGCATTTCTAATCCCTATCATCTGATCTTCGTTTAGTTCATAAATTATATATGCGTTATTTCCGATTACTTTACCGATCCTATATGGGCCTTTATACAAAAGTTCTAGTTTTTTCATTTTGTTTTTTAACTTATTAGATAACACGTGATTTTTGATATATATTTTATCTCCTACAGAATAGTTTTGAAGATTATTGCCATGGTTACTTTTTTTCCGTTTCTTTTCGTTGGCTTCGCGAATCCGAGTTCTAATGAATTCTATCAGTTCTGGTTGAGACAGACCAGACTGATTTTCAGGGAATTCAATCGCTTTATTAATAAGGTCCATATATTTTCCTTTACCTATCACTTCTTCGGGGCTGCATTTCGTCACGGTGCTCGGCACAAGATTCATACATTTCTCAATTCCATTTATATGTTCAATCCAGTCCGTGTGTCGCTTATGACAAAAACCTCTCAACATTTTTCCTAATTCGAGGTTAACCCTCTCCGTTGGGTTATTTTTTGGACAGTATGGAGCGATGTGTCTAACTTCGATTCCTCGTTCTTCAAAATACTCATTCCAACAACGACTTCTGAATATGCTTGCATTATCCGATACAATCGAATTCATTTTTCCTATCTTAGAAATGTAATCATTCATTTTACTCAAGATATTCCGCGTAGTTAATTTTTTAAGAGGATATAACTTTACATACTTGGAGAACGTGTCTACAATAACTAAAATTTGGTTCATACCTTTAACGATGGGTAGAGGGCCAAATATATCTAACGTGACGATGTCCAGTGGCCCTGTGGGTTCATAGCTGCATACAGGTCCTTTAGACGGTTTATGTAACGGTTTTATACACTTGCATAATTCACATGCATTAACTACTTTAATTATATGTTTTTTAAATTTATTAAAATGGCAGCTCTGCTTCATAAGCAACATCATACGCGCTTGACCTGGATGTGCATATTTCTCGTGAAAGGCTAGTACCAAAGGTTCGACCAACACCTCAGGAATACATAGTCTCCATCTTCTATCCGATCTTTTATTTTTAAAAAATAAAATTCCTTTATAAATGGTGTAAAACTCTTTGAGCTTTGGGTTGCAATGTAGGTTCAATAAAACCTGATTCCAAGCTTTATCTTCTCTCTGCTCCCTTCCGATATTCGAAAACAGTCCTTCAATGTTTAACTGCGGTAGAACCGACAGGTGTGTAATTAACACACAATTTCTCTCAAGATTCCTGCAATCCATTATGCCATTCCTGGACAGCATGTCTGCCACAACATTGTCTTTCCCTGGAATATGTTCAACTGTGATATCGAAATTCTGGAGAAAAAGCATCCAACGTGTTAGTCGTGCATTTCTCCATTGCGAGGTTTGCAAGAATTTAATGCTCATATGGTCAGTATGAACTGTAATAGGATATCCTTCAATAAGGACGCGAAATTTTTTTAGACAATATATCAATCCTAATAATTCTTTTTCTGTCGTGAAGTAGTTTTTTTCAACTTTAGATAGTAGTCTACTCACGAACATAATTGGTCTCGGGGCATCTAAGTCATCATATTGAAACAGGCATCCCCCTACAGCAATATCCGAAGCGTCACAACTCAAAAAGAATCTTTTTCCATAGTCGGGTTGCTGGAGTTTAATGTCTTCTCCAAATCTATTTTTAAACCTTATAAACGCATCCTCACGCTCTGCACTCCAGACAAATGGTGTATTATTTCTGACAAGATTCGAGATCGGTTCTAACATAGTCGCATAATCTGAGATGAACTTTCGATAAAAATTACACATCCCTAAAAAAGATTGCACTTGCTGTTTACTCTCTGGCCGTGAAAAACTTTTAATCTTTTCAGTCTTTTCCCGTAACATCGAAATTCCCGATTCAGAAAGTTTATAACCTACAAAATCAATTTCCTTCTTAGCGAAAACTGATTTCCCTAAATTAATAGTCATCCCTGCATCTTTTAGTGCGGTAAGGACTTCAGTCAGATGGTCGATGTGCTCAGCTTCCGATGTGGAAAATATCACCAGGTCATCCACGTAAGCTAGTACGAAATTATCACACCTAGGAAACAGTATAGTATCGAGAGCCTTGAGGAACGCACTAGTGCTGATTTTTAGCCCGAAGGGTACCACATTGTACTCATAGGTTCTCCCTTCAAATACGAAAGCGGTGTACTTTCTCGATTCCTCGTGCAGGGGCACCTGCATGAAACTGGAGACCAAGTCGACGCTTGACATAATTCTGAAATTCTTGTATTTGTATAGCAACTCATCAATGGGTGGTGGTATCACATTTTCGCATTGTATAATTTTATTTACATCTCTCGCATCGAGACATAGTCTCAACTGTCCATTTTTTTTAAAGACAGGCACCAAAGGTGACGCATACGGAGAATTCGAATGGCTGATAAGTCCTGAGTTTAACATTTTATTGATTTCGTCTCGTACAGCAGGTCTTTTTGACACTGGAATAGGATATGCTCTCACTTTGCGATATATCTCATGAGGTTTGGTAGAAATTTTATACGTATATGTTTTACATCTTCCAGGAACGTCCCTAAACACCTCGGCTGCTTGGGTCAAACACGTTTCTAACTGTTTTTTGTACCTGTTTTCAAAATCTGACTCCTCTACTTTTTCCTTTAGATCTCTGCTGTTCATGTTACTTAGCTGTTGTAGATGATTTGGCAATGGAGTGGTTTTATCCTCACTATATAAAAGATTAATACTATCCCAAGTTTTTAAAGTTTTAGAGAAAGATAATTCTTGTAACCTTTCCTCGCATTCGAGAGTTATACATGATTTACGAAAATTAATGTAAGCTTTAAATTCTTTAAGAAAATCACTACCTAGTATAATAGGAATATTTAAACCTGAAATAACTATTGCCCGACCTATAAGCGTTCCATTTCCTATCTGGAATGGAATCCAAGCTTGGAGTCTCATCACCTTCTTAGGCTTCCCACACGCTCCAATGATACGAATATTAGGTATGGGTAGGGTAGGATAATGATTTTCCTTATGTTTCTCTTTAATTCTGTCCCATAATTTCTCGTCGATGGCAGTCACCTCTGACCCGGTGTCTATAACCGCGTTATCTTCAAAATCTAAAATTCTGACCGAGATATATGGTAGTGCAGATATTGGCTCTCCGTCTGATGTTATATCTGATTGAACATTATTTATATTTATTTGATTCTTATTTCTATAATTACCTTTATAGGTTTTTATATGCTCTTCATTTTTTGTTAAGTTTTCTTTAATTTTAAATGTTTTATTAGTTTTCCGAACCAACTCACTTTGATGTTGGTTCGGGCCTACCCAAAAAAAGATTCTAGCCGGTGCGCAAACAATTCTATTCCTTCTTGGCTTAATACAGAGCTACCTGTATGATATGTTTTTTCAAATAGCTCGGGAGTGCATTTCATTTTATTTATCACGCCATCTTGTTCCTCAGCGAGGCTAAATTGTCGTGTTACATCTAAAATTCTAGTATTCTTGCTTGATAGGTTTCTTATTAAAGTATTATAATTTTCTAGTGCGTCCCAATGATCTTGAAAGTGTTGTTTCTTCGGAATGGGAAGTATCGGGAGAACCACGATTTCATGCACTCCTTTATTCCGTAAGCTTTGTAGCAGGTTTTTTAAGTCTTCAAACATGCGTTCCGCCGACCTACGAATTTTTAAATCCGTGGTTCCCACCATCAATATTACTTTGTTCAATAGTTTACAGTTGCTTCTCTCAATTTGATACTTAAGACCTTGTATTGTACTCTCGTTATAACAAAATCCTACCATCTCTTTACCACCGCGTGACACGATTTTTTCACTGGTTCTTTCTTTAACCAATTGGAACAATGGCCCTTCACCTATTAGTTGGTGTCCTTTATACTCCGGACGTGGTCGTTGTTCGATCTGTGGTTTATTGTTATTATTATTTGTATAATTGTTTCCCTCAACTCTTTTTGTCGATATGTTATTAATATGGGTAAATTTTTTAAATCCCTGATTAAATTTCGTTTCATTTTCGACTATTCCCTGCCGACACAATTCCTTTACATTTTCATACATCTCTTCTTTCGTCCTGCTTTTTAATACGAATAACATTCTTTGCATTTCCAAGGGCAGTTTTCTCAATATTAACTCAATAAATTCCTCATCCGTTATGGGGGGATTCAGATACCGGACTTTGTTAATCCACATGAGCACATAGTCTTCCATACTATTACTAGATTGAACTTTTTCTCCAGGGTCATACAGCTTTTTACGCACCTCAAGTTGCTCAGTACGTCCCCAATAGTTTTGTACTAGCTTAGAACGAACACTCTCCCAATCAGGACAAGCTTGTAAAAAGGTGACGGCCCATTCCCGCGGGGAACCGTCCATTTTCCTTATAGTTACACTTATTTTTTCCTCTATGGCGGTTATATTACTATTTATAAAGAATTTCTCTATATCCTGAATAAATTCTAGAATATGGATTCTTTGATATCGACCACCAAAACCCCTTACCTCAGTATCTATATCTAAGAACCGCCTGCCAGTACAGAGTTGACCTATCTCATAATTCTGTGAACCTGGCCTATCATTCGTATTTACCGCAAGAAGATTCTTCACCACCTGAAAATTAGCTTCGATCTTAGAATCGGTTAACATAATTTTATTCTGTATTCCTTGATTCAAATTATCTGCATATTCTTTTAGTGTCTTTTCTTGTTGTTCTATTTTATTCTCTGTCTCTCGTATATTTTCTTTCATTTCATTTCTCGTTTTTTTAATGGCTTCTTTATTTTGTTTTACTTCTCTATCGAGCTCTTCTTTGTAGTATTCTGATTTTTTGTTAGTTTCTTCAATTTTTTTATTAATATCTTTTATTTCATTATCTATTTTCTTATTGTGGTCACTCACCTCCTTCCTAAACCCATTTATATCCTTTTTAAGTTCATTTTTTAATTCATTATTTTGATTTTTTAGTTCATTTTTAAATTCATTGCTCTGATTTTTAAGTTCCTTTTTTAGTTCGTTATTTTGATTTTTAAATTCACTGCTCTGGTTTGTTATTAATTTTGCTAATTTATTAAACAAAGAGTCTTCCAAACTGCTCTCATCAAGATTTCTCGTTGTTCTCTGAATTTGGGGTAATTCCGGCGACTCATATGCTCCGATGACTTCCTCGAAGTCATCAGAGTATTGCCCTCTTTCCCTAACTATATTATCAGGAATTTCGTTATTATCATTATTACTACTATTCATGTTTATTTACTTTTAATTTTATTTAGATGCGGTACACCAAAAGAGAATTGTACGGCCAGCAAAAATAAAAATTCGTTCAATTTAAAAAACAAAATAAAAAAAACACGATATCAAATAATATGAGAACAAAGAAAAATACACATATACATTACATTCAGAACTATTGAAATTACGATTCGTCTTTTAATTTTTTTTTTTTTTTTTTTTTTTTTTTATGTAAAATAAAACTTATCTGGTATTGTTGCACTGCTGACTGCTGCTCCTTCAGTAATTTGTTCGATACTTCGAATATTTACTGCTATCCAGGGGTCTTATTTGACTTATCGAGTCCCTGTTCGACGGCGACAGTTGTTGTAACCCTTCCTTTAACTCGAATATTGTTTTTAACAACCCTGTTCCTCCGTACTACACAGGTGTCTCAAATTTCGGGCGCCAGAGCCGTTAAAACGACTCAATAACAAAAAATAATACTTTCGATAAAACACGTAAGAGTTCGATCAGACACGATGATACAGCCTCAAACGGTGAATCTACGCTACGGCGAATAAACAACGATCACACCGTCCGACAGCACACAGACAACACAAGAACTAACCAGCAGGCAGATTTACCCCGGTCGATGAATATGATTTTGCCGCTGTTCAACCCCGAACCCCGCTAGTGTAGCTATTTAATCGCAGATAACATTTTAATAATAATAATAATAATATTTTTGTTACTTTAATTTCCGAAAGTGTTTAATTCAAAATTTCCGTCTCATCTGCGGGCAACAAGTGCGGAATTCCTTAATTATTGATTTTACGTTAATCTGTTCTCTGTTTTCATTGTTATTTACTTTAAAATTACGTTACTTTCCCGCATGAATACGCTATTTGGAATTAAATTATAATTGAAAAGATAACACAGAGCACAACCTAGCCAGATTTTACGTTCATTTTTCTTATTTGTTTTTAATTATACTAAATCGCTCTTAAATAACTACACCAGCATTCGTGGTTTCACCACACTATTAAAACATACTTTATAGGAAAATACCGGACACATTTACGAACTTAAAATCAGACTTTTTTGTTTTGAATTTAAAATTATGTAAATGTAAATTATAGTTATCTTAAACTTAACATACGGAATCCTTAGCGCATGACACATTATGCTTGACCGACCTTGTTTGTTTAGCTCTGAATTAAAAGGTTTCATGCTATCCAAAACTAATTTATTCGTAAGATTGTAGGAGCCTCAAGGCCTATTTTCCCGACTATTCTAGAAGTAGAAACGATAATGCTACCACTAACTCTACGTAGATCGTATTTATGCGATAAGTTTGTATTAAAATATTGTTCATTGACATCCAATAATTTTTGGTACTTAAGTACCAACGAATTTTAGATCATTACAAGTTTTCTTTGTCACGTTTCTCTATTTTGGCGTCTAGTTTTCGTAAACTTCGTAAGTGTCATCAAATAACGAACAAATACTTCTTACATCGCTTTAAATTTAATAAATTAGAAGGTAAAGTTCATCTATCAGAGTCTGACGGTACCAGTGGTTATTATAAAATAGTTGTCCCCGATGAATAATATCTTTAATAATATTCTTCATGGTAAATTACCCAATTATCTTTACGGGTACTTTGAGGACTCAAAAAGACGAGGGGTTGGTGAGCCCCGACTAGATGTCATTAAAATGTTTCTCCTGCTTCGTTTGGCCCCAGTCTATACAGCAGAATGTACAGTAGCAGCACGAGCTTTAATGTTTACAGTAATTTCAAATAACATTAAAATATATTTTGATTTTGTCACACTCTGAAACTGTTTAATGTCTCCCTCAAAAATGACATTCAATTATAAATTAAATGATATATTTTCATCAATTAAATCACCCATTTCATACTTGAAAATCTCTGTTTTTTCAGTCTATTTTGTGTAGATCCCATCCCATATGGAGATATATGGGAACAAGGCTGCAGACAATTGTTCAAAGAATGCGGCTGACAATGCTAGGATACCACGGCACATTTTGTCCGGAGATTTATTAAATATAATTAAATTAATGCTTAAAGAATATTGGGAAGCTAGGTGGGATAATCTATTCCTTAGTAGGTACTATAAAAACATGTAAACGAATATACATATATAACTTGCACTTTCGATTTCCACTAACAGTTATTATTATTAAATATTCCGTGCCAATATAATATTAACTACATTTGCAAATTACCGATTACCGATTACCTATTACGCAATCTATAATTTTATAAATAGTAGTAGGATACCGGTATAGTTTTGATATAAGAGACAATTGATTTACTGATGATAATTAGAAACAGTATACGATGTCATCCAATAAATTTAAAGTTCATAAATATTAAAAATATTAGTTTCGTAAAAGGAGTACACTTTAATTATTATGCTTCTTAAAAGTATTTTTGCAAACTTAAAATTCCATCAAAAAATCGAAATACGGTCGCTATTCCTTTCCATCATGAGCGCCCGTAAAGGAGACCAATTATGACCGTCGCCTATCCCACGAAAATTTGAAAAAAAAACTCAGAAAATCGTTAAAAAGTAAGATTAGTTCAATTTGGTGATGAAATCTGTACTGTGCAAAAATTTGACCGCACCATTTTTTTAGGATTCCGTACACATATAATGTCAAAAATATCAAATAAAAATCGATAATTCACGAACGGCTTGACTTATAAACTTCAAATTTGGAACATATATTACAATTAAAATTATGTTTAAAACGATCTATAATTTAAAGATGACCGATTAATCTCGGCAGCAAAAAACTCAAAAAACCGTCAAGAATATATAATATGGTATATAAAACGACCTCAAAAATCACTTAAAAAATCATAACTCGTCACTAGATAAACTTATAACGGTGAAATTCAAAATATAAACTGCAATGCAGGAATCCTTTCAAAAAATTAAAAAACTACGGTACAAAAGTTATGTTAAGTTGCCGAAAAATTCAAAAAAGCGCAAAAAATGACGTGTCCTCCCCCTAAAGCAACGAGTATTATAGATGAAAGTTTTGAACACCGTTAAAAATATGCGTATCCCCGTATATTTCTCTATTTCGGAACATCTAGTTTTCGAGCTTTACAATTAGACCCTCAGGGCGCCGAAAACTCGAAATTTTGGGAAAAAATGTTTTTTTTTCCCGAGCATGTGATATATTGATGGAAAGATCGCTATTTGTCGGGAACGAAACCGTATTTCATTTCCTTAACAAAACTTTCAAAGTTGCCGTAAAGCTCAAAAAGGCGCAAAAAATGGCGTGTTTCCAAGCGCTGCGAGTACTACAGTTAAACATTTTAAACACCATTAAAAATATGCGCTTCAACATATATTTCTTTAGTTTAAAACATCCAGGTTTCCAGCTTTAAAATTAGATCATCAGGGCGCCGAAAGTACGAAATTTTGAAAAAAAATATTGTTCTTCCTGGGCATGTGATATATCGTTGGAAATATTGCTATTTTTCGGGAACGAACAACTATTTTATTCTCCTAACGAAACTTTCAAAGTTCCCGAAAAGTTCAAAAAAGCGCGAGCTCTAATTTTTAGCTCACTTTGCGACGCGAGTATTAGAGCTAAAAACTTTGAACGCGGTTAAAAATATGCGTAGCCCCTTATATTTCTCTAGTTTGGAATATCCGGATTTCCAGCTTTAAGATTAGATCCTTGGGACGCCAATAGTTTGAAATTTTTGAAAATTTTTTTTTTCCCGGGCATGTTATATACCGTTGGAAGGATCGCTATCTGTAGGGAGCGAAACCGTATTTCATTTTCTTAGCGTAATTTTTAAAGTTGCTGATAAGTTCGAAATAGCGCGAGAACTGATTTGTATCGCGAGTATCAAAGCTAAACATTTTAGGGAAACTAGAAAATATGGGTATCCACGTATATTTCTCCGGTTTGGAACATTTAGGTTTCCAAATTTAAAATTAGTGCCTTGGGGCTCTGAATGCTCGAAATTTTGTAAAAAAAAATTTTTTTCAAACGTATCATTACTGGAAAGGGCGCTATTTTTCAGAAACAGACACGTATTTCATTTTCTTAACGAAACGTTGGAAGTTCAATAAAAGTTTAAAAAATCGTGAAAAATTATGTGTAGCCCCGCTTGCAGTTTAGTATTATAGCTCAAGATTTTGAACAAGATTAAAAAAATGCGCGTCCATATTTATTTCTTTACTTTGGAACATCGAGGTTTCAAAATTTAAAATCAAACTCTTAGGCGCCGAAAGCTCGCAAGTTTCAAAAGTAATATTTTTTTTCCAGTCATGTGATATATCGATGGAAAGATCGTTATTTGCCGAGAACGAAACCATAAGTTATTTCCTTATCGAAACTTTCTAACCTTGGTGTTCCAAACTCGAGAAATATACATCGAAGCGCATATGTTTAACCATGTTCGAAAGTTTTAGCTGCAATAAAACAGATTCAAATAATATTTCGATTTGTTAAACAATTTAACGCACTATGCTAGTAAATAAATTTAAAAAAATGTTTAATAATGGTCTAACGTATTGAGATAGTCGAAAGAAAAAACTGAATTGTTAAAAATCATCTCAGTAGAACGGCAGTCTTCGTCATATCGCGGAACTATATCGCCTTTTTTTAGTAAAGTAACCAGTTGTGTCGCAACCGAAAGAAGTTTGATCCGACAAGGTGCTAATAATCAAATCGCCTCGAAATTCGGTTTTGAAATTAGTGACACTTATAGAATTCGTAAACTGTTATAATTTCGATTACCTTGTTTTCCCCTCCTATTCTCCGAGAATCCAAGACCTAATCACCAACATACACTAACCTGCCAGGAGAAAATTACAATATTCTAGCAGCCGCAGTAGAGTGATAAGTAGCATTTATACTCGTATTATTTCTAATTAATCATTTTTGCGTGTTTTCGTTTATACATATATTTATTAAGTGTCTTTAATGATCGGCTATTCAAGAAAGATAGGTGTAGGGAATAATGAAATTATACATTTTAAAAAATCATAAAACCTTAATATTAGTATTATTAAATCTAAACCAATAATTTAAAAAAATAAATAAAAATTAAATAAATAAAAAAAGGATTTAATTAATTTTTCTCCATAACCATTACATTGCACCTCAAATTAGTCTAAGTCTTCGATTCAAATTAGTATTTTGCTTAACTGTTTTGGATTATTTTTAGAAAAGGTCTCTGAAATTTATTAAGATATTAAATTAAAATAATAAAATAAAAATAGCAGGTTATTCAAACAAATTTTCTTACGTATTAAAATATTATAGTTATCGTTAACCTACGTTCGAAATCTTCAGCGCATGTAACCTCATGCTTGACTTAACTTTTTTTTTTTTTTATAATTTTACTTTATGAAATAGAAAAGCATAGCTTCGATTTTCAGCGGAAGTAAAATTATTCACCGCAAATTTTGCATGAATTATACTTGACTGCTTATTAACGTTCCCTCTACTAATTGTAATGAAATATCGACTGATTTCATAGGTCATGCCAAAAAAAGTTGATTCATATTTGTTGTTAACGGGAATATTGCATATTTTAATTTCAAATTTTCAATACTTTTTGAGCGAATATTGGACGAGTTTTCACATAAATAGGAAGTTTACTTATTAATCTTTAATCCGTTTGGCACTGTACAATGTATATCAATATGAAAAATATAATTATCGGAAGAACAAGCATATTGCGCAAAATTAATAAAAAAAACTAATTCTTTTTCTTTCGGTTTTAAATTCAAAATGTAAAAGAAAAATCAGCATAATCCCCTATTTGGGGGTAAATAGAAAAATGATATCGCATAGAAAATAAATAGAAGCAAGAAAATGATCTATTATTATTAAAAAATAAAGATTGTAATCTTATTAATTTTGTCAGATAACAAAAAAAGTTATTAGTTTTTTGATGAAATTTAAATTTAAAGTGATTAGTAATACAAAATAAATACCGATGATTCTTTTTAAATATTTTTAGATGCTTTTTGAGTATTACAGAATTTGCGGATTTGTGGTTCCCAAAACATTCATTTAATTTATGTGCGGAATAATTATTGCATACATTTGCCTTCTAGTATATTTATAATTTAGACATTGCGAAGAAAGGAAAAGGCGATTAATTAAATATATAACAGGTGTAAATGTTAAATTATGTTCCAAAAACTTACCGCATAATTGAAGGAAAAGAACCAGCAAAAAGTTGTCAAAAATAAAATTTCCTTCATCATTGATTTATAAAAACTCTATTTCACCAAAATGTATTCAAAACCGTACCGTTTAACAAGATGATGAAGACTGATGTTAAAAGAAGTATTTATATACGAAATATGCGAAAACAATTTTAAGCGATAAAGATAAGATAATTACATACCGCCTTTAAAAATGTCCCCATTAGTCGTTAAAATGTAGCATAAGTAAGATTGCATTTAATTGACATTCTGCATACTTTCTTATCTTAACTGTTACTTTGAATTACTGAAAATTAAATACAAACTGAAGGAAAATGCGAATTCTATATACATGTTGGTAAATACTGTTGACGAATATATCATGTATCTCATACTATTCTTCTAGTTTTTACAAGCATATTGTACAATACTCCTAATAATTCATAATTATACAATAAATAATATAGAAACGAAAACAAACATGCTCCATCCCTATTTAAATATTTTACATAATGGGCAACTATTGTATCATTAACACATATTCATTCTACATTTATGATTACAGTGAACAAATATATATATATATATATATATATATTATTATATAAAGCTGCAAGAAAAAAAATCGTACAGACCGTTCTATAGTAGCTAGAGAGTTAATTTTTTTTTTTCAATCGACGGATTTTCTTCGTCACATAATAAGACCCTCAAAATTGTAAAATTAAAGGGCCCAAATTTCGAAAAATGTGAAAATCAAGTTTTAAGAAACAAATTTTTAAAAAATTCCGCAGCCGGTTCTATATAAGTTACGGCAACAATTTTCTTTTTAATCTGCACACTAAGGACTCCAGAATACAGGAAAAATAAAAGATTCGAAAAATTTTGATATTTAGAGACCAAAATTTGTGAAAATACGTGCTTAAAGCGGTAACCTCGGAAACTAAAAAAAAGTCCGCAGCCCTTTCCATGGTAGCTGGGAGTTCACTTTTTTTTTTAAATGATGTATTTCAACCGCTAAAATATAGGAAAAATACGAAGCTTCAAACATTTTGAAATTAAAAAGCTCAAATTTTGAAAAATATGAAAATCAAGTTTTGAAAAAAAATTTTTAAAAATATTCTATAGCCGATTCTGTACAATTTGCGGTATTTATTTTCTTTTTAACCTGTACACTAAGGTCTCCAGAATAGGGGGAAAATATAAAATTCGAAAAATTTTGATACTAAGGAACCGTAATTTTGGAATATATACACTTAAAGCAGTAATCCCGAGAACAAAAAAAAAGTCAACAGCCCTTTCGATGGTGCTCACTTTCTTTTTAAAATGATGTATTTCAATGCTAAAATATAGGAAAAATACAATACCCCCGAAGTTTTAAAAATAAAGTGCTCAAATTTTGAAAAACATAAAAATAAAGCTTCGAGAAAATTTTTTAAAAAAAATTCCGCAGCCGGATCTATATGTGTTACGGTATTTATTTTCTTCTTAACCTGCACACTAAGGTCTCCAAAATACAGGAAAAGTAAGAAATTTGAAATATTTTGATATTTAGGGACAAAATTTGGGAAGATACACGCTGAAAGTGGTAAGATTGGAAACTAAAAAAAAATCCACAGCCCTTTCCATGGTAGCTGGAGAGTCATTTCTTTTTTTAAATAATGTAATATAATTCCTGGAATATACGGAAAATATGGGAGCCCTAAAATTTAAAAGTTAAATGCACATGAACGGTTTGATGGAATTTCTAAATAGAAAATTCGAAGAACCAACGGAAGAAAAAAAATAATAATATAAATCTAAACCAATATATATGGTAGGTAATAAAAATAAAAGAATATCTCAAACAAAATATTACAAATATTTGTTATTATCAGAATCACGATATATGCGTTTAGATAGATTACGGCAAGATTACTTTGTTGATATATGTTGTAAGGTGCAAGAAGAAAAATTACAGTTTTTACTAGATTTAATCAAATAAAAATCCTAAGAATGGCTACTCGAAGGGAAATAGTCGAATGTATCGCAGCTGAGGGAGGTCCAAAACCAGGAAAAATTTACCTTCCAAGCTGATATACACATGGTCCGCGTTATATGCAATTAACATATCTTGCCAGATTAGGTAAACCAATATTTTTTATTACGATGACGTATAATCCTAATTGGATAGAAGTAACATTAAATTTAAATGAAAAGCAATATCGTATCAATTGTGCAAATTTATATTGCAGAATATTCCAATTAAAGTTAAATAATTTATTAAAAATTTGAAAGTCAGGTGAAATTTTCGAAGAAATGGTTTATATTTTGTACGTAATTGAATTCCGAAAAAAACGTCTTTCTCATGCTCATATTGCTGTAAGAGTAAAAAATTCGTCCGTAACTAATGAAGAGATTAATAATTTTGTTCAAGCCACAATCCGAATTTTTAAAATTCGATTCTTTAAGTTTTAAAATTTTTGCCCATTTACTTATTGCCACATTATACAGGCGAAGAGACGTCAATTCAAAAAAAGAAAAAATATCTCCAGCTGCTATAGAATGGAACTAGGGACATTTTCTTTATTTTTTGATTTATATCTAATGCACCCGAAGCATTACAGTCGTCGGAGAAAAATAAGAAGAAAATTCAACTGCCCTCATAACAGCTACAGTTTTTTTTTTTTTTTTTTTATTTTTTTAATCAACGTCTTTATGAATTTATGAAAAAATATCTGGCTTTTGCGAAGAAATACATTTTTCTTAATACTGCATGGCTAATTTCGTCGTTATATTTCACCGAAATTATACGTAAGTAGGCTGTATTAATTATTTAGTCGAATAATTATTGATCTTGAGAATCAGAAACACAGTGAACTGATACCAAGTCAACCATCATCGCACTCCAGCCGATAACAGTGATACGTATTATTTTAAATATTTCCTCTTTACTATCCACAAAACTTTGTATATTATTATATTTGTGTTGTTCTGTAGCAGTCAACTGTCAAAGAAAGTGCTTTAAATTGTAATTAGAATATTAAATTTCAAATAACGTATCGATATATTTCAACTTTCGCTTACCGTATTGATTTGCTTTTTAACCTGCATACTAAAGTCTCCAAAAAGAATTAAATGATATTACACAAATAACAAAAATATTAAATAAAAATCAATCATTCACGAACGGCTTAACTTATAAATGTCAAATTTGGAACATACATTTTTTTTTTTTCATTGTACCGACAATAAACAACGGTGACATAAGTATAGAAGGAAAGGGGAGAGAAGATTGGGGAAAAGTGGAATGAATAGAAAAGGAAAAAGAAACAAATATTAACCTGACAGTTCCAACGAATTGACCGATTCAAGTCTTAAGAAAAAAGTTGTTTATTTATCTTTTTTTTTTTTTTATATTTTATTAATTTATTTATTTTCACAGTACATGACGATTATGCGTAGTGTCTCCTAGAGCAGTACAATAGCACTTAAGTCATCGGAAGTGCATCACTGCACCATTTCCTACGTTTCAGTCGCTTGCTGGATCTGGCTGGAAGATCAACAGTGAACATTCGGTATATAAGTGGACTCGAGCTAAACTAAAGTTTCTCAGAGAACCTTTTGTACTGTTCCGCATAAATATCTTTCACGTATGGAACATTCAAGTCTGCATGCAATGTGTCGTTCGATACGGAAGCCTATTGAGATGCCGCGGCCAATATCTAGGAGTCATTGGAGATAAAACGGCAAGTGCGTTGTTCTGTATCGATTTGTACAGTATCCTGCCGGCTGAGTTTGTTGATTTTGATTTTGTGTAAAACTATTAGGTGGATTTCTCACATTCATAATCTCACTTGTAACTTTAAAATAAATAAATACAATAAATATAAGCGGTTTGGCAAAAATCTCACTTGCGTTATCAGCGGTCGATTGTATGTTTCTGTTCGGTCGAGCGATAAGATACGACGCGGAAACAATAATTACCGGTGCACGAATATTATTAGGAGACCCGAAATATACTCGAGAACAATAGCGAACAATTAACATGCACGAACGCGGTAAACAATAAAAATTCTCTTTAAAACGATCTATAACTTAAAGGGGACGATTACCCTGGATAGCAAAAACCCAAAAAACCGTCAAGAATATATAATATGGTACACAAAACGACCTCAAAAATCACTTAAAAAATCATCTTATCACTCGATAAACCTATAAAGCTGAAATTTAAAATATAAACTAAAATGCAGGAGTCCTTTCATAAAATCAAAAAATTACGTACAAAAGTTATGTTAAGTTGTCGAAAAGTTCAAAAGAGCGCAAAAAATAACGTGTCTTTCCCCTAGAGCCATGAGTATTATAGCTAAAAGTTTTAAACCCTGTAAAAAATATGCGCTTCCACGTATATTTCTCTAGTTTAGAACAACCAGTTTTCCAGCTTTAAAATTAGACCGTCAAGGCGCCGAGAGCTCAAAATTTTGAAAAAAAATATTATTTTCCCCGGCATGTGATATAACGTTGGAAAGATCGTTATTTATCGGGAACGAACCCGTATTTCATTTTCTTAACAAAACATTCAAAGTTGAAGAAAAAATTCAAAAAAGCGCGAAAAATGACGCCCCCATCCCCCTAGCACGGCAAGTATTATAGCTACAAATTTTAAACACTACTAGAAATATGCGCTTCCACGCATAGTTCTCTAGTTCGAGGTATCCGAGTTTCCAGCTTTAAAATTTGACCCTCGAGGCGCCAAAAGCCCAAAATTTTAGAAAAAAATATTTTTTTTCCCGGGCGTGTGATATATCGTTGGAAAAATCGCTATCTGTCAGAAATGAAGCCGTATTTCATTTTCTTAGCGGAAAATTCAAAGTTGCCGACAAGTTCGAAAAAGCGCGAGAACTGATTTGTGACGCGAGTATTATAGCTAAAAATTTTGGGGAAGTAGAAAATATGGCATGCACGTATATTTCTCTGGTTTGTAACACCTAGGTTTCCAACTTTAAAATTAGTGTCTTAGGGGCTCTGAAAGCTCGAAATATCGTAAAAAAAAATTGTTTAAAGTATATCATTATTGTAAAGAGCGATTTTTTTCAAGAACGGACCCATATTTCATTTTATTAACGAAACCGTTTGAAATTTACTAAAAATTCATAAAATTGTGATAAATGACGTGTAGCCCGGCTTGTAATTTATGTATTGTAGCTCAAGAAATTGAACAAAGTTAAAAAAATGTGCGTCCCTGTTTATTTCTTTACTTTGGACCATCTAGGTTTCCAATTTTAAATCAGACCCCTAAGCGCCAAAAGCTCTAAGGTTTCAAAAATAATATTTTTTTTTTCGGTCACATGATATATCGATGGAAAGATCGTTATTTGTCCAGAACGAAACCTTAAGTTATTTCCTTGACGCAACTTTCAAACCTTGATGTTCCAAACTTGATAAATATATATCGAAGCGCATATGTTTAACCGTGTTTAAAATTTTTAACTGTAATACTCGCGGTGCTGGAGGGTTTGGAAACTTTAAACGTTTCGAAATACGGTGCGAAATACCTCTAGTTCCTGTTGAGCTGGCATGTGAATTTCGACTGTTACTGGTTGAATGTCGGATAATAACATTATCTGTTGGAAGTTAATATCCGCACGAACGGCTAATATTACTCCCCCTTCCGCACGACCAGCAAGCACCGAATTTGATTCGAGAACAGTGGCGTAGCTTGCCTTAGACGGGTCGAGTTTCAAAATTTGTTGGGGAGGCCCTAATAAATTGTAAAGATTTTTCACAAAACATACCAAAATGCTCGCATTAAATTAAAATAATTATTTATCGATTATAAGTTATTACTTACACTAAATGATCCTAGGAGCTAAGTTACAATTCAATCCGAATAATTCTACTTCAGTCGAATATACATTTTTCTCGCCTTTTTTTCGGCAAAACTTATTTATTAAATCCTCCATAGATGAAGACAATTTCAGTCTTTCTAGAGAATACAACCCTACTTCTCAATAACCGATAACGAATTGTGGGAACATAGATGAATGAGTGCGATTTTATTTCGTTATATAACTCAATTCTGAATGTCATACTACATTTTTAGAAATTTTTGCTCACACACGTTCCGGGCCCCTGTACACCGGAGGCCCCGTATCATTAATACGGCTGATACGGCGGTAGCTAGGCCCCTGTTCGAGAACTAACAGTTTTTTAGTTTTAAATGTTGCTTTTGTTTTAAGTGGGTTTCTTGAATGCAAGGAATAAACGGGTTTGTTAGTCGGTGTTATTTTTCTTTTGGCTTTATCGAAATACGAGACTGCAGCGGTTTTCAGAATTTGATTCGGAACGTTGTAATTTGCACAAGTAGTGTTAGTACGAGGGCTAAGAAACGGAACGGGACCGCAAGTTTCGGTTTGGTTATTAGGATTCCGTATACATGTAATGTACAGAATCCTTATAAGATAGTACACAAATGACAAAAATATCAAATAAAAATCAATAATTCACGAACGGCTTGACTTATAAACTTCAAATTTGGAACATAAATTACAATTAAAATTATCTTTGAAACGATCTATAACTTGAAGATGACCGATTACCCTGGGCGGCAAAAATCCCAAAAAACCGTCAAGAATATATAATATGGTACATAAAACGACCTCAAAAATCACTTAAAAAATCATAACTCGTCACTAGATAAACCTATAACGCTGAAATTCAAAATATAAACTACAATGCAGGAGTACTTCCATAAAATCCAAAAATTACGGTATAAAAGTTATGTAAAGTTGCCCAAAAGTGCAAAACAGCGTAAAAAATGACGTGTCCCCCCCTCCCTCAGTATAACGCCGCGAATATTACCGATAAAAATTTTGAACACGATTAAAAATATGCGCTTCCACGTATATTTCTCTAGTTTGGAACATCCGAGTTTCCAACTTTGAAATTGGACCCTTGGGGCGCCGAAAGCTCGAGATTTCGGGGAAAAAATTTTCTTTTCTTGGGCTTGTGATATATTATTAGAAAGATCTCTATTAGTCGGAAAGGAAACCGAATTTCATTTTCTTAACCAAACTTTCAAAGTTGCGGTGAAACTCAAAAAGGTCGAAAAATTGCGTGTCCCCTAGCGCTACGAGTATTATAGTTAGAAATTTAAAACATCTTTAAAAATATGTGCTTCCACGTATATTTCTGTAATTTGGTACATCCAGGTCTCCAGCTTTAAAAATAAAATTCTGGGGCTTCGAAAGCTCAAAATTTTATAAAAAATTTTTTTTTTCCCGGTCATGTAATATACCATTTGATAGATCACTATTTATCAGAAACAAAACCTTACATAATTTTCTTTACTAAAAAATTCAAAGTTGCCCTAAAGTTCAAAAAGTCGCGAAAAATGACGTGTCCCTCTCTAGCGCTGCGAATATTACCGATAAATTTCAAACGCGGTTAAAAATATGCGCTTCCACGTATATTTCTCTAGTTTGGAACGTCCAGGTTTCCAGTTCTAAAATTAGACCCTCGGTGCGCCGAAAGCTCGAGATTTTGGAAAAAAATATTTTTTTTCTTGGGCTTGTGATATATCATTAGAATGATCTCTATTAGTCGGGAACGAAACCGAATTTCATTTTCTTAACCAAAGTTTCAAAGTTGACGTAAAGTTCAAAAAAGCGTGAGCTTGAGTTTGCAGCCCCCTCCTTGCGACGCGAGTATTATAGCTATAAATTTGGAGCATGGTAGAAAATACGCGACTCTACGTATGTTTCTCTGATTTAAAACAACCGGCTCCCCAACTTTAGAATGAGACCTGCGGGGCACCAAAAATTCAAAATTTTGAAAAGAAATATTTTTTTTCTTGGGTTTGTGATATATTATTAGAAATATTGCGATTTGCCGGGAACGAAAACGTATTTAATTTTCTTAACGAAACTTTCAAAGTTGCCGACAAGTTCGAAAAAGCGCGAAAAATGACGTGTTGGCCCCCTAGCAAAGCAAATATTACAGTTAACAATTTTGAACACGGTTAAAAATATGCGCTTCTATGTATATTTCTTTAGTTCGAAACATCCAGGTTTCCACTTCCAAAATTAGACCTTCGGGCCGCCGAAAGCTCAAAATTTCGAAAAAAATATTTTTTTCTTCGGGTTGTCATATATTATTAGAAAGATCACTATTCGTCGGAACGAAACCGTATTTCATTTTTTTAACGAAATTTTAAAAGTAGCAGGAAGGTTCAAAAAACCGCGAGCTCCAATTTGTAGCCCCCACTTTACGACGCGAGTATTATAGCTATAAATTTGGAACAAGGTAGAATATATTCAACTTCACGTATATTTCTTTAGTTTTGAACACCCAGGTTTCCAGCTTTAAAATAAAACCCTTAGAGCGTCGAAAGCTCAAAATTTTTAAAAAATATATTCTTTTGCCCGAGCTTATAATATATCATTAGAAAGATCGCTATTTGTCGGGAACGGAACCGTATTTTATTTTCTAAACGAAACTTTCAATGTTGCCGAAAAGTTTGAAAAAACAAAAAAAATTACATGCCTTTCCCCTAGCTCCACGAATATTACAGCTGAAAATTTGGAACGCGGCTAAAAACCTTCGCAACCTCTTATATTTCCCTAGTTTTTAACATCTGGATTTCCAGTTTTAAAATTGGAAATCCAGATTCGCTATCTGTCGGGAAAGAAACCGTATTTCATTTTCTTAATTGAACTTTCAAAGTTTGCTGAAGAGTTCGAAAAAGCGCTAGAATTGATTTGTGACGCGAGTATTATAGCTAAAAATTTTGAGGAAAGTAGTAAATACGGGCATCCATGTATATTTCTCTGGTTTGGAACATCTAAGTTTCCAATTTTAAAATTATTGGCTTGGGAGTAGCTTAAAAAAGCGGGGACTGGCGGGTCTGACGTCACCAACCCCTATTTGTTCCCCGGTGCTCAAAATTCACCCCAATTTATCCCCCGGTGCTCAAAATTCACCCCAATCTGTCCCCTGGTGCTCAAAACTCACCCCAATTTATGTCCAGATGTCCAAATTTCACCCAAATTTATGTCCAGGTGGTAAAAATTAACCCCAATTTCTCTTTTAGAGCCCAAAGTTACCCCAATTTATGTCCATGCGATCAAATTTAACCCAAGTCCCCCCCCCCCAATTTTCCTGGACAGTTCCGCTAATTCCATCCCTAATTCCCATCAAGGTATACAAAATTCACCCCCCAATTAGTGTACAGGTGCTGAAAGTTCACCCCAATTTGTATCCATATGGTTAAAATTCACCCAAGTTTCCCCAAAATTTCTTCAAATTTTCATGATTCCCCGTTCATACTGTTATCTGTAAAAGCGCTCGCACCGTTTCCACACATATATTCAACATAGCCTTAGCAGTGTACTCGCTTTCCCATACCCGCGCCTTCTATCATCATGTGTATGTATTATACATGACTCTGCGTGTAATATATGTAGCATACTTTTTAATTTTCATTTTTCGAGGTTGGGAGGGGTAAAATTTTGCCGGAGTGATAAAAACGTTTGAATCTCAACACTTAGAACCCAAAATTTAAAGGAATTTTCCGAGTCGTGCTCCGTTCCAGCATTTTTTTTCAAAAAATTTTATTTTTAAAGAAAATATTCGATTGTTCAATCAGTCGAATGAGAGCGGGCGAGTGTGCTGCTACGGGATGTATTATGTAAGCGCGAGCGCGGCTGTAATGGAAATATTTAAATGTTCCAGCAACTAGTTGAAACTGTCACCAGGTGAGGTGAATTCCAGTCGTTCGTTTTGAAATTAACTAGCCGATCATCTATGCTCACTCTCACACGCCACCGATAGAAACCTGTTCACGATCGCTACACGTTCACACACGCACACATATACACCGCCACCTGATATATATTTTTCGTCTTTTTCCGCTTCCGATCTTATACTTAATCCGTTGATATATTTTATTTTTTATTTTTACGTATTCTCTGTTCATTGCAAAAGCACACCGTCCATTCCTGCACACATATCAAGCATTGAGTTAACCTGTACAAAGGTACACTGTACTATTCCATGCACGCTCAGTCGCCACCGAAATAAACACCGCGATATCACACACACGCACACACACACACACACCACCACCACCACTTCGTACATATTTTATTTTCGAGTCAAAATATTATAGAATTAGCCTAACTATATTTTTCTTTTACGCTTCTGTTTATTTCTTCTGTTTTGTTTCTCCGATTCTAAAAATTAATCTGTCAATGTATTAGCCACTCTTTCATTCGCACATAATGTTCCCTCGCACTCATCTGCTACCAGTAGTTCTCTTGTCGTTCATAATAACTTTTTCAAGTCTAATATTATAGAATCAGCCTAATTATATTTTTTTTCGCTTCCAATCATTTCCTCCGTCCGTTGATAATTTTCTTATTTTATTTTTTCTCAGGTTCTAAAAATAATTCCATTGATATCTTCACTAGTATGATTGCGTAAACATCTTCTAACGGTATTCCTCATATTGTTCATAATAATTTTTCATGTCTATGTATTATGGAATTAGTCTAAAATATATTTTTTCCCCTCTAAAGTCTTTTTCCAATCGTAAGTATTCAAAAATTAATTCGAGTATATTTTTATTTAACGCTGCTCCATATTTTCCCTCTCCCCTATCCACCCAACACAAATTTAAATTCTTTTCTATTATTTTTCATGAGTACATCCCCCCCCCCCCCCTGAAACTACAGTGAAACCGTACCATTCATTCCCACGCATCCATCTGCTAACAATGATTTTCTCATTATTCATAATAATTTTTTTCGAATCTGTTAGTTTAAGATTATTTCATTTTTTTCAAACTCTAAATATATATATTTTTTTTTCAATATCTTCCATATTTTCCCCCAATATGTCCGCATACGCTCATAATTCAAAGGTACTCTGCTTATTTCCTTGCATGAATGTTGCTATATCGTTGATTTCGATCTTGTGTCAAGGTCATCGAGTCTGCCCGGATCTTCTCCTTCATATCTTTTGTAGAAAAACCGGTTGACATGTACACACCTACACACAAACACCCATAAAATAAAGATCACCTATAAATTTCGTTCATTTGCGTATGCAACCAGCTTTCACCAAAGGAATGTGGTTTTTCTGGTGCAACCCGCCCTCTTCAAAGACATGCATCGAGCTAGAATCTCGAAAGGATCTGTTCAGGCAGTCAGTATTAGTGTTACATTAAACGTGTAGAATTTGTTGAAGCTGTGTTCTTCACGCATTAATAAAAGTTTGCTCTAACATTAAAAGTAATAATTTTCTACATTCTTAGTAAAAAGTTAAAAATATTATTCAAACATGAATAACAATACCGATTCGATTGATATTAAAGTCGACGAATTTATTCAGAATTCATTTTCGAGTGATAGTGTCTCGCATACAACTTCATCACCTCAATCACAGCAATCAGATGATGGTTATACAGCAGAAGGATCAACATCTTCTGTACATAATATCATTGGTCCTGTATTATTATCAGAACAAGCAGATATAGCGGAATATTTTGTAGATATCAGCATCCATATAGATTGTGATTATGGTTTTCGAGTAACCGAACTAGCAATGATTGATATGTCTGGCGGAAAGTGTTTGCATACACTGTATAAGCCAAGCAGAGCATGGCATTCATCAAAAACGCCACATTTACAATGTTCTTCGATGAGTCATCACTTGAAAAATCCTTCATTATTTCCCTGTCGGGAAGAAACATTTATGGCACGCGATATATTCACGATAATATCTCAAAACCGAGAGCTCGCATATATATTTTAACGGTATATGCTAAACTTACACTAATGGAACTTAACGAAAAGTCTGAATTGTTGAGTGATTTAGACTATGAAATCGTTAATATGGATAAAGTCTTTCGACTACATAGTATTGAGAATCTACATGAAGAGTATTTTGATATAAGCAATTTGATAACCTGTAAACATCATAATGAGAATGATAGTTTTCATTGTGCAGCGAAAAACGTTATGGTAATGAAGGCCTGGTACGATCATGTTATCCATCCGCTGAAGCTTATGAATAATCTCAATATAAATGATTTAAGTCAGTTGTTCATTACAGCCACCAAAGAAATGATAATTACATTATTTCCAAGTTGTGTTGGAGACATTTATGCATTTCTACAGATAGATTAAAACCGGATGATATGATAAAATCACTTCTACCATGTTACGAGCATGAGCATGATGAAGAATTCGTCTATGAGGTGTGTTGATCAATAGAGCAACAGGTAGAAAACCTAGTAGTTTACAAGACACAGCATGTTCAAAGAAAAAAAACGAACTAGCACAAGCAGATCAGAGTTGCAACATACGAGTGGGAGATATATTCTCGAGAACAACAGCTTGATTATAAAAAACGTCGAAGATACATGTATCTATCTGTGAACAATTATCACATCAAACATAAAAAGGTTGACTAAAAGATTATTATTTTCTTTTTTCGTTCATTCTCGCCACTATTACCACTGGCGCCCCCACTGTCAAGACCTCTAAACATACATTACTAACCTCGCCAACACTATAATATTTTTTCTCTGTGTTACTAAATTAACCCAAGTATATTTTTATTCATTTGTTACACAAACATTTGTTCAAATCTTTTGTAATATATCGTACACACATTTATAGCCCACAGACACTACTTGCTTCATTACCACGAATACATCTCTTTCATGGTCACTTATCGTAACATAGTTTTTCCTGAAATTGTAAAAAATTCTCTTCGTTCCATTCTTCCAAGTTTTCCAAATTTCAAATCATGCATAATTATTTAAGAATCAAATTAAGTATATTTTATCATTTCCAAAAAATTAATCATCTCTGTACAAGGCATTAACTCATTTTTCAAACAAACATATTATTTTTTTAATCTATCATACATATCATTTTTATCATTCAAATTTTTTTCTGAATTCACAAATAGTTAACCTATAGAAAACATATTATTGTAAACATACATGACGAAGTCACTCCTCATAATTACATCATGAATTCATTTTTTTTTTCATTTTTTTTTTTACTATCATGAAATTGTAGTAGTGTTTTTAATTTTTTTATTTTCCATACATGACAAAAGCAATAAAATCACGACATCTATGAATACACATCATATGCTTCCAATAACCTATCATGCATTTTTTTAAATTAGTCCAAGCATACTATTTTTTCAATAACAAAGCCGATCATACATAATTTTTTCTTCTATATAATCACTAATCTATGAAAACACTTGATTCGTTTTACTCATACTGTAGCAACCACTCCTTTTCCCTCATGCTAACAAACTTCAAAATTGAATAATATAACACGAAATTAATCTAAATATCTGTCATGCTATTAAAATTAATATATCAATCTTTACATTCCTTTTGTACATTTCTGAAAAAATCCTACAACATGTTTTAAAATTAATCGAAGTATACTATTTTATTACCTAAAATCAATTATTCTCTCATACAGTTTTTTCCAATCATCCATAATGTTTTTTCTGTATTGTCATTATTACAAAGTCATACAAAACAACAACACATTTTTAATCATAATGAATCATTCATTCCATTCCGTTCATGCTATATACCATTATCATTCAATTCAACGTTATGAAATTAGTCTAAATATACATTCATGCTAGCAAAGTTATTATCTCACCCTTTGCATTGTTCCAAGATGATTTATTTGACATTTTTTCTTTAAATTTCCCTCATACTATTATTTTTGAAATGTAGGATGATGACTATGATTAGAATTCATGATTATGAACAGAGAGATGCATGGTGAAATTGCATTGTCATTATATGCGAGATGATGTGTGTTTGTGGGTGAGTATGGATGCATGTAAAATATATGAGTGTGTTAGTAGAAAACATCCGTTCATGCGTGAACACAGGTACAGATACAGTTATAGAATGAGAGAGGTAAAAATATATATTTTGTTATGTTTGATATGTGCATGATAAAGAGGTTATCAAAGAATAATCACATTACCCTCACAACTTAGACATTGAGTTTTACCTTTGCAATATTTTAGATGTAAAAGCAGTGACATTGACATGTGGTAAACGTTTTCATCACTTTTGACTAATTATAACCAATTTTCCAACATTTCTCTTCGTTTTTCCTACATTTTAATACTTTTACACCGTTTCAGTCAATTTTTGCTATTTAATGCCATTTTTTCCAGTGTTTTTACCACCTTTCTCACAATTTTCATCATTCTTTCATCATCTTTGTTAGGTTTTTTCTTACAACTCTTTAACATTTCGATCGTTGCTAGTGATAACCATCATTATTTATGCTTTCAATCCTTCCACTTCAGCAATGCACACATACAGCTTAGCAATCGCCGCAGCCATTGAACGTTGTAGGACTGCAATCGTGATCTCCATTTGATTATTGGGATTTAAAAGTCACATCTTTGAACGCTTGATCTAATGCATCAACATGATTTTTTTTGTATTCGCCCACCCGCTGCTGGAGGTTCCACTTAATATTCTCAACAGACTATCATACAGTCGTTTAATAAGAGAATCTGTAAGACCCGAGACATTTACTTAACGTTTTCCCAACACATTTACAGACCTACCCTGTACACTAAGGAAATCTTTAAACATCTCTGTAACCATTCCTTTTAAGCTGGCGGGTGCAAGGAACTCCTATAAACGTTTATCAATCAGCACTTCATCGTTCATCGCCCTGGTTTCACTCGCCGTTGCACAGACATGTAATAAACATTTTCTTCTTTTACAACTTTCTTATGCTATAACACTATTACATCATTTTTCCTCGTTTCTAACTAATTGTAACCAGTTTTCCATTATTTCTTAGCATGTTCTTCTGTTTAGGACCTTTTGCGCTATTTTTTCATCAATTTATGTTATTTCACATCGTTTTTCTGGTGATTTTAGTGCCTTTCACACAATTTTACTAATTATTTTCGACTATTTCTTAACATGTTCTTCTGTTTTAGGTCCTTTTTGCACTATTTTTTCATCGATTTATGTTATTTCACATCGTTTTTCTGGTGATTTTAGTGCCTTTCACACAATTTTACTAATTATTTTCGACTATTTCTTAACATGTTCTTCTGTTTTAGGTCCTTTTTGCACTATTTTTTCATCGATTTATGTTATTTCACATCGTTTTTCTGGTGATTTTAGTGCCTTTCACACAATTTTACTAATTATTTTCGACTATTTCTTAACATGTTCTTCTGTTTTAGGTCCTTTTTGCACTATTTTTTCATCGATTTATGTTATTTCACATCGTTTTTCTGGTGATTTTAGTGCCTTTCACACAATTTTACTAATTATTTTCGACTATTTCTTAACATGTTCTTCTGTTTTAGGTCCTTTTTGCACTATTTTTTTATCAATTTATGTTATTTCACATCGTTTTTCTAGTGTTTTATTACCTTTCACACAATTTTACTCAATTTTTCCCCATCTTTGAAGATTTTTTTTCATTTATCTCATACATTATATCTCCAAATGTGACGATTAGCTATCCTTTTAAGTACATTTTTTAAATTCGATATAAGTGAGGAGTACTTTTCAGGTCGACATGTATACTTCGTGATATGACATTCAATTCATTATTAATCTATGTTTCAACATGTTTGTGGTCGGTTGTTGGAGGTTTACAGAACTTTCTGTTGCATTGCTTATAGTATAATGGTTCTTGTGTGCTAGTGAGATGATGGTGTTTTGTGGGGAATAATAAACATGGGAAAGAGAAGGAGTGCGCCCCATCAAGCAGGGGGGAGTGATGCTTCGTAATTAACTTGGGTATTGCGCGCATTGCATGGCAGTTATAATATGCTCGAGCAAAAATTAGTCGCTGTACTCGCATGGTGTTCATGTTATTCATTAAATGTTCACACTGAGTGATGCAATGGGCTCATCAACAGATGGATCCATGCTATCATTTCGATTTTTATAATTGTGATCTGCACTGAGCATGTATGTATTACAACGAACCCATCAACTCTGTTACAGATGGTAATGTTTGAGGATAGATAGTGAAACGTTCATTAGAACATGAATGTGTATACAAAGTGTTGTTACATCACATGTATGTCATCAAATTAACTAAAATGTTGCGTCTATAGTAAAAAAAGAAATGAAGGTTTTTCCCTAAGAGGGCGACTATAATAAAATTGATGCGATTTTAGATGGAAATGGGGGTATTTTACAGTAAAAACGCTGTTTTGCACCTAAATGGTGAATATTCTGGAGGTTAAACGGCATTTTTCACACAAAATTTGATGTTTTTTTATAAATGTGGCTATTTTACTCCTACATGGAGTAATTTCTGCATGAGGAGTACTTTTTGGACTGACATGTATACTTCTTGATGTGGTATTCAATTCATTCTGAAGCTATGTTTGAACAGCTTTGTAAATGGTTGGGGGGAAGTTTACAGAACTTTTCTGCTGCATCAGTTATAGTATAATAGTTTTTATATGCTAGTGAGATGAAGGTATTTGGTTGGGAATAGTAAATATGGGTAAGAGGTGGAGTGCATCCCAATCAAGCATGGGAGAGTATTGTTTGGGAATTAACTCCATTATTTGCACACATTGCAATACAATTATAATCAGTTTGGTCAAAATTACTTGTTATATATCGTTCATGTTATACATTAAACATTCACACTGAGAAACGGACTGGACTCTTCGACATCAAGGTCCATGAGATAATTACACTTTTTTTCAACAATTTGTGACGTTTCATACTATTTTTTAATGTTTTGAACGGCTCTTATGATGTATTTCAGCACTTTTTCCCAGGTACAAAGCTCGTAATGCGAAATAATTTGAATTATTTCGACAGTCTTTACACACAAATAAAATACTATACCATTAACACACTCAACATGAAACAAATCATTACAAATAGAAATAAACAACGAAATTGCTCAGAAATTTTAATGAAATTCAAGAAGCATAGTGTATATGAAAATGAATATATTCTTTAAATCAACACTCCAAACTTGCAGTTTCAGAATATGTAGATATATATGTGTATATATGTAGATATATATGTATTTATGTAGATATATATGTGTATATATGTAGATATATATGTATTTATGTAGATATATATGTGTATATATGTAGATATATATGTATTTATGTAGATATATATGTGTATATATGTAGATATATATGTATTTATGTAGATATATATGTGTATATATGTAGATATATATGTATATACATAGATATATATGCGTATATATATGTAGATATATATGTGTATATATGTAGATATATATGTATATACGTAGATATATATGTGTATATATGTAGATATATATGTGTATATATGTAGATATATATGTATATATGTAGATATATATGTATATATGTAGATATATATGTATATATGTAGATATATATGTGTATATATGTAGATATATATATGTATATATTTAGATATATATATGTACATATGTAGTTATATGTATAATTTAATAATATATGATTATATACATATATATGCAGCAAAAGGAACAGCGGGGTTCTTAGTCAGGGTGTGATATAATTCTGAAACTGCAAGTTTGGAGTGTTGATTTAAAGAATATATTCATTTTCATATACACTATGCTTCTTGAATTTCATTAAAATTTCTGAGCAATTTCGTTGTTTATTTCTATTTGTAATGATTTGTTTCATGTTGAGTGTGTTAATGGTATAGTATTTTATTTGTGTGTAAAGACTGTCGAAATAATTCAAATTATTTCGCATTACGAGCTTTGTACCTGGGAAAAAGTGCTGAAATACATCATAAGAGCCGTTCAAAACATTAAAAAATAGTATGAAACGTCACAAATTGTTGAAAAAAAGTGTAATGATCTCATGGACCTTGATGTCGAAGAGTCCAGTCCGTTTCTCAGTGTGAATGTTTAATGTATAACATGAACGATATATAACAAGTAATTTTGACCAAACTGATTATAATTGTATTGCAATGTGTGCAAATAATGGAGTTAATTCCCAAACAATACTCTCCCATGCTTGATTGGGATGCACTCCACCTCTTACCCATATTTACTATTCCCAACCAAATACCTTCATCTCACTAGCATATAAAAACTATTATACTATAACTGATGCAGCAGAAAAGTTCTGTAAACTTCCCCCCCAACCATTTACAAAGCTGTTCAAACATAGCTTCAGAATGAATTGAATACCACATCAAGAAGTATACATGTCAGTCCAAAAAGTACTCCTCATGCAGAAATTACTCCATGTAGGAGTAAAATAGCCACATTTATAAAAAAACATCAAATTTTGTGTGAAAAATGCCGTTTAACCTCCAGAATATTCACCATTTAGGTGCAAAACAGCGTTTTTACTGTAAAATACCCCCATTTCCATCTAAAATCGCATCAATTTTATTATAGTCGCCCTCTTAGGGAAAAACCTTCATTTCTTTTTTTACTATAGACGCAACATTTTAGTTAATTTGATGACATACATGTGATGTAACAACACTTTGTATACACATTCATGTTCTAATGAACGTTTCACTATCTATCCTCAAACATTACCATCTGTAACAGAGTTGATGGGTTCGTTGTAATACATACATGCTCAGTGCAGATCACAATTATAAAAATCGAAATGATAGCATGGATCCATCTGTTGATGAGCCCATTGCATCACTCAGTGTGAACATTTAATGAATAACATGAACACCATGCGAGTACAGCGACTAATTTTTGCTCGAGCATATTATAACTGCCATGCAATGCGCGCAATACCCAAGTTAATTACGAAGCATCACTCCCCCCTGCTTGATGGGGCGCACTCCTTCTCTTTCCCATGTTTATTATTCCCCACAAAACACCATCATCTCACTAGCACACAAGAACCATTATACTATAAGCAATGCAACAGAAAGTTCTGTAAACCTCCAACAACCGACCACAAACATGTTGAAACATAGATTAATAATGAATTGAATGTCATATCACGAAGTATACATGTCGACCTGAAAAGTACTCCTCACTTATATCGAATTTAAAAAATGTACTTAAAAGGATAGCTAATCGTCACATTTGGAGATATAATGTATGAGATAAATGAAAAAAAATCTTCAAAGATGGGGAAAAATTGAGTAAAATTGTGTGAAAGGTAATAAAACACTAGAAAAACGATGTGAAATAACATAAATTGATAAAAAAATAGTGCAAAAAGGACCTAAAACAGAAGAACATGTTAAGAAATAGTCGAAAATAATTAGTAAAATTGTGTGAAAGGCACTAAAATCACCAGAAAAACGATGTGAAATAACATAAATCGATGAAAAAATAGTGCAAAAAGGACCTAAAACAGAAGAACATGTTAAGAAATAGTCGAAAATAATTAGTAAAATTGTGTGAAAGGCACTAAAATCACCAGAAAAACGATGTGAAATAACATAAATCGATGAAAAAATAGTGCAAAAAGGACCTAAAACAGAAGAACATGTTAAGAAATAGTCGAAAATAATTAGTAAAATTGTGTGAAAGGCACTAAAATCACCAGAAAAACGATGTGAAATAACATAAATTGATGAAAAAATAGCGCAAAAGGTCCTAAACAGAAGAACATGCTAAGAAATAATGGAAAACTGGTTACAATTAGTTAGAAACGAGGAAAAATGATGTAATAGTGTTATAGCATAAGAAAATTGTAAAAGAAGAAAATGTTTATTACATGTCTGTGCAACGGCGAGTGAAACCAGGGCGATGAACGATGAAGTGCTGATTGATAAACGTTTATAGGAGTTCCTTGCTCCCGCCAGCTTAAAAGGAATGGTTACAGAGATGTTTAAAGATTTCCTTAGTGTACAGGGTAGGTCTGTAAATGTGTTGGGAAAACGTTAAGTAAATGTCTCGGGTCTTACAGATTCTCTTATTAAACGACTGTATGATAGTCTGTTGAGAATATTAAGTGGAACCTCCAGCAGCGGGTGGGCGAATACAAAAAAAATCATGTTGATGCATTAGATCAAGCGTTCAAAGATGTGACTTTTAAATCCCAATAATCAAATGGAGATCACGATTGCAGTCCTACAACGTTCAATGGCTGCGGCGATTGCTAAGCTGTATGTGTGCATTGCTGAAGTGGAAGGATTGAAAGCATAAATAATGATGGTTATCACTAGCAACGATCGAAATGTTAAAGAGTTGTAAGAAAAAACCTAACAAAGATGATGAAAGAATGATGAAAATTGTGAGAAAGGTGGTAAAAACACTGGAAAAAATGGCATTAAATAGCAAAAATTGACTGAAACGGTGTAAAAGTATTAAAATGTAGGAAAAACGAAGAGAAATGTTGGAAAATTGGTTATAATTAGTCAAAAGTGATGAAAACGTTTACCACATGTCAATGTCACTGCTTTTACATCTAAAATATTGCAAAGGTAAAACTCAATGTCTAAGTTGTGAGGGTAATGTGATTATTCTTTGATAACCTCTTTATCATGCACATATCAAACATAACAAAATATATATTTTTACCTCTCTCATTCTATAACTGTATCTGTACCTGTGTTCACGCATGAACGGATGTTTTCTACTAACACACTCATATATTTTACATGCATCCATACTCACCCACAAACACACATCATCTCGCATATAATGACAATGCAATTTCACCATGCATCTCTCTGTTCATAATCATGAATTCTAATCATAGTCATCATCCTACATTTCAAAAATAATAGTATGAGGGAAATTTAAAGAAAAAATGTCAAATAAATCATCTTGGAACAATGCAAAGGGTGAGATAATAACTTTGCTAGCATGAATGTATATTTAGACTAATTTCATAACGTTGAATTGAATGATAATGGTATATAGCATGAACGGAATGGAATGAATGATTCATTATGATTAAAAATGTGTTGTTGTTTTGTATGACTTTGTAATAATGACAATACAGAAAAAACATTATGGATGATTGGAAAAAACTGTATGAGAGAATAATTGATTTTAGGTAATAAAATAGTATACTTCGATTAATTTTAAAACATGTTGTAGGATTTTTTCAGAAATGTACAAAAGGAATGTAAAGATTGATATATTAATTTTAATAGCATGACAGATATTTAGATTAATTTCGTGTTATATTATTCAATTTTGAAGTTTGTTAGCATGAGGGAAAAGGAGTGGTTGCTACAGTATGAGTAAAACGAATCAAGTGTTTTCATAGATTAGTGATTATATAGAAGAAAAAATTATGTATGATCGGCTTTGTTATTGAAAAAATAGTATGCTTGGACTAATTTAAAAAAATGCATGATAGGTTATTGGAAGCATATGATGTGTATTCATAGATGTCGTGATTTTATTGCTTTTGTCATGTATGGAAAATAAAAAAATTAAAAACACTACTACAATTTCATGATAGTAAAAAAAAAAATGAAAAAAAAAATGAATTCATGATGTAATTATGAGGAGTGACTTCGTCATGTATGTTTACAATAATATGTTTTCTATAGGTTAACTATTTGTGAATTCAGAAAAAAATTTGAATGATAAAAATGATATGTATGATAGATTAAAAAAATAATATGTTTGTTTTGAAAAATGAGTTAATGCCTTGTACAGAGATGATTAATTTTTTGGAAATGATAAAATATACTTAATTTGATTCTTAAATAATTATGCATGATTTGAAATTTGGAAAACTTGGAAGAATGGAACGAAGAGAATTTTTTACAATTTCAGGAAAAACTATGTTACGATAAGTGACCATGAAAGAGATGTATTCGTGGTAATGAAGCAAGTAGTGTCTGTGGGCTATAAATGTGTGTACGATATATTACAAAAGATTTGAACAAATGTTTGTGTAACAAATGAATAAAAATATACTTGGGTTAATTTAGTAACACAGAGAAAAAATATTATAGTGTTGGCGAGGTTAGTAATGTATGTTTAGAGGTCTTGACAGTGGGGGCGCCAGTGGTAATAGTGGCGAGAATGAACGAAAAAAGAAAATAATAATCTTTTAGTCAACCTTTTTATGTTTGATGTGATAATTGTTCACAGATAGATACATGTATCTTCGACGTTTTTTATAATCAAGCTGTTGTTCTCGAGAATATATCTCCCACTCGTATGTTGCAACTCTGATCTGCTTGTGCTAGTTCGTTTTTTTTCTTTGAACATGCTGTGTCTTGTAAACTACTAGGTTTTCTACCTGTTGCTCTATTGATCAACACACCTCATAGACGAATTCTTCATCATGCTCATGCTCGTAACATGGTAGAAGTGATTTTATCATATCATCCGGTTTTAATCTATCTGTAGAAATGCATAAATGTCTCCAACACAACTTGGAAATAATGTAATTATCATTTCTTTGGTGGCTGTAATGAACAACTGACTTAAATCATTTATATTGAGATTATTCATAAGCTTCAGCGGATGGATAACATGATCGTACCAGGCCTTCATTACCATAACGTTTTTCGCTGCACAATGAAAACTATCATTCTCATTATGATGTTTACAGGTTATCAAATTGCTTATATCAAAATACTCTTCATGTAGATTCTCAATACTATGTAGTCGAAAGACTTTATCCATATTAACGATTTCATAGTCTAAATCACTCAACAATTCAGACTTTTCGTTAAGTTCCATTAGTGTAAGTTTAGCATATACCGTTAAAATATATATGCGAGCTCTCGGTTTTGAGATATTATCGTGAATATATCGCGTGCCATAAATGTTTCTTCCCGACAGGGAAATAATGAAGGATTTTTCAAGTGATGACTCATCGAAGAACATTGTAAATGTGGCGTTTTTGATGAATGCCATGCTCTGCTTGGCTTATACAGTGTATGCAAACACTTTCCGCCAGTCATATCAATCATTGCTAGTTCGGTTACTCGAAAACCATAATCACAATCTATATGGATGCTGATATCTACAAAATATTCCGCTATATCTGCTTGTTCTGATAATAATACAGGACCAATGATATTATGTACAGAAGATGTTGATCCTTCTGCTGTATAACCATCATCTGATTGCTGTGATTGAGGTGATGAAGTTGTATGCGAGACACTATCACTCGAAAATGAATTCTGAATAAATTCGTCGACTTTAATATCAATCGAATCGGTATTGTTATTCATGTTTGAATAATATTTTTAACTTTTTACTAAGAATGTAGAAAATTATTACTTTTAATGTTAGAGCAAACTTTTATTAATGCGTGAAGAACACAGCTTCAACAAATTCTACACGTTTAATGTAACACTAATACTGACTGCCTGAACAGATCCTTTCGAGATTCTAGCTCGATGCATGTCTTTGAAGAGGGCGGGTTGCACCAGAAAAACCACATTCCTTTGGTGAAAGCTGGTTGCATACGCAAATGAACGAAATTTATAGGTGATCTTTATTTTATGGGTGTTTGTGTGTAGGTGTGTACATGTCAACCGGTTTTTCTACAAAAGATATGAAGGAGAAGATCCGGGCAGACTCGATGACCTTGACACAAGATCGAAATCAACGATATAGCAACATTCATGCAAGGAAATAAGCAGAGTACCTTTGAATTATGAGCGTATGCGGACATATTGGGGGAAAATATGGAAGATATTGAAAAAAAAATATATATATTTAGAGTTTGAAAAAAATGAAATAATCTTAAACTAACAGATTCGAAAAAAATTATTATGAATAATGAGAAAATCATTGTTAGCAGATGGATGCGTGGGAATGAATGGTACGGTTTCACTGTAGTTTCAGGGGGGGGGGGGATGTACTCATGAAAAATAATAGAAAAGAATTTAAATTTGTGTTGGGTGGATAGGGGAGAGGGAAAATATGGAACAGCGTTAAATAAAAATATACTCGAATTAATTTTTGAATACTTACGATTGGAAAAAGACTTTAGAGGGGAAAAAATATATTTTAGACTAATTCCATAATACATAGACATGAAAAATTATTATGAACAATATGAGGAATACCGTTAGAAGATGTTTACGCAATCATACTAGTGAAGATATCAATGGAATTATTTTTAGAACCTGAGAAAAAATAAAATAAGAAAATTATCAACGGACGGAGGAAATGATTGGAAGCGAAAAAAAATATAATTAGGCTGATTCTATAATATTAGACTTGAAAAAGTTATTATGAACGACAAGAGAACTACTGGTAGCAGATGAGTGCGAGGGAACATTATGTGCGAATGAAAGAGTGGCTAATACATTGACAGATTAATTTTTAGAATCGGAGAAACAAAACAGAAGAAATAAACAGAAGCGTAAAAGAAAAATATAGTTAGGCTAATTCTATAATATTTTGACTCGAAAATAAAATATGTACGAAGTGGTGGTGGTGTGTGTGTGTGTGTGTGCGTGTGTGTGATATCGCGGTGTTTATTTCGGTGGCGACTGAGCGTGCATGGAATAGTACAGTGTACCTTTGTACAGGTTAACTCAATGCTTGATATGTGTGCAGGAATGGACGGTGTGCTTTTGCAATGAACAGAGAATACGTAAAAATAAAAAATAAAATATATCAACGGATTAAGTATAAGATCGGAAGCGGAAAAAGACGAAAAATATATATCAGGTGGCGGTGTATATGTGTGCGTGTGTGAACGTGTAGCGATCGTGAACAGGTTTCTATCGGTGGCGTGTGAGAGTGAGCATAGATGATCGGCTAGTTAATTTCAAAACGAACGACTGGAATTCACCTCACCTGGTGACAGTTTCAACTAGTTGCTGGAACATTTAAATATTTCCATTACAGCCGCGCTCGCGCTTACATAATACATCCCGTAGCAGCACACTCGCCCGCTCTCATTCGACTGATTGAACAATCGAATATTTTCTTTAAAAATAAAATTTTTTGAAAAAAAATGCTGGAACGGAGCACGACTCGGAAAATTCCTTTAAATTTTGGGTTCTAAGTGTTGAGATTCAAACGTTTTTATCACTCCGGCAAAATTTTACCCCTCCCAACCTCGAAAAATGAAAATTAAAAAGTATGCTACATATATTACACGCAGAGTCATGTATAATACATACACATGATGATAGAAGGCGCGGGTATGGGAAAGCGAGTACACTGCTAAGGCTATGTTGAATATATGTGTGGAAACGGTGCGAGCGCTTTTACAGATAACAGTATGAACGGGGAATCATGAAAATTTGAAGAAATTTTGGGGAAACTTGGGTGAATTTTAACCATATGGATACAAATTGGGGTGAACTTTCAGCACCTGTACACTAATTGGGGGGTGAATTTTGTATACCTTGATGGGAATTAGGGATGGAATTAGCGGAACTGTCCAGGAAAATTGGGGGGGGGGGACTTGGGTTAAATTTGATCGCATGGACATAAATTGGGGTAACTTTGGGCTCTAAAAGAGAAATTGGGGTTAATTTTTACCACCTGGACATAAATTTGGGTGAAATTTGGACATCTGGACATAAATTGGGGTGAGTTTTGAGCACCAGGGGACAGATTGGGGTGAATTTTGAGCACCGGGGGATAAATTGGGGTGAATTTTGAGCACCGGGGAACAAATAGGGGTTGGTGACGTCAGACCCGCCAGTCCCCGCTTTTTTAAGCTACTCTTGGGTCTCTGAAAGCTCGAAATTTTGTAAAAAAAAATTTTTTTTCAAGTGTATTATTATTGGAAAGAGCGCTATTTTTTGGAAACGGACCCGTATTTCATTTTCTTAACGAAACTGTTTGAAATTTACTAAAAATTCATAAAATTCTGAAAAATGACGTGTAGCCCCGCTTGTAATTTATGTATTGTAGTTGAAGATTTTGAACAAGGTTAAAAAAATGTGCGTCTCTGTATATTTCTTTACTTTAAAACATCTGAGTTTTCAACTTTAAATTCGGAACCTTAAGCGCCGAAAGCTCGAAAGTTTCAAAAATAATATTTTTTTTCCGGTCATGATCGATGGAAAGATTGTTATTTGTCGAGAATGAAACCATAGGTTATTTCCTTGACGAAACTTTCAAACCTTGATGTTCCAAACTTGAGAAATATATGTCGAAGCGCATATGTTTAACCCTGTTCAAAATTTTTAGCTGTAATACTCGCGGCGTTAGAGGGAAGGAACTGTTTGAATTTTTTGGCAACTTTAAAAGTTTCTAAATACGGTTCGGAATTATGTTTAGGGACTCCTGTGGAACTGGCGTACGAATTTCGACTGCTACTGGTTGAATATCGGATGGTAATATTATCTGTTGAAAGTTAATATCCGCACGAACGGATAATATTATTTCCCCATGGGCACGACTAGCAAGCACCGGATTTGATTCGAGAACTTTATAGTTTTTTAGTTTTAAATTTTGGTTTTGTTTTAAGTGGGTTTCTTGAATGCATGAAATAAACGGATTTGTTAATCGGTGTTATTTTTCTTTTGGCTTTATCGAAATACGAGACTGCAGCGGTTTTTAGAATTTGGTTCGGATTGTTATAATTTGGGTTAGTAGTGTTAGTACGAGAGCTAAAAAACGGAACGGGATCGTAGGTTTCGGTTTGGTTATTTTCAATACGGCTTGTGTTAGAGTTGTTATGAACTGTAATGTAAGGAACGGACTCACCGCATCATGGTTTGGGTAGTACGTCCGCCTGATGAAAAACAGATGCGAATAGTATTTCGATTCGTTAAACAATTTAACGCACTATCCTAGTAAATAAATTTAAAAAAATGTTTAATAATGGTCTAACGTATTGAGATAGTCGAAAGCAAAAACCGAATTGTTAAAAAATAATCTCAGTAGAACGACAGTCTTCGTCATATTACGGAACTATATCGCCTTTTTTTGGTAAGGTAACCAGTTAGTCTTGCAACCGAAAGAAGTTTGATAACAAAGTAACCAAATCGCCTCGAAATTCGGTTTTCAAATTAGTGATATTTACAAAATTCGTAAACTATAATTTCGATTACCTTGTCTCCCCCTCCTATTCACCGAGAATCTAGGACCTAATCACCAACATACAACAACCTGCCAGGAGAGAATACCAACATCCTAGCAGCCGCAGCAGAGTGATAGGAAGCATCAATATTATTTCTAATTAATAATTTTTGCGTGTTTTCATTTATATATTTATTAAATGTCTTTAACGATCGGCTATTCAAGAAAGATAGGTATAGAAATTAACAAAATTACACATTTTAAAAAATCATAAAACCTTAATATTGGTATTATTAAATCTAAACGAATAATTTTAAAAAATTAAATAACAAAAAGGATTTCATTAATTTTTCTACACAACTATTACATTGCGTTTCAAATTAGTGTAAGCCTTCGATTTAAATTAGTATTTTGTTTTACTGTTTTAAATTATTATTAGAAAAGATCTTTGAAATTCATTAAAATAATAAAATAAAAATGGAAGTTTATTCAAACATATTTTCATACATACTAAATAATTAGTCACTGTTAACTTTCATACGGAATCCTCAGGGCATGAAACCTCATGCTTGACTGACTTTTTTTTAAATTACGCGGAAAGAATCTCTCGCGATATCCAGATTGAATTCCATTTAGTTGTACATATAAGTTGATACCTTCACCGTTCACTTTTTACGGTGCTAGTGTGTTATCGGTATTATTATTGTTACGTTATTTTCTTTAATATTCCGGAGGACCAAATTATATTTTTTGAATGATTTTTTAAACTGGTCAATTAGTAAATTGTATTTTAATTGTATACGATTGAACGAATAGAAGTCTTAAAAAAGGCTGTTTCTAAAATAATTTTAAAAAGGGTAAAACGAAATAATTATAACGAAATAATTACAACGAAATAACGACATACGAAAGGCCGAGACGCCAAAAGCTTATAACGAAGTGACATAATAAAACTAGACGAACGAGAGGCGGCTACCGAAGACGAACAACACGCCAACGAGCGCCAGCCAGCAATTTATTTATTTATTTTTTTTATTTACGTAACGAAACATTTGGCTAAATAAAATAAAAAGTCTAACGAACGAATAATAACAAAATTAATAAATATAAACTTAAAATTTATTAACATACTCCCCCCCGATGAGCTTGGGTTGATCATTAAACAAACAAACCAATTTGGAGATGGATCTACGCTTGATTCCGGTTTGAGATTTCACATCCACAACACGAACGTCACCATTTGGATCGGGGTAAGTCGTAACTACTATGCCCATGTTCCAGTCACCGGGATGTAATTGATCATCTTTAATTAATACTACATCTCCGACTTGTAGATTATTTTTTCGAGTAAACCATTTGTTACGAACTTGTAAGTCTTTAAATAATCCTTTCTCCAATTGTGCCAGAATGAGTTTAACACAGCCCTATGGGATTTTCATAATTCCATTAAATCTATTGATTCAGGTGGAACAATTGGATCAGAATCCATAGTTTCGGAAATTAAAGGTTTACCGATCAAAAAATGCGAAGGGGTTAAAATCATTGGACCGTCATTCGTATGAACTTTGTATGAAATAGGGCGACTATTCAAAATCGATTCTACTGTGGCAAAGATCGTAGAATAATCTTCATAGGACATAGTTGAATTTTTAGTTGCTCGATTCAGATGATACTTTCCTATACGGATAGCAGCTTCCCAAATGCCTCCGTAATGTGGGCTACGAGGTAGTACGGAAACTGGAAAAATTCAGCGAATCTTCAGTATTCAGACGCAATTCGCGCCGACATAATTTGTAGCGTTGTCAGAATGCACACGAGTAGGCGTGCCTCTTCGTGCAATAAAACGACTGAAACTATCGAGAAATTTTTCACTCGATAAATCCGAAACGATTTCGACATGAACGGCTCCTCGTGTTACTGAGCAAATGAAAAAAGCGGCGTAGCATTTTCCAAATTTATAAGAACGATGAGCGATACACTTGGTTGTGAACGGACCACAAAAATCGATGCCTACGAAATCGAACGGCCTCGAATACGAAAAGCGCTCCTTTGGCAGCTGACCCATTATCTGCTCCATAGTGACTCCTTTAAAGCGGGTGCATATCACACACTGCAGTAGGATTTTCTTTACAGTTTTGTTTAATCCATCAGTTATCCAGAAACGCGACTTTATGAAATTAACGACGAATGTACGAGTAGCATGAAAATAAGTTTCATGTATAAATCGAATGTATAATTTAAAAATGTGACTTTTTGACGAAATGATAATCGGATGTTTTACGTTGACGGAAAGATCGGAACGCATTAACCGACCGCCTACACGTAGAATATTATTTTCGTCCAAAAAGGGACATAACCGTTTCAACGAGCTGTTTTTGACTAGATTGCCAAATACTTTTAATGAATGAATTTCTGTTGCGAAGGATACTAATTGAGAATTACGAACGAGCGAGACGAACGCCTGTTTTCTTTCAGCAACTGACAATATACTTGACTTAATTCGTTGGTCAGACGCTAGTTTGCAATTCGAATAAAATTTTAATAAATAACCGATAACGTTCAAAACTGTCGAGTACGAAGAAAAATTTTCGAAACATAAAGTTGGCTTATTAACGTTAACTGTATTAGTGCACACTTGGTTAATTCGATATAATCGATCGACTTCTGTTTTAGTATTTAATTTAAGTGAATCAAAATCACTATGATCTTTAATAAAACTAGGTCCTTGTAGCCACAAGACGTTATTTAAAAATTTAGACGGAGAAATTCCACTTGTACCTAAATCAGCAGGGTTTTCGAGTGTATTCACACAAAACCAACGGTCTACTGAAACTAATTTCGAAATGCTGGAAACACGATTTGCTACGAATTGGCTCCATCTTTCGAGCGGGTGGTTTAACCAGTTCAATACGACAGTAGAATCAGAGAATAAAAAAAAATATTACTTGAATTAACTTTTAAACTACGCGAAAGTCGAACTATTAATTTTGATAATAATAATGCGCTTTGCAGTTCGAGACGAGGTACAGTTATTTGCTTAATCGGAGCAACACGAGTTTTAGCGCAAATTAGCCTGGAAAATGATTCGTGTGAATCGCCAAATCTAACGAGGAAAATTACAGCACAGTATGCCTTTTCGCTGGCATCACAGAACCCAATTAAACGATCACATTTACTAAGAGATGAAAAGGTGCGTGCAATTTTAAAATCTTTCAAATGAGCTAATTCATTATAATACCGACGAAACTTTTGACCAAACTGTTCTGGAATTGATTCGTCCCAATTTAATTCGAGTCTCCACAAATCTCGAAGAAAAATTTTCGATCTAACGGTAACTGGTGACGCCAAACGTAACGGATTAAAAATGTGATTTATGTATTTCACTTAATAAAATTCTTTTGGTAATAAGCTCAGGTAATGTGTTTAAGTTTATTCTTATCTGAAACACGCCATCCAGAGGCTTGCAAGTCAATCCTAAAACGTGTATGCTGCTTTCAGAAAATTCGAAGTTCTGTGTGGTTTCAACGAATTCAAAAATATTGCAGAATCGCTCATGTATTTACGAAGAAAAAAATGAGCACTCTCCAGAATAATATGTATAGATTTTTGTAGATGCATTACTGAATCCAAATTATCTCCTCCCGTTAGAAGATCGTCCATATAAAAATCTTCTCTTAAGGCTCGTGAAGCTTCAGGATCTGATTCTTGGATATCCTCGCTTGATATGCTCAAACACTGTTGCGCTAAGAACGAGGCAGACGCGGTTCCGTATGTCACTGTAGTTAATCGAAACTCTTGTATGGGTTCTTTAGTCGATTCTCGCCAAACGATTCTTTGCAGGTCGCGATCTTCTGAATGTATGAGAATCTGACGATACATTTTCTCTATATCGACTACGAAGGCGAATTTATGAAAACGAAATTTAATAAGTAGATCGAATAAATCGGATTGAATTTTCGGACCTGTAGCAAGCAAGTCGTTTAATGAAAGTCCTGAGTCTTATTTTCTGGACGCATTAAACACAACACGGAGTTTTGTGGTCATACTAGATGGACGGAGGACCTCACGATGTGGAATATAATATGTTACTTTACAATTATCGAGTATAGGTTTAACAGGTTCCATATGACCTAATTCTAAGTATTCTCGCATAAATGTTATATACTCAATTTTAATTTCTGGTTTCAACGATTTTTCAGTACGGATTAACGAACGAATAGCGTGATTACGAGAATTAGATAATTTTTTACGATCCTTTTTTAGAGCTAACCGAACGATAAAACGACCATCGGTTGATCGCGAAAACGTTGTTTTAAAATGTTCTATACACATATCGTGTTCGGGGTTTATTTCCTTTTGTGGATTAACTTCTTCGATTTCCCAAAACTTAGTAATTTGTAAATCGATTAATTTTGTAGATATGTGACAAAATAACGGAAAGCTCGATTTAAATTTTTCACAACCGGAAATTATTCATCCAAAATGAGTATTGCGAATAAAAAGATCGTCGAATGATTTTCTCTAATTAAGAAAACATTTTTCAAATTATTCTACTCCTGTCAAGATATCGATATTATTATGGCTGAGCGATTCGTCCGCCATACGTAGGTCTTTAAATTTATCAGCCGTTTCACGAATAACGTTTGCGAGTGATTTATACGATATAAATGGAACGATATCTGGTTCTACGCGAATTTCAAATTTCGAAAATCGAGAGCGAATATTAAAGAAACTCGATTTGTTGCAATCGATAGTGTCTGAAGTTATACCTACTATAGACGTTTCACTGGAGTTGTGAAAACACGGTAAATTGTTTTTTCGAACGAAATTTTCGGTAACTAGCGTAATTTATGGAGCAGAGTCAAGAAATGCTCTTGCTAATACGTAGCGATTATTTCGACTTTTAAAACTGCCGTTGGTAATATTACCGGATTATTTGTCGAAATTTGTTGGCAAGTTTTATTAGAGGAACTGACTAACTCAACTGCTTTCTGTGAATTTGGATTACTCTCGACTGTTGAAGGATTTTCGATTTTAAAACATTCCGCCGAATTGTTTTTGAGATGCGATTTAAAATTGTTGCGGTGTAACATTGTATTATGATTTTGATTACAATTTGTGCATTTTCGATTTCTGCAAAACATAAAATGCATAGACGATTAGTTTTTACGATGTCGTAACGTTCACTCGGAGTTCATTTAATAAATTTTGGACATCTCCAAAATGGATGTAAGTTTTTACAAATTACGCACGTTGCTGTGGAAGACGCTACGAACGTCGATTTATTTTTTGAATAACTACTAAACGACTTCGTTTTCTCGGTTTTTTTAGAGACTTCATTGCAACGAAAGTGCTGACTTTCAATCACTTGAATTCGAGTTTCAAGGAACTTTTTGATTTCCTCATACGTAGGATACTTAGTATTATCCGTTAAAGACTTTACCCAGTCGCGACGTGTTTCGTCGTCCAATTTCATCGATATCAAAAACGAAATCCAAGATTTCCAATTGTCTCGACCTTCATTCGCGGTTTTCAAGCCTCGAAGTGTTGCACTTATACAGTCTAATAATTTCTGAATGTCGGAGTCGTTTTTGAAGCGGCGCAAATGAAAAATATCGTGAAATTCGATTATCGCTCGTTTATTTTGGTAACGATTTAAAACGGTCGACTAAGTTTCGACGAATTAATGACCGTTAATTTCGAAATCTCAAACTATCGGAGCTGCTTTATCTTTTAGAGTTTGATTTAAAAAATATAATTTTTTGACATTAGGTATGTCAGGATTATCAACGACAAGATTAGAAAGTAAATTTTTCCAATTTAAAAAATCGCGAAGGTTGCCGTTAAATTCGGGTATATCAATTTTAGGAAGCCTCGGCTGAGCCGAAACATTACTATGAACAATCGATGTGAAATTTAATATCGAATCTTTATCGTTTTGCGTTGAGAACTTATCTTTAGCGACTGCGATCGCGGTTTTAATCGAATTCGGTATAGATACTAATTCTTCACATTCTTTAAAAAGAGCGTTTTCAAGCTGTTCTTCATTTTTTGGATTTGATTCGACACCAAATTCGAGAATTTGTTAGGAAATCTCTTCAAATTGCGCATGATAAGTTTTAAAAGATTCGAATTCGTTCTCAGCTTTTACTACGATCGTGCTATTTGAAGTTTCTTTTAAGAAATCTAAAATACGAGCTCGAATTGATGCTAGTTGCCTTTTAATATACCGACGGTTTCTTTCTAACTTATTCATTTCAATCGAATGATAATATGCGAAAAATCTTAATGACCGGAATGGACAACGAATACGAAACGACTTTAGTTTTAACGAATTTTTTAATCGTACATAAATTGGAACGGACTTACTTAATTTTACGATGAAAAGTCTATGTTCGACGGTATCCGGCTCGGGAAGCACCAAAATGTTACGATATTTTCGTTAATATTCCGGAATTATATTTTTTGAATGATTTTTTAAACCGGTCAATTAGTAAATTGTATTTTAATTGAATACGATTGAACGAATAGAAGTCTTAAAAGTCGACTGTTTCTAAAATAATTTTAAAAAGGGTAAAACGAAATAATTATAACGAAATAACGACATACGAAAGGCCGAGACGCTAAAAGCGTATAACGAAGCGACATAATGAAAACTAGACGAACGAAAGGCGACTATTACCGAAGACGAACAACAAGCCAACGAGCGCCAGCCAGCAATTTATTTATTTTTTTTTTATTTACATAACGAAACATCTGGCTAAATCAAATGAAAAGTCTAACGAACGAATAATAACAAAAGTAATAAACATATACTTTATACTTAATATTTATTAACAATTATATCAGATTAATTAAGTTAAATGGATTTGAATATTATTTTAAGCAGCAGAAGGAATACAAATTAAGTACATAGCAGTGGCGGCTCGTGAGTAACAGAAGTGGAGGTTCACAATTAAATATATTAAATATTACACAAATATTTATTGAAAAAAATTTATCAAAAACTATATATATATGTATGTATGTGTCTGTGTGTGTGTGCGTATGATATTAATAATTTTCGGTTAAAAGTATTGCAAACTAAATCTATTCTTCTAACTTTCTTTAAAGAAAAAAAATCTATAACAGTTTCATGAAAGTTAGGAATATTGTGGAACATTTGTTTTTTATTGATAACATAGCTAAAGCATTTAACTTGTCTTCACACATTGTGCTACATAAAAATGTTTTAATTCGTTTTAGTATCGATAAACTCAGTAAGAATATAATTAGCACTTTTTATCTTTAAGTAAAATTACAATTTTAGGTAGAAACTACGTCACTATTAAAAATATTCAAATGAATATATGCGGTCCATCATTAAAAACTAAACTGTTCTCAATCATCGACTATATATACATATTCAAAATGTTATTAGTATTTTTAAAATTGATGTTGGTTCTACCAAATATTTTAATTTTAATAATACGAACCGTGAAAATTCGTTACATACTTTTATTTAAGTACATTAAAAACCAAACAAAAGTTAAAATTTTGCAAAATATTTGTTGTTATTGTTTTTTAAGTCTGTTTAATATTTATATTTTATTATTATTTTAATTTGTCGATTATTACAATTATTTTGAATTTGCTTAAAAAGAAAAACAATTAAATTTTTATGCTAAAATATCCAGCCAACATTTTGAACAGTATCAGTTTTACATAATGCATGTCTCAACAAAAGGAGTATAATAAAATGACAAATTATAAGATACAGTAGAAATTAGTTATAAAAACATTCAAAGAGATGAATGTCGTTATATCCCATATCAAATAAAGCATTATAATTTTTAATGTCCAAAATTTACTACTAATGAACAGTTCACTGCAAAACTGACATGAAATATTTGATGGCATAAATTACGCTGAATAAGGAATCATTTATGTATAATTATAACTACACATATTTCTTAGCCAAAAATACAAACACTACACTTTTTTTTATGTACATAAAAGTATGGTAATAAAAAAACTTAAATCAGTATAAAGCAAGAGTAAGAGAAAAGAAGCTGTACCAAAACGGAAGTGGTTTGATATTTTCTTACTTCTGAAGAAATTTGTTATTTTTCGATTTTTTATTATAACAAAATGAGTTCTTTTTCTAATATTTTTTGCAATGGTCTTACCATAGGTCTTCGTCAACGTTATATTTATAATAAGCATTTTACATGTCACACTAACAAAATAAGCAGAACAAAAAATAACGGTATATCTGTTCTGTTTGTATAAATTTCATTTCTTCATTGAAAAAGATCGGGGATGATGTTTTTGTTAAATTCATCTGCATAAATCTTTCAACGCTAAATGCTAATTGGTATACCATTATAACCAATTTTTACTATATTTCAATATTTGGAAATTATAATGTTGACAAATAGAATCACGGTAATTTTAAACACATAATTGTTTTTAAATGCACAATATTATACTAACGTGTATATGTATGCAACGTAATAACACAACCGATATAATATAGATGCAGTAATACAGTTTTCTCATAAAATAAAAATAAAAATAAACATATAAATATACTCCAATCAAACTTTATTTCCTTCAAAATTCAAATATAGGTATAAGTAGTAAAAAAATGTAAACATATAATCGTTTTATGAAAATTTATTGATTAATTCTGTTTATAATCAAATTCACTTCATTAAAGTACTGCACACCCACAAAATATAATTTTGCAAAAAGAACGCCTATCGTTTGGTTCACAATTCGAGTGTGCTCCGCCAAGCCGATGTAACACATGCACTAACACAACATCATTTTTACCTTTCTGACACACTACTACATTATACTTACATGATTTTCGATCGCACGTGCTACAAGTAGCCTTCACACTAAAAGAATTCTGGACAAAATTTAGTTACTTTTTAAAAATGTAAAATCAATTTATTTTTTACATTAATTTTACTAATAGTGATATGTAAATAATAAATATAAATAAAAACATTAGATTTTACTTTTTTAAAGTTGAATCCAGGGTGTTCACGTGCGAATGTGAACACATGAACGAGCCGCCACTGGTACATAGTGTAATTACAAATAAAAAAATCGTGATAACAGAAATAACGTAACAGTTAACTATTAGACATGTAGTGCGAGCAGATTTTATTCTGAGTTTAAAAAATGAACTTAGAAGCAACCAAAATAATTTTTTTTTTTGTTATTCATTTTATTTATTTTTTCTTCTTTATTTTATTTCCAATATTTCATAAGTAGTATATTAGCACATAGTACCGTTAATTTTGCTCGTTTCATTATTAATTAAGTTTTTCGTTAATTTCCAATTTATGATTAGTTCTTTTCTATTATATCATTTTTTTTTTATTTAGTCCCATTTTAATTATTCCTTCTGTTTCTTTCCTGCCACCTTCACGATTTCCTGATCAGTTAAACTTTTTGTTACAAACAATTCTTCAGGGTTCCTTTGTGTTACTCCACTGAAATATTTTTTGTTGTATTTTATTAATTATGTTGTTCCGCTGTCCGCAGAGCCTTAATTAAAATCATTTTCGAGGAAAGCGGAGAGACGGAAATATTAGTGCGTATATAAGTATATTTATTTCCTAAAATTTGTCGCGATCAAAATGCTTGCGAAACATTAACTATAACGAAAGACCCCATTAAAAAAGGCTCATGTGCACATATTTACTCTTTATAAGTAAGACTAACTCGTAAAACGTCGAAAATCATTGCCGAAACGAAATGTCAATCACTGCGTTCGTCAAACGGGAGACCCTCGCTTGCCAATGTGAACATTTCATTTTAGTTGGCTCAATTGACTTTGGCTCGCAAAACCGGTCCGCTGATTCATTTCGGTGTCTGTTGCTTTTTACTTTTTTCTTATTTCCAAGAAAAGTCCCCATTTAAAATAGCTGAAATACCACGACGTATTAGTTTAATATAAATAGGTAATGAACCCGTCAGAATGATTTTGCAATACGTTCTCTAATGCTGCAATTAGGATTAATCATTTTAAAATCAACTGAGAAGTTCACACTTGCTTTGTCTCATTATTTTAAATTATATAATAAATCATTTTGTTATATAGCTGGTTGTATTCAGGAATACCCCAAAACATTTTTCTCAGTAAAAATCTAAAAAAACCTCTGCCCCTCCCAAGAGCATAAATTGCCCCCTCCCCCGAAACGGATTTCTGAATTCATTCCTGCTTTGGTACTACGCATTTTCATCACACCTTACTATATGAACTAATCAAAATTCACTTTTCTCGTTACTTTATCAAATTAATAAATAATTATTTAATTAGGTTTTCGGTTAAAAAAGTAATAACGATATTTCTACTAATAAAATTACACAAGCTGCAGTAGCACAAGCAAGTATTTTCGAAGACCCCGCTTGTTTTCCTGAACTCGAAGATTCAGATTAACGCACTTTTTTATTTTATACTGTTCAGCCTACAGAACGAGCACATTTCAACATAAAACTGTCAAAGAACAAATACAAGAAATAGCTCGGGAATATGGCGATAAACTAGATCATCATAAAAATATCTTAGCCATTAGTTTACCGGACAATTCGGCAAAAACCGGACGATTAAAACGAACAAAGCCGACAGATTTATTATAAATGAATAGGGATAATTAAAAAATATTAAAATGCAATTAGCGGGAATCCTTGTCGCTGGATAAGGAGCTCCACAAATCATTCATACTGTGTTAATAGAATTGCTAGATAGACAAAAGCTGGTTGCAAAATTGCAATGACGGAGTAATAATTTGTGAATATTAATTATGACAGTTAAACGTTTAAATGTGAAATATTGCCATATAAATCATAAATGCTCCCTCTGAAAATGTGCAACGTTCGGCAATCCCTGGTAGCAGTGAATTTAATTGCTATAATAATGATGAAATTTTATTTACTTTTGAAGTATCTTAATATCGCGACGATCAATGATTCGTTACGTAGCCCGAATTTTTTATCGACCTTTTCATTGCATAAAATCGATGAAAAGGCAATTTGAATATTTGTAATGTGTGCAATTTGCATGTGATAAAGCTTACTTGGTCATGTCAGGAATGCCCATTAAATAACACCGTCATACGTATACGGAAATTTAAAGTGTAGCGCATACTTCGAAAGATTTGAAAATTTTGTTTACTTATCCGCTAACTAGATTTGCGCCTGTATTTGCTAACAAGAAAATTTAAGCTATCTAAGGAAATTTATGGGCATTTGTTTTGTTTACTTTTTCAGGTTTGGAAACAACGAAAATATAAAATAAAATTCAATATTTAAGAAACGGCTTGACATATTAACTTTACAATTGGAACATAAATTAAAATGCTTTTTAAGACAATCTATAATTTGAAGTCAACCGATTACTGCGGATGTTATAAAAAAGGGCAAATATGTAATATGGAATTTAAAGATACCTCAAAAATCCCCCTTTAAAAAATTAATAACTCACCTTAGATAAACTTTTACAAGTAAAATTCAAAATATAAAACAAAAGTCAGAAACTCTTTCATATCTCCCGCCTGTGCAACTCGATAATTAGTTAGAAATTTTTAACTGGCTAATAAATACACTCATTTACGGATATTATTTTAATTTTAAACTTACAAATTTTTAACTTCAAAACGGAGTCTTTTGAGCCCTGAAAATCGAAAAATTTACGAAAATATAGCGAAATAATAAACAGGTTTTGAATTTCGATGTAATTTTTTTAGTAATCTCTATATTTTTTTTATAAATATTTTTTGACCTATAAAATATAATTAGTTTTCTTTTAGAAATATATATTTCACGGAACATGATTCGCGAGCCGTCACAAAGTTGTACTTTTAGCTAGTTATTAATTCCATTATTATTTGCGTCATTTTCATGTACATATATGATAATTGTATCTTTTTCGCGGTCGGCCGTCAAAGAAATATTGGTGTAGGACATTGTTAATATATCTCCATTTATAATTTGGACAAATAATTTTAAATTTATAAAACAGAAAAAGGAATAACAAGGAAAAAGAAAAATGTAAATAAAAAGATAAAATGTATGTCCGCAGAAGCTAAGTCTGCGGTGGCATTCCTGAGGGCATAGAAAAAACAACTAAAACAGAGTATAACCGTCACAATATGTAAACATTTTCATATCGCAATCCGTTTAAATCTGTTAATAATGTAAATAGCGAATTTTTTTTCCACATCCACACGGGGGGCCGATGATTAAACATCTTATATTATTATTTGGAAACAACATGCCGTGTTTATTACGCATTGATGCATTGTTAGGTTCTACTAACGATAACGCGTCACTTATAGGTAATATAGCTGACTACTTTTCAATTTTTACAGTAGCCTATTTTTGTTTCATGTAATATTAATAAAACCAACTAAAAAAACCGTATAAATAGACGTTTATATACCGGTAAACACTTGTAGAACCTATTGAAAAAAAAGAAAAAAGTATAAGTATATATAGAAAAATATTTTTGAAATGGCGAGAAAACCGAGAAACGTTAAAGTGATTAAAAACATACAAAACGCGGTTGCGGTCTCGATACTGTGGTAAATAGAGATATAGATAAGTTTCAAACTGCATTATCCGGGTTATAATTATTTAGGACCAGGTACAAAGTTAGATAGTCAACTAAGTCATGGTGTAACCGGTATAAATCTGTTGGACATAATCGCTAAAGAACATGATACTATAGCATATAGCAACTATTCGGATAATAAAAATCGAGCTGAAGCGGATAGAAAATCAGAAAATAAAACTTGGAAACGAGTTAAAGTATCGGGGATAGTAGCTTCAGTGAGAAAGCTGCTGCTTGGATAACAACGAACGCTATGAAAGTAAAACATAAATTAGGAGATGGATGTCGATCTGGTAAAAAACAAGCGGGAAAGCGGGAAACCAAAACGAAATCCTCTAAAGGAAAAACTTACATTTCAGAGATGTGTTAAATGTGGCGCTGAAAGCTGATCGTAAAGAAAAAACTCTCCTTAATGAAAAGTGCGATTAAAATGGTTAAAAAATTAAAGATGACAGTACTCGATAACGAAAATGTCAGAATTATTCCAATTAACAAAACTGGAGAAGCTCTTCTCCTTATACCATATTATTTAAGTGAGGCGGTGGAGTCGGTGTGATCAATAAAAAGAGCGGAAAAGGTCTCTTTTTTATTTACTACCGTGGTTTTGGTTTATATTTAGCTCCATATAGTGGTAGTGTGAGATGTAACCAGTTTTGTCGAGATTAATTCTGAACCTAGCAATAGACTAGTAACCAACTTTGATATTTTATTATACACGAAAGTAGTATATTTTGGATGGTTCCGGCGTACAAAGGGATGCCGCCGCGCTAATTAGGCCCCTTGGGCATGAGAACTAGAGCGATTTTTTCCGCAGTCCGCCTGTAGCCGCTGCCTCCGGTGCGAAGTGTGTCGCCCGTTCCCACACGCGCATCGGTCGCTTCCGTACGTTTTTCAAAATTCCGGGGCATAAGTATTCTAGCCGGGTTCCAAAAATTATGCTATCCGATCGGGCGCGCATCTCCATGCACACGCATTCCCACGCACGGCGCGTTCTACTATTATGTGTATGTATTATACAGGCCTCTACATGTAATGTATGTAGCATAATTTTTAATTTTAATTTTCGGGGGTTGGCAGGTGTAAAATTTTGGCGGAGTGTTAAAAACGTTCGAAACTCAACACTTAGAACCCAAATTTTGAAGGAATTTTCCGAGTCGCGCTCCGTTCGGCATTTTTTTTTTTTTAATTTATTTTTAAGAAGAATATTTGAACGTTTCATCAGTCAAATGATGGTAGGCGGGTGTGCTGCAACGAGGGGTGAATTCCATACGTTTTTTCGATGTTTTTATTATTATTATTATTTTTAACGGAAATACTTGAACGTTCCAGAACCAAACGATCGTGATTATTCGTTGTTTTATTTTTAATAGAAATATTTGAATGTTCCAGCAAACCGGTTGATGGCGGCGCGAATGCAGGGGGTGAAATCTAGTCGTTCGTTCGTTCGAAATTAACTACCCGATCATCTTCGCAGGCCCTAACACACCGCCGATGAAATCCTGATCGCTACACGTCCACACACACGCACACGTCTAACATATTTATTTTCAACAAATATTTGTAAATGCCACCCCCGAGGAATGGCGACTTTTAAATGGCTGATGCGTGCATTATCCAGATGGAAGATAGTTACATCGATCGTTTGTTCACGACCAAATCAAAGGATTTCAACCTGTTCGATTATCTCATTCATTTATACTCTTTGATTTGTTCGGAGCGACATTGCCAAATACATTGTGATAGCAAGAGTTCGACAGCCATTTTGAACAGTATGTCTGAGAAAGTCTATATTCCCGCGGTGTATAACGCTAATCACTATCGTAAATTTTTTTATTATTTTCAAGAGTTACATCAAAGAATAGAATACTAGCTGTGCACTACGCCACCACATTTAATTTAGATTCAAACGTCGTTCATGCTACATCATTTTTTAAATTCATAGCCTAAGTATAGAAATTTCAAAAATTTCCCTAAGTATAATATTTAAAAGCCTGAATCTAACCTAAGCGCCGTTCACAACCTACACCTATAGACGATCCTGCATACGTTTAAGTCGACATCGCTGCGATAGAGTACAAATCGTTCCATCGCACACATCTTCCACCGCTAGTTTCCATGTCATTCATAATATTATTTTCCACGTCTAAGTATTAAAGAATTAGCTTAAGTATTTTTATATTTTTCCGTATTCTCCGATCCCTTTGCAAAAGTGCACCGTCCATTCCTACGCTTATATTCAACATAACGTCAGCCGCCACGAAAGCACACACACCATTCCCACGCACGCCTCATTTATTCAAACTACCATGTTTTTTCTTTCATTTTTTTTTTTTTTTTTAATATTTAGAAGTTTAAGTACAATATTTAAAGTTTAAATCTGGCATAAGTCTCCGCTCACCCTATCCCACCTACATATATCCAACATAGCGTTAGCCGCCACACGAAAGCACACGCATCGTTCGTTCGCGCTACCGTGATTTTTTTTTTAATATTTCAAAGCCAGCAGTCTAAGTATATTTTTTACGCTGCCGAACATTTCTTCCGACCGTTCATAATTTTGTATTTTTCTCCAGTTCTAAAATAAATCCGTCAATACCTTCTCCGCTATGAATGCGCACACATTTTCTATTGTTAGTTTCCATATTATTCATAATAATTTTTTTTTCGACTCTAAGTATTATAGAATTAGCCTAAGTATATTTTTATTTTCTTCCGCCATACAAACATTTTTTTTTTTTTTTCGAGATCTTTTGTACTATATTTTTTTCTCAAATATATTTACACACGTGCAGGCAAGTTGACTTGCCATTGATTTCGATCGTGCAACGCTGTCATTAAGTCTGCTGGGATCTTACCCTTCGTATCTTTTCTTGTAGAATCCGGTTCACATGTACACACCTACACAATCATACTTAAGCCAAAGAACACCTGACAACATCAATCATCTGCGTATGTGACCAACTATGACCAAAGGAATGTAGTTTTTCTAGTGCAACCCTTCCTTTTCAAAGGCCTCCATCGAGCTAGAAAATCGAACGGATCTGTTCAGGCAGTCAGTATTAGTGTTATGTTAAACGTGCGGAATTTGTTGAAGCTGTGTGCTTCACGCGTTATTAAAAAAATGACAAGAACGTTAAAGTCAATAATTTCATACGTTTTTTTCTCCTTTTCTTCCTCTCTTTATTTTTTGTCTTTTTTCTCTCATTTTCATCGTTATTTTTTTCTATCTTTTTTCCCTCTTTTTTTTAGTAAAAATACTAAAATAATAATCCAATATGAATAACAGCACCGAATCGATTGATATTAAAGCCGACGATTTTATTCGGAATTCATTTTCGAGGGATAGTGGCTCGCATACGATTTCGTCACCTCTGACACCACAATGTGATGATGGTTTTTGATTGATTGATTGAATAAAGTTTATTTACTAAATTTACAAAACAAAGAAAATAACAGTACGTTTAAACATTTTAAATTTTACGCGTATCGAGCAATTTACCCTCGCCAGCGTGCATACAAAAATACATTTATGCTTAAATTACAATACGAAAAAAGAAAAACTTTACATTTGTTATAATATTAGGAAAAAAAAACCAACAAAAAACCTAGCTTCGGAAAAAATAAATAAAGTGTAAGTTGTAAAAAAAGTAGAAGTATGATGGTTATTGGAGTGTCATTGCGCGTGTGTACTTCAACACCTTGTTTAACGCTTGCAGACAGATCGGTGCACTATAAGATTAAAATAGCATATGTTTAATGCGTTTGTGTTTGTACTTTTTATATTTTAGCTGCAAAGAGGTTCTCGTGTAGTCTCCTATTCTTTTAACAAACACGTGATCACTAATAGAGCAATCGTCAAAGAATTCCTTAGCTTGCGTACGGATTACGTTTACAATAAAGAGCAGTTTTAATACAGCGTGCATACTATTTATGTTAGTATACGCCGGAGCGCTTAGAATAATTCTGCAGCATTTATTTTGGAATCGCTGTACTTTTTGAAATGTAGATCTCGAGACATTAGACCACATTGGCGAGCTGTAAAGGAGCACAGGCCTAATGATAGCTTTGTATAGAAGTAATTTATTTTCTGTTATTAATTTGCATTTTTTGTTGAAGATGTGCTTCAACCTAAAATTTCTTGCATGCGCTTTATTTATAGCGTGATCAACGTGTTTGTTGAAAGTTAGCCGCCGATCTAGGATGACCCCCAATAAAAGGTTTTTCTGAATTATTTCGGATTTTTAGAACAGGTAAAACGGGTCTAACAAATTGAAAAGATACATTTTTGGCTGAAAAACCTCTGAAACTTCAACTGGAAGCAAATTATAAAATGTAAATTACGTAATTTGTGTCATTTTATTGTTACCTAATCTGCCATTATGGAAATTTTAAACTCGCACGGAATCTTTCGATTTTTTTATTTCTTAAAAGCATTATTATTTTTCAGTTATAATACATTAGTTTAAATACACATTTGTATCATATTTAGAACAGAGAAAAACAACCATAAATTTTTTTCAACACTCCTCAGAAGTGAATAAAATGGGGAAAAAAATCGGAAGGCATTATTTAGTTATTTGTTGGTGATTAGTAATAACTGAGCTAGCTCAGTCCTGTGCAATACGAATCACAGGAGAAACTCTTGTCGATTTTACACGTAAGATTTACCAACTACAGACTTTAAAAATACGCAAAAAATAAATACGTTGGCGCGCGAAATAAAGAGGTGTGATATTTTATACGCGCTGTGAAAAGGTTCATACGGGGGGGGGGGGGGGCTCAATTGAGTTGGAGAGAGTCGCCTCCCTCATACTGTATAAGACTAGCTTTGAGCTAGCTCAGCCAAAAAGGCATGTTTTCAATTTTTTGGACTTGTTTCATCTGTTCTAAAAATCTGAAAAAATTCAGAAAAACATTTTATTATAATATACGTAACATATATTTATTTTATTCTTGTTGGTTGAATTTCAAGAGGGTTTTCAACCAAAAAACGTACGATTTTATTTAATTTTTGACATGTTCCACTCGTTCCTCCCGTTTCAAAAATCTGAAAAAATTTCAGTGGACAGTTTACACTAAAATACATGTTACATATTTTTTTTGTCGTTAATGAATTTTTAAAATTTTTTTATAACATTTTAAAAATTTTGAACGAGTTGCTCACGATGAAGGACTATCGCGCAGGAAACTATTTCAAGTCCCCCCTGCTGTTCATAATATATACTCATGAGTGTTAGAATGGGTGCAGAACAAATATGTTAAACCGGTACAAAATGCTGATGATCTGGTGGTACATGTCTCTGCAACACTATTCAACCAGGCTATTAAAAAAAGTCTCAAAAGCAGTATTAGGTACACAAGAAATACCAAGTGAATTACGCCTTAAACTGAATGTAACGGAAACACGAGTTTTTACCGGGATTAATAAACTCACCTTTAATAAGAATAAATAATAGGTCTATATCATTTAAAAACTTTGGTATAAATGTTTGAAAGTATTATTCGATGGAAAAATGAACTGGACGGAGAAAATTGAACAAATACTGCAAAAATGTGAGAAAGGCACATACAATAGTGGGTGTAAAAGGGGGGACACACCAATATCATGTTAGCTATACATAAAGCTCTAATAAGATCACATGTAGGTCACATATGCCCCACTATTGTTAGTCTTAGCAGAAGTAAACATAAACAAATTGTTTTTTGAGCCTCTTAAAATTAATTTTTATTTTCTTTCGATTTCTTTAGGTAACTTTATATTGACGATTACCCAAATTTCGAGTAATGAACTGTATTTCGGCTTGACTAAGCATTTCTTCTGCTCATTTGATGTAAATAATAGTGTTTGCAATCGAAGCTTTTTTTTATATATTTTAGTAATATTTAAAAATCAGCCACGGCTCTAATAGAATGGGCACCCGACAATGAACGATTCATGACATTAAAAAAGTGCGATTTTGCATAATATATTGTGACTTTTTCTTGGAATTTGTTTTTTATTGTAGTGCCATTAGATAATTAATATTTTCGTAATTTCTATGCTTATTCGTCCTACTGCTGAAGACCTCAAACAACATTATAAAGAGCTAATACTTTCTATGTGGAAGCAGCATTGGCATAACATAGAAAGCAATAAGCTTCGAGACCTCAAAGAAAAGCCGATACCATGGAACTCCTCAAACCGAAAGTCACGTCAAGAAGAGATAGTGATTACTCGGCTACGTATTGGACACACCCGACTTACTCACTCCCATCTCTTATCAAATCTCTTCCCTCCCGACTGTCCTCATTGTGGCAAAGAGGGCTTAACGGTTGATCATATTTTCACATGCTTAAAGACAGCTTCTCTCCGACTCTCTCTCCATGTTCCTTCAAGCCGTGTTCTAGCTCTTAATGATTCCTCCAACTCCATAGATAAAACAATAAATTTCATTAAACATGTCAAACTTTTCCATCTCATTTAACCTCATTCCCTTCCTAATTGAACCGTGAAGCCCTCTGTGTAGCTATGTGGCTCATTAACTAAATAATAAAAAAAAAAAAAAAAAAAAAAAAAAAAGAAATATATATATATATATTTTTGTAAAAAATTTAATCAAACCACCACAGAAATTTTTTGAAAAAGGTGTCCTTGCGAACGGGGTATTTTTTTAAACGTACTGTAGAAAGGCATAAATCTATATACATAAATAATTGGTTCCTTAAAAAATTCTTTCTTTTTAAACCAAAAAGTAGAAGGCACTACTGTGGAGAGAAGTGGTTTGAAAATTCTATAAAAATCCCGTTTTATCGGTAAAATGGTCAGGATTACTACACACCGTCCGTCGAAGTGCTTGTTGAAGACAAGTTCAATTTTTGAATTTTAATTTATTTTTATACGTTTTCCAGCAAGCGAATCATCAGTAATTGTAAAATATTTTCTACATTGCGAAAATAAAAAAAAGAAATTGCCTCTTGACAAAAACATTTTGGACAATGCTGTTAGAAAAATAGTTAACCATTTGAAATAATTTAAATATGAACTGTTAAATATATGCACTGTAAAACATTAGACACCGTATAAAATATATAAACCGTAATCCGTCAGTTTAACCTGATTTTCTAAAAAAAAAATAAATTTTTTTACAATGAAATTATAACAAAACTTTAAAAAACAACTATTGAGCAATATTAAATTTTAAACTTCCAGAGAAGTAAATTTGAATATATCAACAGCGTACGTCGCTGAAATAAAAAATTATTATAATAGTTAAACAAAAAGAATCATGCAAGAATTGTATTTAAGTAGTAAAATAATCTGTTTCATGTTTTTAATAGATCCAATCATTATGTAATTATTTAATAAGTTCACACTGAATTCAAAATATATTTATCTAAATTAATAATTATATTGTAATAATACGATAAAAAAACAAATCCGGGAAAAACGGAACATCGTATTGTGTAATGTTCATTCTACTTTCTCTTTATTTTTTATTTTTATGAACTTAGCCAACATTAAATATTTAAGTCCGTCTATTCACTGACTTCTTTTCAACAATCTTATCAAAACCACTTGTTTTTTTAAATATTTTTAAAATATACCAAAAAAAGAGAATCGAGCTAATGTATCAAAAAATCAATTTACACTTTTTTGGCTGTTCCTATAGAAAAAAACACGCTTTTTTCAGTGAAACAAACTCCGGATTTCTATCTTTATTACATTCTTCACAAATCATGTTTTAAAAGACACAAGAACTTCAAAAAAACATACAAGAAGTAAAAAACTACAATAGCAAAAAAATAATCAAGTTTTTTTAAAAAAACTGGTACGAACTACTTCTTTTGAGTTCTTTCCTTCGGTGTTGAGGTTTCTGGATAGGGTTTATTCTATTTTTCATCGGTTTTCTTCCTTTTCTTTACCGCGGCCACTTCAGTCTTAATTTGTTTTTTATTTTATTAAATTATTTATTGTATTTACAAGTTGCTTTTAGACTACAAGGTCATTAGCGACTACGGTTTTACAGAGAATTATAACATTTTATGTTGAATATTGGAAAATGCGCGAAACAACAAAATAATCAAAAAAGTCAGCTAAAGGCTGAGGAAGTTAGACAAGTTGGAATACTGAAATGTCTTTGAGAAAGGCTACGACTTTTTTACACTTCTCGGCGTCCGAAAACATCTCTGGAAGGCCGTTGGTAATACCCGCTTGTTGTCTGGCCTGCTGGTAGTGATTACACTCGATCAAAAGATGCCTCGCCGATATAGGCATGTTGCAGCGTTAACACAGGTTGGGCGGTTTTTTAGATATAAGGAACGAATGGGTCAAGATTGTGTGTCCAATGCGGATACGAGTTAGGACACACTGCTCGTGCCTACCGAGAGTTGGCATGATTTCGTAGGTATCTTTTCTAAACTCGTGGAGTTTGCTCGGCGTTTGGAGCCAAGGGTGTTCCAGTAGTTTTTGACTGTGTTGCTTATCACCATTTTAGTTTTCTAATTTTGCCAAATTTTTACTTTGTTTCGGTTGTTTTGGTTTTATTTTTTCATCTCCGATTCTGATTTCGGAAATTTTCATCTACTTTCCGTTTCGGTTCTTTAATTAAGGGTTCATCAGTTCGATATGACTAAATCTTGCTGTTCTTTATCTAATTCTAAAAAATTATTTCTCGATTTCTTGATCATATCTCGTGGTATTGAAACATTACATTTTCGGGGCATTTTCAATTACAACAAGGTTCTTCAAAAAATTTTAAAACTATTTTTTTCCCCTCTGCATCTAGGAGAGATAATTTCAAAATTATTCGAAGAGCTGAGGGTACGAATTTCATCTGGATTTTCTTCATCACTGTTATAAGAAAGTTGATGTTGATCATCCAAGTTGTCGAAGTAGAGTTTCTCTACATTACTAAGCTCTCCTTCAACTTTTTCCGAACACATTTTTCACTTTATTGAAATTAAAACAGCTTTATCAGAACAGTTAATTAATATTCACGATACAAAACCATTTCGCGTGATTAAAAACATCGCGATTGCAAAATGATTCGATAACGAAGTGTTAATATCATTACATCTCTTTCACGGATAAAGAAATTAGCAACACACCAGAGGGGAATTGGTTCGATTTAACTGGGGTAATATTTCTTATAAAAGCATCACTGCATACAAAAGGTCACAAAACATCTGACAGATGCGCTGAGAAATAAGGAGTGGAACGCTGTCGTAGCAACACGTAACACCGCGCTACCACACGCAACTTTAAACGCGTTTATCTCGAAAACTATTTTTCACACACCAGCCCGATTTTCGTAGACCAGGTCACACACACACACCCGCGCGCGCGCGCATATATGCGTGTGTGTATTAGCATGAAATATATTTATTTATAACTAGTACACACTAAAGCCTTGTAGTCAATTATTGTATATGTAATATTTGAACACTACAAAAAAAAACAAAAATAGTTGCTTTCATAGAATTTATAAAAATTTCAGTTTTCCTTTTCTTTTTCCAAAAAATGAAAAGAAATAAATTTATTCTGAATTTCGGTTCATTTAATTCAAGTAGTTATTGAAATAATAAATTTCAAGGGTGATTTGAACCCTGAAACCCCCGTAGATACGGCCCTGGTATTAATAGTTCAAAAATTAAAAAAAGAAGTATCGAATATTGTTTTTTATTGAAATCTTAATTTGACGAAAACTATAATCCGGTTCCGAATGTATTTTTTCGTCAAGTTTTGCTTTATTATATTAACTAATAAATACTTGTTTTAAAACATCTGACTAGTATATGACAAAAAGAACTCCGGTTGTTTTTACTCGGATTCGTTAATTATCCGATAATATAACTGAAAATAAAAAGCGATTAAACGATATTAAATAATTCAATATTTTTAAGATAATTTTTGATAATGAGGAGTTAATCATACAATTTTTCACAGCAGAAACGTTTCGAATAGTTCCAATTTATAAACAGTGGTTTTCAACGTGTTCGCTCAATTTGCAGTTTTTCGTACGGGTAATTCGAAAAAAAATTATATAAAAAAACACAATTTTATTTCCGTTGTTTAATTTGATGATATCGTGCAATTAACAGGATTGCTTTTTTCAAAAAAGCTAAATTATTCTAAAAATACAATTTATTGAATAATTCCAAAAAAAAATAATAATAGTCCGAAATAAAAAAAAAAATATTAATTAGGTTCAAATGATAAACTGTATAGGAAAATATTTGATGTTAATCTAAAAATATGATTTATTTTATAATTCCAGAAAACAACGCGACCAGCGCAAAAAGTATTAATTAGAATTTAAATGATAGATCGCATAGGAAATTATTTGTAATTAACGTTAAATATACGCGATATAGCCTATAATTAAGTCTTAAAATTAAAGTTTATGATTTATACCTCAGAGATCTTGCTTGATAGCCTTTATATGAAATTATTTTAGTGAAATTATTTGTTACACGCATTACTCAAAAAAAATTTATCGTCAGGTGCGTAGTGAAGCATTTGAACATTTTGATATATTTTGTCTTTAAAAAATATATATAACCGTTTCTTTATCGATTGGTCGCTTATTGTATGCGAGAAAGCCTTCAATTTTTCAAATTGTGCGCAAATTTTAATGCTCTTTTTTTCTAATTTGATTTTACCGGCAACATCAAAAATTATTATTAGCGCTACTGAAATACAAATAGAAATGGAAGTCGATGATATTTTTTCTGCATTCTTTTTTGTTCTTATATCCTATCGCGGAAATACGAGTAACTTTTAGTTCCATCGCTGAAAGAATGTGTTTACTAGTATAAAGACTGCAAACGTACTTGCTCCTTTTTTCCGAAATAGAATGACTAAGCGGGTATTTAAATCTATCAAATAATACACCGACAACGCTATAGTCTACACAGATGGTGCTCGAAAAAAACCCACCTCAACCACATCGCCGACAGCATGTGCGTTTGTAGTATCAGATAAAGCGTTTTCCTTCCGACTTAGTGATGGCTGCACAGTACTGGACGCAGAAATGTATGCCATCCTATACGGGCTACAATATATTTCATCTTGCAAATCTAACAAAAAGACATTAATAATTACAGACTCTCTGGCAGCATTAGAAGCCATATCCAGCCCTAAAACCTGAAATATAATATCTACTCAATCCTTCGTATTGTCATCGATACACAGGAGTCCGAGGGCCAGGTGACGTTTATGTGGGTTCACGCTCATGCGGGAATACCGGGGATAGAACAGGCGAACACAATGGCACAGTCAGCACTACTAGCTCCGCAGAACAGATATTCACCTCCCTCTTCATCCATGGTACAATTCTTTTTAGCGAAAAGCAAATAAGAACGGAAGGAACAATGGACCGCGTGTCAGACTAATATATCTTAAGTAAAGTCAATGACCGAGCCATGGTGGCCCCAATGAATTTTTCCCGCAGAGACTTCAGTGTGATGAGCCGACTGCGGACAGGTCATACAGCAATCTCGCACGACTATCTTCAGTACCCTTTCTGTATGGGCATTCTCATCTCAACCGTCCAGCAGATATTAGTAGATTGCACAGTATTCGCATCGACATGGACGTTCCTATCACATAAAACATTCCCCGAGATATTATCAAACTCCCAAACAACGACATACTCGAATCATTAATTTTCTTAAAATAAACAAAATAGCTACGAGGGTGGTTCAAATATAAACCGGAATTTTTAAATAAACGCGCGAAAAATTTATTGTGGAAAAAGTGGTTGCACTGGCAGTTAGACCGGTTTGTTACGAAGCGTGTAGAGCAATTAGAACCGCGTAAGCTCACTTTTTAGTGTAGTTAGAGCCATGAGTGAAAAAGAAGTACCAGTGTCTGTTGCGCAACGCATCATTATTCGTTTTTTAGTCAAAGACGACGTAAAATCCGTGGAAATTTACCGAAAATTACGCGAACAGTTCGTGGATGAGTGTCTCTCCAAAACTCAAGTGTACGAGTGGTGTTCCGCGTTTCGAAAAGGACGTGAAGTGGTGTCAAACATACCACATGCGCGGCGCCCAAAAACCAGCATTACAGATGAACACGTCAAAGCCATCGAACAACTCATTTTGGCTGACCGACGCGTCCGTGTACGCGATATGACCGACGAATTGGGCATCAGCATAGGTAGTATTGAGACAATAATTCATGATCGGCTAGGTTATCGCAAAATTGCAGCCAGATGGGTGCCAAGACTTCTGAATTTTGAACAGAAATACACTCGTTGGGAAGTTTGTACGCGTCCCCTGCAGCGGTATGAAGAGGAAGGAGAGAATTTATTGCGGCGAATATTCACCACGGACGAAACTTGGGTACACTACTATACACCGGAGAGTAAACGCTCGTCTATGGAGTGGCGGAAGAAAAAAGAGGGAGCGCCAGTCAAAGCGAAGGTTACACAGTCAGCTGGGAAGGTGTTGTGTACTGTGTTTTGGGACATGAAGGGAGTGATCGCAGTCGATTTCCTAACTGAACAACGTACTGTGACGGCGTAGTATTACAGTAACCTCCTAAAAAACACAGTCAAACCGTCCTATCGAACAAAAAGGCGCAAAATTCCGATCCGTAGTGCGATACTGCTTCAAGACAACGCCAGGCCACATACCACTCGGCTCACGATGGAGACATTGGCCGAATTGGGCTGGGAAACACTTGAACATCCTCCTTACAGTCCAGATTTGTCGCCTTGTGATTATTATTTGTTTGGCCCGTTGAAAGAAGCACTTGGTGGACAACGTTTCGACAGCAACGATGAGGTGGAATCGTTCGTGCGCAAATGGCTATGTGACAAGCCGCGAGATTTTTACGAAAAAGGAGTAAAAAAATTGCCGGAGAGGTGGAAAAAGTGCGTAGCGTGCGAGGGGGGTTATCTCGAAAAATTGTAAAAAATATGAGCACTGTAAGTATAAAATAAAAATTTTTATGACAAAATTCCGGTTTATATTTGAACCACCCTTGTAAAATAATATAGTCACAAACCTCGCACAGTGTGTCGTGATAGCCGCAGAAGTTAAATATGGCACACTGGAAAATAAAAAAAAAAATAAAGAATCTATCAAATAAGGAAATATTTCTGAAAGTTAAGTTTATCAGAAAAAGAAACGATATATAGTTTGTTTCTGTTCTTATCAATGCATGATCATACTTTATAGTCAAATAACATCAATGCACTATAAGAATAATATATCTATATAAACGAATAGCTCTTGTATACGAATACATCCTCTTTTGATGAACCCTCGGTGGTTTACTGGACGAAGTTACATCATTGATTTTAATAAACAGGTAACAGATTGCTCGGATATTCCGCATTCAAAGTCATATAGTCCAGCTTGTCGAGCGAATTGTTCGAAGTTCGACGATCTAAATGACTGAGCACTCTGAAGATGAAATCGTAAAGAAACGACTTCGCTCCGTTACCCCAAATGAAATCTCCGTGCCTGAAATCGATCCTGATGCGGTCAATTCTGTAATTTGCAATCACATTCGGTAGTTCCTTGCCCAGTAAATCGACATCGTGCGATTTTTCAATTGCATTATTAGATCACTTTAGTCGGTTAAGCGAAATAATTAACCAGTGAACACTTATTAATAACCGGCATTGTGATTGAATAATCCTGATTTCTCCGCAACGCGAATAATGGAGAAAAAAGAGAAAAAAAGCGACAGTGAAAAGTGAGGAAAACAGAAATTTATCTTTTTTTTTCTTTTTTCTTTTGAATTTGTTGACCTTGTCAGCAACGAACGATTACCCATCAAGAAAGAAAAATGAGGTCGATAGGAGAGCTATTCAGGGAAGAAGGGGCGGTCAGAACTACTATGAGGAAATAACAAAGGGGTCAAAAAAAGATCGATACCTGTAAAACTTAGTCCGAAGGGAATAAACGTATAGAGAAAAAGTATGAGGAACGTCCTAGAGGAAAGGGAAGCTTCCATGTCTTGCTAGCCGTTTTACCTGTTTAAGATATATCTTATCAGGACTTACTTAAACGTTTATACGGCCGCAGATTAAAGACAAAAATTTAGCAAGAGCAGGAACAACTGACAGTGAGGGAAAGGCGAGAATAAAGAATGCACAGTACGGCGTGGGGATATTAAGGGGTAGTAGATCTGAGTATAGAAGAAATCTTTCAAAGGACAAAGATGCACACTTGAAGAAAATGTGATCAGCGTCACAATCGAATGTGTTATCTACGTATAAGGGACAGAGTGGAAGGGAAATAACAGCAAACCGATAAAGGGAAGCAGGAAGACAGCTGTGACCAAAGCGAAGGCGACAAAGAGAGAAAATAGTAGAACGACGAAGGTGTGGAAAATCTAGGAACCACAGGTATGAGGGTGGAGATGGTTGAATAGACAGATTATGGACCACGGATTTGTAAAGGAAGGACCATATAAAGATTTCCAATTTTCAAATTGAATTTTTTTTGCTATGCTTAGCAATTCTGAGGAAGGAAATCGCCGTATTAGACGGCCGAAACCCAAAGCCAAATGAGCAAGGTAGTCAGCCTTTTCATTACCATCAATCCGAGCATGACTGGGGGGACCCATAGGAAGCTTATATGGAACGAACGTGATCGAGAGAGGACAGAAATTAAGGATCGAATATGTAGGATGACTGGATCTGAAGAAGGATGAATATAAGGAAAGGAAATACAAGAGACACTACTATTATTATTACTCTTATTATCATCATTGTTATTACTATTTTTGCTGTTATTAGTATTCTTGTTAATATCATTCCAATTATTAACATCGAGAATAATACCGTTATTGTTGTTAATTTTGTCGTTATCGTCAGCACCAGAGGTGCCTGGGAGAGAAAGGTCGACCTGAGAAAGACACAGTTCCTTCGGTCATACCGAAGACACAAGAGAAAGGGGACTGGATGGCTTCCTCATCTAGGAGGTAACCGTCTCCATCGCATGAAAAGTTAAATTAAGACGGCGAGGTTTAGCATTGTTGTTTCCTGTAGACGAATTCATCTGTCAGAGAAGCAGCTAATAAAAAACGCTATGTCGAAAACAAAATAAATATATACATATATAAAAAAATATATATGTATTAATTACAACGTAATTCTTAGGCTACCCCCCCTTCGAAAAAATGTCACAATTTTATGTAACGAAAAATGTAACGAAAAAATGTCTTAATTTTATATAACGGAAGTTAAATGTTAGAATAAGATTTTTGTGGTTATGTTATTTTTTGTGTGTGTTGATTCCAGTAAGAATTATGTTGTAAATTTTGATCATTTTATACAAAGTATAGAAGAGAAAGAGACAGGAATGAAAGCAAGAGGGGTCAAGGGGCACAGCCCCTTGCGAGGCCAAAATGGCCGAGTTTATATATATATATATATATATATATATATTTATATACGAGTATGTACAAACGAAAAAATGAATAGCTAAAAAGGAAAAAAAAGGTAAGAATAATTTCAAAATGTAAATTAATTCAAAAACGTAACGAGGCAAAATAAAAATACGCTGTTGGTAAATGATTAAATTAGCCGAGAGATAAAATTACAGACACGAGAACAGATAACCGAAATAAATAAATGAAACGATCTGACCGATTTCCGATTTGATAAACTTATCACTGACAACGCGAACAAATTTATCTTCTTCGCACGTGTAAAGTGACCAATCCTGTTCACTTTTTTCCGATGTTCGTTCTCATAGCTAATGAACTGTTGAAGAAGATTAATCAATTAATAATAAGCATTTCTCCGATGGTCAACTTGACCAACTGGATTTTATTATAGTCGACTAAAACTCTTAATTTTATCTTTTCTTACTCCCGTTATTGTATCTTAATTGTAACCGGAAGGCCTTTACAGTTTGATTCTTATGGTTGTAACTGTGTTCTGTATTCCTTTAACTCCTCTTGACTGCGATCAAAGCTAATTTTACACCCAGTCTACTATTTAAACTTAGTCTTACGCCGTATTTCTATATAACTCTTTTTTAAATTCCATTACACCTGCTGTTTCTTTACCTTCTTCTAGCCGCCATCCATTATCATCTAATCGCCGCAGCCAGAGCATCTCTTTGCCGAGGAGAATGAAGAATGCAACGCTACATTAGAACACAGAGTCAAGCCATCTTTCGAATCTATTTGTTTCGATTCTGTAACATATGGTTAAAAAATTGAAAAGAGGTCTTCTCTTAGAAGAATGTCTGTTCTTCTTTCTCTATAAATACTCCTCTTTCACATATCTGGGGAAATTGGCTAGAACTTTTAAATTCTCTTTCTATAAACGTCCTCCCAATTTCAACATTTCCCCATAGGTAACTCCTAATATCCTTTAGTGATTCTGTCATTCGTGCTTATATTGCTGAAGTTGACGAATTGCATCAATTTCCGCAAAATTCCGTACTTTTTAACTTTTTCCTTTACTATTAACGAATTTAATTGTCCTTTTTTCTCCAAATATTCCAGCCCCACTCTACATCTTGACAATATATTTTCTATTATGCTTAAAAGTCCGTTCGAATTATCTTTTAATTTTCTTCGAATTTTTTGATTTTTTCCTTTTCCCGGGTATAAATCCTACCGCCGGGAATTCTAAGAAAAGTTCTTCCTTTCATCTTATTTCCTTGACATCCTGCATCAGAAAACTGTTAAAACGTATGTTGAACAACACCTTGTTTTCGGTAATTGCAGCACAATAATGTATATTTCTTAATGATACGTGTATCACCTCTAAAAAATAATAGAATGACAGCAATTAACGTATCCCGATTCTATGTAATACGGTTACTATCAATACCTTACGATGAATCGTTCTTTCCACCTCTCTCTTCCCTATTTTTGCGATTTTTCGAAAACTGATCTTCCTCAAATCGTCCGGTACTCTACTCTTTTCAATATCTATGCTATTGATGTGGCTCCCCTCTCCTTTTAAATTCTTCTTTATTATTTGCTGATGACATTCTACTCTTTCCCTCATCTCACGATCTTATATCGAATAGTGAAACACTTGATTCGTCTCTTGCCACGCTGGAACTATTACTCCTACTAATCTCTTTAATCCTGCTTTTGTTGATCTAGCTCTAATTCTTTCTGGTATTAACTTTGACATCTTCCTGGACAGTCGTTTGTCTTTCTCTAAACATAATATCTTTTCTCCTCGTCAATCAAACGGCTAAACTTGCTGAAAGCCGTATCCCTAATTGAATGAGGCGGTGATCCTTCTTTTGTTATTCTAAATCAGATATAATCTAAAATTCTTACTTTCGACTATGCCTTGTTGCTGATAAATCCCCTCCAATTCCAACAGTTTTTGCTGAATCTAATGCACCATTCCTGTAGCCTATCACTTCCTTGTTAAACAACTTCTACTCACGTCTGTTTCTATCATTTCACTTCTAAAAACTAGCGTTATTTATCCAGTTTTCTTTAATACCTATTCTCTAATTTTCTTCTGCTGGGCTGGGGCCAAGCGTGATTTAAATGAAAAAATAAACAAAACAAATACGTAAAGCAAGATATATAACAAATTCGATGTATGTAGTAAATATAAACGCGGAAAATAATTTAATGTATTAAACAGTGTTATAAATTGCTACCCGAAATAAAAAAAGGCACAATAGTGTGGCTAAAATGATCTAGAAATCACGGACTGACGGATAACATGATTATTCGCCTGCACTCTTTTAACTATATTACCGCTTTCTCCATTTTCCTCTTTCGGTTAATTTCCTCTCCGCATGTTCATCCTAATGAACCAATGGTCCAGCTGATCACGTTTACTTCGAATGTTCACCTCTTTCTGTCCAACATTATTTACTATATTTTCTTTATTCTGATTTTCAATTCCTTACATTCTGTATTTTTTCGTTCTTTATTCACTATTTCAACCGTGGTATCTCTGCTTTATATGGTTAGTATCTGACTATTCAAGTGATACAGCTCTTAGTAACCCTTCTTTTTGTTTCTATAGGTACCTGTGGCTCTGGTTAACGTATTGAGAAAAAGAAAAGATTCACGTAGCAGCAAAGTTCCATCTCCAAACCTTTCGTAGTCGGCAAAAAATCATTTACGATCAATGTAGAAAAATTATTATTTTGTCATTATTTTCTTTCTTAAATATTTCAAAATTATTGCAACGCGGAAGACTATTAAAACCCGTCTTCGAATGTGATGACATTTTATGTCTGAAAAGACACTTACATCGTTCATCGTCAACATTTACGGAAAGAAGAGAATCTTCAAAAACGTCAAAAAGGAATTTTCATAATACGACTTCATTTAAAAACAAAAACACTTTCCTATTTTATTCTCATTGTTTACTAAATCTGCCGCATTTCGCTGATTCACACTATTCTTTTCCAATGCTATCCGTAGCCAAGTAGGAAAATGTAAATAAACACGAAACAAAAATACTGATAATTAAATTGTTTTTTGTTTTAGATGTGTATAATTGGTGACAGCCAAACGAAATATTTTCATAAAGAATTGTTACCTAAAATGAAGGTATGGTTTTTATATATGCCGCTTATACTAAATAATTTTGTTATGAAACAAAGTAAAATCAATTTTTTAAGGAAGTTATGTTTAAAATGTTAATTTAAACACTTTTTCCATCACTCTATTACAATAATTTCTTTAACTATATATTGTTTTAGATGTGTACTATTGAGGCTAGCCAAACCAGAAATTTCCATCTAATATCAAAGTATGATTTTTATATAATGCAATTTATATTAAACCATTTTATTAAAAAACTAACAAAATGAGGTTAATTTTTAATGTTGGAATTAATTTTTATTTATATAAAAAAAAAAATATTAATATTAGGTGTATTCAAAATCTGGAATGAAAATTGAAGAAATTGATATGTGGTTTGGAAATGCAGTATTTTCTGGTTGGGATGCGATCGTACTACATTTAGGGACAAATAATATCCCAACAAAGGACTCTCCATTAATTATTATAGATAAATATAGATATGTAGTTCACGAGATCTGTTCATGGAATCCTAAATGTGAAATTTTTATATCTGGTATGTAGCTAGTTTTATATGTTTAATTTATTTTATTTAATTAGTCTATAAATATGCAATCATAAAATCAGTTACAAAGATTGTGTACATTTGAAATTGTTAAATGAACATTTTTGTTGTTTTAATTTATTTTTTAGTAACAGTTTATGCATTATGGCAAATGTAAAAGTAATCATTTTTAAAGTTGTATTAGGTTCTTAGTATCACATCTAATACAGATAGTAAAAGTTATGACCTGCGGCTTTTCATGTTAGTTTAATTGTATAATTAAATTACTGATTTATACAATATAGTTATCTTCTATTTAACAAGCAGTAATCAAATTATCAGGGAATATTTGAACAACTATGTAATGAATATTAGTTATTTTTTAGTAGTAGTTATTTACAAAATTAATGTTTGAAACATCTTTAACACATTTCTAATACATTTTTTCTCATTTAAATTAATTGATACCCTGTTGCTCATTTCCTTACTAATAGTTTAGATGAAAATACCTTAACTTTGTTATTTAAAATTTTAGCAAGCAGATGTAAAGGTTGGGAAATAAGAACATTCATGACTGATGATGACCCATCGTTATTCAATTCAATTATAAATGCCTTTCCATCATCAAACATGAGGCATTTACTGTGTAAATGGCATATAGTCCGTGCCTGGAAAAATAATTTACGGTTGAAGGTGACATCAGATGATATACAACAGAAACTGGACAAGGATTTAACAAATTTATTAAATATAAAAGATTCAAAAAAATTCATTGAGCTGGAGACTAACATGACAAATAAGTATAAAGATAATGCACCTGATTTTATTCATTATTATTTGACACATTACAGTAAACGAGCAGATAAATGGGCAATGTGTTATAGAAACTTCCCGCATGCCAACACTGATACAAATATGTTTGTAGAGTCGTTCCATAATCAACTTAAAACATTTGTTTTTCAAAGAAAACTAAATAGGAGAGTTGATGACTTGTTGGTTGCTCTTTTAAATTTAGAAAATCGCTTATTTATAGCAAAAACTAAGAGTTTGAAGTTAGGAATACAACCATTGTGTTATAAATCACCCTCTAAAACTGACTGTAGACATCAGCATGGTTTATCTATTTCAGATGATAATGTTGCTCAGTTGGGAAATAATCAATGGAGAGTAAAATCACAGAGTTCAAATAATTATTACTTAGTTAAACGTGTAGTTGAATTTTGTGACTTCCCTGACCACTGTTATACACGATGTACTGAAATTCATTGTTGGAACCTTTGTAGTCATCTATATCAGTGTAACTGCCCAGATCAAAAGGCCCTTATTTGTAAGCATACACATAAGATTCATTCCATGAACGTTAAAAATATGAATTCACTAACAGTAAATAATGTACCTAAACAGGAAAAAAATAAAAAGAAACTACTGGAAGCATCTGTTACTTCTGAGAAAAATAATTTTGATATTTTTAACACTCAAATTGAAACATTATCATCATTAGTTAGAAATAATCCATAAATTCAAAATCTGTTATTACCCCATTTAACAAGGACTTTAAATGATTTAATTAGTACATGCAAAGGTGCTCTTTGCATTGATGAAAGTAAATTAAATACATATCCTCCTACTGAACACCAGTTTCCAAACACAAAACAAAAAGTGCAGTATCATTGTCCACCAAAAAAGAACATAAAAAAAAAAGAACTAAACATAAAAAACCCTAAAGTTAAGATAGAAGAAAATCAAGTTAATATAAATAAAATTGAGGTTAGCATGGAGAGCGATTTTACTTCTGAATCTGCATGTAATTTATGTTTCACAGAACCAATTACTGATATCCACTCATTAGGAAAAACACTGTTAACCATAAATAATGAAAATATTAATACAATTCACTTAAAATCTTTAGATCCATATATCAGTAATAAAGACATTGAAATATTAAAAAAGAATACAAATAACCAATTTCACCGAGGATGGTTATATGATATTATTATTGATTCTTTTTTACACATTTCGTCTCTTTCCTTTCCATCCATTTATGTTGTGCCTACACTAGCTACATCCCTAATGCCAGGAAATTATAAATCATATTTTGAAACAGAAGGATTACTTAGAAAAATACAGACTTCAGAAATAACACTAATACCATGTAATCCTAATGGCAATCATTGGATTTTACTAGTTATAAAATTTAAAGATAAGATTATTGAAGTGTATGATCCTTTGCATTCAGACATTAACATTAACAAAAAAACTGCATTTATGTAGCTTAATGTATTACATAGAAATGTTCAAGACTGGTGCATTCTGTCACCATATCATGTTTTACAACAAGATACAATGAGCTGTGGTGTTTTTGTTTGTTTTTATGCTGATTGCATTATAAAAAAGCAGTTAGTGACAGAAAATTTAAATGTTGACTTTTATAGGCGATATATTTATCATACTATAACAGAATTTAATATTACTGAAAAAAGAAACCTTTCAGATTGAATATATGGCCAAAACAATGTTAATATATTATTTTATAAAACATTATAACTTATTTTAAAGAAATTAATACGGTTTAAACATTTATTATATGTACATTACTGATTTTTGTTCTTAATTTTTCAGATTATTCCTGATTTCAGATAATTACATTATGAAGTAACATGTTATTGATATTGTACATTATAACTGCATATGTTTTATTGATTTTTTGTATGTTACAGATACAATTTTTAATTGTTTTTTGGTGTCTTATTTTTATTAGGTTAATATTGATTAAATTTTGCATGTAATATACTGTTTTTTATCAGTTGTTTTGGTGAATTGCTGGATTGGTGTATTTTCTAATTTAAATAAAGAATATTTGAAAATTTTACTTTGTTTATGAACTTTATTTGCCAGATCACTGTTTTATGTGTGACATTATTGTAAATAAGTAGTTTTTTATACCTTGTACACTACTTTGCTGTTTAAAAATTTATCATTTAAAAATAAATATGAAATTAATATGTTATTTTCAACTAATCAATTTTTAACAATAATTTGCTTCCCTAGTTTATTGTGATACAATAAAGGCATAACAAATAAAAAAAAAATACATTAACCATTCTCAACATTTTCATATTGCTTTTAATTTCACATTGTGTTTATTCTTGTAACCTTAGTCAAAAATTATTTTCAAAATTTAAATGTTTGAAGATTTCTCATGATTGAGAATAACTTTTGTTATGAAACTAATTCTAAACTAGCCATGACAATTAATTGTATAATTAAACTAACATTTTATATGTGAACATAAGAAAAGAAAAAATATCACAGTTTCTAGTATTTATTGGATTATTGCATAGAAAATATTTTATTTTTAATATTAAGTGCAGCTATATATAATTAGTTACAATAATTATTTCAAAAATTCTATTACATTACATGGAATCCTTATAGAAACTAGTAAATATTTAAACTTTAACCAGTTTTTAATGAAAACTAAATTGTTTTAAAAAATTTGTTCAGCTACTAATTTCAGTGAAGACTTATCTTTCCTTATTCACTTCTTTTTAGTATTAATACTACTTGCTTCAATAAGTGCTGTTGTTTTTAAATATATGGTAATTACTTTTCAGAATACACATTTCACATTCCTTGCTGCAATTAGTAATGAACTTAAAATAAATTTTATCAGCAAAATATTTATTTACTTTTCACTAGGAGACAATTTATTAATTTTATAATTCTTTAATACTAGCTTACATAGTATATATAAACCTTTAATTATTACTACAATGAATTATTCAGACTCATTGACATTTAAACCAACCTTCACTTTACACTAAATTAAAGTTAAAAAGTATTTCACAATACAGTTTACTCAAACATTCAAATATCCAAAAATCATCATACAATTTAACTTAATTTCATTTCAACACTCCCTTCAATTAAACTTGCAATAGCTGTCATCATTCCTTTTGATTAATGTTGATAGTTTTTAATTGAATAATTATTAAATTTTAATATTTTAATTATAATTTTTCCATTTCAACAAATTCTAACAGTTAATAAATTAGAAATTTCCATAGTTTCAGACAAGTGATTAGATAAAATATGTTAAAATTTATTAAAAGTAAAGAAATACTTAAATACTAATGGGAAAGATTAATAATGAAAATTTAATGTTCATCATAATATATGAAATACTTATAAACAAAAATGTAAAATAAATTGTATGAGCTGTACAATTATAAGTATGCAAAATATGTTTAATGACAAAAACAAATGTTGTTTAAAATTTCTCTCTATGCTGTTAATGACAAAATTATTGTTCAAAAAATTAAAAGTAATTCATGGAGTGTGAAGATTATTATTTCAAAAGTGTAACAAATGTAACTGTGGGTGCAAATGGGTTAACATTCAACATTTAAATAAATAATTTATACTGTACTATACTAAATGCATATGATTCCTTTTTTTTAAATTTTTTGCCTATATAAACAGTAACAAATGAAATCAACAAATTCATTTAAATATTTTAAGAGGTAATACCATTGTAGTAGCATAAATAAAGAGTTTTTTAGCATTTTTTCTTTTTTTCAAAAAAAGGAAATATAAAATGAATATGAAGGTAGTGATTAAGCATATATTTAAGTATTTAACAGAAAATTATTGTCAAAAAATATTACAGCATGCATGTTGATTTTAAGACGCCTTGCGGCATGCACTGTAACAAGTGCAAATTTTAATTTGGGGGAAATAAAAAAACTACTTAATCTACATGCTAATGGCTAGAGAAATACATACAGGATTTGAAAAATATTGATTTTTGTATGGTTGAGGAGTATTTGTTTAAAAAGTACAATTTTCAACCAAAAGAAGGATATCATTAATGACAGAATTAGTGTTCAAAAAATTAAAAGTACTCCATGAAGTGTGAAGATCATAATTTCAAATATGTAACAAATGTAACTGCAGCTGTAAATGGGTTAACATTCAACATTTAAATAAATAATTTATACCACACTATGCCAAATGCATGTGATATCTTTTTTTTTAATTTTTTGCCTATAAAAACAGGAACAAATAAAGTCAACAAACTCATTTGAATACTTTAAAAACTAAACTTTTTTTATTCAATGAAAAACAAATGCAGTATCTGTTGTCACTATTTTATTCATTACAGCTTAGTATCATAATGACAACTATCAATTTGTTAATATTTATAGAGTGTTTTCAAAAAATGTTAACGACCTTGTGAAACTTGGTTTAAGTGTTTGTATTGCTGCAAATGCGAAACTAAAGGGGTTTTCAAAAAATGTTAACCGTCTTGTGAAACTTATTTTTCAAACGCTTGTAGCTCGAAAGTAGTGCCAGATAGACAAAAAGTATAAATATACAAAAGATAGAGTAACTCTTTCTCTTTTAAGATTCTGAAAAGAGTTTGCTAATACGTTTGTTAGTTTTCGAATTATGGCGTTCTAAAGAGTGCGAGTTGGGTACTAAAAAAAAGTGAAAAAAAAATGTGTTTATTTTTAAACGCTTACAAAAAGTACATAACTTCTGATACAAAAGTGAGTAAATTTAATATTTTTTAGGAATATCAAAACATTTAGGAACGAACATGGGCGCCACCAGGATTACATTCAGGGAGGTGCATCTGCATCTAAGCAAGGATGGGTCAAAACAATCAACTACTTTTTTTTTTTACTTCTGATACCAAAATCAGGAAATTAGATAAATCATCATTTTTAGATGTAGCAGAAGATATATAGAACCTTTATGAAGGTTTTCTACATAATTTTATTGCTGAGGCTACCCCATGGTATGAGATATTGAAGATAAATGAAGCAAGTGATGTGGCTTTAAATGAATCCATTGTTGAATACACAGATTTAACTGCTTGAGCCACCTCGTTTTACCCAGCAGTATGTGAGGCAATCAAAATTGGTTTAACTATTCCAGCGCGACAACATGTGTAGCACTGATCATACATTTAGCACATTACTACATGTCAAGACTTAAAATTGGTCAACAATGGGAGACGCAAGGCTAAGCAGCCTGTGCATGCTCAGTGTTCACAGGAAATAAGTAGAGGAGGACACTGAATTTATTGACAAGGTGATAAGAAAATTCGGACAGCAATTCAGACGTCTTAAGTTTTTATTCAAATGGTGACTTAATAAAAAAAAATCCTTAATCTTTCTTTGTGTATTTTCTTTCCCGACGGGGGGGTGTGAGTGCACCTCCTTGCATTCTCTTCCCGGCCCCTATGGAAGCGAAAAAAATTAACAAAATTACAAGTAAGGTTTAATTTGCGCTCATTGTCTCACGTTTAAGCGTTCGTATTGCTGCCGAATGTGAAACTAAAGGGGAAGTAAATACACTGATGAAAAAAGAAAGAGTTACCCTACCTTTGATATATTTACACTTTTTGCCTATCCAGCACCAGTTTCAAAGTACAAGTGTTTGAAGAAAAAAGTCCCATAAGAAGATTAAAATTTTTGGAAAACGCCCTGTATATTTAAGTTTTCAAAACTGAATAAATCTTAACTTGGAATCTCTTACATGTTTTATTTACCACAATTGCATGTGTGTTAAATTTTTTCTGAACATTTATTAATTTACTTAATTTCGTAGAAATGTGATTTCCATTTTTATGCAGATTATATTTATTGCATTATAAACTGGACTGTGTGTATGAGATAGTTTTATGACCTCGTTCTCCCTTTCCACCCATTACATTGTTAATAATCATTCACATTTCGCAATCACTCGCACATTAAATTTTTACTAACAATTTATGTATTGTCGATTACAAACAGAAAATAGTTGTCAATAAATTTAATAGTTATGGTATTATCCATTCCATTATTATATAATGAAATATTGGCGGAGGGTGATTATTTATCATTCAATCTATTATAGTTATTCTTTAAAGTAAGCTGTCAGATTTTTTCTAACAGTGCAGGCTATTTTAGCTTTATAGATTTCTGTAATTGATAAATGTAGAACACAAACTAGATTACCACTTAAATTAAAATAGTCAACAATTTATAAGCTCTGCAACAATTAATCGTAATAAAATCTAATTTATCTTATATTGAAACTAAATAAAATAAATTGCTTTCAAAAGATAGAAGTATGTTTATAGTATTATCTAACAATTAAATTTGTTCTAATTTACCTTAACAGTAAAAATAAATATTACCTTATAATTATCATAGAATAAATATCCAAATTTCTATTTATACCTTAAATTATATATCAAAAGAATAGTAAAGTATCATATAACTAGAATAATAATTATAAAAAACTTTTTTTTATTAACAAATCATTCTAATTAAAAATCAAATTAAATGGATAGCATAATTGTATTTTTAATCTACACAATATTTAATAGTTTATTTTAGAAATTGTTAAATAATTAGGCATTATATAAAATGTGCATGATTATTTTAATTAAGTATAAAACAAGACAGTATATTACATAATTTTTAGTAATGCATTATTTTCTAAAAGGTTATAATAAATTATTCTATTTTATATTTTCCAAATGTTTTCATGCCCATTTCATATAATGCTTAAGCACTTCACAAATTTACTAAGCTAACATACATAATTAATAAAAAAACATATACAACTGTACTCAGTAAAAAAATAAATATCACCTTTGCTAGTTAATAACTTTTAGTTGAAATTATAAATGAATAAAAGAATTAACAATGAACAATATATGTTGAATATACACTTATGTATTTAACATAAATTGTAACATTGAAAAATATATAAAGCTAAAAGCTTTCCTGTTCCTATTTCATTATAACAAAAAATTTTTTGTTCAAAAATTGTTTTCGCCACACATATATAAAAAAAATCATTTTTATTATCAAATATTATCAATTCTATTTATTTTTCGTTCTTTTTTATTCACCTTTGTCTGTAATTAGCTTTAAATTTCAAGATGACCATATAAACATAATATGTTGCTTTCTGTTAAATATGATTTTATATGACACAAGACCTGAAAATAATTTATTTCTTATGTTAACTAAAATAACAAAGTCACAAGTTAAAATACAGATTTCCTTTTCATGCAATAAATATAGTTTCTTATACAAAAATCATAGTAATAATAAGCTTAAGATTTAATAATTTACAATTAAAAATGTTTTTAGTACAAATATTTTTTCATTTTAATTAATATATATTAAATATAATTTATTATTAAATTCAAAATTCAAAACATTTTTTATTAAATATATTTTTAAAATATTTAAATTTTAATTCTAAGAATTGAAAATTGAACATAAATTTAAACGATTAATCGATTAATTGAAATCGAAAAAAGGTCCACTTTTGAGGTATCACTCGAGGTGAACATCACTGTTAGCTTCAGTTTTGTTAAAAGCAACTAAAACGCTGGAAGTTAGCAGCCAAAATGGAAAAATCTCCTCCTACGTCATCGTTGTATAATATGATTGCAAAATTGTTAAACTATATCGATTTCTTATAACAATTATCGACTTTTTTGAATTTTTAATGCTGTCTTCAGCAATTAAATCAATTCTCAGATGCCATTTAGTCCTATTATCGGTTTTTGCTGTTCTGCTCTTTTCATGAATTTTATGCATTTATTTATACATAAATTGTAATTATTCAACATAAAAGAATAATAATTCATGAAGTGATGAAATGCGTGTTTAGAACACTTTGTGTATATAGTAATTTTAAATTTTTATTACGGAAAAATGTAATGGTGGAAAAGGAAGTATAAGTAGTAATCATGGTCAGTAGATGAATTAAGAAAAATATAATTTATCTTTTTCTTATCGTCGGATATTATAATACATTTTGAGAAGAAAATTATGTGAAAATGTTAATACTCAACGATTTGCATAAAACTTTTTTAGAATTTAATGTGTGGAAACGAAAACAGGAATTAAGTAAAATAGAACAGTGAACCGTGCAATGCAGTAAAGGAAAAAAAAAGAATGGAGCTGTTTATTTGTAATTTTGTTGGCCAAGTAAAAAATAAAATACACAGACGTCGTATTTATCGTAGAAAGAAGCTTTATAGGATTGGTGAGTTATATATAATCTGTATTGTTAATAACTAAAAGATTTAGTAAAATGAAAAGAGTGCTTTTGATATATAATTAATAGATTGTACTGCACAATTATAAATAGGTGTAATGTGTGTCGAGACCATATCATAGTAGTAATTGTGGATGGAAAAGTTTTTATTGAAAATTTTGCAACACTGGATTTGTAAAAAATAGTTAAGCTGTATACCAATGAACACGGAAGAAAAAAGGAAATATGTGGTAACCATTACATAGTTTTCAATAGGATATTCACATTAACATTTACACCTTTCAAATATTTATTATAAGTATATATATATATATTCCGGAAATGAAAGATTGCAATAACTAAAATTCATATGTTGATATTGTTTTGTAAAACTTCATTCGGCATATATTCATATGTGATGCAAAGTATTTATGATGAATATGGTATCTAATAAAACATAAACTTTTCAATATTTAAAAACCCACTGAACTTAACTAAAATTTTATTGTAAATCCTTTTTAAACAATATAATTGAGTCTAAAAACATATAAAAATAAATCTTGTTGAAATTAAATAGAATGGTATTTGTAAAAGTGTATTGGTTTTAAAAAATTAATATGGTGGATGGTGTAACAATTTCTGAATATAGAAAATATTAAGAATATATTATTTAAGACAAATTTGAAATAAGCGAAAGTGGACATGTATTTAAATACTAAGGTGGAAAAAAATTATATAGATGTTAATTTATGTACATTTCATGTTTGTTTATTTGTTTTTATTGCTTTCGTTCACACATTTTATTCAGTTTTAAAAAATTAATATTTATTCATAGATGAAATTATAGGTGTTTCATGAAAATTTTATCTCAACTGCTCTTGTTTTTTAAGATGCAGGTTGCAACCAGTTTTTAACGCTTTGATTAAGAGAAACTGAAAAAAACATTCAAAGTATATTTTTAAAAAACGTTATTTTAAAATACTCAATAAAATTAATATATAAAACTATTAATAATTTTTGTATAATTAAGGAACAATTACAAAATATCCTATAAATGTAAACTTATGAATGTTTTGGAACAAAAGGGAGGGAATTTATTTTATAAAATACATTTAGATTCCTTTTTTATTTAAAAATTATGAAAAAGTTTATCATTAAAGTTAAATTAATATATAAAAAAACTATAAAAAAGTAATTCAGAATATATTATAAATCACTACCCTAAATGTAGAGGAATATATTTTGGTAACTTTCAACTTTGATTTTATTGTTAATTGATGAAATTATCTATTTCTATTTATTAACATAATATATATTTTATTTAGTAAATATGATTCAAAATATAATTTAAAGGCATTGTTTAATATATTTTTTTCTATTTATTTACATTTATGTTTCATTTGCAGATTTCATATGGTCTGACCACACTTATTTGGATCAACATATAAAATAAATTTTTGTGATTTGAATTGCTGTTGTTTATAGTTAAATTAGACATTATATTGTATGTTATTTTAATTTTAAGTCACAGTTGTAATTTACTATAACCCAAACATCTTACATTTGCTGAATGTGTGATTTATTGTGATTTATTTTTTCTACAGATTTTTACTAAAAGAATTATTTATGTACTGTAATTTACATTATTGTAACAACTGAAAGTATTATAAAAACTTTTTTACAATACATATTTTATTCACTTTTGAAAATTCTTATTCTTTGATTAATTTCATAGTGTAGATCTTTTAATTTTATTAAATTTCAGAATGTGTTATTTAAATTTATTTCATATTTTGTTAATAACTTTTATAAGTCTGCTATATTTTTTAATAGAAAACATGTGTGTACTACAAATCTCCAGTTTATTCATGTGATTCAACTGCGTATTATATATCTTTAAAACAAGGTCAATCAAGCATGATGCTCTGTGGGTTGAGGATTCTATATATTAAGTTTAAGATAATTTACATTTATATAAAATTAAATTCGAAAAAAAGAAATCTCTGATTTTTTGTACTGCAAAAGGGGAGAAACACTATTTTTGGTGCTTTTTTGAACTTTTTTCTAATTTTGAAAGTTTCAGTAAGAAAATGGAATATAGTTTCATTCTTAACAAGTAGCAATCTTCCCATCAATATTTCACATGCAAGGAATGGAAGGATATTTTTTTTTGAAAATTCAAGTTTAAGTGCCTGGAAGGCATAAATATAAAGCTGTAAGCTCGGCTATAGTTTTCTTATAAGGCAGGCTTTTATTGCATATATTTGAGATATGTTTTGGTTTCCCTAACTATTATATTTTAACTATTACTTAGGGGAACATCCTTTTTGTTTGTTTGTTGTTTTTTCTCCAAATAGAAGGGGTTTAAATTATTTTTTAGCCATAACTTTTTGGTTTTATGAAAAAACTTTTGCGCTTCATTTTATATTTTGAATTTCATTGAGTTTTTTGCTGTCTGGAATAATCAATTACCTTGAAATTGTAGATTGTCTAAAGAATATTTTAATTGTAATTTTTGATCTAACGTTTGTGAGGTATTGATTTTTATTTGATATTTTTATTGTTTCTGAACCATTTTATTAGGGTTCCAAAAACATCATATGTGTATAGAATTCTAAAAATTGAACAGTCTCAACAAAAATTATCTATTACAATTTTTAATACAATTATTACTGATATTCAAATTTATTGACATAAAACAAATTAATTGTTGGTGTGTTTTTAAAATTTTATAAACTATTTAAAACTAATTCTGATTACAATCTTTAAGAGCAAATTATATTTTATTTTGATCTAATAATTGAAATGTTACTACAAAATGTATAACTAACATCTCTGAATTAATTTTAGTAATAATTTCTTTCAAATTTATTTCACAAATATAAATAAATCTTAGCCATATTGGGAATGTTTAGTATGATATATAAAAATCATCTGAATTTTCACCTGTCTATTTATTATGAATATGATAAATAGGAAGAAAACACTGGTCTAAACGAAAAAGTTGTGATTTATATTTTTCTTCACAATGATGTCCCTGTAACAGAATGGCCATTTTCAATTCACTACAGAATAATTTACTTGCTGACTTTGGAGTTTTAGTTTTGGAGGTTAAAATAAAAAAAAAATTCCAAGGGGTTGCTACTGAATTCAACTTACAACAAAGCATGCATAATGAATTGAACGATTATTACAGAACATGAATAAAAAAAATTCCTGTAATTCAGATACTGACCAGTGAATTTTTACTTCCTTCAAACTCAAATTAATTCTTGAGCAGATGAGTAAATAAAAAAACAATCTAAAATAATTGAACATTTGAAGGATGGGGAGGTAATATTTAATAACAGATTTAATCTAAATATAAATATCTAAAATTTTTTTGTACACTGTTTTAAGTAATAACTGTAAAACTTCATGCAATGTATTGTAAGACATTATTCCTTAAATAAGAAGTTGTCAGATTGACAATAACTACTCTAATTTGTTCCATTAGTGTTCTGAACAATGATCCTAAATATTTACAATCCTTTAATTATTTTGAATCGAAACACACTTAAATTTTGGTAATCAATGTGTAAGAAATGAATCTTAAAGTGAAGAAACTAGCACACAAATTAATATAAATAAAATTATGCCATTGCTTTTTTTTTTTTTAATGGACAATTTGTGCAGTTTGCCTAACAGATACTTAAATAAATGTTACGAAAATGGAACTCAGAAATAAGAGAAAAGTAAATAAAATGTTAAAAGTTAAATCTTTTTTTTTATTTCACAGTCTATTTTTTGATAGAAAATGTTAATTACTTTCATGTATTTATTTTGCAAAGCTATATATCTTCATTGGGTATAATTTGATTTTAAAATATCGATTTATAGTGTAAAATAAGAAATCTGCAATTAAGACTCATTCCATTTCATATATTAGTCCCTACACAAAGTTAAAACAAGACTTTCTGATGTATGTCCTCTGTTCTGCATTTTCTTAAGCAAAATAATTGTTCTCAGTCCTTGAAATCATTTATAATAATGTGTAGGAATTCATTTTTATATAATGGTTAATCTTTTTATAGTATAAAATGCCCATGTATTATGTGCAATTATAAATTCTATCTGTTACATACACATATGATTAGAGAAAAAAAAAAAAATTGTTTGATATATTGCCTCAAAAATTTGGTGTTACAGTGAACAGTTACAGTGAATAATAGCAGCATGCAGGTTATAGAAATGAGTATTGCTGTAAGTGGAAGAAATGCATAATTTTTATGCAATATTGCAACCAAAATTTGTTATTCATGTAATGAATTATGGCTTATAATGATAGCTGAATATATAGTTTTAAAAGTTTTTATAGATGAATTTAACTAACATTGTCACTCGATATGTTTTTTTCTTAAAAAATAAAAAAGATGACAAAAGACTGCTACTAGTATCAAATAAGTTACTAGTCAGTTTTTGTTGAAATATAGTCAGCCATATTAATATTTCGTCACAGCATTGTGAAATAAATTAACGCACCAAACTTTTTTAATGGAATAACACAAAGAAAACCCGCCTAAATATATACATGCAAAAAAAAATCATAAACGAAAAAGTACCACAGCTCTGGTAACAGCAAACACAAAAAGTTAAAATTGGTGTGCCACAATAATATTTAGTCAATGACGGACCAACGCATGAGCAGCAGTCCTGGGTTTTCCCCAACATGAGAAATTACATTAATGTAGGGAGGGCAGTACATTGCCTGCATATCAGTCATTAATAAATATTAAGTTGCAGTTACTATGCAAATAATGTAAGTACAGTTGTAGTGGAAAAAGTGTTGTGTGAGATCAAAAAAAGCTCAATTGAGACTTGTGAATTTGTAATTTTTCATAACAAAAAATAATGTACTGGACAGTGAGATAAGTTGATTACTAAATATATTTGTGAATCACTGTAAATGTAATTTTTCGGCAGTATCAAAAGGAAGTTGAATCCATTTCATTCTGCAAAAAAAGAAGCCGAAAAAAATGGGCGCTCTTGATGTATAGTTTATTAAGCGACTAGTATCAACAGATAGAAAAGTAAGTGTTCAGAAATTAGTAACAGCCTTACACGAATACTGGATAAATGGTTTCAGGTGGCTGACAGTATATGGAATCTTTCTTCTCTTAAAAATCAATAAATTTTTTTATTAGATTAACTTAGATTGTTATATCTTTCTTACTATTATAATAAAATACATGAATAGACTGATTCAATTCCAGACTAAATTTGCATTTCATATTAAGTAATTTCACCTATATTATTATTTTTTATTTTATATATACATATATGGCTAGTATGAAGGTCATAAACATATTTTATTTCTATTCCATCATTAAGGCGAATTTTTAGCATGAATCAGTAAGTTTGTTCTGTAAAAAATATTTTTGCAATATTTATAAATGTAAGATAATTATTCATTAAAGAGAAAAACTTATATTACTTTATGTTAAGAAAATGGGAAGTCCATTAAAAGTTAACAAAATAGTTTAGTGTTTTTCATACAACAATTTTAAAATTGAAAAGGAAAAGTAAAACAGAATAAAGGAAAAATGGTTGAAGTAAATGTACTAAATTTAAAAAAAATTTGACATGGTTTAAATTTCAATAAAACATTAATGTTCATATTAGTGAACCAAATTTTATAGAACAAACCAACAAATTTGCTGAAAAACTTAGTGTACATAATTTTTAGTATCCATCTTCATAAATACAGCAGTTTTGTGATTGCCATTGTACTGCATCTTCAAAAACCGTTGCAGAAGCACTTAATTTTTTGAATGAAATTTTAGAAAACTCATTAGTGTTCGGGCTCAGTTTATTTTGAAATGTTATGCAGAAACAATTCAGTCTTAGAAACAAAATAATAATTCAGTAGATTATAATTATTTCTTGTTGTACAAAACTTTTATTTATCTCTACATAGTTTTCTTTTTAAAAATAATATAACATTACTGAATTTGATATTTTACATTAAATATAAATTCATTACATGTTTAAAAATTACTTGTAAAATTTTTATTCGGCATAATAAAATTATTACTTCACTTTTTTATTTTATATAATTCCTTTTTCTACCTAAAACATTTGGTATTGAAAATAGTTTATTATGTATATTTCGGGGTATTTTTCATTTAGTATTATTTTATTAAGTTATGTCATTTTCAGTCTTACTACTTTAAGTAATTCATAATATATTTAATTGAAATCAATGCTTTTAAAAAATTTACACAGTATTGAGGAACTTATGTTCAAAATTATCCAATAATATAGATACATAATTTTCTTTAAAAATTTCATTTCATTTTCTATTCCCATTTAATAGATAATTTTTCTAAATAGTACTGCATAAAATAAAATCCCGCATTATAGTTTCATTATACAATAAATAATATATTTTTTAAATTTATTCTACACATTACTGTTAATTATTTTAAAATGTTTTACAGTGTACGAAAATCCATATACATATTCAAAAAACTAAAATTTATTTTATGGATTAATATTTTGCCGTCAGCTTTTATGTTTTTTAAAAACAAAATCAATTTAAAACATTTATTTGATTACCAATTTTATTGCATCTAATAACTGTTAAAAACATTAAATTGTATATATATATATATATATATATATATATATATATATATACACATACATATATAAAAATAATTAGTAAATATAAAATATTAATTACTAATTGTAAAAATAATATTTTTTATTACATTTTAAGTATTTTTTAAATATTTAACACTTATTATGATGAAAAAAAACTAATTTTTTGTAAATTTTCATTAAAAGCCTATAAAATTTAGGAATATTATCAAATAATGACGTAAGAGGTTTTTCTTTCATTTCGGCTGCTCACTTCCATCGTTTTAGACGATTGTAGTTTTGTTTATTCTTGGGAAAGCTAACTGTTATATATACCTCCGAGTGATAACAATCGTCTAAAACGATGGAAGTGAGCAGCCGAAATGAAAGAAATACCTCTTACGTCATTATTTGATAATATTCTTAAATTTTATAGGCTTTTAATGTGAATTTACACAAATTAGCTTTTTTTCATCATAATTAATGTTAAATATTTAAAGAAATACTTAAAATATAATAAAAAATATTATTTTTATATTTACTAATTATTTATATATATATATATATATATAATTTAATTTATTTAACAGTTATTAGATGCAATAAAATTGTTAATGAAATATATATATTTTAAATTGCTTTCGTTTTTAAAAAACATAAAAACTGACGGCAAAATATTAATTCATAAAAATAAATTTTAGTTTTTTAAATATGTATAAAAAATTTAAGAATGATAAACAGTAATACGAAGAACGAATTTGAAAAATATATTGTTTATTGTATAACAAAATTATAATACGGGATTTTATTTTATGCAAAACTATTGAGAAAAATTATGTGTTAAATGAGAATAGAACTTTAATTGAAATATTTAAAGAAAATTATATATCTGTATTATTGGATAATTTTCAATATAAATTCCCCAATACTGTGTAAATTTCTTAAAAACATTGATTTCAGTTAAATATATTATGAATGACTTAAAGCAGTAAGATTAAAAATCACATAACTTAATAAAATAATACTAAATGAAAAATAACCCAGAATATACATAATAAACAGTTTTCAATAGCAAATATTATAAGTAGAGAAAGTAAATGTATGAAATAAAAAAGTAGAGTTATAATTTTGTTATGCCGAATACAAATTTTACAAATGATTTTTATATGTGTAAATAATTTGTATGCAATGTAAAATATCAAATTCAATTATGTTATATTATTTTTAAGTAGAAAACTAAGTAGAGATAAATAAAAGTTTTTAAATGGTTCAATCATTATGCCTAAAATTAAATAAAATGCATGTTTAATTTGAAAATTTACTGTTACTGAACGATTACTGTGATATATACTTTTATAAAATATATACAGAATAAGTTTTAACTCGTTAAACTAATAATTTAATTTCAGTGATAGATGTATGGAAGGAGTGAGTTGTAATCTCAAAATTTTATAAACATTTTTTTCTAGGACTGAATTGTTTGTGCATAACATTTCAAAACAAATTAAGGTCGAACACTAATCAATTTTTTAAAATTTCATTTGGAATATTATTTGCCTGCAGTGGTTTTTGAAGAAGCAATACAATAGAAATTAAAGAACTGCTGTATTCATGAAGATGAACACTAAAAATTATATACATATACTTGGTTTTTCAGCAAATTTGTTGGTTTCTTCTGTAAAATTTGGTTCAATAGTATGAACACTAATGCTTTAATGAAATTAAAACCATGTAAAATTGTTTTTAAAATTCAGTACATTTACTTCAACCAGTTTTCCTTTATTCTGTTTTACATTTTCTTTTCAGTTGTTTTTTTTTTAATTTTAAAATTTTGGTATGAGGAACGTTAAACTATTTTATTCAATTTTAATGAACTTCTCATTTTCTAAACATAAAGTAACAGAAGTTTTTTTCTGTAACGAGTAGTATCTTACATTTATGCATATCGCAAAAATATGTTTTATTGAATAAACTTGCTGATAAAACATATTAAACAAAATCCGTCTTAATGATGGAGTCGAAATAAAATATGCTAATGAACTTCGCACTTGTATACATAAAACAAAAAAATACCAATAAAGTGGAAATTACTTAATATGAAATGTAAATTTAGTCTGAAATCGAATTAGTCTATTTATAATTGTATTTTATTATAATAGTAAAAAAGCTGTAATAATCAAAGTTAATCGAATATAAAAATTTAATGATTTTTATAAAAAAAGGTTCTATACTGTCATGATCCTATTATGCATAGGCGTCGCTAGTGGGGGGGGGGCAGTTGCTCCCCCCTGGAGCCTTGAAACTTTTTAATCAACTGGCCATAATGATTCATAGGCGCGTACTTGCGGGAAAATTTGGAAGAGTTTTATAATAAAGAATAATTTGCCAGAAACTCACAAAAATTATGTTTTAATTAGGATTTTATTCTTGTAGCCTTTACAACTTATAAATTTCATTTTTCCTATAGCTCATATCTTCGTTCTATCATCTTGCCTCCCCCTGGCGGCTGGTGACGCCCTTGCTACTATGGTATAACATAAATAAAATTCTGGTTTTTCCTTTTGGAATTCTGGCTTAACTATGCTGTGAGAAATGAAAAACGTGAACACAATTGTATATTTTTATCTTATTTTTAGATCTGTACATGGCATAGTCTCGAAACAAGTAAAGTAACGTAATTCATTTTGAATGGTTTGAATGATTGAGAAGTTGGAATCTTATTTCAATGCCGTACCAACACTATCAAGATATTTAACGTAAATAAACAAAGGTTAGGCATAAAGATACTGCCCGGCTATAAGCGACGTCATTTTTCAAAATTACGCATATGATAAGAATAAATGTGAGTGTGCGCGATGAAGTGTCAGTGCGACTGGTCGGGCAATACTGACGGCTGATTTACTACTGGGGTTTTAGCGACACTTTCGGTTCGTCGGCGATTAAATCATTTTTAGTTACACGGTTACCGTTGATATTGCGATTGCGTGGTCGGCGAGCTCATAACACTCGAATTAAATTTATTGCCCGTCGTCATAGTAATTAATACGAGTCGAAGAATTTTTGTAAATATTTATTTTTTTTGTTTGTTGTTGCTTATCCTTGTTTTACGCTCTGATCATCTGATCTTAGTTCCAAAATACTTTCGTTGCCGAGTAACTACAGTTGTCTAATTGTGTGAATATATACATTTTATTTGATTAACAATTGAATTTATTCGTGTCAATTACGCAAGCCTCCAGGCGAGGTTGATAATTTGAAAGGATATGGCGGTCCGAGCCGCCGTGAGATAGCTTTTTTAGCTTGAATAATTTTTCCGTCTTTTTTTTTCTTGTTAAAGCCGTAACACTGGAATAGTGTGGAGAAGCCGCATTTACGAACTATGAGGAATGAGAACACGATAATATACAGTCAGGCACATTATTATTCGGCCACGGCGTTGTGGTATAAATGAACGCACCAACAGATGGATATAAAACTTCATTAATGACACAAAGAAAAATCCTTAAAATACATGTATTAAAAACATTACTCATAAAACTTTATTTTTATCCGATGCGTTCATTTGTTCTATAACGTCGTGATCGAATATTAATATCGTTGACTATATTTCACCAAAATCTGACTGGTGACTTGTTGTTTAGTACTGGTATGAGTTGTCATCATTTTCCTTTTTAAGAAAAAAAAAGATCAAATGACGATTTTAGTTAAATTCATTTATAAAAGCTTTTAAAACTACATTTTTAGCCATGTCATTATAAGCCATAATTTATTACTTTAATAATAAATTTTGGTTGCAATATTGGATAAAAATTAACCTATAGTTTTATGTACTTCTTCCACTTACAGCAATTTTCGTTTCTATGACCTGTTCGACACTATTATTTACTATAACTGTTTTTCACTGTAATGCCAAATTTTTGAGGCAATATATGAAACAAATTTTTTTTCTCTGATTATATGTATATGTAACAAATAGAATTTATGACCGTACACAATACATGGACATTTTATATTATAGAAATATTAACCATTATATAAAAATTAATTCCTACGTTATTATGAACTATTTAAAGGACTAAGAACACTTGTTTTACTTAAGAAAATGCAGAATAGTAAACATATATCTAAGTCTTAATTGCAGATTTCTTATTTTACTCTATAAATCGCTACTTTAAAATCAAATTATACCCGATGAAGGTATATAGCTTTGCAAAATAAATACATGAAAGTAATCAACATTTTTCATTAAAAAATAATTACAAAAAAAAATTAAACTTTTAACATTTTATTTAAGTTTTCTATTGTTTCCAAGTTCCATTTTCGTAACATTTTTTAAAGCATCTGTTAGGCAAACTGCACAAATTGTCCATTAAACAAAAAAAAAAAAATGGCGTAATTTTGTTTATATTAATTTGTGCTACTTTCTTTACTTTACGATTCATTTCTTACGCAATGATTACCAAAATTTAAGTGTGGTCCGATTCAAAATAATGAAAGGATTGCAAATATTAAGATCATTGTTCAGACTATTAATGGAACAAATTGGAGTAATGTTAATCTGACAAATTCCTATTTAAGGGAGACAATAATCTCTTACAATACATTGTATCGTTTTATAGTTATTACTGAAAACAGTATACAAAAAAATTTCAAATATTTATATTTAGATTAAATCTATGATTAAATATTACTTCCTCAATTATTTTAAATTGTCTTTTTATTTACTCATCTGTTCAGGAATTAATTTGAATTTGAAGGAAGTAAATATTCACTGCTCGGCATTTGAATTACAGAAATTTTATTTATTTATGTTCTGTAATAATCGTTTAATTCATCATGCATGCTTTCTTGTAGGTTGAATTCAGTAGTAACCCCTAGAAAAACTGTTTTATTTTAATGTCTAAAACTACAACTTCAAAGTCAGCTGGTAAATTATTCTACAGCGAATTGAAAATGGCCATTCTGTTATAGGGATATCGTTGTGAAGAGAAATATAAACCACAATTTTTTACTTTAGATCAGTGTCTTTTTCCTATTTATTATGTTTATAATAAAGACATGAAAATTCAGATGATTTTAATCTACTATAACAAAAACATGATTATTAAATGTTAAGAATTATTTAAAATGTTCAAGATAGTTCTTACAGTATAATATATCCCATTTATCGTTTGTTTTTTGATTATAATTTTATATATTATTCCCAATACGGTTAAGATTTATTTCCATTCCTGAAATAAATTTAAAAGAAATTATTACTAAAATTAATTCAAAGGTGTTAGTTTTACATTTGGTAGTAACATTTCACCTATGAGATCTAAATAAAAAATGATTTGCTCTTAAAGATTGTAACCAGAATTAGTTTCAAATAGTTTATTAAATTTTAAAAATACACAAATAATTAATTTGTTTTGTGTTAATAAATTCGAATATTAGTAATAATTGTATTAAAAATTGTTATAAACATTTCGGTTGAGACTGTTAAATTATTTTTAGAATTCTGTACACATAATGTCTGGAATCCTAATAAGATGGTTCAGAAGCAACAAAAATATCAAATAAAAATCAATACCTCACAAACAGTTTGACTTGTAAACTTCAAAATCGAATCAAAAATTACAATTAAACTTCTCTTTAAGACAATATATTATTTCAAGGTAGTCGATTACTCCGGGTAGCATAAAACTGAAAAAATCTCCAAGAACTTACATGGAATTTAGAACGACCTATAACCCTTCAAAAGTGAAATTCAAAATATAAAACAAAACGCAAAAGGTTTTTCATAAAACCAAAAAGTTATGGTTAAAAATAATTTAAACCCTTCCTTTTGGGGCAAAAAGAACAACAACAAAAAAAGGATGTTCACATAAGTAATAGCTCAAATAAAAAAGTTGGGAAAACCAAAACATATTTCAAATATATGAATAAAAAATTGCCTTATAAGAAAACTATATCCGAGCTTACAGGTTTATTTTAGGCCCTCCAGGTGTCTAAACTTGAAATTTTTGAAAAAAATATTCCCCCCCAGCATGATATATTGATAAGAAGTTCACTATTTGTTAAGAACGAAACCATATTCTGTTTTCTTATTGAAATTTTCAAAATCGGAAAAAAGTTTAAAAAAGCGCCAGATATAGCGCGTTTCTCCCTCTTTGCGACACAAAAAATCAGATTTCTTTGTTTTGAATTTAACATTATGTAAATGTAAATCATAGTTATCTTTAACTTAATATACAGAATCCTCAGCCCATGAAACATCATACTTGATTGATTTACTTTAAAGATATATAATACACAGTTGAATTACATGAATAAACTGGAGATTTGTAGTACACGCACCTTTTCTACTAAGAAATACAGTAGACAAAAAATTATTAACAAAATATAGAATAAATGTAAAAAACAAATTCTGAAATTAAATACAATTAAATGATCTACACTGTAAAATCAATGGAATAATAAGATTTTCAAAAGTGAATAAAATATGTTTGTTGTAAAAAAGTTTTAAAATACTTAGTTGTTACAATAGTATATAAATTACAATACATAAATAATTCTTTTAGTATAAATCTGTAGAAAAAATAAATCACAATAAATTACATATTTAGAAAACGTGAGATTTTTGAGTTACAGTCAGTTACAACAGTGACTTAAAATTAAAATAAAATACATATATGTCTAATTTAATAATAAACAGAAGCAATTCACATCACAAATGGACTCAAACAGCTGTGTGGCGGGCCATACGAAATCTGCAAATAAAACATAAATATAAATAAATAAAAAAAAATTAAACAATGTACCTCAAATTATATTTTGAATCTAGATTTGTAGTTATCATACTAAAGGTGAATAAATAAACGTTTATTCTTAATTTTTTATAAGCAATTTATATTGAAACAAATCCTTCTCTTCTGGATTCTCAATGCCGGTTAATGGAAGTTTTCTTTTCCCACGATGTTTTTTTGGGTCCCTAATTCCAGACTTTGAAAATACGGAGTCCCGGACTTACTGACTAACCCATAACATGAATAGGTTAAGGATGAGCATTAGGCTTTTATTTAGATTTAAACAAAAAAAGATATAAAAACGAAAACTCCTTAATCACCACTGCGAGGACGCGACACACCTCCCAGAGGCGTGTCACCCGAACACAGCCAAGTGTTATCAACGGTCACAGATGACCAAATCAACGTACACGAACGATAACTATCGGCGACTTTTCTAGACAGATCGGCCTAATAATCACTTATAAACTAACGGTATATTATCGAAATCATTACAAAATGTATGTGGAAAATTTTTTACTTGTTCTTTTTTTCTTTAAATATGTTTATGGTGGCAGGATTGGTCAGCTTTAATTCAATGAAATTTACAAAATTCTTCCTTCTACATTTGCTGTCCAGAGGCACCACGTGGAGGTTCCTGCCTTGCCCCCTCAGGCTTTTTTGGCAAACGCATGTAGTAACCAGGCCGTAAGTAATAAAGAACATGTAACCTGGTAAAAATAATAATTTACAGAAAATTAATTAAATAAAATAAAAAAATAAAAATATTGTAAACACTTCTTTATCATGCAGTATAAGAATAACGACATACATGAGATTTATTCGATAATAGAACATCAGATCCCTGTTCGGATTCTCAGCATGCTTCACTACTAAGGGAAGGCTTTCTTGCTAGCCTACAACTAATACAAAAAAATATCTTATTAAAATAATTTAAAAAAAGGCGATTTAAATAAAACAAAAATTTTTATTTTAAACACCCCTGTATTACATAATGTAGGAATTTAATACCTGAGATTTATTCCATAATAGAGCTTCTATTCCCTGTTCGGATTCTCAGCATGCTTCACTACTAAGGGATTATTTTCTTGTTAGCCTATAATAATAATAATAAATGTAATCTAGTTTAAAAAAAAATTACACAGAAATTAATTAAATAAAACAAAGAGGTTCATCGTAAAAAATTATACTAAATAATAATTACATACATGGACTGAATTTTATAATGGATCTTCAGATCTCTCATTGGGTTTTTTTGACAACTCCAACATAATCATTGCAAATAATCTATGAAGATAGCACCAGAATTGTTGCACACCGATTTTAGGAATAATTTCTTATTCCAAGGACACAGCGATGCCCTTGCTTAATCCAAAGATTAAGGTGTTTGCTTATACCGGCGCACACTCGGTCCCCGCCTGCAAGAGTGCAGGTTTGGGAATTTCCCATCATTGGGTTTAATGACTGTACGGCATTTCATAAACCCTCCGTTCATTTATTTAAAACTGGATCAAATGCAGGATAAAACCTAAAAATAGAAAGGTTTTCATGAAACCTACTTATTAAAATTAATAATTAGTATTTTTTAATAATTGTTATAGGAAAAGTACGTCATAGTTTAAAAAAATTACCTTTATTATTGATCTGTTAGTGCCATATATATCTTCCTTCTGTATGTGTGTACATCAACAAATTCTGTAACTGATCTGCCTTTTAAAATCTGGTCTATATACCAGCACACATATACTCCACAGCTGTTATTATCAGATTGTGTGCTGCAATCTCCATAAGTCAAATTCCAGTCCACATCGCCACTTACAGAGGATAATGCGTTTTGCCAGGATTTTAAGTAATATTGGGTATGTTTGTTTACATTTTCCAATTGATTTTCATGTCCTTTCTTGTTCATTGAGTCAAGTATATGTATTTCCTTATCTGTTGGTGTTACAACTAATAAAAGCCAATGATCGTTAGTTGGATTACTGGGAATGAATGCTATTTCAGCAAGAAGGACATTTGTAATTTGATTTCTTACAATTTCTGGTGCTCGTGATATTAATTGTGTAAAATCGCTATGTACAACATAGCCTTTATTAGCCTGGTTACATAATGTACGGGCATATTCATCTATAATACAATCATAAAGCCACCCGGGATTGAAACCTCGATCTATTAACTGTATTTGGCTCTTTTCTTTGTTGTTTAATTTTGGTTCCAGAGACTGCAAATGGTATGTTTTTATAATATTGTTTGCAGAACTAATTACAACTTTATTCAGCTCCACTTTTTTAATTATTTCTTTGGAAAATCTGTCTTTAGCCAAATAACAGTGATCGTGTTGAATTAGGGAGATACTAGGAAGTGTAGTCATAAGCCTTTCTTTAGTTATTTTTGATTCATTTTTATCAAATACTTCCTTTGTTACTTTCTTTTTTGTATACTCCCATCTATGTTGGTGCTCAACTTTTTTATTATGTGGTGTGCAACTTTTGGGCAATTTCTGATCATTACTATCATTGCTAGTTTTTGATAAAATTTGCAACACATTTTGTAAATATTGCTTGCATTTTGCCAATTCATGATCAGTAAAAGATGCATTTTTATTTTGAGTTATTTTTTGGATAGCAACAGCCATTTCATGTATTTCTGATATACTGCTGCTATTTTTATTACTCTCTAGTGCTGTCTTCAATTTTTTTATGGCAGATACATCTTCTTCATATACTTCTGTACTGTCATCTTCTAATACACAATGAATGCACACTGCATGTATATGTTTGCAAAGTCCATTTTTATATTCATAGTAGAAGCAGTTACAGACAAACATATGGCGACACACTTTACATGCAGTGCATTGCAATTTACATTGGTTACATGTTCTATTTATTTGTTTTACTGAATACTTTGAATTTACAATCCAATTTTGAATTTCATTATTCCAAACTATACCATTTTTAGGAATTTCTAGCCCTTTTTTATGGCATCGATGTACTTCATGTATGCGGTATGTACCTTTCCTTCTAATATCTGTTATATTTTTTTCCAATACTTTATCCGCGACCTGTTTTATTAAGGCTTCTATTAATGTATCTAGCCTTCGATTTCGTTTTCCGTGTAAATATATATATTTTAAGTGGCGATGGAAGGACTCCAAAAACATATTTGTATTTATTCCAGCGGATTTTCTATAGTAATGTGCCCACATCTCAATGCGATTAGCATAATAATTACTGAAATATTCCTTAAAATTTAATAATCCCGGATGGTCATTCATATTATTTACAAAATTTCTCATCATAATGAAGAAATTGTTTTGATCGTTTTCTTGTTGTAAAGCACACAGCTGTTTTAATATATCTCCACGAAGTTCTTTATTTGGTATTTTATTAGCATTTTTTTTCCAACAACGCAGAACATGCCAAATGCACAGTAAACGTTTTTTTACCTCTCCCATTTCCTGTTTCCAACTATCGTAATAGGTTTTATCGTCATCAGACATAAAAACTTCTGGTTTCAATATGCCAACCTTTTCTTTTATTACATTGAAAAATACCTTCATCACAGCTTGCGTAACTGAGGTACTAATGCAGAAGGCACCTGCAATACCTTCCTCATACTCATTTGTTACCATCAGTGTAGTGACAAGAAAACCATATGCATTCGTGCTAAAAGTTGTGTCAATGCAGATTTTTTTGTTACTATATTGCTTCAAAATATCCCTCTGCATTGCAGTACTGAGCACCAACATAAATTCATTATTATTTAAAAGTGGGTGTTGAGTACCCTTATTTTTAAATAGTAATACTGGGTTGTCATCTTTTTTTTCATTGTCTTTCACCCACAAAGCAACACTTGTGTAGTCATCATCATGTAATCTATTTTTTACTGTTACATGATATTGACGCGCTACATTCCAAACATCTTGCCTATCAATAATGTGCCTACTTTTCAATTCATCATTATATTTCATGCGAATGTTTTCCACAATTTTTCTCACTGGTACTCCTAATTTCAGCTGATCTATAAGAAAAAAAAATTGCACATCCACACACACACACACACGCACACGTATTCATTAATTCATGTTATTTATATATTTTTAGTCACAGACATGTTTTACTTTATAAAAATTACAACCGGTGTATTTTAAAAGTGAGAACTATGGTTATGAAGCTACTTCCAAAATCATTGCAGTTATAATTTGTATAAAATAAATCATATCTTTGTAATTTGGAAATATGTACATAAGTCAACTGATTAAAATTATAATAAGTATTTAAGTTAAATATATAAAATAATTTATATATATAATCAGCTGTCACAATAGCTTAGGGGTATGCCACTGTACACTTTTTGAAAAACTTTTTTTTTTTTCATTAGCTTAAAATGTACTTTGAACATTTCTAAATATGAGGCAATATGTTGTTTACCTGGAAAAAATAATTTCCTTAAAATTTCGCGCTCATTCTTGAGCGCGGCAGGCTGCTCCAAAATGCATACTCGCTGCGACTATCGCTTTATATAAATATTTGTTTAAAAGGTACTCTAATGTCGTGCTATTTGATTTATAACTTCCCTAATGCATCAACAAATATTGATAGAAGGTATTTATGTTAAGTTACAAACTGTTCAAATGAAAAGTAGGCCAGTAAAGCGTAAGTACATGTATAAGGCTAAACACATAGTGAAGCTGCGGTATAAGTAAACGAACAAAACAAAAAGGAATTTTTAGAATCCTGTCAACAGGAAAAATTGTAGATGTTGAAGTAAAGTCTAAGTACTATAAAGCTTGCGAACACTGTAAAAATAAATTAGAAACATTGTAGTATGAATCCTGGTATGAAGCACACTTTGGTGAATGTTTAGTGAACCACGAAGGTTCATCTGGTAAGATGGAGGTAGATGCTGTTGTCGAGATGTTTGAACGATCCGAAAATGCACAACCTACATCACTGATGGTAATAGCAAAACTTTTAAAGGCATAATGGATAAAAGGCCGTATAAAAATTTTAAAATAAACAAATATGAGTGCATTAATCATTTGCCAAATAGAATGGGTACTCGATTGAGAAAACTAAAAAAAACAATGAAAGGTCTCAGACGAAAAGGTAAATTAATTGGCACATTAATTGATCAGTTAGCAATTTATTATGGCTTGGCGATACATCAAAATCGGAACTCATTGGAAAATATGAAGAACCAAATTTGGGCTACCTTATTTCATAAAATATCAAGCAACAAAAATCCGCAACACAAGAAGTGCTCAGTCTTGTGTGCCTGGAAGAAGGCGCAAACAGTAGGTTCCTTGGATAACTTCCGTCATAAGGAGCCGCTTTCTAAGGAAGTTTTTGAAGTAATCAAACCGATTTATGAGGACCTGAGCCGAGATGATTTGCTAACCCATTGTTCGGGGGGGTACACACAAAATAGAAAACAAGTTTTAATTCTACGGTTTGGAATTTAGCTCCAAAATTTTATTCAAGCGGCAAAAAAGTCTTGAATATGGCGGCTGATATTGCTGTGTGCAATTTTAATGAAGGTCTGATGAATATTCTACAAATCATGCAAATTTTGCAGATAGATATTGGCCTTCAGACATACAATTTTTGCCTTGAAGCCAATATTAAACGGTCAAGCACGATCTACAACAGAGGCGGCAAAAGAGGCACACTCTACCAAAAAATCATCGAGAGAGAATGAAGAAAAATATTTAAATTTAGGACAGCTATATAGTCCGAGGATCAGGGGTTAATGGTAAAAATGTTTAAACAATCAAATTTTTATTTTTACATGTCTATAACACATTTTAAAACTTTAAACGCGTTTTTCTTAAAACTTAATTTTTCAAAACGGCACGCAGCATAACTCAAACAATTTTCATTCTTTTTGTTTGAAATTTTAACTATACCTTTAAAATAACATTTCAAAGAGAAATACAAACGGGATTTTTGAAAAGTTAATATGAACATTAGTTATTAACAAATAACTGCAATAGTTTTTGGTTGAAAATTAAACTTTTTAAACAAATACTTATCAATCATATAAAAATCAATATTTTCTAAATCCCGTATGTATTTCTCCAGCTATTAGCATATTGATGAAGTAAAATTTTTAAAATTTTCCTCACATTAAAGTTTGCAATTGCTACAGTGCGTCTCAAAATCAACATGCCTTACAAGAATGGCTCGGTATTCGAAATTTTGCAATATTTTTTGACAAAATTTTTTTGTTAAATACTTAAATATATGCTTAATCACTACCTTGAATATTAATTTTCTATTTCCTTTTCATCCATCAAAAAAGAATATGCTCAAAAACGCTTTTTTTTTAGGCTGCTACAGTGATGTTACCCCTTAAGATAGTATTTATGATTGATACCATAAATACCTTTGATGTACGTTATTCAAAAGAATACAGTGCAAATATATTTAATATAATGCATTATTACAACATTTACCGTCAACACATGCATCAACATCAAGTAGTACTAAACTGTGAAAATTTGTATGAATTGCACATTAAAAGCAGAACAGTTAAAGATTATCCTAATTCTAACAAGTACAATTATATTATCTGATGCGGCATTTGCAATTAACAATCCATTATTTGTAAACATTGTCAAGTTTGACTATATATTTAAATTTTTACCTAGTCACTATGCCACAGTAAGTCACATTCACCTTAAAAAACTATTTATGTATCACAATTTTTTTGTTTTTCATCTATTTTATCTTATTGTCTGTTAGTCCAGTCATTACAAATTTGTCTGAACCGAAAATATTATTTGTTTTCAATCAGTTATTGTATAAATGTAAATTGTAGTAATTCTCAATGTATGCTACACTATAGTTGACTGACCTCGTTTTTATTACTGCTCCATTTAAAGTCAACTACGGACACTGGGATATGATCCCTCTGAGTCCCCTCCAAGGAAATCTACATCTAAAAATACCGCAGAAATATATTTTATATATATTTTTAAAAAACGGAAAAGCCTAGTGTTCAAATTTAAATGAAAAAAGTAATTTCTGTCATTTTTACTTTTGGGAGTTTGAAATATGTCACAAAATCAAAACATATCAATAATTGAAATTCAACAGAATTACATTACTGGTACAAGGAAAGTGAAACTTGCAATTTATAAAATTTATATTAGTGACATCTGCAGGCGCTCAAGGAAAAATCAAAGTTACATTAGTATCTAACATTACAATGAATGTGTATCAGTTTTCTGTTGTTATTGCACAGTTATTATATCATGCTGTACTATATAGTGCAAATTAACCTTTTTATATATATTTTTACCCTGGTTAACTATGCATATTAATCTATACAGATGTAATTTTTGAAATTTTCAATGTATGGTAGCTAGATTCAAACAATGATTCATTTGAAAGACAAAATATTGCTGCCTAACTGACCATGCCACTTAATAATATGTCACAAAAATGACAAAAAATCAAATAAAATACAATAACTCATATGTATATAAATGCTGTGAAAAATGTATACATTACAAATTTCATACTTTCATTTTGAATTTAGTATTATTTGTGTAAACATCAGCTCTCTTTAACTTAAAACATAGAATCCCTCATGCATAAAACATCATGCTGACTAACTTTATTCTTAATATATAGACATGTACACAAAATTTGAATTACCAATTATTATTAATATAATCGTATACATTCAAGTCTTACAATTATATTTATCAATTAAACTTAACTAAAAATTTTCTTATTTCCCCATTTTTTATAGTTTACTTTTTTCCTCTTATATTCAAATACAAAATCTAATAATAACTTATAATTTTCCTTATTATATAGATACAGGTACAAAATTTTAATTAGTAATTATTCTTAACATAACACATACGCTTAAATTATTAACTTACAATCATATACTAAACATTACAAGTAATAATGTTTTTATTTTTTTTCTATTTCTCTTATTTTTGTTTCTTTTTTTCTATTTCTCTTATTTTTGTTTTTTTCTTCTTTCTATTCTTTCTTTTAACATTCTAAATACAAAGTTAACTTATAATTTCTTTTATTATAATACAAGCAATTATCCTTATTATAACCTTACACATTAGTCTTAAAGTTATATTTATATATTAGACCTAACAAACAATTTTTGCTCGTTATTTTGGCTTAACGATTTCAAATGTAAGGTAGCTATAACTTAATATTTATCAAAATAAGTGTTAATCTACATTTAAGACAGTAATAGTCTACTTATAATAATATGTATGTGCAAAATGGTGCAGACATACACTAACAGATCATACTGATATCATATTATCAGATGTGTTTATGATCAATCTGTGTATGTTGGTCTAATGCACATACATATTTATATACTGCTTTGAATGCTGCCCATTTGGTACAACATGTATGAACAGTGTGTGTTTACACCATTTGAAGCTGGAACAATAAGACCTAAGACACATACACGCATAGATTATTTTATTATTGAAATAAATTCTTATGCTAAGAAATAAAGTTGAAGAATATTACTAATTATTTATATTACTTATTGTTACTAAATACAGTATATTATTCTTAGGAAGTTAATGCAAAATTATGTTAATAAATAATAACAATTTCATTGATTAATAATAAAGTCACAATTAAAGGTTAAAAGAGGATATTGCTTTACACTTAGGGTAGTGCTTTATGGGATAATCTGAATTAATGTTTTTATGAAAATTATTGTGGTTTTTCTATTTATTAATTCAACTTCATTGATAAAATTTTCATAATTTTTAAATAAAAAAGGAATGTAAATGTATTCCATAAAATATATTCCTTTTTGTTCCAAAATAATAAGTTTGCATTTATCGGATATTATAAATACAATTATTTTTTAATTATAAAAAAGTTATTAAATTTTATAAATAATTTTACTGAATATTTTAAAATAATTAAACTTTTTTTTAAACATATACTTTTAATATATCTTTGGTTCCTCTTAATCCATATTACTAACTGCTTACAAACCTGTATCTTAAAAAAAGAGTAGTTGTGAGATAAAACTTGCATGAATCACCTATTTATTCACCTATGAATACATATTAATTTTTTAAAAAAGAACAAAACGTGCAAACGAAAATGATAAAAACAACTTAATAAACATGAAACATACCTAAATTAACAACTATATAATTATTTTTCATCTTATTATTTAAAGTTTACCACATGTCCACTTCTATTTATTGCAAATTTATCTTAAATAATGCATTCTTAATATCCAGAAATTATTACTTCGCCCAATATTAATGATTTTTTAAATGTAATTAATTATTGTAATTTAAAATTACAAAAAAACATTTAAGACATGAAAATAAACAGTAATCATTCCAGGAAAACCACCTCAATTTATTTAAATATTAAAAAGCATTTAAAAAGGAGCATTTTCAATTAAATTCGAGTTAAGTTCAGAATGTCTTTAAATATTAAAAGATTTACATGTCTTATTAGATTCAGTATTTATCATAAATACTTTACATTACACATGAATTTATACTGAATGAAGGCTTACAAAAGAATTTTAACATATGAATTTCAGTTACTATAATCTTTCATTTGCAGAATATACGCATATATATATATATATATATATATATATATGTGTATATATGTATTTTAAAAATAATAAATGTTTGAAATTTTCCAATGCGAATTTCAATATTCTATAAAAAACTATATAATAGTTACCACAAATTTCGTTTTTTTCTTCTCCACTCATTGCTATATGGCTTAGCTCTTTTTTATGAAACCAGTGTGTTGTGACATTTTCAACAAAGTATTTTCCATTTATAATTGTTACCGTCATATGGGCTGGGCACATCGCACCTATACAATTATGCAACATAATCTATTAATTATGTATCAAAAACATTTTTTTATTTTACTACATTTTTTATAGTTATTAATAAACAAACATTATATATATATATATATATATATATATGTGTATATTACCAATTCTGCAGAGACCTTTCTTACGAGGCATACAACGTCTTTGTATTTCAGTTCTTATTTGCCCAACATGATTACAAATAAACAGCTTTACAATTTTTTTTTTCCCTGTACTGACATGGCACAGCCTATACCGTTCTATTTTACTCGATTCCTGCTTCTGTTTCCATATATTAAATTCTAAAAGTTTCATGTAAATAGACGAATGTTAATATTTTTACATAATTTTTAATATCATTAAATTTATAAGAAATTTTATATTTATGATTGTGAACTATAACAATAATTTTACACAAAACATACTTCTCTGTTGACATTATATAATTAAAAAAGTGATATAACAGTACATTACTTTAATATATTCACTGAAATGTATATGATTTACCTTTTTCAGATGTAAATTCACACTTAACCATTTTAATATTATGTTTCTTTTGTAAATGTGTTGTGTAATTCCGACGAACAGAAAAAGATAAGTTACACATTCCACAATTCATCCACTGACCATGTTTATTCGTTTTATTTCCTTTTCCATCGTTACATTTTCTGGTAATAAAAATTTAGAATAAAATTACTATATACAAAAATTGTTCAAAACATGCATTTTGTAACTTGATGAATTATTACTTCTTTTACTTACTTGTGCATTCTATTCTTATGGCGTTTTAAATTATAATTCCTTGTAAAACTCTTACTGCAAATATCACATTTCAGGCTGAAAATATAATTATTTACATATAAATAAGAAAACAAACTCAGTCAACACAATAATTGCAATGACATTAATTTGTATATAATTGTCCAATTCTATCACAATAAATTACTATAATATGCAATACACATCTAAATTTGTTATCTACATTTAATCATTAAAAGAATCATTACATTCACTGCAATGTAAAAAAGTGTTCAGATTTGTTTATATTATTAATCAATCAAAAATAACTAGGTTATGTGTTAAAAAAATATATAATAAAATAACCTTTCCACTTTCTTATTATGAACAGTTCTGATATGACATTGTAGATTACGTTTGTAAAGAAATATAGCTTTGCATGTTCCACATTGATGACTTCGCTGGGTTTCCTTCAAATGTTCGCTATGTATGTGCTTCCGGATATCTTCTTTCCTTTGGAATGTATAACCACAATTGACACACTGATACCCATCTTTCCATATTCCTATATAAAGAATATTATAACAATAATGAAAATTTACTTCCTTACAGGAAAATGTTTAATTAAATAATTTTGACATTAAGGATTGATTCCATCACTTAAACATAATATATACTCGAAAACTACAAAATAAATTACAATAAAAATAGGGTTAAAATCGAGTAATCAGTTATTGTAATATAAATTTATTATTTTATACAAACCATGTATTGAATTTAAGTGCCTAGGTAAATTAGCGAGTTTGGTAAACGATTTACCGCAAATTTCACAAGTCGTCATTTTTATTTCAAATTTTACCTAAAACAAAACTGATAAACTTGTAATAAATTATTCAATTTAGAAATATCAATATGAAATATAATTAGATGAAAACAATTTTATAAGTAATACACTAATCGGATCAAAATTTCTAAACTGTACTACCTATACCTAAGAAAAGATAAAATGTTAATTTACAAAACAAATTATTTAAATAGTAATACTTAAAGTAACGTAATGAAATAAATTAACGTAATATAATGTTGAATATATATAAATTAGCGCTGGGCGATTACGAGATATACTAATGGAATCACTCGATTATGAACATATCTCGAGATATTTCGATTACTACTTTTGTTAACTACTAATTATTCGAACAAAAAAGCAACTAAAACGCTGGAAGTGAGCAGCCAAAATGGAAAAATCTCCTCCTACGTCATCGTTGTATAATATGATTGCAAAATTGTTAAACTATACAATCGTCTAAAACGCTGGATGTTGGGTGAAAAAATGGAAACAATTGGTCTTACGTCATTGTTTTTATAGGCTTTTAATGTGAATTACACAAATTAACTATTTTTCATCAAAATTAGTGTTAAATATTTAAAAAAAACTTAAAATATAATAAAAAATATTAGTTTTACAATTATTAATTAATATTTTATATTTACTAATTATTTTTATATATGTCTCTCTCTCTATATATATATATATATATAATTTAATTTATTTAACAATTATTAGGTACAATAAAATTGTTAATGAAATAAATATATTTTAAATTGCTTTTGTTTTTAAAAAACATAAAAACTGACGGCAAAATATTAATTCGTGAAAATAAATTTTAGTTTTTAAAATATGTATATGGATTTCCGCACACACACCGTAAGAAATTTAAAAATGATTAACAGTAATATGTAGAACAAATTTGAAAAATATATTGTTTATTGTATAATGAAATTATAAATCGAGATTTTATTTTATGCAGAACTATTTAGAAAAATTATCTATTGAATGGAAATAGAAATTTAATTGCAGTTTTTGAAGAAAATGATATATCTGTATTATTGGATAATTTTAAACATAAATTCCTCAATACTGAGTCAATTTTTTAAAAGCATTGATTTCAATTAGCAGTAAAATTGAAAATTACATAACTTAATAAAAACATTTGGAATTGAAAACTGTTTATTATGTATATTCTGGATTATTTTTCATTTAGTATTTTAAAAGAAAAAATAACCCAGAATTTACATAATAAACAGTTTTCAATTCCAAATGTTTTAAGTAGAGAAAGTACATGTATGAAATAAAAAAGTAGTCATAATTTTATTATGCCGAATACAAATTTTACAAATGATTTTTATATATGTAAATAATTTGTATGTAATGTAAAATATCAAATTCAATAGTTTTATATTATTTTTAAATAGGAAACTAAGTAGAGATAAATAAAAGTTTTTAAGTGGTTCATCATTATGCCTGAAATTAAATAAAGCGTATGTTTAATTTGAAAATTTACTGTTACTGAATGATTACTCTAATATAAACTTTTATGAAATATATACAGAACAAGTTTTAACTGATTAAAGTAATAATTGTATGGAAGGAGTGAGTTGGAATCTCAAAATTCTATAAACAACTTTTCTGACACTGAATTGTTTGTGCATAACATTTCAAAACAAATTGAGGTCGAACAATAATCAATTTTTTAAAATTTCATTCGGAATACCAATTGCTTTTGCAGTTGTTTTTGAAGAGGCAATACGGTGGCAATTAAAAAACTGCTGCATTTATGAAGATGAACTCTAAAAATTATATACGTATATTTAGTTTTTCAGCAAATTTGTTAGTTTATTCTGTAAAATTTGATTCACTAGTATGAACACTAATGCTTTATTGAAACTAAACCATGTAAAATTGTTTTTAAAATTCAGTACATTTACTTCAACCAGTTTTCCTTTATTCTGTTTTACCTTTTCTTTTCAATTTTTTTTTTTTTAATTTTGTAAATTGTGGTATAAAGAACGTTGAACTATTTTATTCAATTTTAATGGACTTCTCATTTTCTAAACGTAAAATAACAAGTTTTTTTCTGTAACGAGTAGTATCTTACATTTATGCATATCGCAAACTGACTATAAGCGACGTTATTTTGCAAAATTACGCATATGATAAGAATAAATGTGAGAGTATGTGCGATGAAGTGTCAGTGTGACTGGTCGGGCAGTACCGATGGCTGATTTACTACTGGGGTTTTAGTTTTGATAAATTATGGAAGAGAATTTTTACACGCCTTTCGATTTTGTACTAAAATTATCTAAACTAGGCGTTGTTTTATTATTTTGAATATTTAATTTTTTCTGGATTACTTAATGAACTAAAACCAATCAGTGGAAGTGTTTTAATAATTATATGTAGTCTCAATTTCGAAAATGTTTGCATTTTACCAGACTGAAACATCACAGATAAACGTGCTGGTATAGCTTCTACTGTAGTAATATTACGGACTGAAAAGCGGCAAAAGCACGACTGATCATCGTTTCCAGTACTGCAAATACCACATTACACAATGATTGTACACACACACATACTGACATGCATAAAAATTGCACTGTTGATTGTTGTACATGCTCGTAAAGCGATTTTACTCGATGCTTCCAGATTGAATATGTGTGCCCATTTTTTCTTTACTCCCAATGCACGGGATAAAAATTTGTGCAAATGATGTGATCTGGAAGCGACACATCTGGCGCTTCCAAATTGAATATAAGTGCGCAACCTTTTTCCATTATCAACATGCAGCAGATCATTTGGAGGCAACTGTAGACAGTAAGCGTGTAGCTTTTTCTGTTACTCGCTATTGCAGATGCTCTTTCATCTAGCACTTTTTTTCTAGTAATTTTTAATTTTTGCACTTAAATTCAGCAAGTTATTTCATTTTATTTCGGTTGTATTTTTTTCGCAAATGCGAAAAAAAACAATTTCCTACTGATTTGTTAGAGGAAGCGGTGCATCCATCGCTTCTATTGACGATACGCCCCTGGTTACAAGGTTACGGTTTGTAAAGCGATTGCGTGGTCGGCGAGCTCATAATAAAACTTGAATTAAATTTATTGCTCGTCGTCATAGTAATTAACAAGAGTTGGAGAATTTTTGTAAATATTTTTTTTTTTTGTTTGTCATTGCTTATCCTTGTTTTATGCTCTGATCATCTGATCTTAGTTCCAAAATACTTTTGTCATTGAGTAACTACGCGTTGTTTAATTATGTGAATATAATACATTTTATTTGATTAACAATTGAATTTATTCGTGTCAATAACATGAGCCTCCAGACGAGGTTGATAATTAGGTTGGATACGGCGAGTAGCCTTTTTAGCTTGAATAGTTTCTTTGTCCTTTTTCTTCTTGTTAAAGCCGTAACACTGGAATAGTGTGGAAAAACCGCATTTACGAACTATCAGGAATGAGAGCACCATAATATAGTGAGGCGCATTAATATTCGTTTGTAATGTTTTAAATGAAATAACACAAAGAAAAATCTTCTAAATACATGCATGTAAAAAAAAAAATCATAATTCGTTTAAAGAATTACTTATAAAACTTTATTTTTATCTGGTGCGTTCATTTGTTCTATAATGTGACCGAACATTAATATGGCTGATTGTATTTCACCAAAATCTGACTGGTGACTTGTTATTTAGTGCTGGTACCAGTCTTTTATCATCTTTTTTCCTTTTTTAAGAAAAAAAAATTGAATGACGATTTTAGTTAAATTCATCTATAAAAACTTTTAAAATTACATGTTTATCCATGTCATTATAAGCCATAATTTATTATTTTAATAACAAATTTTGGTTGCAATATTGGATAAAAATTAACCTATAGTTTTGTGCACTTCTTCCACTTACAGCAATACTCGTTTCTATAACCTGTTCAACGCTATTATTTACTATAACTGTTTTTTACTGTAACACCAAATTTTTGAGGCAATATATGAAACAAATTATTTTTTTTCTTTGATTATATATTTATATATATATGTAACAAATAGAATTTATGATTGTACATAATACATGGACATTTTATATTATAAAAATATTAACCATTATATAAAAATTAATTCCTACAAGTTATTATAAACTATTTCAAGGACTGAGAACACATTTTATTTAAGAAAATGCAGAATAGAAAACAAAATAAAAATCAACACCTTACAAACAGTTTGACTTATAAACTTCAAAATTGGATTAAAAATTACAATTAAACTTCTCTTTAAGACAATATATTATTTCAAGGTAGTCAATTACTCCGGATAGCATAAAATTTAAAAAACCTCCAAGAACTTACACAGAATTTAAAACGACCTCAAAAATCATTTAAAAATGAATCATTCAACACCAGATAACCCTTCAAAAGTTAAATTCGAAATCTAAAACAAAACGCAAAAGTTCTTTCATAAATCCAAAAAGTTATGGTTAAAAAATAATTTAAACCCTTCCTTTTGGGGCAAAAACAACAAAAAAAAAGATGTTCACATTAGTAATATCTCAAATAAAAAAGTTGCGAAAACCAAAACTTATTTCAAATATATGAATAAGGAACCGGCTTATAAGAAAACTATAGCTGAGCTTACAGCTTTATTTTAAGCTCTCGAGGCACCTAAACTTGACATTTTTGAAAAAAATATTCCCCCCCACCAGTATGATATATTGATAAGAAGTTCACTATTTATTGAGAATGAAAATTCTGTTTTCTTATTGAAATTTTCAAAATCGGAAAAAAGTTTAAAAAAGCGCCAGAAATAGCGTTTTTTTCTCCTTCTTTGCAGCACGAAAAATTAGACTTCTTTGTTTTGAATTTAACATTATGTAAGTGTAAATCATAGTTATCTTTAACTTAATATATAGAATCCTTATCCCACAAAACACCATGCTTGATTGACCTTGTTATAAAAATATATAACACACAGTTGAAGCACATGAATAAACTGGAGATTTGTAGTACACACACCTTTTCTATTAAGAAATATAGCAAACTTACAAAAGTTATCAACAAAATATAGAATAAATTTAAAAACACATTCTGAAATTTAATACAATTAAAAGATCTATACTATGAAATTAATGAAATAATAAAAATTGTCAAAAGTAAATAAAATATGTATGTTGTAAAAAAGTTTTTTGAAATACTTTAAGTTGTTATAATAGTGTAAATTACAGTACATAAATAATTCTTTTTGTATAAATCTGTAGAAAAAATAAATCACAATAAATTACACATTTACCAAACGTGAGATTTTTGATTTATCGTAAATTACAACTGTGACTTAAAATTAAAATAATTTGTATATATACATAAAATATAATGTCTAATTTAACTATAAACAATAGCAATTCAAATCACAAAAGTTTATTCTATATGTTGATCCAAATAACAGTGTGGTCAAGCCATATGCAATCTGCAAATGAAACATAAATGTAAATAAATAGAAAAAACATATATTAAATAATGTACTTTAAATTATATTTTGAATCTGGATTTTTAGTTACCATATAAAAGGTGAATAAACAAATTTTTATATAAATAATTTATGTACTTAAAAATAAACCGTGATCAATTTTTTACTTGTTTTTTATTGTTTAAGTATGTTTATGGTGACAAGATTAGTCAGCTTTAATTCAATGAAATTTAAATAATTTTTCTACGTTTGCTGTCCAGAGACACTATGTATGAAGTCTAAATCAGTAATTATTTTAAACATAACCTTATACACCTAAATTATTAAGTCGTATTTATATATTAAAACATAACCAGTAATAATATCATTATTTTTATTTTCTTTCCTTCTTATTCTTTCTATTAACATTCCAAATAGAAAATTACCTTATAATTTACCTTATTATGGTACATATGTGTAATTATCCTTATTATAATCTTACACACTAAAGTCTTAAAGTTCTACTTTTATATTAGACACAACAAATAATTTTTAACGGAATAAAATGTGTGAACGAATGATAAAAAAATTAATAAATATGAAACGCGCATAAATTAACTATATAATTTTTTTCACCTTAGTATTTAAGCATATGTCCACTTTCATTTATTTCAAATTTGACTTAAATAATGTATTCTTAATATTCTCTATATTTAGAAATTGTTACACCCTCCAATATTAATAACTTTTTTAAAACCAATTAATTTTTTCAAAAATACCATTACATTCAATTTCAATAAGATTTGTTTTCATGTTCTTAAAATTGCAAAAAAACATTTAAGACTTAAAAGCAAATAGTAAACATTTCAGCAAAACCGCAAAAAACTCAATTATCGCACCTATTTATAATTGTGCAATGTAATCTATTAATTATATACCAAAATCACTATTTTTATTTAACTAAATTTTTTATAGTTATTAATTAACAAACAATACAGATATATGTATCTCACCAATCTTACAAAGTTCTTTTCTATGAGGAATACGTCTGTGTATTTCAGTTTTTACTTGGCCAACACAATTACAAATAAACAGCTTCACATTTCCTTTTTTTTCCTTTACTGCATCACACGGTTTATACTGTTCTATATTACTTGATTCCTGTTTTCGTTCCCATATATTAAATTCTAAAAAAGTTTCATGTAAATCATTGAGTGTTAACATTTTCACATAATTTTAATATTAATTCATAAAAAAAATATATTTATGAATGTGAATTATAACAATAATTTTACATATGATTGGATACTTTTTTATTGGCATATAATTTAAAAAGTGTTATAACATAGTACATCGCTTTAAACTATTTATTGAAGTATAAATGATTTACCCTTTTTCACATGTAAATTCATACTTGAGCATTTTAATATTATGTTTCTTCTCTAAATGTATTGCACATCTGACGATAAAAAAAAGGTACATTTTATTTTTCACAATTCATTGACTATGTTTATTATTTTTACTTTCTTGTCCACCATTACATTTTTCCGTAATAAAAATTTAAAATTACTATATACATAAAGTGTACTAAACACGCATTTCATCACTTTATGAATTATTATTTCGTTTATGTTCAATAATTACAAAATTATATATAAATAAACGCGTAAATTCACTAAAAGAGTAAACAGGAAAAACCGATAATAGGACTAAATGGCATCTGAGAATTATTTCAATTTCTGAAGACAGCATTAAAAATTTTAAAAAGTCGATAATTGTTGTAAGCAATCGATGTAGTTTAACAGTTTTGCTATCGTTTTTGCAACGATGACGCAAGACCAATTACTTCCATTTTTCCACAATCGTCTAAAACGCTGGATGTTGGGTGAAAAAATGGAAACAATTGGTCTTACGTCATTGTTTTTATAGGCTTTTAATGTGAATTACACAAATTAACTATTTTTCATCAAAATTAGTGTTAAATATTTTAAAAAAACTTAAAATATAATAAAAAATATTAGTTTTACAATTATTAATTAATATTTTATATTTTATACTAATTATTTTTATATATGTCTCTCTCTCTCTATATATATATAATTTAATTTATTTAACAATTATTAGGTACAATAAAATTGTTAATGAAAAAATATATTTTAAATTGCTTTTGTTTTTAAAAAACATAAAAACTGACGGCAAAATATTAATTCGTGAAAATAAATTTTAGTTTTTTAAATATGTATATGGATTTCCACACACACCGTAAGAAATTTAAAAATGATTAACAGTAATATGTAGAACAAATTTGAAAAATATATTGTTTATTGTATAATGAAATTATAAATCGAGATTTTATTTTATGCAGAACTATTTAGAAAAATTATCTATTAAATGGAAATAGAAATTGAATTGCAGTTTTTGAAGAAAATGATATATCTGTATTATTGGATAATTTTAAACATAAATTCCTCAATACTGAGTCAATTTTTTAAAAGCATTGATTTCAATTAGCAGTAAAATTAAAAATTACATAACTTAATAAAAACATTTGGAATTGAAAACTGTTTATTATGTATATTCTGGGTTATTTTTCATTTAGTATTTTAAATAAAAAATAACCCAGAATATACATAATAAACAGTTTTCAATTCCAAATGTTTTAAGTAGAGAAAGTAAATGTATGAAATAAAAAAGTACTCATAATTTTATTATGCCGAATACAAATTTTACAAATGATTTTTATATATGTAAATAATTTGTATGTAATGTAAAATATCAAATTCAATAGTTTTATATTATTTTTAAATAGGAAACTAAGTAGATATAAATAAAAGTTTTTAAGTGGTTCATCATTATGCCTGAAATTAAATAAAGCGTATGTTTAATTTGAAAATTTACTGTTACTATGATTACTCTGATATAAACTTTTATGAAATATATATAGAACAAGTTTTAACTGATTAAAGTAATAATTGTATGGAAGGAGTGAGTTGGAATCTCAAAATTCTATAAACAACTTTTCTGAGACTGAATTGTTTGTGCATAACATTTCAAAACAAACTGAGGTCGAACAATAATCAATTTTTTAAAATTTCATTCGGAATACCAATTGCTTTTGCAGTTGTTTTTGAAGAGGCAATACGGTGGCAATTAAAAAACTGCTGCATTTATGCAGATGAACTCTAAAAATTATATATGTATATTTAGTTTTTCAGCAAATTTGTTAGTTTATTCTGTAAAATTTGGTTCACTAGTATGAACACTAATGCTTTATTGAAACTAAACCATGTAAAATTGTTTTTAAAATTCAGTACATTTACTTCAACCAGTTTTCCTTTATTCTGTTTTACCTTTTCTGTTCAATTTTTTTTTTTTAATTTTGTAAATTGTGGTATAAAGAACGTTGAACTATTTTATTCAATTTTAATGGACTTCTCATTTTCTAAATGTAAAATAACAAGTTTTTTTCTGTAACGAGTAGTATCTTACATTTATGCATATCGCAAACTGACTATAAGCGACGTTATTTTGCAAAATTACGCATATGATAAGAATAAATGTGAGAGTGTGTGCGATGAAGTGTCAGTGTGACTGGTCGGGCAGTACCGATGGCTGATTCACTACTGGGGTTTTAGCTTTGATAAATTATGGAAGAGAATTTTTACACGCCTTTCGATTTTGTACTAAAATTATCTAAACTAGGCGTTGTTTTATTATTTTGAATATTTCATTTTTTCTGGATTACTTAATGAACTAAAACCAATCAGTGGAAGTGTTTTAATAATTATATGTAGTCTCAATTTCGAAAATGTTTGCATTTTACTAGACTGAAACATCACGGATAAATGTGCTGGTATAGCTTCTACTGTAGTAATATTACGGACTGAAAAGCGGCAAAAGCACAACTGATCATCGTTTCCAGTACTGCAAATACCACATTACACAATGATTGTACACACACACATACTGACATGCATAAAAATTGCACTGTTGATTGTTGTACATGCTAGTAAAGCGATTTTACTCGACGCTTCCAGATTGAATATGTGTGCCCATTTTTTCTTTACTCCCAATGCACGGGATAAAAATTCGTGCAAATGATGTGATCTGGAAGCGACACATCTGGCGCTTCCAAATTGAATATAAGTGCGCAACCTTTTTCCATTATCAACATGCAGCAGATCATTTGGAGGTAACTGTAGACAGTAAGTGTGTAGCTTTTTCTGTTACTCGCTATTGCAGATGCTCTTTCATCTAGCACTTTTTTTCTAGTAATTTTTAATTTTTGCACTTAAATTCAGCAAGTTATTTCATTTTATTTCGGTTGTATTTTTTTCGCAAATGCGAAAAAAAACAATTTCCTACTGATTTGTTAGAGGAAGTGGTGCATCCATCGCTTCTATTGACGATACGCCCCTGGTTACAAGGTTACCGTTTGTAAAGCGATTACGTGGTCGGCGAGCTCATAATAAAACTTGAATTAAATTTATTGCTCGTCATCATAGTAATTAACAAGAGTTGGAGAATTTTTGTAAATATTTTTTTTTTTTGTTTGTCGTTGCTTATCCTTGTTTTATGCTCTGATCATCTGATCTTAGTTCCAAAATACTTTTGTCATTGAGTAACTACACGTTGTTTAATTATGTGAATATAATACATTTTATTTGATTAACAATTGAATTTATTCGTGTCAATAACACGAGCCTCCAGACGAGGTTGATAATTTGGTTGGGTACGGCGAGTAGCCTTTTTAGCTTGAATAGTTTCTTTGTCCTTTTTCTTCTTGTTAAAGCCGTAACACTGGAATAGTGTGGAGAAGCCGCATTTACGAACTATCAGGAATGAGAGCACCATAATATAGTCAGGCGCATTAATATTCGTTTGTAATGTTTTAAATGAAATAACACAAAGAAAAATCTTCTAAATACATGCATGTAAAAAAAAAATCATAATTCGTTTAAATAATTACTTATAAAACTTTATTTTTATCTGGTGCGTTCATTTGTTCTATAACGTGACCTAACATTAATATGGCTGATTGTATTTCACCAAAATCTGACTGGTGACTTGTTATTTAGTGCTGGTACCAGTCTTTTGTCATCTTTTTTCCTTTTTTAAGAAAAAAAAATTGAATGACGATTTTAGTTAAATTCATCTATAAAAACTTTTAAAATTACCTGTTTATCCATGTCATTATAAGCCATAATTTATTATTTTAATAACAAATTTTGGTTGCAATATTGGATAAAAATTAACCTATAGTTTTATGCACTTCTTCCACTTACAGCAATACTCGTTTCTATAACCTGTTCAACGCTATTATTTACTATAACTGTTTTTTACTGTAACACCAAATTTTTGAGGCAATATATGAAACAAATTATTTTTTTTCTTTGATTATATATTTATATATATATGTAACAAACATCGGCATTTTATATTATAAAAATATTAACCATTATATAAAAATTAATTCCTACATGTTATTATAAACTATTTCAAGGACTGAGAACACATTTTATTTAAGAAAATGCAGAATAGAAAACAAAATAAAAATCAACACCTTACGAACAGTTTGACTTATAAACTTCAAAATTGGATTAAAAATTACAATTAAACTTCTCTTTAAGACAATATATTATTTCAAGGTAGTCAATTACTCCGGATAGCATAAAATTTAAAAAACCTCCAAGAACTTACACAGAATTTAAAACGACTTCAAAAATCATTTAAAAATGAATAATTCAACACCAGATAACCCTTCAAAAGTTAAATTCGAAATCTAAAACAAAACGCAAAAGTTCTTTCATAAAACCAAAAAGTTATGGTTAAAAAATAATTTAAACCCTTCCTTTTGGGGCAAAAACAACAACAACAAAAAAGATGTTCACATAAGTAATATCTCAAATAAAAAAGTTGCGAAAACCAAAACTTATTTCAAATATATGAATAAGGAACCGGCTTATAAGAAAACTATAGCTGAGCTTACAGCTTTATTTTAAGCTCTTGAGGCACCTAAACTTGACATTTTTGAAAAAAATATCCCCCCCCCCCAGTATGATATATTGATAAGAAGTTCACTATTTATTGAGAATGAAACTATATTCTGTTTTCTTATTGAAATTTTCAAAATCGGAAAAAAGTTTAAAAAAGCCCCAGAAATAGCGTTTTTTTCTCCTTCTTTGCAGCACGAAAAATTAGACTTCTTTGTTTTGAATTTAACATTATGTAAGTGTAAATCATAGTTATCTTTAACTTAATATACAGAATCCTTATCCCACAAAACACTATGCTTGATTGACCTTGTTATAAAAATATATAACACACAGTTGAAGCACATGAATAAACTGGAGATTTGTAGTACACACACCTTTTCTATTAAGAAATATAGCAAACTTACAAAAGTTATCAACAAAATATAGAATAAATTTAAAAACACATTCTGAAATTTAATACAATTAAAAGATCTATACTATGAAATTAATGAAATAATAAAAATTGTCAAAAGTAAATAAAATATGTATGTTGTAAAAAAGTTTTTTGAAATACTTTAAGTTGTTACAATAGTGTAAATTACAGTACATAAATAATTCTTTTTGTATAAATCTGTAGAAAAAATAAATCACAATAAATTACACATTTACCAAACGTGAGATTTTTGATTTATCGTAAATTACAACTGTGACTTAAAATTAAAATAATTTGTATATATACATAAAATATAATGTCTAATTTAACTATAAACAATAGCAATTCAAATCACAAAAGTTTATTCTATATGTTGATCCAAATAACAGTGTGGTCAAGCCATATGCAATCTGCAAATGAAACATAAATGTAAATAAATAGAAAAAACATATATTAAATAATGTACTTTAAATTATATTTTGAATCTGGATTTTTAGTTACCATATAAAAGGTGAATAAACAAATTTTTATATAAATAATTTATATATTTAAAAATAAACCGTGATCAGTTTTTTACTTGTTTTTTATTGTTTAAGTATGTTTATGGTGACAAGATTAGTCAGCTTTAATTCAATGAAATTTAAATAATTTTTCTACGTTTGCTGTCCAGAGACACTATGTATGAAGTCTAAATCAGTAATTATTCTAAACATAACCTTATACACCTAAATTATTAAGTCGTATTTATATATTAAAACATAACCAGTAATAATATCATTTTTTTTATTTTCTTTCCTTCTTATTCTTTCTATTAACATTCCAAATAGAAAATTACCTTATTATGGTACATATGTGTAATTATCCTTATTATAATCTTACACACTAAAGTCTTAAAGTTCTACTTTTATATTAGACACAACAAATAATTTTTAACGGAATAAAATGTGTGAACGAATGATAAAAAAATTAATAAATATGAAACGCACATAAATTAACTATATAATTTTTTTCACCTTAGTATTTAAGCATATGTCCACTTTCATTTATTTCAAATTTGACTTAAATAATGTATTCTTAATATTCTCTATATTTAGAAATTGTTACACCCTCCAATATTAATAACTTTTTTAAAACCAATTAATTTTTTCAAAAATACCATTACATTCAATTTCAATAAGATTTGTTTTCATGTTCTTAAAATTGCAAAAAAACATTTAAGACTTAAAAGCAAATAGTAAACATTTCAGCAAAACCGCAAAAAACTCAATTATCGCACCTATTTATAATTGTGCAATGCAATCTATTAATTATATACCAAAATCACTATTTTTATTTAACTAAATTTTTTATAGTTATTAATTAACAAACAATACAGATATATGTATCTCACCAATCTTACAAAGTTCTTTTCTATGAGGAATACGTCTGTGTATTTCAGTTTTTACTTGGCCAACACAATTACAAATAAACAGCTTCACATTTCCTTTTTTTTCCTTTACTGCATCACACGGTTTATACTGTTCTATATTACTTGATTCCTGTTTTCGTTCCCATATATTAAATTCTAAAAAAGTTTCATGTAAATCATTGAGTGTTAACATTTTCACATAATTTTAATATTAATTCATAAAAAAAATATATTTATGAATGTGAATTATAACAATAATTTTACATATGATTGGATACTTTTTTATTGGCATATAATTTAAAAAGTGTTATAACATAGTACATCGCTTTAAACTATTTATTGAAGTATAAATGATTTACCCTTTTTCACATGTAAATTCATACTTGAGCATTTTAATATTATGTTTCTTCTCTAAATGTATTGCACATCTGACGATAAAAAAAAGGTACATTTTATTTTTCACAATTCATTGACTATGTTTATTATTTTTACTTTCTTGTCCACCATTACATTTTTCCGTAATAAAAATTTAAAATTACTATATACATAAAGTGTACTAAACACGCATTTCATCACTTTATGAATTATTATTTCGTTTATGTTCAATAATTACAAAATTATATATAAATAAACGCGTAAATTCACTAAAAGAGTAAACAGGAAAAACCGATAATAGGACTAAATGGCATCTGAGAATTATTTCAATTTCTGAAGACAGTATTAAAAATTTTAAAAAGTCGATAATTGTTGTAAGCAATCGATGTAGTTTAACAATTTTGCTATCGTTTTTGCAACGATGACGCAAGACCAATTACTTCCATTTTTCCACCCAACTTCCAGCGTTTTAGTTGCTTTTCATTTTTCCACCCAACTTCCAGCGTTTTAGTTGCTTTTCTTGTTCTATACAGCCGTTGCCCGAAATTTCGATATTTTAGTTGCTTCTGTGAGAGACCTGGGTGGGGGAACCCCCAATTTTAATATTTATCTTTAATTTTTTATTTTTGTAATTTGAACGAGAATTTTTAACGTAATTTTTTACCCGCATCTGTAATTTTTAACCGGGATTTTTCATTTTTGAATGGAACATCTTAAAAATATGTCCGTTATTAAAATATTATCTTTCCGTTAATTTTAGTTCGTTTATTTTCGCTGTTACTCAGAGTTTGTGTTAGTTCACACACTATGAATCACAGTGAAAATGATCGAACTAAAATTACGACCAAAAATCAACTGGGGCAATAATATAAACGCTTACCATATTTTTACACTGGGAAACCAATTCGAAGATGACTAAGTATTGGATTGATTGCTGTTTTCTCAACGGAATGGCTTCAAAACAACGAAATATCATCTGCCGCGTTTTATCGCAGAAGGAATGAAAATACGACAACAATGGTACGTAGAAAAGGTTTTTGTAGAATTGGTAAATGATATTTATGCATTTATATATTTATACGGTAAAACGTTATTATAAACACACTAAAAAGTTTTCAAGCTAGCACTTCAAATATAAATAGGAGTATGAAATTTAAAAATAATGGTAAAATGTGTAGAAATGAAGAAATATAGTTTCTATATAATTAAACAATATATTAAAACACGTTCCTTAGTAGTGTTGAAATGAAATAAAAATCTGAATATTTAACATTATTAAATATCAGAAAAGCATGTTTATTGTAATAGAAATTGTGAGGTAGTTCAGTTATTGAAGGTTAGTGGAGAAGTAAATGTCAATTGTAGACGTATAAAAAAGTGAGTTTGGAAAAAAATTTCGGGCATGGGATATATCGTCGGAAAGATTGTTATTTGTCAAGAACGGAACCGTATTTTATTTCTTTAATGAAACTTTCGGACTTTACAAAAAGTTCAAAAAAGCGCGAGATCGAATATGTAGCTCCCTCTTTGCGACGCGAGTATTATCGCTAAAAATTTTGAACACGGTTGAAAATATGCACATGCACGTATATTTCTTTGGTTTGGAACATCTAGGTGTCCAACTTTAAAATAACCCTCTAAAGGTTTCGAAAGCTCGAACTTTTGGAAAAAAATACTGTTTTCCCTCGATCATATGATATACTGTAGGAAAGAGCACTATTTTTCGGGAGCAAACTAATATTTCATTTTCTTAACGCAACATTTGCAAGTATACTAAAAGTTTAAAAAAGCACAAAATATGACGGGTGTAGCTCCCACTTGTGGCCTCGCTTTATAGCTAAACATTTTTAACAAGGTATAAAAAATGCGCATCCTTGTGTCTTTCTTTAATTTGTGGTGTACACCTACAATCCCACGCTACAGAACCTTTAAGTTTCCAACTTTAAAATCGGACTCTTGGGGGCCGAGAGGTCAAAAGTTTCAAAAAAATATTTTTATTTTTCGGCCATGTGACATAGCAATGATTCGATCGCTATTAGTCAAACATTGTGTATTACGTGCTGAGGATTCCGTATGTATTGTATGAAAAACAAAAGACAATATAATTGAAAGAATGCGATCCATTATTTAATAATAAAATGTAACACAAATTTCTGTAAATATCCTTAATACAAAATATTGAATAAAATAAAGCAAAACAAAATAAAATTTGTTTTTTATTGAAATGCATAGTAAAAAGACCAGATTAAAAAATAAAAAATGAAAAAAAAAATGTTTAAAAACAGGCTTTTATTTATGCACTAGATCTTCTGTTTTTCACGTTTATTTTCGTTCGTCAACCAGCCTCCTTATATAGCTATCTTAAGCGGCCGCTCCGGGTAACTTCGCTGGAACGGCGAACTCGAATCCGTGTTTTTTCCTAAAATCAGTCGAGTCTGTATCTCCGTTTTATTCGGTTTCAGCCTTCTCGGTTTTCTTCGATCTCTGGAGTTTTGCAGTTCGAATTCGTTCTCGTCAATCGAGCCGTTGGCTGGCTAATTTTTTAGACTCGTCTCGTAACACGTAGTTGTAATTACTTTATTAAATAATAAAGAACTACAGATCACTGTCGGGCCGATAGCGAAATAAAGAGATTATTCTTAAGTCGATCTTTGTGTTCTTTTATTCGTTTACGTTCGACCGGGAATGGTGGAACACAACACTACAATATATTCTGAAAAATAAAAGCGGGGACCGCAGTTTAATAATTAAATAATATTATTATAATACATCCTAAGCCAAAACTACAATCACTATTTAATATTGTGCCATTGTTGTGCATCACAATACCACACACACCGAATATTCTTGTAACTGCGGCCCTCGCTTTTATTTTTCAGAATATTTTGTAGTTTCAGATTTTAATATTAAGATGCGTATCTGGTAGTCGCACACTAATAAAGTTATTTTATTCTTTTTAGTGCATAAATAAAAGTCTATTTAAAAAAAAAAAAAAAATTATTTTTCTATACTTAAACCAGATAGTAGCATTATGAGTCTATATGATTTCGGATTTGTTAAGTCTATACCAGGTTTGTTTAATTAATATTTCAATTTTTCCTCGTTTCCAGGAATTAGTGAAATAATTTAGTTCCGATACATTTTTGGTAAATAGATTTAAATATTTTTTCATCTGCTTTATGAAGAAGTGTAACCATCTTGTTAGAAATTTGATCATGTCCATTGGCTTTCCTATTATTCAGCTTTGCGATTGCCAAGTGTTAATTTCGTCCCACAGATTAGAAAAGTTTTATCTGGTTGAGACGATTGCAACTTCAGTGTTCGGTTTAGAAATAATTCAGCAAGAATTATTATGTTTCTCAATATTATCGTGTACAATGCATCCACCTATATTAAAAGCAGGCATGTCTACTCATTGCTTGGTTTTTTCTATACATAATTTATATGGTTTGCCCCAGATTGTCGATGAGTTAATCAGTTCATTCCATTTTTCGTGCTTTGATGGCTGCAGTTCTTTCTTGTATTCTTTCTTCATTTTTTTAATTTTAATCCTTAAGAGGTTATATTACGATGCATTTTGTTTTTGTTTTAATGGCCTAAATGATTGAACTATTTAATAATGATGTTCAAAAGTTATTTTGTGGAAAAAATTTGATAAACAACATTTCCAGCATATTTTCCGAAGCGTCTTTGTTATATAGTAAACGCTTTTCGAAATTTTAAATGTGTTTTTCTTAAAACTATGTTTTTTAAATTGGTGTACATCATAGCTTGTTCAATTTTCATCGGATTGACTTCAAATTTTAACTGTAACTTCTTAGATAGATTGTCTATGGCAGTAATACGGGTTTTTAAGATTAATAAATAATTACGCTTGCAATAAACAATTTAAGGTCGATTTTTTTTCAAAAATAAAAAAAAATTCAAATGGCTGTCTATTAGCGACTTTTTGAAAAAAATTAAAATCCTATGTACTTTCAAAGAAAAACTAATTTAAATTAATGAGATTTTTTTTTGTTCTAGGTGGTATACAGAATTCGCTGCAGTGTACACCGATTTATTTCTCGGAAAAACATGTGGTTCAGTTACCTAGTGCCACGATGCCATTTTGTGTCTTAAAGCCATATAAAAAATGTTTTTGTATGCCTTAAAACATGTAAAATGAAGCCTGAAAATTTTATTTAAATCCATTGAGTAGTTTTCGAGAAAAAAATTCCCAAGAAAAGGTTTATTTTTCAGGGCCTCAAGATGATCGATTTTAATTCCTGAAATTGTGTAATTAAATAGTTAATTGTTAGAATGTGTGAATCGATACTTTCATTAGGAGAAAAGTAGGATGTATGTACAACATAAAAACAGCGGTTATAAACATAAATATGGATTGATATGTATGACTGTTTGTTGGCGGCGACGCAGGAACACCGTGATGAAAGAGCCCGGATGCGATGAGTCCTTTGCGGATGGAACGAGACGCGAATTTCGGATGAATGTTAAACCAGTTTATTAATATTTATGGGATTTACTTTTACGATGAAACTTATACCGTGAAAACCGATCTGACGGGCGAATTGACTATTGCGCGCTGCGGAGGTTGTATTTTATTCCGGACGCGATTTCTCACGGATGATTGAGATCGATTGACTTCACCATTTAGCAACTTTTTCACTTGTGTCTCTACCAGTCTTTCTTCCTTTGCCCTCGTTTCGGCCAGTCACCGTTCATTTCCTTTACGGATGGGCATTTCTCCAGTTATCACGTAATGCAGCTATACTCTAAGTGTGTTCCGCGGAACCCTAGGGTTCCGTGATACCTCTGTCGGGGTTCCGCAAGAATTTAGAAAAAAAAATCAAAACACCTCTCTCTGGTCGCTCCGCGGCCGCGCGGAGACAAAACGCTATGAACGTTATTTATTTATTTATTTGTATTTGTATAAACATGTGTTACAATATCCTTTATCAAAGGATAAAGTCGATATTGTTTACAACGCAAATTTTAAAATTCTGTTTTTATTTTTGCTTTTTGTTTATCAAAGGTGCCGACTGGAGTATTTTCGAGAATATTTGAGATCGAGTCTAGGACTAAGTATAAAGGTGCGTTTGCAATGACAGCACTTTTTGAGAGCAGAGAAACTTGGAAAAGCTCTTGTTCCAAATGCGTTCAATTTTTTTTTCAAAATCAGCTGTCATAATTATGTAAATAATTATTTTTATACTTTCTTGTCAATGTTACAGGCACACTGATTTTGGTGCACCAACTCTATTAATCTGCCGTGCTCCTCATTTTGGTTGAAAAAAATTGACAAAAAAAACAAAGAAAATACTAAAATTGTAACGAAAACAGCTGAATCAGCTGATTCCGAATTTTCGAAACGTATTTCGAACAAGAAAAAGAGTACGGAAATAAGTGGAAACGCAGAGCTTTTTTAACGTGAAAATTGAATTCACTAGTTTTAAAACCTATGCTGTCAAATTTTACAGTGAGAAAAAAGGACAAAGCGAGGATTGAACGCGGCGGACGTGCAAGTGAGAACGCACGCGTAAAATCAGGCCTCTGCCAAGTGCTGTCATTGGAAACGCACCTTAAAAGCGGCGATCGCGCGTCGCGCGTCCTCAGTTGACGATTAGCGTTCGCAGCGATAAGTTACTACCTACTTACAAGCTCGCTAGCGAGAAACTAGTGTTCATTGTTTTACTGCCTGCTGTATTCTGTTGTCTCAGTTTTATACATTTCTTGTACTAAATTTAGCCTCTTATACGCAGTAACCATTGTGCATTATTTAAACCCCACTATCCTGACGTGTAACATTTCATACGGATTCGGCATTTTGGCGCTATCTTTTAGTCGACGTTCCAGTTAGAAATTAACATTCCATCTATTTCATTAATTCACGATCTCTCGAACGTCGTTCTAGATTGCATCGCCGCTTTGTCTTGTCAACGATGCTTATTCGGCCAAAACCAAAAATCCCCGAAATCGGTGGCGTGATCGTCGAGTACACGGTCGCGCTGGAGTAGAGACGCATTAGTGTCTGGCTGGTAGTGGTCGAAGGCTGAGGCAGTGACTTGTGCCTGCGGCGAAAGCGCGCGTCCGTGCTGTGTGCCGAGTAACATCGAGCTGCACAAAAATTGTAAAATCCCGCCGAAATCAGGCAGGGTAATTAGTGCGGGCGTCTGCGTAGAAGCGTAGACCATTGTCTTCGCTGAAACAGTGCCGTTCGCGGGAATATACGTAATTCTATCGTCGTCGGCTGATGGAATTCTGATCATCGTCGCCGCCACACGCCGTTGAACTGTCGTCGGAACGAGCTGCGGTCGAACGCATATCCGATTTTTCTTTACCGCGTGCTCGGTGCATATACATATATATATATCTTTTCTAGTCCTTTCGCGAATGTTCTTAATTTAATTTTGTTTTTTGTTATATTTTTTTTTTATAAAAAGCCTAAAGCTCTGCTCGGCGGAGCTATTCCGGTAGTGGCAAACCGTCACTTTGCCACTGGCGCCCGTATTTTTTAAATTTGTATTTTTTTTTTGTATCGCAAATTTTTTTTTTAAATTGATACAAGAACGGATTAGTATCAACTGGCTCCCGAAACAGGGACTAAATCGATTAGTATCACATTATAAATAAAGAAGAATGGAACGTTGGCTTAAAGGTGTTAAACGTGTTGCAACAACATCTTCTAATGACGCTGAATGTTCAAAAGCAGTGCGCGCGGAGAATATAGCAATCACCGATCCAGAAGATGATGCCACGACGTCAAGCTCGACGGTTTCAAAGACGAAAAAAAGGAAGTATGATGAATCTTATATCAGTTTCGGATTTGTTGATTCCAACGGCTCACCTCTCTGCATGCTCTGTAGTAAACTGCTTCCTAATAGTTCCATGGCACCTGCCAAATTGCGCCGACATTTAAAAACTGTACACCCCGAGTCTAAAGACAAGAATAAAGATTTTTTTGTTCGCAAAAAAGATCAGTTATTAGAAAGTCAAAAAAATATGATGCATGTAACACAAACTATCAACGAAAAGGCCACGGAGGCATCATATTTAGTTAGCTATCGCATTGCACAAGCAGGTGAAGCGCACACTATCGCTGAGAATTTAATAAAACCATGTGTATTAGACATAACAAAATGTATGCTCGATGAAAAATCTGCAAAGCATCTTTCTACTGTTCCGCTATCAAACGATACTGTTTCACGACGAATCCATGATCTGGCAAGCTACGTCAAACAAGAACTAGTTACACGTCTACAAAATACACGATTCGCCTTGCAAATGGACGAGTCGACTGATGTCGCTGGTTTGGCTAGCCTGCTGGTTATTGTGAGATATCCATATAAAAGTTCTTTTGAAGAAGACATGCTTATGTGTTCACCGCTGCTTACGAACACTACCGGGGAAGAAATTTTTACTAAAATAAATATATTTTTTGAAGAAAATAATCTCAGTTGGAACAATTGCATGGACATTTGTACAGATGGGGCCAAGGCGATGACAGGTAAAACAGCAGGAGCAGTGTCTCGAATGAAAAATAAAGCGCCTAATTGTAGTTCCAGTCATTGTATTCTGCATAGACAAGCACTTGCGATGAAGCAAATGCCGTCAAATCTAAAATTAGTTATGGATGAAGCAGTAAAAATAATTAATTTTGATCAAATCACGACCACTACAATCCCGATTGTTCTCATTATTGTGTGAAGATTATGGCAGCAAACATAAAACACTGCTGCTCCATACAGAAGTGCGATGGCTGTCTCGGGGTAAAACTTTAACAAGGCTATTTGAACTTAGAGCCGAGTTACAAATGTTTCTTTCAGCAGATACTTCTTTTAATTTGAAGGACCGTTTGTATGATAAAACTTGGTTGTTCCGATTGTCTTTTATGGCGGATATCTTTCAAAAACTTAACGAATTGAATTTATCGTTGCAAGGTAAACAGACAACAGTGTTTCAGGCCTATAATAAAATAACTGCTTTTAAAAGAAAATTAGATTTTTGGATCATTTGCATTGGTAAGAAAGAAATAGAAAGCTTTACGTTACTCAGTGAGTTTGTTAGCGAAAACGACTCAGAAATGTTTGAAGAATTGGTCCAATATCTCAGTTCGATGCGCGCATCTTTTGAAAAATATTTTCCCGAAGAACACAATACAAAAATTAAAGTGAATTCATGGATTCATAATCCTTTTTTACCCAACTTGGAAAAGCCTGAAAACATGTCAAACGAGATATATGAATCTCTTTTAGAAATGTCATCAGACACAAGTATGGAGTCACTGTTCAAAACGACGCCTCTCAATGATTTTTGGTGCAGAATCCAAGATGAATATGCAATGCTTGGCCAAATGGCTCTGGATATTCTTCTCCCGTTCCCAACTACATATTTGTGCGAAAGAGGATTCTCTACCTACGCAGCCACGAAAACAAAATATCGCAATAGACTGGACGCCGAAGCTGATATGAGACTCCAACTTTCTTCCATCAAACCTGATATCAACCAATTGATGAAAAATAAAAAACAGTTTCATACCTCCCTCTAGCCAGATTTTTTCTTTTTTAATGTTTTCTATTATTGTCCTTGCCAAGTGGTGAAGTAAATAATAATTAGTAACTGTTACATTGTACTTTTATTATGCTGATTAATAAAGAATACACTTATAAAAACAATTGTTTTATTGTAGGGTTCCATCAAGTATTTTGCTTCCCAAAAGGGTTCCGTCATTAAAAAAGTTTGAGAACCACTGGTATAATACAATATGTCTAGAATATTCTCCCAAAATTTTAAATTGTTTGGGTTAAAATTCAAAGAGATAGAGCCTTTGGAAGTTCCGCCCATCAGGCTATGTCTGCCTGACGCGTCGCAGGTATATCGAGGCAGCTGCTTAGCTGTTGTTTGTTTATCTCTCGCTTGCTTTCAATTTCTAAAGGCAATTAGTTTTTTAAATTTGGACTCGTTCGATACTAGTACATCATGCCAGAACGTTTCGTTGTGCGAAAGTCATTATTGCTCGGCAAACCGACAGCGCTTGTTTTGGTTGACTTCACTGGTATATAAGGTTTACAGCGTGCAGTGCGTGAATTATATCCTAAACTAGCGGACCCGGCAGACGTTGTCCTGCTTGAATGTTGGCTTGTCTGTTATTAGCGGATTGAGGAAACGTTTTTTCAATATTCTAATTTTCTACGGTTGTTCAAAGCAAAATCCAAAAAATAAGTGCAATTTCTCATCATCCTGCGCCGTTCAATTCTCGTGAAACTTAAAAATTTTTTAAATAAATTTAATGAAATCGTAAAATGAGGGCCAACACAGTTGGAATGAACAATTAGATGATAGTAACAGATGTGGTAGGTAGACAATTTAGACTGGGGCAGCAGTCCATTTTTTCGATTCTTTATCTTTTTACGTATAACCTTTTTATAGCTCTTTTTTTTTTTTTAACTTACGAATAATCTAAACGATTGAACAAAAGAAAACACACCAAAATGTATGCATATCTTTTCTTAACATAGTACCATCCTAAACAAAAGACAACAAAAAAAAATTTTACATATCTTTTTTAAATATAGTATCAATTATTTTGTTGTTTTCTATATTCACTTACACGTTCTGTTGTTATTTTGGGGACACACGAATTGCGCACCAAACCCTAACACAGTGGCAAGTCACACACGAATTGCGCACCAGACCCGAAGTAGCCCACCCGCTGACAACTCGAATTGCGCACCGCCTTTAAAAAAAAATACTCTGATTTTATAAAATCGATGAAGGAATAAAATGAGTAAAAGTCGCTCTTTCAGTGACTTCCAAAATGTGTTATCGTAATGAAACGTTTACTGTTTGGAATAATAACCGAACTACATTTCAGTCGATTAAAAAAGCCTTTAACGTTTGCGAAAAATAGGCTACTATCCCGTTAGCAGTACGATTGTTATTCGAAATATTTTTAAAAATCTAGAAACGTACACATTTAAGGAATGTTGCATAAAATAGAATAATTTTTGCACGAATATTATATAAAATAACGTAAATTACCATAATATTTCTAACTGAATATGTAGAATTTTCAGCTCACGGCATATTATATTTCATGAAGCTTCTATTTCACATTAATACAAAATACTTTCATATCAACTGATTAATGTACATAAAATATAAATGTGACCATGTAAAATTTTCGAGTTTGACAAATTAAATATGTTGTTATAATATAGAGTTACTTAAAGTTTGAGGGAACCGAGTTTCGGGAAAGTTTCACTCAAGATTTAATTCATCATTTCATTCTTCCCATTCTAACATATATTTATTTGTCAAAAATTTGCAATTACTTCAAACCGATACATATGCTAAAATTAATAGTTTTCAGCAAGGAATAGTTCCAATAAAACATAAAAATATAAAGTACAAATTGGATTTTATAACTAAGAAATTAGCCCAGTTGCAATCTGGGGAAATAGATAGGTTGCATTTCGTAAAATGCTGTTCCTATAAAGCAGCTGTATAGCTTCCCTACGTCGTAATAGTTTATTTGTAGTTTTATTTTAAATTTTATAATAATGTTTATATTTATTTATTAGGTTAAGCTTAATTCACATTTTTATTTATCGTACAGTAATAAAAAATCTGATGGGTTCATTCTATTTATCTGTTCTTTTATTGATATTATAATTGTACACTATTTACACAGTTTTATTTTGTCCTTAAGGAAATATTTTTTTTAAAAGTTTTTTTAAACTCGTCGCAAATTTTGAAAGTTTTTTTAAACTCGTCGCTAACTTTGAAAGTTTTTTTACAAAACTGAAATATGGTTTCATTACTTCCGTGTAATGTTTTTAATTAATACAGAACATGCCCGGAAAAAAATTTTTTTTTGAACTTTTAAGTTTCCAGCACCCTCCGGTAATTTAAATTTGAAGTTATAATATCGTTATATTTTTCTTTTCAAAGTATCCGTTTATATATTTCCGAAAACTACATTCGTTTGCCGGTTTTAGATCCAAATAGGGTTTAAATTAAGTGGTTATTGGAAATGTTTATTGCGATGCAAAGTTTGCTGTTTATTGTATATTTTAAATTTCAGGAATAATATCGGTTGCTGATTTATGCATTTTGAAGTAATTTTTAGATAATTTTAAATTTGTCATATTACATATTCTTAACTCGTTGCGCGACTTTTAGCGCTCAGGGGTTAGAAGAGTTATTCGAACGTTAGCATTTTCTGAAAGAGCATTTCATACTATTTTTGTATATAGCTTTACATTTTAACGTGTAAGCGTCATAATTTTTCCTCATAAAAAAACATCAAAAATTATCATCCGGCTTATAATAAGTACATAACAGTAATTCGGTACTGTTTAAATTATTGCTCTATTTTTAATCACAGAAATAAAATGATGTTTCAAAATTGTTATTTTACAGGGGCTTTGTAGAATTCAAACTGTTCTAAAAATATTCATCTCCATAATAAAACTGTTGACACTGATAATTGCTTAACACATTAATGGTAACACGAAATTAACATTAACGTATATATGAAAGTGAAATATTTTATTAAAAATAATAACTTATAAATAAGGAAAAATTTTAGCTGCCGCTATGTCAAGAGGTAGTGTATACACGTTTAATCATAAATATAATTCTTTTGAAACTAGAAAGAAAAAAGATCACAAATGTAGACAATTAGGAGTAAGCTAAATTACTGAAAGTTGAGCTAACTGGTAAACTGCAAAAGCCAGAATCAATTTTTAATGATTAAAACATAAATATATCACAGTTATTTATCGGAACTACTTGTTTTAAAAACAAAAATGGAATTAGAAGTTTAAACAATTACGTATTTTTAAAATTAATCTGACGTATTTAGAGTTTATCATTTACCATAGTAATCATTTTATTTAAATTTTAATTGATGAATTTTGTGGTTTTGAATGCACTATCGATATGATCACCACCGATAACATACTGAACTATCGCTTTCAATTTAATTCTTTTTCTCAAAAAAATATCAATATTCAATGCGGAATTTGTTGTTGTTACGAAATCATGTGACAGCAGAACTAAACTGAACGTCACATGGTGACGCCATTTTTGACATTTTTGTCGTTTTTTTTTTTTTAATGTTCTGACTGCTTCAATCGATTTTTCTAAAATTTTCTTTCATACAAACCTTATCCTGACAATTAGGAACACAACAAAAAAAAACAAAAAACAGCCAAATCGATTGAGCCGTTTTGAAGGTATGATATTTTATACATGCGCAATTGATTTATATATATATCTACATATACTAATATTATGAAGAGGAAAGATTTGATTGTTTGTTTGTTTGTTTGTTTACATTGAATAGGCTCCGAAACTACTGGACCGATTTTAAAAATTCTTTCACCGTTGGGAAGCTAAACTATCTCCGGGTGACATAGGCTATATTATATTTTCAAAAAAATTAGGGATCCTTACTAAAACTCCAGTAATGTAACCCAAGGTGTAAACAAATGACCTAAACAATTCCTTACATCGCGTTCGCTGCAAAAACTTTTTTTATAAAACATTAAAATATCAATGTTAATTACCATGGACATGTAAATTCGGATAAAGATCACCTTAGCATCGTTTACAAGCTCATCATTAATGGAAATAGTGTGTTAACGTAGGGAATGAAAATTTTCGAGCGTTACCGTTATCTTTTGTAAAAGGTACAAAATGCCCAAAAGATTAAGATCTCAACTTTCTAGAAATAGTTCCCAGGCGAGGGCATCAAAAATACGTCGTAATGGAGAATCTTCATCAGAAACTGAAAATCGTCTTGCAAGTCAGAGAGAATACGCGTCGCAATCGCGTGCCAGAGTGGAGTGCTCACAGTAACAGATCGGCTTTCAGATACGATCCACAGATTGATTATGCTCAACAGTCTTCCGTCCAAATCGGAGCCATGAATAAGATCTGCTCCAAGTGTTCTGCCAAAAAATGGGCCAATGAACCCAATGATATGTGCTGTGCTTCTGGAAAAGTTAGTCTCCCCAATATTCACGAGCCGCCACGGTCAATAAAAAATCTTTTGACAAATAATCATTTACTGTGAAACTCTTACACAGCCATGAACTGAATTCCGCGCGGGTGTAATTTAACAAATAAAGTAATTTTTTAGAATCATAATTCACGCGAGCAACGCCGCGGGCTCAGCTAGTATATATATATATATACTATTAAACAGAGCTGAATTCAGGAATCTGTTTCGGGGGGAGCAATTTATGCTCTTGGAGGGGGGGGGAGATTTTTTTTTATATTTTTATTGAGAAATTTTATTTTGGATATGCTTCAATAAAACCATATATATGTAAAAAATAATTTATTAAGTAATTTAAAACAATAAAAAAACAAATGTGAACAATAAATTTCAAGTAAAATAACGGATTATAAACAACAATGTTTCCTCAATTGGTTTTAAAATTATTAATTCTAATTGTAGCATTAAAGAATATATTGTAAAAACATGCAAATGGGTTTAATGGGTATATTATCTTTTTAAAATAAACGAATACACCATGGTTTTTTCTGCGCGTAGCAATTAATCACTTTTATCATAAACTCATCATTTAAACTTTCTGGTCCTTCTATACTTATTTTCATACATGCTAATAGAGTTTCTGTACCCATCTTATTTCTAATTTTATTTAAAATACGGTTCATAATACTGAACGAACGTTCTACACTAGCTGTTGATACTGGTATACACAGTAATTTTTCACGTAATATTTTTAAATGTTCAATGAATAAATTTCAAGTCTATTTTTTGACTATATTAACATAAATGAAACCGTAGATAACATTTAAATCACCAGAAAACTTAACTTCGTACTAAAAATTAGAAATTTATTTAAAAAAGGCTTGATTAAAAATAATGATTCTTTCAAACATAATATACAAGATAGTGTAGAATATTATAATATTAAAAACCATAAATATTTCAGTTTACTAACTACTTTTTAGAAGAATATATTTAATTAAGGTTTATTAGAGAAATAAAACTAAATAAAAAAAAACGAAAGTAATCAAGAGAACGGACAATAACTTCGTAAATATATGTAATTCAAAGTGAAATACCAGACATGAATGTTCAGATTTTTACGGATGAATAATACCAAATCCAACATCCTACTGCGACAGCTGCTTTAAATGGACTTTCTTGGAAATAAAAAACAAGAAAAAAGTAACGGAAACAATAATGAAGTTTTCTATATATTATGTCGCTTACAACAACAAAAAAAGAATAAATGAAAACTGATATGAAACGTTTAAATAATTTTATTGATATTAATGATAATTCGATTGACGTGGAACATGATAGTATCCATGCTGACAAAAAATACAAACTGCGGCGAATATTTTTTTCAGCTCGTCAGTATTTTACATCATTCGCACATTTGTAATGGAAGTATATCACTTTTCATAAAATACAAGCAAACGTCTAATGTCAAATTTTAAAAGGTCATTTTTTTTTATTCCTATTATAACTGAACTAAGCGAATAAAAAGAAATTTATTTCCTATTAAATTGCTGCATTCTTAAACAGTCTGTATTAATTTCTGGGGGGGGGGCAATTTTAGAGTTCTGGGGGCATCCCCCCCACTAGATTTATCCCTGCTATTAAAGGAGCCCGTCGAAACTTAACGAAGGACAGTATTCACGACCGCGATCTAAATAACGCATACCGGAATAATTTTTTTACTGTGGCGCCATCTTTCAGGGATGTTGGCAAAATCAGTTTTTTAGCGCTAGTTGTCCACACTTTCGATCAATTTTTATTTATTTATTTTTTTACCTTTTAAGTAAAAATCGGAGTGATAGTTTCGGAGTGCATAAAGGACATACAGACATACATACATTCATTTTTATACATATAGAAGTCGGTTTGGTTACACCATTTATAACTCAAGAACGGCTGGACCGATTTTTATGATCTTTGATTTGTTGGATTTGTCTTCACCCGAATAGCAGATATAAAATTTAAAAAGAATTTATGAAAAAAATTAATTTATTTTTTTTTGCTGTTTTTGGCCCAAAAGGGGGGTTTAAATAATTTTTTAAACGTAATTTTTGGATTTTATGAGAGGATTTTTGTGTTTTGTTTTATGTTTTGAATTTCGCTTTTAAAAGGTTATCTGGTGATGAATTATGAATTTTTTAGGGTTAATTTTTGAGGTCGTTCTAAATTCCATATTATATATTTTAGACGATTTCTTGCCGCCCGGGGTAATCGCTCAGCTTAAAATTGTAAAATGTCGTAGTATGACCTAATTCTGATAAGTCAAACCGTTTTCGAGCTATTGTATAATTGAATATTTTTGTCGTTTCTGAACCATCTTATTGGGACTCCGTACATTATATGTGTACGAAATCCTAAAAATTGGTATAAATTTACTTTAAGAAATTTAATTACTTTAAAAATACGTTTTTTTCGTGTATAGCTCATCAACAGGTAATTGCATAGAATATACACTTTATTAAAAAGTATATAAATTGAGTGTGTACTCTGTGTTGCTAGTTGATGATATAGCCTGAAAAAACATATTTCCAAAGTAATTTACTTTAAATGCCTTGCTGCCACGCGTAATTAAAATACTTTTCATTTTGACTTTTGTACATTTATTGAACTTAATTCATTTTGAGTATCAATTTTATCTTAATAAAAAACTAAATTTAATTCAGCTAATAAGTTAACACAACATTTATTGATTCTGAGACGGTACGGAGTTCGCCGAGTCAGCTAGTATTATATAAAAGACAACCATTATACCAAATATGTACAGTGAGCCACAATAATATCCGGGCACTATGTACCCAACGAATATACGCCAAAAACAAAGAAAAAATATGCTTTCCTGTTGAAACAAGTAACGAAAATAGAAAAATAAGTATCTCATTAATATATTCTCAAAAAAAAAAACAAAAAAAAACACAAAAACATTAAAAAAAACAGCTTACTATACAAAAAACACAAAAATTACGAATTTTAAACGCCACATTAATATCCGGGAAAACGAAAAAAAAATAATAAGAAAGGAGCTCTCCAAATAACTGAATATCTACACCTTGGAAAAATTAATACTTCATATGACGACCTTTGGCATCCACGATCGCATTCAACCTGCGCGGCACTGAACAAACCATTATTTGTAGATAATCAAGGGGAATTTTCCGCGATTCTTCTTTTAGACACTTTTTAACTCATTACAGCTGGAGATCGGCTTTTCACGATTCCTCTTATCAAGGTAATTCCATAGGTTCACTATGGGATTGCAATCCGGAGACTGTGCGGGTGTTGTAAGGATACGGGGGCAATTATAGAGAATCCACTCTTGAGTTTTTTACGCTGTATGTTTTGGATCAATTGTCTCGATACAAGTAAAATGATTCCAAGATGCCCAATTTTTCAGCGTTTTGGCATCAATGATACAGTCAAAGTTTTTAATTCATACGCAGTATTCGGTTTATGCCATACTTTCTGTTTTCCATCCCTCCCAAAGACGTTAAACTTGGACTCATCAACAAAAATGGATTTCTTCCAAAACTCCGAATTAAAAATTGTTCTGCGAACGCGAGCTATTTTTTTATATTTGCAGGGTTTTCTGCGGGCAGTGTGGGAAAAGTACCCCATTTCTTTTATGGCCTGACATACTGTTCCGGCTGAAATTTCTATCATTTTGCTCTCTCTCAGTGCCGTGGTTAATTTCGGGGCACTTCCCTTAAGGGGTTTCTTTCTATTTCTCGCCGGATAAAACGCATAGCGTATTTTGTTAGCTTTCTTTTGGTTTCCCTTTTTGAGATTTCGAGTCGATGCGATTTTCCCTTTTGAAGCGGTGAAGGACATCATGCATTGTACTTTTCGGAATATTCAGTAGCTGTACAATCTTCCGTTCCGAATAATTTTATTTATTCTTCTAAATTACTAATTGACGCATTTCCGAAGACACATATTTTTACTCGTTCGCGACATTTCACTGTACTAGCACGCACTTTTTTAACAATTACCGTAACGGACTCTCACTGTTTAACTACAATTTACTTTTTCGTGTAATGACTCGCCTTACTGTGATGACTCATATCAGTACCGCGTCTTAGTTGATGCTCTTAGGAAAAACCCACGAGTGTTTCACTGCACATTAATGTGGCGCTTAAAATTCGTAATTTTTGTGTTTTTTGTATCGTAAGCTATGTTTTTTTAATGTTTTTGCATTTTTTTTTGTGTTTTTTTTTTGAGAATATATTAATGAGAAGATATTTATTTTTCTATTTTCGTTACTTGTTTCAACAGTAAAGCATTTTTTTCCTTTGTTTTTGGCTTACATTCATTGGTAACATCGGTGCCCGGATATTATTGTGGCTCACTATGTATGAAACACTTGAAATGCACAAAATGTGTTTTGAAAAACTCGCTCGGGTAGTGATCTGAGCGAGGAATTATTTTTCCTTGCTTGCCTCTTTCGGCTATTTCGACTATTTCGACTATTTAAATTTGGCAGTGTTACATTTAAATGTACAGTAATTGATTTTCAGAAAACACATTAAACATTTCACATTCATCGCTGCAATGGGCAACGGGCCTAAGAATCGAAACAGTGAAAAAGATAAAATTATTCTTGTAACCGATCAAAGGGAAAAGAAAAGAATATTAAATTACATTTTGCTTATGGTAGAACAGATTAATTAAATAAAAGTGTGCATTAAAATGGAATTTAATATAATTATACTCATTGTACTCAGAAAACGCGAAGACCGCCACTTTTTTTTTTTTTTGTATGTCGCTGTTACAAAAGTTTAAGATATTAATAAAACGTAAATTAGGTATTTTAAATAATTACTCGTTTTTTGTTATTTTTGATTGGGATCTATAAATAAAAAGCGCTGAATCGGTATTGTAGATTTTTCCGAACCAAGCATGTACGGGTAAGACAGTTTGTATACAAGTTGGCATATTTGCGTAAATTGCCACTGGGAACGCATCAAAACAAAAAGCTGAAGATTTTATTATTTTAAAGTATACGGATTATAAATATAATAGGAATATATTGAAGGATTTATTTAATAAATATTTTAAAATTTGATGACGGTTTTTATAATGGCTATATAAAGGGTAAAGAAAATTATGAAAACTTTATTACAACCATGAAATTAATAAGAATTTCTTTTATCATAAGAACAATTTTTCTTCTTTTCTTCGAATTTGGCCATCTATAGGCACCACGTGACGACAGCAAACTTTTCCTTTTTCCTTCTTTCCAGTATTTCTTCATTATTTCACTGTGCTTTTTCTTCCTATCCTCTGTCCATTTCGTTCTGTTACTTTTGATTTTTTTTTGAAGCCGTCGAACAACTCTGTTATTTCATTCCTAAATTCTGTTCTGTTTTCAATTGTTGATGTATATTATCTTCATTAAGATCTTTTTTCACCTCGACCTCGACTTCAATCTATCAAAATGTTGAAAAATTCTTTTAGTTAACCGGGTATCACTCATTCTCCGGATATACGCATAAAATGCCAACCTTCTTTTCTTCATCATGTCAGATAGCTTTTTATATTTTCCTATATATTTCCTCATTTGACCTGTTCCCCTGAATGTTTCCCCCACTTTTTGAGGGCCAAGAATGTTTCTTATGATCTCCCTTTCCTTTTTATTCCAATATTTTAACTTTTCCTATATCATTTAGCTCTAAGCACTCAGCTGCATATAGGCGCACTCCGGTTTAATGACACTGTGTTGTAATGTCTTATCTTGGTATTTATCAACATTGATTTTTTCTTGTATATATTTCGTGATAATTGGAAAGCCGTTTCCATTTTTCTTGCCCTTGTTTTCAGTGCTTCAGCATCCAATCCGTTTTGTTGAATAACCATACTTAGGGTATCTGAAATTTTTAACTTTTTTGATTGTTCCATATTTTGTACATATATATCAGGATGAGGTTCAAATATTTGTCATATATTCTGTTTTTTCGAAGGAAATCTAACGTAAATAAATAACACAAAATAAAATAAACAAATGCGCGGTACCTAACCTTCGAAAAGACAAAACGTAACATAATAAACAAACCAATACATATAAGGTCTTGGCCCCAGGAAAACTAACAGAGTACATACATTTTTAGATAATTAAGTTAAGGACTATGATCGAATATTCAGACTACTTGTAACAAGGAACGAGTACAGACGGAGCGTAGATTTTTTAATTTGCTCTCCTCCGGTATTTCCACAACCGGGATGTCTTACGGAGGCGATGTCCTGCTACATCTAACGCTTTAATATTAAAGTTACTTTTTCGACGATTTTTATTTTTAGCGATACCTGCCGAGCGAAGTATTATATAAGAATATAGTTTACGCTTATCAATGCTTCTGACATGGATAAGAGTTCTTAGATGCCCGGTGATTCCGGTAACGGATAACCGAACGAAGTCTCTAACAGGATCAGGCGCTGAGATCTTTTCATATTCGGCCATCTGGTTTAATCGGCAAAACGATTTTTGTTCATTCGGAGCCTCTGATCAATGATTCGTTCAGGTGCTTCTCTATTATAATTTCATCAGTACAATCTTCAAAATTATCGGATGACGACAGAAATTGCATTTTCTCTATCAACAGATCTTCGTAATTCGAATCGATATCCGGTACTTCGATTAATTGACGGCACGTTTCGTCGACCAGATTCCTACTCTCAATCTCTTCTACTTCTATCCTGTCAGCGAAGGCCTTTATCGGGTCCCTATTCTCTCGGCTAGAGCGATCGATTTTATTATTTAAATTTTCGATGTCGTTGTCTACTTTTTTAATTTAAATCAGCGGTGATTCTTCCGATAACGTTGTTTAGATTTTTCGAGTTTTTATCGATTTTATTGTTTAAACTTTCTATATTTTCCAGGTTTCTATTGTTCAAATTTTCGATTTTTTTTTTTCCATTTCCTCATTTAAGTTTCCGATTTTATCATTTAATATTACGATATTCTGATTCAGGTCATCTTTTAAATTATTCATATCACTCGAATTCTTATGAAGTTTATTATTTATATTATCAAAGTTATTATTTATGTTATCAAATTTATTATTTACATTATCAAAGTTATTATTTATATTATCAAATTTTTTAGCGGTTTCTTCGGCTGTTTTTTTAATTAAATTTGCCAACATAGTGTACGGGTCTATTGGGATTTTCTCGGAATCGGAGAATCCTCGGTGTGTGGGGCTGGGGAGAGTATATCCATCCGGTCCATCCTCCATCGAGGTGTTAAGGCCAGCTAGCCTTCCCAGCTCGCCCTCCTCACTGGAGTCATCCAGCACTGCTGGAATGTCCCGATATGGGCCTCTTTTGGAGACGACGCCTCTAAGCGTCTCCTCGGACATAATCTTTATCTATCGTATTTATTTCTATATATTTTATTTATTTATTTATTATTATTTTTTTTTTTAATTCACGAGGCGCTATATATATATATATATATACCGAAATGTACAACTATATTTTATTATTATTATTTTCTTTTTTTTTTTTTTTTCGTATGACCAGTGGAGCGATTATTTAATGTAGATTCGTGCGACGAGGAATGATTTAGAAATATCGTAACAAATTACTAAGATTTAAAATTATTTGGCCCAAAATATTGCAACAAATCATTAAAATTTAGAATTACTTGGCCGTCTATTATAAGTGATCGTAGAGGATATTATTATCAACAAAATATTATTATTATTTGCACCGGTTTGCCATAAAATATGCGCGGTATATATATTTTTTTTTTTTTGAAGATTATGATGTTTTACGATTTAAACTAATAACGCAACCTATTAATATTATATACATCATTTCACTTGAGTCGTATCGTTCGATTCTGAGCGTCGTGACTACCTATTGGTATATTCTAGTTGTACAGAATAGGCAGCGTTCATGGCAATTGCTATATGCAACGCGAGTGTACGCCCGCAAGATCACACGCGGAACTGATGCTACAAGTGCAGTCCGGCGTGACAGGACGTTAGATTTCCAAATCGCGGGAAGAGGTTAAGCCAAATGAGGAAGAAGCAGAATAGCGAAAAGATCAGGTATATAACATTAACAGTTATTAAAGTAACAGGAAATAACTGTATTTCTTTATATTACCTAATTTAGTTAAAGAACGAAATACTGGTAATAAAATAGCAAAACCTAAATTTTATATTAAAAATGCAGTAAAATTTCTTAGTTATGTGGTTATAAAAATTTATCAAAATTCTTTTATCATTGTTTACTGAAATGGAATTTTTCTTAAGGAAATCCTACAAAAGAAATTTAGAAAAATTATTGAAATAGTTAGAAGTAATTATGTACATTAAAAGATAATAGATATAATTACTTTTTCACCACTTTAAATATTATTATTTTGTAATAAAATTAATGTAAAAATACAATAGATGAAGTTCTAGGGAATTATTGCATTTATTTGTAAACAAATAATGGGCAATTACAAATTTATTTAAAAAATCGTATTGTTCTTAGTGGAGAATCTGCAACAATTTCGAACTATATAATTGAAGTTTGCATTGAACATCTAATACAAATAAATAAAACCAAGTTTTAAAGACAAAATTTGTTGCTATTATTGTTGATGAGGATGTTTTTAAAAAATCACAATTTCTATAATTTTTCGTTATGTTAATAGCGCAAGTGGTGAGGATAATTAAACGACTGATCAAATTACAAAATGTATTCTTGCCAATTTAGATGAATTTTATTGCAGTAATAAGTTAGTAGCCAAATGTGTCATGAATAGTCATGATGCATCTGTTAAAGTAGGGAAAAGCAATGGAATTACTGTTGAAGTCCGGGAGTTTATAGGCATTATTTGCAGCGTGTTATGCATAATTAAATTAAAACTAGGTAAAAAATATTAAACAGTGTAAAGTATTTTTAATAACGCTGTTCGTTGTTGTTTAACTTATCAAAAAAATTGTACATTCTCGATGAAATTATGAAAAATTGCTACCCTTTGGTAGCACTTACCAGATGGTTGTATAATAATTGTTTTGATAAAATAGTTTATATTCCCAGGAAAAGAATAATTGCTATTTGATTTTATTTTCAAAAAGTAATACAACATTCAGCATTGAAATATGTTATTTTGCAAAAGGTTTCCATAACAACTCTTTGATTTTAAATTGAATTTTATTTTATAAACTAATTAATTAATTACGTCCTGGAGAGTTATTTATTTCAAAAATTCATTACTATTAAAAATATCTGTAGTATGGTGATCGGAATATACAGCAAGATAAGAGTATATGAATTTCAGTTCGAAATAAATAATAATAACAACAATAATAATGTAAGTATATGTTAAATTTAATATTTATTAGTAATTGTAGATATATAAATGCTTTTGTTTATGCTTTTATACATTTTATGAATAATGTAGGTATGCCATCTGTGTTTAAAGAATTTTAGTAATAAAATGAATTTAAATTGATATATTACTTCAGTTCATAAGAAACTGAAACAATCGTATTATTTTGTAAGTATAAATGGAATTATAAATGTTAATTTTTTAAACAAATAATAAAAAATTATGTATGTGTGGTGCACATTAAAAACAAAAAGGCGAATAAAAGTTTGTTATGAAACGAATAAATTTTGTTAATATTTTATTATTACAGTGTATTAGATGTAGTAGAAGTTTTGCTAGCAAATGGAATTTGACAAGACATTATAAAAATAATGAATGTGGACATAACAAAAATGATAATGTAACTTTCTGATGCGAAGTAAGGTGTATTTCGTGAATTCCACAGTTTGTGAATTGTTTTGAAGGTGGTTATCAAAAAAATGTTACATTAGAACCTTATTTATTATTCTGCTTTTATTTTATGATGTAAATATATAAAAATATATATATAAACACATGTATTTTAATAACACCCAGCTAGTTTTCCTAGTACACTATAATAGTAAAATATTAATGAAATTTATTCATTTCATAACAAACTTTTATTTACCTATTTTTTAACACGCACCCATATATAATTTTTTATTATTTGTTAAAAAAATGAGCATGTATAATTCCATTTATACTCACAGAATAATACGATTGTTTCAGTTTCTTATGAACTGAAGTAATATATCAATTTAAACTCATTTTATTACTAAAATTCTTTAAACACAGATGGCATACCTACATTATTCATAAAATTTATAAAAGCATAAATAAAAGCATTTATATATCCACAATTACTAATAAATATTAAATTTACCGTATACTCACATTATTATTGCTGTTATTATTATTCATTTCGAATTTAAATCCATATACTCTTATCTGGGAACAAAAAATAAAAAATATAAATACGTACAAAATATAAATTCATACATTCTTATTAGTATCCATTGGATCCAGCAAAAAACGCAAGAAATCTCTCTGTTATATTAATCACTGTTATTATGATATTACGTTCTTTTCGCTATTCTGCTTCTTCCTCATTAGGCTTAACCTCTTCCCGCGATTTGGAAATCTAACGTCCTGTGTCCGGCGTGTGTCTGCTGTGTGTACTGAAGTAGCGCGCATATGATGGTATACGTCGTAGCCGTCGTTAATAGAAAGCCGTGCTGAGAAAAAGGCAACGTCGCATTCTTTTTACTTAGAAGGCCGGTTAGTATACAGCCTTCAGTTGAAATCAAAACATCTTTCTTATTGTTAGATAAAGTTACATCTACTCTATTTGTATATATTATATATACTTATTTATGCATAAAAAGTTAAATTGCACTGATTATAGTCATGATTTACAAATAAAATATGCTTAAAAATTAAGAAATATTAAATATACCTGTAATTGAATTGATCAGTTCTAACGGAGAATACTTAATTATTTAAACGTACTCAATTTACATATTTTTGAACTTTTCAATGTAGCATCATCACCAGCAGATGCTTCTTTCTGAGTCATATTGGTTTTTTTATAATAATTATTTATAGAAATGTTTGCAAAAATAGAATACAGTTTATGAAGTAATGATGAATAGGGAGTTTCACAATTAGTACAAATGTCTAAAAACTCGGAATAAATGTTTCCATTTTCAATACTATACATCATTAATTTACAGAAAAGTGTTTTCTGTTGCGAACTGTGATTAAAAATTTATCTAACATGTCTAATCGTTTAAAATAAATTCTAAAAGTGAACACATATGGACTAAGATAGACATTACTAAATCGGTTGCAATTGATAACCCGTTTCTTTGCAAAGTATCGAAATATTGGTTGTGAATGAAAGTACCCTTATTCTGTGTCTAATAATAGTGAGACATTGCGAACATTTTAATTTCTTCAAAAGAGAATGTGCTGCGTATCCTAAAATGTATATCTTCGCAGAATTTTCAACTAATTGTGAATTAACTACAGTAAAATTCTTATGTGATAAAATATTTATTAATTAAGACCACTTAGTTAACTTTAAATTGAATGGCAAGATTATTACCTTTAATATAAACACTAACAGTTAAATTTTTTTCAATACATATTGACATTTTAATTGTTGGGGCATCGTTATAATTAAAAACAAAAAAGTACATCTTATCAACAAGAATTTTAAATTCCCAGTAGCTGAGATCAATTTTACTTTTGAACTGATTCGAAGGAGTTGAAAAATTTCGAATTAAATCAGCATTTAAACATTTTTCGTTTTTATCATTGTCCAGAGCTTAAGAATATATTTTCGTCTAACTTCGGGATTTGTTTTTTCTTTAACTTTTTATTTGTATAAATAAGAAGGTAAGTTCGGAAAAATACTTGGGATCGCATCATTTCTTAACCGTGGTCTGTTTAAAGCAAGCTGTTCACAAGTGTCATCAGGTTGTAAATGTTTATCATAAATAATATCGGATGAAGTGAAATGTAGTTTACAAACCACACTAAAATTTGGTGACCGGATAAAAGCGCACAAGACAAAAGCGCACAGGACAAAAGCGCACATGATAAAAACGCACAGGACAAAAGCGCACACGGATAAAAGCGCACACGGACAAAAACGCACATGGACAAAAGCACACACGGACAAAAGCGCACACGGATAAAAGCGCACACGGATAAAAGCGCACATGGATAAAAGCGCACACGGACAAAAGCGCACACGGATAAAACCGCACAGAGATAAAAGCGCACATCGATTTGCAGAACAGGAGCTAAATTATTAATTTTTCCATTCTCGGCAATTGCATCATTTGTGAAAAGCCAAAACTGGACAGTTGCCCCGCAAAGAATTTAAAATTCAAAAAAATTATTGGTGATCAGCGAAAACAAAATAAAAGTAATACAATTTTTTGTATGATTCACTAGTCATTTTTCTGGTTTTTTTTTTGTTCTTATATGTGTATTTGTTTGTTAATAATCATAGTGTCTATTGACTATGACCGCTAGGAAGTTACCGTATATAAAAAATAAAATTTGTATCAATAATGTATTCAGGGGCGTCTCAAGCATGCCAAGTTGTGGGAGTGGTGCATAACCCAAAATACCGATTCATGAATTCATATAATTTAAAAATAATTTTTTTTTATACTGTATAGCTTATATAACAAAATGTTATATGGTGTTTTTTAATGATTTTCTTTAAACTTTTACAATATGGGTCTTTTATTTTTTACTTTTGCAGTCAAAACTGATTTAGATCGAACTGTGAGGACTAAATATATTTTTAAGAAAAAATTTTATTAAATGAAATCTCACCTTTTAATGCTAAGCCTATAAAACTTTGTAATAATGCTTTACTTTTTCAAACAGTGAGGGTAACTTTTATTTTACACTGTTGTACACTAACCGTTTCTTTATAAATTGTTTCAACTGGTCTGAATTTTCTTAATAATTTTTGCTTTTAAATTAGTATCGAAAAATCCGCAACTCTTTGTTAACTTGGTAAAAGTTTTCATTATATTTGACACTTCTATATCGTCAACCGTTTGTTTGCTTATTTCTTCTTCATCATTTTCATCACTGTTGTTTATTTGACTCTTTGCTCGCGGTTTCAATGCTGATTAAAACAACTGTTGCAATATTTTTGTCAACGTTTAATTATTCCTTTGATAATAAATTTCCCGATGATCATTCTAATATTGTGAAAAACTTGAACTCTGTTTTTATTCCGCAATACTTCAAACTTTTGTGTTAGGGGAATTTTACTTACTTTCATTTTAATATGATCAGAATAAAATATATAAATATAATGATTGAATGATTTAAAACTGAACAGAATTCGCTGTTAATTAAGCGGCTTCTATTGTATAATTCTTTAAATTTCTACAAGTCTGTTGTAGTGACCTAAAATATACCATTCTTGGCTGTTGTTAAGAACTTCGCAATTCGACCATAGTTGCAGACAAATACATAAATTAAATATATTTGCACTTCCTTGTTACTAGGTTAAAATCTTGATGCAGAGGGACTAAAAACGTACACAAAAAAAATCTAAAATTTATTTCAATAAAATACTATGGAAATTTAAATTATGGTGAAGTTGTGAAAGAGTTTCATGTAGAGTTGAGAAAAAAGACGTCAAGAACATTATGTTTGATTTACTTGTTACTTAAAATAATCAAATTTCGTACTTTCAGCTAAAATTCATCTGCTTTTAAAATAATTTTTGAAGGAACATATAGAACGTTTACATATTGACGTGCAAATGCTTCTCAACTCTTGCGAAGATTTTACAAGTTTTTTAAGTAATTCAAAAATTGCATTTAAATCATAAAATGTACTGCCTTTTGCATTCAAATCTGGTAATTTTATTTTATCATTATTTTTATTGTCACCGTCTTGTGAGCGATCATTTGAGCGCTGAAATTAATTTTCAATCATTCACATACAACGATGAGCGGAAACCGTTTGTTTTCATTAATGTTACTTTTTTCTTGATAAAATGTAGTAAATAAAATAAATGCTCATAAAACAGTCAAACTGTAATCAAAGTTAAACTTTAAAAAATAAAAACGAAAATCGAAATTTACTTCGCAATTAATTTCTATTATAAAATATAACATTTGCTTCATATAATTCAATGCATATTGTCCTTTTCAGGGTCGATCAAAAGTAGAAAGAGTTTTTCAAGTTTAAATAAAATACATATTTTTAAAGTCGGACTCAATAAATTCGGAGATTTTACATTTTAATTAAAGATTTTATAATATGCTTATTGCTGTTTTCAAATTCGTCTCATTTTAAATTTTTTTTATTAATTTCAATAAAATATATATTTCAAAATTAAGTACATTAAATCTCATATTTGAATTAAGAGTTTTATAACGAAAACATCATGATTTAGCCAAATGATTAATGTTTTTTTATCCACCTTAAAGTATTTTGTCCACAAAATTGTATTTATGCTACAATACTTTTAATTTCTTTTCTTCTATACATCTTTTTCCTACGTTTATGGGCCACTTATTGGCTCCCCGTCAACCACACTCACCACAAAACATAATAATAAATTTCTCCAACAACGAATGGCATTTACAGATAATAATAAAGCAAATAACCGTTTTGTTTAGAATTCTTAGTAAAAATAATTTTAAATTATTAAAATCACAGAAGGTATCGGCCCCTGCTCATTTTATTTAAAAAAATTAAATTCTCCCATATTAGAAATTAAAAATAATGAATTTTAAAAGCAGATGAATTTTAGCTGAAAGTACGAAATTTGATTATTTTAAGTAACAAGTAAATCAAACATAATGTTCTTGACGTCTTTTTTCTCAACTCTACATGAAACTCTTTCACAACTTCACCATAATTTAAATTTCCATAGTATTTTATTGAAATAAATTTTAGATTTTTTTTGTGTACGTTTTTAGTCCCTCTGCATCAAGATTTTAACCTAGTAACAAGGAAGTGCAAATATATTTAATTTATGTATTTGTCTGCAACTATGGTCGAATTGCGAAGTTCTTAACAACAGCCAAGAATGGTATATTTTAGGTCACTACAACAGACTTGTAGAAATTTAAAGAATTATACAATAGAAGCCGCTTAATTAACAGCGAATTCTGTTCAGTTTTAAATCATTCAATCATTATATTTATATATTTTATTCTGATCATATTAAAATGAAAGTAAGTAAAATTCCCCTAACACAAAAGTTTGAAGTATTGCGGAATAAAAACAGAGTTCAAGTTTTTCACAATATTAGAATGATCATCGGGAAATTTATTATCAAAGGAATAATTAAACGTTGACAAAAATATTGCAACAGTTGTTTTAATCAGCATTGAAACCGCGAGCAAAGAGTCAAATAAACAACAGTGATGAAAATGATGAAGAAGAAATAAGCAAACAAACGGTTGACGATATAGAAGTGTCAAATATAATGAAAACTTTTACCAAGTTAACAAAGAGTTGCGGATTTTTCGATACTAATTTAAAAGCCAAAAATTATTAAGAAAATTCAGACCAGTTGAAACAATTTATAAAGAAACGGTTAGTGTACAACAGTGTAAAATAAAAGTTACCCTCACTGTTTGAAAAAGTAAAGCATTATTACAAAGTTTTATAGGCTTAGCATTAAAGGTGAGATTTCTTTTAATAAAATTTTTTCTTAAAAATATATTTAGTCCTCACAGTTCGATCTAAATCAGTTTTGACTGCAAAAGTAAAAAATAAAAGACCCATATTGTAAAAGTTTAAAGAAAATCATTAAAAAACACCATATAACATTTTGTTATATAAGCTATACAGTATAAAAAAAAATTATTTTTAAATTATATGAATTCATGAATCGGTATTTTGGGTTATGCACCACTCCCACAACTTGGCATGCTTGAGACGCCCCTGAATACATTATTGATACAAATTTTATTTTTTATATACGGTAACTTCCTAGCGGTCATAGTCAATAGACACTATGATTATTAACAAACAAATACACATATAAGAACAAAAAAAAAACCAGAGAAATGACTAGTGAATCATACAAAAAATTGTATTATTTTTATTTTGTTTTCGCTGATCACCAATAATTTTTTTGAATTTTAAATTCTTTGCGGGGCAACTGTCCAGTTTTGCCTTTTCACAAATGATGCAATTGCCGAGAATGGAAAAATTAATAATTTAGCTCCTGTTCTGCAAATCGATGTGCGCTTTTGTCCGTGTGCGCTTTTATCTCTGTGCGGTTTTATCCGTGTGCGCTTTTGTCCGTGTGCGCTTTTATCCATGTGCGCTTTTATCCATGTGCGCTTTTATCCGTGTGCGCTTTTATCCGTGTGCGCTTTTGTCCGTGTGCGCTTTTGTCCATGTGCGTTTTTGTCCGTGTGCGCTTTTATCCGTGTGCGCTTTTGTCCGATGCGTTTTTATCATGTGCGCTTTTGTCCTGTGCGCTTTTGTCTTGTGCGCTTTTGTCCGTGAACCCTAAAATTTGGTGGCATAAAATTCTTTCTAGGAATCGCTTTTATTTATAATAATTTAAGAGCAGCGTCTTTTGGAAATTTAAAAACACTTACCCCGCTTTATTGTCCGAATCTTTTAAAAATTAAGTATAATTACTTTTACACCCAGGAACATAATATTTATTAGACATTTTCACACAAAAGAAAAAAAACTTCTACGCAAAACAGTAAAAGAACTTAAAATAACTAAATTATAAAAGGATTTATCTTCTTATATTATATACATTTACACTTAATTCTAAAACTGAACAAAACCGGATAATTTTCAGAAACAACCATTATTCCATTATTAACATGAACAAAACGCGAATTTTATTTCGTAATATTATAAATACTGTTTAATAACGAAAACAAAAATTGAACCAAAACTCAAAACCCAAAACCATAGCTGTTTGATACCAACACTTTACGATATGTAAACATTATAAATATTAGCCGGCTAGTGGGCCTTCTCGCTATGTTGCCAATTTTAACTACAGCACGGCTTTCTATTAACGAAGGCTACGGTATACGTGGTGGTTTGCCATTGCCTATCACGTGATTATTAGCGATTATTTATTTATTTATTTAATTCTTGTAATAAGTTCGTCGTCGCTCGGGATCAAACCCGTGACCTACGTAACGGAAGTCAAGCGCTCTAGCAACTAGGCTATCGCGACGACTATTATATACATATACTAGCTGTGCCCCACGGCTTCGCCCGTGTATTAATGCCCGTTTAAATCTGTACTTAGAAATTCATTAAAAAATTTTTGTTTTATCTGGAATTGTATTTACGTAAAGATTCTTTCTCTCTCTTTTGGATGAAAAAACATGTTTATCACCGTCTAACAAAAAATAGTCTTCATGTTTCACGTTTAGCTGAAGATTGTCGATTTTTCTATAACCTGTCCATCGTAATCTAACAAAAAGTTTTGCTCAACTAAACAACACACACAGCCATCGTTTTTTATTCACACGGTGATCTCCCATAATTACACGTTTAAGAGAACATCTTCACTCATATATTTCAACTACTCTGTCTCGAGCGTTTTATTAAAATTAATTTATTACCACAACAGCGAACTGCAGTAGTTGAGTAAAGATTTTAATATTTCTGGTAGCATATTATTAAAAAAATAGTTAAACGGTTAATTTAAAAAATTCATACGGCGGTTTTGACCTAAAAGTTCGAATATTTGACATATCAGTTAAATACTCGTATTTTATTTTCATATGTAACCCATTAAATCCAATAATATATTGCTTAAATCTCTTCCAGTTTTTACAAACATATTGTACAATACATTTTCTTCTACTCCTAATAATTCATTATTATGTAATAAATAAGATACGAGACGAAAATAAAGATGCACCGTCCCTATCTATGTATTTTACATAATGGGGAACTATTGCATCATCAACACATATTAATTCTACATTCATAATTACATATAACACGAACTTTTTTGTAAACAACAGCGAAAAAATTGATTTTATCATTCATCGATAATAACGCCATGCGCCAGCGATAAACATGGTTGCATTTCGATTAACATCACACGATACACAAAAGTCGCCACGAAAAGTAGTTGGTACTCAAAAAATAATAAAATTGTCAAATTTGTTTTTTTTAATTGATTGATTAAATTATTTAATATAACAAATATTTATGTAAATAATTAAAACAAAAAGTATCCTATCTCTTAAGTTGGATCAAATTGCATGTACTTTCAGAATTTTATAAAAATCGGTTAAGTAAATTCCGAGTTTATCGTGCACAAACATAAAGACACGGGATTTTTATATATGTATAGATGGCAATAATAGTAAATAAATCAAAAATGCAAAAACTTACCCGTTTTCTGCTTGGCCGTTGGCTCCGGGATCCTTCTTCCTCGACGAATCGATGACGTCGAAGTCCCTGTTCGCTGCGCCAATGTTGCAAACTCGCCTTTTTCCTCACTCTCGTACGTACGTTAGGGAGACGACCAGCAGAAGAATAAGGAAGACGACGGAAAAAGTAAATAAATAAATAAATAAATAAAAAGACTACAACTAAAACTGTGCCGCGGATAACTATCGGTTTCTTAAAACGTCGGTAGGCATTAGGCTTTATTAATTTTAGATGGAGATATATATGAAAAACCAAGAGATAAATTGTAATACCTTATTTAGAACGCGATCACTAACTTGTTTTAATTCGGACGGCCGACTTACGCTCAAACACTAAATCGTTTACCAGATATAGATAACAATGTATTCTTATCGCATCCGATCTACCTGAGCCGGCCTTTATCTATTATCACCGCTCGATACAATACGACACAGTTCGATATTTCGGCACGTGTCGCAGTCCACGCGCACACGCGTATGCCACCGGGCTGTGCACGAAGACACAACCAGACCAGATAATCGACGATGTTTGAGAATCAAAATAAACTAAAGACAGAACACACTTATTTGACTATTCTGTCGACAAAAGATCGCGCCACCAACCCTGATTCGTATCATTATCTATATCAAATTCTTTTAATATTTCCATTAAACTTTCTCGATGGACAGAGTCATACGATTTTTTAAACTCTACAAATTCTATAACATATGGTTTGTTTCTTATCATCCTATCCCTTATTATTAATCTTAAGTATTTGTTCTGCGCACGATCGATTTTTTCTGAAGCCTGCTTGGTATTCTCCTAGTTCCATTTCTATTTTACTTTCTATTTGATTTAATAATACCCTTGCAAGGATTTTATATACTAGCGACAATAGAGATATTCCTCTATAATTGTTAACCTCTGACTTATCATATTTCTTATGAAGCGTGTGTATTAATACACATTTCCATTCCTGTGGTATCTTCTCTGTTCTCCAGACTTCCATTAGGAGTTTTGTCAATTTTATTTCCATTGATTCCCCAGCTGCTTTTATTAATTCCGCTACTATTGAGTCTCCCCCCGGAGATTTATTGTTTCTTAGCTTAGATATTATCTGTTTTTTATTTTTTCTCTGCTCAGCGGGTTTGAGTCGGTTTGTTTTTCTGCTGGTATGTCCACTGCTAGTCGTTCTTTAGGTTTATCACAATTTAGTAATTTTTAAAATATCCTGCTAGTATTTTGCAGTTGTCTTTATTATATTGAGAGCTAGGGTTTCATCTGGCTTTTTAAAACACAGACTCGGAGCTCGATGTCCTTTTATTCTGGATTTGAATACTTTGTAAAAATTTCTGAATTTCCTTTTTTTGGAAATCCTTTTCTACTTATTTTAATTGTTGTTTTTCAAACTTTCTTTTTGTGTTCCTAATAATTTTTGCCGTTAATTTTCTTTGATTTTTGAATTGTTCATATGCAATTTATGTTTTAGCCGAATTCCATTTTTTCCAATATTTTAATCTTTCCCCTAGGGCAGCTTCACATTGCTCATTCCATCATTTGTGCTTTTTCGTAATATTCAACAGAATTATTTGTTCTGCTGCTTCTTGTATTCCTTTAGATATATCATGCCATTCTTCTGATTTTATTTCGTTAATCTTCTCACGATATTTCTGTACTTCATAATTATTCTCTTCATTTAACTTATCTATATCGTACTTAATTATTTCTTGTTTAAGAAATTTCTTTTTATTTTGTAGAATAAATCTCATTTTTATCGTTGTAAGAAAATGATCTGAATCAACGTTACTCCCTTTTCTTAACTTTAACGTTCATAATTTCCTTTTGATTTTTACTCGAGATAGTAACATGATCAATTTGGAATTCTTCCAGGTTTTTATTCGGAAACTTCCATGTTTTTTGTTTTTTTGGGAGCTTCTTAAAGTTTGTAGACATTAATTTAACGTTAAACATCCGGCATAATTCAATTAGCCGTTCACCAATTGTAAGGCTAGGTATTCTCCTTCTATTTGCCTAAACTTCTTTTCCTTTCCGACTTGACCATTAACATCGCCCATTACTATTTTGATATGCTTCTCTGGTACTTTATCCATTTCTTCTTCTAACATTCAGGCGGCGCGAAAATAAGACAAAAGACCAAAAATGAAAAAAAAATCCTGAGCCCGTTCTATGGCACTTAGAAAGCTATTTTTTTTTTTTTAATCCACAGCTTCAAGTCAGTAGCTTTTAGGAAAATTATAAAATGTTCAAAATTTTCATACCTTAGGGCTCAAAACGAGCGATGTATCAAATTTTTCTACCAAAATAGAAGAAAATAAGACAAAAACCAAAAATTACAAAAAAGTCCTGAGGCCGTTCTATGGCATTTAGGAAGTTAATTCTTTTTTTGTAATCGACAGCTCCAGGTCGGTAGCTTTCAGAAAAAATATAAAATGCTCAAAATTTTAGTACCTTAGGGCTCAAAACGAGCAATAAATCAAAAAATAGACAAAAAGTAAAAAAAAAAAGTTCTGAGCCCGTTCTATGACACTTGGAAAGCTAATTTTTTTGTAAATCGACAGCTCTACATCAGCAGCATGCAGAAAAAATATAAAACGCTTAAAATTTTCATACCTTAGGGCTCAAAACGAGCAATAAATCAAAGCAAAAAATCAATTTTTTTCACCGTTTTTTCAATTTTTTAATCGTTTATCAAAAATTAATTATTCTACTGAACTGCTCTAGGTCTCATTTTAAAGAGAATTGAATTTAGAGTATTTCCCTCGCTTACACTATACCCTTCTAGCGATTGAATTTTTTGAGCTATTTTAATTCAAACTTTTAACAAAATAATTTCAATTTTCGTATTATTAGATGAAAAATCAAAAAAAAGTCCTGAGACCGTTCTATGGCACTTAGAAAGCTAATTTTTTTTTTTAATCGACAACTCCAAGCAAGTGGCTTTTAGGAAAATTATAAAATGTCCAAAATGTGGCTTTTCGTTCATCGTGTATTACTCATAGTGGACAAAGACGAAACATCTTTTGTTAACGATTCTTCTTTTGTTTCCTCTATGGTGTATTATTGGTGTATTTTTAAATTTGAAAAACGACGTTGTAATTTTGAAGTTGTGATAGGTCCAAGACTGAAGAAATGAGCAAACTAACGTATTTGCATTTCTACGAACAGTATCGTGATAGTGGAAAGAGAAATATAGAGACTGGTCGCAATCGTTTTATAAAAAGGGTTCGAGGAGTATGTGTTTTTCGAAAGTGGTTCGAGTTACTCAAAATTTTTATTAGAAATTGGTGAAGGAAAAATGCCAGAGACTTTGTAGGGCGAAGAAAATGGAATCCTATTAAATTTCCCCGATTTAAAAATGTTTACTTCACTTGATGAAATGATTGATCACATTTATCTCGATGATGTTCTATCAAATTTTTCTAAAATGTCCAAAAGATGTATTTTATCACCAACGAATAAAAACATAAATCAAATAAACAGATTGATAATAGGAAAAAAAATTTCTGGAGATGAAATAAATTTATATAGTGCTGATACAACTTTGATTGATGAAAAAGAAACAAATGGAGATTCCACACATTTATGTACTGAAATTTTAAACAAAATGTCAGACCCAGGAGTTCCAGATCACAAAACTACTATAAAAATTGGAGTGATTTATATCCTCATCAGAAATTTGAATTTTGAAGAAGGTCTGGTGAGTGGAGCAAAAGTCGTCATTAAATCTGTTAAAGGTTTCATAATTGAAGTATTTCGTCCGGAAAATGAATGTAAGACGTTTCTGATTCCTAGGATCAGTTTCAAATTTATAGCTGGCGACACTGGCATTTAGATTTTAAGAAGGCAGTTTCCTATCAAGTTAGCCTATGCCATGACCATTAACAAAGCTCCGGGTGAAACATTGGATTTCGCCGCTGTTGATTTGAAGGATAATGTCTCTTCACTCATGGGCAATTGTATGTTGCCTTGAGTCGAGTGAGAACATCGAAAATTATATGCAATTTGAGCCTTGGTCACGACGAAACTCTCACAAAACGGTGGTTTTGGGGCGGATCCGCGGGGGGTTGGGCCGCGAAGCGGCCAGGGGGCAAAGCCCCCTGGTATTTAATAAAATCATTATATAAGTTTCAATAAAACATTATAGCTAAGAAATATACATTTTTTTGCACACTAGTTTATGTGTTTTCTTTGTATAAATTCTATAAAATTTATAATGAAATTTGTTTAGGTAAAAGTTAATATTGTACTTTGAAACAAGTTAGTAGCATTATAACTTGTGGGGCCATAATACCTATCCACTTATGTAAACTTTTATCAAAAAATTCTTTTTACTTGTATATATATACATAATTATTTGCTAAATTTTTTTCTGAATTTCTACTGAATAATATAACCCCATAAATTTTCAAATTTAATGTGTCAAATGATTAGAATTTCCATTATCTGGAAATTAATAATTAAAATTTTTCTTATAAACTTCCCATTGGGTTCTACGTATTTGGAAAAACACAGAAATAATTATTCTATTATTTTTTCCTGGTGATCGCAATAACTTCTTCCACTGCAAAGTTAAACATACTACTCGATTTCTTTATTTTTAATATAAAAGTATATAAACTTCTTGCAGTTTCTATAAACATAAGTAAGATCTATTATCGTTGGTCGCTGTGTGAGGGAATTCCCGCCGCGTAAAATTTACTGCGACGCTGCCAGTTTACGCGCGGAATTTTGAAACAGTTATAAGTTTTTAAAAGATAGTTGGATAGCAACATAATAAATTAAAAATCAGTTATGTTATTAAATTAAAATTTCTTTATTTAACGAGATTTTATATTATTACTTTTAAAATTATTAATTGTGGTCGCACAGTGAGGGAATTCCCGCGATTTCACGGTCTACTCACAATAAAAAATTATTATAAAAAAAACTAAAGTAATTGCAACTATATAAATATTTTAGATCGACTTATGACATTTCTATACACAAATTGCTAAACTATTTTATGTAAATTATAAGTAGTTTGTTAAATATTTACATTAAAAAAAAAAAGGCGGGGATTCCCTCATAGCGCGACTATTAAAGAAAAAAGTAGAATTAATTGGGTCAGAGTTATAATGTTTCAGGGACTCTTTTCTCGTAATTTCAGTCTTGAAAATCTAAAATTAGTAATCGTTTAGTCTGCAACTTAAAAGTTCTATATAATATAAACTTTTGAATAGAGTATTTTTCATAATTGCAAATATTACGATCTGGAAACTTTTAAGAAATTTTCACTTTAAACTAATTCATAATAAAAAAGTAACGAACAATGTATTATCATCACCCAATATTTTTTTTTGCCATTTTATTTAAAACATGAGGATAATTAAAATGTTCTCCGATATATATATACAATGTTTCTTTAATTTTGTAATAAGAAATATGATACAGAAAAAGAATCTTTACGTTAAATCTTTAATACACGATAGAAGACAACAATTAATCATTAAAAAAGGCTTTAATTTAAAAAATTTTTTTTATATTTATAATTCGAACATTCAGATCATTCTTGTAAAAAATTTAATTTAAATTTATTTTCAACATTTGCAATATTATGTAGGTAGATAGATTAATGGTTGTTTCTTTTAATAAAATACTTTTAATATTAATAAACTAAATTATAAAAAACAAACAAATACGGATACAAAAATAATATTTCACAATAGACATGATCGAATTATTTCGAACAGTAAATATAAAGAAGAGCAGACATTCCATTATTAATTTTTCTTTTTTTTCCTTCCGATTTTCATCAGCCACTTTTATTTTTATTTACTTGTACGCGATGATTATTGAAGTATTAATCATTATTAAAAATATCTTCAGGTTTCATTCTTTAAATGTACGTTGAGTATTACTACATAAAACTATGCAACGATTTGTTTTTTCATGCCAGGTTCTGCTACTATATCAAGTTATTTTTTGATTACACCAATAACGATGTTTTTAATTTAATATTACGCGAATATATTTAAGAACAAACAAGGTATTAATGAAAATTACTTTGATTAAGCATAAACAGTGGCTTCGTCGTCAATACTAAAATTAAACTGATATACATATATATCGCTACTATCGATTATTATTATCTTTTTATTTACCAGTTTGTTGTGATAATGTAAAACAACTATACTGATAATACATTTACCTGAAATGTAGAAGATGATTTTGTTTCGTGAGTTACTGAAATGATATATAAAGGAGTATATTTTTTTATCATGTCGGGTTTTGACTACTACAAAAAAGATACCGAACTAAGACATATGAAACCTGGAGTTCTATTTGAATTATCAAAAATTCTGGAGTTACAGGAAAGCTGGAAATCCTTAATGACAGTTATACCAACAGAAAACGATTTTAGTAGTCGGCTGAAGTATACTGGTGAAGATATAAGGTTTGTAAACCGATGGCGCAAATAAATATTTAGTTTAAAATGGTTTACATGAACATTTAAAACGGTTACAAAAATCTCAGCTCCCTTAAAATATGAAATGAACTAGAAATAGACTGTTGCATGAACTATGTTGTTTAATTAAATAAAATTTCGTTTACATTTTACTTCATTAAGAGAGTTGTTTCTTAATAAAATTGCACTTAATTATTGATTTATTTTTGGTATTTTTAGCTTATTTAAAGAGTTACGTATATTTACTAAATTAAAGTTATTAAAATTCAAACATAACCGCGCTATTCTAGTGAATTATCCATAATGACTAAAAATACGAAATTTGTATTGAAGACGATCTGTTTTGATAAAGGAATTCATTCCTATTATTTAAAAATTAACGAAATCGAATAACAAACTTTTAATAATATTTATAAACATTAATATATATATATATATTAAATTATATTTACGGAGTGTTAAGTATTATAGAAATAATTTTGTCACGTCACTAATTATTTATAAAGAATGTATGGATTAAAACTTTTTAATATACTACTTTCATATGTAAGAAAATTTTAAAGTCGTTATTATTAACTGCCTTATTTAATAATTTTTTACAAACATCTACATTTTTACATTGATAAAAAACAACCTTTTATTATCATGTGTTAATTTTGTGTTTAAAAAATATATGTAAGTTACTAACTATGTGCATTTCACATTTATAACTAACAAGTATACTGAAGTAACAACAACTGTGTAGTATTAAAACTACCGGACTTGAATGATTTACTGGCGGCGTTTTTTTTGGTTTCTTTACAATATGTTGACAGAAATTAGCAAAGAATTTCTTTGGTCGCATTTGGTTTTTATTTGTTTACATTTATATATATATATATATTATTTTTTTTGTTTATAAACCTTTGGTCGACTGCTTGGACGTATGGCTCAAGAGTCTTACCCTAGCATATTGTGAATCTTAAGCTATTTCTCTTCACGAACTTCTAGACACACGTTATGCTTATCGGTGAGTTTGAGAAGGTGGAATGCAAGTTTGAGAAGTAACATCTTGTCCGAATAGTTTAAAGTCTCAGAAAGAAAATGTTGAATGCGAAGAGTAATTCAAATCAAACAAAATAAATAAGAACAGTTTCATTTTTATTATTTGATAATTTATCGCCAGTCGTTTTCCGTATTTGTGATTTTTTTTTTTCCCGATAATTAATCGTATAAAGATTAGATCAATTACATCTTATTTTGGAATAAACATTTTTTAATCCTGATTTTCTTACATCTTTGCTGCTTGTACCATAATTATGTGGAAAACTTCATGATTTTCTTTTACGATCGCATTACATTATGAAAGCTGATTAACACAACAAAATTAAATCATATGAATTTAATAATTTTATATATATATATATTTTTTTTTTTCGCGAATATACCTAAGCAATCAAAATCTTTTTCATTAAGAAGGAGTTAATCTTTCGAAAATTAATAGGATTTTACTTCCGATATAAAGGATACTTCTACCGTGTTATTTACGACAAAACATGTTAAAACGGAACAAAAACACGACGTATGTTGGCATACATATAAGATAGCATAATTTTGACTGCAATTATTAACTTTAGAATTTTTATACTTGATGTATACTATTGCAGTGTCATTAAACAGAGCATCGTAACGTACTACGTTCTTGTACTACATATCACCGCAATTTTTTAATTAAATATACCTCATAGGTAAATTTTTTTAACCTAGCATCGAAGAAATTTAACCCTTTCTTTCAGCCATCCATTTTATGTCATCTGATGTTTGACCGTTTCTGTCATCGAAAATAAATCCTTTTATTATTAAATTTAATATTGTCACGAATATGGAGCTTCGTTTTTTTTCAAAACATGTTAAAATTCCGTTCTTACCGTAGATTGATTGAAGAAGCAGCATTAAAACAAAGAAAATGCGCCAGTGAAATTTTAATTGAAGAATGGAGTACCAGCGGTATTAAACGACCAACTTTTGGAATACTTTTAGAATGTCTTATGAAACTTGAACTATATCGTGCAGCTGATTACATTACGACTATATTAATTGATGGTAAGTGTAAACGTTTATTTTTCAATACGTTTAATATCGGCATTTATTCTACATTCGATGTTCAATTTCTTATGTATATGTTACGGGCAATGTCCGGAATCCGGCAATATTGCGTAGGCATTGTCGAAAGTGAAGTGAATGTCGACATTGCCGGGTTTCCAGCAGGCAATGTCCGAAAAATACTTTTTCTGTAAATATGAAGCTTGATTTAGGCTTTATCGTAGCAATCTATCATTAATCATTTGAGACTACTGAATTATGTTTATCATAAACCCATTAGTGTAATTTATTGTTATTTTGTAATGAAAATTACACATACATGCTTTAATTTTAACTCTAGGATCGAATTTCAATAGTAAGCAATCATCAAAATACATTGCCGGTAACATATATACACATTTGTAGAAGAAAATTTCAAAAATAAACATAAACTCTAGTTATTGAAAAAATTAAATAACACAGTATAGTAATCTTTTTAGTTTTAGAAATGATTTTAGTTTATTGTTTCACCTGTACTGTAAAAATAATAAATAGAGAAAATATTTTTCAAATACCACAGAATAATAATTAAATTGATGGTCCTTTAAACATTTCAATTTATATTGTACGTACTTTTTTTATAGTAATTTGTAAGTGAAGTTTCATTCTTCTGTCTCTCTGCAATGCCAAATGGCCGATTACATTTTCATTAAAATTTCCTATATTTGACAATGAAGGATTTTTCAATAGACAACGTGATCTTTATCCATCAAATTTCTTAAGAAAGTGTTTATCCTTTTTGAAATTGAAAAGCATCGCACAATTTAAAAATTTATTAGCTCCAAATAATTGGCAGAAATCTAAATAATTTTTGTAAGCAACTGCTGTATTTCAGAATTCATCAGCCACAAATTTCTAATAAAAAGCGTTTTTTGGTTTTTGATTTGTCTCTATATATACATATACATATATCATTTTAAAAATTGGCCTACGTGGGGATGATTTTTTATTATCTAAAATATTAATATTATTACTGAAACACTATCATTTTCTTGATTCTAAAGAAAAGTATCATCTAGTAAATTTTTAAACCTATAGTTTGATTCAATGAGTTATTGCCTTTCTAAATATCTGTAATTTTTTCCAAACAGTGTTAGTTCTTATTTGTTTGGATAAGTGGTTTCAAAGCTTTTATATTAAAATTCCATAGGGTTGATGCTACTTTAAGTAACCATTTTTTAACAACTTCATCTGAAATATACTTATTCTTTTAAGGGATTTTCAAGAACAAAATGAAAGACTATGTAAATTTACAAAAAAATCTGATATTCTTATGTGTAAAATCAACTTGAATTAATTGTATTTTATAAAAGCGCTTTGACTTTTTTTTTTGAAAAATCGATCCGGATAATCGCGAGTCGACTGTATATATGTATATAAAAATTTACTTACACACACGGCACTGCCTCTGCCTTTGTCAGAATGCAGTTCAAAACGAAACTAGTAATCCAATATGCGCTGAATGTTACGGAACGCTGCTGTTTTTTTTTTCCCCCTCAAACTATACAGCGCAGTATTAATTCGCATCGCGGATCGCAATTCAGTGTGCTCGCAGAATCAAGCGAAATAACTGGTATGACTTTAACTGATAATTTATTGTTGATTTGTCTTAAAATCAGCTCCAAAACGAATTGTAATGGGCCCATCTTGCATGATCGACGTAGAATATGGCCTAAAAGAAGAAGTATCCGATGAACCATTTAAGCCGTCGGCTGATCGAAATGAAGAAATAATTAATAACGTCGATTACGAAGATGTACCTAGCGATTCAGTGCACTCAGTACAGTTTAAAAAAACTACCATTTATAACGATAATAACAGCGGCACTGGTAGTAGCTCAGGAAGTTGTGTAAAAATTACCGAAATCGAAACAAAAAAATCCATTGCATCTGCATCTACCACAATGTGCAACGGTTCGATTTCGGAGGACAAGTGCTCGTCATCGTACCCTACCGTTCATACAGTAGTGGAGCAAAAGTAAGTATTTACTGGAAGAAATCTTCGATAATTTTATATTTTTACTTCTCAGCAAAGCAACTCTTACCTTTATCTATTAGTGTGTGCCATGTACTGTAACACTGCGGGGTCGGAGCTCTACAGGACTTGTAAGATGAGAAACATCCGTTTCGATACGTACATTTTTTATTTTTTTAAATTTTTTTTCGATTAATCCTAAAAATAAACGTTAATGAAAATAACAAATTAATGTTTATGCAAACGTGTATTTAATGTTTATACACACGTACTTTACTAACTTTACATACATTTTCAACACTTGCGTAAAAATTTTGAATTCGCCAACTTTTTTTTACCACCGTAGTAACAGTCAAATCGATGAATTGTTTTTTTTTTTTTTTTTCTTTTATATATATATATATATATATATATATATATATAATTTCCCAAATCCTATACGCATTTTTTTCGGGAAATTAGAAAATTTGTGTCGCCAACGAAAGTAATTTTAGACCAGTAGAAAATCTGAATTCTCGGGTAGAAATATTGCGCGATTTATCGATTATTTCACCACCTGCTTTTTACGGTAGAATTATACCGATAGACCGTGTTTTTTTATCACGGAAAAATATGGTTGCGAGTAGTAATCTCGAAACTTTTCTTGCACAAACATAAGTAGTGCAAGAGGCTCATTATCATATTAACTGTTGTTTTTCGACTATTAAGCGGACTTTACATGGAAACAAATTTTCGCTTGTCGTTATTTGCTATTTAATGAACTACATATATCCGATTTCCAAGATGAAATAATTCTTTTGTCGCAAAAAATGTCTTCTTCCTCATGTTTTTTTTGTTTTCTTCTAATTATCATCTTTATCATTATTTTATTCGGTAACAAGAGAAACCGAAATAATTACAACGTGACGTAATGAAATGAATATATTAGAAAATATCGACAAAGTTATCTTACAGCGTGAATGACTATTTCGAAAGCGAATATTACCTATAATATTAATATAATTCAAGTTGTGGCATACGATGAGTTATGAGAATCTAAACGTTTAATTAATACGGAGCCGCATTTGCCTTGATCGGTTATATACAGCGGACTAAACTTTTTTAGAATTTTACTAATATTTGTACGAAGGAAGAAGCGAAAAAAAAAACAAAAAAGGGCATTGAGGCTGCGTGCTACTTTCTTTTAGATTTCATCCGAACCGGGTTGTCGAAGTAAGAGTTAGAGTCGTGGAATTATATTTAACTCGCTTTCTACATCAAGTTTTAGTTGTAAGAAAACGAAAACTTTTTTCGGCACCGATTGTGGAGATTTACGCTCGAACACGAATAAAACAACTTCTTATACAGCTGCTGACAATGTGAATTATCGACAAGTGTTATCAACATATTAATTTCGAGCTCATTTTAAAATGGTCTTAATTAGTTTTAGTAACTCGTATCAGTTTCGCAAATGAAAAGAACGGGGTTTAACATTTTCCGAAAAGTTTCAATAGGCTGAATCTGTTTGTTAGTTATCACCGCACTTAGAAAAACAACTTGCGCTGCTGTTCGCTGTGAAAAGTTAGTCCGAGCAGAATCGATAGTGAGCAAGAAATCGGAGTTAACGAAGATATGTGAACTGGTCAGTTGTCGCGTAGGAGCATTTTTAAGAGTTGTTACGTTTAGTGCTTCTCAGATGTGTTGCATTGGCGGCATCATTTTAGAAAAAAATTAACGAAAATCAGCTTTTAGCAGCAGATAATTAGTGCGGCTGCGAGTACACTTACGGAAGAATGCGTTACTAAAGATAAAATGCTCAGCGCACAGACATCAACGAAAAGTAATATCACGAATTAGCTTGTGTGCAACGAAATTATGTAAGGCAATTCGACGAACAAAATCAACTTGCAAAGTATTAATGATTAATTATGTAAACTATACGTTGTTATGCCTCAGCTCTCTTAACGTTTAAATTGGTTCGGGCGCCGTTCAAGAAAAATTCTTCAAAATACAAAAAAAAAAAAATAAATAAAAAAGGAAGGGAAAAAAGCACGATAACGAAAGAGGAAAGGGAAGCTTTTCCTACCCACCACTGAGCGGTTCCCAGTGTCCCTTGCTCAGAACGCCCACCATGCGAACACCAATCACCAGGATTGGACTAAAAAGCCGGAAGAACAAAAACGAAATTAAATTAAATAATAGAAAAAAAAAAACAAAAACGGATATATTACAAAACTTAATAGGTGATTATTCTACACGACTAGTTACCGTAATTTTCCTAATGTACAGCTTGCGAGCGAGACCAAAATACACGACAAACGATAACCGATCGATCACGACGTTGATCGGACCACGAGGAAAAAAAGAAGAAACCCCCGGCTTCGAAAAACGCATTTATATTGTTACGAATTCTCAATGTTACGATTACTTCTCAATTTTGCGAATTCACTTTTCATTTCTTCGTAATTGTTCTAATTTTAAATTTAGATAGGGGGAAGATTTGCCAGCAGATATAGCGGTAGAGCGAACGAATGAAAGAGAAAAAAAGTATGAAATAAATAAATAAATAAATAAATGACTTTAAAAAAATGTGCCGCGGATAGCTTAATGAAATTTGGACGATAGCAATTAGACTTGAATAAATAACAGAGGACGAAATAACGCTATCTGTACATGTGTCCGGTCGACGTACCTATCACCGTAACCAAACGACTCGCACATAGACAAAAGCCGTCCGTCGATGAAGATAACAAAGCCGAAGCCTTATCAGTTTAGATTTACCTAAACCGGCTCTATCTCTTCATCATTCGAAACGGTACAGCACAGCAGCACGTGTCGCAGACCGCGCGCACACGCAATGTCACCAGCCTGTACACAGCGACACCGACCAGAGATGATTATCGTCGACTACGATCGAGAATCCAAATTAATACAAAGAACAGAACAACTTATTATGTAATAGATCTCCGTCGATGAAAGATCGCGCCACCAACCCTGATTCGCATCAATATGCAATAATTTCCGTAGCAGAGCAATAATTGTCTAGGCATCGCTTCTAATGCGAAATTACCGATCAGTCGTTCGGCTGATGATACCTTTTATTGCTACTAATGTTTAATAGCGAGCTTCGCTACACACACACCGTGATGTCATTCATACTCGTTTTTATTACTACCACAGGCATACATATAATCACTTACATCTTAGTAATTTCAATAGATCCCTCGAAATTTTTCTAACGCAACCCGATCATTACGCTGCTACAAAATTCCACATTTTCGATTTCGCAACATTAAAATATCGCTGACCTAACTTTTTTTTTTTTTTTTTTTAATTTTTTGAGCCCGTTAACCGGGGGGACCTTTGCCCAGGAACAGTTAGAAAGGGAAGGAGTCAATTATATCTTCATACGATATCAAATATTGTTAGGAGAAAGTAATCAATACGGTTTAAGAGCGCAGACGGATACCGGAAACAACAACAGAACGACAAAATGAAGAAAACAAAGAGAACCGTGTGGAGAGAGAAAAGATCGGATATAAGGAAGCGCAATATGGAGTAACTTAAAATATACACACGCGTACTGTTCGCAATTCTTTATTTTCCTTCTTTGAATTAATTAGTTAATTATTTTACTATTATTAACTACTATTTTTACTTCTTTTTTATATGTGATATTTAAATTAAGAAACCAGCATTTGGTTCGTTACAACGTTTAATTAAAAAGAATTATATCTACAGCTTCGAGGATTACCACAACTTTATTCCTATCGAGTGTACTAAATTTAATACACTCGATAGGAATACTAATACCTTAATTCCTCCCATATTTATACACGCGCTCGCACATTTATTTATTTGTTGCATCGGGCTTATTTAATTCATTTTAAACGTATTTAATCGATGAAGTGCATTTAAACCCGAAACCGGTGTATCTCTTTTTCGGATCCAAAGAGATTCGGTAATTTTTTCACGCCGATGTTTTGATGAAAATTAAAATCGCGCGAAGTATCCAGTAACTTTACAATAATTTCGGCATCTCGAACTCGAGAAAATATTTTTCTTTTTTTTTTTTCTTTCTGTTTTCACTTTTCCGTTTGCGAAATACGTGCCGCTATAAAAATTAACCCGTACCGACATCGTGCAAGTATGTTAGCAAAATAGAAGACAATTTTTCGGCTACTCCGGTAGTAGGTACAATTGCGAAACCATATATGTCGCTATGTAAAATAACGTTTAATCTTCTTGTATAAATATACATTTTTTAGGCGCAATGAAAATTACCCGGAAAGCTGGATGCTTTCGTACGAACTGATTAAAACGTCGACCAACGATTTTTCCGAAAAGGTAATATTAGGATCGGGTGCTTTTGGTACTGTTTACTTCGGAGTTCTAGAAAATCACGTAAGAATCGCCGCGAAGGTTTTAAGAAATATCGAACAAGGAATCGACCTACTGAAGCAGTTTCGAGCCGAATTAGAGATCTTAACTCGTTGTAATCATAAGAATATTCTGCAAATCATCGGTGTCTGCGAAAGTCCCGTTCCGTGTATTGTGTATCGTTTTATGCCGCGTGGAACTCTACAAGACAGGATAGCGCGCAAGGTAAATATTACAACATCGGTAAATAGAAAGAAGCGCGAAATATTCCCGTTTTATTAATATTTTTCAATGTCGATTTTCAATTTTCACCTCTGGTGTTTCGTATGAAATTAGGTAAAACTTGACGCTCTATTGTACAAGCTATATTCTACTTGAATTGTTAATTTCTTTTTTCGATTAATTTCTCTGTGAATTTATTCGCATTTTACATTCTGCCGAAGATATTTTTAATCTGTAAATGAGCAATGAAGGTAAAAAAAAAAAAAAAAAATGAAAAAAATATACTAGTTGGAAAACATTTTTAATCATTAGATTATTTTTGGAAATTCGACACATTTTATTCGGAATTTCATTGAAACCTCGACATCGTTGAAACCGTAAGGTCGATCATAATCATATAAAAGCCCTATACATACCTCCATTACCTTCAAAACGGGAGGCTAGGTGAAAGAAAAAAAAAAAAAACACGAAATTATTTCCGTTAAAAATGTATTCTTCCGAAATATTGACCGATAAATAAAGAAATGCGCAGACGCAGATGGCGGACAGTTGAAATTTGTATATTTTGGGAAAAACGATGAAAATTTTCGTAAAAGTCAAAAGCAATAATTAAAACGTTCTTAGACCGGATGAAAAAATGATAAAAAGAATATGGTAAATTGTTAATTAAATTTTGTAACGAGTAGTACACTAAAATGAGTGATTGAAAGAAAAATGAAAAATATATATGGAAAAAAAATGGGTGGGCGGAGGGGCGTAAGGGCAAATAGGTATCGGTCGATTCTGATTTAGGAATTTTTGTTTCCTTCTACTGAGAAAATCTGAAATCCAATCATTCACGAATCGCTTTAGCCCTGCTAAAAATTTAGTTCATTAACTAAGAAGGATCGAAATATATCTCGCCTATAGTTCATTATTACGACTTTTAAATATGGTTCCTTGAAAATTCTTTTGAATACATCGCGTATTTTTCAATTATGAAGTGCGTAAAAAATTTCAATCGATAACACTAAATATAATAGGAGTGTCGAATGTTCAAAAGATTCAAAGGATACTTTTTGGATCCTTGACGTCACAAAATTATTACGTCATTTTATTTTCACGATTTTTGTGTTTTACATATATACTTTGATTATTGTTTGCAATAATAGTAGAAAAGACAAGCTAATTGAGCGCATATTGTTGTTTATATAATTATTAAAAATATTTACGTCTAATTTTGTAATTAATAACATGTAAGTTTTCATTGAATTACAACTATAGGTATATTCTATTATTATATAGTTTGTATTTTTTGAACTAATTTTTTTTTTTGCTTTTCAGTTACATATATGATGGTAAATTATCCAATTTAGTTTTTATTAATAAAATAGTAATATAATATTTAATTAAACAGTGAATAATTGTTTGATGTTGGTTATAAAAACATAAGAAATTGATAATCCACTTGAAATTAGAATTGTCGGATAATTCGAATGTTTCGAATAATTTTAAAAGCAAAGTTTCTAACATATGTATATTAGTTATGAGAGTTTTACTTAAAATACTGTTTTTAACATAAATAAAAAATACTAAATTAATTTCAATATAATTTTATATAGAATTTCGATATTATAAAACAAACGAATTATTAAAAATATGCATATTTGTTGTTAGCCGTTTACTTTTTAAAAGTATTTGCATAAATTAATTGTTTTGTTTATTTATTTAGGTTTGTTATGTGAGTGAATACATTTGTGAAGATATTAATTTATTTACAAAAATAGATTCGAGTAAAGCTTGATCATCAGATATTGTAATTAAAATTGAGTTACGAAGTATAGACAATAAAGGATAACACGATAAAGACTAGATAGAAGCGTTTGAGATATGTTTGTCAAGATTTCTTCAGTAACGCGTGCTTATTTCATTTCATTCTCATTGTAAGAATTACGCAATCATCAATTTGTTACGCTAAATTTCTGAAATTTTCGATTTCAAAAACAAGACAAATTTTACCAATTGTTTGATTTAGGTAGTGCTTCTATCTATTTTCTGATATATGCGAGGTAGACTAAAATAAAATTAATTTACCATTAAAACAAAGCATTTATATTCAATATATCGATATCATTATTGCTGTTGTTAATTAAACAGTGAAACATTAAAGTAACTATCGTTTATTTACATATTCGTTCTAATTTTGTTTTCCGGTGTTAAATTGTATATTTAAGTTTGAGAAATTATATTCAGTCATAACAAACTCAAAATTTTTGATTATTTGCAACTTCTGTGGATTTCTACGCTCCTTTTTTTTTTTTATTTATACTTATTTCATTTTTATTATTTCCTTTCTCTTAGCACTTAATTTTCTATTTAACAGTCTTTTTTTTCCTCCGCGGTTTATAAATATATTGAATTTTTTTTTAACTTAAACTTAATTTTAATGTAAAACTTCAGTGTAAATAAGTATGTAAATCAACAAGAAATATAATATTAAAAATTAAAATACCCGTAATTTGTACTGAATAATAATAACTATGCGATTTTAATTACAAAAATAAACAATTTCTTTACCACTTATATTCACGTAGTTTTCATTGTCTAAGACTCGTTAATACAATTTTTCATATAAACGTTCAATATTACTTCTCAATGTACGATTAGAATTATCGATTTATTCCATATTTTCTCTGCCATTGTTACACAAACAATAATCAAAGAAAAATAAAGAAAAAAATTATTTTCATTATTGAATTACGCATTGTTTTTTTACCAGTGTACAAAATGGGAAAAAATATAGTAAGTAAAAATTAAATAAAACACAGAAATCGTGAAATGAATACCAAAATGACGTAATTATTTTGTGATGTCGAGGATCCAAAAAGTGCCTTATGGATTTTTTGAACAGTAGGCACTCTTCTAAATATCACTTTCTTTAATATTCTCGATCATTTTTACGCAATTTTATGATTTATTCAAAAGGATAAATAAATCTGACGGCAACCAAGTCACACCATTTATACCGCTTGTAAAAATCTGTGCAAACAGTGTGTGTGCATTTAGGTTTCAAAAATTTGAGACAGTTTATATATAGTTAATTTGTAAACTGAAAGCTGCATTACAAGGAACGTGAAGTATTTTTCGGTACTAAATACGACACCCTATAAACGGTAACTGCTTATTATTATAGTTTAGAAAGTGGAGACATTTTACATAAATTTTTGGAAAGCCGGTTTCTTCTTATTTTGCTGATTCGATATAGTATAAGCAAACAAAGCGGTAGTAGAAGATCGCTATCTCCGACGTTAATAAGAGTTTATGGAGAAACAAAAAAAAAAGGTAAAGAGACATGTTATATAAATGTCTTAGGAAACCTGCTGGCAGTAATAAGGCATACCTAAAAGTAAAAGGAAAATGGACGTAGGAACCGTTGTCATTATACGTCTACCATCCGGGTAATAAGGCGTTAAAAAATCCAGCTTGTTTTATCCTATTTCTGCAAGGCTGAAATAATAGCTTGTGCGATGATGTAATAAAAAAAAGAGTATTACTAAACCATCGGTAGACGCAGCTGAGTACAACGGTCTTCTGACCGTAGCTGCTGCTGCTCTGAATCAATGACATTTACCAACATTAAATAAAAATCTACGATGTGATGATTTTTTTCTCCCTGTAAGCGGTTTAACTTATTAAATAAACGGCGTCTACTTTCGCGCTACAAGATATATAGCTTCGGTGGAAACTGTAGCTAAAGTTAATATAGCGAATCTTTCTTTTCGATGAAGAAGACTCTTGGTTAAATATATTTTATCGAACGATAAAAGCTAAGAAATAACTTCACATTTTTGCTAATAATAATACGATACTTTTTAATTATAAAAAATGCTATACCGATTTATTAATAATGATGTTATAATACGTTGTTTTTTTTTTAGAAGGGGGGTTTGGCCAATGAATCCAATTGGCCTATATTAGATACGTTGAAACATGAGGAAGCTAAAAGCGAAATAATTTGTAACTGTCAGGAGCTTAAATTATTCTTTTTTTTTCATATTCAACCTAAATTGAGAAAGCCGTAACTACTTTTAATGTAGGTGATTTGAAAAACGTTTTATTTCTCAGTTTGGGTTGAATATTAAAAAAAAAGAATAATTTAAGCTCCTGACAGTTACAAATTATTTCGCTTTTAGCTTCCTCGTGTTTCAACGTATTATAACATTATTATTAATAAATCGGTATAGCATTTTTTATAATTAAAGAGTACCGTATTATTATTAGCAAAAATGTGAAGTTGTTTCTTAACTTTTCTCGTTCGATGAAATCAACTACTCCTTAGCTAATAATGGAAGCTCCGTTTTGGTCTTTCTTGAGCGTGATTTAGCGTTTTTTTCGCCTTTTTCATTTTTTCCCGATAATGCAGCTTTCGTTTTGTTTTCCGACCCTGATTCATCAAAATTTTGGTCCTTTTTCGCCTTTGTAACCAATTTTTTTTTTTTTTAGACAATGAAGCTACATCGTCGGCTTTTGTGATGTCAGAAGCTAATCTCGAATATTATTAAACACATACCACTGCATTTCAATAGATAAACCTTTTGGAGTTATAATTTTTGGCATGAGGAAATCTACAGGTTGTAATAAGAATTGAAATTTGGTCGCTTCGTCGTTGTCTGCGAACTGTTTTGCTTCTACAGCATCCGAGAAAATTATGAAATGATGAAATTCCAACTAATGATTTATTAAATAGTTTCATACCGGTCGTACCACCCAATTACGTGTTCAGCAGAGATATTATGGCTTGAAGAAAAATGAGACTGTAACACATTTCATTACATGTTCATGAGTGTCGGTGTTATTTAAAGCATACTTTGACTTGAATATGCCAAAGTACCTGTCGGGTAAGAATTTTGTTTGGCCTGTAGGAGGAAATTTAATGATATTGTTTTTTGTAGTCATTTGGGGCTACTCGCCGCATTCGGTATCCGAGAACAGTATTATTTTTATCTGTCAAAACAAAACTGCATAACGAAGACGACTGATAAGAAAAAGCAAGTGGAGAAGAGTGGCCGTCATGACAACGCGCGAGCGCGCCCATACGGGGTTGTTTTTTTTAACGGCTGTTGTTTTCTCGAAAACTTCTTTCCCGACAATAGGACGTCCCCCTTTTAATGTGGTCACATACAAATAAGTTGTAGTTAAAGTACAATGTTTTACACATTTAAAGGTATAATATATATTTTATATATTTATGACATTTTTTTTATTTGGTTTTTTTACTTTTGCTATTACTTTTAATTTTTATTTTCTAGTACATGAAATTATACGTGAAATCGAAAAAAAAATGTAAAACAATTAAATACATTGAAAACGATTATAATACCCGACATTGTTTTACAACAATTTGTTTTAATTTCGCATTTACGGTAATTGGTCGCAAAACTATAGTGTACACCTATTTGTAAATAAATAAATTCTATAATACATGTATGGTTATAACATACATATGTACGTAATAAGTGGCCTATAACGGATCGTTGTGGATGCTACGGCCGCCAGAAGACTGTGCATGGTTGCCTCTACCATTGTTCAAACATCAGATTTTTTGTAGGCCATGAATTTTCGCAGTATTATTAAATAAACTATCGGATAAAAAATGTTCAGCCTTATAAAGGTGTGTCAAACATTTTATTTTTTCACTACCTTATCATGTAGATAGTAGATCCGTTGACGACAACGTTTCCAACGCAGCAACTATTATTTACCTGTACTTTTTTAAGTATCCTTTATCGATATAAAGAGTCTTTCTACAGATATACGACTTTTATATAATGTATCTTTTTATATATTCTTTCGTAAACTGTTATTATTAATGTTGACAATGACTATCTTCTTGCGATCGATTACTATTTCATTTACTTATAATATCGAAACGGTAAAATAAAAAAGAACCAGCTGCATAAAAATTACATCATTAAAAGTATACCTCCCGAATCATTTTAATTATTAGAATGTTACAAAATTTATTCATGTATATTTTGTAGACGATATATGAACCACTGGACTGGAAAACTCGGATTACTATTAGTAGTGATGTAGCCGATGGATTGCAGTACCTCCATTTCGGCTTAAGCGAACGTATCGTACATAGAGATATTAAGAGTGCCAATATTTTATTAGATAGTAACGACGTCGCTAAGGTAATTTTGTTTTAATTGATGTTCATTTTTATACTATAATTTGTGACTTATCAGGAATTTTATAAGAAAAAAAATACATACATACATACATGCGTGTGTGGGTGCTGTGTGCGTGTAAATATATATGCAGGGTGATTATAATTAAAGTTTAAGTTTCAAAACGCTATAAAAAAAGAACTACTGATCAGAGTGACGTCAAATTTGAACGGAATATTATTGAAAAGGAGGAAAGCGAATGACATAAGAAAAAAAGATAATTCTAATTTTTTTTTTTTTTGTTTTCTTTGGCCTGAAAAAATACAGTTCATTTGGCCAGCAAGCTACGCTGTGATTAGATATCGAAAATTACCCAGTAATAGAAAGATAAGGAATAGAAAGTAGCGCTGTAAGCATCAGAATTTAAAAGGGTTCGTCGACTACAAATGACAAATGAATCGTAAAACAACAGCTAAGGTGTTTAAAACCAACTGTACTGTTCAGTGTGAATGGCTGTACAGGTGCGATAGTCATTTCCATCTGCAAGGGTATGTCAATACACAGGCCAAAAAGCGCATAAAAAGCATCAATCAAATGAGTTTTTAAATTTCGCGGGACTGGCGCAAAACATGTTCGATATGCTGTCCACCGTTTTCTGCAACTAGTTGAAATCGAAAAACAGCATGTTCCACAGCTGATCGAAGTATCTCCGGGGTCACGTTCAGAATGTGTTGCGCAGTGCGTGCCGTCAATTCAGCTAAGTTTGCAATTGGAGCACTGAACACAACATCTTCCAGATAGCCCTACAGCTAGAAGTCACATAGGTTAAGATCAAGTGATCGGGACGGCCAGCCGCTGTAGGGAAGTGACGGATGATAATTCTAGCATTTCCGAAATGCCGCTTCACTGGATTTACAATGTGGGGAGGAGCGCTATCTTGCATAAAAAGGACCCCCCATCCACACATCCACGCTGTTGAAGAGCTGGAATGACGTGGTTGCGCAAAAGACACTCATAGCGCTTAACAGTGACGGTACAGGTAACAAGACCGAAAGCACCCGTCTCCTCGAAAAAATGTAGCCCTATGATAAATGATGCCGTAAACTCGCACCACACAGTGACCTTTGCAGAATGAAACGATACTGGTCGATTTGCGAATGGATTTTTTGTGGTGCTCATATTCGGGAATTCTGTGTAATAACATATCCTTGCAGATGGAAATGACACTTGTACAGCCACGCACACTGAACAGTACTGTTGGTTTAACGTTTAACTTACACCTCAGCCGTTGTTTTACGATTCATTTGTCATGTGTAGTCGACGAACCCTTTTAAATTATGATGTTTACAACGCTGCTTTCCATTCCTTATTTTTCTATTACTGGGTAATTTTCGATATCTAATCATAGCGTAGCTTGCTGGCCAAATGAACTGTATTTTTTCAGGCCAAAGAAAAAAAAAAAAAAAATTAGAATTATTTTTTTCTTACGGAATTCGCTTTCCCCCTTTTCAATAATATTCCGTTTAAATCAGTGGTTCTTTTTTTATAGCGTTTTGAAACTTGAACTTCAATTATAGTCAATATGTCGTCGTATTGCATGAATTCGTAATATTTGGAACAAATAACTCTACTACACAAATATAAAATAAAAAACGGGCCGAGCTTAAAAAATTGAAATACCTGTACGTTTTAATCTAATTAATAATATCGGTTTGTTTATTAGAATGTAACCGCAGTCATTATGGAAACTGTGCTCTTTATTGCATTATTTAGTCTGTAACGGTAGACATTTTTTTTCCTGCTCATTAAGTTATTCTTCTCGAGCACTTTTTTTTTTGCACCATCTTAATTTTTGTCTATTGCAAAAATCATAAATTTTCTGGCGCAGATATTTCAATTCAACAGTTTCTTTCAATGGGAAGTATCTACGTCTGCAAAATAGAACTTCAACTGCCTGGCTAAATTTTTCATACATTCACACTCTTTCGAATGAAATTTTTAATTGAAATATGTTTCTGGCCTTCTTCGAAAGTTATCTTCGATTAAAATTTGTTCCTGTAAACAGAAGGCTCTTTTAAGACTGATTTTAATTTTAATAATATTCCTATTGTAATGTAATAAATTACGAAATTATAATCTTTAATTTACTGAAATTTTGACAAGCGTAGCTTTCGTTATTTGTAATATTATTGATATTATTAATATTACCAAAATTTATTTAAAAAAAAAAAAAAAAAGTTTTAAAATTTTTTTAAAGTTTATTTAGAAAAGTAGGTGCTTTGTAAAGTCTATTTTTATACTTTTCGCTCTCAGGTGACTTATTCCTTCAATATTTTCGTGGTGATTGTCAGAAAGTTTCACACTTAATCGAACTTTTTTTTCACTTAGAATCTCGATACTTGTTTTTTTTTTTTTCTTTTTTTTATTTTATGAAAAATATCTTACTTTCTTTGTCATTGTTTTTTTTTTTTTACCATTATAAAGATTTTTATTTTAAATATTAGTAGAAAATAATTTTTTTAATAATTCTCGAGTAAATTTTATTAATGTATCTAGAATCTCCCCGTATAGAATAAAAAGCAAAAGATATTAATTCTCTAAATAAAAATGTACTGCAAAATTTAATTCAGACCTTTGTTAGTGAACAAATAAAGTTGAAATTCAGTAGATCGCTAAAAATAGCCTTTTTTTCGTCTTTAGAGTCAAATTGGGTTTGAAAACTGTCAGATTTAATTTTATCCAGATACGTTGCTTTGGAGTTATTTTGATGTTTTTCTTGCTTAGTTTCACGATGAATGTATTTTTTTCACGTTTACGACGTATCTTCCAAATTTTACGGAAATTAAATTTTTGCTAAACCGTTGCATGAAACTAAATGTGAAACTGAAGTATACTTGTAAAAAGTCTCGCGATATCGTTTTTGTAAAAGCAGCATTCGCATGGTAACATTTATCGATATTGATCGCAAAAAATTGATCGTGTATAAAAATATCGCGATAATGTTGAGGAATTCGAAAAATTTTATTAACATATGAAGTTTTTCTAATTTAGTTCTTCTGTAGCGAGCACTCATCTGAATTTTGCATCTCCACCATTTAGAATCCGTAGTCTGCTAATATGTATAAGCGAACAAAGGTGTGTATAGAAATACCTTTTAGAATATTTCTACTTTAAAAATCTGAAACATTATTTTTGAAATATTCAAATGTGTTAAAGGGATTGAATATAATGAAAAAGCTTAAAAACGTGTAAAAAAGAATCTAATTTATACCGCAAATAATATTTATTGAGATTTTTTAAATTGTTAAATGTATTTTTCTAAAGGTGTTTTTACACTTTTTTATATAAATCTAATTTATATTTTTTCTATAAATTTTTCCGGGAAACATCATCTTCTGATTCGTTAAAGAAAAAGAAAAAAAAAAAAAAGTGAGAGATGTGTTTGCACATAAATTTGCCGAAATTAAATATTTTTCCTAGACACCTCCGAACTTAAAATACTTGTACAGTAAACACTTACCGGATCGTGACGAGTTTAATATTCTTAGATCAATTAGTTTAGCTGATTGAGGTGGTTTCAAAGGAGATTTTTTTTTTTTGATATATTTAGAATACAACTGTGTTGGAGAGTTAATTTATTTATAAATACGTTATAAAATATTTCTATAGTTCGCTTTGAATTAATACATCCGCGTGTGTTATTTGAACCCAAATATATATGTATGTATCAGGGTAGTAGGCACGAGATAACAGGGACACAGGTTGGGAACTGACTAAAAAACTCTGTCTTCCTAAGAATACCTGTTGAGGCCACCTATATAAATATACTTCACTTGCTAGCCCAATAGCAACTGATGGGCACGACGGTCTCCAGTGGAACGACTTCCCAACAACGTCTGTTCTCCATGTTAGGAGCGGCTGAATGAACAAATGCGGAAGGCAACGGAAAACCACCGCATTAATTTAACGTTTCTTTCTTAGTAAATTCACAACTATGGCAGGTACAATGAAAAATGGCCCCGAGTCGCCGCGCCTCCTAAATGGAGCAGGGGTGCGAAGAATCTCCGCACTCGCGATGGAAAAAGAATTTCGTAAGAAAGCTATCAGGATTGGAACGTTCGGAATGTAAGATCGTTATATCAAGGAGGAAAACTGAAAAATTTGGAGCAGGAAATGGACAGATTAAAAATTTATATCATGGGATTAAGTGAAGTCAGATGGCCAAATAATGGTAAATGTGCAAAAGCAAGTGGACAAACTTAAGTATCTCGGTTGCGGGATTACAAGTACAGGCTGCTCAGAATTAAAAATAAAATCTAGAATTGAAATGCCGCGATTTTCATAAGCTAAACAGCTTCCTGCGAAGTCATGATATAAAACTTGAATTACGGTGGAGAATAGTTAAGTGCTATGTTTTTCCACTCTATTATACAAACTTGGACAGAACAAATAAAACGATTAGGAGCGTTTGAGATATGACCTTGCGGTAGCGTGGACGACAAAAATTATAAATAAAGAAGTTGATGAAACAGGTGTGAGTAAGGACCGTGAACTAATCGGGTTAATAAAATTAAGGAAAATTAATTATCTGGGTCATTTGATGCGAGGGCCGAAAGTTACTCCAAACAATACTGATGGGCGCAGTAGAAGGTGTTCGTGGTATTGGCTGCAGAAGGACGCCACGGATTTCCAACATCCAAAAATGGATGGCTGTTACCGAGTCAGGAAGATTTTTTCATCTGGCACGAGACCGACAAGCATGGATCAAAGAAGTGAAAGATGTGGACGCCAACCTTTGATAACGAAGACGAAGAAGAAGATATATATCTGCCGGTTAATGCTATGGAGGAGGTGGTTTTACATTAGAAATATTTGTAGTAGCTTTTTTATTTTTATTTTTATTTTTATTTTTATTTTTATTTTTATTTTTATTTTTATTTTTTTGGAGATTTGGTTCATGTTTTATTTTATTCTATTACAATGTATAGAATAATCGGTATAAGACTGTGGTTAGTTACACGGTAATATTAAATAATCGGAATTATCGCGAAAAAACGGATTGATTATACAATTTTGCTTTGCCACTCTTTCAAATCGCCTTTCAAAGTGTAACACAAAAAAAAACTACCGTTAAACTTCGTATGTTAAAACCGGGTTTACTGCAATTGACATGTAAAGGTATACAACAAATTGTTTATTGTGTACAATACTAGTTCCGTCATTTTAGAATGATTTGGTATTGTTACAAGACTGTGAATAGGATAGCCTACAAATAGCAAGCACAGTGCGCGAACCTAATTTAACTACATGATATCGGCATTCAGCTCTGCGATTAATAAAAAGCAATCATCAGTTTTGAATCTGTAACAGGGTATGGCAACCAAATCTATCGTAACTAAATAAACGGAGTGCGGGATTTCAATTGGTGGTGGTCTAGTCGATCGAATTTTAGCGGTAGTATTTAGCAACGATGAGTGACCGGAACACAAAACACCACGTTATGAAATGTTTAAAACTTTCGCACTGATTAACCATTATAGATAATTTGCGAGTAACTGCGTTTAAAAATGAAATATATTTGTTACCAAAAATAGAACATTTAACATTTCGGACAGCTTACACTGACCATCATCAGAAGCGAACTAAAGCACCAATAAAAATAAAAATATGAAAACATATAACACGGAAACCCCAGGTCAAAAAAAAATACCTAAACAATAAGAAACACCAACAAAAAAGAAACGGATATAAGGGAAAACCCGAGAAAGAAATATATAAACCAAAATGAAAACCAGTGAAAAAATAGCGAAACCCGTCAGAACCCTAAAAGGCAGACGAAAATCGCCAGGTTGAGTGTTTTTACAAGGAGTCGGGAGAATTCTATACGTCTACTATTCGCGCTTTTCGTAAATGTTACTCTATTCAGAATGCCGAAAGAGGAAACTGATCGTTCGTAGGTTAATAACTGCGGCGAAAAAGGAACCGTTAATAAAGTAAAGCCTCCGGGGCCCGCGAAGAAGTCCAGAATACTACAAAACATGGAGCGTGTGCGTGCCGCTCTAGGAAACAGTTCGCGAAGATCGGGAGCACTCTTACAGTTTGCACCTAAACAACAGAACCGTGCGACGTATTCTCCACAAAAACTTACACTTTCACCTATATGAAATGTTAATAATCCAAAAACTACCAGATCACGCTGCTCGTTTTTGGAGTTTTACGAACTCGTACTCCAAACAATATCAAAGATAATGAATTGCCTTTAGACCGCGTTTTTTTTACAGGCGAAACGCATTTTTATCCGCGCGGTGACGTAAGTATAATTAAAATTTATTGGAGCCACAAGAATCAGCGCGCATCGTTCACGAAAAATCGCTTCACTCTCCGAAGACAACAGGCTGGATGAGCGTGGCGTCTTACGGCGTATTCGGTTGTTTTACTTCTTCGCGAGAGGCAGTGAACGACGAGCGGTATCGACCGATGTATGAATAGAGTTGCTTGTGGGTCGCGCACTGCGTAGTAAAAGGGAACTGTCGTGTACTTGGTTTCGAGCAAGATGGTATCACGTGCCACAAAGCGACAAAAATTATGCTATTGCTGCGGAAACATTTTAGCAACCCCATATTCTGGCGCGCGGAATGGTCCGGCCACAACGATCGCCGAATGTGTCATATGTTGTATCTTCTTTTTGTGGGGATATGTGAAGTCGAAGGTGTGTATATAACACGGGACCTGGGGGAACTGCAAGGGAACACGGAACGGGAGACATCCCGAACCGTATGGTATACTCAAAAAAACGACTACAAATTTCAAGATGTCGAGATTCCCGTTAAAAATAGGCGGTGGTCATTTGAATGACGTTGTTTTTAAAACGGAGTCAGTTTGTAATACGTGTTTATTTAGAATAAAAATTAACAAAACTTCGCGTCTTTTTTGTAAAAAAAAAATTCTTTACGCTAATTGTCTCGAGTTATGGTGATTTGAAATGCGATGGATTCCGGTGCCACACTCTGTAGTTTTTTGTCTAAAAATGTTTGGATAAAGACATATTTTGCGCAAAATTTAAGTACCGTTGTACCGATAAACAAAAAAGTGAAAGAAATTTTCATTTTATGTCAAAATTTAATCGATTACATTAATTACGGATATTGAAACGCACTGATTAACATAGTAGCAACACTCTTTGTTCGGTTTTAATGCGCGATTTAAAAATTAAATCGAAATACGAGTAGTTATCTATTCCGTAATCAGTCTTAGCACCGTGAAATTTATATAACGAGAATTCCGAAAATTGTCGTTTCATTTACTATATCGACTAATTAACAGCTATGCGATTAACAATAGAAATGAGAGCAGCTCCGATTTCTAAAATCAAAGTTTCCGAGCCTCAACTAACCCTTTGGAATCGCAGAGTTAACTTGCATAAGAACGAGTCAACACTCCTTAAAATCAAATCGATTTTGGATCAAAAGCATTCATAATGAAACAAAATTCGATGTTCGGACATGTGTAGATTTTCTGACAAACGTTAAAAAACAAATCAGTTTAAAAAAAAAGGAAAAAGAAAGGATCCACCCTGAATTCTGCAAATGCTAAAATTCAACCTATTTCTTATCAATAATTGATAATATAGATCTTTTATTACAATACGAGCAACTCGATCAACATACTTTACTCTCTATTCAGCTCACGTCTGATTTTGTTATTTAATTCATAGCAGCTATTTTGCGTTAATATTGTATTGAATTTGATCTATGTAAACGAAAACAAAAAAAAAAAAAAAAAAGCCTCTGTTGATCGATCCCATTCTTTTTGAACTTTAAACCAATGCCAAGACGCATCGATTGCCATTAATCTTAGTTTAGGCGAGATAGTTACACTTGTTTTCACATTTTCGCAGGTTATTTTTAAAAATAATACGACAGTGCTATTCCCCGAAAATAAATAACATTATAGTGCAAACGTGTTACGCTGCGTACGCTACATACGTATATACAAGGGACACTCCAAAAGTAACTCTACACACGTTACCGTTCTCTGTGTCTACTTACACTATCCCTTCGAAAATATGAGAATATGTGTATGAAGGTGCTAGGCACTTGTTGTAAAAATTTCAAGACAATTGGTTGTGTTGCGCGTGTGCTGTTGTGCTTCCGGTATGTCTGCGGTGAGTACTCCGCCGTTCAATTCTGATGGATCAAAAATACGAGTGCTGCCGAAGTTTACCGATGTTTGTGCACGGCGTATGGTGAAGACAATGTAATGTCGAAACGTGCCTTGCATCAATGGGTTGCCATGTTTAAGGCAGGTAGAGTGGAGACGAATCACGAGGCGCTATGGTTTCGTCATTAATGCTGTCCGACGGTCGACCGCTTCGCGCCTCACCTTTCGACTCCACTCTACCTACCTTATACATGGCAACCCATTGATGCAAGGCACGTTTCGACATTACATTGTCTTCACCATACGCCGTGCACAAACATCGGTAAACTTCGGCAGCAGTCGTATTTTTGATAATTTAAAACCGAATAACGGCCCGCACATCAGAATTGAACGGCGGACTACTCACCGCAGACATACCGGAAGCACAACAGCACACGCGCAACACAACCGACTGTCTTGAAATTTTTACAACAAATGCCTAGCACCTTCATACACATATTCTCATATTTTCGAAGGGATAGTGTAAGTAAACATAGAGAACGGTAACGTGTGTAGTTACTTTTGGAGTGACCCTCGTATATATATAAATATATATATATATATGTGTGTACATGTAAACAGACATTTGTTTAATAATTAATTTTTTCGGATTCTCCATAATCGAAAATATAAATGTCCCATAGACAATTTACAATTTTAATTTTCGCCGAAATTACAATAAATTCAACTTGCGAAAAGATAAAAATGGTGACCACAGCTAGAGGTATACTCGAGCACCGTTTTCGGAAAAGCCAAAATCGTGCTACTAAATAATGATACCTAATGTGGCATTGTCGAACAGTTTTAATAAAACGACTCGGCCAATTCAAAAGTAAGAAAAACGGTAATAAACCGTCTGCGGTGGACCATAAATTACGACAGTTCGTAAAAGTGAACAAAGCAGTGTCCTTTAACGAGACTTCACACGACATGTTCGCAGATATATTTCGTTAAAAACGTTTCCGTAATTATGTTTTTATTCATACGGTTAGTTAAATTTTTAAATAAAGAAAGATCGCCAGATGTTCGTATAAATTTTAAGGGAATGATATTTTTACGATTTTTTTCATTGCTATATACAATATATTGAAGAAAATTTTTACTTTGAAAATCCTTAAAGTCTCCAAATTATTACGCCTAATTAAAATACACATTTTTTTATTTCCATTCTAACCTCAGAACCGGTTGAAAGGCAAAGTAACTTTTTTGACATATATATGTGTACACATCATAAAAGACAAAAAATTTAATGGTCAAATCCAGCGTTCGCAGCAGGAATTCTCACTTGTGTCGTTTCGCAGTCGGACGCTGATATGGAATAGAGATGATAACACAAAATGACTACACAGGTAAAACATTAACCACATTTTTAAACTTTTAATGGTGTGTACCGTTCGGTTGAAAGGTACCTGAGAAATATTTAGTTTGCACTGTAACTTCGTCCTGGTAAAATATTGTCCTGCTTCGAAATTGTATTTTTACAAGAACGTGTGTAAACATGTTTATTTTTCATCAGTAATTACGCGTGTAAAGCAGTTTTTTAATTATTACAAAAAACTTCGTAGTTTAGTTGTTTTTTTCTATCCTTTTTTGTAGTAGTCCGTTTATCAGTTTAATTGCTTTGTTGAGTTTTGTTTTTTTTTCTTTCCTTCTTAGGATTAGAATATAAATTGTATACAAATTATTATTTTTTTTATGTTCCGCTTTTCCGTTTTCTAAAATGCGCGAGTAATTATTTTTTGCTGCGTATTGTTTTACTTTTAAAGTGGCTTTTCGTATCGCTTTTTAGATTGATCCGGTAAAATAATTGTTTTGTAATTGTTGTAATATGATTGCTATAAATTCAAATTAGTTTTATGCGTAAAAATTGTAAACTTTTCCTAGTAATATAAAGAATAATTTACAATTTTTTTTTCTTTCATGAAACGATAATTAAGGGGGGGGGGCCCAGTGATATTTCTGTTTCTGCGGGTTAACAACTGGCATTCCTATTTGGTATACGTCTAAATTGTACATATTTTGGTAAATCTTTTTCAAATAATCAACTCTCTTTCATTATCAAAATTCTTGTTTCTATTAATATTAATCGAAACTATTCTCGCACTGGAAACCACCCCATATTATAAACATTGCTGAAATAATATACACCAATCTCCTGTCTTTCGGTATTTTTTTTTCATCAATTAACCCGGTTTCAATATTTTTAATTTTTAAATCGTAATATTTTAAAGTTCACTTTTACAAACTATAATTCTGCATTAATCATTCGAGTAATTTAGTTGAGACGTTTTTCATTAGCCTCAAAATTAGAAGATTCATTTTTACTCGTTTTTAAAATTATTTACTTCAAACACAACGATGAGTGACCATATTGTATTTTATTTTCTTTCATTATAATCCACGCGACTAATTTACGATATTTTCAATTTTCAATGACGTAATATGTTTTATAAATTATTAAAACTTTTCTGATCATAACTAAGGTTGTTTATTCATTCGTTTCACGTAAGCCACTTATATCGGCACATTTAACTCTTGCGTCCGGTTTACTGTCTGTTTAAAACGTTTATACTTTCTTTGTTTGTTTTTTTTTTTTTTTTTTGTTATTATTTTGTTTCTTCGTTTTTTTTGTCACCTGATCTTGTATTGATTTAAATTTGCATACTGATATTGCAGCTGTTCTAAGCTCGATGCAGTAAAAATTTTGTCTCCTCTACTAGAGTTTAACTGACACTGAATTTGAATCTATCGCGGTGGTCTTAAATACTGATTTTTGAAATATTTAACAGCGGATCTCTTCTTCGATATATTACAAAATCTAGTAAATGGGAAAATACGGTTTTCTTATCTCTTGTTTGAAAACATCGATTTATTTATCGTGCAGTAAATTATCATCAGTATTTTGTTTAAACTGTTTCTCACTATTGAAAATTTTATCTTTTCGCTTATCTTACGATCATTAATATTGCTTTAAATTATCTAGAAATTTTACTAGAATTAAAAAAATTTGACTTTTTTTATTTTTTAAAAATTAACGTAAAGCGATAAAATTACCATTATAACAGTACGAGTAGATGTTTACATGTAGGCGTAGTCGTGGCCCCCAAATGTGTTGTTCGTGTTCACAAATACTACTGACGGTAGTTTAGAGGATTATTTATATCGAATAAAGACAAAGATGATAAATTTTACTATTTTCAATTCATGACGAATTTAAACGCTGGTGCAAATTTAAAACGATTAGTTTTAACCGTCGCGATTTTTTGTAGTCAGAGGTGAAACCATCTTCGAATTCACACTGTCTTTAGCTATATTTAATGTTCACCTGTTTGTACTCATTTGCTTGATTTAATTACCGGATTCAAGTTGCCAAAGTTTAAAATGATAGCATTATGTGAAACCCGGATAAATAATGAACCTTGTGAAGTAATAGGTTGTAATACCTTATCGCGTTTTAAATAATGTTATTTCAACAAAAAAAAACAAATAAGAGCTCAACTCTTCTCTTACGAATACGAATTATTTAAATTTAATATGAAAAATATTAAAATTAAATCACAATCGCACACGTGATGAAGTTATGGAATTAGTGATATTTGCGCTGTATAAACTGTAATTAATGTTAAAAAAACTTAATAATTCCTGTTTAGATTATATACTAGGTACACTACCTTTAAAATATTTATGGCAATTTTTTGTTATAAATTAGTGAAATTTTCAAAGAGATAGGCGAACTGTGATGGTATATCGATCTTGAATCGTGTAATCGAGTTGAATCTTATATGATTTACCAAAAATATGTACGCGGTAGCCTAGTAGTTAAGGCGCTCGACTACCAAACTAAAGGTGTCGAGACTTGTCTCGTTTCGGATTCAAGTCGCTCCCAGATTTATCTGGGAAAATAGACGGTCGAGCGAAAACAACTTCTGCCCTCTCTCCTTCGCCAATATTATCCTCAGATCCATTAGATCTTTAAATACACTGAGAAACCTTAACTTCAGATCTCCGACGCTCGGTCACAAGGTTATGGAATTTACTGTATTGAAAAAATCATTTTGCTTAGAATTAAATAATAACCCACCATTATTTAATAACGCTACTACGACTGTATTTAGCAAGCATGTAGGTTATTTAATTACGCAAAAATATGTAACGCATTTTTCATAAGACCGTTGCTGTCAAATATTCAATAAATCTGAAAATCTTTATTCCGTTTACAATTGTTATTACATTTGTATTATTATTTTAAAAAGCATTGTAAATAAAAAGTACATCGATTTGTACAAATTTTGTTACACAAAGTTAACCGCGGCATTAATTTCAATGCATAGTTTTATTTGATGCGATCGTATTTTCTTTTCTATTTTTCCCCCTATCTATATATTGTAAAATAATTACAAAAAAAAAATATAGCGCAACATTCTAAATATTAAAAATTATAACATATGCATGATCCTTGGTACTAAATTTCTTATTTAAAATGAGGTCATAATCGTATTCCCCCCCTCTATGAGTTATATTTTAATAATTCGTTTAATGAGCGTAATCAGTAGAACTATAATTAAAGTATTAATAATCAGTAAGGCCATTCTTCAGAAATAAAATCCCGCATTCAAAAATCCGAAAGTACGAAATGTGCAATTTCCGTTCAGTTGTAAGGGGACCTGAAGCTTGGGAGATCTTTTAGCTTTCCCGAATTTTATATAACACTAATGTATGAAGATATTATTATAGGTTTTTGAAATAATATGAATTTTAAAGGCGGTACAGGATGGCCACACCCAATCCGAAAACCGAGAATAAACCGGGAATTCCGTTGTAAAACCAGGGGGAAAAGTAAAAACAACCAAACGATAGTTTTGATAAAGAAAAATATCATTTGAAACGGAAAATTAATGCATTTTTTAATGTACTTTAATCTATAATAAATTCCGAAGTTCTTTTTTATTTGTATAAAATATATTGCTGCGATCAAAAACATTATCTATCGGTAGTGATTTTATTATTTTGTTTGCGTTTGTTTAGTTCACTTTATGTTATTTTAATGAAGCCATGATTATGGATCTGTGATATCCGAGACTAGTAGGAGATATTTTTATAATCTTATTATAATTTTAATTGTGAATATATTTGGTGTTTAAAAGGGTAATTTTCAATTTATTAATACAGTAATCGAAACATAAAGTGGATGATGATAACTTCAATTATATAAAAAAAATAAAAAAAAAACGTTCTTATTTTATAATTTGCCCCTAATTTTTGGATTAAAGGACGTTTTCTATAACGGAAGATCTGTTTCCGCGATAAGTAATATTTAATATTGTCAGTACATTTTAGTTAAAATTTTAACGAAATGGGTAAAAAAAATTATTTTTGCGCATTTGAGTTTTTATTGGGGGAGAGTTGAACCCTCTTAGTAAAGAACTTTTGGGGGGCTTAAGATTTAAAACCCATTAAAGTCAGCGCGTGTGGTCTCAAATGTGTAAATATATTAGACGTAAAATAAACTTTTTATAAGTCAGAACTATTTAAGTAGAGAAAAGCCCTATTATCAACTTCATGTAATTAACGTTTGTGATCCAAGTCGCTCCCAAGTTTGTACCTAATCTGTAATAATTTGCTACCAGAGAAATCTGGGACAGTAAAGGCAGCCGAGAGAAAGGAACTGGTCCTAATATTCTCTTTAGTTGCATTAGACTTAGTACATTGTGAACCTTAACTTCTCAATTCATGGAACCTTATCAAGGGTATGGGACTTAATTTACTTTAGTAATAAAGTAAGCATTTATTGCTCTCGAGTAAGTTGGCGGTGTCATTATAACGGTTAGATATTTAAAATGTGAATAGGACAACTTCAAAAAACCAAAAAATTTGATTTACCAATTTTTTTGCTTCTACCGATGTTTTATTTACCTTCGCTTCAATTTGTGTTGGGCTTGTTCTTATGTCAGTCGAAGACGGTCCGTGTGTAAGCTCTTGTACAATTCTAGTAAAACCGGGAAATCGGAAGAACTTGGACCGCGAATAACCGAAAATTTAAAAACTATATTTGAGAGGCTATCGCGTACGGTATTTTATGAAAAGGTCGATTAAAACTGCTTAAATAAATAATATAAAAAGGTGAGGGTAATTAGAATTTTTCATTCGTATCACCAGCAAGTCAGTTGTACGCGATTAAAAACAAACCCGGAAGACGCACAGTATAAATGGTGGTCGGCTTAGAATTTTGAAAAATTATTCGACAGCCATTAATGAAATTAGAAATTTCCATGGCGTTAAATTTGTTTAAAAAAAAAACAAAACAAGGGTTCCTTATCGAATTTTTGTATAATAGCGCAACTGTCTGCCAAAGTATTGCCCTTCTTCTAATTATTCGTAATCGGTTGAAAATGTTTTTCAAGCACTCAAGTCATCCCTCTACGATGTCGCTTTCTATTTAATTTCTTTTCGCAGTGAATAGAACACGTCTAAATTTCGATTCATGGATAAAGTTGTGCGAAGTGAAATTTCGGAGAAGCAGCTATCGTGTAATTATCATTTGTTCTTTATGCATGTTCTTAGCGTTATAGCTTCTGTTTGTTTTTGTATTTTTCAAATTGTAAAATTTAAGGGTGTTCCTTTCGTCGCGAACTTGACATTTTTCATATTTTTACTCATAAAAACAAAAACAAAAAAATGTTTAACTTTTTTGCGATATACTATAACAGTGGCGGGTTAAAAACTCAGTCTGGTTCGCTACGAAATTTTTACTGGATTTATATATGTACAATAAAATGCTTTTGAAATGACTTTTGAATCGATCTTAACGATGCAACATAATTAAAAATTTAAAGCTTTCACAGTGATTACTCATGATAAATAATTTTACATAAACATTACTCGCATATATTTTTGTTTTATTTCTTCTAGGCTCTGTTTCTGTGTTTTTAATTGTTTGTCGATTTTCCGATACAGTCGTTTTACGTAGTTTCAGTCTGTTTTACATTATAGCTAATGGTTCAGTCAACAAGTTACCTTTTCTCTCGTTGGTAATGCTACACACACATATATATATATATATATATTTGTTATTTTAAGTTGATAGACTACTCACGTCTACTCTTATCCATTCCAATCTTTCCATTTCTAGGAACTAGCGTTTCGCATGTAGGAAAACCCCTATTTTATCACTCATCTCCCATCGGTTCAGCTCGTTTTGTCCTTACATTTTGTCAATCTCCCTTATTTCACTTTTAATTTCGCCGATCTCTGCCGTCTTCCAAATATGTTTACTGTATCTCCGCTGTCTAAATTTCTTCTATACGCCCTAATTAGACAGGAATTCCACAGTTTTTGTCAATTTTCAATTTCCTTCGCATGCAACCATGTTTACAGATGGTTCGAAGAGGCGTCGGGTGGTGTCGATGCCTCTTTTATCCTCCCGAATTTTGGCTTTTCAGAATCTTTTCGCCTGCATCTTTTCTGTTCGATATCCATAAACGATTTAATGACTATCTTACGTTCCATTATTTTCATTTCCTCCAATCACCTTTCCTCTAAATTTCGTGATTATATCTGACTCCATGACCGCCCTTCAATTCATTCTCCCCTACCTGATCATTCCTGCGATTTTATTATATTCCGCATACGCTCACTTATCTATGTTCTTTCTTCCCTTCATTCCATTTATATTGATTATTACTACGGGTTCTTAGTCATTCGGGCATCTTCGATAATGAATTAGTTGACATTTTTTGGTACTCGGGTTGCTGCCTCTTCTCACTTTTTCTTTAAAAAAGTCCCGTCGTCTAATCCCTTTTCGTTGTGTATAAAAGTTTTCATCATAGATTATGGTATCGAATATTTACGCTTCCTCTTTTTCTAATAATTATTAATTTCTTCTGTCTGTTTAACCTAGTGTCTTCTTGTTAACCCATAGGTATTCTTTGTTTCCTTCACTTCGTCGTTCTGTTGTTGTCTCCGTTATTCGTCTGCGCTCTTAAGCCATACTTTATTATCATAATCCCGTTTTCATTTTTCGTTGGTTGCCTTTTCGTATTCTCGACTCAAACGAAGAGCGTGTTTTTTGCGGTGCGGATCACGTGTTTATTAAGTGTTCATCTCTTTCTGCTGAATGTTCTGCTTTCTATTCTATTTTATTGATACTCGGTCTTTCTACTCCATGTTGCGCCTCTTACGTCCTGTCTTTTCCCTCTCTACACATTATTCCCATTAGATTGATTACTTCCTCCTAACAACATTTGATATCGTATGAAGATATAATTGACTCCTTCCTATTATTTTATTTCTGAATCGATTCGAAAGCGGTTTAATTGCGGACCGTTGTAAATTTTTTCCACGTGAAAAACGGTTTCTTGTTTTTTTTTTCGTCTTAATCATTAATCGACCAGAAATACTCTCGGATATTAACAGAATAATCACTGGTCTGAAACTTGTCTCGTTCCGAATTTCTCCCAGATTTACCCGGCCTGAAATTAATTTAGCTGCCAGAGAAATCTAAGACGGTAAAGACGATCGAGAGAAAGCAACTATTACATCTACTCTCATCAGCACCGTTGAGCTTAGTAGTACGATCTCACTTTACGTTTGGTAAATTTAAAAAATGCGTAACATGTTGAAAATAAGCAAACACAGCATACTTTATAGTATCGGTTTTAATTGACATTTTTTGTTCTTTTTTAAATAATAATAAATTTAAAAACATCAAAAAAAAAAAAAAAAAGAATTTATAAACTTGCGTAACAAATTTAATATAGAATATTTTTTTCCGCGTGGTATTTGACCTTCTGCTTAAAAATAAAATAATATCACTAATTCGTAGATTGGAGATTTTGGCCTAGTCCGGAGTAACCCTTCAAAAAGTACAATTAATACCGAAACAATAGTTGGAACTACAGCATATATGTCACCAGAGGCATTTCGAGGTGATGTTTCAATTCAGATGGATGTTTACAGTTTTGGAGTGGTGAGACAACTGATTCTATTGTTTATAAATTTTTTTTTTATTGAAAACGATAATAAAAAAAAAGTAAAAGTTTAAATAATTCTAATTTTTTTTTTTTTTATATAGGTACTGTTAGAACTGATTACCGGATTAGAACCATACGATGAATCACGAGATGGAATCGACATAGTAAGTACCCCTGAACTTTATTTTAAATATACTGAGAATAGAGGGCGTAATTTTAGATCTCGTAAAAATCTCTAGCTCTAATCGGAAATCCCGTTTTTTAAAGAGAAGCACGTTTTCGGCAACAATTATCGTTAATTTAATTTCCCAAATTTTAAATTTCATTTTTTATTCTTCTTGATTTACCAAAGTCTCTCTGGTACTTATGAAGGCGCGAATTTCTGATTCATTTTTGTTTTAATTTTGACGCGTTTCGAACTGTATTTTTTTCTTCATTGAACTCTCTTTCCTTTTCGGCTTTAGATATCCGCAATGCCAATTTCACCACAGGTGTCCGGAATTTTTATTACGTTTAAATATGCAATAATAAATTTAGAATTGTTTCCTCGTCATACACCTTTCAGTCTATAGTAATTGAAGAGTGAACTGACAGAGACCATTTGTCGCGTAACAACATTATTTTGAAAAGGAACAAATTATTAAGGAATGTTGCGAGATTTAAACGACAAATTTTACGTCAATAATGTTTAAATGTGAGTATAAACATGGAATCCGGCGCATGAAGTATTTAGCAAAAAAAATTTATCTACGTTATTTGAGAACGATGATTCGTTCTCTTCAAATGGATTTGGAGGAGTCTAAAATTAACGAAGAGTAAATTGTAAGTCAGAGTAAGTAAAATATACTCTATCGTCGTTTGCGACATATCTCCTTTCGTATGTAATTGTCATACCGAAGCTATGGCGTCATGATAGGTACGACTTACATCGTTGTTATGTAATTTTAATTTCGACAATTATGCGCTGTAATTCTGATGTTCCCGATGATACATCTACGTTAAATCTTTTATCGGCTGCTCTTACATTGTAGTTGAAATTCCGGCCCATTTTTATTTCAGTATACCGAGTTGTAAATAAAATGTTATTTCAACTAGGCAGTAGTAATTATTACGGTGCATTAAAATCAAGTTGACTAATGCGACGTTTGTTGCATCAACAACAAAAAGTAACTGTCGGGCTTAGGTACATAAATTCGTATGCAAATTGTTTCGTTATATTGCAATTTTTAAACCGGTTTTAACGAATTTCCATTCAAGCGGTTATGTGATTAATAATATAATTCATTACCCTGCCCGGCGAGACCAGAATAATTTAAACGAGACGCGGCGATGCAGGATATCGAAAATTTTGTTAATAACCAGTTTCGCGACATTTGATTTAATAATTCCCGTAGTAATTACAAAAAAAAACTCCTTATGTTTAGTAGTGCATAATACACGTATAGTGTAACACAATTTTTGTAATAGTGTGTAGTAATTTTGATGTAAAATTTAAATAGTTTATGATAATTCGAGAAACCGTTAAAGATTACAATTTATTCCTCGCATTTAATCATTTCGTAAAAAATTACGTAATTAATTTTTATAATACAACCGTCTGTGTGACGTATGTTGTAATTTCGGAAAATTTAACGGAACGTTTTATAATGAAATTACAAATTTAAAAAAAAAAAGTTACATGCCTATATTTTATAATAAACTTTTTTCGAAATTTTCAAAATGAAATTAATGTTAATACTGCGCGCGTATTTAGAAAATGCTGGTTATTAATATGACAGGAAAAAACTGGCATTTCAAATTCACCCATAAACTTAGCTTTTAGAAAGAAAAAAAAAACAAGAAAAAATGCAAGAATATTTCATTTGTGTTACGCTTTTGTTTTATTCAAATTTTTTTCTCTTATTTAAACAATTCGGAAACAATTTGTTTCTTCATTATTTTTCCGAATAATTTTATTACACGTATTTTATTGTGCCATTTACTTCTCTTCAAAACTTGTACGTGTAATTTAAATCCGATTTTTTTTTTTTATCAAATTGCGATGCCAATTCTATAGACTTTGTATCTTTATATTTTGAACAAAAAAAAATGAAATAAATTTTATATAAGAAAATTTTAAAGCTAATTAATAACATTTACTGTTGCTTCGCCGAATGTTCAAAAATAGCTGTTATTTACTAAAATAAAATAATATAATTTGAAATCACCGTATTCCTTTTTAATAAATCAAAACATTTATATTTTTTTTAGAATATTCGACGAACATAAATAAAGTCTTGAAAACAATTCGTAATTATTATTTTACTGTAATCAACGTGCGAAAACTTTTAAGGCCAGTTTTTTTATGGCTAATGATGTATAACCATAAATTATTATCCGACTATACGAAAAATTAAATTATTTTTTTTTCCTGGTGAAAGTCGAGACATATTTAAAAAATTTGAGCTAATTTAATCAAAAAACTATAGGCGGTTTTTCTGAAAGTTTTATAAACAACGGAACGGATTAAAAAAAAAAAAAAAAACAGAATAAATCAACCTATATATTTAAAAAAAAGTGTCGCGTTGATATAAAATAATATTGTTTAAACAGCACCATGCTTGAATAAAAATAAAGGCAAATATTTAAATATATTGTTTTCAACTTTACTTACTGTTACGGTTCACTTCCAACAAATTAAGTTTGTTCACTTTTTTCCAATATTTAAAATTAAACCCGGCAAAAACTGATTGTAATGAACCGATTACATACAGAAAAAAATAAAATAAAATATATATATTTTTCGCGTTACAAACGGAAGTTGATGTTCCAAAACGTGTGAAGCTCGTGTTGATGTAGGAAAATTATTAATATGATAAATAAATATACATTTTAATTAATTATTCTACAGCGTTTAGCGGAATTAATAATTAAAATTATTATACAGCAACGAGTATTATGTATGTTGGTGTATAGAGGAAAGAGAAAATGGGTTTTTATGGCTGGTGGTTTCATCGCGCTTCAATTATCATCAGGTAGAGAAAAATCAGTCGAAAAAAAATGTTGCTTTTAGCAAAAGAGAATTACGTCGGCGTAGTAAAATTAATCGGAAAAGTTAAAGTAATGAGTGAGCGAGTTAAAAATAGTACACTTTAACAGGGTGGCAACCCAACCGGGAATAAACCGGGAAATAAGTGAAAATAGCCAAAAACGACGATATTTTTAATAAGAAAAAATCATCTGAAACGTTAAAAAGTGAATGTACTTTTTTTAAGATATTCTACTCTTCTGTATTATTCATATGAAATATGCTGCGGCGGTCAAATATTACACCAAAATAGTAATAAAAAATAGTTCATTCTTCTTATTTTACAATTCTAGTAATCAGGAATTCGGGAGCATTTAGACCAGGAAAACCGGAAATTTAAAAATTATATTTGAGTGGCCACCATGTTTAATAACGTTTTTCAAAATAAAAAACTAGATTTCGGGCCTATACGTATAATATATGAATAGATAGCGTCACGTTATCGTGATTTTGGAGCACATCTGTCGCTGTATATGTATGTGTTCATCTTTGTACTCCACGCAAAGGTATATAATGCAAACAGAGTACAATTACTGGTTGTAACGAAAAATGTAAAAAGAAATTGTAAAATATGCATATTGACCACGATCCTGTTAAGAAATCTATTGCCTTCAATGATTTTTCTTTCTTTTCTTTTTGGTTTGTCAAGAATGACGTAGTCAATTTTATAAGTGCTATAGAAAAATTAGCATCTAGGATCCAGAAGGTTTCCTCTTCGTGAGGTCCACAGAAGTGAGTTTATTTGTGTATGTATGTATATACACCTAAAATTATGTTAACAGTTAAATAGAGATTTCACTACAAACGGTCGGGAGAGGAGGAAGGACGCGTTTTTGGACTTTGATGTAAATGTAAGAAATGTAGCTCGAACTACACAATGCCACCAAGAGAGTGAGGCTGCCGGGCACAGGAAAGAACAAACGACAAAAAGAGTATCGCAAACTACAGCGTTTCATAATAAAAAAGACAATGCAAAGCGTGTGAAAAACGTACTTACCAAAAAAATGGAAATGCTCCGAAGAAAAACAAAAAATAAGGTGCGTTACCAGTATGGTTCGGCTTGCTCGTCGTTGACTGTCATGCATAACTCATACCGATCAAAAGATATGCGAATTGTGCGCCATACTTGAAGACTTTTTTCTTCCAAACTTATCGCTCTGATTGCTTCTGGAGAGCTATTTTCAACAGGACGGGCGCGCCTTGCCATTCCACTTGCTCAGGGACTACCTTCATGAATAAACATTTTCAGAAGCACTGGTTGGCCACGCTGGCCGCTTCTTTGGCCTCTCTACAGCCCGAACTTCACACCATCGGACTTCTGGTTGCGAACATGCTGAAAACGCGGGTTTATGCGCAGCCGGTGAAGAATGTGGCAGAATTGAAATCTAAAATTACAAAGACGATTGCAGCAATCCCAGTAAATACTTGTATGTGTCGTCGCACCATACATTTGACTTTTGATCGGTACGAGTTATGTATGGCAGTCAACCGCGAGCAAACCGAACCGTATTGCTAGCGCCTCGTGCGCACCTTATCATTCGTTTTTATTTGTAGCATTTCCATTTTTTTGGTAAGTACGTTTTTTACACGCTTTGCATTGTCTTTTTTGTTATGAAACGCTGTAGTTTGCGGTACTCTTTTTGTCGTCTATTCTTTCCTGTGCCCGGCAGACTCACTCTCTCGGTGGCATTATGTAGTTCGAGCTACATTTCTTACATTTACACCAAAGCCCAAAAACGCGTCCTTTCCCCTCTCCCGGCCGTTTGTATTGAAATCGCTGTTTAACTGTTAACATAATTTTAGAATGCACCGTATATTTTTGTACATATATATATATATATATATATATATATATATATATATATATATTAGTGTGAACGTATCAACGAAACTTTTTTTATGCAATAACGTGTAAAATTTCATACGTAGCCTCTATCAAAAGATAAATTATACATCGAAAACAAAAAAAAATAAAAATTTAAAAGCATTGTAATTCAAGATATAGTTTATGGTGAACAAATAAATACACAAATAACTAGTTGTACTGATTAAAATGAAGAAATCGAATTAAGCGGAATGTAAACTAAATGATCTATAATTTTAAAAAAATCTATATTATTAAAAATTAAAAATAGGCAGATACATTAAGTACCCCGATTTGATTTTAATTTTCAATTTAATATTTAACGCAATTTAGTTGATTGTTTTTTTTAAATATTTCCCATTTCAGTATTACAAATGAAATCTTCAATTCCAATTAAAACCTTTACCCAGTAGAGACTAATATAACAAACAACCAAATGTGTCCGAGCGACTACTTGGCTCGAGTAAAATTAAAAAACTTAATCGTGTCTGTTTCGGTAAGCTTTAACAAATTCGATGAATTTTTAATAAGCGACAGTGAAAATATTTAAATGTGTAAAAAAGTTTTTATTCAAAAATTATTTTTTTACTTCGTATTACTGAAAAAAACGTAAATAATAATAATATAAAAAAAAAAATCCTGTTCCGTATTGATGAGTAAAAATTATACACATTTGATATATGTAAGACCAAAACTTTTCATAGTCTCGTTAACCCACGTCATTCGTTTTTTTTGAGGTAACTAAGGTTTGTGCGTCACTACTGTGGAATTTTATCGGTGAGAAATTTTGTGAATTTATTACGAATTCGTGGTATAATAAAAGTAATACATCGGTGTTTTTTTCTTTTTCTTCAGTTTTCATAGTGAGCACATAGATTTTAATTACCGATATCATAAATTCAGGAAAGATTAACCTAAAATCGAATAAACCGAATAACGATTGCTAACTATAAGGCACTTAACATTACATTTAAAATTTAAGAAACGTGAACAATATGATATGTGTGTGTGTGTGGATAAGTGTGCATATATACAGAATCAATAGGAAGTCAAAAATATTTATTATTAAAAATAATAGCAGCTATTAAAATAAAAATAATAATTTTTAAAATGGCAAATGGTTCTCGTAATTTCGTATCCATCTGCTGCTCGCGACTAAATGCATATTTAGCTTGTCAATAAAAATGCTTGATAAACCGGCTTCTGTGAACTTTATTCGCTTATTGTTAAATTCGCTTCCATTGTATTCATCAATAATATAAATTTAAATTTATGAAAATAAAATAAAGGACAATTGACATTATCGATAAATATATTATTAAACGACTAATTTAAAATCGAAAACATGTGTAAATTAACGCGTTTAGCGCGTATTTATTGATAATTTTAACCGTTGTTTTAATTATTGTTACGATTCTTGTGTATTTGGTTTGTCTCAATGAGAAACAGACAGAAAGGGGAGAGCCATTATTTTTCGAAAATACAAAAAGGGTAATACTTTATTGAGAAACATGGTTAATTATACGTCAAAATTAACCTATTTTTTGGGGTTGTAATTGTTTTTTTTTTCAAATCGCGAATTCTTACGGAAACCATGAAGAGTAGTACAGTGCGTTCTTTCGACACTCTTCTAAAAAATTGCGAACACCTCACGAAAAAAACGCACATTTGATATGATAAAAAATCGAAAGCACTTTATCGCGGTGACATCCCTGAGATAAGAATAAAAAAGCCAAATAAGATATACACGCTTCAACTTGAAAGCGTAATTTAAGAAAACGTGGCCCGATAAGCTATTTACAATATATATATATATATATTGTTTTCTGTTAATTTAAATTTTTTTAAATGTTCCTCGAAGTTGCCGTGGCCTGCGTACAATTTCTCAACATAGAAATTTCGTTTTACATATCCTTTTTTTTTTCATCTCTTCCATGTCTAGTTTATAGGTTCTCCTTATCGTTTTATCATTACGATATGCTGTAGTTTATTAAAATGGTTTAAATATATTCTTTATCTCTTATAATTGTTTATTTATATTAACTCTTATATAGTATACTCGCTTTCATTCGTTTCTTTCTATTTGAAAAGTCTCGACGGTTTTTACGTCGTTTGTGTTATGTTATAGGAAGCTGTTTTATAATTAATAAGCAATTTCCTTTGTTCCGCTTTGAAGTTTAATAATTATAAATTAGCTTTGAATAATAGATTGTATTTCCATTTATACAGTCAACTATAGATCTGAAATTATATAGCGTACAATACTTTTTTCTATCTATGCCTATAGTAGTAGCCTGGAATGTTTACAGTACACAGAACAACCCTGCAATTTACCAATAATATCTGTTGACTTTGTCTAAAATGTAGTTTCTTATCGGCATCAAAAATTTAAGTTTTTTTTAGAGATAAATTCTTCACTATTTAATTTTAAAATTTGTAAATTTTGTACAATTTGACCTTTCTTTTGATTACTTTTATTTTGTTTTGCCATTTCCCGATTTAAGTTTTTATTCGATTGTTCTATTTTGTTATCAATTTCTTCCGTTTTCTTCGTATACTTTATTCCGACGATTAACAATCTATCACTCCCGTAACTTATCAGGTGTAAATTTTTTTTATTGAAAGTTTAATTCTATTCCGATACGATCGATTGTGAAAAACGTGCATAAGTGCATCATGACGACAACTAAAGACGTCATACATAATGGGTAATCGAATCAGTTTTGTCGATTTGTCTAATTATACTTACTACTAAGAAAAATTACGATGAATTCAATACTTTTTATCAGTCGGCTATTTAAAAAAAAAAGGAAAAAAACAGAACAAAATACATACTGTTACCTACCTGACGGATGACAATTTTATTTTTCCGCCAGTAAATATTTCAATTTGTTCGCTTTTTTTTAGTATTATGAAAAAATTAAATATTTCATCCAATTCACACCGTGCTTAATAATTTTCTTTACATTTGTCTCGTAATGATTAGTGCACGAAGTCCATTTTTTGTTGTTGATGTATTCATATGTTAAAAGAAAAATCAGATTCGTCTCATTACCGTTTCCGTAACATAACTACCCTGACACTACACATTTACTGTCTGTTTTTACTACAAACACAGCTCTCTCTAACGACGCCTACAAGGTTGAGACGGTAATTGACCTTTCGAAAAAATTAAACATATTCGGTATTATCTCACTACCGTGTTGCATTTATCTCTGTCGAATTTTCTTTATCGACTACAAACATATATATATATATATATATATATATATATATATTGTATATATATTGTATATATATGTATGTATATGTGTGTATATATATAGGCCCGTGCCCAGAATTTTGAAAGGGGGGTTTTGAAAATTTTCTTCGCATATTTATTTTATAAATAACAATACATTTTTCGCTAATATTCATACTATTAATAATTTCCATCATTTTGATTTATATATTAATAATTTACATAAATGAATTATCGTATAAACATTAATAAAAATTACATATGTTATTGATTATACTCGTAGTAAAAAATTTTGCATAAAATATTAATGAAGTACCTAAAAATATGGAGCATATTTTTTCTTTTTTCTTTTAAAGGTAAGAAAACCTTAAAAAATCATCAATATTTATTTAAAATTTTATGATTTTCTTCAGATTTTTGTATATATATTTATAATAACTATTTCAGTTCTCATGGAGGGGGGTTAACCCCCAAAACCCACCCCGTGGGCACGGTCGGATATATATATATATATATATGTGTGTGTACATATGGATGTATTATATGTCGGGGGAAGGGTGAATTTTAATTTGAGGTGTTTTATTTATATTTATTTTCCTACTTTCTGTGGAGTGGGGTTCTACCACTTGATTAATTTAATATACGAAAATAATTCGATGCGCTTAATTTTTTTAATGTGTTTTACATGTGTGAAACAAATTATTCATTTTTTCTGAAATATTTGTTCGCAACAGATTACATATTTGGATAACGTAGACAGTGAGTTAAAAGATATGGTCGATCCGCATTCGGGCAATTGGAACACCGTAGTTCTTGATCAGATAATTTCATTATCGGAAGACTGTCTAAAAGAAAAACGCAATCGACCCTTTATAAACGATGTATATAAACGTTTGCAAAACATGATACAATTTTTGTCGCTTTCTGATTAGGATACTTTCGCATTTATTTACTATCGATTTAAATAAATAACGGATAATGTTTCAATTAAACGCTCTGGCATAGAGTCAATTTTTTGCATTTAAAAAATTTTATTTTAAATTTATATATGTAAATGTATATGTTGCTTATTTACATATATCATTTCTAACATTTTTACAAATTGAAAAATTTTAATGTTTTCTAAGTGCAATATGTATATTAACGCAATAAATGAATGTGAGACGATTTAATTTTACTTATAAAGATTCACCTTGCAATTAACATTAATCTGCTTAAGACGTTGTTTAGGCCCGTTGCCCATTGCAGCGAGAACTAGTATCGAATTAGTTGAAAGAGGCGAGCGGGAAAAATGAAAAATGATTCCTCGCACTCATCGCCAATTTTTTTAAAGAACACATTTCACTCATTTCAATATTTTTTATTAAAAATTTTTAAAATTTACATATTTACTTGTGTTTTATGTTATTCAAATTACTTTGTTTACTCTGACTTCTGTTACTATTTCTGTTTTATTTACGTCAATTAGATAATTATTTTATTTAATTAATTTTGTGTAACTTCTAAATTACCGAAAAGTGGAGACATTAACTAAAATTGTTGGAAATTATGAACATTCTGTATAATGAAAAGAAAATTACATTTATTGTTTAAAAGAAACTTGTAGAATATACAAAAACTTTATTAATCATAAAATGAAGGCAAATTACATTCATTACACTTGCGCATATTTAAAAATAAACTAAAAATATTAAACAACGATTATATAAAAGAATAATGATTCACTAATTTGATAACAAACTAGAATTTTTTTACTTGGCGAACTCGCTGCAATGAGCATTTTAGTCTTTTAGAAATGTTACATTATCGATTTTAATTCGTCCGAATTTTAACTGAAATTGTATGTTTTACCGACAGTTACAATTTTCAGTACTGTTCAGAAAATAATTTACACGGCTAGTGTTGGATAATAATTTATTTATTTACGTAAGTGTGATATGTATATATTATATATGTGTGTGTTTGTATGTATGTGTATATATATATATATATATATATATATATATATATATATATATATATATATTCAAAAAATCAAACTAACGTCTAGTTCTGATTGCATTTCAATAATCAACTGGATCTGAAAACAATTTGAAATTATTAACGTTAGAAGGTTACAAGAAAAAAAATATCCTTATCAAAAATTTTATTTGTTTCCGATTTTATAGTTTACCTAATTTTTTAGTTCGAAAAATGACTACGGAATTTAGTGTTCGTCAGTTATCTAAAATAATTTTTGGAAATATTTATATATTTTAAGCAATATTTCAAAGTATTAGATTTTTGTTTAAAAAAAGGTGTGTATATATGTATCCCGGCGTAATGTGAATTTAATGTAATACTCGCGTGTTTGTTTATTTTCATTTGCGTCAAGAACAAAATTTTCGATCAAAACCTAACAGCACCACTGCATTTCCGTAAGTAGAATACGAACGATTCAATTTCGCAGCCAAAACGCAATGGATGGGTTGGGGGGGGATGAATTCGTTTATTGATTGCGTGAATTTTGGACAATTTCTTATATTGAAAAGTCTTCGTTATTATTATATTGTTACGACATAGAACTTTGCATTATTATGTTTCTTTCTATTAATGCTTAACTTTACAACATTATTTTATTTTTACCAAAATTCTGATCGTATAATTTTGGATTATTGCGTAAAAAATGCGCAAGCAAGTCAGTAAGTCGAATTTATTACATAAACTGGAGGCGATGTTTTTCAATGCCGCACATGAATGAATTTAAATGAGACTAGTTGAATTTCTGTTACATAGTAGAACATAAACTTTGAAAAAAATTAAACCGATTTAGTGTCCAGAAATGTTTTAAAATTCATTACAATATTAAATATAAATTACGATAGGGTTAGAAGTCAAAAGAAAAGGTTGTCACAATTCTGCTGATTAATACTAGTGGTTTATATTTGTTTGTAGTTATTTATTTTAAGAGCTTAAAATAAGATTTTTAATCTGTGTACTTTTTATTTTAATTATTATTATCAGATCAAAATTTCCTTTTTTATATAATAATAAATGTGTATGCGCGTATATATATATATATGTATACATATTTTTTTTTTATTTTTTTTGGAGGGGGGCGTCAACTGTAGACATTAACCTAGTGCGAGTAAAATCTTTGCAAGTTCAATGTGCCGCAGCAGGATGTCAGGTCCTACCCGAACGAAACATCACTATCTAACCAAATGTGTATATATATATATTAATTACAACGTAATTCTTAGGCTACCCCCCATTCGAAAAAATGTCCCAATTTTATGTAACGCTAATGTCCCAATTTTATGTAACGCTAAATGTCTCAATTTTATGTAACGTTTGTTATATTTTATAGGATTTTTGTTATTGTATTTAAAAAATGTCACAATTTTATGTAATGAAATATGTAACGAAAAATGTAACGAAAAAATGTCTTAATTTTATATAACGGAAGTTAAATGTCAGAATAGGATTTTTGTGGTTATGTTATTTTTTGTGTGTGTTGATGCCAGTAAGAATTACGTTGTAAATTTTGATCATTTTATACAAAGTATAGAAGAGAAAGAGACAGAAATGAAAGCAAGAGGGGTCAAGGGGCACAGCCCCTTGCGAGGCCAAAATGGCCGAGTTATATAAATACGTAAAAATTCAGAATAATAAATCTAATCCGGCCTTCTATTTAGTTAACTACGCCAATGCTTCTGTTGCTACTCTTTATATATATATATATATATTTATATATATATATATACATATATATAATAAAATAATATTATTAAAATAGAAGAGTAAATTCGATACAGATATATATTAATGATATTGGCGTTATTGCGTCAGTGGTAATATGAAAAAGGATTACGAAAAACCCCTTATAAAGTGTGTAACTGAAGTTATATAAGAAATTATCGTGAAAACCATAAATTAATTTTTTTTTTACGAGCGACGTGGTCACTTAAAATTGACTCTTCCGTAAATATAAAACCATCATGGGGGGTTCATGGAACGTGCGAATATATATATATATACATGTGTTGAAAGTTTTTTGTAATATTTAGTTCGGAAAACAATAAAAATATCATTACAAAGAGTGAATTTGTGAAGATTATTGTAATTTCCAGAATTTATATTAACTATCTTTAATGCCTTATTAACCGTGGTGTTAATTTTTATTGTTTATTTTTTCTTTTATTTATTTTATAAATTCGATGTTTAGTGTACAGTTTTTAAATACAATTTATTGTAAAAAACATAATGGAATAACTTCATTCTGCTTTGTATTCTCCCTTTTAAATTAGTTGAGAATTTTAAATTTGCTTCTTAAAATACAGCAGATTTGACTGCTCTACGGAATTATATTTAGTAAATGAAGTATCTTAAATATCGATTAATTTTTATTTCGCATAGAATTGTAAAAGTAATTTAATAATTGAAGTGTATTTTTTCATTTATTTCAAAATCAGATATTAGAATTAAAATTTTTTTTAGATATACAACATCGAAACATAGAAATAAAAGAAACTGCGAATGGGTGCGACTTTTTAATGATGAAAATTTTAAAATAATGTTAATGCCTAAATTACTGCTTCTAATCAAACCCCTCCCCAAAAATAAGATTTTAATAGTCTCATTTATAAAAGTATGAATAATTCTAGATAAAGGTCGAAGTAAATTAAAACGAATTGTATACCCTCGATAAAAAAATTTACGGTCCACGGTACATTAAACCCAAGAGCAATACGAATAAATAAATGAAGTAAATAAGTCGATTTAGTCTCGCTTCCTTGCCAATCTTGTAAAAAGTGTCTATAAATATCTTAATTATCTAGAATATTGTAGGTAGCATCATTCTCTTAAAAGAAATAGCCAAGCTCTCTTTTCGTGAGTTTACTTTAATAACAATTTTTGGATATCTTGCCTCATTTAATAAGTTCCTAACGCCGACATATATATGTACATATATATACATATATATAAACAGCCATTTTGGCCTCGCAAAGGGCTACGCCACTTGACCCCTTTTTCTTACATTTCTGTCTCTTTCTCTTCTATACTTTGTATAACATGATCAAAATTTACAACGTAATTCTTAGGCCATTAGATTTTATAACGAAAAAATGTCCCAATTTTATATAATAAAAAAACAAAAATACAACCAATAATTTAACCATAAATTTTATTAATCTACCGAAGCAACTTAACATACTACAACACATGTAAATAATACTTTTTTTTGCGTTTTCATGGTATTATTAAATTAGCAATATAGTCTTTACATGCTCCTCCCTACTATAGGACTTCTTATTCATCAACCTGCACAGTAATAAGAAGAAGTGTATTCATTATGTTTCCAAAAATGAAAACCGCTATCGAACGCAAACGTGAATTGCGGAGACGAAAATGGGTCAACGAACTGTACAATAGCGAAGAATTTGCCACATTTATACGTGATACGCCTTTTGGTTCGAAAACGACAAATGTAGAAAAATTTGAAGCGTTAAAATATAACAAACGTTACATAAAATTTGGACATTTTTTAGGACATTTTTTCGTTACATAAAATGGGGGGACCGACCTAAGAATTACGTTGTAATTAATATGTATATATATATATATATATTATTTAAACGATGGAGTAAAGGAAAATTGATTGAAGTGGATAAAGAGGTCACTTTCTTGCTATCGAAAAGTTTTTATATTGCAGTCTTACTCTAAAAATGGTGTTAAAAAATTATTTAACGTGTTAAGAAGTTTTAAAATTTGATTAAAGTTTATGGTAACAGTAATAGAAAAAAAAAAAAAAAAATACAACTTTTTTTTTTTTCATAAATCATTATTGATTCGCGAAATAACGAATGTTGCAGGTAAAAGCGGCTTCCATTTTCTCTCCAACTTATAGGATAGTTAATTTTAATTCAGAATTTACCGTATCACATATCATAAAACCGTTGAAATCAGCTTCACGTATTATGTTAGTTTGTGGAATGTTAAAAGTAATTTTTAAACAACTCATTCATAAAAAACAAAATTTAATGATGGTATTAATAACACGTTATTATAATTTTTTCGTATGTTAGAAAATGAAAGGATTAACAAGGTTAATATATTCGTTTTTGTTTTTAACATGAGTATATTAATGTGACGTAACATTAATGATTAATTTGACGTAAAGATCTTCTGTAGACTTGTAATTCTACAATATCCGCTTACTGAAAATTTTATTGATTAAAATATAGCGATGTTCAAAGTTTCTGGAACATAAAGAAAAGGTCTGTTATGCGAGCAACCTCACGTGTGTAAACAAAATTAACGTTATTCTATAACTAGAAAATAGTGCGTCATAGATTCTGATAATAAATGTGATCTTTGATACCTGATCATTTGTTATTTCTTAAAAATATATTGATGTTTACTTGTACTGCTTCTGACGCGTATTTGTATGCGTGCCCCTAAATGGTTTTATTACTAAAATAATTCCAAAAAAAAAATATATATATATAAGTACAGAATAATTTATTCAGAATCAATAAATAATGCACACTTATAAATTTGAATTGTGAAAATTAAACGCGTAAATTTACCCTTAACCAATGAAATAATTTATCATTTATAGTTCCACTATTGAAAAAGTTTTTTGTGATTATCCGCTGGGTTTCAAAGATTAGTTTACCAGATTGTATTTTTATCCTTTCTATTATTATTATTATTATTATTATTATTATTATTATTATTATTATTATTATTATTATTATTATTATTATTATTATTATTATTATTATTACTTGCAAGTAAATGGAAAAATCTTTACTTACGCCGACGATACAGTGTTAGTTATGAACTCACGTTTTCCCGATAAACTACAAGAGTCAATACAGCAGGATGTTAATAAAATATTTTATTGGATGCAGCATAATAAATTAGTTCTAAACGAAAACAAAACCAAATTTATGATTTACACGCACCAAGCTCCGAATGTATGGGAAAACTTCCGAATCTCACATAACAATAGCATTACTATTAATCGAGTACATGAAATAAAATACTTGGGCTTGTTAATAGATAGCAAACTCACGTGGCACAAGCACACCTCTTATTGTGAAAAAAAGTTGAGGAGATTAAATTATATTTTCTATTATTTAAGAGAATTTTTCTCATCTGATCACTTGCGGAGACTCTACTTAGGACTGTACCAGTCTGTGCTTGGTTATGGTATTATACATTGGGGAGGTACAGCGTCTGCTCATATATGTGCTATAGAAAATTTACAAAAAGCGGTAATTAAAATAGTGGGTTCCCCTTCTAACAAAGATCTTTTATGTGTGAAAGAATTATATACCCTGCAAACTATAAACTTTGTTTTTAAATACAAGACTAAATTTCAAGTAGAAACTACAAATTCAATAACAAGATCAACCAATACAGACTCTGCCTTTGTTCCACGGTTCAATAAATACCACTCCCGCATGCAAACTATATACAATGGAGCCAAACTATTTAACTCTTTACCTCGTGATCTAAAAATTGACTTAATAAATTTCAAAAAGAGACGTAAGCGAATAATTAATTATATATTACATAACAGATTAAAATAGCAGAGTTACATCTTCCTGTATTTAATGTATTTAATTTTTTTTAACTACCGAGGTTTAGTCAAGTGTTTTGTAAATTAGAATATTAATATTAATAAATTTTAATATGTCGTTATTTGGGTACTAAATTTTAATGTATGCTTTTTATGGGTTTACATTAAGGTTACCATTTCATTTTACTCATCATATTTCGTTATTCATTTCTTTAATTTATTTTATTTTGTATCGTTTTGTTTATTTTTTTATTTATTTTTATTTTTATTTTATTTATTTATTTATTTATTATTTGTCTTTTATTTTATTTTATTCTATTTGGTTATTACAACTGTAGTACATGTTAGAGCTGAAATTTTGTAAGAATGTGTGGGCTGCGTTGGTGAAAGGTTAATAATATATAAATTTTAAACTTAATCTATAGATTTATATTCTGATCAATTTAATTTCGTTACGTTTATGATAGCTTCATTTTAATTTTTATTTAATTCATATTATTCATATATTTGTTTGTTTTTTTTGTAAGTGCTATTTCATTTAACTACTCAGAAATTTCATTCTAATTATTTCTGTGGTATTTGATTATTGTAATTTCTTTTTTTTAATTTTTGATTCAAATTCCACTACTCGCGCTATATAGCGCATTTGTGGGTTTTGTAACAACAATAATAATAATAAAAGATTTGATTTGATTTGATTATTATTATTATTATTATTATTATTATTATTATTATTATTATTATTATTATTATTATTATTATTAATTTGCATATTTTTAGTGGGTTATTCATTTGAGAACTAAATTTTGACAGACCTTTATAGGAAGCGAATGAAGTTTATTTTTTGTAGTGTCGTGGTGAGTGACAAAAAGATTAGAAACTATTTATTTCCTATTCTAATTGCGCAATTTGAAATTTCCCGTGAAAATAAATCCGTTAGAGACAGGCAGGCTCCCTTTTATCAAATAATAGTAGCCACTGTAAGTTTTCTAGATAATCATGATATTAACAATGATTATATTTTTCCTATTTTGTTTCGAAATTTTTAGGTACTAGTAAATCCTCTTAGAAAACAATATTTTTTTTTCTACAAAATATACCTAATTTAAATGTTAGCGTGGTTATGTTTGCAGGATTTTTTCGTTTAATTCGTTTAAACTCAACTATAACTAACTACTGTTAAACAAGAAATCCAGGAACTTTGAATTGTTTTCCCCTATAATTTGATTCCTTAGTTTAAACTAAATCACCCGTTAAGTCGTGGGTCTCATAGGGCAAGTATGCTCGTTGTGTGAGTGTCCGATACTCTTATTAACGTTTATTCAAAATACAAAATTACAACTATTCTTGCTTATTTTACAAAGCATAATATTAGTCAACTTAAGATTATATAAATTATAACATAGTACACATGCAAATATATACATACACACGCCGTAAATACTCATCTCCATACCGATACATAAGGGCAACTATACGTGTAAAAAGTAAAGTAAGTCCCATACTTTTGACAGGGCGTTGGGGATTGTGAAGTTGAGGTTCACAATGTACTAAGTCCAGTGGCACTAATGAGAGTAGGGGGGCCAGTTCCTTTCTACTTGGGATTCGCCTTTACTTTCCCAGATTTCTTTGGTACCCAATTATTTCAGGCTGGGTAAACCTGGGAGCGATTTCGATCCGGAACGAGACAAGTCTTGACCCGCGTGACCTCTGGTTTAGTAGCCAAGCGCCTTAACCACTAGGCTATCGAGCTGCCAATTATACATGTATATATCTTCAAATCAAAAAACCTGATTTTATTTTAAAGAGAAATGACACAGGAAAAAAACAAGAAAGGGCGAGAATAAATAAACAAAAAGAGAAAGATAATAGAAAATTATAGAAAGATTCGAGACGTATGTTAGGTTTTACTTTTTACATCATTCTTTCAGCGATTTCCCTACTTCCTTTTTCCACGCACCAAGTTTTTTTTTCGTTTAATATATGATGGGAAATTTCACTAATTAGTTTGAGTAAAACTGAATCATCAGTAGGGGAGATTGGGGACAATTAAAACAATTTTCATATTTTATTTTTTTACAGCCAACCTATATTTATTTTTTAAATTAATTTATAGTGTATTGCTTGTACAATGTGTAAGGTTTGTAAATATATTTACATGTTTGTCTTATTCCCATATAGTCAAAAAATATTGGAAAAAAACTGATGGTACTTTAAATGTTTCAATTGTCCTTGGTAGGGGGACGGTTGAAACAGAATCCAAGGACAATTGAAACAACAGTGATGAATAATACGCAACTATTTGAAATATTTATTTCTTATATATTATAAAAGATAAAAATTAACTGATACCTTTTTACATTATTCATGTATACCGACTACTAAAAATAATAATAAAAAAGATTAGAAATTTAGGAGATAAAAAAGGCTAACAAAGGAATTATATTGAGAAAGGGGAATGCAAGAATGGCATGGGCACTATAAGGAGTGGGAAGGCTAAGGTAGAGAAGATTATAATACAGGGTAGCGCGTTCAGAGGAAATAAAGGGACATCCGAACAAGACGCGATTCGCATCGCAGGTATAACTGAGCTCTGGAGGGTCAAAAGGACATAAAAGTGATTGAACAAGAGAAAAACGGAAAAGAGAAGTCGGAAGCAGCTATGATTGAACCGCAGGCGAACTATAGAGGAAATAATCGAACGTTACGCCGGTTTCATCAGTACTATAAATATCTTTTGCTTCAAACCATAACTCCCATTAAGTTATCAAAAAAGTAATTTAATATTATTAGCATTAAAACTCGTAGTTCTCGACAGACTTGTAGCTTCAGCACAACGAATTGAAAGCTCCGAATTACGTTTCATGAAACCATTAAACCAGTCTACTCCTGCTAGGCGATTTATAATCCACGTTTCTGGCACATTAACTGAATGCTTTATCGCTAATTCATATGCCAGTTTTCGTGTCTCTTTGGACGATAATCCATAAAATACATTAGCCGTCCTAATAATATATGCAACAAAAATTTTTTTCTGCTCTGTGCTAAATACGCGTCTTACGTATCGGTAACCCATGGTTACGGGAGTCATAGATTGTTCTTCAGTTGCTTTTTAGGATTCCGTAATAACTTACGGAATCCTAATAAGATGGTACACAAATGACAAAAATATCAAATAAAAATCAATAACTCACGAACAGCTTGACTTATAAACTTCAAATTTGGAACATAAATCGCAATTACAATTCTCTTTAAAACGATCTATAACTTAAAGATTACCGATTAGCCCTGGGCGGCAAAAAAACCCAAAAACCGTCAAGAATATATAATATGGTACATAAAACGACCTCAAAAATCACTTAAAAAATCATAACTCATCACCCGATAAACCTATAAAGCTGAAAATCAAAATATAAACTAAAATACAGGAGGTCTTTCATTAAATCAAAAAATTATGCTACAAAAGTTATGTAAAGTTGCCCAAAAGTTTAAAAAATGACGTGTCCCCCTAGCGCCGCGAGTATTACAGCTTAAAATTTTAAACGCGGTTTAAAATACGCGCAACCCCGTATATTTCTCTAATTTGGAACATCCGGATTTCCAACTTGAAAACTGGACCTTCGAGGCACTGAAAGCTTGAAATTTTGGAAAAAATATTTTTTTTCCCGGGCATGTAATATATCGTTTGAAAAATTACTATTTGTCGGGAACGAAACCGTATTTCGTTTTCTTAACCAAACTTTCAAATTTGCCCAAAAGTTCAAAAAGCGCGAGAACTAATATGTAGCCCCCTGTTTGCATCGCGAATATTATAGCTACAAAATTTCGAATGGTGTTGAAAATATGCTCATTCTGGCATGTTTGCTGTAGTTTATTTAAAATTTTGTGTATATATCTAAATAAATTTTATTTAAAAATCGTAACTGAAGTGAAATTACGTCAAGAAAATTATTGATTTTATTTGATGAACAGTTGAGAAATTAACTTCTCAGTATAGTAATCTAATAAATAGTGACAAACGAGGAAGGTGGTTTAAGTAATAGTATTCAAATATAACTCTATATAGAAGTTCGGAAAATAAACAAATACAATTACAAATTTTTAAATATTTATTGATAATTAATCCTTCCAAAAATCTAGGACTAAATAGCGTTTATTTATTAGAATTTATTTTTTTTGGCAGTACAATATGATGACACTGCGTGATGTGTGAAAAAGAACTGGACTAAAAATATCTGTTTTGGAATTATTGTTGTTTTGAATTTAGTATTATGTAAATGAAAATTATGGTTATCTTTAACTTAACATACGGAATCCTCAGCGCATGAAACCTCATGCTTGACTGAACTTGTTTTTGTTTTAAAACATATCTACTCAATTGGTTCAAATCTAACTTTTTTTGCAGCAGATTGTATAGAGAGATTGTTGTCAACTATTTTTCCCTATATGCTTCTACACATTTAGTTATAGTTTGTGAACCTTAATTTGTTTTCCGTATTTTTGTTAGTTTTTTTTTATACTTTAAATATTTTTATATCGAGCAACACAAAACTCATCCTTACATAAATTTTTATGGCTTCGGTGATGTAAAAATCAAAATTCGTTTTATTAGATTTTAAATGATGTCGCAACTTTCTGGCTTCCCATTTAAAATTACCTTTTTATAGTTTTTATACAATTTTTTTATAAACAATACAACTTACGAGGAACAATTTCTCGTACGATCGTAAAAATTAACTAATTCGGAAACGAACTATGTGGGGAAATAAGGGAAAAGAGTTTGAAGATCACATAACGTATAATTTTATACTTTCATTTACTGTTCGTCCCCATGGTAGGTAATTTAATAAGATCATCATATTCTCGAAATTGACTAAAATGTTTACAAATACTAATAGCACTATCAACAGATAAAACATTAAAATACATAATAAATCTTTTAAAAACCGGATATTTTTGTCTTTTTTTTCGGCGTATCATAATTATAATTGCAGTACAAAATTTTTCAAACACAACACTACACTCTTTTAACTATTCTACATGTGGTTACTGTCGGTTTTAGTCAATGAACGAGTAGTAATTGCAAACTATATGTTCGAAACAATTCACATCAGTGTTCACATGAGTAAAAAAAATACTGGTAGTATTATTTTGGAGAGTGTTTCAATTGTCCTACTGTTTCAATTGTCTCCAGTCTCCCCTATTATCAATTCGTAGATTTACGCCTCGAGGATACATGTAATATGTATTACTTTGGTGGGAATTCTGAGAACCAAGGATTAGTAGAGGGTTAGATTGAATTGAGAGGTAGAAGGAGCGATCATTGGTAAAGGAGGAAGGGTGCATATCCGACAAAAATTTGAAGTAAAATTTGTTACTTAAGGATAATAGATTAGTACTGGGGATCTTTTTAAAGTAAAAACGGTAACGGGCAGCAACCTGAGCTAAAGCATCCGCCATTTCGTTACTCTCGATGCCTCCACGACCAGGAACCCATAGCAGATCAAAACGGATAGACTGGTGAAAGGAAAGATTGTGAATGAGAGATCGTGTGCGAAGAATGATGAAGTCTGAAGAGGGAGGGGGAAGAGGTAAACTGATAGCCTGAGGGGCACTCATGGAGTCGAATATTATCAGACAGTGGGAGAAGTTACGATTGGAGGAAATATAAATAATTGCACATAGGATAGTCATTAATTAATTTGTGAAAATAAAACAGAAAGACGGAAGACGAAAGGATTCGGAAAAATTAAAATCGGGGAAAATAAAGGAAGCTCCAACACCACTAGGCCCCCTAGAGCCATCAGTGAAGATGAGTACATGAGAAGGAAAGAGAGAACTGATGGTGCTGTGAAATTCCTGTTTAATAACCGCCTGAGGCATAGATTTAGAGGAATTAAATATAAAATATACTTTGGGATGGTGTGAGAGATCAAAATAATTAAAGGAAAAGTAAGAGAGATTATTGCTGGAAATTATATGGGACTAAAAATAGTTAAGATGACGACATATAAGGGCTAAGATGGGAATTTTATTAGGAACAAAACGCCAGTTTCTGGCGATGGAAATGTAGGAAGGGATAAGTTGAAAGGAAATGCAAGGTACACGTCTAGAAAGAAAACGATAGCCCAAATACGATCTTCGAACTGAAAGAGGAAATGTATTAGATTCAGCAAGCACTGCTTTAAGAGCATCGAAACATAGACGGAGACAGGAATTCTATATTCTACCCAATTTTAAAAGAAGGGATTTGGAGGCACATAGCCATAGATAAATGAACAGTAATCAAATTTGGAGCGAATAATGGACCTACACAAGGAAATGAGTACAAGAGGATCACCTCCCCAAATGGTTGTTGGTAAGGATTTAGCAAAGGCAATAGACTCATTTTTTAAATTAGATATGGGGAAAGCAAATGATTTTATTAATAATTAGAAGACAATTTTAAAAACTGATCCTGTAGCACTAAATGCGGAAGCTACAATAATGAACAGCATGCTACAGTTAAAAAATTGTGGAATAAATGCAGAAAGTTTAAAAAATCATATTAAAAAATAATTTTGCCCTAACTTGTACAAACTGCTCCGGACAGCGCTCTTCCAGTGAGTTCCGCCAGTTGCGAAAGAAGTTTCTCTGCAATGAGGCGAATAAAAACGTGGTTAAGAACAACTATGCTCCAAAATATATTTTCACATATGTCTTTCCTACATATAGAGAATGAAATAGTCAAAAACACCATAACTTCTGAAACGGTCTTGAATTGGTTCAGCGAAAAACACAGAAAATTGAAACTTATATAAGAAATTTATAAATCACTAAAGTATATTATAAGAAACTGCATCTTATTTTGAAGAATTTTGATTCTTTGGTACGTATTTGCATAGTATTTGAAAATTAAATGATCGGTAAATAAAGCCATTTTTTAAATAAGCTGTTATTTATTTCGGTTATATATTTAAATATTTAAGTTATTAATTTTGTATCAATTTATTAATATTATAGATATATTTATCTGGTCAGCTGCTCCTCTTAGGAAAAATTTCTAGCTACACTCATGGTTATTAGTAAAAAATTACAAATATTAACATATATATATGCATATATAAAATTCCTTATTTGACATTCAATTTATCTAGTATTCTGTTTGTGAAGGTAAAAAAGTCAATTTTTTAAAGAGAGCATAATTTTAATTGTATTAGTCATTCGTACGTAAGCAGTAGGTTTTTTTTTTGCTTATTTATTTGCATATATATGATAATGAATTTTTTCACCATTTTTTCTCCGAAGGGGAAACCCCTCATTCGCGCCTCTGATCTTGCAGTTGCTGTTCGAATACTAGTTACATAGGTCAGTCGGAACATGTCAAATTTGCAAGTAATGTCATGTAAAACAGCACATTTTTTTTTAATTATTCAAGCAAACAAATGGATATACAATGAGCATTTGCATCACTGGTTTTGTACCTGTATTTAATTTTTTTATTTCCTTTCTTATCATCCATTGTACATAAGGCTTAATAGCTAATTGCTGTTAACTCGGTTAAAAAAAAAACAAGTTCAGTCAAGGATGAGGTTTCATGCGTTGAGGATTCCGTATGGAAGTTAACAATGACTATAATTATTTAGTACGCAAGAAAATTTGTTTGAATAAACTTCCATTTTTATTTTATTATTTTAATTTTATATCTTAATAAATTTCAGAGATCATTTCTAATAATAATTTAAAACAGTAAAGTAGAATGCTAATTTGAATCGAAGGCTTAGACTAATTTTAAGTGCAATGTAATGATTATGAAGAAAAATTAATTAAATCCTTTATTTATTTATTTAATTTTCATTTATTTATTTTTTATTTATTTTTTTAAATCATTGATTTAGATTTAATAATACTAATATTAAGGTTTTATGATTTTTTAAAATGTATAATTTTATTAATCCCTACACCTCTATCTTTCTTGAATAGCCAACCGTTAAAGACATTTAGTAAATATATAAACGAAAACACGCAAAAAAGATTAATTAGAAACAATATTAATGCTACGTATCACTCTGCTACGGCTCCTAGAATGTTGGTGCTCCCTGCTGGCAGGTTGGTGTACGCTGTTGATTGCGCCCTGGATTCTCGGTGAATGGGAGGGGGATACATAGTAATCGGAATTATAGTTTACGAATTTTGTAAATGTCACTAATTTGAAAACCGAATTTCGAGGCGATTTGGTTACTAGCACCTTGTTGGATCAAACTTCTTTCGGTTGCGAGACGAACTGGTTACTTTACCAAAAAAGGTCAATATAGTTCCGCGATGTGACAAAGACTGTCGTTCTACTTAGATGATTTTTTAACAATTCGGTTATTTCTTTCGACTATCTCAATACATTAGATCATTATTAAACTTTTTTTATTTATTTATTTACTAGCATAATGCGTTAAATTGTTTAATAAATCGAAATACTATTCGAATCTTTTTTTCATTAGGCGGACGTACCACCTAAACAATGATGCGCTGAGTCCGTTCCTTTTATTATAGTTCATAAAAACACTAACACAAGCCGTAATGAAAATAACCAAACCGAAACCTGCGATCCCGTTCCGTTTCTTAGCCCTTGTACTAACACTACTAACGCAAATTATAACGATCCGAACCAGATTCTAAAAACCGCTGCAGTCTCGTATTCCGATAAAGCCAAAAGAAAAATAACACCGATTAACAAACTCGTTTATTCCGTGCATTCAGGAAACCCACTTAAAACAAAACCAACATTTAAAACAAAAAAACTATAAAGTTCTCGAATCAAATCCGGTACTTGCTGGTTGTGCGCATGGGGGAGAAATATTAGCCGTTCGTGCGGATATTAACTTTCAACAGGTAATGTTACCATCCAATATTCAACCAGTAACAGTCGAAATTCGTACGCCAGCTCCACGGGAGCTTCTAAACATAATTCCGAACCGTATTTCGAAACTTTTAAAGTTGCCAAAAAGTTCAAACAGTCCCTCCTCTCTAGCGCCGCGAGTATTACAGCTAAAAATTTTGAACACGATTAAACATATGCGCTTCGACATATATTTCTCAAGTTTGTAACGTCAAGGTTTGAAAGTTTCGTTAAGGAAATAACTTATGGTTTCGTTCTCGACAAATAACGATCTTTCCATCGATCATGACCGGAAAAAAAAATATTATTTTTGAAACTTTCGAGCTTTCGGCGCTTAAGAGTCCGATTTTAAAGTTGGAAACCCAGATGTTTCAAAGTAAAGAAGTAAACAAGAACGTGTATTTATTTAACCTTGTTCAAAATCTTGAGCTACAATATCTAAACTAAAAGCGGGGCTACACGCCATTTTTCACGATTTTTTGAACTTTTAGTAATTTCTAACGTTTCATTAAGAAAATGAAATACGGGTCCGTTCCCGAAAAATAGCGCTCTTTCTAATAATGATATGTTTGGAAAAAAAAATTGTTTACAAAATTTTGAGCTTTTAGAGCCCCAAGGCACTGATTTAAAAGTTGGAAACTTAGATGTTCCAAACCAGAGAAATATACGCGGATGCCCATATTTTTTATTTTCCTCAAAATGTTTAGCCGTAATACTCTCGTCACAAATGAATTCTCGCGTTTTTTCGAACTTGTCGGCAAATTTGAAAGTTCCGCTAAGAAAATGAAATACGGTTTTGTTCCCGACAAATAGCGATCTTTCTAATAATATATCAAAAACCCGGAAAAAAAATATTTTTTTCCAAAATTTCGAGCTTTCGGCGCTCCGAGGGTCCAGTTTTAAAGTTGGAAATCTGGATGTTCTCAACTAGAGAAATATACGGGGATGCGCATATTTTTAACAGTGTTTAAAGTTTTTAGCTATAATATTCGTGGCGCTAGAGGGAAGACATGTCATTTTTCGCGCTATTTTGAACTTTTCGGCAATTTTGAAAGTTTCGTTAAGGAAATGAAATACGGTTTTGTTCCGGACAAATAGTGATCTTTCCAACGATATATCACATGCCCGAGGAAAGAAATATTTTTTTCCAAAATTTCGAGCTTTGGGCGCCCCGAGGATCCAGTTTTAAACTTGGAAATCTGGATGTTCCAAACTAGAGAAATATACGGGGATGTACGTATTTTTAACCGCGTTCGAAATTTTCAACTATAATACTCGCGGCTCTAGGGGGGGACACGTAATTTTTTGCGCTTTTTTGAACTTTTAGGCAACTTTATATATCTTTTGTAACGTAATTTTTTGATTTTATTAAAGGACTCCTGCATTTTAGTTTATATTTTGAATTTTCGCTTTATAGGTTTATCGGATGATGAGCTATGATTTTTTAAGTAATTTTTGAGGTCGTTTTATATACGATATTATATATTTTTGACGTTTTTATGGGTTTTTTGCCCCCTAGGGTGATCGGTCATTTTTAAGTGATATATCGTTTTAAAGATAATTTTAGTTTTAATTTATGTTCCAAAATTGAACTTTATAAGTCAAGCCGTTCGTGAGTTATTGATTTTTATTTGATATTTTTGTCATTTGTGTATCGTCTCATTAGGATTCCCCGTACATTATATGTATACGCAATCCTAAAAAAATAATAAAACTTAATTTTACGATAATTTTTTCAACAAAAAAATTCTTAATTTATAATCTGAACTTAAAATCTTACAACGTTACCTTCTAGAAAAGTTTACTTCTTAATTTGTTTTTTATAACTTAGCCATTCCAAGGAATAAATTTTGAGACTCCCTTGTAAAATTTTTTGTCATCCTATTATTTGGAAATTTCTAATAGTTACCTTCCACTTCTTGATTGTTTACGCCATTAAGGAACAAAAAAGTTACATTTCAAAAAATTAGCGTGATTTTTAAATTCTAACGAAGGGCATGTAACAACGTGAACTTCAAAGCAAAAGGATATTAAAAGGAGAAAAAATTAATCGAATATTTTCCGATTTTTTGTAAAAATTACATTAATTGATCCCGCTCCGAGTCAGGAAAATTCGACTTCTTTTATTTCGTTGTTAAATATAACGCTCAAAGAATATGTATAGCAAATTTACCTCGAGTATTACAATTTATTATTTCGTAAATTTGATTTCTTTTAATAATAATACATTTAGCTTATCGATAATCGAATTTCTCTATTTTTTCAACTTCCCTAAAGAATACCCCTGACAATTTCGCTAGTTTCCAACGCGAGATGCTTCTATCGAAGACAATTACAACACTTCCAACAGCTGCATACGTTACAACTACTTTCTTTTCACAGTTATAACCTTATACATTAATATTAACCGTGGCATTACAAGAAATACTAGTTTTAAGTTTTTTTTTTAGATGCGAGTTAAAAGTAACATTTACGAGTTTACAATGTTTGTGTTTTGTATCAGTTTTATGTTTTTCCCGGTCCGCTAAAACATTGTTCATTCAGTCTTATTTTTACTAAAACGACTGTCGCTAGTCGAACAACTCCCTGAATGTTCAAGTAATTCAACCAGACGTACTGTGGGTGTGTTCAGCATACAGATTATTATTTGTTAATAAACGCTCGTTAATTTTTCTCCCACCGTACTGTTTGCGCGCGTGTGTGTGTGTGTGGGTGTGTATTCTACGGATTGTTTTGCATAAAAACTTATCTGTGTGCTTGTCTACAAATATAAATAATGAACTGAATGTTGCAACTGATAGGACGAATCAATACACTGTTTACTTCCTTATCATCAAGATGGAGGAGCAATAGAACATAAACAAACCGGGCAACCGTTTAACGCACTTGCATGTACATTAACCTGATGTAGATAATCAATACATAGTTTTAATGTACATACGTGTGTAACGGTGTAGTAAACTATACACTTTTTCATCTGTCTATTTCGTTGTGTTAGTAAATGATGGTTGTTGTTCAACCTTGAGGAACAATCGACATCACAAGTTGGACCGATACGGCCCGATAACTGGCTCCACCAGTACGTCATACACGCGTTGGTATTTCGTAGTCCGTTTGCCCGTTGTACTTGTTTAATTATTTGTTTCAGAGAAAGTCAGTTCTAGGTTGTGTCAGTTTATAATATTACTGTTCGAAATTGTTTTCTTTCATTTGTTCCACTGTGTGCATAAATACATACGTTGCTTGACGGTTCATTTCGGGCTTTTGTGTGTTCCGTATAAAGCTCTTTCGAATAATCCGTATTTATCGTAATCTGGAAAAATGTCCTTAATCAAAAATACCGGGTTCGTATTAAATTGTTTTGTTCCGTGATTTATTTTTACTAAACATTTGCGTACGTGTATTACACGCACTGAGAGTAACTATCTTCTCGAAGGTTATCGACCTCCTTTTTCTCGCTGCCAGACGAAGAATTCTTTACGTTTAAAATTTGCCCTAATTAACATTTAGATAGATGACAAAATGTATACTCATTATAGTTTATTTACTGTTGGCATTTGAAGTTTTCATTAAAGTTTCTGATGCTAGATCAACAAATATGTGCTCGATAAACTATTAAATATGTTTTGTCGTTCTCTATTCTAAAATTAACGGTGCAGTAATTTCAAAAATCTAATAAATTTTATCAGCGGCGCTAAATTTGTCGCTTTTTGTTTTGTTCCCTTCTTTTTTTTTCCGAATAATTCGGCAAGAGTCCAGATCAATCGTTATCATCGGTTCCTATTTGCCATGATTTTAGTCCATTCAGTTAGCGTTATCAATTACAGTTCAAATTAATAGTAAATTTAAACCACAGCTGATAGCAATAACTGAACAAATCAAAATCACAGCAACTGGACAAAGTAATAAAAACAAAAGGTAGAAATTAAAAAACACATTACCTTTTTTGTTCAAGTATTTTTATTGTTTAAAAAAATACAATAAAAAAAACACCTTTCCTGCAAACTTTATTCCACTTATAAAATCAATTACTAGTATGCAAAGTTATATTATCAGTAAAATAATTTATCAGAACAGATTTATACTTAATATGATAGTCATATAAAAAAAAAAATACATACATACATATATATATATGGTTGTGTATATATACATTTTATATTTTAAAAACGCTACCCGAAGAGTACTGTATATTAAAAAAAAAAAAATACATTGCAAACAAACACGTAGAACAGGTATTTTAGAAAGTCCTAATATATGTAAGTAATCAAAATGTACGTACCAGTAAACTAATTATAATTATTTATGGATATCTCTTTGAATTGTTTTTTTTCTCTTTATGGCGAAATATAAATGCTGTATATTTCAATCATAATATTGCGGAGAGACAATGAACTTTAAAAAATTATAGCTTAGAAGTTGCGATATTTAATTGTATATTATAAAAGTAGATACCGTTTTTATATGTAACGTGTTAAATCTGTTTCGAAACTATGAAAACTTGATTTCTAAAAAAAACACTGAGAATAGATCAGGTAAAATAATAGCTTTTTCCACCACCTTAAGAAGTAGGTAGCTCTTTTAAATATCGAATAAACAGCGATTTTTACTAATTTTTAATCAATAAATGATGAGAATTAAGCGGCAAAAATATGACGATAAGGATACTATTCAGAAATATACATATCGCTCATTAAATACAATAACCTCATAACCCAAAAAATAGCGAATTTGAATTATGTGTATAGTTGGAATGCATTTTATGAGTACAGTTAGAGGTTAGAATGCCATATTTGTAAATAAGAAACTCGACAAAATAAGTACTGCTCTTGGAAAGGTTACACCGTTCAAATTATAGTAAATGTAAATGTTAATTTGCGTTCTTTGAGTTATGACGTTATTGTATTTAATGAGCGATATATACTCATAAACTTAACATCAGTCGGCTACATTATTAATGAAAAAGTTAAATGAACAAAAAGCAAAAATTTCAGTAGCTACTGTTGAAGGAAAATATTGTACGTTACTTAATCATGTCGACTGCTAATTAACATATCAGTTAAGTGAAATTAAAATACCAATTAAGTTGCGTTAGTACAAAATTAGGTTGTAGAATGGAGTGTAGTCGTTCATATTTTGAATTTAATAATCATAAACGAATTAAATTAGAATCATCACAGTATCGTGAATTCATAAAAGTTATTTGTACTTTTGCCATAATTGTTCATAATAATGAGGAGGTTTTATTCTACGGCCCGTTTCATTCAAATACGGGAACTTGTTAAAAATAACCTATCGTTACAAATAATCGTAACGTAAAATTAACGTTCTTTTTTAATAAACCACCAGTGAAAATAGCAAAGGTGGAATTTTTCTATAAACGTCTACATACAATAGATGAAGTAAATATTATTTATATACGATAAACGTACCGGTACTCTTTATCTTACGTATAATTTAATATTTTCAGTAAACTCAAAGGTTTAACGATATTCATTACCGGCGCCAGTCGAGGAATTGGGAAAGAAATAGGTTTAAAAGCTGCTGGAGATGGAGCGAACATAGTTATCGCGGCGAAAACCGCTGAACCACATCCTAAACTAAAGGGAACCATTTACACCGCCGCAAAAGAAAGTAATTAAAGTAGCGTAATATTTCTGTGTAATTTTATTGTTGATTTACCACTTTTCAAATTTACAAAAGTATATAATTTTAACAATAAAAAAGGTTTTGAAATTGCTCCATATTTATTTCACCGGTTTATGAATTTTCGGTTAATTAAAAACGTGCCCGACAATTTAGTATTTTTTTCGTAAGTAATTTCGTGTATTTGTTTAATTTTAATGTTCTTTAATGAGAAACATGATAATCTATAATAATATGTTAGATTTTTGTGAATGTATAATTCTTTATGAAATTACGTTTTAGATCAATCCTTTTTGTTAGTGTGACAGAGACGGATTAAAATGGTAAATAATGTATAATTGTTTCAACGTTTATTTTTTCGTATTATCATTATTTAGGTGTAACATCGTAGGCGATAATTTATAAATGTGTAATAATTAATTGTGACAAATGGAAAAGTTCAATTGTGCAGAGTTGTTTACTTCTGTTTAATTCTCATTTCTTTAATATTCTCAGTCCTTACGAAATCTCTCATTTAACGAATCAGGCCGGTAAAATTTTCTGTTAAAACATATTTCTTTCGCGTAATTGTCTTTATAAATCATTTTTAGTAATACGATTATTATTATTATTATTATTATTATTATTATTACTAAAGTTTATTCCCATATATTTATATAACTTGATTAAATGAATTATACTTATGTAACAGGAATGCATTCATTAGCATTTAATTAACTGAAACGAATCGGTTCATTAAGTAGTAATGAATAAATTTCTGTTTATAAGTATGTTACGTCGTTTAGTCGAGTTGTATTTTTAAGTAATACCGAATTAATAAGATCGTGTTCTTTTTTTTCCCTTTTTTTTTGAAAATATATGTATATTTATCACTATTTACACATTCCCTCGTCAAGCTATTATCGACGAGTTTTCTTACATCTAAATATGTCTACACTATACTACTTATATACTATATACATCCAAGGGCGTCGCCAGCCGATGGGCCGGGTGGGGGAGATGATAGAAAAAGGATACGAGTTATAGAAAAAATAAAATTTATAAGTTGTAAAATGGTTTAATAGTTTTTATTAAACAAGAATAAAATCTTAATTAAAACATAATTTTCGTGGGTTTCTGGAAAATTATTCATGATTACGCGCCTATGAATACTCATTATGGCCAGTTGATTAAAAAGATTCAAAGCGTTAGGGGGGCAGCTCCCCCCCCCCCACTTCCCTGGCGACGCCCATGTATACATCCTTATCGCCGCGTAAATCATTTTATTACAAACTTATCTTATTTTTCCTTATTTCTAATTTAGAACTAATCTATTATTTATTTTATTATTATTATTATTATTTTTTTAACTCTTCGTAAACTTTTTAAGGTTAGTTTCAATTTTTTAATGTTTAACAATCTGGATAGTGAACACACGATAGTTACGCGCCAAATAAATTTCGGGTTTTATTTACTTAATATCAGATCATTCTGTTTAGATATCATTAACGATAAAAATTGTAACCAGTGTTTGGTAAATATGAAATAGGAAGCATCTTAAACACTAGTTCGCAGAAAAGTCTTTAATAAGAGATCTAATTTGGAACCGGTTTAACTTAATATGTAAAAACACAAAGTACATTCAATTTTAAGATATCGGCGATTTTCAATATTTTTAACCACGCATTGGGAGAGTTTACGAATTGTAAACTTCTGTATTTTTTTGTCCTACATCCTTTAAAATAATGTTTAAATAACAGTTTAAGAAGTATCTATTTTTGAAACGCCTATTTAAAAAATCAGAGACCCATGTTAAAATGTCGCGAATACATTTTAAGAAGAAAAAAAAAAGTTGGTCAGCCGAAATATTCAAAAAATTTAAAAAACTTCGTTGTTTAACACCTTAGAAATACAATAGATTTATATATTTTCGCTTCATTATAACAAACACACAGTAATCACAAATATTAAACTTCATAGTGGATAAAATTGAACGAAGTTAGTTTATTATTATTAAAGCAATAAAATTATACATTACTTTTTTTTAACCAGTTGTGAACTAAAGTGAAACCAGAATTCTAAGTCCACTTTCCCGGGTCAAATCAAGTCAACCACCGTACCCCACACGGTGATCCATACTGGACGATTACTGAATCGTCTACGAACAGGACGTATCTTCTAATTTAAAACTACATTTTACTAACCTTTCTTGTCGTTCTATTAGCCCATTCTGAAACAATCCCATTATTACTTCTAACCCTTATTTTCTGATGTTTCGCTCTTATTGTTTTATAAAAAAAAGTACATTTAAAATGCTTCTTTTCCTGTGGAGATGTAATTTTCTATAGATAAATTTAGTTTCCAGTACTCGTATCGGGATCATTGGCAAGCATCTAAAATCTTTGCATCCACTTTAGTACTGAAGCTGGTCCGCACTTTGAATAGAAAATAAATTTAAAAATGAATGTTGAAAGTCCGTGTCATTTTATTATTTTTAACAAGTGTACTTCGTTCAATTTGACCATTAATTCCGGTTAATGTTTTAAATTACGCTGTATATTTTAATAACACAGTATATTTGATGTTATAATATTTCTGACTTTTTTTTTTTTTTTCTAGAACTAACGTTAATATTTTGTTGTTACATTACTGATAAAAATGATATGAAGCAAAAAAGCTTTTCCATGCATTCGAATACATTTAAAAAGGAAATTTTTTTGTTTCAATATTTTGCGAAATCTAAATTTTAAAGTTCAACCCTTTAAGTACGTCTAAATTGTGACCACAATAATTGACAATGGACGACATCTTTAAATCGAAGATGCTTCGTATTAAATCTATATTTGATTAAATTGATTCCAAAGTAAATTCGCTACCAAATGTTTAAATACCTAAGTCGTTATAATAATACGAGTCGAAAAAATAATAAAAACAAAAACGGATGATACTGTAGTTATTGGTGAAATATGAATGTAATTGTTACTTAAAACCCGCTGAAGATGCACGGCTGACACTACCCACCGAACAATCTGGATACATGTAAAATTGTATTATGTTAGAAAATATACACGGTTTTATGGTGGAATGATTTTACAGTTTATGTTTTTGATAAAAGGTTCAAAGGTAAAATAATACAAATTTAAAAACAGACTAATGCGTCAGGTGTATTTTTGCAGCTTTCAGGTCTACTGATTCTCGTGAATTTATCATCTTCTTAAATATTGTCAAAATTAATACAGTTGCACATCTTTACTAAGTCAGCCAATGTTGAATAAATTAACTTCTTGATGTTTTCCGCTAAATTAAAGGATTGGTAAAATTATTATTTTTCTCCTGAACTCCAACTGTGACGTTGACTATAACAGAGAGATATTGTAATTGCAATAGCGTTAACTAGTGTGTATGTGTATTTATTAATTAAAAACAATGAATGCGTTATGGGCTTACACAGAAGTTAGCGCAAGTTTAATCGCAATCTCGTAATCTCAATACGAAGATTCATTTATTCTTTTCGATAACAAATTCTTAATTACGTGCCTAGTAAAATGTCATCGACAATATTTTTTTGTTCTAAGGCGTTTCCAATTATTTTAAAAATTTGCTCGAATACTAAGGAAATAATAAGTTCAGTCCTTAAATAATTCTGATATTTATAAATAATTTATATTATCGATTCTAACTTAGGTTTTAGAAGAAATGATTTTTTAATGCTGATAAAGGTTACATATAAAGAAACTATTTGCAATAACTAAAAAATGATAAATTTTATTTTGATCTATTATCAAAAGTTATGAACAGTTAAAAATGATAATAATATGAGATGGTTGCGGTAAACAGGATTAACGGAAAATTACAGTTTTTTAACGTGTATTTCGCTAACACAGAAAATAATATTCGTGAGAATCAGTTTTATCAAACTAAAAGATTTTTATATTTTTTTATCAATCAATGAATATTTTTCTATTTACTCGGATGTGTAACACATACGTCAATCTTGTCACCGAATTATTCATAAAATGAAAAAAATACGGAAGGAAATACAGTGTCTAGTTAATTCGGAAATTAAACTGATTATTATTTGTGTTTACATATCTGAATAATATCTAAATCGGAGAGGATGAATCATAAAATATTTAAATATTCCTACAGAGATTAAAACAATCATATATATATATATATATATATATATATATATATATATATACATATATATATATATATATATATATATATACATACAATATTAAAAATCTTTTTTTTTTCCTTTTATAGTTGAAGAAGCTGGTGGTCAGTGTTTACCATGTGTTGTTGATGTAAGAGATGAACAGCAAGTGGTCTCAGCTGTTGAAGAAGCGGTCAAAAAATTTGGAGGTATAGATATTGTAATTAATAATGCTAGTGCCATATCACTGACTACAACTTTAGCAACAGAAATGAAAAAATATGATTTGATGAATCAAGTTAATGCTCGTGGAACATTTTTAGTGTAAGTACAACGGTGTTTTCTAAAAAAAAAAATATGTTGCTATTTTTTTTGGTATTTAAAACAGATTTAAATTAAAATACAACTATTAAGGATCTTTTGTATTGTTTCAATTTATCATTTATAAATAAAGCACGTCCGTTTTAGTAACGTGAGTAATATGTGTTCAGTAAAAAATATGTTATCATCGATAAGGCTATTATCTGTATCAAAGGTTGGTCCGCTAAATTATTCTCATAAAATTGTTTATAATTTTTTACGATAAACAAATAGGTCGCTTTATTATTCGTTTCTTTCGCAGAATGCGCTTTGCAGGTCTCTAATTTTAAAGTCTAAAGTTCGATAAATTTGAATTGTATTTTTTTAAATTAGTAGCTATATTCGAATTCTTCGCCTAGTAATATCATCATCATAGAAAACAAATCGACGAAATTATTTAATAAAGCTAATATTCCGCTGATACGGTTCGATTTATTAACACGTTTTTTGATTTAATCTGTATCGAACGTTGCTATAAAAATAGTGAAAGTTCTTACTATTAGTTTTTTTTTGCTTATACTATCGCACTGATTTGGAACATTACGGACTTAGTAAAATCTGGTGACGGGGGGAAGTCTCGCAAGTTATTAGAAATAGTGAATTAATAGTATGAAATAGAAGTTGTTTAGAACTCCGAGTTTGAAAAGAGAAAAAAAAAAAATCGAAGTCTTGAGAATACAGAATGCCTTAGAAAATAATGAGCGAAAAAACTATTTGATAGTTCTAATCTTTGGATAAAAAATCGACATATACTTTCCTGATGCGATGGATTTTTGATATTTGTCTATTCATATTCTTTAGACTATTGAAAACTATCGTAAAAAATCGTAAATAAACAGGAAAAGGGAAACGTAGGTTAAAAATTATACAAAATAAATAAATTACGAAGTTAGTTTCCGTGAAATTTCACCGTATTTTTCATACGAAAAAAAAAAAAAAAATGGAATGAACCTTTTCATGCTGCACTATTTCTTACCTACCCATCTTTCCCAAAACTAGACGCTTTAAAATTAAGGTTTATTTAAGCCGTACAGTATATTGGTGTTTTTAAAAATATTCCGAACATAGAAAGTCATAGCGTTCCACCTCTACAATAAAATTATTTCCTTTGCTCGATTTCTTTAAACCTCCTAGTCCTCTGTATTTTAACTTAATTTTTAAATGAAGGATTTTGTAAATAATTCAGCTTGATAACTATCTCTTTTTATGAAAGTTTCGAGACTTTAAAATCACGTAGTCCGAAGAATACGTTAAATATCGTAAATGAAATATTATAAAAAAACAGGAATTTTAAAGTCATTTACATTGCTAAAGAAGTTTAGTTTCAATGTCACCTCACGGCATATTTCGGAAAATAAACTGTATTTAAAATTTTCCTGTTATTGACGTAAATGTAGTCCCCAGAACGACATTGTAACGTTTAAATTAAATTATTTAAATGATATGTTATTTTTGTTTGTTGCTAATGTTCACTATTTTTAATTAAGTTACAAGAAAATTTCGAAATGTCAAAATGTTATGAAATTAAATTAGCATTTGATTTGAAATTCGTGACTTCGCCCACACTAAATTTAGTGACTCTACAGTTCTGTTTGATTTAAAAGATTCACGATAAGAAAAAAGTTTAGCGCGTATTTCAAATCGGTCGTTGCTACCACATCGGCATGTAAATTTCTTTCGTACAGACACTCCATATATATATATATATTCTGAATAGTGCACTTGTTTGCAAGCAACATTTTACCTTTCCCCCTTCACAATGCCAAAAGGACACGAAATTGGTGCGCATAGATACAATAACACTTCTGATATTGGGTTAATATTTTGGTGGATAAATATGTTTAAAAATAAATAAATAAATAAATAAAAACAAAATATAAACTTGATCTTTACTATACACTTCAGTTTTCGAACATTTTTTTTTTTTTTTATTTAAGTAATTTATCGCTACCATAAATACTGGAATTCGTTAGCGCACAATAAATTGCGGTACTCTTATTGTAAAATGTCATAAATACAATATAATTTTTAATTATTGCACTTCACAATTATCTTAGCTAATAAATTCAGTTTTGGTGAAACAAAAATATTTTAATTTACGATTGCATTTGAATTATAATCTTGCGCGCGATTTATTATTATTTAAGTGAAAACTCAACGTTTATTCACACTGAATCATTCCATTTTTTATTATTTTTTATTTCTTTCAATAAATCATCATCCTGAATTATTACACGAAATCGGATATTCTCTACTTCGTTCGATTAATATGAACGGACACTGATAATACCCTTCATTTTACAATTTCGATTTATTTTGTATATTATATATATATATATATTAAAGAATATTTGTATTCATTCGTTCTGAATATGTGAATAAGTACAACTTTTAATACATATAATAATTCAGACGTAATAGGGATCGAAAATTTGTGATATGGCTCTGTTCATTTCGGTATTTACGTCTGTTTTTGGTCTGACAGTACGATTTTCGAAAAAATAATTACAAGAGTAACTGTAATAATGATAATAAACTATTTTAACTTTCATATAAAATTTTGTGATCATTTCGAACGATAATTTATTATTCCGTGCAGTTTTAATAATTAAGTTTAATGAGGCAAGACGGTAACGTTGTTTTGTCGATTTTAACAGGCTATTTTATTTCTAACTGGCAATTTCAGGTCGAAAGCTTGCTTACCGTATCTTAAAAAAAGTAATCATCCGCACATACTAAACCTCAGTCCACCGATTAATTTAAATCCGCTTTGGTTCAAAAATCACGTTGCCTACACAATAGCAAAGTACGGCATGTCTATGTGTGCGCTTGGAATGGCTGAAGAATTTAGAGGCGAAATAGGTGTCAACTGTTTATGGCCGAGAACAGGTGTGTTATTATTTTAAAGAGCCGGTTCTCAAAAATAACATATAATTAGTGTGACTTTTTCAGTTTTTATTTTTTTTCCGATTAACTTGTAACATTCGTCGCGATTATTTGTCATTTTAAACACATGTTAATTTGTTTGTAGCGATTTTAACCGCTGCCATGGAAATGTTAACTGGTCCCGATGCGGCTAAAGTTTGCCGTAAGATCGAAATAATGTCTGATTCTGCGTATGTCATTTTATCGAAAGATCCGAAAACAACAACTGGAAATTTCTTTATTGATGACGAATTACTAGCTAAAGAAGGAATCACCGACTTTGATCACTACTTGTTTGATAAAAGTAATTATATTTTTCCGCTTACGATCTTATTCAGTCAGAATAATTTACTCACTTCACAAATGAAAAAATAAATATACAGAGTTTGAAGAAAATTACAGACGATATAATTCCGATAAAAAAAAAAGTTGTAGATGAAACACAAAAACTGTTTGTAAAATTAAAGAAAAAATGTAAGATTTATGGAATGGAAATTCGTGTAAGTGAAAAAAAGCGAGTTGTATTATACCAGCGGATAACAAGGAGAAATATCAATAATTATAAAATAGGGATGTTGAGAGTATTGAAAAAGTAAAAGAAATAGTGAATAGTTAAAATTACAAAAATACATGTAGAATAACGAGGCAAAAATAAGAAGGTGCGAATTTTAAATGGGCAAAAATAATTGATCGCAAGTAACAGGGATGTATCGAACTTTTAAACAGAGGCTCGTAATATTTGCAGTGTATTGAGTTATACGGTTCGAAGGTAAAATTACAAAACAAAGAGTGGAAAGCAAAGTACAAGCTCGTGAAAATCCGAAAATCAATGAGAAAAATCAGGCGCATGATGAAAAGTTGAAAGTGTGCAGATCTTGGAATCGTAAAAATAATAAAAGTGAGAAAAAGAAGATAAATAGATAATATATTGAGGAAAAAGGTGAGATAACGTTTCAGAATGGCTCTGGAAAGTACGGTAGGAGTGTACAAATAAGAAGAAAAAGAAGAATAAGGATGATGAGTGATATAAAAAAAGATTAGGATTGTAATATAACGGAGGACAGGCTAAGAATGGGTAAAATTAATATCAATTTCTATAGCGCTTAGGTACTTTCTGGGCATGGGAAGTTTGGTGCCTACCTGTACAGGTTCCGATTTGTCAGCAGTCCAGGCTGTACCTGCTGTTCTCTTAATATTATTGATGACGTTGATCATTTTCTCTTTGATTGCCCCATGTTTAGTTACTTACGTTCCAAGTTCAATATTATAAAAACTAACCCCTCCCACATTAATAACACAAATCACTACCCCTTACTGAAGTTTGCTGAGGCGGCTTTGAGGCGTAAGTTTCAACTGAGTAATTAAATCATTTCTGTTAAATTCAAATATTTATGAAACCCTATTATTCAGGATTATCTGCCTTCTCTTCACAGCTCATCCTAATTTAATTTAATTTATTTAATTTATTTATTCATAAATTGTAATTCAGTGATAGTCATTAAGATTTGTTTCCTTCAAGTCGTTAATTTCTTTTTGATTTAATATTAGTAGCTTATTATAGTTATAGAATTATAATTCTCACGTATGCACCAAATCAAACGTTATCCCAACAACTTTTATTTTCGTACATTACTGCTACTGTATTGTACCTTTCTTATTATTACATTTAATTTAACTAAGAATGTTATATAGCAATTAAATACTGTAATTTTCTTGGTAATAGTTGGGACTATGTTGTTTATCATCCTGACTAATACCCACAATATATCTATAAGTACACTTTTGCAAAGGACCTCTCACACACAACTCTTTTTTTTTTCTTTTTATTTTTCGTTTTCATCCTTTCATTAATCCTAGATTGTTAGTTTGATATTATAGTTACATTACACACACAGTCCTCTGCACCTTTATACACTTATTTTCTTAATATACGGTTTATTTAAAAATATATATATATATATATATATATATATATAACGGAGAAAGCGTGCAATAGAAAAAAATCTCTATAGCGTCAAAGGCCTGCGAAATACAAGAAAATGAGACAAATGTTATATACATTGAAATTTTACAATTGTCTAGTTCTGGTTAAATTAGTCGCGCTTTGTTTCATTGAAATTGAATGTTTTTTCAAGGAAATAGTTAAAACCAACAAAACTTATATAGTAGTGTAGTTGTTTATGTGCTATAATAAACATGCAAATTTTTTAGGTAATAAGTCCAATATAATACCAGATTTCTTTTTGGACGTGGCTCCATCTTCGTCCCAAGCAGCAACTGGGACTGCGTCATCTGGCGATGCTGCTGAAGATAAAATTACCAGTATTTTCGATGTTGCGAACAGCGCTCTAACCGCCGAATTAGTGGCGAGCACGCAGGCAGTCTTTCAATTTAAAACGAGTAAGTATCGTTTGTTTCCAATTTTTGTGTTAATACGACGAAAATATATTTTATATATTATGAAAAGTACGGCAAAAATAACATTACGTAAACGATTAAAATTTTTGCAGACTATATAATGTCTAAATGGAAAGAGATAACAATTTATAGGTATAACTTCTTGTGAAAGGAAAAATGATAATTTTGTAAATTCGATTTGCAAAATGGAAAATTTCGAACATTTAAATTTTCTTCTCAATAATGCATTCTGTACCTACTATATGTGTATTCGATTTTTGAGCAAAATTCGAATACTTTGTTTTTAGATATATAAATCTTGTTCATGGCTGACAAACGCTAACTTTAAAACAGATAATTTCAAATTTATTTTATATCCGCTGCGAAAAAGAAAATAAATAAATAAAGAGAAATTCAGCAGATTTAGAATTCTTGCCTTGGCTGATGTGATTCTTTTAGTCATCCACAAAATTTGAAATACCGTTGTTCAAAAATTAAAATTGCGGCGTTAAAAAGCATTTTTTAAAGGAACTACGCGTGTTAGGCTATTTGAATAAAAAGAAAAAAAACAAAACAATATCGGTATTACCAGATTTTTAGAAAAATTAAAACATTAATTACCGTTGAATCATTTTTTAAAGGCAAGAGACGTACATTACAGGAATTGTCGTATTGGTATTGTATTGTTTAAATCTATATAATTTTTGATGCAACAGTAAAAAATTAGCATTACTATAAAAAAAACCCAGAATAACGTGGTGGTAAATTATCCATTACTTTCGAACTGTAACTGAGGAATGAATTATTAAAAATATGCATTAGCTTATCTTTTAAAATAGTGTATTATTAATTTTTGTACGTGTACATAAATTTGTGACGTTAAAAATTTTCCAAATGCTTTTGTATCGTAGACTTTTAAATATTATCGGTTAATCAAGACACGTTCCCTTTTCGAAGCAAACTTCTTTCATAAGTCCCTTTTTTAAATTTTCACATATGTATTTATATCGCGCACGCACGGCCAATGATCTAACGCTTATTCGAAATTCCTAGACTTGGACCTCAAAAGCTTACGTCTTTCAGTAACAATTTATTAACATTCATTTAATGCGTATTTCGTTATGTATAATATTTTATCTTTCATATTTTGTAAATGTATATCTGTAGAGGATGGAAAATGTTGGTACATGGATTTAAGAAATGGTACCGGAAGTGCTGGAATCGGTGAAGCACCAAACGCAGTAGATACAACGCTAATAGCCAGCGCAAAAGATCATTTAGATATGATGTTAGGTAAAATTGTTACGATAATTATTTCATTAATTTTTTTTATGAAATATGTGTTGGTTATTTCTTTAATCATTTGAATTTGTTTAAAAATAGGCAAATTAAAACCAGTGAATGCCCTCATGACCGGCCGATTAAAAATTGATGGTAATATGCAAAAAGCTTTAAAATTGGAAAAATTAATGGTATTACTGAAAACCAAATTATAAGGTAATTTCTTTTCGATACCTATTTGAATCACACAGTTAAGTTTTTACTTTTTTTTTCTCTCTCCCTTAGTTGGCTATAATTAGTGTTTGCTCTAATTTCGAGTTTATTTATAAATAGAATTGAAATTAACAAACTTGAACATTAATATTCTTCGCTCGACATGTAAGCAAGCTAGCGTAATGCTCTTTCATATTAATTTAAAATTAAATTTTGCGCCGCTTGTTCCTTCTTGATTATTTTCCGTCCACCCAATAAAGACCACCCCCTATTTCGTTCTCTCATAGGTGTTTCACTATTCCCGTTATCCTTTTCTTCTTTACGCGGAAGTGTTTCCAACGCGTTCGATCAGTTTTAGCCTAACACTTCATTTTTTGGGTTTGTTGCTGATCGTTGTGAACTAAAAATGTAATCACCTGGATAATTATATTCAAATAATTCGAGCTTATTTGCTAACATTTGTTATTTCACTACGAAGCTTTTTATTGTTGTTTTTTGTTAGAAGAACCGTATTATAAAAAGAAAAAACCTTTCCCCGATAATATTATTTTCCCTTTTTATGTGAAAACATCGAGTTTGTATGTGTTTTTGGATGAGATTATCAGTGTAGCATAATATCTGGTTCCGTCGGCGTCTGCTTGTCTCAGATTTCACCACCGATTGCCACCATAAATATAGTGTAAAGTTTTCTATTTTAAATGCACGTGGTTTTCTTAAATAAATACTTGGAAACGGTAATTCGTATTCGTTGAAGAGCATTAATAGTTTCTTGTTCGTACCGAATGCTATATCGAGACAGTTTTTTTCTATTTCCGTAAGCATATGTTGTTTAGCGAGCATAGCGTATTATTTACGTGCTCGGCATTGCCGAATATATTGGTCCAATTATCACGTTCGAATCTACATTTTCATCTTCCACCGGAGGTACAGATGTTTGAGTGGTTCCGAAGAACCTCTTATCGACGCTCGAATCCCGTTTACGTGCTACTGCAAGGGTTTATTCAATAAATACTGTCGCGATCGTTTCACCATAGATTTCTTAACGTACCAAGTAACACGACTTGTGAATAATCTGATGACGCTCGATCTGTATATTAAAAACTAAATCATCATCGAGACATTGTTCACGTCAACCGGTACATTAATTACACTTGTCCCCAATGATTCTCTTCGAACAGATCGCAAATCGAAGCCGACGAATCTGCAAAATTCGTGCGAATATACGACGTCCTCTTACGACATCTAAAGATGGTGTAGATGCGGCGGACGGTCGGGGTATAAGAATCAATTAGATTCAGATAACCGAGGTAAGCGTCCTCCGAAAAGAATTTTGTAGCATGTTTTACATGCGATAAATTTCGTGTAACACCTTTATCAGAAAATTCTTCACGCAGCAATACCTCGATCTTTGAAGTTGATGATCGCAGATCTTGTTGAAAACATAAACATGCGTAAGACAACACGCTTCACCGAATTGATTTTCAATGAACCGTTTCGAACATTCAATATCTGCAGCTGTGTAAGAGTCGAAAGAAAACTTTTTGGTTTCGAGATGTCGATAGTTATATATTGTCTGTATAACCGCGTTTGGTTTCTATCGAGTTTACGTTTCGAAACGCTCTAGCTGATTCATTTGGGAATATCTCATTTAGATTCAGTGTCGAGAGGTCGACGGAACCGTCTGATCGAACTCCTGTTTCTTTTTAAATTGATATCAACGGTACCGTGCATTAGAGTTATTCACTTAAATTCGTATTTCTTTTTTTTTTAAAATTACGATTTGAAAATTACGAATTTTATTTTTTCGGCTGTTGGCGAATGAAATGGATTATTCCACAAAAACTGTTTAAACTCTTCATGATCTGCTTCGATCATTTTATGTGATCGTCATGGGTTTTTTGTTCCACGGTATTATTTACAGCACCCCGTAAAACGATTGCGAATTGAATACTGGTCTGGTTTTTATTTGTTCTTGATAAATAGGTAAAACCGTAAAAATCAACGTGCGAATTTATTGTACGGAACACTACTACATTACTTAAACTTAATCCAAATTTAAGAAAAATCAATTTCAACGGTGCGACGCAAAACCAGTGGTAGTGATGTAAAAGAGTTCTTGATTTCACAGCTAGAAACATATATATACATGTTAAAAAATAAGACACATTGGACGCTTTTATCCGATTTCTCCCGGATTGCTTTTATCGTTTTCTTGGTTGCTTCTATTTTTCCCGCTACTTTGAAAAAAGTTAGCTAATTATTTAGTTTATTACGAAGTAATTGTACGTGTATTGTTTGCCTTTCAGGGTGCCAAGAATATTGAAAGATTTCTTCCGGATATTTTTTATTGTTGTAAACATAGAGATATTTCATCCCTGTTGTTATTGTTTCTTAAATTAAGTTGCAAAAAACTGGATGCGTGTAAAATCATCGTATTTTAAACATGGTTTTTTGTATTGTTTTAATTTTATTATTTTTTATTGATTAATGATTACTTATTTATACTTAATCTCGGTGTTTATCATTGCATTTGTATAATTTTTGTTAAAAACCCTCTATGCGCGTTGTATATATTGAGCTATACATTTTCTCATATTTATCGTGTAAATTTTCGTTTTATTCAGTTTAAATTTGTATTATTTATATACGTATTATAAACGTTCGAAATATTTGAAAAAACGAAACAAAAACATAAATTACAAATTTTCCCGTTGTACTTTTATTTTTATGTAGAAACCGATGTGTGAAGCATATTTTATTCATTAATCACGCTTGATTAAAAAAACAACTGCCGATTGTTTTAAATATTTATACGTTAAAGTAACGATAATTATTATTATCAGTTGAGTGAATTATACGCCGATAGAATTATGTTCGCACAAATAAACGAGTTTAATGAATAAACTTCAAATGGAATGTGGAAAAATGTTTGGGATTTTTTTTTCTTTTTTTTTTTTTTTTTAATCAACAAAAAATTTGAATTGTTGAATAAGTTAATTTTTTCTCACTAATGATGAAACAAGATAAATTCCGAAATTCTACTCATTTTTCCTTCTGCTAAACAGAACAGATTATCTTTAGTTATTTATGTAAATTTTTTTATTTGTTCTTTTTAACGGTTTTATATTCCACTAGCTGTTACTCGTGGCTTCACCCGTGTTTAAATCCGTACTTGGAAATTGATAAAAAAAATTTCGTTCTATCTGGAATACTATATTTAAGTAAAGATCCTTTCTCTGTTTTTTGGAGGAAACATGTTTATCACCGTCCAATAAAAAATGTTCACATTTAATTAGAAATTATCAATCTTTCCGTGAAAGTGTCTGTCGTGATCTAATAAAAAGTTTCGCTCAACTAAACAACACACACAGCCATCATTTTGAAGGGACACTTAGTTGTTCACACGGTGATCTATCTGCCCTTTTCGGTATTTATTGCTTTTGTGTTCTGAGATATTCGCATCTGTATATTCGTATTTTCTTTTCGACAAGTTTTGTTCATTATGTTCGCTGTTTTCGATCGTTTAAAACTCCGTCTTTCGCATAACCGTTGTAAATGACCTAATCTTGGAATCGTTATACTTTAATTTTCGCCTTTATTGACTTTTTTTTATGAACTTTTTAATTTGTACGATTTCGTACACATATAATGTACGGAATCCTAATAAGATGGTTCAGAAATAACAAAAATATTCAATTAAAATATGCAATAATTTACAAACAAACTTCAAAATTGCATCATAAATTACGATTAAAATTCTCTTTAAGCTATTACCCTGGGCGACAAAAAAAAAAAAAAAGCAAAAAAAAACACCAAGAATATATAACATGAAATTTAAAACGACCTCAAAAATCACCCTTAAAAAGTTTATACGCAATCCTAATAAGATGCTTCGGAAATAACAAAAATATTCAATTGAAATATGCAACAACTTACAAACGATTTGACTTTTATAAACTTCAACATTGCATCATAAATTACAATTAAAATTCTCTTTAAGACCATATCTATAACTATAAACTATTACCCTGAGCGACAGAAAAAAAAAAATGTCAAGAATGTATAACATGGAATTTAAAACGGCCTCAAAAATCATCCTTAAAAAGTTTATAATTCATCATTAGATAATAACCAATTAAAAGTGAAATTTAAAATATAAAACATAACGCAGAAGCTTTTTCATAAAATCAAAAAATTACGATTAAAAAATTATATAGATTGGGCCCCAAAACAACGAAAAAATTATGTTCGTGTAAACAATAGCTCGAATAAAAACTCAAACTTATGTGCATAGGACCGCGTTATAAGAAAATTATAGCCGAGCTTACAACTTTATATTCAGGCTCTCGGGGCGTCGAAAGCTCGAAAGTTTTGAAAAAACTTTTTTCCCCCCGGGCATGTGTTATATTGTTGGAAAAATCGCTACTTATCAAGCCGTATTTCATTTCCTAAACGAAGCTTTCGAAGTTGCTGAAAAGTTCAAAAAGGCGCGAAAAATTACGAGTGTCCTGACGACGCGAGTATCATGGTTGAAAATTTTGTACAAGGTTAAAAATATGTACATCCCTGCATATTTTTCTAGTTTGGAGCACCTTGGTTCCAACGTCAAAATTAGACTGAGGGCGCGGAAAACTCGAAATTTTGGAAAAAAATATTTTTTTCCCCGGGCATGTGATATATTAATTGAAAGATCGCTGTTTGTCGGAAACAAGATCGCATTTCATTTTCTTAACAAACTTTTCGAGATAGCGATAATTTCAAAAAATTGCAAAAAATTAAGTTCCTCTTCCTCTTTGCAGTGGGAAAGATCAAATTTCTTTTTTTGAATTTAATATTATGTAAATATAAATGTTATGATTATCGCAAACTTAACATACGAAATAACCCTGAGCGCATGAAACATCATGCTTGACTGAACTTGTTTTTTATTCATTATTTTTATTACTTGATTTTGACACCGTATCTATTCGTTTAAGTAATAACCCGTGTTCTCACTTTTCACCCGTTCGTTAAATTCTTCTTGTATTATTCGTTCGTCTAAATTGAACTGTATAATAATAACCGTGTTGTATAATTCCTTTTGTAAAGTGTTTACTTTTTTTCGTTAAACACCCGAATTTTCGCGCTGAATGATATTTTTATATTTCACTTGTAAACATATTGCAGTTTATTATTTTGTTCTATTTATAGAACATACGTTTTTGTTTGATGTGTATTGTACAAAAAAAGAAGAAGGCAAATCTCTCTTATCACGATCACCATTTTGTCAATCCACTGCTGGATAAAGGCTTTCCCCAACATCTTCCATCCACTTCTGTTCTGTGCATTCTCCATCCAGTTCTTTCCAGTTACCTTTATTATATTATCCTACCAACGTGTCATTGGTCTTCCTTGGTTTCTGTTTTGCCTATTGGCCACCATTGCAAGACACGCTTCGACCATTCTATCATCGTCTTTTCTAGCTGCGTGACCAGCCCAACTCCACTTCATTTTGGCTATTTGTTTCACTGCGTCGTCTAGCCCTGTTTATTGGCGTATCCAATGTTTTTCATTTTCTTTTCATGGGCAGTTTCGGTTTTTCTGATCCTTTTGCTACCAGTTTTTGTGAATGGCCACATTTCTGAACTGTATGTCGGGACCGGAAGTACACATTGTTTATACAATTTTCTTTTCAAGTTGATCGGTATTTGTTCATTTCGGAATACCGCGCTTATTCTCCTCGTTATTTCCGGTTTCGTTATGTTCTTTTTATTCGTTGTGATTTTCTGACCTAAATAAATGTAACTATCCACCTGTTCTATTTCTTCCGAATTTATTGTTATTCTTATTCGTCTTTCGGTGTTTGCCATTATTTTCGTTTTGTACAGGTATATTTTTAACCTGTTTTGTTAGGATGTAGATTCAGGTCTGTTATCATGGTCTGTAGTTCTTCTGCGCTTGTGCTCACTAATGCTATAGATCTAGATATTCGCCGTCTATTTTGATAGCTGATGTATCCCAATTTAAATTCTTGAATACGGTTTCCAATAATTTCGGAGAAGTGGTATCACCTTGTCCCAACTCCTCGTTTTACCGGGATTTTTTCCGTTTTGTTCCATAGACTTATTCGCATTGTAGCGGAGCTGTAAGTATTCCTAATAATGTTACTATATTTGTCATTAATCCCAGTGAGATTTAACGAATTTAGTACTGCCCAGACCTCTATTGAATCGAACGCCTTCTCATAATCTATGAAGGCTATGTATAATTCCGTATTGTACTTTGCGCACTTCTGTGTATCAATGTTGTAATTGTTAATAGGTGGTCATTTGTGCTAAATCCTATGGTTTGTAGAAGTGAAGAAAGACCTATAAGGGATGGAAATAACAGAACAAGAAATAGAAGACAGAAATACGTTTAAGAAAAAGATTAAAATGTCCAAAGCATTCCAGTAAAGGACTAAAAAGAAGACGGAGAAGACATGGCTGGAAGAAAAAAGAGAAAAACATAAGCAAAGAATGAAGCGACATTGGCAGGGAAGAAAGCGTCAAATTAGTGGGATCGTGCTATAGTTATTTTATGTGGTCCTTAATTGGGCATATTCGGATAAAAACAAAAAAAAAAAAAAAAAAATGAATGTATGTATGTTTGTTTTGCATGCGTTCCTGTACCGATGGACGGATCACATGCTAAAATTTTCAGGGTATATTCGTGTTGTCCAAAAGGAAGGTTTTAAAGTATGATTGAGTTTTTTACCCCTTCGCCTTCACGAAATATAAGGTTTTAAGTAGTTCAGATGCGACCAAAGATAGAGAAATGCATATGGGACCAATAAAAAAGAAACTAATTTTTACAAAATTTGAAATAAAACGATTACTATGGTAAATAATAAGCATCGATAACGTTTTATTAATTATACACCGCATTCTGTTATTTCTCTTTTTGCACTGAAATCATTAAACCTCCATGACAAGAAATGAACATATAAGTCGCGCTCCTAGCCTACCAGCTGTACTCATTGTGGAGAGTTAAAAAAAAGGGTAGTGTTTTCTATTATTTTTACAGAGAAATTACTCAAATTTGAAATCTTCACTTAAAAGGAAATCCTGCTCTGGAAGACCTAAAAAAGCTCTTTTTTGCGGATTTTTTTTGGAAGAGAAAAAAACAACTTACCCCAGTGAACTTTCGAGTTATATTTTTTGTACGCATTTGAAGTGTGTAAATAATTTTTATTGAATAGATATAATTAATAAACTGCAAAGAACGTCTTGCTACTGTAGTTCGCAATTGGCGGGTAAGGTTCAGTTTGTAATTTTTGTCGGAAACAAAAACCACATAAATTTCTAATTATACATTTTTCTTCTGGGTGAATTAAAAAAAAAAAGTAAAAATAATTGGAAAATTGTGACTTTTTCGGACTTGAAAAGAAAAAAGTGTTTTTTCAACAAAAAAAAAAATTACTTTATTTTGTGCAAAAGATCTCTGAAAATACTTTTTTTTTTAACAATTCTGTTAGTTCACATAGAACAGAATTCAATACTGAAGAGAATAAAAATTTTGTTCAATAGGTTGGTTTATTTTTTTTTTTTTTGCTATCACGCCCCCCGCCAATTCAGAAAACTCGAGAAAATGTGTTTTAACGTTTTCGATAAGAGGAAGCATGAATATTGCATCTTACCCTAATGATCGGCTAATCAGCTATTCCTGGTCCTCCCATACGGGGTAGTCCTGCATTCTCGAATAATTCATTCTGATGCATTTGTTCGAGTCTGCAAGCCACACAAGACGCATTAGTGCTAAGTGACTGGTACCAGTGTTTACGTGGATTCCAGGATATAACGGCATATAAGAAATTATATTGTTGATCAACTTACGAAGATGATAAACAACAAGTGAACATAATCTTGGAAGGAGTTTAAAAGCAGACTAAATTATAAAAGTTTAATAGATTTGGAATATATGTAGATACAAAAACATTAGTATAAATTGAGGAAAACATTACTACAACATCTAAAATGTCATATTAAATTATACCTAGTTATCCTCAGGAAGCTTAGAAAGGGATTTTATTAAAACTATGCTACGGTTAAGGACAGGATAACTCCCAAAAAAATTAAAGCAATCCACGTAAACACTGGTACACTGCTCTTATCGTAAATTCCAAATCATTTTACAAAACTTAATACGTAGTCGGATAATAAAAACCAACCAACAGTTTTAAAATATCATCTCGCCTTAATATTAAATAAAACGAAATTTTTTAGAATGCAGTTTACTAAAAACGCATTAAGACAACATAGAATGCCTACACGACACCGAATATATCGGGGAATTTACGTGGACAACAAATTAATTTGGAAAATAAGCATTAGCTCTCCGATGATATGTGTGAATGTGGAAAACATTTAAAAAAAACGTTTCAACATATAATAATACGCTCTGCTAATTCATATTAATCAAATAATCAGCCTAAACCAATATTAAAAGCAGCCTGTGGTATTATGCCAATTTTTATGTAAATGTATATAAATTTAAGTTCGAGATATATGTAAACCTACTTCGACTGAGAAAACTAGCTAAATGGGTAATAATAGCAGCAGCGGGTACAAAAGCAGAATTTGAAATGAGCTATTTACTGAAAAATAAAAATTTATCGCCCGATTAATATTTACACGCAAAATGAAGTAGAATAAATATTTCGGTTCAGAAAAATATGAAATTCTACAATGGAAATTGTTTTCATTCGACACGTATAATAATTTCGGCTGACAGGAATGTGCAGCATGCGATCAAACCTGTTTTACAGCGTTCGCGTGATCCGACTGCAGACGTCTGAAGCGAAACGATCAGTTTGCAATATAACAGCAACTAAAGAATGTTCAACTTAACCATTCTGCGTACATATATTGTTTCTTACCAGGTTATTTTTTTTCTTAATATTTTCGGTCGCGTGCAATTAAAACCTATAGATCATAGTGTGCCATATTTAATTCCTGAGGGTCGGCGACTACCTATTCGTACATTTCAGCTGTATAGACATAGGCATAGTGCTCATAGCAATTGTTATACGCAATGCTATTAGCGTACACATGCAAGACTACGTTCGGAACTGATTAGTAATCGTTTGATTTATATCGGCATATACAAGTGTAGCCGTGTGTGTCTTCTGTGTACTAATTAGCGCACATATGACAATATAAATGGTAGTTTGCCATTGCCTTCCACATGACTATTAGCGAGTATTCAATTTAATTTTTCGTAGTTGTTTCTATCGTCGCCCGGGGATCGAACTCGAGACTTCCGAAACGGAAGCCAAACGCTCTAGCAACTAGGCTATCACGACCATAACTAAAACCTGAAGTACGTTAATTGAGCATGAACGATTGCAAGAGGTTTTTTTGGGCGACAGTTTGGAGCAGTTGCCCAATCGTGACGAGTAAATTGTGAAATATTAAGAAAAAAAAAAGATCCAACCTCAACATTTACTTTTAATAATTTAATACGAATGCACTAAAAGGTAGAAAATTAATTGTTCAATAAGAAATAAGATATTTCAGAGTAACATACCTTAAGAAGATATTATTATATGTGTAATTCTTAAGCAGCATTAACTTTTTATAATCGACAACACATTCAAATTGCAACACAGTATTTAGAAATAATTTAATGGGTATGACAACATTTTCCTATAAGCCAGGTATCGGAAATATCAGAAATAGGGGAGACTGGGGACAATTAAAACAATTTTCATATTTTATCTTTTTACGGCCAACCTATATTTATTTTTTAAATTAATTTATAGTATATATTGCTTGCACAATGTGCGTAAGGTTTGTAAACATATTTACATGTTTGTCTTATTCCTATATGGACAAAAAATATTAGAAAAAAAACTGATGATATTTTAAATGTTTCAACCGTCCCCTTACCAGGGACAATTGAAACAGAATTCCGGGGGGCAGTTGAAACAACAGTGAACGCAACTATTTGAAATATTTATTTCTTTTATATTATAAACGATAAAAATTAACTGACACCTTTTTACATTATTCATGCATATCGACTCATCATCATCATCATCATCAAAATGCGCTGTACACGGTTACCGTGTGTAGCGATCATAGGGGATGTTGATCATATATCCCTATTTCTGGCAGCTTGAACTAATCTCTCTCTATAGATGTTATTCCGGTCCATTTCCGAATGTCCCCTGGGTTCAAGATAGTCTTCTGCGTCCCACTCCTCTTTTTCCTTCAATTTTCCCTTGAAGAAGAAGAAGCCGAGATGATTTCATATCTTTCTGCTCTGATTATGTGTCCAAAGTATCTTATTTTCCTTTCTTCGATTATTCGACGGATCATCCTTTCTTCTTGGACGGATTTTAGTACATCTTCGTTACTCATGCGCGCTGTCCAAGGAATCTTCAGCACGCGACGATAAAGCCACATTTCGCACGCCTCCAGGTAGTTGAGTGCTGTGCCGGAATAATATGTTGTAGCTTCGAGCCCATAGAGCATAATAGGCCGAAAGTAGACTTTCATCAGTCTTTTCCGAATTTACAAGTTTAATGATTTATCTGTTAACAGCTTTTTCCAAAAGCAGTGCGCGCATCTTTGTTTAATTTCTGTCTCAGGGTTTAAAATCGATGTTTAATAGCACCCGAGATATTTACAATTTTTTTAACCCTGCTGTGTCTATTCTTTGATTATTCGCATCCGGGTCTAATTTTGTTTATTAGCATAGATTTTACGTTTTGGAAATGTTCAGTTGAAGACCACATATTTTTGGCTGCTGTTAATTAATCGATCGAGAAACTAAAAATAATTATAAAATTTTAAATCATTATATCAAAATAAAAAGTTAATATTTATTAATGAAAAATAAGAATTTCTTAGATAATTCGAATTACTTTCTGAATTATTCAGAAAGATAAATTAATGCATATGTAGGATAATTCTTGTCGAGTGCATTCCTCGTGGGACCATTTGCGACATTCTATGCATTGGGCCCATTTTTCTTTAGGTCCGCTTGAACCAGAAGATTCCAAACAAACCAAGCTGAAATATTCTTTTTCTTCACTATCGGAAAAATCCAGTTTAAACTTTTTGGATACCTTCTTTATTTTTTGTTTTTGTTTCCGTTGTTTTAATGTTTAACTTTTTCTTCCTTTCTTGAAGACAATTTTTTTCAAGAGTATTTGTGTAGATTGTCGGCTTTCTACGTTTTCTAATAATTTTCTTTCTTTGTGAAACAGAGGCCTCACCCTTTCCGGCGAAAAATCTGATGCTAAAACAATAAAAGTATAATGATATACAGTAAAACTTCTGAATAACGGACAGTCGCGGGACCAAAAAGTTTGTCCGGTATTAAGAAGTGTCCGCTAATGGGAAATAATAATGTATGTACAGATTACTGAAATTTACATTATTGTGTATTGCAACGTATTTAACAAGAATATAAAAGATAATAATGCGTAATATAAAAAAACACGGTAGGGGAAAGTTGTATAAAACCGGGTAGGCGGGTCAAACCGGGTACCTCAAAATTTCCATAACTAGAGGCGACATCAACGGATTTTATAGTGAATTATGTAGGTCCTAACGCAATGATAGTCTGTAACAGGTTTACTGCGCGCGTCGTGTGTTTTTGTGTCTTGGAATGATATTTATTAAAAATTAGTGAAATATTATCGATTTTTTTATTGATTTTAAGTACAGTGAATCACATTTAACTTTACACAACATATAGTGGTGAGTATTTCATTGATTATGCATAGTATAAAGAATATTTCTAAGGTTTATTCAATTGTTTATGTTGAATTATCGTCGAGTAACACCATTTTGTTTGATTATGGTCTGCTCGGGGTAAAATCGGGTACCAAGATGTGGGGCAGTACCGGGTAGTACCCGGTTTTACCCCTTATTATTTTTTAAAGTTATAATATTAATCAAAAGAAAAATTCTATATATTGAGACGGATTCGGCCGCCATGACGTTATATTCCTCACACTGTCTGAATTAAAACATGATAATGATGATTTTCTAAATTCCACTTTTCCGTTTTTTTGACAATTTCTCAGGCTTCCTCGCAAGAACGCTAAATCGACAAATTCGTGAGAAATTCGGCTGTGAGATCGTGGCGTGCGTTACTGTTAAGAGTGGATAGTTCGATTTGGCGTTGTGTTTGTCGTTGGTGCGGACTGAGTGAGAACGTTTTTTATAAGAACCCGAGAATTCGGAAGCAAGGTACCCGTCGACCTACGTAAATTTAAAAACATTTTGAAAAAATCAGTGGCGTGATGTATTTTTTATAACATTTTTTATTAGGCAAAATGGCCGTCTTCGTTGTCAACCGTCGTAAAATTATTATGTATAAAAATTGCGGCGATCACTCTGCTTCTCAACGCTGTCTTTTCCATACATAAGGTTATCACATAGCAGATGCTTTATACCTGCAATCGAAGATTTCTATTGTTAAATTGATTTAAGTTTTGTTTTTGCAGTTGACAAAATGAGGAATTACAAAAGGAAGACCAACAGGCAATCTTGGTCAGAGGAGAGCATGACGGGAGCCATTAATGAAGTGCTGTCCAATAATATGGGATACAAGAGAGCAGCTTCGGCGTATAATGTACCTCAAAGTACTCTTGAGGATAGAGTCAAAAAGGCTCGATTGCAAAATCTTTCACCTTCAGCAGCTGCAACCAAAACATTAGGTCGTTACCAGACCGTTTTTTCTGAGGCGCAGGAAAAAGAACTTTTGAATCATATATTACATCTAGAAGAGAGACTTTTTGGTTTTACCATGAAAGATTTTCGTGAATTTGCTTACGAGTTAGCTCAACGGAACAACATCCCCAACAATTTTAATCAAGACAAAGAAATGGCTGGTAAAGATTGGATGTATGGATTTCTTCAGAGGCACAAGAACATTTCGTTGAGAAATCCGGAAAAAACTTCACTTGCACGAGCAAAAGGATTCAACCGCCATGTTGTCCAATAATTTTTTGACTTATTGGAATCTATTTTGACTGCATATCAAATACCTGCTACAGATATTTATAACGTTGATGAAACCGGCATTACAACAGTGCCCACAAAACCATCAAAAGTTTTGGCGTTAAGAGGAAAAAAACAAGTAGGAGCATTATCGTCAGCTGAAAGAGGAACTCTTGTGACGGTTGAAACATGCATGAGCGCTGCGGGAAATTTCGTGCCATCGATGTTTATCTTTCCCAGAAAACGAGAAAACCCTCTTTTGATGAACGACGTCCCTCCCGGCTCATTTGCCATTTACCATGACAGTGGCTGGATTCAAAAAGAGTCATTTCTTACACGGTTCAAAAAGTTTATTGAGTTTACTAACCCAAAGCCTGATAAACCAGTACTTTTATTACTTGGCGGCCATGCTTCACATACCAAAAGCCTAAAACTTGTTAAGCTGGCAAGAGAGGCCAATGTGATTTTACTCTGTTTCCCCGCGCATTGTACACATGAGATGCAGCCGCTGGATGTGTCGTTGATGGCACCTCTGTCGACATATTATGAACAAGAAGTTCGTAAGTGGCTAATCAACCATCCCGGACGATCTGTCACGATATTCCAAATTGCGAAATTATTTGGAACGGCATTTCAACGAGCAGCGGTAATGCAAACAGCTATTCGAGGTTTCGAGAAAACAGGAATTTGTCCTTTCAATCGATATATATTCCCAGATCACAAATATGCTCCTTCAGAAACCACTGAGAGACGACTTCAGGATGTAGATGTACAGAGGGATGCCACCCCATCACCATCATTTCTGTTAGACTTAGAATTTCAAGGACCATCCCCCATGTCACATATTGGGATCCACCCAGGCTTGTCAGTAGAAGTTGCAGCTCAACAGTCTACAGCCACAAGCGATGGAATCTTACCAAACTCCTCAAGAGACGATGTAGTCCAACAATCTACACCTACAGATGATGGACTCCAGCCAAGCTCTACGAAAGAGGATGTAATACAACAATTTGCACCCACAGATGAAGGAATCCAAATAAGTTCGTCGAGAAAAACTGTCCAACGATCTGCAACCACAGCCGAGGAACTCCGATTACCCCCATCTACCGAAAATAGAGCCCAACCGTCCATATTTGTAATTGATGGAGCTGTACCTTCTACTTCATTTGCCGTTTCTCCGAAAGAAATAAAGCCCGTTCCGAAAGAACTGTTTAGAGAAAAAGAAACAAAAAGTATGAACAGAAGAGGAAAGACTGCGATATTGACTTCCTCGCCTTACAAACTAGAATTAGAGATGGCCCAGACTTCAAAGAATCAAGGCAAAAAGAAACTTTCCTTGTATCCAAATAAGAGAGCTACAAGAAAACGTAAGGGAAATGAAGTTTCCCAAACTAAATCAAAACAGAAAAGGCAGAAAAAGTCTAAAAATCAGCGGGTCGCAGATTCGGTCAGTGATTCTTCGTCAGAAGAAGATCACGAGCACGACGAAGCTCTTGCATTTTTTGTAACGAGCTATATTCTCGCTCCAAAAACGAAGGCTGGATAAGGTGTGTCAACTGCTTATGTTGGGCACACGAGGCTTGCAGTAATGCTAATGAAGAAAATGACACTTTTGTGTGTGATTTTTGTCAATAATTGATTCGGTTTTTATATATTTTTTGTTGTTTTATTTATGTTTGGAATAAATTGGGCAAAAGCGGGTATCACTAAAAAGCATACCCGGTTGTGCCCCACTAGGTGGGGCAAAACCGGGCAAATGTATTTTTTTTGGAAAACGCTCTCTCTGCACATCTAATAGAGTTTGCCTAAGTAAGTGATTCTATTTCAGTTTAGGTACAAATATATTAACCCACAAAGTAATTTCTATCGAATTCTATATAGTAGGAGCTTTTCTAGACACGATAATAGCTTAGGGTCCCGATTTTGCCCCACTTTCCCCTACATATTTATACTTAAAGACATACATGCGTTTAAAATATAACAAAATAAAGTGTTCCTATAATATAAAAATATGTATGTATGTATAGTACTACTATAGTACTTATGTTTGTATTCCAGGATTAGTTGATGAACAAGTTAGGCAATAGAGTGTAAATCACTTTTTGTTTTTAGGAGCGCAAGATAAAATCTATACGTTTAATCACTCATCTTCAAAGTATGTTGTTTTTTTTTTAACGCGTACTGTAAATCCTAGCGTGTATCGAGCATATTTCAGTTTTGTACGAAAAAAAATCGATAATTTTACTTCGTTTCTTTCGTTTAAAATCCGCGATTCGACATGCACCTGCAGTTCGGATATCATTTTTAAACCTTCAGCACATCAGCTTTATGAATATGAAATACGATTTTTTTAGTCTTCCAATAACAACTAATGCGAGTGACAACGTTATTTAGCACCGTTAACTTCCGTAGTTGTGTCTTCTTCGCCATCATAAACATTATTGTCATCATAGTCTACTTCATCATGCATCATCGGATGGATTTTGTTGTTGCGTGAATTCGACTGCTAATTCACTTTTATGTCGGTACATGGATCTTCTACATGCAATCGCTCGTATCTATTAAACAAAATAATCTGGTGCACTAATTGAAATCTTTCTTGATAAACTTTGTCCGTTTAACAGAAATCGAATTTCCAAAATCAAAACTTATTAAAGTGTCCGCGTCCGTAATTGGAAAGGTCCGCTATTGGGAAATATTTTTATGTTGTGTTTTACGGGAAAATGCCGAGGATTTTAAAATTGCCCGATATTAGGAAATGTCCGCTATTTAGAAGTGTCCGTTAGTAGAAGTTTCACTGTATTTGAATTTTTATATATCTGCCATTATAAAACTACTAAATAAATATTTTTATCTCTTATACCGACAATTTGTAGCGAATAAAAATTGTTATTAGTCAAGACTTTTTTACCTGTAGACTTTTCCCTATGTTTAGGGTTTATCGGCTTATCAGCTTCATTTTCTATAATACTTTTAGGGAGTTAGTACGTCAGTGTTTATTAATGGTTCTTCATTAAGGTCGCTGCAAGTTGCTACGGGTAAAAGAACAGTCATATTTTTATATATTTGAAATTATATAATAAAAAAGATAATATATGAATAAAACTTAAAACATTAAATGTAATAATTTTATTATTATAAATATTATAAGAAATATTTTATTACCTGTATATTGTGGCCTTTGTTCAGTATTCATAAATTCATTAGGTTCTGGAAAATTCTGCTCTATATCTGAGAGGTGGTGTAATTTACCAAAGAATATGGTCTATCGGTAACATTAGATGGAGCAAAGTTCACTTCTGTGAATATATTCCTATTAAAAGGATATAATCCTGTACAAGAGAATCCAGATTCAATATTAGATTTCGAGAGAGCAAAAGGTAAAGCTGTTTTTACGAAACTTTGAATGTCATAAATTTTCATTATGATTCCTGGATGATTTCTCATCCATGAATCACAGGCTGTGTCATAAGCCTTTTTAAAGGATTGAAAAACCGATCGATCCAGTAGTTGTAATTTATGGGAGCAATGCGGAGAAAAAGATAATACAATAATACCATTTTCTTTATAGCATTCTATGCATTGAATGCTGACATGTGACTGATGGTTGTCACAGAGCAATAAAACGTTGTGTTCTGTAGAACAGTTTGTATATTTTTTGAAATGTTTAAGATAAACCAAGAATAATTCATCTTCCTGCAACCATCCGCTCGAATTTCCAGCTCCGATGCACCCCACTAGATCATCTCGAACAAAATGATGATCGTAACATATGCGTGGAAAAATGAATATTGGTGGAATACTGTTGCCAATGGCATTGGCGGCTAATGCAACGATCACAAGTGTTCCTCTTATTTGTTCCTCCTCTGGGTTGAATACGCGTCTTACGTATCGGTAACCCATGGTCGCGGGAGTCACAGATCGTTCTTCAGTTGCTTTTTCTTTTATTTTATAACATATCTACTCAATGAGACATGGTTCAAATCTATTTTTTTGGCAGCAGATCGTATAGAGAGATTGTTGTCAACCATTTCCCTATACGATTCTACACATTTAGATATAGTTTGTGAACCATAATTTGTTTTCCGTATTTATGTTAGTTTTTTCTTATACTTCAAATATTTTTATGTCGAGCAACACAAAACTCGTCCTTATATAAATTTTTATGGCTTCGATGATGTAAAAATCAAAATTCGTTTTACTAGATTTTAAATGATGCCGCAACTTTTTGGCTTCCTATTTAAAATTACCTTTTTATAGTTTTTATACGATTTAATAACATTCTTTTCAATTGTTTTCATAAACAATACCACTTACGAGAAATAATTTCTCGTACGATCGCAAAAATTAACTAATTCGAAAACGAACTATTTCGGGAAATAAGGGAAAAGAGCTTGAAGAACACATAACGTATAATTTTATACTTTCATTTACTGTTCGTCCCCATGGTAGGTAATTTAATAAGATTATCGTATTCTTTAAACTGACTAAAATGTTTTCACAAATACTAATAGCATTATCAACAGATAAAACATTAAAATATATAATAAATATTTTAAAAATCGGATATTTATCTTTTTTTTTCATGCATCACAATTATAATCGCTGTACGAAATTTTTCAAACACAACACTAAACTCTTTTAACTATTCTGCACGTGGCTACTACCGGTTTTAGTCAATGAACGAGTAGTAATTGCAAACTATATGTTCGAAACAATTCATACCAGTGTTCACACGAGTAAAAAAAATACTGGTAGTATTATTTTGGAGATTGTTTCAACTGTCCTCAGTCTCCCCTACATGTGATCCATACTATTCGTTTTTCCCTGTATAGGTATCCTCAGTTCTAAATATTTTTCTTCGCCAACTGACTCATTTTCTATAAACTGTAAAATTTCATCAATTCCGTGTTTTATTGTTCGAAAGAAGTATGGTTTCAATTTCTACATTATGGCAACTGTGCTTTTGTCAAACACGTTTATAACCTGTACCACTTTGCGCGGTTCTCAGACTTGGACGTGCACCGGTTTATATCATTAATTTCTGCACAAAATCTGAAAACTTCTTCTTTTATGTTTTTATTAATTCTTCCACTTTTCTCTTAAAAACTCTACGTATGTTTCATTTTGATAAATCGACGCAATTTGTTCGGTCGCATATCTTCACTTGCGGGCATATCGCAGCACGCTGTGGCTGATGATCATGCAATTCCACGTAAATTTGAATTTTAGTACCCTCCTTCGTTTTGTGTTCGCTTTAAACTTCATCCTTTTCACTTGTTACTTCGGTAATTTCAAGTTCAGGTAGCATCTTTCGTACTGTTTTTTGATATTAAATACTTTCAAGTCCGGGAAAAGCGTACTTATTTGCTAATTGCCGCGAATATATAATTATTTTTACTGTAACAACGCACTAATGCGCTCTCGTAATCATATTTAATACGATCTTTTCATGAGTAGAAGTAAAAATCGATGATGCGTATATAAAAATCGCAAAACCTTTTTTTTTTCTAACAAAAATTCTTTTTTTCTAGAGAAGGAGAGAAAAACTACGATCTACACTCAAATTTAGGTACTTGTATGTCGCGGTGGACAGTCGTTCGCGGCTTCTGGTGTATATGAGGCGACTATATATTCGTGATAACAATAAAGCATTTTTTCTAACGCGTTTCCTATCTTTCGTTTACGAATGTTTCTTCGAGATTTGCCGAGCCGATAGTGTATAACAGAAGTTTTCTATCCACTTGTTCCAGAATCTTTGAAATCAGCTTGCGTACAAGTCCGCAACACAGTGAGACATTTTCATTTTGTTCCCTTAAAAGTGGACTTTGTACAGCCATTCGGGCGTCCACCGACACATTAGAATGTCGTTCGCTTCGCGGCCTCCATCGACAAACGTCGCCATGCAACCTGTGATTTCCTTTATACATATTATATCGCAACGTATGCGCAAAAATATATCCATTTAACAACTAACTACCGTTAGTACAAGGTTCCCCTTATTTACATCATTATCGTTAGCGGTGGTAATATTGAGTGAAAAATACACAAACCTACGATCTTCACAGGTCTTTACAAGTCGTTATAGGAAACACTTTAACCTACTTCTGTTGAATGCATACTCGCGTATGTGGGAAATCGGTTTCATTAAATGCTCTTTTATTAGAGTAATCAGTTGTATTTAAATACATGAAATTTTCGTAACGCTTTTCTGTGACGCTCCATTTCGTGACGCTTTTCGAGTTTATGTGCCAAAGTAAAGACATGAAAAAACGTCATTCTCTCCCACTGTGCAACAAAAAATTATTAAATGTAATAGTTTTACCTTTAAAACGAGACTAGTTTGGTTATTGCGCCGTTATTAGTTTAATCTTATAGAAAATCCGTCCAATGTTGATGTTTTGAGACAACAAAGGGAGCACATTATTTTAGTGGAATTCATGGAGCGTGAACAGACCATTAACGGCCTAAACTACTGGAAACACTCATCAATTTAAGGAGAGAGATAAAAATTTAGAAAGCAATTTAACTGCTGCATGACAATGCACTGCCATTCACAGCGAACATTACCCAAGAACTTAATGCCGAGTTGTCAATTGACTACAGTTCGGACCTTGCCCGAGTGATAACGCTTTATTTTTTCAATTAAAACAAAAAAAATATATATATATATCCGGCGGATGACGAATTGCTTAAAAATATCGAGTCACTGGACCGAACGAAAAATGTTATAGGGTAAGTGTTGAAAAGTTGGTGGTTCTTATATCAAAAACTTTGTACAATGTTCAAGCAATAAAATGTAAGTTTTAAATTTAATTTTCGTTCATTATTACGCCAACGCGACGGGTTTTGGAACCTTACTTTCTGCGTTACCCTCGTAGACACAATGCATCAATTCGGATTCAATATTTATGGCGCACCATTCTATTTCGTAACACTCAATTTCGTGACGCACAATTTCGTGACGCTCAATTTCATAACGCTTTTCGAGTTTATATGCCCAAGTAGAAAGCGCAATCCCATTCATGACCTATTTAGCACTATTCAGTTTGATTTATTAGAGATCTCCACTGGTTCCCCGGGATCGGGGGAACGAAACAGTTGTCCCTGACTCGTTCTACCATTATCATTGCTTTTTTCGAAAATTTTCTATGGCTAATATTCATTTACTCTTTAAGTAATTTCATTATAAACTGCGGAATGATATCGGAATGATATCTTTTTTCCCCCAAGTCTCTTACTTTTTCTATATGCTTTCCTATTGAGTTAATATTTTCTATTCATTTGATTTTACAGTTTTCCTTCACTCAGTTCGTTTCGGATCATCGCTATTTGTCGACTTTGCTTCGTTCGCAGTTATTCTCCCTTGTCCCTTCATTGCTGTTTGGCTATTACCGTCCTAGTATTATCACCCTTTTCATCCTATTGATTTCTCTCGGGGCCTGTAATTTGACTTTCATAATCATCGGTCGTGCCGATCTTCTTTTCATTCAATTTTTGATCGAATTAAACTCTCGCTTATTGGTCTGAATACATAAGAAAGTTTTTACCGGCTTCAAAAAGAGAGAAAGGTTATGCGTTCGTAGCGTACGTGTTTTTTTGTTTTTTTTACGTTATAAACGTTACTCACGTGGACCGATTTCGATAATCCTCATTGGAAAGTGTATCAATCACTGCTGGTACCATGTGAATATCGATGACGTTAGTGCAGATACTCGGTAGTCACTGAAATAAACGTAAAAATATCTGATCTCTTTAGGTAAGTTTTTAGTAATACAACAAAACTTAAAATTAATCAATATTAAGCATGGAAACGTAATTTGAAGAAAAGTGTTAACCTTTAGCAAGAAAAAAAATTAAAGTTTTATCAGCAGTCTTAACTACGGATAAATATAGATTCAAATCAAGAAAACTGGAACACTTACAAGTTCATCACTGACGGAAATATTACGTATCTAGCTTTTAACCATATGGGGAGTGATTTGAGTGATACCCTTTGTTTATTAGAAATGTACCGTTTAGTGGTGTCCTATATCAGTATCAGTGATATTTACAAAGTGATCAATAAAATAAGCGTTAAAAAGAGAAAAAAACAACAGTATCTCTAGAGATATACTTCCTTTGTTTAATAGAACCAAACAAAAATTATTCAAAAACAGCTAATCGCCGATAGAATTTGAACATTATATTCTTAAATCGATATACAGCTTCGTATAGTGTTGAAAGTAGCATCATTTTAGAAGTTGGTTTCTATCGGTATTATCAGGTAAAAATATTTGAACTATAAAAATGGTGAAAATATTAAAAAAAAAAAAAAAGAATTTCCGACCTCAAGGTTTTCTGGTAAGGATTTAATAAAAATTTACTAAAAAAGTAGAAAATAATTTTATTCGGTAATAGATAATATATTTTAAGGCAATATACCTTAACGAGATATTATGATAATTCCTAAGGACAATTTTTTGAAGTTAATAGCAAGGTCAAATTACAATAATAATTGAAAACCACAATAAGTACCCAAAGCGAAAACGGCAACATATTGCAATTAAAAATTCACGAAATCAGTCTAAATATGGACACATTAGTGTATTCGCGCGAGGAAATGTCAGTAAAAAATGTCAACTGAAATCGTTGTAAATTTTACTAAATCAAATCCGTTACGGCCTTGGTTGTTTGAAAAGTTTATGCGAATGGACACTAGCCGTAATGAGAGGAAGTACGCTGGTTATCCGCGGGAAAGGTGTTCACGAAGTTACCGTGCTTCAAAAATTTATAAAATCATTCCGTGACGACAGATTATCGTATTTAGCGGAGAGATATTTACAAAATTAAACGAATTGAATTTAGTATATTTTCGGGGTTGCAATTAACAATTTCTTCCCCGGAGCAATTTGTACCAGACGAATATGTAGGATGGATGTGATTGTTTTAATACGGTTTATAAATTCGTAGGTGAAAATTATGCGGAACAAGATGAAAAATAGACGGCATCCGAACGGAAATTTCGATTATTACTAAACTGAAATTTGCCAAAAGATGAATTACAAATCTGTGTTTAAACAAACACTAAGAGACAACACCGAGAAACTAATTTTAATCAAAGAGAAACCGACTTGATATATTTTCAAACATAAATGATATTCATTCGTGGTTATCACTTATCCAACTACTTTTGTCATCCGAAAATATGTATTATTTTACCTTTTCATCTTCTATAAATTATGCGCTGAATGGGATTTTCAGCTATGATAAGAATGAAAAGGAAATAATTACGTCTCTTAAGAATCAGAAGCAGTCATCACGCTTTTCGCATTGCACCCCTTATAAAAAATAGCTTATTTCTTATTTAATGTACACGTGTTTGAATAAATTTATTTCGGAAATACGGAAATTCAATATTTTACTAATTTCTTTAGGCCAGTCGTGAACATTTTATTTTTGCAGATGTGGTGGCGACATTATGAAATCTCAACTTTTAACCAATCACATCCTCTGGAAGAATAATTGCAAAAGACTCCCCCTCCTGAAAACGTATTTGAAATTTTTAATAAATGAACTGGTAGAAGAGAATGTGGGCACGCGGGAGAACGAATTAATAAAATATTAGGAGCTTATTCCAGGCCCGGATTAGTTGTATGATAGACCCGGGGCTACGGAAATATTAGGGGGCCCTTTTCGGAAGTGATAAAATTATCAGTTTTATAGAGTAACTAAATTTAATTTAATTTAATTATATTATTTTGAATTCACGAATTAACATATAATTATTAATGTAAACAAAACTAAATATCATATAGACAATAGGTAGAATTTTCGATTCCGAAAAAAAAAATAAATATATATATATATATATATATTGTATATATACATGCCCTGCGGGGCACAGGTTGTTGTAACTAGAGTTCCCTTCTCTAGTAAGTAGTCACTCGACCGTCATATGGTGCTAGTCCCACCGACAGAGAAACGAAACAACAACCAAGTGAGTTCTGTACGTCCACGTCGTGCAGGGTGGTAATTTGCTATTTCGACGGGCTTAGCGTTGATTAGCAAAGCTAAATCGGAACTCATAGCACACCGCTGATAGGAAAACGGAGGGAGTTTCACTTGTCGAAGGTGCTTCTACCAATAAATACCGTTAAGCTCTTTACTGCGTTAACAACAGCAGACTATCAGCAATTCGCTCATGACAATGTGCCCCTGTCAGATTGATATATATCTATCTAGAGCGAGCAGGCGAGTTCCCGGCGCCTTAAAACCGGGTCCTTTCGGCTAACGGAGTAAACCTTGATAGAAAATCATGGCGGAAGGCAACGGAATACCACCGCCATTAATAAATCCTAGAATTACATTATGAATAACGATAAAACAAGGATCCTAAGTCTCCGTCAGGCTGCTTCTTGTAAAAGTCTACGAGAGACGATTACTCGGGCCAGTTTTTATTAATTTAATAATGCACGCAATCTCTTGTCTCAAGAGACGCAACCATGATGATGATGATGATATATATACACAAAATTTTTTCCTTTGTATTTTAATGATAATTTCATGCTTACATCGTAACATTTAAAAGAAAATCATCTTAATACAGCAAGGATCCTTTTTGGTAAAGTTTGAACAAAATGATAAATTGTTTATATTCTTTTTCAAATCATAAGGCGGAGATAACACATTATATTGTAGGACGCTGTGAATAATCGCGTTCCGATTCGACGCGAGATTTAGCTGATAAGCGACAATTGATCTGACGAATTCTAATCGCCACTATTTTTCGGAGACACTGATGTCACACGCACACGAAGAATTACGCACCGGCATCAATGTTGTTAATGAACACTCCTCCACCAGATCTAATGATCTGATTAGCTTACCACACTCACTACCACTGCAAATTACATACTACCCTTTTAAACTATACGCCCCATTTAATATTCTTCTTGTACTCTCATTTACTCTTCCAATAGACTGCGAATCACACATTGCAACTCAAATTATTTTCTACCAATCATATTACATATTTTTCATTAATTCTACGCACACACTCATTTAATCACACTAATAGTTATTTCTTCATAATCATATCGTATTATTCTAATAATTTATCCCTTTATCTTTTTATTTCGTTTCTATTTCATTTCTTTTTCTTCGTATTTGTATATTTTAATCAATCGCGCATTTCATTTTTTTTTTTTTTTTTTTTATGTTGAACTAAATTTTAACCAGGAGAAATAGTGCATCTCGCGTTACTTACATTATACAGCCAACTTAATCAACTATTACGATTTTCCTTTACCTTCTACAATCTACATTTATATACATTTTCTCACATTTATATATATATTGTTTTTTTTTTTGTTTTTTTTTTAAATATTAATCAAAATTCCATATAAGTTGTGCATAGTTACTTCAAAATTATCAAATTACATTACACTTCAAGAGATCCGTTTATAAAACTAAAATATATTCATGTTTTCAAAATGGAGATAAACGAGACAGTTCTAAATTCAACTTTCCTGATAGTTTACAATTATTATTACTATCATCCAAGTTTAACTTTTAACATCGTTACCACATTTCTAAATTTAACTTTCCTGATAGTTTACAATTATCATTACTATCATCCAAGTTTAACTTTTAACATTGATACCACATTTCTAAATTTAACTTTCCTGATAGTTTACAATTATTATTACTCGTACTATCATCCAAGTTTAACTCTTAACATTGATTTCATATTTCTAAATTTTATTTACTTCCATCCAATACTACGTAAATATTTAATATAAATTTTAACCATAATTTACTTCAAAACAAATAAACTAAACAACTTGATATTTATTATTGCTGCATGCAACAGCTAAGTACAGCTATACTTTCTGTTTTTTTTTTTTACTTTTAAACTTTTAAATTACAATCATATTATTCCATACATACCGCGACAATAAAATACTTGAATTTTAAATTCCATCTAAAATCAAAATAACATAGTTGCCAAACGAGAAAACCTCTCATCTGATATATACATACGTCGTAGTCGAAATAATACAATGAACACTATTGTATTTAGATTAACTAATAGGAGAGTGATAACCACGTATCCATGCTTTATTTGTAAAATATGTTCCGTTCTTAAATAGATCGCAACTCGCATCAAATCCATTCCAATTTGTATGTTTTTGTTTTTCTAATTCGCTGATCCCTTTAATAATACAACTTTTATAATTTTGACCCACATTGAATGCATGTTTGGCTGACAAAACACTGATCACCTCTTGTTGCTCGATATTTCTTCTTAACTCTACAATTTCAGAATCTTTTCTATATAACTCTTCTCTAATCGATTCTACTTCTTTTCGAACTTTTCTTTCTACTTCTTGTGTTAATTCATCTCTTACCGTCGTTACCTTGTTCTTTATTTGATCTTTCACACTTCGATCTACCTCATTAACCTGACAATTAAATTTCGTTTCAAGTGTAACTAAAGTTTTATTTTGCTGTACTAAATTATTATTTATCTTCGAAATATTTTCTTTTTGCTCATTTAAATCTGTATTTAATGTTGCTACTTGACTATGTACTTTATTAATATCATTTTCCAGATTTCTTGCTTTATTTTTAAGTTGTTTTTCCATGTTTTTTGTGATTTTACTTAGACTAGGGGAAAGTGGGGCAAAATTGGGACCCTAAGCTATTATCGTGTCTAGGAAAGCTCCTGCTGTAAAGAATTCGATAAAAATTACTTTGTGGGTTAATATATTTGTACCTAAACTGAAATAGAATCATTTACTTAGGCAAACTCTACTAGATGTGCAGAGAGAGCGTTTACCAAAAAAATTACATTTGCCCGGTTTTGCCCCACTAGGTGGGGCACAACCGGGTATGCTTTTTAGTGATACCCGATTTTGCCCCATTTATTCCAAACATAAATAAAACAACAAAAAATATATAAAAACTGAATCAATTATTGACAAAAATCACACATAAAAGTGTCATCTTCTTCATTAGCATTACTGCAAGCCTCGTGTGCCCAACATAAGTAGTTGACACACCTTATACAGCCTTCGTTTTTGGAGCGAGAATATAGCTCGTTACAAAAAATGCAAGCTTCGTCGTGCTCGTGATCTTCTTCTGACGAAGAATCACTGACCGGATCTGCGACCCGCTGATTTTTAGACTTTTTCTGCCTTTTCTGTTTTGATTTAATTTGGGAAACTTCATTTCCATTACGTTTTCTTTGAGCTCTTTTATTTGGAGACAAGGGAAGTTTCTTTTTGCCTTGATTCTTTGAAGTCTGGCCCATCTCCAATTTTAGTTTGTAAGGCAAGGATTCAATATCGCAGTCTTTCCTCTTCTGTTCATACTTTTTGTTTCTTTTTCTCTAAACAGTTCTTTTGGAACGGGCTTTGTTTCTTTCGGAGACATGGCAAATGAAGTAGAAAGTACAGCTCCATCAATTACAAATATGGACGGTTGGGCTCTATTTTCGGTAGATGGGGGTAATCAGAGTTTCTCGACTGTGGTTGCAGAACGTTGGACAATTTTCCTCGATGAGCTTATTTGGATTCCCTCATCTGTGGGTGCAAATTGTTGTATTACATCCTCTCTCGTAGAGCTTGACTGGAGTCCATCATCTATAATCGAACTATCCACTCTTATCAGTAACGCACACCACGATCTAGATCGCCAGTCTGGCGCCGTACACAGCCGAATTTCTCACGATTTGTCGATTTAGCGTTCTTGCCGGAGAATGCAACGTTGCACGCTGCCCGAGGAAGCCTGAGAAATTGTCAAAAAAACGGAAAAATGGAATTTAGAAAATCATCATTATCATGTTTTAATTCAGACAGTGTTAGAAATATAACGTCATGGCGGCCGAATCCGTTTCAATATATAGAATTTTTCTTTTGATTAATATTATAACTTTAAAAAATAATAAGGGGTAAAACCGGTTACTACCCGGTACTGCCCCACATCTTGGTACCCGATTTTACCCCGAGCAGACCATAATCAAACAAAATGGTGTTACTCGGCGATAATTCAACATAAACAATTGAATAAACCTTAGAAATGTTCTTTATACTATGCATAATCAATGAAATATTCACCACTATATGTTGTGTAAAGTCAAATGTGATTCACTGTACTTAAAATCAATACAAAAATCGATAATATTTCACTCATTTTCAATAAATATCATTCCAAGACACAAAAACACACGACGCGCGCAGTAAACCTGTTACAGACTATCATTGCGTTAGGAGCTACGTAATTCACTATAAAATCCGTTGATGTCGCTCGTAGTTATGGAAATTTTGAGGTACCCGGTTTGACCCGCCTACCCGGTTTTATACAACTTTCCCCTACTTTCCAATTTCTTCTCTACATCTGCACTTTGTACTTTAAACTTTTCATTTAAATCTTTATGTATGTTTTTAAATTCATTTTTCAATTCATTAATATCATCTCTAAAGGCCTTATGCTGCAATTCTATATTTTTTACTTGTTTACTAAATGTTTCTTTTTGTTCATTAAATTTATGGCTAATTTCTTTATTTTGTTCATCAAATTTACTATTCATATCTTTACTTAATTGTTGTATTAATTGCACTAACATAACATTACTAACATTTTCCTCTTTACCTTTTTGTGATTCTTCTCTTTCTTCCCTCATTGTCGAATTCATTAATTCTACACCTGAATCTTCTATCACATTTTCCGCCTCTACGTTCACTCCTCTTGTCGTGACACCTTCTCCTCTGTTAGGAGTACTTCCCAAGGAAGTTCTCCTGAACTCACTTCTCAAAACCCGTCTCTCTGTCATTATTGTCCGCTCCACTAATTGTAATAAAACTAAAATTTATTACAATTAGTGAATCCCGTCGTGGTCGCCAATTTATCACGTTACCAGTCACCACAGGTAACCAGTTCTGTGATAAAATATATATTTCTTTTAAATGAAGTTAATTTATACTTTTTACTACTTTTATCTCTGTCTTTAATATTTTTTACTTGGTCTTCCGGAAATTACTTCGCACACTCACACAAGCAATAATCCAACACTTCGTACACAAAATTTTTCTATATTTTACAACACCGAGACACTAAACGATTGGGAGATGCAGCTGCATATATAAAAAAAAATTAACACAAATCAATCCAACTCATTAAAATACATATACCATACACATATACTTAATCAATCGCAGAACTCACAAATTTTTAAACAACAACAATAAAATAATATAAAATATGAATATATAAATCTGGCCTGTATTTTCCTTGACTGCGATCTATCCGTCTGGTTGACTAGTGACTGCGAAGGCTGGGCTTCTTAGCTCCTCCAGTAGCTACCGTATAGGCACTGGTGACTTTCGAGCGCTTTCGTTCACCCTCGGTCTTCGAAGTTTTTGATCTCCGGCTACACAATTTCGAAGCTGTTCCTTATTCTTTATCCTTTTTTTTTTTATTTTCTTCGATTATTGCGCCTCTTTCTTAAAGCAATATGCTTTTGTAGTGACTAGGATGATGACTTTCGATATAACGCGATTATAACTATATACAAATAACTAAAACAACTGACTAGAAAATGCAGGTACGTACGAGGACACGTTTGCGCGTAAAGCGGATTCATACAGCCGCTAACATAATTAAAGTAATTTCCGTGCGCCGAGATCGAACAGATTCCGCTCTATTCATCCGTCTCTTATCATCTTACACAGTCATTTTTGCGAAATTCCCTTTTCATTTTAGATACGCCGTCAGATGATCAGCTGTATGCTTATGAATAACCTATATTGATGGAATTTCTATTTTATATATATATATTTCAGAAATATTCTCTCTTGCGTATTTTAAATTATTCCATCATATTTGTATTTAAATAATTCCAATTTTCTCGCCTACCCCATCTATATCGTATCACGATAACACATATAATTTTAAACAATGACTCGTTTTTTTCCTGCAAATTCTCGCATAACATCGTTAAAATCTACTGAACGGAGAAAATCTATTTCGATCGTTAATCTTGATAATGCCGATAATCTATCGTCTAGCATGGTTGATCTGTACATAATTTTTATTCTTTTTAATGTCGAAAAAGATCTTCCCGCCTCACAATCTGTAATCGGTTTAGTTACAAATATTCTATATGCAATATAAATGATTGGAAACACATCTATTGTTGCACGTTTAACCCTTCATGTCGGAGGTGGGAGCCTCTTTATAAGCCTCAATCCAGGCCTGGCTTATTCTCTTGGTTGACTCAAAGAGCAATATTATTTCGGAATATTCGGACGAATTCGTATCACTTACAAGGGCTCAGAGATATACTGATTTATTGTAATTCCGTGACAATTCAAATAGAAAAGTAAATAATAATACACGAATACTTTTTTTGTTTAATAATTTCTTTCGTTTTAAATTCGTAATTGCCCTAATCCGTACTTGCTTTTGTCTTATGAAATCGTGTTTTTTTTAAATTTAGGTCTGATTATTTAGGATTGTTTCTTTTTTATTATTATTATTATTATTATTATTATAGATAAACGTTACACAATTAACTCGCATGTCTTGCAGTATTCAATACGTAAATAAAAATCCTTGGGATCTCCTTTCCCTTAACTACTTGTAACGATATTAGCCGTTCGCTTACGTCCACAGGGATGCCAACCACGAGGTTTTATGCACGTGGATTTTATTTATTTAGATTTTTAATTAAATAATTTAAGATAGTAATTATTAATATAGATGGAAATATTTAGTTGAAATTTGTATGAGACAATGTATTAGAAAAACAAAACTTCAAACCTATCTTTCGGGACCGTTCGACCGCTGAAAAACAGAATAATAATTCCGCAAATAACGATTAAAATGATAACAAATCAACATATACAAAGATAACACAAAACGCTACGTATCACTATTGTCGGTGGTTATCCGTAGGTTGGCGATTCGTTGGTCCGTTAATAAAAATCGGACTCGGTATTATTTAAATTGATCAAGGTACGATAGTATCGAATTTGTTTTACTATTCTGGCGAATATCGAACACTTTTGTTGACGATTGATTGCGAACTCAATTTTTAAACTTTTTCGAATAGAAAAATTTTAACTAGCGTCACTTCAATAAACACGGGTAACCTTAGCGAAGGTAGCTCATAAACTCTTTTGAAGGTAAAGAAGAAACAACTTTTTCAACTGTAAAAACGGAACTGATTTTTTCAAAGGTAGAACGGAACTCTTCCCAGGTAGAAACGGAACTGATTTTTGTAAAAAATCGTTTCTTGTCCATTCTAAATTTCTCCCGCCTTTCCGCTTGTGACCGCTGAAGGCGACCGACTTAGGTCGATCCTTTATTCCTTGGTCACTGGCGATTGGTCACCCAACCGATAATAGTTCCAAGCACGCGCGCATTCGCACTCGCACTAATTATTCTAAATTATTTTTATGATTTATTTTTATTTTATATTATTTTTTCTTTTATTTTTCTAAAAATTTTATATATCCCATGTAATGGACACATTACATACTTAATCAACTCCAAAAAGGGACCCGCTGGAGGAGTTAGTTTCTGTCCCTTCCCAGATTATTCTGGAACATTTAAACATCCTTTTTGTTCACTAAATCAAATCTACTGTTATCTTTGGTGCCGACCTTCTTATCTCTTCTTCCCTAGTTTCTTATAAAGTACTCGCAATATGTCGCATTCCCACAGATCCCTACAATCCCGTCTCCTCTTCTTTCTCCCTCTACTGATAATGGATTTCTCGGTGTATTACTTTCATCCCACCATATTACTATCCTCTATACAGCTGCCTCTAAACTATAGTCAAACTCTTATCCTCCTTTATTCTCAAATCCTGATTACTTTTATCTTTCTGTTCAACCTAATCACGCCGGTTTTTTCTTTCAGTTTTCCTTCTCTGTGACGTTTAACGCTGCAGTCTACGCTTTGGTTTGCTTCCTGCATCTCTTTTCCACTTATATTCTTCTCCGCACCCTTCTACCCGCAACTTCGTTGACGATGCTAATCACATTTTATTCAAATGCTCTTGCATCGCTTCCGATCCTCTTTCTACTCTTTGCTTTTATTAATAATATTAGTCTTCTAATTTCTTTTAGTCCCTCCTTACCTTCTCCTTCAGTTATTCCGCCGGCAAGTTACTTTTTATCCTCAATATCTGGTCCTCTAAATGTACCACCTTTTCTCCTTTTTATAGTTTTTGCATCATTGACTATTTTAACGCCTCCTTTCCCAAAAAAAAAGAAAAAGCAAACAAACAACAGATAAAAATAAAACATCAGCAAATTTTTGTTTTTGCTTTTCATTGTTTTTTATTAATTTTTATTGTTTTTAAATGCTTTAACGTCAATCGAGAGCAATAATGATTTATCATCCGAAAATTAGAAAGAAGAAAAAAAATTTTAATATATCGAGAAATGGAGGAAATAATCAGCGCTAAAGCTGGAACAACATCTGGTGAAAGAAGGGAACCTATATGTAGGAAGCGCATTAAGATACAAGAACGTAGTATACAGAAGAGAGCGCTCCTACGTAAGAAGAGAACATTCAAAGAGTATATGCATCACAAACGCAGTCGTGATCTGAGCGATGAAGAATGCGTAATGTGGAGAAGAAACAATAGAAAAACAAAAAAGAGACGAAGGAAAATGATCGAAACAATAGAAAAATGAAAAAGAGACGTAGGAAGATGATCGAAACAAAAGCGTGTTGTGAAAGAAATAATGGAACGGTTGAGATCAGGGAAATCAGCAAACCAAGACCGTGATAGGAGGAAAGGCTGTATTAGTTTATAAAAGGAATTTAGGAAAGGAGTGTAGCTGACGATCATTTGTGCTTAGATAGAAAAAGGATATTGTTAGTAGGAAATTTATTATTGATAAATTTCCCGTTAGAGGAGGCAGAGCAAGCAAACGAGGTTGTTACCAGCGATGCCGCTATGTCTTGCTTTTTAATGGAAAATCAGAATTAATTTCGTATGGTATACAAAAAGGGGGGCTCGGGGTCAACAAATAAATACGTTCCACGGAGCGTTGCAGAGCAGAAATGAGAATAATATCAAAAATGAAAAAAAGAAAAAGGTATTAAATTTTCCGATAAAAATATTAATTAAAAATCGATAAAATCAACACACGCACTATATAAAAAACATTTATTTCATAATTATAATAAACATGTTTAGCACTGTTGTTTATTTTTAATTTCGGTTGAATTAAACGTAATAAACGAATGAGCAATAAAAATAGAAATGCGCAACAATTCGCCTAATAAATAAATATTATAACGGGCGCGTATATTTTCCAGTCGCACATAATACACACTTCGTACAACACGATTATGTGTGACTTTAAAACTACCTCGTGAGAATTAATTTCTTTTTGATGTTAGCTTTTATTTATACTTAAATAGGCTGTTTGACTGAAATCAATGAAATTATCAAAATTTTTTTGCATATAACAAAAGTGACACTTTATAGAAAATTTTAACGATAAAATCAAAAAAAAAATTACGAGGAATTTTTAAAATGTCCCTACTAGAGCATAGCGCATTTTAGACAAACACGGGTTTCCTCTTCTTTCTAGTTTAATTAATCCCCCCCTCACCTCTAAAAGGATATTTCGTCTTAATTAAAAAAAATAGGCGTTTATAATATGTGAAAAATACATACCTGCAACTTCAGATCCGATATTATTATTATTACCCATTTCGATGTCACTTTTTTTTTTTTTTTTTCGAACTTCCCGTTCGATATAACAACACTATCATCAATCAATGAGGAGGGTATTAATAGAAAAGAAACCCGTAGCATAAATAAAATAGGTATTTATACAATTGGTTCGCGTTAAAAAATAAATTTAGTTATTTTCGCGTTAACATAAAACTATATAATTTATTATTATTAATTGCTTCACTTCCAAAACTGCTTCCGAACAGAAAATATCGAAATATCGTAGTACCACAGGGAACGCTGCTTTCTACGACAAAAAAAAACAAAACAAAAAAAACATGCTCTCAAAATCATAAGCCTCGTGTGGAGAAATCCATTTCGTAAAAAACTTTTGCAGCCCTGAAAAGGGCTATTTCAAAACAAAGAGGGTCAAAAAAAAAAACACGTCAACGCTGTTCCTATTTTTTTGATTTTTTGGACGCTCCGACGACTTTTTTGACTTTCGCCCCCGACTTGGCTGATGACAACTTTTTCGCGGCAACCTTCGCTTTACCGGTACTACTACTACTATTTTCATCAGATTTTGCGGATTTCTTTGATGTGGTCGTTGGTTTTTTCAGCGGAGCCTTCTTCGTCTTCTTTGGGGACTTACCTTTCGTCTTCTTATCGGCTACCTTCTTGCCAGCGGCCGCCGCTACGGATGGTTTTGGTTTAGCCGTTTTAGGCTTCGACGGCGCCGCCTTTGCCGCTGTTTTCGGTTTAATAAGGCTTTTTTCTTTCTTCTCATTAGCCGACACGGCCAACTTGAACGAACCGGAAGCTCCTTTGCCCTTCGTTTGAACCAGCTGACCGGATGTTACCGCATTCTTGATGAACTTCTTGATGAACAGCGACAGTTTGTCCGCGTCGACCTTGTACGTTGTCGCAATCTGCTTCTTAATGGCTCGCAGAGACGAACCACCGCGCTCCTCCAGCGACTTGATGGCGGACACGACCATCTCGCCGGTAGCCGGACGGTTTGATGTTGTCTTCGTCTTCGGTTTAGCCGATTTGCTCGCGTTCCCGCCACTCCTTTTCTTCTTCAACGGTGTATCTGCGGCAGCAGCCGACACCGAAACATCTACTTCGACCATTATTGTTATTATTGTTGTTATTTTATCACGATCGCACACAACTTCGGTGAAAAATGAAAACCCAATATGCGTTGAACTCACAAGACTTCAGACGGCGTTAAATGGCGGGAACCGCGCGATACTTATATAGCTGGCTAATACCGTACTGAAAGCCGGTCCGAATGTTTCACAACAAAATGTTATTTCGAAGAATTTATGTACTTCTGTCGTCAAGTTGATCGCGTATTTTCACGCCAATTCCGCGCCGACTAAGCGAATTTTCCGATCATTTGAACTGCGCATTTTTCGCTCTTTAAAACGAAGTGTAGTACTGTCGATAAAATCGATTTTTCGACTTGCAATACGTGAAACATGACGCGAATCGCCGATTAAATGTACAACATATTTTGTTTCATAAGCATTTGCGCAATTTACTTTGCTGACAATTTGGAATTAGTCACAGTTGCAAGATGGCCGAATGTTACGGAAATATTTAATCAAGTTCAAAATTAACTTGACCCGTTCGAACAGTCCGGAAAATTGATTCATTGTCGTCTTTACGAGAACATAGCTGGTGAAGTAGCACGCCAGCGTTTGTTTCGCTTCACGAAAAATTTTTTAATAAAACGCGACCGATGTTTTTTTTTTTTTCCCCTTCAATTGTTTTTACAACAAAAACATCATCCCCCCTTCCCAGAATTAAGGCTAGAATTATTAAGATTTCTAACGACGCGATGTTCTCTACAAACTCTCCGAATTGAACAGTCCGAGGCGAACTTCAGAAACACACATACACACACACACACACGCATACACATTCGGGCAAATTTAATAGGTGCTCTCTTAAAATCGTTATCTCTTTTTCGTACTGTCGGGGACAGGTATTGTGTGAAAAGTAAAACGATGATAAGGGAAACTACTAGGCGCTTTTTATACCGACTAGGATTTAGAGAACCGCTTAATGTTAATTAAAATGTAACGAAATAACCTGTTATCCGGTTTTGAAGTGTAATTTTTATTTATTTTTATTTTTTCGTGATTACACTAGATAATTAATTACACGTATTATGACTTTCATTTATCGGGGGACGTGTATTATTTTTTTTTGCTTTAGGTTAAAATAAAAAAGGTGAACTAATAAACATTATTGTAAAAGATTTTTTTGAAAAAAATGTTTTTCTTTGTCCGACTTTTGTGTTTTTGTAAAAAAACGATTTTATTAGGTTCTTTTAAGTCTAACTTGTTATGCTCTCAGTCTGCGTTGCTGCTAAAAAAAAAAAACAACTGAATTCATTTTTTTTTTTTTTAATATATACCTATATAACACTTACATCGAACTGGCCTTTTATTGATGTATGACTGGCATATGGACATGTGCATGCAAAAATTTCAAGATGACTTTCAAAGAAAAAGCAATCTTCTATATATTATGTGTACATGTTTTTTTCTCTTTTTTATGACCAACGAACACCAGCCCAATTTGCGATTACTTAGCATCTAAAAATCTACTTTAAAAGTAATATGAAAATTTACATCTGCGTGTAAGTCGCCTAACTAAGAATACAAAAAAAAATAAAATATTTTTAAGAAAATCAAAATAACGACACTCGGTGTCCGCAACACAGTATGTAATCATAATGTATTATGATACACAAATTTCCTCTCGTGTGTTTTCCGCCATTAAATAATATCTGATTAATGACCTCGCCGTAGTTCACTGAAATGCACGTGCAGTAGTCGTCAGTACTGCTATTCTCAGCAAAATTTAATTTAATTCTTGTACGTCCGACCTGCAATTTGCAGAGAATCATGGCTTATGTAAAATCACGAATTAAGTAAAATCATGAATTAAGTAAAATCATGAATTAAGTAAAATCATGAATTAAGTAAAATCATGGCTTATATAAAATCAACGGCGTTTGTAAAAACTCCCAGTGCGGTATTTCGGCAACATATTAAGTCAATCATTATTTGCATCATCTTAAGCTCTATCATTTGCCAGATCCGTAAAGGATATAAATGGTATAATACATTAATGATCTCTGTCGATATTGTATTGTACGAGAACACAGCAAAATTTAATTATGATGTCATCATCAGTTGGCTGACAAAGCTTATTTTTAATAATAGTACAGATCAATGTTCCTATGCTCAAAATTAGAATGCAGTAGTGAGAGGAAGAAGTTGTCACTTATACTAACTTACTTCGTGGTAAGCACTAGGGGAACAATTTAATCGAAATAAATAAAATAACAAAAAGATGGGGGGATAGACATATTCAGAGATGAATCCAGTAAGGATTGGGGGCAATGCCCTCCATCAGAACGAAATACAAGCCCTTTAAGAATGCAGCAATTTAATAGGAAATAAAATTATTTTTATTCGCTTTGTTTACAGTTATGTCAAAAGTTGCTGCCAAAACATGTTGAAATGGTTCAATTCGTCGTATATTTTTAAATTTCAAAATTACGAGATTTATTTTTGACGGAAAAATGAAACTTCATAAAATAGGGATGAAAAAAAAATGATCTTTTAAAATTTGACTTTGACGTTTGCTTGTGTTTTATGAAAACTGATATGCTTTTATTGCAATTGCGAATGTGCGAAAGATGTAAAATACTCGCGAGCTGAAAAAAATCTTAGTTTATTTTTTGTCAGCGTAAACGGGAACTCTCACGTTTCCCGTCAATACATTTATCATTAATATTATTTGGTTCCATACTTTTGTGGTATGTTATAAATCCTTATTGAAGAGTAAATAAATACACTTAAACCACAAAACTTGTTATTTAATATTTAAAATAAAATAAAACACCGACTAGTTTCGGATAGTATTATCCATCTTCATGGTGTATAGGTTTATATAAACAACTCTTTTATATATATATATATATACACCATGAAGATGGATAATACTATCCGAAACTAGTCGGTGTTTTATTTTTATTTTAAATAATTAAATAACCATTTTGCGGTTTTAATTTATTTACTCTTCAATAAACATTTATCATTAATATCAATAAATTGTTTTTTTAAAGGTTTCTCTTTTCGATTTTCATTTTTTTTTTTTTTTTTTTAAGCGACATGATTTATAGGCAACTTCATATCGCGGTCTCTGTTGCTTTTTTCTTGTTTTTTATTTCAAAGAAAAGTCCCCATTTAAAACAGCTGAAACACCACGGCGTATTCGTTTAATATAAAAAGATAATGAACTCGTTAGAATGTTTGTACGATATTATGTTCTTTAATGCTACAATTAGAATTAATCATTTTAAAACCAATTGAGAAAACATTAGTTGTTCATAATTGGTTATTTTACTTGAAATTTATTGTTCACGCTTGCTTTTTAATTACTTTAAATTACACAATAAATCATTTTTTACATATTTGGTTTTATTCAGGAATATCCCAAAAAAATTTTCTCGGTAAAAATATCAAAAAAATCTCTACCCCCCAAGAACATAAATTGCCCGCCCGGAAACAAAAATTCCTGAATTCATCCCTGGACATATTAGTTTTCCGAACTTGAAACATAAAATTAATTTGGATTTATATATTGAATGTTATTTTAATTCAATTATGGCTGATAAAAGATAGAGGTTTATTTTATTTTTAATTTAATGTAAATTACGCTCTTTTTTAACCGACTTCAAAAAAAGAGGAGGTATTCAATTCGACTGTATTTTTTTTTTTTTTTTTTTTTTTTTATTATGTGTGTTACCACAGAACTTTCTTCTAGGTGAAACGATTTTGACGATTCTTCTTTTATTTGAAAGGTGGTGTTTCTCATGTGGTCCCATTTAAATTTGATCAAGATCTGACCGATAGTTTTTGAGTTATCCTTAATAATGCGGGAGATTGAAGCTTTTTTGATTGATTTTCATTCATGATTGTTTTCACCGTCGGATTAGATTTATTGACTTTGCCAAATTACCATGGAAATGTAGCTTTTGGTGTTTTTACCGTGGAAATATCTGTTCTTATTAAAATGTTTTAATTTAATTGAATAAAAATGCACTAAAAAGTAAAAAATAAAATGCTTTTTTACAAAAAATAAATACCGATACTTGAAGGTTTATTATAAAAATTTAAAAATGCACTTAAAAGTAAAAAATAAAATGCTTTTTTACAAAAAATAAATACCGATACTTGAAGGTTTATTATAAAAATTTAAAAATGCACTTAAAAGTAAAAAATAATTACTCCCGATAAAATATATAAATCAGAGTGATATAACTTAAAATGACATTATCGTAATTCTTATACAACATTAACTTTTTGGAGTTGGAATTAAATTCATGTTACTATATCTAGGAACAATTTAATGAACATTTAATGCAGTTTTTAATTATTATTTTAATATAAATTTGAATCTAACTCCAAAAAATTAATGTTGTATAAGAATTACGATAATATCATTTTAAGTTATATCACTCTGATTTATATATTTTATCGGGAGTAATTATTTTTTACTTTTAAGTGCATTTTTAAATTTTTATAATAAACCTTGAAGTCGGTATTTATTTTTTGTAAAAAAGCATTTTTTACTTTTGAAAAGCTGAACTTGGATTTCGCTGCCTCTACGCTATACACATTTAAAAATTAACATTTAACATAGTTTACAAGCTCGAAAAAGTAATAATAGTAACAAGGGCGTCGCCAGCCGATGGGTCGGGGGGGGGAGCAAGACGCCTTTCCAGCCGCCAGGGGGGGGGGGGGCAAGATGATAGAAAAAGGATATGAGTTATAGAAAAAATAAAATTTATAAGTTGTAAAGGCTTAATATTTTATTAAACAAGAATAAAATCTTAATTAAAACATAATTTCCATGGGTTTCTGGCAAATTATTCATGATTATGCGCCTATGAATACTCATTATGGCCAGTTGATTAAAAAATTTCAAGGCTCCAGGGGGGGGGGGCAGCTGCCCCCCCTGCCCCCCGCTGGCGACGCCCATGAATAGTAATAATACTAACTATAGTCCGTTCAAGGAAAATGTGGCCCCGTAAATAGATCATAAATATCGATTTATATCGACTTTTTCCATCAGCACATTTTCGTCGAACGGACTATAGTGTGTTAATCACTGTGCTTATAACATTAAAAATTATCTAAACAAAAAAGGAAGTTTTCATAATTCCTGATTCCTTTACTTGTGATCTAGTTTATTAAGTATTTAAAAAATAACGAATAAATAGGTAGTAATTTAAACTATCGATACATCAAAATATCGAGCAATTTATCACCTTTGTTCTACTATTATAATCACATTCCTATCTGAAAGAACCCTTCGAACCATTAGCTACGCATGCGACCTACTGCACACGACCAAACCTAGGTACCAGTACGAATGCCACAAGGTGCCGAAGGTGATGAAAGTTACTAAATCAGTTTGCAGATGGGAGGGTTTACTAATGAAAATTGTTTATACTAGTTTTTGCTAATGATGAATATTGTTTACACAAAGAAAAATGGCCATCGATGAGAATTATTCTCTGCACTGTTTAACTAGACCTACAGTAGGCAACCACCATTCTTACACTCAGTTCTCTCGAAATAAATAACTAATACATAATTTAAATTTGACAATAAATAACATAATCGGCACAAAGGTGAACAATTTGGAAGGAAGTATGCCATTGCTGGTGATGGTAGTCAATAAACCAGCAATAATATTTATATACATATACAAATATAGCGTGAAGTAAGTGGAAACAGTTTTTAAAAAATAATTAATTAAAATATTAATATATTGACTTTATCACTTATCAGAAATAACCCGTTTATCCAATTTCTTGGGGATCAAATACAAACTTCCATACCCTTCACCGCTGTCTAAACCTGCCAGTGATGCACTGCATTGACCGCACACAACTGCCACATCGCGCTCCACTTCACTCCCAGCACCAATATTGACTGCATACGGACACTGTGCTAATGCCATGCTGATGATGTTTTTTTTCATCTTTAATGCATTTTACCTCTTTAGTTCAAACTATTGATTTACAACGAACTTTGGTGCCTATGATAGTACTTCGTCAATCATGTTCTCATCTGAAAGTACTCTTCGTGAGAAAAAGAAAAAAGCTATAGAGAAGCCAAAAACGATCGCCAAACCGGAGTTCCTAATGGAGAATTGCCGTCGCAGAAACGGCCACAGTACCGCTAATTTGACGAAATGTTAATGAAATTTGTGACGAATTGATTGTAATTTTACAGAACGACTAAAGAAAGCAGATAGATGATTGCAAAAGGAAAGCGTTGGATATTAAGAAATTTAACAACGACCGTTAAAAACGAATAATTCTAAAAAATAGGCGATACAGCGACTTGGTGAGCGGCTAGAAACGGGAAAAGTACGAATAAAAGTCATGTCGAAGACGCGTTGCTGCTAAATATACACACGGGCGTGCGCGCGGAGATCAACTCTCACCTGCTACAACTCTGTACTAATCAGTGGAGTTAGAGAGGTGCCGCGCATAAGCCAAGATACAGGCGTGCTACAAGGGAACCGAAATTGCCTATAGACTGAAAAATTGCCCGGCTTAAGGCCGATCACGGTTGCATACATCTCCGGTCTAAAAATAACTCCGCTGAATGACAGAACTAATTTCTTACTGTATGATCGAGCGAAATAAAGTCGAAATCAACAATTTATAATTCGACTCGCTCTAATACGTCTTAATATATAATTTTTTAGTATATTAATCGAGATGGGGTCGTGTTCATTTTATTATCGATGTAACATTTAAAAGGTACAATAAAATTGCATTTATTTAATTTCATCATTGCATTGCCATGCCTTATGAATTCATCGTATTCTACTTTTGGTGTTCCGATCCTTTTTATAATCAAGCACAAATTCAAACATTATTTTCCAGAGGGCATTTCACGTCTTCAGTCGGACAAAGTTGTATTCAAGTATTTTTCTTCGAGAAAACTTTTTTTTTAAAAAAAAAGACAATCTAAACACTTATTGATTATCAAAAATAATTTTCGGTTTTAATATTTCCCGTGTAAATTGGAGCTAAAAACCTAAAATAAGAGATAAATTAAGGAAAGAAAAAAAATCTCCCATTAAAAATATCATTTATGTAGAGCATTTACTAAAAAAAAAAAAACAAAAAAGAGAAATGAGATCGACCTTTTCTATTAACGTGTTTAAAATCAAATAGTGCCGATAAATTTGAAATCTATAAAACTAATATATATATATATATATTTTGATATCAAATATCATGTATGCTTACCTTTTATGGATGATCTGCACGATTGTTCATGAAACGGACAAAGTTTATCAAAAAGAAAGTTCAATTAGTGCCCCCAGATTATTTTGTTTAATAGACGAGGGATTGCATGTGGGGAAGATCCATGTACCGACATAAAAGTGAATTAGCAGTCGAATTCATGCAACAACAAAATCCATCCGATGTGCATGATAGACTGTGATGACAATAATGTTTTTGACGGCGAAGAAGACACAACTACGGAAGTTGACGGTGAAACTTTGAATAATGTTGACTCGTTAATTGGAAAACTAAAAAAATCGTATTTCATATTCATAAGTCTGATGTGCTGAAGGTTTAAAAATGATATCCGAACTGTGCAGGTGCATGTCGAATCGCGAATTTTAAATGAAAGAAACAAAGTAAACTAACCAATTTTTTCATACAAAACTGAAATATGCTCGATACTCGCTAGGATTTACAGTACGCGTTAAAAAAAAACAACATATGAACATGAGAAAACCTATAGATTTTATCTTGCGCTCCTAAAAACAAAAAGTGATTTACACTCTATTGCCTAACTTGTTTATCAACTAATCCTGGAATACAAACATAAGTACTATAGTAGTAGTACTGTACATACATACATATTTTTATATTATACGAACACTTTTTTTTAAATATTTTAGACGCATTGTCTTAAGTATGTACTGTATTTTTTTATACATTCTTGTTAAATACGTTACAATAGACAATAATGTCAATTTCAGTAAACTGTACATACATTATTATTTCTCATTAGCGGACACTTTTTAATACCGGACAGATTTTTTGGCCTGCGACTGTCCGTTATTCAGAAGTTTCACTGTATATGTATATGTGCGCGCGCACATATAATCGTATTATATTAAAAAATTGATATAATATTAATAACTTAAATAAATATATAACGGAAATAATTAACAGCTTATTTAAAAGAGGACTTTATTTACAGTTCACTTAATTTTTAAATACTATGCAAATCCGTACCAAAGAATCGAAATACTGCAAACTAAGATACAGTTTATTATAATACACTTTACCGATTTATCTTATATAAGTTTCAATTTTCTGTGTTTTTCGCTGAACCGATTAAAGACTGCCTCAGAAGTTATTGTGTTATTGACTATTTTATGCTCTATATGCAGGAGAGACATATGTGAAAATCTATTTTGGAGCATGTCATCAGATGGCCTACACGCGCATAGGAAATTATTAATATTCCGAAGTACATTGTACTTTTACACTTTTCAAATTTTTCTCCGTGTGACATTTAAACGATTCTTCTAGAGGAGGCGACGAGTTTTCTAGGTCCCCCCTCTCTATCTACGCCCTCATGTGTGTTGTTCTGTTTGTCCGGTTCTGGTCGCAATCGAAAATGAGCTACCTATTATTAACCGCAGCGCTATCTCGATACGCGAAAAAAATTATATAATAAATCGGTGCAGTGAATATGCGTTCTTTTATTTTCTCGTTTTCCGTTAGTCTACCGATCGAGTTGTGCTCGAATCGACGACCGAGTTAAAAAGAACATTATGTAATTAATTAATATTTGTTAATAGGAAAAATGTATTTCATTTAAAATTAAGTTGAACCTGTATTAAGAGGGATTGGTATATAGAAGTCGCAACGAAAATAATTAAGTGCATCTAGTTTTACTAAAGTAACCAAACAGTACTAGACATCAGAGAAGATTTCTTCCTTAGTTTCGATCACGGCAGATCTTCGATACCGGTAGAAAGGATACGTAGTAAATAAGCAGCTCGAACGCAAGTCTTTTTACCTATTTGTTCTGATTATTTCTGTCATGTGAGTATTATATACTGTTGTTGTATGTGCCCGATGCGGATAGCGAAGTGTGCAAGTGTGTAGTGTGGGCCCGCCCACGCCGCTATATCGATCGTGCGGTTTTGTCGAGCCAAGTGCGGCGTTTATTTATTCGTTTGTTTATATACAGAAAGAATTATATGTTAGTGATCTTGGGTTAATCATTTGAAATTCCTGCTGGCAAACCCAAGAAAATGTAACAGTTTCAAATGCAGGATTTCTTCAAATGATATCTATTTCCTCTGAAAATAAAACCTTCTTCAGTATGTCAAAATGTATAATGGTCCATAAATGAGACCAATCTATACATTTTTTGTCTATAAAAAAATTTCAACATGCGATCTTTTAATAAATCATCTTGCGGAAAAAAATAATATATTTAATAGCTTCTATTTAATCTTTTTTTTTTTGATCCCCCCTTTGGGCCCGTCTATATAATATGTAGTATTAAAGTTTTCGGAGCAGCAGCTAGGAGTATTACAAAAAAAAAGAAACAGCAGTTACAGTACAAATACTCTTACGTTCCTTACTTTGTTTCTAATAGAAGCTTAGCACTCTACGTATTCTACATACACAAGGACATATAGCACAAAAACTTCTCTTTAATAAACTGTATACTAACTACAATATTAGTGTCCAGCATGTACATACATATTTGCTAGTAAATTCTTGGAGAAGATCAAGAAAAAACCTGTTAACTGGTTTTTCAAATGATACTGATGTAAATATGTCAAGGCTTTTATCGATAGTAAAAATATCAAAGCTTTTGCGCAACGAAACAGCCGTTAATAATGATAGCAGCGGGAAAAAAAATTGTCTGTAATTTTTTTATAGTTAAGTATGATTGTATGTCGCAATTTCTATATTTGCTAACAATTTAAAATACGATAGCTTATAATTTCTTAAATTGATTTCCTAACATATAGCACATAAATTAAGAAGAAATAATACGAATTTATGTTACTATAATATAGTGCTTGGTATATTTCAGTTAAATCAGCGGTGGTTAAGAAATAAAATAAATATCTGTTTATTTTGTCGGATTAAAAAAAAATATATAACATTCAAACAAAATAAAAAATAAAGACGTGTTATACTAAAAATGCCGTAATGAGAATTTTACTAAAATTTTTTAAATTATATCACAATATTTAGTTTATTTAAAAAAAGAAAAAATAATCTATTTTTAGCTATATCTAGAAAAGAAGCTGTCATCTATCTGAACTGATGGACGATAAATTCGTATAAAAAAAGATAGTCGGCAAAGAAAGTAAAAAGGCAAACTTTTTGTGAAGATAATAGCCGTTCTACTCTATTAATAACCATTTTTCGCTTGCTATGTGACCAAAAAACTCTTGATATTTATTCGGTTTACCGGACTGGCGTCTAATTTAATGAACTTAAGGTCCTCCATGCACCGTGAAAGTCTAGGTAGCTATTTGCTGTAGGCGGCGTAAACCTTTAAAAAATAAAAATAAAAATGACGGTTTCATTGGAAAGAAGACTCATTATAAAGATCCTGTGTTCTCAAAATGTCATATATTCGTATATATTCGGCGATGCTTCTAAATTTTTTTCAGAATGGTCAGTTTTTTTTTTTGTTTTTAATAGTATATAAAAGTAATCTATGACATTATAAAAGATATTTTAACGTGTAAAATAACTTATTTTTAATGTATGTAAAGAAACATTATCCCAAACAGACCAAAGTAGTATCTCTCCATTCGAATTATAGTTCGAGGCCCCACCTCCCTGCATCGATGACCACAATTTATTCATTATCACTCTGTTGCTGATAGTATCTCCATTGTAAGATCATTAACAAATAATTTACACGTTGCGGTAATTTTTATAATTTATTCATATCTTTCTTCAAAGTAATTTTTTCGAAAAGTATTAAAACACTTATAAAATACTCTTTATATCTTATATATAAATAATGTAAACGATTTTTTAGTTCATTTTCTGGAATATTCCCTCTTCAGCTAGAAAGGAAGGAAGGAAGAAAGAAAAAGTTAAACATATTAGTAAATATAAATATAGTACACGTGTACCAATGTATTCTGTGGAGGAGACCTAAATTGCCTATTTTCAAAAACAAGAAAAATTAAAGAATTAGCGAAAATGATCAAATCGGAGATAAAACTGAACGTTTAAAGATGTTAATATTTCGCCTAATTGTAAAGTCTTTTTGATCAGCCGAAAAAGAAAAAAAATTACTCGACTAATTATTTCAAAATAGATTTAGTAGTATTAGTAGTTTTTCATTTTCGGCGAGATATTCTCATCAAATTAAAAAAGAAGAGGATCAGCGAAATTAATAATTAACTTTGTTTTTGATTCGGCAATTATACCTTTTAATATGATATTAAAGAAAATACAAAAACCGGAAAACCGCGCTAATATTAAAAACTATATCCATTTCAAAATAGGACCAGAGTGAAACGGCAGAGACCCCCTACCTAGTAGTTCGTTATTAAAAAAATTTTAGTATTCTTAAGTTTTTATTGCACAACTTTCTTTAATGTCCTATAAGGCAATGCTGAGGGGAAAAAAGACATTTTTTACTGATGATGCGCTTCTGAAAACCTTTGAAGGTCGAAGTATAAACATGATCATTTTCCTATAAGTTTCTTTTTGTAAACTTACGTCAGATATATTTCGTTTATTGAAGCTAAATATGTTAATTTCGAAATATTTAAAATTGTAATAACGAAAATTTACTTTTTATAATGGAATTTAAATTATATTACGCGGCATTTAGTTTACTTAAAAAACCAAATTCCAAGAATATTTTCCGAAAAAGGTTTTCACAATATTAATATTTTACCACCGGAAATAAAAACGTTGCATGTCCTAAGAAAACAATAACTAATTGAAGTTTCTAAAAATAGAGGATTTATAGTATTTAATGAAGAATAATGCGAATTGTTTGAAATTATTTCACGGAATTTATATACGAAATAATAACCCACTCGATAAAAATTATTTACATAAAAAACTATTTTCACCTTTTTCATATATATATATATATATATATATATAGGTTGAAAATAAATAGAAGATGGCAAAAAAACTTTTTATTATTAAAAGTAACGAAAAAAAAAAAAAAAAAAAAAAAAACGATTTTAAATAGAGGATCCACAGATCGACTTCAGTTTTTTAAAATACGACAGTAATTTATTTTATGAGTTTTTTAATTTGTCTTATTGGGAAATTATTGCCTACATCATCGGCTAATATTTTCCATGAATTTTTATAGAAACAGTACCACACTATATAAAGTATAATTAGCAAATTTCGATTCTTCATAAGATAGAATTATTTTTAAGGCTAAGTATGAATAAAAGAAGTAATGAAATTACACAATTATGAATTCATTATATAAGTAAATAAGTTCCTAATTTCGCGGTGTTTTTTTTTTGGTTCGATGACTATCATTTTACGTCTTAAAACTAATGTAGAAAAAAAAGACAGAGAACTCGCGCTACCAGCAAACTAACGTTGAAATAGGACACGAAAACAAAAACCTAACAAGGGGCGAAACGTAACGAAGCCGAAAAATGTCACAGACTACACATTACATTAGAGATGCGCAAATCAACTCCGCTGGAGGAGTTGGATATATATGTGTTCATTCCGACTGTGGATATATAACCGCTTCTCAACTCCAACTCTATCTAATATATGTATAATCGCTCTCTTCGTTACGTATTTAACTCCAACGCCGCGCAGCACTCCGAACGCACAAAGCAACAAAATGTCTTTGAACATGGTGCGCATTTTCTTCGCGCAGTTCCGATTTACCGACAGCGGATGAAAAACTCTCACACATACATGCGTTTTCTGATAAATGGGATATTTCTTATCAATAAGCATAAAATAGCTAGTTCGCATCGTGTCAAATAACACATAGCATTAAATTCGTGGATCATATTACTCATTCGATTTAAAAATTTTAAATCACATCGCGCTATTACCCCTCCATACAGCAGTCTACGAACATGATGTAATTCCGTGAAACAGTAATGATAAGGCAAATTTTGACAGTTGCACGCGCAGCTGTCGCCTTTCGGAGTGGAGATATATCAAATCACTCCGCCAGAAGTGAATTCAACTGTGTCCGGAATGACAATATTTGTTCGTTGTGTGACGTTTTTCGGAGTTGTGATATGTGGTCGGAGATATATCCGACTGTGTCCGACCACGGATATGTTTCCGAGGATATAACTGTGTCCGGAGTTACCCACGCCTACATTACATAAGTACTAAATTTGATACGGGACATTCCGTAAGAAGCAAATTCAGCAAACGTGCGATTGGTGTTTAAAAAAAATACACATTTATCTTTAACGGAATATCGTGGGAAAACTAGTTAATACTTGTAAAATATGGTTTCTCTCCTATCTTCATACAAATTCGCGTTCACACGTGCGCATTAAATTTACGAAAAAAGATAATAAAATTCTTTCCATATTTATATTTGCATCATTTCAAATAACGGAATATAATGAAAATAAAATTTTTCAACAGAAAAAAAAAAAAGGAAAAAAAAATCAAATGTTAAAACACAATTAATAAAGCCATTTAAAAAAAAACAACTGATAAATGTAAACGATTAAATTGTATACAAAAAAAAAAAAAAAGTGGGAAGGGAATAAATATAATTAAAAAACAAAACAATGTAATTTCTTTTTAAAAAGTAACTTAAAAATTGCGTGTAATTCGATTAAAATACTAAACGGAAAAGCTTTGTAAAGCGATTTATAATCTTATCACTATAGTATAATAAAATAACAGGACAGAGGTAGAGTTACAATTGGAACGATAATATTAAAGTCGTCATTGAACAAACCGTGTTCAATGACACCGGCTAAAACATTTACATACGAAAACTTAAACGCACTTTGATGACTAGACATACCCCTGCTTATTTTCGTAGATTTTATTTGTAAATATACTCGTTAATAGAACTGGACAGCGTTGTGCTCCTCGTTAACGACGAAGTTATTCCGGCTAGAGTTCGTCCACATTGCACGCCCGAGACTCAACATTTTTAAGTTAAGTCCTACGAGTAATATCAGGAATGTATTAAAAAATATATAATCCTATGTTTAAAGTACGATTTGTATACTCCTAATTAACACTTTTACCAATAACGATTAGTTTGTTCACTACTGACCTTAAATTCTGATTTCAATACATTAATTTAAATTTTTCATATGCAGACACCCCCACGTGCATATATATATATATATATATATAAACTCGCTCGCATTTTTAAAATGAAAATTGTTATATATTTTTCAATAATTGCTAATAAAAAAAAAAAACACGAACATCAACACCGGAAAATCTGATTAAGTAAACATCCATAATTGGGCATACAAATGCAAAAAATCAAGTTTACTTCCATCAGTCAACAAAGGATGAAGCTATTTCACGTTTTATCTCCGTTGTTATTAGCAATAATGAAATGTGCTAAACAGAATCACTTAGTGCAAATTAACCACGTAATGCGCGCGCGCGCATACACACACACACGTATATATACATACATACATACATACATACATACATACATATATAATAAGGATACGGTACGTCCATTTATTTTAATGAAAAACGACCGAGATTCACCAAAAACATGTCAAGCCTACACATCAGAAGTTAACTGAAATGAAAGAACTGTAAAACTTTAACGTGGTCTAAATATTTCAAATAATCTCTCCGTAAACAAATCCACGAATTACTTAAAACAGAAAATCACAGAGTAGGAATATAAATAACATACGCATAAGAACTATCACACAGCCAAAAACACAAAAAATATAATAACATTAAACATAATACATGTAATGTAAGTGTTGTGTTTTAGCACCGTTTTTAATCGTTATCTCCGTGAGAATAGTAATATCAGTTAACTAATTTAGGTATAAAATAAAATAATACTCGTTGCAACGTTAAAAAGACACGATGTTCTCAAAGAGATTGAATGTGAGAGATGTAACACAGAAGCACAGACAGGCAGCAGATCCTTTATCCTCGCGCGGCTCTGTTGCCCAATTATGTCATATTGACGCCGAGGGCCTGTCTACAGCGTTCGTAAACAACGTAACTGATACCGACGGCTGGTGCGACTTTCATAAAATTCGGAGTAATTCCTCTGTAGAGCCCTTGAACGCCTTCTTCCTGTATGATGGATCTCAATAAACCGGTCATCGTATACGCTTCCGTTCGAGAGCCTAAATTCGTTAATACTGAAAAGTGAAAGAAACGATTTTGAAAATCAGACAAATTACACAAATTATATACAATTACTTTCCAATGACGATATTTTCGACGGTACCCCTTAAACTAATCCAAAATTTATAAGTAACGAAAAGTTTAAAAAACTTTTCTATAAAGAAAGAATGTTTTATTTGTTCAGTTGTAAAAAATTTTAATTTACATCCGTTTTTCAAAAAAAAAAAAACAAAAAAAAACACACGTAATTTCTCGTATACTATTCCGAAAAATTATTTGATCTAGATAGTGTCTCATAGTGTTTATTTTTCAGAAAGCTATATTGAGAAAACTAATAAATGTTTAGTAATGAAGCAAAACAATAGTTATTATGTAAAGTAATACATATGATCGAAAGCTTTGACATTATTTCTTCATTTACTTACATTCCAGTTGAAAATGGGTTCCACAGGTTGGTCCCATTTTTGTGTTTACTTATTTATAGAACATAAATCACAAATTTGTTTTAAATATAAATGGAAACCAAAATATCAGCTTCATTGTGTTGATGATAAAAATTTGCTATTCGGCTATTCGGCGAACAAAAATTCTAGGATAATATAAATATAAAATTTACGATGAAAAACGAAAATGAGAAACTGGCCTTTTTAAAAATGTTTTAATTCGAAGAAACGTTTTGGAACGAATTTTAACGTAAGCTTTTTGAAAACCATCGCGTTTTGCCAAATACTTTCATAGAAGTTCGGATCATCTAGTAGTCGCAAATCAGGCGTTTTTAAAACGTTTACAACGGGAACAAAATATATTGCTGATGAAGTTTCTCAGAGAAATCGGAAAAACTAAAAGAAACAATGATAATAAACGAGTAGATATAATAAAAGAGAAACTACGTATTAAATACAAAGTTTCTGGGTAAGGTCCCTTGTTGACGAGCCCAAAAAAAAAACAACAAAAAAAAACTTTTTTTTTTCTTATGCCACCCGATTTTCCGCTTTGTCGATAATACTCTGTTCAAATTTGACGTCATTCTCATCAGTGGTTCTTTTTTTATAGCATTTTGAAACTTGATCTGTACAGCCATGTATACCAAACAGTACACTTGGTTTAATGTTTAACTTACACCTCAGCCGTTGTTTTACGATTCATTTGACATTTGTAGTCAAACCCTATTAAATTACGATGCTTACAGCGCCAATTGTTTCTGGGTCAGGTCCCTGTCTGACGAGTCAAAAAAGAAAAAAAAGAAAAAATTAAAAAACTTTTTTTTTTTATGTCATCTGCTTTTCCCATTGGCCGATAATATTCCGCTCAAATTTGACGTCATTCTGATCGGTGGTTCTTTTTTTATAGCGTTTTCAAACTTCAACTTTAATTATAATCCCCCCCCCCCACACACATATATATATATATGGTGTATATATATAAACTAGTCCTTAATTCATATTCTCCGTTTTCTCCGTTCTATTATTATTAATTTTCCGAAGGTTTCTAATCACATGGGTATTTATTGCTTTGGCTCAGCTCGCACCATTTTCTTTTTGATTGGATTCCATTTCCTTTCACATTTATGCATCCGATATTACTTAATCTTCCTTCTAACTTTAATTTCTCAGTTTTCTTTCACTTTGTCGTCTCCTTTATTCGCCTTGGTTTTAGTCGCTTCCAATTGCCTTCATCTCGTTTTCGTCTCTCATTACTCTGCTCCCTCTATTACCTCTTCTTTCACCTCCTTAATGACGATGCAGCTATTTCTAAAGCGGATCATTCATTTTTTTGCAGATTCCTTCTTTTCACAACGTAGCTCTCTTTTATATCCAAATTCGTTGCAACTTACGGTCTTCCAACCTCCTATGTTTTCGCCTTTCTCATAACTTGTCCTTTCTCCGTCTGTCCTATAATTTCTGTTTTTATTGTCAAATCTATTTAACTCTTTCTTCCTCTTATTATTTCATAGTAAAAAATTGACAAGCCCATAAAAAAAAAAAAAAAAAAAAAAAAACGTTTTTTAAAATAAATAATTTTTACAAATTCGAATTATTCCGTGAACATCTCGAATTCTGTACTATTAAATGTGTATCGTATACAAATTAAATTACATTAAAAAAATTATAATACAAACCTTGAGCTTGTAATCTTGTTCGAACTAACGCTAATGGGTAACTGCATAATTGTCCACAAGTGCTTGATATAGTACCGCAACTTAATAATAATAACACGCTCGGAGTACTCGAATCGTTATGATGCCTTAGGTAACTATTTTTTAGTGTCTACATAAAATGCAAAAAATCAATAATTACACAGGTAACATACAAATTAGAAGACAAATTGATATTTTAAATGTATGAGTGTGTACGTGTATACGTATTCCTTCTGCACTATGGAAACATTCATTACCGATCCAGAAATATCGTGTAAATATAAAGTGCGTAATTAATCAGTCGTAAAATAATTTGTTATCACAGCAATATTCGAAAAAATGATATCAAAAAATAGACAAGCAGAATTATAATATTTTGTCGAACACATCATGAATATCTTCGGTAGACTAAAAAAAAAATAATAATAACGTAATAATGTTTATATGGTTTCCCGAGACAATATACAAGACAATTTACGAAGAGAGAGCACACATTAGCATAAGTTTAAAATAAAATACCCGGACGAGAGAAACTTGGAAACAAGTTAAGATGTAAAAATTTAATAAATCGGAAATGTAGGTGGAAAAATACAAATTGCGGAATTTACTATTATACCATTCGAAATGCTGAATTATACATATCCGGTATATTCTCGGAAAACATGCAAAGAGATTTGATTAAAACTATTTTGCTACGTCTAAAGACGAAGCTTATTTTCGGAAACGGGGGGGGGGGGGGGGGAATCAAAAGAACTCAATATTAATTTAAACTCTTAAATGTATAATGCCAAAAATAAGAAGCGTTCATTCAGAATGTTTCAACAAATGAGGAGTACAGGAAGGGAAGAATTACGAAAAAGTAATCCTGCATCACCACCAATATTCACATGGAGCATTTAGCGAACCGACATTAATAGCGGCCGTGAAATTATATGGATTTTTAAAGATGAACAATATTAATATATAGGACGTAGAGATTTATTCAAGGTGTTAAATTATTTCGATTCGGAAAACCAGATAAATAACAAGACCAAAAAAAATGAAAGTATATATTTTGGTTTTTGCGACCTGCAACGTAATTAACGAATTCGAACAGCCGATAATAGAATAAGGAACGTATATGTATAATTATCGTACTAGAGAGAAATATTAATATATTAGCAAGTACGAGTTTATAATAATTACTTCGTATACTGCTAAATCTATGCCGGCATACGGAATGATGCCGATAATGTTCGGAACGTAGCCGCGGTAAAAACTACGCCAACCTTCAGTTCGGAATATTTTTTGAGCTGCATCCATAATACTATTATATTCGCCGGTTTTCCTTAATGCTAATCTAGTCTTCAATACCTGCATCATATTTCATACGCTGTATAAATTATTCGGTTCAAGTAATCTTGAAAAATTAACGCGAAATAAACATTAATAAAAATCCGGATAACTGATGATTCGCATTGTTTCATTTAAAATCTGGGAGCACATATCGAAGCGTATTCTTTTACGCAACTTCGATATTTATAATAAGTCTTTTTTGGCAATTCAATGTGAATTTTACTCGATTATTAGACGGGAAAGTAGAAAGAATGACAACATCGGGAAATATTAAAAACCAAAGAGTGCGAGAAAAACAGGCAACGGTTAATGTGAGCAGAAGAAAAAGGCAGAACCTGATGGAAGACGATCAAACAGAGAGAAAGCGAAGGCGGTCAGAGGAAGCGTATGTTGTTAGGGAATGGCGTCGGAGATATTTCTTTTGGCTTTACTATAGTTCTACGGGACTTAGTTATTTCGAAATCGCCAGACAGCTGAAACCGATCTCGGGCTCGGATACGTCTCAAAAAGTCGCGAGCGTAGGCAGCTGCGTAATTTTTAAATAGCTGTCCGACAAACTACGTATAAAAATAGATTAATCAATAAAGTAACATTAAAATAATAAAACTGATGACGTAGGAGATAGTAACAGCTACGGATATTGTCTTATTTTCCTACCGGATTAAAAGAAGTAGGCGTGAAAACTAACAATCGGCGAGATGTTAATCAAACAGGTGCTGTAAGCACTTCAAAGCAGAAAAAAAATTAATCATAGTGTCTTCTAACAATTTCGTAAAAATTTAAGAATTCGGAAAATCTTATGACATTTTTATGGAACCGGAACCTATATAAAACGGTATTCGTTTTTCGGCATATCCTTCTTTTGATTTTTCCTTTTTCTAATGATGACGTTCATAAATCTCAATCAGAATATTCTCGCGAGTATTATAGAGTTTTCATTGAAAAAGGTGATTACACGAGTAGATAAAATTTGATCGAGCTCAATTTCGAATCATTTGTTCATAATAAAGACGATAGCTATCAATAACAAAATGAGGTGGTGGTAAGTGGCGCTAAATTTAAAAGCTCCCGGTGACGAGAAAGAGGATAACGTTAAAGCGAAATGTGTAAAACAGAACCGGAAGAAAGAATAATAGATGTCGGAGTCCACGACGTTTCTTATTCGGAGGTGATTTCAGTTTTAGTTCAACTAAAAGAAGAACGGTTTCTGAAAAGAATCGCTTCTTAGAAATGTTTACGATATAAATCGATTTTCAGTTTCGCGAAGAAATAGCCTCAGATATTTTTTGTAGCGAACAACTTATTGAAATTTCTACGATGCACTTAAAATAATACAGCTTAAACAGAAAGGGCTGATTTAAAATGCTCGAAACAATCTTTCGCAATAATCGTTTATAAGGAGAATTAACAAGTTTAAAATTTTCTTTGAAATAATTTTTTCCGGCACTTCTATGTACGTCGAGATTAATTCCAAAAAAAATTGTATAAATCTTTTCTATTTAAGCGTTGTACAGAAAGAAAACAGAAGGATACCGAAAATCGCTGATTTATAAATGATTAATTTTCATTATAATGACATTAGTGACTAATTTCACAGTTGTTTTTACGGGTCAATACTTTACGTTATATTTTAAACGGGTATTGAGTAAAAAAAAAAAAAAAAAAAAAAAAGCAACTTCAAATACTGCAAACGCTCAAAAACTGAAACCACTTGCGAATAAAAAAACGAAACACGACGCGGCCGGAACGTAACGCATTCCGGCCCCCGCCATTTTAAGAAAAAACTGATGACATACGTCGTAGTGGAGGATAATTAAATTTAAAAAATTGTCGATTCGCAAGTCGAGTCAAAAATGGGGAATAAGGAAGGACTGTTTTTTTAAATAAAAAAATTAAAGCTAGTTTCCCAAAATGCGCGATTAAAGTAAATATTTTATAATACCCCACAAGAATAGAAAAAAACTGTAAAAAGTAAAACCAAGCTAGGCAACCCAAAAGAATATGAACTCCGATACATAATATTTAAATGAGCAAGTTAGTTGCTCGTGTAGTAATTTATAATTAACAAACAGGATGTTGAAAGATTCTTTATTAGTCACTCTTAATACGTTCGTACTAATTCCCGGTTTCCTTTACTCACGTTTTAAAATAGATCTTTCATTTTTATTATTTTACGTAATAATTTAATAATGAAATTAAAAAACTGTAATAATAAACAGAAATATTAATCCACGCTTTGTTATATTATTGTAAAAATTTTATGAAAGCTATCAACATCAACATCATTGAATTATAATTGAGTAACGGACAGCCTGAATTAACACAGTGCGTTATTGTCATATTCTTTTTAATTTTATTATTAATCGGGTTTGCGAAGTAACAAAAATGGAATATACGTTTTAAAAAATGAATAAAGGAAATCGGAAATTTGCATAAACAAGTTGCAAGTAATCCTGGCAATTAAATAATATACTGTTCTTTTTTGTTTTTGTTTTTTTTTTTTTAGGATGCCGGATACCCTTTTTTTAGGTTTTGTACGGAAGTCACTAATTTTCGTATAGATCGTAATGGGAGTAACATTTTCAATAAACTAAAATTCACTATTTTTAGAATTAAATATTTATATCACAATTTCGCGGTGCCCTTTCTCATCTTGTGTTGAAATATTTTACGCTTCTAGCGCTTTTTTTCTTCAATGCAGTTTAACAAATTATATAGTCCCCACAAATTATTTTCCTTTCATTCTTTGGTTCTCTTAAATTAACAAAATTAACCCTTTCTAGACCCAAACAGTCTTATTTCAGCTATTTCTTCAAAACCAATTTTCATGTCATCGTAAAATTAATAAATCCCTTCCGTGCCAAACATGCGCGTACATACTCATCCCGACGAAAGATTAAATTTATTGGAAGCTCATTTTGTGATTTGAAATAAACCAGGATAACCCCCGTGCATATTTTTAATATTTCTACAATTTATATAGCACGTTGAGGACACGAATTTTGGACTTTGTTCTCTTTTATTATATATATTAAATAGGGAATTAGGTTTTTTAAGAGGTTGCTGAGTATTTTAATTTTTACAGTTTTCAGATTTTATGATTTTTTCTGCTTTACACCGGTGCGTCGGGATGTGCATTAATGTTCTCGCATACTTTCGAATATTTTGATTTTTAAAAAGATACTTTCAACATTTGAAAATTTATAAGAACATTTGGGTTTTCTATGTCAAAAAGTATAAAATTTAGCGGAAGTATTATAGTAAATTTCAGATTTCTAAGTATTGTATTTATTGTGCTATATATTTTAAAGTTTATATAAATATTTCAAAATTTGAAAATACGGGTGTCATTTACGTTTAGAAATTTTAAAGAAGTCCATTATTATTATTTACTTTTTTTTTTGTTACTAGTCAGAGGTTCTATACGTACCAAATTTAAGTTTCTCACATCTCGTAGTCATTTAAAATTACTTGAAATTTTAAAAATTACAGCCAATTTAAGGCTTCGTATTTATAAATTTTCGGATTTCCTATTATTTATAAACCCGTAGAGAGTTGTACATAACAAATTTTAGCTTTTTACGTTATATATATTACAATGTGCATTTTAATTAATGAAGGAACACGCTTGAAAATTTTATAATTTTGAATCATTATGAAGGCTTCGTCGAATTTATAAATTTTCAGCTGTTCGTAATTTTTCTGTTATTTACCGGTCGGTCTAGTAACGTATGAAATTTCAATTTTCTACAACTTGCAGCTTTTGCCGTGTGTATTTCGATTTTCATAGAAATAATTAAAAATTCAGAAATTTATGTAGCTTTGCATTTCTAATTTTCCCGGTGTCGTAATTTTCGTGTTATTTACAAATTAAGAAATGTTTTGCGCATACAAAATTTCAGTTTTCCACATCTTTAAGTTATTATTGCATTTTATTTCTCTTGGTTTTCACAAAAATACACCTAAAAATGGAGTAGAGCGTTTGCGCTGTTTCCCCATTTGGATTTTAATTTCATAATTTTCATGTTATTTAGAAGTCAAGATGGTTTACATGTCAAATTTTAGTTTTCTACCTCTTCGTATTATTGTTGTGTATTTTGATTTTTAAAAATTTGACAGTTTGGGCCCACCATTATTTGGAGCTTGTTTATTTCCATAACTTTCTAGTGATTTATAAGTCAGCAAAACGTTATTCATTCTAAAATTTAGCTATTTCAAATTGTAAATGTTTACATTTTTATTATAAAAAGCGTTCTTCGAAATTTGACAATTTTTAGCTCGTTTAGGGGTTTATAATTAAAAACTGTTCGATTTTTTGATTTTCTTATTACCACACGGTTAACAATGCATATACCGAAGAACTTCGGCTTTCTACGCTAAGTAGATGTTGCTCTGCATTCTGATTAAGTAAAAATATTTGTATAAAATGAATGATTTCAGTGCGATTAATTGTAGAAAGTTGAAATTTTGGAAATCTATAAATATGTGCAACCCTACGACAAATTACGATAATTAAGCTTTTATCTACATCAGGACAAAAGACCTCGTGGCTTTAAAAACCGATTTAATGGAAGATCGCGATGTCGTCCAGTTTTTCCACATTTTATTTATATTATACTTCTTATTATCACTTTTCTTTTATTATTTCATTTGTTAAAGCAAAAAAAAAAAAAACGCACACGAAACAAGAATAAAATGTAGTTTGCATACCGCAAAAACTGAAGAACGTTAATGTGGCGCATTCACGACATAAAAATCAATATTTGAAGGAGTTAAAACTGTTTCATATGGATTTAACATTGGAAAATTGCTGACTGGTCGTTGTAAAATTTTAAAAATATTCCAAATTATACAATTCTTAGAAGCGAAGAGCACAGAATACAATAATAAATCGAATAATGTTGATGAACCGAATATGCGTATCGAAAAATTATTGATACAGTTTTTATTTGTAATTAACGTAACTTACGAAGCGGGAGATTAAAAATTTTACCTCGAGGGGATAGATGATGGTTTGACTGAAGGAGCCGGCAAAAGAACCGGCGACGAATCGTTCGTATATGGTTAAATCTCTGGTACTGGAGCCGCGAATGAATCGTTTCGCTTGTTCGTATGCCATGAATTTAAATGCCGATTCTGGAGCGATTTTCAACACATTTATCCCGTTCCCTCTCCAAAGACTCCACACTCCGCCTTCTTTTAAAAGATACGATAAACAATTCTTAATACTGCTTGTTCGGTTTCCGTGTACCTGAAAATAGATGAAATTTTTCGCACAATTAAATTATAAATGAAATTAAAGTTTTTCACGAAGTAACTTTATATTTCGGGAAACACGAATTATCCGCCTCAAATAATAAACCATAATTAAAAGATTACTTTTAATTTGACGGTAACGAAAAAATAACATACAGTCGGTAATCGCTACCGATGTTGACAACAAAAAACCGTGGCTCGGTTCTTTTGCAAATGAACTCGCAGATAACACGCTCACTCGAGGTATTATTTATATTACACATGTGTAGAGGCAAATTTTTCAATTGCTAAAAAAAATTTGTATTTAAAATTGTAACAAACGCACGTAAGAAACCGTTCAACATGTTCGCAAATCTTTAAATCTCACTAATTGAAATTGGGCCGACGAGACTTCCAAAATTTATGAAGAAAATAAATTCTCGATGTTCGTTCGATGGTTTTCGAGTATCTTTACAGTATTTACATTTAAACTAACTTAAACAAGTCGATCCACGTAAGAAAATACATATTTTAAAATATCGATAAATAATGAAAGCTCATTCCCCATGCAATGAAATGAGTGCTTACTTCTAATACCCAGTTAAACGAAAAATATGGTCTTAATATAAATAATATGGTTGTCAATGTCGAATATATAAATTTTATTCTGAAGAACATTTTTTTTTTACAACTGAATATTATTTAAAATTGTTAATTGTTATAAATATATATACATAAAAAGAAAAAATTAATGTTATAATTCGGCTCTGGAAATCGTAGTTTGAAGAAACCTTTCCACTATAAAAAAAAAATCATAATAAAATGTTTTTGATTTTTTGTTTTTCGTTTTTTATAACATTTCAAGTGCAGTAAATATATATTTTTATTCTCATTTAATTGTGTGTAAATTTTTGTAAATAATTAAAGTGTTTTTTTTTTGTTTTTTTTTTTTAAAGTCCGAGGTTGACAGCTGAAATTTTACAACATCACTATAACACAGAAAATTCATAATAAAATTTTTTTGTTTTTTATAATATTTCGAGTCAGGTAAATATTACTAACAGTCTGCACGCAGTCAAGAAAATGCGCAAACCAAAGCTGCATAATAAATTCACTAACTAGGATGCATTTGAAGACCAACTCGAACGCGCGATAAATTTTAAAATACCATTAAAAACTGAAGAACAAGTAGATGAAGCGGTAGAGTATTTCATTAAAGTTACACAACAAGCTGCGTGGACAAATATATTTGCAAATTTAGTAGCATGAAATTTAGTAAAAGCTACGTTGCGAAATTAAATTTTTGAGAGTATACTTAAAAACTGAAATTTATGGGCCTATTTAGGGTTTTGTGTAGAGAATTTATCAAGTTTTATAATTTTTCTGTTATTTACGTGTTAGGTATGTTATACATATCAAAATTTCAGCTTTCTACGTCTTGATTTGGCTGGGAATTTTGATTTTTGCGAAAATATGTCAAAATTTCAAAATTTGGGTGCATTTAGGGTTTCTGACATTTTTCAGTACAAGTTACAAGTTTTAAACATACTAAATTTCAGCTTTCCACGGGCATTTCAATTTTTATAGAAATATTTCAAAATTTGGGTCCCATTTCGGGCTCTGTATTTATAAATTTTATATTTTTTCAATTTACTCATGATTTACATGCTAAGAGTGGTGTACATACCGATTTAGAATTTTAAACGTTTCATAGAGGCTTGGCTGTAAATTTTTATTTTAAGGACTCATTTCAAAATTCGGCGGTTTTATGCTCATTTTAGAGGTTCATAATTGCAAGTTTTTCGATTTTATAATTTTTCTGTTCATTAGGCGTGGTAAGTTGTCTAAATACCGAATTTCAGCTTCCTAGGTCCAGTAGATGTTGCTGTGTATTTTAGTCATCTTAAGTGAATACATACATAAATATTATTTTTTTGCTTAAAATGAGGTGTGCATCTCGGCTTTGGTCAACTGTAGAATGTCGAAATGTTGGTAATTTTTGGAAATACTAAATTCTACGACAAATTTTGAAAATCATGTTTTTATCTATGTTAGGGAAAAAGTTATAGTGTCTAAAAAAGACCATTTTTGAGCGTTTCAGTGATTTCTGTATATATACACAGCTGTGTCAGCAGCCAATTTTACTAACTTGGCTGCATGCACTGCCCTGCATATAGATAACTAATAACAGAATAATTATTGTCCTTTTTATGCTAGTAATAATATAAAAAAAACAAAACAAGTAATACTTAAAAATAATGGTCAATTAAAACCAACTCTTCCCTATAAGAATTAAGGAAAACTATCGTCTGGAGGTCCAAGGATGTTCCCATGGCGAAGATTGAAGAATTGAGTTCATAAATAAATAAATATATATATATAAATATATATGTAATACAAATTCATTTAATTTTTATGTAGTATTTTAACGTGAATTACGTTTTGTGGACAGAGGTTTATGTATTTAATATGTAATTAGTTTAGAATTGAACATTAAGCACTAGTTTAATTTTAAGGTTTTATACAATAAGAAGCATTGCGTGTTTTCGTTATAAATACACAGTGCGGCCCATAAGTTGTGGGACTGCTTTTCTAAAATCAATACTACTTATACTATTTTCACGAAATTTTGGGAACTAGTTCATACAATGCTCTTCTCTCGCCAACCGAAGTTTTGGATTTGTAGCAGCGCAGTAACAGTTTGTGCAAGCGTCTCGTGGTAACGCGGTCATAATTATCCATTTTCAACATGGAGAATAAAAAATAGTCTGGAGGAGTCAGATCTGGCAAGTGCGGGGGTTATTGAGCTCCGGAACCATTTTTCTTGCTAAAAATTGTGTGTTAAACAATGAGACGGAAAGACCAAGCAGAGATTTACCATCAAAAATTAGCAAATTGAAAGTTTTTAATATTTTTGTATAGAAAAAAAAAAATAAAACTGTATTTAAAATATTATCTATCCAAAAGGAAGCAGGTATTATATATTATCCAAAAAAAAAAAAAAGATAGAGAAAACCGGGGTTTAATAAATGTATTTTTTTTATACTGTTATGATCTAATTTAAGTTAATAAATAGATTATACTCCTTAATTTTAGATTTTTGCATGCAATTAAAGAAGACTCATTCTGATGCAGATTTTGGGTCAAACCGAATTTTCGATACGTACAAATCTGTCGAATACATTTATTTTCATATCTGTCACATTCTAAAGTCATGTAGTTACCACACAATCATTCTGTTCAAATGTATAAAAGACTTCATTCGAATTTTATGGTATTATTATAGATAAATTTCCTGTTCAGTTCTACATAATTAAATCATGGACTTTTTCGTTATACATACTGAGTTACAAAATACGATTTACTAGTTGGCTTCTATTGATAATAAATTCTCAATCCCTTTTTCTTATTTATTCTTGTTTTTTATGACCCAACTGGTGCCTAATGATCAGACACCTCACCATCATTCGATACAGATCTTACCGATAAATGCAATTTTCTCTAATTATAGCAACGGCGATAATGGGTATACAGTATGACTCCTAATTCATGTAAGTACGCTAAGTATATACAGATTTACATCATATTAGTACCAGCCTATGTAAATTTAAAAACGACTTTTTTTGTTGAATGTTTTTAACATTTTATATACAACGAAAAACTGCTGTGTTTATAATTTATGAATAAGATGTAAACTATGGCCGTGTCCACATGGAGGGGGGTTAAATTAAAACTGAAATAATTATTATAAATATACAAAAATTTGAAAAAAATCACAAAAGTTTAAAATAAATATTGATTTTTTAGGGTATTTTTACCTTAAAAAAAAGTAAAAGTAAAAAAATATGCTCTATATTTTTAGGTACTTCATTAATACCTTATGCAAAATTTTTTATTACGAGTATAATAAATAACGTATGTAATTTTTATTAATGTGTTTATACAGTAATTCATTTATGTAAATTATTAATATATAAATCAAAATAATAATAATTATTAATATATGAATATTAGTGAAAAATGTAATTATTTATAAAATAAATATGCGAAGAAAATTTTTACCCCCCTCCCTCAAAATTCTGGGCACGGACCTGATCTAGACGCACTCTCATAGTTTGCTTTATTCAGCGAAAACCCCGAAAATAAAAAACATACGCGGAACGTTAAACAAGTTAAACGATGTGCTTTCAAAAGTAAAAATCCTTCACTGTATTACATGAATTACACTATTGAACAAATATATTCCACTTTTATTTCCGGACATTATCATTGTAAATGATATTTAATTGCAAAGGAATACAGCTACACCTACGCTTCGTTTTAATTTTATCGCGACAAACATTGTACACTTTCGGGCACACGATTAAAACTAGTATGTCTGGTTAGTTTCCATATTTCAATGCAGTTCTCACAAAATAAATACCCCAAATTAATGGTTGTTTCCGATTTATTAACTAAATATGAAAAAAAAAAAAAAAAGAACAAAAAATGGAAAAGAAAACATTTTAAAAACGTATAAATTTCCATACTTTTCAAAGCAATTTAAAAGCTATTTAATTATTCTTCATAATAACGTCTGTCCAATGAAGGGGAAAAAAAAAGAATCGAAACGATTAATAAAAGAATAACAAAAACCTTCTGTTAATTAAAATAATCGCGCGAATAAAATTACAATTTTCCGTGTGGTGATGGACAGCATACACAATTATAACCCGCCAAAACTTAACGTGCGAGTAAATAATATTTTTTCACATTTTTATTTTTATCCTTGTTGATCAAATAAACAATTTTTATAAAAAGATACATTTCAAATTGGTAACCGGAATTTGGAAATAAAAATTAGGAAAAATTTTAATTAGAAAAAACAATCTACATTGATGTTAAAGAGGAAAAAAAAACAAAAAACAAACAACAAATGTCGGTAGCGTAAGAGAAATTATATCAAAAACAAGCTGTTGAGCAGTGTAACTGCTAACTTCTACGTCATCGTTAGCAGCTCTACGTTATCTCGTTTAAATATCGCTTCACGGAAAAATTAATCAAAATTACACTGATGAATGTACGAAAGTCCACCGGTATTTAAGTAATTGTAATTTACAGAGTACATAAATTAATTTCGTGAGTTACAAAAACAATAAATATGGTCAAATAATTATCTGTATATAAATCTCGCAACCCTTTAGACCCCTCAATAAAAGTTTTTCTTTAATATAGAACAGTAAATTTCAATTTCATACGTTGTTCTTCTAAAAAAAAACAATAATTTACGGTATACACAGTAATTTGTATTAAAATTTACACGTGTCTTCTGCCTTGCAAGCGACAACACTCGGATTATGTACCAAAAAAAAATTGATTACGAAAGTTTAACTTTACGTAATACAAGTATATATATATATATATACATAAACTGTATCGAATTATCACGAAACTACGTAATCGTAACTGCCTAATAAAAATTAAATTACTACACATGCGATGATTGAATTGAATTTAAATTTAGTTACCCGAATTAGTTTACACCGCGTTTTAATTCGGTTAGTAAATTTGCTGTGGTATTTAACAAAATTCTTTAATGTCATTGTTTAAGAGATTAATATTTAAATTTAGGCAGATAATGATAGGAATATGGTTTAAAAATTCATTCACTTTAAAATTTCTAGAATTTTAAGACTGTATGTGCGATTAAAATTAAAATTGAAGAATTGACTAATTTAGGCAGATAAATTGTACCGAATTAACACGAAATTAAATTGAATTACCGAGCAAAAATTAAATCTCTACGCTGTATACCACATGTGCAGTTATTTTAATTTCAAAAACGGTCACTATAAGTGGCTTACGAAATTGTAAGATGTTAAAAAAAGAACCATTACTATCCTAGAAATGTTAGGAGCTAAGAAAAACGTCTCATAAAATTGTCGAGAAAAAAAAATTTTAAATCCAGGAAAAGACACGTGTGTATATCAAAAAGTTACATAAAATCTTTCGATAAGGACGCTCGATTTTTAAATGCAAACAAAAACAAGTTCTGTGTAAAATAACTACCCAATTTTTCTCCTTTGTATTTGAAAAATGCTTTATCGCATTAGGTATGGAATATAACGTCGTTCAAATGTCCGCTGTGCCTCGATTAGTGGCACGTATTCGGGAGGTCCAATTTTCGATGACTTTGTGTCGCATAAATCTAGCTGAATTTTCTGCATGGCGTTTGTTATGTTGACTTTGAGAGCATCAATTGTTTACGCATTATGCGCATGGTTCTGAAATTTAAGATAGCCCCAAACGAAAAAGCCTAGAGACACTGAATCGCATGATCTCGGTGGCCTGTTCACATCGTCGCCGCGCGAGATAACCATGCTCTAAAATCGCCCGTGCAGAATGTCCATTGTGGCATATACTGTGTGGCACGTAGCGCCATCCTGTTAGAACCATATGTAGTCGGTATCCGTAGCATCTAGTTTAGGCACAAGCATGCGTAGCAATCGCCGTTGACGGTTTTGGCAATGTCAGTTTCGTTTTGAAAGGAGGACGGGGACCGATGGTTACGCCCGACCAAAATCCAAGCATTGATTTTCTTGAGATGCATTTGGTGCTGGTGTATCTCATGTGGATTGGTATCGTCCCAAATTCGACAATTTTTCTTATTCACACATCCATTCGTCCAAAAATAGGCTTCGTCGGTAAATGTGATTTTTTTTAGCGAAATTCGGTATCAACTTCCAACAGCTTCAGACCCCAATCAGTGAACACACGGCGTTGACTATAGTTGTTTACCTTAAACTCCCGAGTTATTTGGATTTTACTGGATGCAGAGCTTCGGCACAAAATTATTCGCCAAGTTGAAGTCGCAGAAAGGACAAATTTTTTTGAACGACGAGAAATTGTCTACCGTGGGTTTTACCGTACACTATATCACGCATAGCGGTGATGTTTTGCGTTTTTCTATGGCATACGGGTGTTGGCTGATTATTTATCAAATCGGTTAACTCGAATTTGACTACCAAACATCGAATAGTCGACTCGTAGGACAGCTGTTGTGGCGAAGATAAAAATCACATAATGCAGGGAACCTTTTTTCGAACGGAGCACCGATTTTGAAAATAAATTTGATGATCTGTACAAGTAGTTCAACGCTACAACCTTCTATGGTAATTTCCTATACACTACTGAACAATTCACAAGGAATTTGACAGATGCTTTAACAACATGCTATAATATAAATTTCGAGCGTCCTTATTGAAAGACTGTACATATTTTATAACGATTTTTTCATATTGCAACCCAAAAATGTCGCTGTCAGCAGATACATAAGATATTCTTCGGTAACGGTTATTAAAAATTACAAAAAAAATCTACAACTGTTTACATTCAAAATAAAAAAAAAAAAAAAAAAAGACGGCAGCAGAGCAAATGATAATAAATAAACATAATCTTCTAATATTAAAACAAATTTTAAAATATTAAAAATTATTAATAATTCAAATTGTTCAATACAGCCAAACTATTTTTTATAAATAAATATAGTAATGAACTAAATATACCTAACAATCATAACCTATTATTTTCGGTTAACTGATGAGATTTTTTTTTTTTTTTTGTGATCCTGCATTTATACTTATATATATATATGTATATAATATTAATGTTAATACTTCATATAACTTTTAAAAAATATCCTTTTTATTGAACAAAATTTATATTATCGGATTATTAACTATTTCTTAGCAACCATCAACCTATTTATTCATTAAGTAATAATAAACACACTGTTTTGAGGAAATGTATATAATTATAAATTAAATTTTTTAATAAACCCATATAGTGCCTTTCGCAAAGGGCATTAAAATGATTACTGCCCGCCTCTCATCTTTAACGTTTCAGAACATTTGTACGGCACATGTTTAACTGACTATTTTTTTTTTCTTTTTTTTTTCCATTTCTCACGTACAATCGTTGTTGCGTTATAGGTACTTCTTTGATACAAATAACCTCCTCGTCTCTTACGGTTCTTGAGAAAGAAATAAAAATGTAGTGAAAAACGCTTAATGCAAAAACGATTAATAGGAAAAATCAATGAATACGAAATGCAAATCTGACCCGGAATTAATATATATTTGTATGGCAGTTTATTCTGATAATATGAAAACGAGTACAGTTCACTTAATGCAAAAATTTAATGTTTTGCGAAATACATAAAAATAATTTACATTTTTCATGAAATCGGATTAATGAACCAGTAATTATGTAAAGTAAATCCGGCTTAACATTGATAAAAATATTACACCTGTGTCTGTCTGCTTTAATCGACAATAAAATCATGGGAAATGAACATAAAAACAAGTTCTTTCTACTTAGTAAGTCACGCGTTGCCCATTGCAGCGAGGAATGTGAAATGTATTATTTTCGACTGCTCATTGCAGCGAGTTCGTTGAGCGAGGCAATAACAGTTTGCGATTAAATTATCGAATTTTTATTCAGTCTTTTACTTTTATCTTTAATCGTTTGTTTCCACTTTAATATAGGTTTCTGTGTTAACAAAGTTTATTATATAATAAAGTGTTACTCATTTAATCGACAACAAGTTAAATACTTAGGGTATTAGTATAGACTAAAAATCAAACTCTGAATAAATGTTACAAATATTAAAACAATAAAAATTTATGCATATTACATTTATAAATAACGCTGAACTTTTCCAAACTTTTGCATCACTTTATATAAGACCTAATAGTACATTTATAGTATATTTATGTAGGATCAAAATTAAATGTCTTGTACAAAAAAATAAATAATTAATGTTTTACTAAAAGATAATAACTTTTAGTGTTTAGGTTGAATTTTGCAATTAATTGTAAATTGATTGACTTAATATCCTAATTAAAATACTACAATATAGTTACTGCTTTTAATTTAATCACTTTACATTATTAAATTTTAATGGACATTTTCTGAAGTTCAAAATTTTCTTTACAAAAATAAATTATAAAACTAATAAAAATTTTCTAAGTGATATTTCCATTCTTCGGTATAATAATAAAATTCAAAACAACAGATTTTAAAACTGTATGTAAAGTTTAAATACAGACGAAAAATAATTTATTTTTTTGTGTAATTACAGACCAAATATCAGCTTTCATATTTACATTTTTAAAATCTTTGTATTCTGTATTGTATTAAAATTTATACTTCCTAACAATTCCAATTAGTTTTTCCATTATATAGAAATTAAATAAAAAAAGGGACAAATATTTATACAAATTACAAAAAAAAAAAAAAAGTACATGTATCTATATATATATATAAAAATTAAAAGTGGCAAAGAAATATTATATTAAAAACAACTATTATATTAAATTTGTATATGAAACACTTGATATGTACGAAATGTCTTTTGAAAAACTTGTTTTCGAGCAAGGAATTATTTTTCTCGCTGGTCTCTTTCGACTATTTCAACTACTTCTCGCTGCAATGGTCAGTGTTACATTTAAATGTACAGTAATCGATTTTCAGAAAATACATTACACATTTCACACTTCACAGTGTTCGCTGCAAATGAGCAACAGGCTTAAGGCTTCCTAAGCTCCCCCTTTCAAAAAAACAAAACAACAAAGACCGAAATAGGCAACAGTGATAAAAAAGGATAAAGAAAAAACGAGCAAATAGGAGAGACAATACACATAAGCGTGCCAAACGTTACGAAAACTTTTTCTACGTCAACAAAGATTTTTTGGATTATTTGATAAAAATTCGAATTCCGAAATTTTTTAAAACAATTTAAGTATTGAAAGCATCTTTATATAGAAAGTTAGTACAAAAAAAATAAATAGTGACTGACTGTTTTTTTTTTTTTTTTTTTTTTTTTGGAAAAACGAAACATTAAGCTTGTAATTATTTAATTATAATACAATCTGTTGTATCACAGGACTCTTGTATTATTACGTATAATATTAATTTTTTACAACATTACTTTATAGTGAGATTACTTTTAATACGAGAAATATTTTTGGCCCCACAATTTCATCTTAAACAATTTTTACTATATATGAATTAATTTAAAACGTCTTTGATGAAGTCTGATAAGCCAAATTCGATTCAAATTGATTTGACATAACGTTTTCTCGTAAAACGTAAAGAAGCAAAGAAATGAAAATAGTATATCACGCAAAAGAAAAAATAACGAGAAGAAGAAATAATTCATATTGGTATATAAGTCGCGCAGTACATATATTTAATAAAGACAAAAGTAAATATGAAAAGATGCACTCACCTGTAAATAAACTTTCAGTCTGTCAAGTGGCGCCGTACAAGTCCGCGAAACTGCTCCAGCTATGCCGCCAGCGACCAGATGTCTCCACCACATGCCGGTCACCATTTCGGATTGAGTGAAGTCATCAGGAACGTTTATATCTTCCCCTATATCCAGATACTAAACATGACAAAATTTTCGTAACTAACACATTGACACACAGCAACACACGACCACACATCTCTTTAAACAATTAAAACGCATATCATGCGCACACAGCATTTTAATGCTGGAAAATGATACGTCATTTTGAACATTTATTAATCAAATAGGACAGCAATGGACAACCTGGTATTCCGAATACAAATCGGTGAAATCCATAAGCGTCAATGGTCAGCAAAAAAGAACAAACATATAAATAATAGTAACTGACTAACGGAAAAAGAAATCCAAATTACCGAGAATGCATATCGGTGCGTAGGCATTTGTACGGTATCGGCGTAGTGGTGACCTACACCTTTCTACGAGAACTAACTCTATTTATATAATCATACAACTCGGCCAATTATTTGCTTTCTGTTACTCTTTATTATCGGCAGACAATGGTATGTTTTATTTTCTTATTTTTTCGCTAATCACATACGACGCGTAAACGTATCGAACTTATATTTCAAGATTTACAATAATCCCCTTACGCTAAATACAAAGTGTACGCAAGATAATACTTTTATTAGCAGTACCGCGATATATACATAATGTGTAAAGGTAAGTAAAATTCGCGCGTACATATATACATATATATATATATATATACATGTAATGAATTCGTCGCAATACAACAATATATGTGTATGGTGTCTTGTTCATTACTTCTGTTGTATACTTACTTGTATGTCTTCTTTTGCCAAATTTTAAGTTATAATCTTAAAAATCAATAAAAAAAAAAAAAAAAACAATTTTACGCGTTAATAAATAATAACAAAAAAAGGCACTACTAATATATTTTACTTAACGTTTTTCCTTTAAAAAAAATAAAATAAAAAAAAATACAATTTCAATAAAATAAACTAATCGAGTTTTAGTTAAACTTTCAGGCAAACGTAGACGTTTTATAAAATAAAGGATAAAACAATTTGGATTGCAACACTTACTTCATCCGCTGGAGGACTATGAAATTTTAGCCATATTTCTGAGATCCAAGTTTTATTCTGATTCGGTTCCTAAGAAGTTGATGCGATCAATCATGTAGAAATAATTATTATTAAAAAAAAAAAAAAAAAAAAAAAACTAAAAAATACATACACACTGTATACTACGCCAATTTAATTTTTAACTGCGTAATTTTAAAATGTAATTAAAATCATTATCTGACTACTCATTTAGTTCTAATTCATTCCAGAAGAATTAAAATACACATTTCATCAACCTAGTAATGTAATCATTATGATCATCAAAGATAGCGGCTCTTTCTCTGTACGCTCCCTTCAAAATTTCTTTTTATTATCTTAGTAAAGCACGACTACTACTATAAATGTTTCTGTGTGTGAGGCTATTTTATAGATAAAGTGTTCAGATTTCCATGATTCATTTTTTACTTTTTTCATACTACTATTTCTTTCTCTCTCTCTATATATATGTATATTTCTTTTTGCTACCAAATTTTTCTATATAAAGTATTTCTGGAAATATTAAAATATTTATTAAAACAAAACATTCAATGTCTTTACGTACAACGAAAATTTACCAACTCTAATTAGGCGCAAGTAGTACAAAACCAATATACTCGTATACATATACATATATATTAATTACAACGTAATTCTTAGGCTACCCCCCATTCGAAAAAATGTCCCAATTTTATGTAACGCAAAATGTCCCAATTTCATGTAACGTTTGTTATATTTTATAGAATTTTTGTTATTGTTATTTAAAAAATGTCACAATTTTATGTAATGAAATATGTAACGAAAAATGTAACGAAAAAATGTCTTAATTTTATATAATGAAAGTTAAATGTTAGAATAGGACTTTTGTGGTTATGTTATTTTTTTTTTGTGTTGATGCCAATAAGAATTACGTTGTAAATTTTGATTATTTTATACAAAGTATAGAAGAGGAAGAGACAGAAATGAAAGCAAGGGGGGTCAAGGGGCACAGCCCCTTGCGAGGCCAAAATGGCCGAGTTATGTATATATATATATATAGTAATTGGTTTGTCAATGTAAATTTTTAATTTGCTAGCGCGCAAATTAACCGAAATAAACAAGAAACACAAAATGAAACAAAAAGGTAAAAAGCTTGATTCTGAAAAAACGACAACAAAATACATTGCTATTCTTTTAATAATTCACATGAAACAGAAAAACAATTGGTAGCAGTATCGTCAGATTTTATAATTATTTAATAGGTTTTCGATAAAATGTCCGCGCGCAATATTTTAACTAAAAAATGGTGTCTATTTTTTGTACGGAAATAACAACTACTAATTCCTGTACGGTGTACATAGATCAGTTTGAAAAAAATTAAATTCAAAGAAAAAAAAATCAACAGGCTCTCTACACCAAAATTCTTACAAGCGTGAAATTAAGCATTTGCTAAGAAAGTCAAAAAATTCTCACCGCAATCATTAAAGCATGACATAATAAAGTCATCTCGCAACAAAATGCTAATGACGATAATGAGGAAAAACTTCAGAAATCTATATCGAAGCTTTTCACTTCACCACCACTCCTTAAACAAGCAAATCAGAAAACCATGAAGCGGAGTTATAAATTGTGAAATTAAATTTTTCATAACGCACTCAAAAGAAAATTTAAACAGCGCTACTGGATGCGTATATGCAATTGGATGGAAATAGAATTTAAATAAAATAAATGGTTAATATTCTTTCGAAAACTATTGCAAGATTAATTAGGGCGTCGATTAATCAGTGCATTTATATGACGTTACAGTTGAAAATCTTCGAACTTAATCAAATGTAACACTTCGTTAAAAATTTCTGAACAATAAAAAGCGTAAGCGATATTGTACTTCACTCGAAAAAATTCACCCTGCCGAAAAGGGACAAAATTCAAAAGCAGCGGTGGTTTTTTCAAGTTTGGTGGTTTTTAAAAATTATAATAACAAATGTTCCCCAGTCGTTGTTCAAAATGTGTTGATTTTATTACTATACCGAAAGATTTACAGAGGAATACGTAACACTCACTAGAATTTTACGGTTTTTTTTTTTTTTTTGCAGCTCTAATATATTATTACGGCCGACTACGAAAGCAAGATTCGAAAATATAAAGCCGTATTGAACACAAAGATAATTTCTTAGAAAATCTACAAACGAGGACCAAATTACAGGGTTACTAGAATAGCTCAACTTGTTCAGGTTAACGCTAGCTGTACTTGTTTAAAAACTCCCCTACTCAACTGCACAGCTAATTACTAAAATACAACATAATCTAAAGAACTCTGGATCTATAAATATACACATACATAAATATATTAAATAAAACTCGATTTTTCGAACCTTGTCATGGAGAGTCTCCTCCCGGAATCCCAAAATTAGAAAAGTCGAATTTTTTCAATCAGATATAATAAATGTCTTATAAGCAAGACGCAAAATACAAAGTTATTAACATATAATATATATATATATATATATATATATATATGCAGGAGCGGCAACAGAAATTAGTTACATGAGGAGATTTCCTTTACCCATTTTCAATTCGATGCAAATTAACTAGCGAACATACAACTTCTGAAGCAAAAAGAAGAACAGGAGTAAGCTTTGACTGTTCGCAGAAGCTGATTAACAAGTTTGTATAAATGTCGCGTTATAATTTGTTTCTTTAAAATTTTAATTTCAATACTACTTCCAAGCGAAAACCTGATTCGCATCGCTGCATTTACTCATTCGACTATACAAAGTGGAAAGTTTAACTGGAACAAATCATGTAACTTGATAAATAATAATTTCTTATAAAATACCTGAAACACATCGTCAATTTTTATATTTAATGGGACATACTGTTTTTTTTTTTTTGATCGTCTAGGGGGTTGCGTAACCTCTAACTTCTTTTTCTCAAATATAAGGGTAGGTTGATAATTTTTTTATTTTAAAGCTTCTTCAATTAAAAACACAATTACGTATTTTTTATAAGCAAATGTGTCGAAAGAAAAAGAAAAAACGGAATTTTCACTGAAATTCTTTTAATGTATAAAATGTTCAGAATGTCTTCCACCTTATTGCAGACAGTACAAGAATCGATGATAAAATGTATTCTGAACATTTTGTTATTTCTTTAATTACCTGATAAGATTTCCCTACATGTTTATATTTGATACCTGCGCGACAGGTTTTTTTTGGCCAGTGTGAACTCCTTTTGATTAGTTTGTTTTATTGTTTGCATTTCAACGTGTAGAGGTACCTGAATTAAAAGCCAAAAATCAGAAAATGCTTTATTTAACCGAGACGCATCGTATCGAAATTTTGATGATGATTGGATAAGGGGACAGAAGTCGAACGCCGGCTGAAGTCGCTCGTTTGTTTTCTGAAATTCATCCAGAATTGCCTCCAATCAATCGCGGAGTACGATTAGCAAAATCGAAATTCGATATCGGAATTTGGGGCACGTGAGAGATGCTCATCGACAGAGGTCTTCAAAAACCCCCGGTTGAACATGTTGTTGGAAATTGAAGAAAATCCTGTCACTCCAGCTAGAAAAATAGCTCGTAATTATAATGTCAATCACACAGGCGTTTTGAAAATTCTGAAACAAGCCAAAAAGCATCCCCCATATAAGATGCAAAACCTGCACGAGCTCAATGAAGATGATCCTGATCGAAGACTCGACTTTTGCGAACGAATTATGGCTTTTATCATTTGGAATAGGTGCTCTATTTTCTGACGAAGCTACACGTTTTCACATTACATGGGCACAACTGCCGTTATTGAGCTGACGAAAATTCCTACTGGATGCGTGAATGCAATACTCAAACGTCTCAAAAAATAAACGTTTCTGGGCTGGAATTTTATTAGGAATCACATAGTAGGTCCTGTATTTTTCAATGAAAATGGATATATCTAAATATGCTACAAGATAAATTGGTTCCTGATTTAACAGTTTTATTTCCTAATAATTTGAATCCTGACTCTTAAGGTTTCAACAAGATGACGCACCACCACATTTTGCTCAGAATGTACGAGACTATTATAACGAAGTGTTTCCGAATAGGTGGATTGGAAAGGGAGGCTCTCCACTGAGTGGCCGGCAAGATCACCTGATCTCAGCCCGTTAGTTTTTTTCTTGTGGGGATATCCACAAGGTTTATGTTACCAAACTAAACGACATCGCCGAGCTTCACAAAAGAATAAGGCATGAAATCGAGCAAGTAACGCCGGAAGTGTTACAAAATGTTCGGAATGCATTTTATCATCGATTGGGGTATTGTCTACAATAAGGTGGAGGACATCTGAACATTTTATACATTAAAAGAATTTCAGTGAAAATTTCGTTTTTTTCTTTCTTTTTTTTTTCGACACATTTGCTTATAAAACATAAAAATATATACGTAACTACGTTTTTAATTGAAGAAACTTTAAAACAAAAAAAAAAAAAAACAATCAACCTATCCTTATATTTGAAAAAAGAAGTTAGGGGTTGTTGCAACTTGCCAGACGATCAAAAAAATAAACAAACAATATGTCCCATTAAATATAAAAATTGACGTGTTTCAGGAATTTTATAAGAAATTATTATTTATCAAGTTACAGAATTTGTTCTAGTTAAACTTCCCCCTTTGTATAGTTTTCCACCTCTCAAGTTAAACACGCGGAAAAGTCACAACAATCATACTATGTTTCACTTACGATCTTTCATATTAAATAGAAATCTAGAAATCTAATCTTAAACAATTAAAAAGTTTAAAGCAACTTTCTCAGTTATTAAACTGTACCCACCCTTTTTTTTAATCATTCTATTCCGTAAAACATTTCCTCATTTTCAGCCATGAAATATCTCTTATGTACAGCGATGTGTGACGTATTATTATACAAAGTGTGTACTGAATCATAAGAACTACACGAATGAGATTATACATTATATATTAAAATCTTATTTTAGAAAATGAATGATATTTTTGCTTTTTTAAATGATGTTGCACAAACCTTTTTTCAAGAATCATAATGCTTTGGCAGGTTCCCCTCCCCGTTAAAACGCTGAACATTCGGAGAAAATATATTCGGATACTGAAGCAAAAACGGGAGCAAAAAAAGAAAAAAAAAAGACCGTATAAAAAAGTTGTATTTACGTAATAGCACTCGCTAAAGTCATCATCAAAGTCTGCTAACTGAGGACTGTATTCATTTATTACGTAAGATGTTTTTTCTTTCATTTAGACTTTCCACTGCTTCGTATTAAAGAAAAAAAATAAGAAAACGTGTAAGTGTCAATCTTGCGTAAGATAAAAATTAGATAAAATTAATGAAAATATGATTAATTTGTATTTCTGGGGAAAAATTTCACATTTAAACTATATATATATATATATATATATATATATAGATAGATAGAGGGATAGATGTATAGGTATAGATATACATATAGGTACCTCAATTTGTAACTGTTATGAATTATTACGAAAGTCCAATTACAAAAAAAAAAAGTCTATTTCCTGCAAACTAGGCATGACTCGAAAACGATGCAAAAATGCAGTCAGTCGTTACTGGTGCTCAGAAATTTTTTTGGTAAACACTTCGTTAATAAAATTACTTGATCACTTTCTAGTTTATACTAACCTTCATCAGCATCAGCTAATCGAAACGATATACAAAGTATTAAATACTTAAAATCCAACGTACGAAACACTGAAATCGAAAAACGAGAAAGAATCTGTCAGTCCCCTAATGTACATTCTTTTTTGTAATTCAATATTTTATTTTTATTTCGTTTAATCTTTTGTTTTATACACTTCTTTGTCTAATAATACCTTTTCATTTAACGTACCATCTTCTATTTCTATTTTTTCGATGCTTTGTATACTGATCTCTAAGACTTTGTATATCTCGTTTCTTTTAGTTGAGTCTAATGATGGTTCTCGTAAGCTAGACGCTAGTCTCAAATAATTTTATTTAACGAAGCGTTTACTGACGAAACTGACGAAACCAGGTAACAACAATACGAATAAGCAACACAGAGATATTCCCCCAGTAGATGACTGTATTTTTGATTCGTTTTCCGGGCCATGATCTAGCTTAAAGGGATTTTCGTTTAGTTCATTTTGCTGCTGATGGTTAGTGTAAGCTGTCAGTTAAGCAATTTTATTAATATTCCGTCTTACCGAAAATAGTTTTATTTCTAATACTTCTCTCAAATTTTTGATGCATCTCTTCTTCCCATTCAATGATATTCTCTGTCCGTTTTCCGTTGTAGATCAAAGCTTGGTTTTCTAACGGTAAAGAATGTTCTGGCTTCTTTTTTTTTATTTATTTTTTTTATTGCACTGTAAGCCGTGACTTATTTTTTAAGCAATTGAATAAAAATAAAATCTTGCGTAATAAATTGTCACGGCCCTTCATCCGGCGCATTAAGAAAAAATACGGCGTTACACCACCCGCTCTTCAGTCTTTAAACCCCTCATCCAATAAACGAACGGTCTCTCGTTAATAAAGATACCCCATTAAAAGCCTTTCTTTTCTTCTCTCTTAAACTCGCACAGATTTCGATTTTCTTTTTTTTTCCCCGCAGAGCAACCGCGTCGTTTTAACAATTCTATTACCTACCATTATTTCTCTTCCGGAAAACTCTTAAATTTCCTTCCCAATACGTACAACCGAATAATTAACTATTATTTCCTTCTTTACTTTGATTAACATCAGCTCCCTTTTCGAATTCGCACATTCGAACATTTCATCATTTTCCTCCTATCCTATGGCTACGTACGCTTATAACACTTCGAACCCTCTCTCCATCGCGAGATCATCCTACCATTTAAATGCAATTTATAAAAAATATCTTTCATTCTTAATTTTTGCAAATACGTTGCTTAGCTTTGCTTGTTGTTCTTCGCGATCTTTTTTCCGTATCGACCTTAACAGATGTGCAATTGAGCACATCGAACTAAAAAACTAACTTTTTTTTTTTTTTTTTTTTTTTCCGGACACCATCCAAACTTGAAAAAAATCGCAGTGGCGCGACGGTGGTTAAAAACTTCACTCGTCATAAAACAGAACTTAACGGAAACAAATAAACAACAAAAAAAAACTCATTTATTTAAAGCGAAAGAAACAAATTTCGATTAATTATATATATTTCGCGTCTGATCTTTTAATGAAAACCAGTTTAAACCGGTTTTTTTGAATAAGCCTATTTCGATAGAATAAAAATGTGATTTACCGTATTTACGAGAATCGTGGTTAACATGACGGAATTGATGCAAATATAGCCTCTTGCGAGAAGCGAAATCAAAGAAAGAAAAAAAACTCGAAATGAATCTACAAAATATCTTCGTCAGCTGATGAATATTTCGGCAGACGGTAGAAACTAGTTACGACATAGGCGATTAAACAACTAGCGAAACGTAGCCTGACGAGGAGAGCGATACTATGTTTCGACGGCAATGATAAATTCATTCTGCGCTAAACGGCAAAGAACGCGACAGACGCAAGACAACGACGATCGCTACGTCAATCAAACTAATTACGCTTCGTGAGAACGTGAAAGCAGCTGACGCGATCTAATGCCGTCGCATTATGAAATTGTAATTAAAGTCAGACATTGAGCACCGATCAATTCGGCCAGCGTTCCTCGAGCGAACGCGGACCGCGTGCACTGATAACGCGAAAATCGGCCTTATCAGGAAAATACCATTCTCTAATAGTATTTATAATGTATTATTTATTCCGACGTTTATTTTACACGCAGTATTTCATACCTTTTCACGGTATTCGCGTTTGTCCGGACCACACCCGCCTACGTACATATTACATCAACCATCGCCATCTCGTAATTCTCGTCGTCTGCAACAGGTAAAAACTTATACACATTCGTCGGTCGTTTTTGAGAAACAGTCCGGAAAATTTTTGTCGTTTTTATTTCTTTCTTCGTACAAACGTTATAGACGACTACTCGATGATCGCCTGTCATAATCCCTTGTTTGAAGAGGGGGACGATTCGTATGCAATTCGTCAAAAAAAAAAAAAAAAAACTAAAACTGTTTATCGCATCAAAAATCCGACCACTCAAGAGAGATTCTTAGTTTTACACGCATTTCTCTAGACTCGAGACGATTTTTCAACTCTCCTACAAATCCGGACAAAACGTCATTTATAATAACTTAAATTTGCGCTGTAACTTCACCCGCCAGGGTCAATTAAAAAAGATAAAAAAAAAAAAAAAACCATTGCCGACAAAAATAAATAACGGTAGTCAGTCTCTTTATCTTTCAAGTGAAATTGTACTTAGGCCAATTAAAAAAAAAAAAAAAAAAACGTTTTTGATTCTTTTAAAATAATTTCATTATTGAAAAAATAAAATTTTGAACATTAATGCGTATATTTTTTTTAATATAAAAAATACAGGCGAATAAATATATATGTGTGTACATAAGTAAATAAACGTCAGTTTTTCAAACTATAATTTACTTTCCAGGTAAAAATGAAATAAAAATTCCTAATTAGATGTATCACTGTAAGAATTGTATTGATTACGTTTATTAATCCGCAAATTATACGAATCGATGAGACATTATTTATGTTTTTTTTTTTACTTGCGATTGTAAATCACAGAATATTATAAATAAACATTTAATACGCGTCGGGAGAAATATGAAAATCCTGTTACGTTTCGGAAGTTTAAAAAAAAATGACTACAATTAATTCATTTTTGGTTTTGTTTTTTTTTTAAAATGAAGTTGATTTACTATTCTTCTATAAGTCTCCATAATGAGATCTGAGGGATCGAACATACATACATACATACATAGTTAACGTATAATTAGTTAAATATACTATTTCCTTTTTAAATAAAACGTCAATCATACTTCAAATATTAAATTACGAAACATGTTATTAGACTTGTCAACTTCTAACGGAAAAAATGCATTATTAGATTCCCGAAACATAACGAACAGGAGAAGCTACATTAAACAAATTTCTCGCACAATTCCACAACTCCAATATATTTAACAATAAAAAAAAAAAAATGACTCTATACGTGAGTTGTTGTTAGAATAACGCTTAAACATTTTTTTTGTCAGCTATCGTGGCGTAGTTGGTTAGTTAATTGTGATTCGTTCGAGTAGAATATCCCGTTGCCGTACATTATAACTTGCAAAAATTTTACTTATACCGGACTATTCATAGTTAACGCGCCAAAAATAGAAAAAAATATACTTTTTTTTCTTTCTATGCAGCAATTTTGTATACATACAAGGAGTGTGTTAACACACATTTCTAAAGCGAGATTCTGAAATCAATATACGACCTAAATCGCGACAAACAACAAATATCGCATATTATTAATTTTTTCTCTTTCTATTTTCTAAAATGAGATAATAAAAATTTGAACTTCCGCGCGCTAAAATTAACCGGAATTACCGCTAATTTTACTTTAGACGTTTTTCGTAATCACCAGTTACCGCGACAGAAACACAATCGAAATGCGTCTGTAGTACACGTATTTACATGAACAGTGTCGAAATTTATCGCAGCTCGCTTGCCCTCTGACATAACGCGCAGTGTGATTCATGAATGTATTGAGCCGACAAAGTTTTCAACACTAAACTCGAAAAACAAACAGTTTCCGGACCTTCTCATTCGCAAGGTACGCATGTATATCTATTATTGTTTTGTTTTTTTTTTTTGATCGGCCTTGACGTGTAAAATACGAGACGCTCTCTTATACAATACTTCGGTACGTGTTGTGTCTATACATCAGAAGTGTTTCATCTCCTCTAACACTATTTCTTTTCTGTCGTTTTGAAGTGTACAACGCTTTTGAGTATTTCCATATTATTCAAAGCTTCAAAACCATCGCTCATTTAACGCAAAACACAACCAAACTTCGCATCGCCCGTTTTCGCTTAGATTTTTTTACGGCAACCATCTCACACTACTAGATGTGTATTAATTTTCATAAAACTTATGTAAAGACCCGAAAAGGTCAATGCAAAGTTTTGCCGTACCAAAATGAGCGCGATGATTCTCAGTGTTACAGTTATCATCTACTTTGACTTCCCTTTTCCCTTTTTTCTTTTTTTTGCTATTTTTTACTTCACCTTTGTCTCATCCTTCTACGTTTAGATTAAATTAAAAGAGAAATAAACATCAATTTCGCATTCCAAATACACGCCTTCATGACAACACTCGCCTAACCGGTGTGCGCCACCCTATGAATACCGTACAAGCACTAGTACGTATACAAGAATTTGATAACTATGTATCTTTTTCCGAATGCGTGTGCTTTCTACTTTATACGCTATCCAGCCTGTCTAATGTACGAAACACTAATAATAGTTCTCGACGTATACCTTTCAAATTGGTTTTCTCCAAATGACGTAATAATTGTAATTTTTGAAATAAATAAAGAAAAAAAAAATGATTTTAATACTAAAAGAAATGATTGGGAGAATTTTTTTTTTTTTTTTGGTTTTTTAATTATAGGATTTTAATGCAAACTACACAAAACCACAACGACGATAAAAAAAACATGCGCCTATGAGTTACAACCGAAAACCAATGAATCATGATGACCACTCGGAAATTCTGCAAAAACCAAAAAAAACAAACATAAAATAACAAAAAAAAAAACAACGAGTTTCAAAATTATTTAAAAATAAGCGAAGTAAAATAATTCCACTTTGTGTATAATTGAAATAATATTATAACAGGTTTTTTTTTTGAAAAGACATCTAATATCTCCCCATATTAACAAGTTCACTTCTGACAGTTTCCAGAGCTTATGTTCATGTCTCGCCCTTAGCGATTGTAATTTAACCGCATTTTTTTCTTTGACAACGAGCTAATTGTTCTCGCAGTCTTCTTCACCGCAACAGTAACTATTTCACTTTTTTTATTAACCAACGTGTCCACAAACCGGTTGAAGAACTCTAATCTCTATTCGCGGAAGTAGGAATTATTCCAGCGATAATAAATAATGGGACACTCAAATAGGACAATCCGTTCAACTCGACGACGCAGTATTTTAATTAATATCGCATAATTATATTGTTCTCATCTAATTTCCATCGAAGCCGAAAGTAGAGTGACTTTCGACATAGTCGTCTTCACCGCTGATCATTCACGGTTAAATCTCCAATTACCAAAAACATAATTACTCTTCGACTTACGCCTTGCTGATATTGCTGGATGTGGCGACATCCGTCGGTGAATCTCGACGTCCACCGAAGTCGCTCTTGTACAATATACGCCACTGCTGGTTTTGACAAAAAAAAAAAAAAAAAAAAAAAAAAGGAAAGAGGTATCTTCCTTTTTTCGAACACAAATAGTTCGGGGAAAAACGGACGTGTCGTGGAATTTAGACGGGACAGAAAACGTTCCGGTATGACAAAGGTGGACACTACAGATGTTTAACTCGATAAATCTGAAAAAGGGGAAAAAAAAGAAAGTAAAACAGAAATTTTTAAAGTGAGGATGACTCCGGATGTTGAAGACTGCACAATATTACCCAGCCAGACATGTTTCTCCCGAAATACTCCGGTATAAACTTTTAGCATGGTAATAAAACAATATCACGAAATTACGTCTCACCCTATCCAGATAAACAGTCAATTAATCAAACCATCGTTCTCGACGTAGGCAGTTAATCAACAGCCTTGTGACACATTAGCTTTTAGCCATTTGCTCTTTTGATTGCAAAACGGGAGCGTTAGATTAAGAAATTAAATATTTTCGATTCTTTAAATGAATCCCGATTTATAAATGTAGAAGGTCGCAACTCTGAACGCTCGAAAAATCAATATTTGCACCGTAGAATTCCATTTAAATTAATATTATCAGCTTGCTTAGAATGTATCCTTATAACTACATAACTCGACGACGACACAGCGTAAGAGCAAGTATCGTATGTATTACACTTTCACGCGTAGTCTGTAAATAAGCCTTTCGAGGTGAACAGCGGTAAGTCTTTTTTTTTTCTTTTTCTAATTGCTCGCCGTACAAAGAAAAATTAAGGGAAAAACTCTCCGCAGAAGGAAAAAGCTAGAAAAATGGCAACAACCAGCTTCGGTGAAAGAAGACTGGAAGATGACATGCAGCCAAAAGATACGTGACGATTGCTACCTGCTGACAACAATACGACAGAGCGCGATAAAACAATGATTAGAAATAAATGTTAATATATGAAACTCGCAGATATCGTATTGCTCCGTAATTTTCAACTCACATCGGTAACGACAAAATAAAATCCGAATAACAAACATTCCCATTAGAAATCGACGGAATATAATGTTGACTTTTCAATAATTGTTGCCCGCCATTAAGAAGTTGAAAACATAATAAATTTCATTAGCATCTTTTCGTAATATCACCAAATTGAAAAAAATTAACATTCCAAACAACAGATGCAGTTCTCTCGCACAATAAGAGAACCGGAATATATAATTTTCACTTAAAAATAGGCACCTTATTGTACGCGGCGATAAGCTATCTCACCATTTAAACAGATAATAGGCGATAATAAAATTCATAGTATAATACCGAATACATTTATTATAAAACGGGGGAAAAAAAAAAATAGAACAGTATATATGTTGCTAATTAACAGACTGAAAAATGACGGCCGTACAATTATTAATTACGCATAAGCTCTTCCCTAATTAGTGCAATCAAGGATAAACACGATTACATTTAAGGTTTGTGTAAGACTATTATTTATTCGGGTAATATGAAAAAGAAAGATTATACGCTTTTTGTTCGGTACACATATAAAAAATTGTAAGGCAAGAAATGTTTGTTCATATAAAACTTTTAAATCATAAACCAATCAAAGAATTTTGTTTTCCAGTAATTATTATTTAAAGTTGTAGAGTAATATCTAATAACGGTGACTATGTACCAACATCATTACATTCTCTCGCAATCTATGTATAATAAAAAAAAAAAAAAAAATCTGTGTTTATCGCTAAGCACCCACCACACATGCACACCGAGATTTTGTAATTAACATTTTCATAAGTACACTATAACCAATTATACACAGATTATTATATCAAATATACTTGCCCACTGGTTATATCCAGAATGGGAAAAACCGAAAAAAAAATCTAAATCTATGTTAAATCTAAAAACAAAAATTAACAATAACATAGTAGCAAGAAACATTACAAACTCCCAAACGAAACAAGTACGTCATACTCTTCAAATATCAATTAAGCAATTGCGTATTTATCTTTACGAATGAAAGACATTAAGAAAAAATTAATTAAACGAGGAAAAATGTATTAAAAGTTTAGTTAAATTTAAAATATCATCGGTTATATAATAATTACTAGTAATAGATTATTAATATTTAATGTATTTGAAAATAATATAAAACCATCAACGGTTAAAAATGGTTTTGATAGTAATCATCATTATTGTTATTTTTGCTTATTCCTAGTTTAATCTTTTTAAGCGGCCATTTTTAAGTCAGCCCTTTTTAGAGCTTTTAATATACCAACTGTTGATTCTATCATTTCTTTCTACCGCAGAAAATGTAATCAACAGGTTAATTTAAACAATTATTCTAGAAACTTTTTAATCATTATATTTTTACTTAATATTCTTTAGTTGAAAGTTATTTAATTTTTTATTTTTCAAGTTCGCTTTAACCAAGTTAAAATTACACGTAAGAGTTAAAAAGTTTATTTCAGTTTATTTATATTTCATTTAATCCTCTAGACTCTAGACGTATTGTTTTACAATGTTTGCAATAAACCGGAGCATTAAAATAACCGAAGAAAAAAAAAAATCTAATTTTGTTCGATAGAAAAACCAGCAGTTTTTTTCGAATTTTAAAATTTACATTCAAAAAAAAAAAAAAAAATTGTACATCTATTTCTATTTATTTTTTTTTCTCTCTAATATAACACGTGATACGATTGAACTAATACTAACGCTACTCCGTTGTTTATTCATTCATCAAAAATTTCATCAATGCAACGTATCATTTCTTACCGCTATACAACTAACGGTTCTAATCGGAAGGAGCAGAAGGTGACATTAAGAAATGAAGTAGAAAATTAATTTCGCTGATTTTTCAAAGTCGACAAACATAACGTTAACACACAACTATGGAGACATTTAAATAGAGTTCTGTTTTGTTCCTGTAATAATTTAAATTTTTGTTAGGAAAAGACAATAACATACGAAAAAGAAAATGGTTTCCATTAAAATTTAACGGATAATAACAGTATTACTTTACAGGCGAATGCTTGCTCCGATATGGAGGTACGGTTGTGAACTCTGGGGCTGCAGCGCAGATTCAAATATAAATATAATACAGCGATATCAGAATAAGACGTTGAGAATAATTAATGCTCTATGGTATGTAAGTAATAGAACTCTCTTCACCAAGATTTAAACACTCTTTATTATATAAGGGAGGTTATTGCAGAAGCAGTCACAAGGTCATTGGGTTGAACTCTTCAAAATCATACGAACTTACTAGCGGTAGCGTTGTTGAATAATCTGATGAAGACTCGTCGGCTGCATAGGCAGAAGCCATTGGAGTTAAATGCTTAAATTAAGTTCTGGGACCTACGTCCTACGTCAGTGGACGAGGATAGTTTAAGGGATTAGTTTATGTAACAGAATCTATTAATAGCCCAATGGGCCAGGTGTAGATTAGCAAAAAAAGAAGAAATATCAGGCAACAGAGAAATAGAACACATATAGCAAGCATTATGGGGGAGTGGAATGTCTTAGTATTTCATAGAACACAGAAAAAATAAATAAAGTTTAAATATTTTTAATTCAAAAAAGAAAAAATGTTATTTAACTTTTTTTGTTAATTTTACAAAGTTTAACAAAGTATATATTAATGTTGGAAAATTAATTTTAACAATAAAAAGCGAAAAAAAAAACTGAAAAAAATCATAATTTCTGTTAGAACAAAAACTGAAACTAATTGTACATTAAATACCAATAATTTATTACTAGTAATTATTATGTTTAATAAACTTTTAATATATTTTATCTCGTTTAAATTTCTCCCTTTAATTAATTTTCTCTTAATTTCTTTTATCCATGCCGAGATTAATTCGCAATTGTGTTTAATCAATGGTTGAAGATGTACGGTGTACTTTATTCGTAATATTCCTTATTCATATACATTACGAAGATAACAAATGTAGGGATGTACACGCTGTTATAGCCGTGAAAATTAAATGATAATACCGATAGAAAATTAACTATTCTACAAACAATAAAATTAATCCTAATGTTTGTAAGCGAACCGAATAATCTTTAGTTAATTGCCAGTCCTAAGACTAGATAAAATGTGAACTAAAATACATAAAACTGGCTGTTTATTAAAAAAATTGTTTAATCCAAGTTGAATACAATTTGTAATCTTGGAATAAGACCGAAAGTAAGTCTCCATATATGTATTTGTTCAAAACTATTTCCTAACACGATTTGAGAATTAATAATTAAATATAGTACGAGTATAAATGGATGACGCGAACAGCTAAATTATGGAACTAAACCAGCGAGCGAAGCCGCAAGTAACACAGCTAATATAACATGTGTGTATGTATGTATGCAGCATTTTTGACATCTTGCAGCCATACGGTTCCTGATACATTGTTCACTATTAATAACGTAAAAATTTAACATTAATTTAAAATCGAATATTAACTTAAGATGAGCCCTTTCAATTTAGCACGATTTTATCGCTTTCTTAATGGAAATATTTTTAATATTTAAAATTATAATTACGTAATTTGATATTCGGCAAACATTTTATTCTATCAGGATTCTGAGAATTTCTGTCTCTTTTAAATCATTCTATTTGGGAATTAATCGAACATCGATTTGGGGGTGGGAATGTGGGAAAGCACGAATCACAACGTTATCTATTTTACGTAATCTTTCGAACGGACGAATATAATAATATTGACAGTTAATTGCTTCTGTCCCCGCTGGCACCGTTATCAGCCGACGTGGTCCACGTAAAATGTCGGAAATATGCGAACGTTGAACACACCATCGTTCTATACTAATCAACTAGTGACAAGGTTTTCGTTTCATCTACATTCTTTTATAATTTACATTTTTTTCTTTCCAATTAAAATACACTTTCTCTGTTTGCTACCATTCTCTTCAAATCGATTTCAGCTGAATTATTCGAGAACTGAAGGATTCGATTTCAGAAAGTCTCAAAACATTATTAACCGGTACATCCGATTACGGATTATAAATATATATTTATAACAAGTACGTATAATATACATTAATTACGCGACGTCGTTTTAATATTTACACACAATAAATAAGTTTCGTTTTCTTTTTTTGTTTAATATTAAGAACATCCCGCCTCTTATTCATATTTTAAACAATGGGAAAAAAAACAAACGTTACATAAACTCGTCGCTTCACGCCTTTACTTAGAGCCTACGACTAAAATTATGAAACATGGAACATGCTTTAGCCTGATTTGCTGAATCCCGACTTTGTAACTGCTGTTATTCTGTTCGAAAATTATGAATGAAGAAATACAAAAAGTACCGATAATCGTTTTACTTTTCTGTTTGTTTTACATGGTCGTTAGAAGTACCAGTTTATGATAACTTAACTGATATAATTTTTCAAATCAATCCTTTCAATGTGCCCAGCGAGGACTGCATCAATGCACGATCCGCCACCATAGATCGACATTTTTATTGAGCTGTAACCTGAACATCACCGTCATTTTAGTACCGATCACATCATTTATTATTCCATTCCATTCCATTTAGTGTGTTGTACGGATAACGCCGAAACAATATTATGTAATCGTTCATTTAAAATTAAATAATATTTTTCTTAAATATCATGAATTTTCTGATAATTATTAGTCTTCGCAAATAGTTGAAAAATATCTAAATCAAATTGCGCTCTTTTCTTCTCTTTCATTTCTTTCGTTTATCCTATTTGTACAATCATTAAAAACTTAACCATCTACTCAGATCCCAAAAATTAACATTGAATCTCGTCACACTTTTTCTGCTCGCGTATAATATATATGCTAAAGCATGTTCCATACTAAAAAAAGTGCAAAAAAAATAAAACCGCTTTACATAATCCTATTCATTACTTGGGTATAATGCATTTTTAGTTGCACATTTATTTCATAATCGCTTAATAAAATGTACACATATTTTTAATTACAAAAATAGTATATTTAAAATGTATTTACCAATGTGCTTTTGTATAAAATACATTATTAATTGAAGTCGTTACATAAATAGCGGACTTCATCCGGGAGCACTGCAAGAAAAACACATACAATAATCAACGGCATTAGAAGGAACAATATATACACGTGCGTAAGAGAAGAAAGGTTCTTCAATTTTCGAATGATTTTTTGATATTCAATGTAGATAAAGCAATATTTCAATAACACTTTAGCGAGGTTACCGAAAAATAAAATTCAATAATGCACAGCTAACGAAATTCACAAACTTTGTAGGCCCGCTTTTTTTCCCTTTTTGCTCTGAATTTTAAATTATAAGTTTTACATTATTATTTCCCCTTAAACAAATTTATTACGTCGAATAATTTAAACTGTCGAAAAATTTACGGAATACATTATCAACGCGCTCTAATAATACAGTTCACATGTAGATAATGCATTTCTAGGATTTTTCAAATTTTTCCGGACCCGCCTGAGATTATCTTGGAGAATTTTTGACGCTGCATTATCGGTCATGCAGATGTCTAAAATTGTCCATTAATTTTTTTTTTTTTGGCAGTCTTTACAAGTGTATAAAACGAATAAAATATTATTTTAATCAGTTGCCGTTTCCAAAAAGTCATTGCACACAGTCTTTCTAGATTGAACGAATAAGACTCTCTAACGACGTGGGAAAAAATGTATAACATTCTCGTGACAGTGTAAACTATTTTTCTACACAGTCGCCTAAACTATCAAGCCATTTTTATTGTACCGGTAGATAAGCTTTTCGATGCCGGCGTTATATCACGCGTCGTCCTGTTTGCACTGATAGCGGCTTCCAACTCATCGTGGCTACTGCAAAATGTCTTCCAGCCAGTGATTTTTTCATTCCGGGAAACAGGTGGAAGTTTGAAAAGTCGGAAGAGTGAAGAAGGTAACTGAACACTTCCCGTTTGAAACCGGTCAGTAAAGTACGAATGAAAGCAGCCTTATGTGGATGGGCGTTGTCATGCACGAGAATAACCGTTACTCAATTTTCCTGGTCATTTCGATTTGATTCACGCAGGCGCGTAAAAATGTGCTTTCCTGACGTGACCAGCCTTGCGGTAGTTATTCAGTCAACTAAATGCCCTTTCGGTCTCAAGAAACAGTAGCCATAATTTTACCTGGCACTTCTCAAAAATTTCGCAACATTTTCTCGTCTTTCCGCTCCAAACTCACTGGAGTCTGCAATAGGGCACCCGCCTTTTTATCTTCCGCCGCAATGCGGTCTCTAAAAAAAGCGTCTCCTCAATAGCAGTTGCAGACATGGTAAAACACGTGTTTAACGCGCGAATTATCAAACGTATCGCTTTGATAGTTTGATGGTCGAACCTTCGCCGACAACTTCCCACTGCGTTCACAGATCGGCATTACCAGGGACCAGAGAGAAAAAATGCGCGCAATGACTTTCGGAACGGCTCTCGTAATTATCAGAGTTCGTTAAATGTTTAGTAGACAACATTTAATATATATCTTTAGAGAAAACATTCGCAAGGAGCTTTTTTTTTTTTTTTTGTTTTGAATGCGGTTCTATTTACCGTGTGTAACTTCAAAGGCTATTACAGCGTATATAGAACAGGGATTAGTTTTAGATGGGAGAAAATTGTTCGTTCCAAGGTAGAATAACAATGTGTTTACAGCGAAGGGCGTTATCTTGAAAACGGCCTCCAATAAGACAATTTTTTCGAGCTGTGTCAAAGTTAGAGCAGTCCGTTACAATATAAGGAATGAAGCGCATGGGGACGGCTGTTTGCAGAATAATGGGAAATTGGTGAAAAAAAAGACGTTTATACAATTGTCAAAGCGGTACGTCTCATTTGTAAACGATTTATGATGCAATAATAATCCCTACGTGAAGTCCCTCTGGAGGATGACTTGGTGGCAAGTTCGATTTGACGTAGAAAGGTGGAATCAGAAGCCTATTTCTCACTCCATTCCCGCTCGCAATTAAATAGCAATCAGTGATATAGAAAGGGGATGATGGTCGACATTTTGTAGCATTGGGAAATTTATTGCTGAGAGAGCAGCCATATTCACTCGTTCATTTCTTGGAATTCCGACATGTTCCGGAATCCATATGAACGACTATATGTTTAATAGTTATGGCTAAGGAATTATTTATACTTTTAAACACAAGTTTCAAAGATATTGGAGAATCTGTTGTCAGTAATATCTTTGATACGTATTCAAGGTTGACAATGCTGCAAACAAAACATGATGCGCCGTATAACTCAGCGTCCAATACAAAAGAACAATCATGGAAACGGCATGACACAATATGTAGTATTTGAAGTAACATATGCACAAGCTGTGTGGATGGCGGGCAAACTGTCGCGTCGAATTCGAACTTATCTGTGTACATCACAGCGTGATCGGAATGTCTATTATTTATAAAACTTAGAGAGAGAGAGAGAGAGTGATTAAGAGAACCTGTGTGGCTTTCATTTGACGGATTTTCTGATCAGCCCATGGTGACAGAGATACAGATGGACAGGGTTGGGATATAGTAGTTATATTAGGTTGTTTTGTAATAGAATAGCGATACCTTACATATAGGATAATTTCGAAAGCTTAAGAGAAAATCCTTTCTCTCAATGCATAGTTCACAGAGGGTAGTAATAAATCATTCTGGTCGATTGAATTGTACAAGTTTCGTTTGATATAGTATTTTCTGTAGACATCCTATATTAAAGCATACATACTGGAGAGGTTGATGAGAACTGATTACACCGAGTATCATATGAAGGGGGCTGAATGATGAATGGGATTGAGGGATTTTAATGTAGACGGGGACTGACTGAGAAGTAGACCTAGTACCCGTAATTTATTTTGGATAGAATTAACGATTTGTACACGTTGAAAAGGAAGTTAGGATTTATATTATATTTTTCGGGTTAAATATTTTATCGTGGATAATGATTTCAGCACTTCATCTTATGATGGCGCCAGGATAGTTTGCAATCAAAGCGGAGACCCAAAAATTTGACACTGATAAGTGCTAATTTATAGCGCATCTTAAAGATCATTAATGTGATATGTACCTGTTAGTACAGCGCCCTTCGTTGTAAACAAAAAAAAAAACAAAAAAAAACGCAGCCTTTTTGATGATTACGATGACGACAATGACATCTACTCGTAATGTTCAAAGTGCTGCAGTGTAATTTTTCGAAATTTTATGCGAATGCACTTTTTACCTTTACCATCTTGAAATTAAATTACGTTCAAAACATCGATTTTATTAATATTCGACGAATTTTTAAAATTTCAACTAATTTCAATTGTCTGAATTTCATCAGTTTTCGCGGGTTTTTAAAGTTGATGACAACCTTAGTCGCCGCTACCGAAAGCAATTCGAATCTTTTTCTTTCTTAATCGATATTTTCTATTAAACAATTTCTTAAATGTACTTACCTCAAATTACAAAACGTCTCGGAAACTTTATGAAAAAGTGGATTCGCCTGTTCATATGCCAACGAACATCTGCAACTTACTATATTCGCGTTGCTTTTTTCCCCGCTTTTTTTAAAGTTTTTAAAATTAAAATTACACCGTACTGAAGACAGATAAATCGTATTGCTCTCGGTTAATTTTTCATTCTATTTAGCTACTCGGCGGAAGCCTTTCACCACAACGAGCGGTGAAACTAGCCGAAATTTTGCGAACTGCAGTGTGTTCACCATTTCAACGCTAATAATTAAAATATTAAAACACTACTGATGTGAAGATGTACCTCTCGCTCTTCTAATAGCCAAAAAAGAAAACACTCAACTATGCGTTTTCATCTTAATTCATGCAGTCTAGCAGCGCACGCTAATTATTAAGTTTGAGCGTTAACGTTGACTACTATTTGCTTGAGGTTAAGTATTTTTCAAATTTGAATTACTCTTACAGAAATAAACTTCGTCAGTTTTAATTAACGTTGCTTTGTACGGTTTATTGCCGTGAGTTTTTTATTATTTTTCAAGTCGTACAAATACGAATTTTATTTTCCGTTGTAATTGTTACATTAAAATTTCTCCGAAAAAACGAGACTGCCATTATATTTTGCGGCACGTAAAAGCGATGATACTTTGTTATAGAAACGGTTTCCAAATGTGTTTACCATAAACTATTACTATAAATAAATCGGGAACGCAACGAACATAAGTATAGTAAACTCTGGATAATTATCGATAATACAGAAAGCAAATAATCGACCATTTTTATTAATAAATTTAAATATCCCGAAAAAATAAACTGAAGTTTCGACTCTTGGCAAGTGTTTTCTAAGTAACAAATTTATCCTAAAAATATATACACTTACATATATGTATTTAAAAATGTGTGTGCGTGGCGCGTGTGTACGTTGAAAGGGGAGTCAATTTCAATTTAGTAATTTAACATTCAAAATTATAATTCATTACTCTTTCATTAATTTTTTTTTTTAAAAAAAAAAGAATAAATTTTTAAAAAAGTAACAAATAAACGGTATTCTAAAACCGTGATTAAATTATTTATCATCAATTTTATACAAAAACGAATACGGTTCTGGGTGTATACTTTACTTTCTATTAAGTATAATAATTTGGTTTAGTTCATCTTGATATTGCATGTCGCATTGATATTTACGACACGCGAACGAATTAATTTAAGAAAATAGTAAAAAAAATTCAGATTCATTAAATAATTTTGTAAATTTCTCTAAAAGACATTTTTTTGTTATTAGTTCACAATTAAAAACCGATAATGCCTTTCAATTCTTTAAAAACAAGATAGGAACGCGGTAAAATATGACTTATCTAAACAAGACGCTAATTAAGCTGCAACACATTTAATACTTGGAACAATAAATAAATAAATAAATAAATAAATAAATAAATAAAATTAGCGAGTAAAAATAATTGAAAACTATCTTACGATAGAATGCCTCCAAAATTTTATAAGATCGTGGATATCTGTAGATGGGCAATATAACAAAAAATCCCTCCATTCATTGTAACTGATCTCCAAACTTCCATCTTGATCCATTCTAATTGTATAAAAAAAATTACAATGATAAAATATATATATAAAAAAAAGCAGCTGTGTACATTTAGAACAATTTTTAAGGTTACTTAGTAGTACCCTAATTCATTTACCTCATTCTATATTAATCGCTCTGCTCTACTCGATCGATATCTTTCATTCTATCTTATTCATTTGCTTCCCTAAAAAGTCCACAGATATTTTACAACTTCTGTCACCACTATTTTTCTCTTCTTTCATTAACCGTTTTATCATTTTCGTCTGCTTTTTCATCTTTTTAATCTGTATTCCTTTAAAGTCCTAGCAATGCAGGTTAGACAACGTTGACTTGTTGGCAACTTTCTACTCACTAATCATTTCTTACCAAAAACTTGGCGCCCGACATTCGTATTTTCCTCTTCAATCCGCATTCATCCTATCTCTTTGTACAACTCTTTCCCTCAGCTCGCTTGTTTTTTTTTGTTTTTCTTTTTGAACCCTCTTCGTTTATCACTCTTTTTTTCACATCTTCTTCGCTATACGCTTAGCTTATTACTACAGCCTCTCCATTCACTGTAATGCTATCTTCGTGTCGCCTCATTGATCGCAAGATAACTCTTCTTGTAACGTGTTTACAACTTCTATTATTTCCAATGAATTCAAATATAGATCTTTAATAATTTTTTCCGACTCAACATGTCTTTCGATGTGATTGGAGTGATTTTTCTGTTCCTAAAGGATTGCACTGCAAAAATTATTAATGGGAAAATATTTTCGTATATCAAAACGGGTCAATAAAAAATACGCACATTCTTTTAATGTACAATTTCCAATAGCTTACGCTAGTGTAGCAGTTAACACTGCTCAATTGTAACATTTACTTAATATTCTTCGTTTTGCGATTTCATCTTTGTCAACAAAATGCCTTCTCGACATTATAAGATTTATCTTTGAAATTATTTTTAAGCAATAAACGGATACGTGTTTTTTTTTTTATTATTTCATGGAAAATTAAATATAAATTGTCTTTTCCGCATACTCGAATGAAACAACAAAACTGACTAGCGAAGCAATTTTATCGCAACATTTTAAACGAAGGTGAACCACCATCGTACAAAAATAAAAAATTGAAAAATGAAAAAAATAAAAATGAGCATAATTTATAATGCTAAATTACAAAAAAGAAAAGAAATAGAAATATAATCACCTAAGGATAGCTAAACGTAAGAAGAAACAAAATCAAAAGATTTTGTAAAGCAAAACTGGTTTTCATCATAATCATCTTTATGATATATCGCGAAACAAAGATATAACAGAATGACGATAATACGGGGGTTATTATAAAGGAAAACCTGATAATTTTAATAATGCTCGGATAACGTAAACACTCTTGGATGGCAGGAAGATATCGGCATTCATAATAAACGAGATCCAATAAATCGAATAAACCAATTACAATGCATTAATGTTTCGAAATGTTCCAATAGGTCTATACTTATCGCAGCGTAGTTGGTTAGGCAGTGATTTCAATTCAAAAAGAGTCTGACTCGAATTTTTAATTCACCCCCCCCCGTTACACCCCCTGGGCAAGGCGCAATGTGCACAGCAGTAATTATAAAAGAAAATATAAAACATTATGAATGTGAAAAATATCTAACAGAGGAAATACAGGCCACAATAGTCATAATTGAATAACTTAAAAACTCTTTAGCAGTAGCCGCAGTATACCGTCCTCTGAGGCATACAATTGAAGTCATAGAATTTAATGACTTCAATTGTAAAAATTGGGACTAAAGTTTAAAGCTAGCGGAGACTTCAATACTAAACATGTATTCTACCGTTCCAGATTAACTACCACAAGAGGATCCGGGTTGTTCGAACGATCGAAAAATGTAAGAAATTACTCAAAATTATTACTATTTAAATCTATTTTTTAAATTGTATAAAAAAGTTAGTCTGGCAATTTTTTGGTGATACCAATTGGATCTGGCAATTGAACAAACTTAAAAATAAAAATAAGTAAATTCTCTTAAATTATTCTTTCTGAAACTTTTTTTATTAAAATAATTTATAGGTAAAGTTTAAAAAAATTATTCAGTTCGGTAGCTACTCAAAAAATAACGATATAAGACACGTAAAATTACGAATTCGCGCGTAATATCTCGTTGAACAAAATAGGCGTTATAAACTTTCGAGACTGCATACCTACTTTTGTCTCCTCCGTCAAAAGTTAGCATATAAGTCCTTCAGCTGGAAAAAACAACAGTAAACATAACTCTACCGTACGCACGTAGCTATGTTGCAGAGTGGACTGGAATAGCGTGCTTGAGCTTGTCTCATTTCCATGACCGTATTTCTATGAACCTCTCCCCCGAAAATCATTTGATAAACCTGCGCGAAAGACAGTGGACATGCTATTGCAATTCGCAGGTGACATAAATACACCGATTTATGTACACAAGATGTTCTCCGTCACATGCATTCCTTTTTAAAAGTGACATCATTAATACCATTGAAGAATGTTCTGTTTCTGATGATACACCGACGGGTTGTCTTTAATAAGAATTTTGTAATTATATAAACTCCAAATCGATTTAAAAACAAGCTGAATCTGATAAAATTGCAGGCCTGTATATTTACTGATTCAATTTTTTATAAGATTTTGGAATGTCACTATAAACTCAAAAGTTAATGGCATGCATTTTTTTTTTTTTTTTTATACAAAATACAAATTTTTATACATAAACAGCAGTTATGCGATTTTGTTTCGTATTAAAACATTTCTACTGGAGTCTGTTAAATTATTTCACCGCCAGTAATAATGCCGAGTTGTTTTAATATATGAAAAAAAAAAATTTTTTTCTCTGGATACTGCCTAAAAGTTGTTAATTCAGTTTTTCGACTACATATATTGATTTAAAATATTAACTCATAGATTCCTGACCTTTTTTTCCGTCGTATGAAATAACTAGACAACGTACTGAAACTCATTTCTTTTTATAAAATATTCAGCACTTTCGTTAAAATATCTGCACATTGTACAAAATCAGATATTTCACGTATTACCGGTAACATATATAACCGAAGAACAAAAAATATGTTTATCATCAATCCTATGAATCGCTTTACTAATGAAAAAACCGTGTTTATTATGATTTCATAAAATATCATTGTTCAAAGTTAGTTCGGTGTAACTGACACTATTCAGTTTGTTGAATTCATTATTAGTAAACGCTGATTTTGATTTTGTTCTTAAAAATGGAAACGTACAATATCTGTTATACTCGGAAAATATCAAGAAAACGCTTTTTTCCTTAACAACGAATGATGTAATTTTGGTAAATAATCGAACTACAACGACACGACTAAAATGAATTTTGTATACATCTTAAAAATACGCCCGATTTAAAAATCAATAATAATAATTGTAATCCAATCTTATTTGAATTTTCCAAACTTATACTTCACGAATTAAAATTTTAAAATTATAATTTCCACTTAAAATATTTACACGTCGCACACTATGTTCCTTGTGAATATATATGTATGCACTGAAATTAAAACTAAAATAAATCTGGGATCTAATCAGTTTTGTTTTTTTATGTGCTTTAACAGAGAACGTAGTAAAAAATTTAAATACATAACACTACAAAAAAAAATAATAATCTATTTAAATAGTACATCGTCCTATAGCACTACTTCCTGTTCCCTCAAAATTATATGAAAAACTATTACTAAAAGGAATGAAGCCATTCTTAAACGACAAAAATTTGATACCAGAGCACCAGTTTGGATTTCGAACAGGACATGGTATTATAGAGCAAGTACATCGCATAGTCAACATAATAGAATTCCTTGATATTAAACAAGCGTTCGACAAAGTATGCCATGAGGAATTACTGCATAAAATACACTGCAACCTCCCATATCAACCCTTTGAATTATTAAAATCCTACTTAAGTGAAAAGTATTTTCCTGTTAAATACGGGGAAGCAGAACCGGAGCTCCACCAGATCCAAGCAGGTGTGCCGCAGGGCAGTATACTGGGACCAGTACTATACTTAATATACACTTCCGATATTCCTGTTCCAGATGAAACAAAAATAGACACTTTTACAGATGATACTGCAATTTTATGTACAGGTACCCCAGTAGAAACTATCAATAATAATCTTCAATCAGCTGTCAATAGTTTGTCAACATGGTTCAAACGATGGCGTATAGTGATCAATGAGGATAAATCTGCGCATATGACGTTTACAAATAAGAAGAACTGTAATATATCGGATATTTATATTAACAGTAAGGTTATAATACCTGATAAAGAAATAGTAAAATACCTCGGAATTCACTTAGATAAAAAATTAACTCGGAAGACACACATAGGAAAGAAAAGGAATGAAATGAACTTGAAATATAGAAACCTACTGTGGCTTTTGCGAAGAAAATCAGAACTGTCCCGGAAAGTACTACCAGACAAACAAATATTGAAACCAATCTGGACATACGGATGTCAACTCTGGGGATGTATTAAGCCGAGTAACATTGCGCAGACACAACGTTTCCAAAATAAAATCCTGAGAGAAATTACAGATGCTCCGTCGTGGTACATCACCAGTCATACATTACATACAGATTTGCACATAAGTACAATCAGTAAAGAAATCAAAAAAGTTGCAAAACAGTACGGTCGAAAGTTAGGACGCCACACAAATAGCCTGGTCGTTGCATTACTAGATAATTCCAATGAAATCAGACGCTTGAAAAAGCCAACGAACTTGCAGTAGAGTTCAAATATATTAAGCCGGATACCAGATGAAACTCATATCGCTGGATAGGAGTTTCCACAAATTATCATCACCCACACGCCAAGTGCTAAATAGCCCACAAGGCTAGTCGCACATTCACGGAAGAAGAAGAAAAAAAAATATTTCGAGGAGTCACGAATTAATTATTAAAAAAAAAAAAAAAATGAGTTGTACACTATTACTTAATAAAACAATTTGCACTATATATTATTAAAAGGGAAAGTTCAAAGCGTATAAAAGATGAACCTACGTACCACCAGATGTAGAAATATATTACCAAATAAAATTTCTCAAGAGTATTATTATATATTTGTCCTGTTTATTTCTTGCATTTTTTTTCATTAAATACTTAAAGCCTTAAAGCGCGAACTTAACAAATATCGTAGTTCGTTTCGTTTTTTGTTTTTTTTTTATATTTTAAATACATTGAAAAAGAAACTGAAATATTTTAGAGTGTAAATCGAAAAATAAGTTATTCTTACATTTAATATATTTAAAAGAAATAAGATTATAATATTTACAAGCTAAGAAACCATTTTTTGTTTTCCTTTAAATTGTACTTGCGGATTACATACAGCATTCCCAAAATATTTTATGAAAATGTTATTTTACATGTAAAACTAATAACACTGCAATTGTAGCCGAGTAGGTTATTTCTAGCAGTATCGTATACTTATTTTACCTCTAAACCAGGTGACAACTCATCGTATGATGCCATAGACTCTTTAGCGTTCTATACGACATATATCCGCCCCTGTCTCGTACCGTTAAAGACTAAACCCGACTCATGCGATACATTCAGCACTGATTCATATTCGTCACTGACTGGAACTTACGCACACATCCTTAACAGTACGCGTATGACCCCGGCTAAAGCACCACGCTCGCCATGTTTAACGCGCGTATTTTAATTTCACGGAGCGCGCGTTTATGATAACATTCTTTTCAGCAACCGTCGGTCAGACCGAATTTCAAAACTCGTAGGCAGAGGAACTTTTTTAAACTTAACCCATTATAAATTATTTATAAAAAAAAGTTTCAGAAAGAATAATTTAAGAGAATTTACTTATTTCTTTTTGAAAAAATTTTCCAGCTGCCAAATCAACTATTTTACAGAATCTATCACATTCTTAAATACGTAAAAAATTTCAGTCGAGAATCGTATTATTATTGTAGTGCGCCCCTCTAAAGCGTTGCACCGTTAAAATTCAATCAAACCAAATATTTACAATCTAGAGATTAGATATCTTCGGAAAATAGGTTCACTAAAGAAGAAAAAAAATGAATTAGACCATCATCATTAACAACCGTATAAAACAATTTTAAAAATTTACATACCGCTGCAGTAACTTTTTTGCTTCATTCCAATCAATTTCAATGCCCAACTCTTTAAATGCTTTAATTAGTTCTTCTTGATCAATTTTTCCTGGTAAACGGAATTAAAATTTATTCTGATATTAGAATGATTAGTACACTACCGCAGTAGTAGTAATGTAAGTAGTATTATTAGTATTGAGTGTAATTATATCAAAGCAATAATATCAATAGTAATATCAAAAGTAATATCAATAGTAATATCAAAAGTAATATCAATAGTAATATCAAAAGTAATATCAAAAGTAATATCAATAGTAATATCAAAAGTAATATCAATAGTAATATCAATAGTAATATCAATAGTAATATCAATAGCAATATAATAATAGTAACGATAGTATACACTGACTACCGATCTTTAAAAATAAAATACTGATTAAAGTAAATTCAAGCTAAAAAGTACATGTTAAAATGAAAAAGTCGAATTTTCGATCTTTTTTTTATTTTTTATTTATTATTCATTTAAAGATGCATGATAATAAGCACTGCTTTAAAGTCCCATTATAAGAATCTATCATAATTTTATCATACTGGAAAAATCTGACATTATTCAATGTAGGAAACTGGCATACAGTAATTTTTAACAAAGTTTACTTCCTCTCTCTCTACTTTTCTTAAAGCAAATCTAATGATAACCATTTGAGTCGTATAAAGGGGATTTTGCCAAAGTAACAATTTACGATTTGTACAGAATCATTTAAATTCAAGTCGAAACATCAAGAATAAAACTAACCAAATATATAAAAACAAATAATATTTCGAACAAAGATGTTTTCCTTTTATTAAATTTGATTATTTTTAAACTTATTTTAGTATTTTTTCCATATATTAATTTCGATAAAATCTTGAATTTTTATTTTTTTTTTATTTCACTTTTCGTATAATTACAATTATTTCAATCGTATTTTCCTAAAAACAAATATGTGCAAGTATGTTTATTACTATTAAAGGAAATTATGACGTTGGACAATTAAAGTATCTAAGTAATATAAATACCGTAGAATTACGTTTACATGGAACAGATAATACCAACAGACTTTACATCCGGACCAATATAAAAATTTGTTTAAACTTAATCGATCGCAAAATTCCAGTCAATGATGAATTATAAAGTAAAATGAAGTATGTTAATTGGCAATCAATACTTCATCGAAATAGAATAAAAAAAGGAAACTATGAGGAAATTATAAATATTTGGTATCTAACCTATAATAAATAAACGAATTATTAAACAGACACAATGCTTATTCAATGATTCCGATCAGACGCTTGCAGAAAATCAAACATATTTAATCAGTTTACAAGTTAGGCGATTCTGACATTTCATTGGCAGCAGTAGTTTTAAACGTATTTAAAAAGTATTTATTTAAATGTTTCGTGATGAAAACTTTCATTTTTTAAATTTACACTCATCTGTGATCGGAGCCTGAGGTCTACAAATACATATTTTTAGTTATAAAGTTATATTGATTTTTTGCTTTTTAATAAAGTAAGACAAAAAAAAAAGCGAAACGTATTTAAAATACTTACAAATAACGATAACTTTAAATAACGGCAAAATTGCAGTATTTGATAAGAATACAAAAAAAAAAACAATGATTATCATTATAAATTATTTTTACATACTGCGATTTGCGCAAAATGTGATGTGTGTTAAATTAAACAAAAAAAGAAAAAGACAGCACACATTTGATCATTGCGTATAATTTTATTTTGGTTTGCAACAGCGACTTCTAACAAAATAAATAAATATTATATACCCCACGAAACCTCCAAAATCGAAATCTCGCTATGAAAATGGCAATTGTCGTTTACAACCTTTAAGCCAATTAATAAAAAAAAAACAACTTAAATTAAAAGGATCCAGTCAAAATCAAACAAATTCAAATCAAAAATAAAGAAGTTCAGTGTAGTAATAAGGAACAATATAGAATAGTATGAATAAAAAAAAAATTAAAAAAGGGCTAAAAAAATTCGAGTATAAGTAGAAATTTAAAGACTGCAATACTCAGGCCTAATAATATTGAAGTCTCACAAACAGTTAGAAAATGATAAAATTAGCTTCACAATTCTATTTTAAATGACGATGGAGTAAACAATATTCCGAATTTAAAAGTAACAATCAATAGGAAAATGATGCTTAAATGAAAAATTAAAAATATCTTAAGAAAACTAAAAAAAAAAAAAGAAGAAAGAAAACGTCAAATTCGGAAAACGAAATTTCGAAGAAATGTGCAGACTTTGCAACACAGCTTTTTACTAATTTCCTTAACTTCATATACATGGAAATTATACTACTATTTCAAAAAAAATGAGAGCATCCGATCAGTTTACCTTTTTTCGCCAAGAAAACATTCCTTCAAATTTCAAAAGATAGAACCTTAAATTTAGCCGTACTGTAGTAAAACCACGGATGTATAATCCGTAGAATACAAAAAGAAAAAAAAAAAAGTTAAAAATGGCGAAACGCTAGAAAATGGAGGACCAAATATAATGGGAAAAAGGGTTAAAGAATACATTAAATACTCTGAAAAAATAAAGTTTACAGGATTCGACATGAATGGAAGCAATAAAACATTTAAACAATGTCGAAATAAATGTGAATTATTCCAGATATGAAATAGAATCTGGAAATCCGGAATGTGTCCAAATAAATATATAAACATGATAAATACCCCGCCGCCATTTAAAAAATTTCAACCGTACCAAAATAAAGTTATTTGCAATACTACAACACTGTTTTGTTATGAAAATCCAGCAAATTTTAATAGAAATAGACGTCTCGAGACATCTGGTATTTTTGATATGTAATAAATCAAAAATAAAAACACAGTTGAAGAAGGACCTTGAATCTAAGCAGCATGACTATATGACCCCCCGCTGTTGTTATTCGATAATTACTGCGACAGTATACCAAGTAACGTGTACTAAAAAAAATGGAATGGTAGTATATTTACGGACAGAAAAGGAACACGTAACTTATCAAAAATTCATCGGAAGATGTGAAAAATATATTATAAAAACTAGTTCGAAATAAAAATAAGACAAATGATAGTGGATCTAGAAAACAGACTACAGCAAAAAGGAGAAAGATACCAAAAGATATAAAACTGAAAAAAAGTATATACACTTGAATCATTTGTTGAATGTACTGGTGGCTCGGAAGACGTCTCTAGATGAAAAATTAATTGAACGAGAACGAGAATAGGGAAACTAAAGAAAATACGTAAAACCTGAAAGAATAATGAAAATAGTAGAAATAAGACCGGTACAGTCCCTGATATTTTCAGTATTTAAATACGCAGCAAAAAGCTAGCCAATCGTAAAAGTGCATAATGACGCACGCATGCTGTACCGCAAAACTAACAAGTTCACGTTCATTTTGCAAGAATTAATAAGACTGATTTTTTTCAGGTGCGTGTGTTAACACTGTGAACCTGAAACTGCGGGAGGTTAATCTACTATCTTTCCTCCATCAACAGACAATTTTGCCAATATCTCGTACGATCATCACAGTCCTCCAGTTGTATTATGCTGTCAAAGTGTCTGTTTACGTGTTGCTTGTGGCATAAGTATGGACCGGCGTAATTCAGAGTATCGCTGCGCAATAAAGTTCTGCGCAAAACTCGGCAAGTCTGCGAAGAAAACATTTTTGATAAAGTGGTTAAAGTTTTTTCGACGATGAAGCCTTGAGTTGTGCACTCAAGTGTACTCCGATGTGTGCTAAAGAAACGGTCGAGAAAATATATCGAAGATGAGTCGCAAACTGAAAGGACGATTGAAGTTGGAACTGGCGGAAACGTGCAGCGGATGCGCACTCTGGTGCTTCAAGATCGGCGACTAAACTGAGCATTGAGCGCGAAACAGTTGTGAAGATTTTAGTTGAAAATTTGTTCATGAAAAAACTTTGTACAAGGATAGTTCCGAAAAACCTTCGGGAGCAACAAAAACATAAGCGAATGTCCCTTGCGCAAGATTGTCTTGAACGGGTTGAAAATAAGCCAACTTTTCTAGATTGGCAACGAAACTTGCATTTTTTCCGTGATCCGGAAACAAAAAAGCCAACAGCGGCTGTCTCCTGGCTTAGTAAGACCAAAAGAAGGAAAAATGAGCAAGTTAAAAGTCAAAACAATGAAACGGCTAGTTATAGCCTATACATTAAGTTGAGCAAAGTAGGAATATACATTCAATTTTGAATCAAAGTTATCGTCACAATAATAATAAAAGCAATAATATTAATAAAAACACTTAATACAAAAATATACTGAATTTAAAATAAATTATAATTCACAAAATATGAAATATATACAAATTTTATAATGCAAAGTTGTGTATTTTTTTAAATAACTTAATACGACGCATCCAACACATTTGAACGCGAGCTTGTATGCAAACGAAGGTAAGCAATATTTTTAGCCGTGTAATTCTTTTATTTCGCATCCATGCAGTTTTAATGTTAAACATTTTATTGAAATCAGTTCAAACTGAATTCGAAATTGCATAAAACATTAGTGAAAACAGGCAATATTTGAAATTAAAAATAACCTCAACACTCTGCTAAATATAACATCGACTTTATTACTTAATGATAAAATTGCAACTTTTAAACTTTTTCAAATTTTGATTGCATTCCGTTAATGCAGGACGCCCAGGACTCACGTGAGTGCGTTTCAAATGCAGAATTTTCACATCAAACACTAATACATTAAACTTGGATTATCTGCGATCACCATCATGCGTATAGAATAGAGCATACACAAGATTATTACACCTTACTTGTTCGTAAATAAATATGAGTGCTCACTGCATAAAAATTACTTTTTTGTTCATCTACATATACATAAGTTATTTCACACGGTAAGGCTCACAAGTTAGTTTTAAATAATCGACTGTAAAATAAATGTGTGATTATCTGCTGCAATAAAAACCGGCAATCATTTGTACGCTACATGTATGTTAAATTAACTAAATTTTTCATAAACTCACTAAAATGTATGGCCAGCGGAACTGTGAAAAATTATAACGTTTTTAAAGTCGGATATCACAAATTAATCGTCTATAACACGATGAAAATTAAATAGGTGATTGTGTTTATGAAGAAAACAAATATTAGGCAAAAAGAGAAAAAAACATACAAAATATAGAAACTGCAGAAAACGATTAAAGCCTTATAAGTTTGATTTAATCTTATCAAGTATTTCGGATCACTCGCCAAATCCTTTAAGTAAACAAAAAAAAGTATTTAAAATTCGGTTTATCATAGCAATCCAGCGACTGCATCGCTTATGGTAAGTTATATTCGGTATCTATTGTACTCATGTATCCATGGTATTTTATTCAATTTTCAGGTTTTCACAATTTACTCACAACAAATGGAATAAATAAACAACTGGAGACGACTGTGTCTCTCTCGATAAAATTTTACACTACTGTATAATGTATATATCAATTAGAAGGGAAAAAAGTAGCAACACGTAGAAATTCGTTATAACTGCAAAAATAAAATATCACATACCGTCTCTATTTCTGTCAATGTGAGAGAATCTTAATCGTAAATTCTTTTCGTGCTCTTTAACATAATGAATAAATTCTGCTAACGAAATGAAGCCACTTTTGCTGGCATCAGACCGTTCTAAAAATTTCTGCAACATATCAAAATATAAATCATATACTTGTAAAGAAAAATAACTAATGCATATAAAAATCATAGTTAAGTTTAATAATTTCGATTAAATAATTATTTAATTTCCTCACCTTTGCATAACCATCGCCTACTCCAAATTCTTTTAAAGCTGCCGATAAATCGTGTATATCAATCTTTCCATTTTTATCTATATCTAAAGTATTAAACAATTTTTCTAATCTTTCTTCATCTTCTTGAGGTAATTCATGAAGATAATGCGGAGGATGAACTAAAAGCGGATCTCCATTTTGCGAGTTATAATTAGAAACTAGAACCATATCAGTTTTTTTAATGTTAAAAACGAACTGTTTGTATTTTATAAACGCAGAAATAAAAATTAACTTTTACGGACTCTTAAGATAAATTACGGAAAACAAGATAAAAAAATTCAAGTTGTTCCCGAAAACGGAAAATGTAAATGATTATGTGGTGTATATAAACAGTACTTTCTCTTTTTAAAACGCGAGCAATACACGCAGACTTAATGAAAATATTTGGCGTTCTAGAAAAAAAAAAAAAAAAAAAAACGGAGAATAACAATTAGACAAAATCTTAAGTATATTTATATTTCGAATCAGATATCTTTAAAAATAATTCAAGTTATTTTTATGAAAAGCCCAAAAATTCAAATTCAAAAATTTTTTGATTTTCCAAATTGACAGTATTGCTTATACTAATACCGTAAAAGAATTTTAACGTAATATATCATATCTTTAAAACAGACGTAATATTAATTATTTAAATTTTACATTATTACAAATAAAAATGTAATACTTTTGCGTAAAGTGACACCATCTGTAATAAATGAATTATTAGAGCAGTAGATGTGTCATAATTCATACCACAATATACTAAACACGGCATGACAATGAAGATACATACATTGCTGTCACGTTATGTGCGCTCATGAATTCTTCCGAAAACCAAACACATACGTGAGGTCATAATGATCACACTGCTGTCACACTTTATCGATATTTCGATATCACTAAACTGTGTTATTATCAGTGGTTTATCTATATTTTACTATCAGCGGTTTTTTATCAACTGTCCGATTAATTCTGAGCCCACGGCGTAGTATGTTTCATGAAGCTTGTTTCATATTAATACAAAATACTTTTGTATCAACTGATTAATTTACACAAAATATAAATGTGACCGTATAAAATTTTAAAGTTTGATAAATTAAGCGTCTACTGTTGTAATATAGAGTTATTTAGAATTTGAAGGAACCAAGTTTTGGGAAAATTTTAGATCCAGTTGCGTGCGGGGGGAGATCCCACAGCTTCTCTGAAAAATATATATTACACCAGTATATATTACAGCTTTTTTAATAAGAAACTAAATAAATGCAAAGAGAGATCGAATTAATAAAATTTAATTTTTTAACCATATTAAACATTATATCGTCATCACAAAAATAAAACAAAATGACCACCAAACCAAGAAAACAAAACCAGAAATTTCAGATAGTTGAAAAAAATAAAAATTCAATAAGAGAAAATCATTTAAAGTAAAAAAAAAAAAAAAAAAAACGTTTTCAGCATATTACACACTTCATAATTAAAGACTTTTTATTTATATGAAATATTATCAGTGGTGAAAAAAAAAACTACTTTCTTTTTTTTATTAATCTGTATAGGTCTCTCTACGTATAGTGGTGATTTATGCTTCCCCCCCCCCCCCCCCGTTTCAATACGTTTGCGCGCCACTGTTCAGATTTAATTATCACAATTTTATGTAACAAAATATGTAACGAAAAAATTTCTTAATTCTATATAATGAAAGTTAAATGATAGGGTAGGATTACGTTGTAAATTTTGATCATTTTATACAAAGTATAGAAGAGAAAGAGACAGAAATGAAAGAAAGAGGGATCAATGGGCATAACCCCTTGCAAGGCCAAAATGACCGAGTTTATATATATATACATGTGTGTGTGTATTATCAAGAAATATATTTATTTATAAATAGTACACTAAAGCAGTTTAGTAGGTTATTGTATATGCAATCAGGGCCGTATCTAAGGGGGGTTTTCGGGTTTACCCCCTTCCAATATTTACGACATCATAACTGCTTGAAATAAATAGACCGAAATTCAGAATAAATTTATTTCTTTTCAATTTTTGACAAAAGAAAAGAAAATTGAAATTTTTATGAATTCTATGAAAACGAAAATTTTTATAGCTTTTTATTTAACTCACTTTGTCAGTCCGTCTGTCTGTGGGGAATCTTGTGGACGTTTTTTCACCTACTTCCCAATGAATTAAAAAAGTGTCCTTTTGCAGAAATGCTTGTTATAGATGACAATACAATATTATATAACATCTGGGTTTCCAACTTTAAAATTAAACTCTCGAGGTGCTGAAAGCACGAACTTTTGGGAAATTTTTTTTTCCCGGGTATATGACATACTGTTGGAAAGAGCGCTATTTGTCGGGAGTAAACTCGTATTTCATTTTCTTAACGAAACATTGGAAGTTTATTAAAAGTTTAAAGAAGCACAAAAAACGACGTGTAGCCACCGTTTGTGGCTCAGCTTTATAGCTAAAAATTTTGAACAAGGTTAAAAATATGGGCATTCTTGTTTATTTCTTTACTTTGGAACATTTCGGTTTCCAACTTTAAAACTGAACCTTCAAGGCGCCAAAAGCTCGAAAGTTTTAAAAAAATATATATTTTTTTTCGGTTATGTGATATATCAATGAGAAGATCATTATTAGTCGAACATTGTGTTTCATGTGCTGAGGATTCTGTATGTATTGTATGAAAAACAAAAGACAATATAATTGAAAGAATGCGATCCATTATTTAATAAAAATTTCTGTAAATGTCCTATAATCAAGATATTGATAAAATAAAGCAAAATAAAATACAAATTTATTGTATTTTATCGAAATACATAGTAAAAAGTCCAGACTAAAAAATAAAAAAATAAAAAAAAACCTTTTTAAAAATAGCCTTTTATTTATGCACTAAAAAGTACAAAATAACTTTATTAGTGTGCGACTACCAGATACGCATCTTAACATTAAAATCTGAAACTACAAAATATTTTGAAAAATAAAAGCGGAGGCCTTAGATTAATAATTAAATCAAATGAGGTGGTTACTTCAGAATACCTTGAAAAAGTTCACAAAACTGTTTTACAAGACGTCGAAGTAAATGTACGCAAAATTGGCGACACTGTAAAGATTTCATCGGGTACTATACATCATATACTGCACGATTGTTTGGGCATGCGAAAACTCTGTTCGAAATGGGTACCGCGTTTGTTGACGGTCGACTAAAAGCAACAACGTATTGATGATTCCGGACACTACTGAGAGCTGTTTAACCGAAATAAAAAGGACTTTTTTGTACGATGGATGAAACGCGGATCTGTCACTACACTCCAGAGTAAAAACGGCACTTCTCTGAGTGAACGGCGAAGGATGAAAATTCTCTCAAGAGGTCAAAAACGCAACAGTTGGCGTCCATTTTTTGGGATGCACGTGGTATTGTACTCATCGACTATCTCGAAAAAGAAACAACATCAATAGTGAATATTGTACGTCCTTACTAGTACGCCTAAAGGAAAAAGTCGCGAGTAAACGGTTCCAAATGCAAAGGAAAAAAGTTTTGTTTCACCAAGACAACACACCATGCCACGAGTCGAGGCAAATGATACCAAAACTGAACGAGTTACTCTTCGAATTGCTTCCGCATCTACCATATTCTCCAGATTTGGCTCTTTTATTTATTCACAAACCTGAAAAAATCACTTGCCCAGAAATAAATTTGGCTCCAACGAAGAAGTGTTTGTGGAAACTGAAGCTTATTTTGAAGGGTTAGACAAATCGTTCTATAAAAAGGACATAGATATGCTGGAATGGCGCTGGGGCGAGTGTAGGAGAGTATGTTGATGAATAATGTCAAATTTGGTAAAAAAAAATGAGTTTTTCTATGCGAGTCCTGGGATTTATTGAACACTCTGTTATATATATATATACATAGATACATATTTGTATATAATACTTCGTTATAATGTACAGCTTTAATAGGCCTAAAACTGTTGCAAACTCACTGCACTGTTAGTACTTATTAAATTTTTACAAACTACGTATATACCTCAGCTAATGCACTTTTTTTGATGATGTAAAATAAAAAAAAATGATAAACTGGTTTGCACCTATAGCTTCTTTTTTACAGTGGCATCCACAGTTCAAAATTAAACAGTTATACAATGAAAAACATAAAATTTTGTAAGTTTTGTTCTTAAACAGCCTTGCATAGTGACTATGCATATATAAAATAAAAATTATATCATTATTATAGTGTGTTTTGTGTTTTGATTAAGTTAGTTTTAGCTGATGATGGGTTATACCCGAAAACGTTACTAAATAAGGTATTTAATTATTTTTTACCCTTATATTTGTTTGTTATTATAGTTTTAACAAACAGGCATTATTCGTGTTTTTTTTGGATATTTGTGGTCAACATTTTGTAGCTGTAGGACTATTGATCTTTAAAATTTGTCAACATAAAAATTGTTTAATTTGGTATATTTAAAATATTTATGAGTAATTTTTTAAATTGCTTATTAAAATATTATTAAACATGTATTAATATTTTTACATTTTATTAAATAAATGTAATTCTTCTAATAAAAATAAATAGATTTATTATAAAAAGTTTCTGCTTTTTTGATTTTATTATTTAACTTAGATAATTATTACAAATAAATTTATTTTTTAGTTTTAATATTCAATAGTTTACACAGTAGTAAAGAGAATATTAGGTATCAACTGATGTTTGATTTCTTGTTTTAAGTAAGAAGGAAACACAACAACTGGGTTAAAAGTGATCAAGATAAGAGAAAAATATTTGTCCAACACATATTAGTAATGGTCAAATAGGATAATAATATAATAGCAAAGTATGAAGAAAAAAAAATATATCCATCTGTAAGTACCATTTCAAATATCTCCATGTCTCCGAATCTCCGATGGAAGTAAATGTGTATACACAAAAAAACCTTCATTTGAAACGATCACCTGGATTTGACTTAATCACATAACTTAATTAAAATGTATTTTTAATTATGTTCTCCATACTGGTCTTTTCCCAATACAATGTAAGTTTTCAATGCTATTAATAATGCAGAAGCCAGGAAAACCATTCGAAAAGTGTCATATAGGCAATAAGTTTATTGCTAATTCTGAATAAATGTAAAATTATTCATATTGCAAAGCACTCTGTAATTACGGCTCAGTTCTACACTGCCTAATATACACCTAACGCTTATATCAAACAGAAAAAGGAAATAAACATTAGCTTACTCATATTGGATGGCTTAGTTGATTCGATTAAGGATCCTGTTTATAAGTATTGTTGGTCGAGAAATACTTAAAAGAACTTTCAAAGCCGACAGGCAGTTTTGGTTTCTCCTCACACTGAGATCATCAATTTCGATTCGTTAGTCAAAAAAATCGGTTTTGATAATTTCATAAATACAAATATAACAAACAAATTTAAATTTATAAGCGACATATACGATGTTTAGTATATATCATTTATACATTTAAATTTGCTAGATTTGTATTTGTTCTAATTTACTATATTTCATTTTAGCCTGTATGCCGTCTTCTTAGTTTAACTCTACACTGGATGTCTCTTGATATTGAGCTATCTTCTCATTATTAATCAATTGAGCACATGCAATGTCACTCTTAGCTTTGTAAAGATTTTCTATTATGTTCTTATTAGTTAGCATGATTAATTTAAGGCGATATCTACCTCTTTTACATGTATTAATTTAGCTTCAGCTTAGCAGCTTTATTTGACTATAGGAAAACATATGCTAATGCCAAATTTCATTAACTTGACCTTTTTTCTCCCATTTCAGTACTTTTTTTTTATTATGCCAATCCGCGAGTTAAATTTTTTTCCGTACTTCACAATATCCCTTACATTAAGGATTCTGTCTCATGTTTAGGAAATTATTACCCTAAAGTCCTATAACATCCAATTTTTAACTTTGATTTCAAGATAAAAAGCATAGGACTTGTGTATTTTATTTAAATTGGATATGAAGTTGTTCTGATAATATTTGTCGAGCTTTCTTGCCACTGCGGTTAATTTTTCTTTCGCCTGTTTTATGCTGTTACAGATTATGGAAAATATTTAACTTCTTATTGATTGGTCATTTACATTTACACGAAACTGTGTAGAAGCCATCATATTAATCTGTGGCGGTTTTAACTTCTCTATCGACTATTTTTATCTTGAAAGGACACATAGAAATGGAGCACATTTCAGTCATTATCATAAACGTATTGCCATCCGTTTTACTAGAAATTTTTCGAAAGCTACAGTCAAATCCGAAAATGATACAATCTTCTTACTTTCATACCTGTTTTTTTTTTTTGTGTGTGTAAAATCAGAACAAAGGGTTATAGTATTTTTTTGTCTAATAAGTAAAACGAAGGCAAGAATCAATCTAGTATTAATATAGTTATGAGAGCGGAAAACAATAAACATGTTAAACGATAAAGAAACACAAGAGACAAAATGGAAGCATCTGTAGCGAAGAATTTCGAAAAAATCTGCCAAGCAGAAGAATAAAATGAAATAATATTGTTTATTTTATTTTCAGTATGTTCTTTTTCTTTTATTTATTCACTACATCAACCGAAATATCATAAAAGATAAATTCACAATTTGTTTCATAAATAATTATTTACTATTTTAACATTGTTCGGATTTTTCATATAAGCGTGTATATTGTATTATAAATTTTATAAAAACGTTAATAGCAAAGAAATAATTACGCCAAATTATATTAGAAAAAATATACATTTCATGAAAACATTCCTATAGTATTTTTTTGCAACTTCACAGCACGTTTGTTTTTAGTAATAAAAAAAATTTCAGATCAATTGTTCTGTCATTAACTATTTTGTACAAAACGTAAAAAGACAAATCCAATAAGAAACCAAACAGAGAAACTAGTTGGAGTTTTACAGATGTACATTACGTAAGAATTATATTTTCTCTTAAAAATCTGCGAGAACGCAAACAATTAATTACCAAATAAATAAGAATTAAATTTCGCAACAAATGAAGTTTTTCTGATTGTCATGAAACATTTTTAAATTCAATGTTTAAAAACATTTTGATCAGATATATACACGTGAGTCTGCATGTATGTGTGTATGGTATAAACTATTTATATACACATATATATGTATATATATATTGTTTCTCAAATAAATTCTAGAATATTTTTAGTTTAAATATATATAGACTTTATTCCAAAAATATTTCTATACAAATTTTAATGCAATATGCATCACGTTCTTATAAATTAATAATATATTTAATATAGATTAATACAATCCAAATAGAAATCATAATAATGATTTAATATTAAACAATAAACGACAAAGTAAGTCATTATTAAAACGATAGTCTGTTTTATTGTCAGCATAAATAACAAAAATAAAAAATGTGGTAACGATAATTGTTAAAAATTAGTAATTAGCAAAGCGTGCAATAGCTAATCAAGCAAGAACGATAGTAGCAAACTGTTTTAACATAATTTTTACCGCCACTTACATTGAATCTTTAATTCTATTTTTTCTTTAAAAGATATTATTGTGAAAATGTTAAAAAATGCATTAAGGTGATATAAACTTTACTTTTATAATATAACTAAATACAAAAAAGAAAAAAAAAAAAATACATAAAAATAAATAGTGAAATTTATATTTAGTGCATTATTAAAGAAAAAAGAAATGAAATGAAGTGTTAAAACTTATCTTCTTTTATAAATTTTACATTTTGATTCCGAATTACATTATTATTAAAATTGTGAAAATGAAACCTGACACACCGTTTAGTCATGACGTTAAACAATTGTAATTCAAAATTAAATTTTAATTAAATGACCGACGTTCATTTTTCTTTGAAGTTAACGTGACGGTACTTATTTTTCACGTCGCGTAGATCTATATATATATATATATATATATATATAGGTATACTTTTTTTTTTTTTTAAAGATGACTTAATTCATTAAACAGAATCAATTAACTCATAAAAATACATACGTTTCTAGTAATTATCTTTTGCGATAACAGATACACGCGTTGCAGGAATATTAAAAGTGATTGTAATAGTAGAATAATGTAAATCGATAAAATTGCTTCAGAAATTTGATATTACCTTAAACAAATAAATAAACCTTGTAATTGGCTGAATTTTTTAAAGTAAGATTTTGCATTATCCGCGTCTCTTGTACAACCTAACATGATTGACAGAAAATTCATACAATCATACTACGATGTTTGCAAACGTTACTCGCGGTATGCTGAAATTTGATAAAAATTTTTACATTTTCTTCGAGCAAACCCAAATTTATCTCGCTTTAATTTTACTAAGAAAAAATGTTCGATCAGCGACAAATCGAATTTTACACGTACTTTAGCAAATCTCATTTATGAATTACTCTATTAAACCACAATATACGCACTCTCCTTTATCTTCTTTTCCGAAATGTCTGATATAATTCTAGGGGATACAGAATAATAAAATTAATCTCCGCTAAGTGAGTATTAAAGAATTACATTTTGTGTGTGACAACATTTTTAAATAATTCTAGGCACCTGGTACTTCATTTTATTTTCAATAGCTCTTAGACAATAATCATTTGTATATATGTCGGTGAATACATCCTGTTTGTTAGAACTGTATAATAAACCAAACTTTAATAACAAACAATATAGAACAATAAATTAGATAAATACCTATTTAGAAACGTTTTCGGGCATAACCCATCATCAGCTAAAACTAACTTAAAGGAAACTTAAAACATACTGAAGTGAATATAGGGAATACATGTGTATATATAGTAGATGTAAAGAGGAATAAACATAGCAGGTATAAAAATCAATAGGTTGAAAATGCTAATAATTAATATAAAATATAAAATAAAACAAGAAGACAAAAAGTTAAATTTTTATATTAAACAGTGGATTATTATTATTAGGTGTTTGGTCATTTAAAATATTATTTTTATATTTATTTATATAATAATTTTCTGCAATGTTCATATTATTACCTTTGTGATAAGTGGCCAGGATGGTTACAGTATTTTCTATTGAATTTGGTTTATGTTTATTTTTAATTAGATGTTCTGCATAGGTTGATTTTTCTATTTCATTATTATTAAATGCTTTTATATGTTCTTTATATCTGCAATTAATTTTTCGCCCTATAAAAATTTAACTTTTTGTCTTCTTGTTTTATTTTATATTTTATATTAATTATTAGCATTTTCAACCTATTGATTTTTATACCTGCTATGTTTATTCCTCTTTACATCTACTATATGTACACATGTATTCCCTATATTCACTTCAGTATGTTTTAAGTTTCCTTTAAGTTAGTTTTAGCTGATGACAGGTTATGCCCGAAAACGTTTCTAAATAGGTATTTATCTAATTTATTGTTCTATATTGTTTGTTATTAAAGTTTGGTTTATTATATATTTGTATATATATTATAAGTACTCTTAAATGCCCGTTATGACACTAATTTGATACCTTTAACAATCAGTTTCAATTAAATAAATCCGCTATAAAAGTGTCCGCTACGCACCGAAAAGATTGATTATATTTTGAAGTATACACAAAAAAAAAACACAATATCAAAAATTGTAAGACGTCGGGAGGACTTTACAGCACTTCAAATTCTGCATTTTTAAGCAAGCTTTAACAGATCCTAAGTATTGTTTCGTCTCATCACAACTGAAACCTCACTCGTCCATTCGATTATTCATCTCAATGGCAAAATTTTAGTCTGCCTTTTTTCTTATCCTCAACAAACCGTGTTTCTAAATCATACACAATGACGCACAATTAAGACAATAATGATTCTTAAAAAACATTTTTTTTCAAAGTTAGAGTTGCAACCTAAGATGCTTTTTTAAAATTCATGTCCCTCTAGTCTTTTTGTTTTCTTGCGTTATTTTAATGTTTCACCGTTTATACAATTATTTAAAAATTTAAGCGAATTAAATAAATGCATTTTACTCTGAAAATTACGATTTTCGTATTTGATGTTATTTACCTTTCTGAAATTCAGCACAAAGTAAATGTGTCCAATGTTATTAGAATAAAAAAAATACGTTACACAAGTTTAACGCGTTCTTTAAAAGTTAAAATGTGTACTTCGCTAACCGCTAAAAACATTTAGACGAAATAAACGGTTGCTAAAATTTCAAAACCGAAAATTCAACGATAAAATTAAATTATATTAAAGTTATTGCGAGAAGGAAAAAACTATTCTCGAGTTCATAACAAAACAGTGAGCTAAAAATAGTTTTTATATGTTTTAAATTAAATCCGTACATTAGATATAATTAAGCGTAAGCCAGAAAAGAAATATTATAGTAAACCGAATCACAGTTTTTTCGTCATATAATAATTAGCAGATGAAGTGATTAACGCTTTCCTTGTGAGAACTAATCTATTCATGGAAAAGCTGAATTTCCGAATCCGTTTAAAAAAACAAATTCCAAATATTGTTAAAACTAATTAAACTACATTAATATACACGTACGGAACACATATGTTTAAAATAACTGCAAAAAAAAAAAAAAAAAAGGTATGATTTTAACTTATATACATTGTATACATTTAACTGCCAAAAATACAACGATTAATAATAAAATATAGCCACACAAGGAAGAAAAGAGATGATTTAAAAAATTAGTTATAGTTTTAATTAAACACATATAAGATTCATGTATAACAGAAAATATAATTTTTTAAAAATTAACAATTTTAGGATATAACAACTAAGGGAAAAAAATCAACATATCGACCGAGAAAAATAGTACTACTACTTCTCAACAATGATATAAAAGTACACACTCACACACACGCATTCACGCTTGAATCTACTAAAACCAATAAGTAACCTTAATTTACCTAATAATTAATGAAACATGTTCAATGCACGCACAGAAATGGTGGTCGTTAAAAATGAAATTCGAACACATGTAAGTTGCTGTTGTAAAATACCTAACTATCGGAAAAACAAAAAAGTAAACAAACTCGTTTTTTCTTTGTACGCAGTCACCTATCCCGGACGAAATTGATATTGGCGGGAAGGAGTTTTAATTTTCTACGCAAATTAAACACTCTTCTATATCGCTTTTTTTGTCTTTCTTTTTTTCGTTTTTTAGTGTTTTAATCAGTTTTGGTATAATTAAAGGCCGCCGAAAAAAAACTCAAAGGAAAATAATTATTCTCGATAAGAAAAATTTTGAGCTCAACATGTCAGCCGCGAAAAGAATCTTTAAAACATTTTAAAGATGTACGGTTCATTCCGATGAAGTTCTATGGTATTGTGTTTGCTTGATTTCATATTGTTCTATAAACTGTTAATGCCCACTGTTACGCTATTTCCACGGGCACTAAACCGCAGCGGAATCATTCGCTCCACCGTGATCAACATAAACCGCCCTCAAATATGACAACTGCGAAGTCGGCCGCTTCTAATCCACCACCGTCATCAGCTTCAACTATCGGCAGAATTCGCCGCTACCAGTTCTAAGTACACTAAGCTAGTACTTGCCAGTCTATTCCATTATCCTCTTTTACAATTAAATAATCAAACCGCCCTAACACACAACAAACGCATTCATCGAAGCACATTAATCAATGTGCTCTTTAAATTAGTTCGTTGTGTGACGTCTTTCGCAGTTAAGATTAAATCTTGTCGTAGATATATCCAGCTGTGTCCGAACGCCGATATACATATTTCCGAGGATATAACTGTGTCTGGAGTTACCCATGCCTACTACACACTCATGTAAACCGTAACACTAAAAATACTAATATTATTAACATTACCATTCCGTCGTAACAAGTTATATTTACGAATAATTCCGCGTTTAGCCTCGTTAATGATTCTAATTTAAATACCATCAATAATCTTGATAATTCGAAAACTGTTTTCCTTTTGGTAACATAATTAAATCATCTATGCCTAGAATTTCTCCGTTACATCTTTTTCGCTAGCTAACGACGAAAATGGAATCCCGTTCACACCTCCAAATTCGATTCGCGACTACTTTGTAACGATAAAAAAAAAAAAAGAACACCAGTAGCATATACAAAACGCTGGCTCTCGTAAGCGGTAATTTTTCTAAAAAGGGAGGAAGTTGTTAGTTTATTTTTTGAAAATTGTGATATACAATCTCATTCAATGATTAAAGAGTCCAGGACCGCAGAATAAAAAATTCAGCAAACAATATTAATAGTTTCAGATGTATTAGCGCTACGATATCTAATGAGACACGTTATAAAATTATATAAGTACTCATTCAGACCATTCGTTATTCTTCACGTTTGCCTACAAGACGAGAAGTTCAGGCACGTCATAAAGCAGGTAAGAAAAAATGATTAAGAAAAAATATATACAATTTCGTTACATTAGCCCCCGCTAAAAACGAGTTGGTGAATTTCCATGAATTTCCGACTACAAGTTGCGCGACTGCCAAAAGTTGAACAATTTTAGCTACTATACCAGAAAATATTGTCTCAACAAGCTGCATAAGTTTGTTCGTAATTTTTTCGTCTAGTTTAAAAATGAAAAGATTAACGAGTACTTCTAAAAAAATTTTTCATTTTAATAAAAAGCATATTTGTTCTTTGGTTTTATTAATTTCTATGTTCTTATTAATAAATCGCTTGAAAATTCTGTATATTTGTTTTTCAGCTGGTGTTATTTTTATGATTTTACAAATACTAATTGGTCATCTGAATATTTTAACATTAAATTTTATTATCCTAAAAACTAAAAAAATTTTAATTTCCGGCGAAGGCAAAATCGCTATTTTTTATATAATATTACTACTGGTAATGTATTCAAGCAGTGCTTCCAATCGTACGGTATGCGAACGTGTAATACACACGTGTTATTTCGTCGGAATTATGTGTAAGAATTTCCCAGCGGTGAAGTAACGTTTTAAAAGACAACACATAGGTAATTTTACTAAAAATAAAATTATTTCCAAGTTTAGAGTACTTGTATTTTAATAAAAAATGACTAAACGTGTTCGAGGATGTATGTGGAGGGGATTATAAAGAAGAAAAATCGTTACACAAGGAAAAAGTTTCTTTTTAAAAATTAAAAAATCCCTCACACCCGTACGCACTAAATCAATATAATAAATTTACTTTTACTGCGAAACCAAATTTAACGTATAACCCGGTGAATTTATTTTCACAAAACGCGCATGATTACATTCAATAACGAGTTACTTTGATAAATTTTAAAACGCGAGGCAAAATAGGTTGATGAATAAAATATAAAATAAACTTTAAGGTGTTCACGAACATGTAAAAAAATAAATTAAAAAAATCAAAGTACAAGTTCTTACAAAAAAAGAATAAGCAAGATTATGTCACCAATACTGGTATAGTGGTTTAATAGGAAACTATGCTTTAAATTTCTACGTCAGAAAAAAAAAACGATTACTTCGAATATTACTTTCTTTCGCATCCGTTCTTTATTTTTTTTCTTCATAAAATAGTTCCAATTTCTTCATATCCTTAATAATTTCCAATGGTGAATATATATTGCTCTACAAGTGAAAATGGAAGAACCAAAAAAAAAAAAAATTTAACTAATAAAAAAGGAAATAATTAATAACTAAATAATAATAATAACAATAATAAGGACTCAAACAGCTTAATCAATAGTTTAAAAAGATTGCAAATACCACAGTATACTAAATCAAACGCGAAGAAAATAGTCATATTAAATACACGGCAACGGCCTAAAAACTTTTTCAATAATTGCAGTTAATTTCGCTCGCCATCTTGATGCTCGGATTTCACATTAGTGACGGAAGGAAATATTCTAAGAGATTTTTGCGTACTCAAAAAATGCGAGAGTCAAAATAAAACAGCAAACTCGGAGTAGCGCGAAAAAAGGGAAAAACTGAAAGTTTTTCTTTTCTAACTGGGCACAAGATATCAAAACGAAAACCGAAAACCGAAATCTGAAGTAAACAACTGAAATTGATAAATTATTAACGCGCTGTTATGTGGAAGTTACGCATACGATGACTTCAGTGAAATCGGTTACCAGCGGCAAAAGATATTCGTAAAACTTAGTAAATAGGCTCCATTCCAGTTCAAAAATATTTAAGGAACAACGAGTATTAGCTAATCAAATCAAAGAGTGATTAAAAATGATTGCGATATGACTCTAGGTCTGAATATCTAACGGGAAAAGTGAGACTAATCTAGTTTTACATCGAAACACAAAAGTAACCAGTGTAAAGTTGAAAGAAAACATAACAAGCCTTATACAGTGGAAGAAATATACAAAAGTCTTAACTTCGATCCACAGAAATTACAAAATAAATAATTAAATTAGCCACTAATAATCACGAGGAGGGCAATGATAAACTACCCCACATACTACCTTGATCAAAAAATTTCACTACCAGTCACCCGATTTAATTTTTTTTTTGTTAAGCTGCTCCACTGTCATTAATATTTCCGATAAATTTCAGTGTCACAGCTGGACACATCTGTAAAAGTTATACCGTTTTGAATACATCTATTTGTGCGTGTTTTCGATTTTTTACGATTTTAAAAATAGAATTATCTTTGCATCAACAAGTTTGCATTGAATTTTGTGTTAAAAATTGATTGAGTGGAACGAAAAACTTGGAAATGTTAGAGAAGGGTTTCGGCAACGGGATACTCTATCGAAAACAAATGTTTATGCGTGGCATGAACGCTTCAGAAATGGTCTTGAGTAGTCCGTTGAAGACGGCGAACGCGGTGATAGGCCATCGATATTAAGAACCGAAAAAACATCGATATAATCAATAAATGTCAGCCGAAAATCGCAAGTTGACCATTACAGAGTTGGCGCAGAGGACATAAATATTGCTTATGGATCCGTCTAAGACATTTTAATTAACGATTTAGGCTTGAGACGTGTCGCTGCAAAGTTGGTATTGAAAGATCTGAATTTCGCGCAAAAAATGGACTGCGTTAACATCGCGAAAGACATTTCCCAGTCCAAATCTGACCCAACATTCATCAAACGCATCATTACCGGAGACGAGGTGTGGGTGTACGAGTATGACGTACAATCCAGACAGCAAACGAGTAAATGGTAGACGCTAAATGATGAGCTCAGACCGAAAAAACCACGTCGATTCCAGTCGAAAAAGACGGCGATGCTTACGGTTTTCATTGATTACAACGGCGTTGTGCACCATGAATTTTTACCAGAACATCAGACAGTTAACACGCATTATTATTTGGGCGTTATGAGATGTTTGCATGAAGCAATCCGCCAAAAAAGATCGGATTTGTGGGCAAACAGTTTTTGGATTTTGCTGGTCGATAAATGAATGCTATCGTTATTCGCGATTTTTTGGCAAAGAATAGAACGAATACTATTCAAGAGCCACCGAATTCGCCTGATTTAGCTCTCTGCGATTTCTTCCTGTTCGATCAACTCAAGAAACCGTTCTGGGAAACAACGCGTTTCAGCAGCCGAAAGGAGATAATAGAAAAATCGAAGACGGCTCTGATGGCCATACAGAAAACCGCTGAGTATAATAACAAATGTTTCGGAGATTGGATCAATCGCTGGCATAAGTGCGTTGCAGTCAGTGGAGAGTACTTTACAAAATCAGTCTTGGCGAATAAACAGGTATTTTTAATTTTCTGAACAAATTCCTGAAATTCTTTGATCAAGTATACCACACCATATGCGCGATAATTGATGTTTAGTAGGCAGACGCACACATGGATAACTGCATTTGTATATCGTTAAATCAAACAATCACAATATCAGTTGCAAGTGTAGTCTTATGTATACACTCGAGTTGCATATTTTATTTGCTTAGTACATTAGCTATATTTGCACAGCTAGAATATACAAATAGGTAGTTGGACTACGCTGAGAAACTGATTATGGCATTACAAAGAAGAAGGAAGGATTAAAAAAAAACAAGAGAATAATAAAAATTAGGAAATACACGACGAATTTAATAGTGGTCATCTTACATACCTAGACAGTTAATACCAGAATAAACGAAACCACTGAAATATTAAATAATTAAATACCTACGTATTTCAACTAACAAGCAGTGGATTTTGAAAAGATCCGCAAACTTCCAAACACAACGGAGGCAGTTGTAGTTAAAATAAATAGATCACAAAACAACGGAGAGAATAAAGAATATAATAACTAAAATAGAAAAATAAATACGGCAAGAAGTCTTGAATGACAAAAGGAATGAAAAAGAAAATTACAAAACTAAGATGTTTACATGTACGCATTTATATGATTAAGGTGTTTGGCTACCAAATAAACCGGAGGTATCATAGGTTTTCGAAAGTTGTCTCATTCCGGATCCAAGTCACTATCAGTTTTATATCTGAAAATATTGGATAAACCAGAGAAATCTGGGAAAGTAAAGGCGGATCCCAAGTAGAAAGGAACTAGTATTCTCCTTAGATTAATTAGGTTTGGCACACTGTGAACCTTAATTTAACAATGCCCGACACCTTGCCAAGGGTATATGGGATTTACTTTACTTTATTTATATGAATATAAAAACGAAGAAACAAAGTTAGAGGTATAGTAAAAGTAGTTAGGAGTCAATTTGTACACGAAAGCAAATCGACTCTAGGTTAAAAACGTATGTCAATAAAACGTAATTCGACTTGTAATCGAACAAATATTAAAAAAAAAAAAATTATTTGGCCCGATTATAAAAGAATCAACTTATTCTTCGTCAAGAGACAATAGATATTTTATTGCAGTGGAATTAACTTTACTCATTTCAGCCTACATCCGCTGTTTCTGTTGTTTACTTAAAACGTTTACAACAGCTTTTTTTATTTTCTTACTATTTACTTTTACTCTTACAAATCGTAATTCAGGTTGTATGGATATTTGCTGAATTTGTTCCATAGTAAAACTGTTGCATTTTTTCACGCGTTGGGTAAAACATTTGGGTTAAAGATTGCACCGACTCTGTGCTACAGTAGCTTTTTTATAAAAATAAATTTGTAACAGCTAACAAAAAACTAACATCGACTTGATTCTAGAGTCAGGATAGAGTATACAGCGCTACAAGTTAAAGTCGCAAGGTACAGAGAAGTATTTAGATGCGTTAAAACAGAAATTAAAAATTGACAATGAAAAACCTGCGAAATATAAGAATATTTGAAAAGAATAAAACTAAAAAAAAACCGTTTAAAATAAATCAAAAAGAATTCCATTAAAGTATATAAACAAAAAGTTAAATAATAAAATAGGATTTCGTGTAAGAAGTGAAACCGAAAAATACTGATAAAATGCGTAGAAAACTAAACAAATACATAATAAAAAAACAAGTTACTGCAAAAAAAAAAAAAGGAAAGCGATAAATTAAGTAAAAATTACGTAAAAAAGGGTCATAAATGGAATACATAATTCAAAAGCGGCCAGGAGTAGACGGTATAACATTTTGTTAAAGAAATTTACAATTTTTCATTACAGTTATGCAAAAATATTCAACATCTTGTTAGAAAAACCAGAGAACTTACCAGAGGTTCTTTCAGAAAGTACAGATAATTCAAAAATTCGAAGCGACCAGAGAGCCCCGAATAAGTACAGATTCATTACATGCCTACGTACATTATGTAAACCATTGCTGTTCGCATGTTACCAGTAATAAGTTTCATAATCTTTTTCAGGCACTTATTTCTTTATCGGGTTTTCCTCCTTATAATATTTAGCATTTGCTTTGCTGCGAGGATTAGGCTTTGGTTGCCTTATTCAGGTTCATAGTCGATTGTAACACTGCAGTTTAGGTGGTAGCAGTTTAATTATTTTTAGAAATCTTAATGATCAACCAAATATAAAAACTGGGAGATTACTTTTATTTAAAAAAAAAAAAAAACTGAATATTCTACAATGTACAGGTTGATAATACAGTTAGTTAAACATTACAAAAAATAGCGCTTTGAAAGAGGTCGAATAAACTGATAGAAAAGAGGAAATCAAAAGCGCTTCACGCGGAATATTAACAGAGAGATAAAAGGTTAATGGTTTCCGGAGACAAAGGTTTTTTTTTTTATTGACTATACCGGATAATCAAAATTAATAAAACTAATAATTCGACAGAATACGGATCATCATTATCGTTTCGCCGCAGATCAACTTGTCTAGGTTGAACTATAGCCGTTGGAGAAATTTGCCAGCCAATCGAATGACTGTCCGCTGAAGACGAACATTTCGAATACTTTTTTAGACTATCGCTGTTTTAAAGAAGAAAAAAAAAGACGAAAAAAGACATCTACAACCTATTTAACTGTTCGCACTATTGTAATGAATGCATCAGCCGCAAAGATAAACCGACCTATTGCAATTTTTAGAACTTCATACGCAAATAATGCATAAAATGATAATACGATTCGGAATACACAAAAAAATTAAACAAAATTCAAAAGCCCTGGAATAAGTAGTGTAAAGATATTTTTGAAATATTTATTTTCGACAAACGGCCATTCAATCGGTCAGCAAGTTCACCCGACGATGGTTAATTTAACCTACGATGAAACGAACAATCACCACAAAATACACAATTAAAGGTGCGAAATACGCAGATAAATGCGGATGCGGTAAAGAAAGTGAAACAATACATCTATTAGGAACGTAACAATGTAGCTTGGATATAACACAAGACGAACTAGTCATTAAACGTGATTTGAGGAAGTTCTAAAAATCAAAGAAGGTAAATTATACTGGGACTTAGAACAATATATATATATATATGTATATATATATGGATAAGTCGATAAAACATAGCAGGGGAGATATATTAACCCTTAATTGGTAACGTCATTTTTAGCACCTTTAAATTTAAATGGTAAGTGACCCGGTCGTTGCTATTTAAGGGTTAATAGAGAAGATAAGCATAAATATTTAGTTATAGAACCACATCGATTTTAATAGAAACATAAATGTAACATATCAGATAAATACGAAGAGTTAAATTAAACAGATGTAAAAATTTAAAAAAACAAAAAAATAATCTCACTGATAACTGTTAACATCAATGTTGTATCGAAAATAATTTAAACTGACCACTGATTTAGCTGATAATATGCATATTAAATATCGAAATGTTCATAACGGAAATGAAATTTAAACTGCCTTCCGAATGTGTATAACTCTCATCAATATTACTAATAAAAAACGGTGTAATGATGAAAAAATAATAATAGTAATCAAACAGCGCGGTTAGATAAACGATAGTAAACTGATATATTTTTATTTTTAAATTAAGCGTTTTGAAATTTTCAAGTAAAATGTCAAACGATTAAATTCGCAATTTCACAAACTACCAAAATTTTGGAAAATAGCTATGGGTAACATTTAAAAACTGAATACGAATAATTCAGTGCAGAAAATAAGATACGATTTCGTAAGAAACCAAAAAAACATACCGTTGCTGTATTAGGCTGTAAATTTTCTGTTTCCGAGTATTTGGGAGGTTCAGAAAAATTTTCACACCTGGAACAAAGAAAATACCCATTAGAGATATTTCTCTAAACATCGGTAAATAATTAACGTAGATTTACACGAATTTTTAAGAGTAAAATCAAATTTTCAAACGTTACGATATCCTGAAGTAACCGTATAAAAACTTACATATTCTGTCGAGAAGATTGGTAATGTGATAAAATACACGGCGGGTATTTAAATTCCGGATCTGAAATGAATTCAAAATATACTTATGTAAGTATATATCAGAGAGTAAATCAAATTAAATAATACGAAGGGTGTTGTTACATCGAACGATCAACATTTACAGTGTATAATGTTGTACACAGTGGTAAACCTTATTTCTGTATACAGAGAAAAATTCGCAAACTTTTGCTGGATGATAAAGGTAAAAAATATACTTTAGGAAATGTAATGTTATTTTCACTATTTCACTTAGATTAATAGTAAAAAATAAAAAAAACATTACAGAGAGAATTTCGTAACAGAAAATGAAAAAAAAAAAAGAAAATAAGTAATTAAAATCATTTAGCATCGAATACGATGTGAGAAACAAAGCGACTTTTTTATTAGTAAATCGTGTAATATTTCATTTTTTAATGCCATTATATACGAATAGTTTGTTAATTATTCCTAACTATTGTCAAACACTATATTTTCCGTCGTGTTATGAAATTTAGGAGTATTTTCGAAATTATTTTCTTCCCATATGTCGCATAACATTCCAAAAAAAGGATTTTTTATTTTTTTTTACTTCTTTTTTTTTTTTTTTCGACGAGTTAAATATCTATTTAATAATGATCTAAAAAATACAAAAGAAAGTCGAATCTTTTTTTTTTTTAACTGAAATTTTAATTCGATATTTTTGACTGAGGCGCATACATAATCGAGTACTTTAATTGACATTATTTCGAAATTGAATCATCACTATCATTCTTATAAAAGTACGTGAAAAAACTTAAATTTTAATTTAGCTAATAAGAATAGTAATATTATTAAACCACTAACGTAAGTTTTTATAAATACGACGATATTAATTAATGTAAGTAGTTCAAGTTTTTTTACGATTTAATGTAAGGGAACATCTTAACACATTCTACACGTATGTCTGTGGAAGGAAGAATGCTTCAAAATATAAAATGTAACAAGTTAAGTATGACTAGTAAAGATTACATCAGTTAGTTCTCGATTGCCTGCATCAAGGATACACATACAAATAACCGTAACGATAAAATAAAATGTTTAAAAAGTATTTTTTTTATTTTTTTTTATTTACAATCTATTCGATTTTTTTAAACATTGGACAATGCACACCGTTTAACTCCATATCGTGATTAATTTTCACGAAATAACGAAGTTACTTTCTTTCACATTTTCTTTGTAAAAAATACCTTGGATCAAATAACTGAAAGTCGGATCATGATTCAAGAAGTAAACAACATAATATTTTCCGGGGCAAATCGTTTTAATATTTTATCTAGGACCAACACGCGTGCAAATGCGCATACACACATACCAGTAGCAGATATGTTTGGTTGCTGCAAATTTTTAAACAATATTTTATTATTACAATTTCGGAATATTAACAAACTGATTCTGTGAAAAAGATGTTTATCTAAATTTACCATCCGGGAAATATAATCTAAATAACGACAATCACGAAACAATTATGAAAAATTGTGACAAATATGACACAGACCCTTACAAAACGAACAAAAACTGGTATAGCCGAAGAGAAATGATGGCTAATTAAAAAAGATAGTTGCTTTTCCGAGTCAATTAGAATTGAATCCTTAGAAAACATCGAAATCGTCAGGAACATTTTCACCTTCTTTGCGTTATTACGATATTTAAGCTAACGCGAACGCGAACGCGAAGGTAAGGAAAAAAGTATTGCCGTAATTCGATTCGTCATAATTTTCTACAACTATTAAATTTCGAGTTTCACCAAATTTAGACCATCAGCAAACTCAACGTATCCAACTACACTGACATCGGAGCACCCCAGCCGCAATTAGTGATCCATTTTCATTTAATTTTATACTTCGTGTAATTAATTTTACTATTACAGACATCGACTTTTAGCGATCGACCGACATTAAACTGATTTTACGATAACGATGACGATAATAAAAATAACTAATCTAAGATAAATAAAAAAAAATGTCGCGTATATTATTTTTTTTTTTGTGTTTGTTCGCGCATAACTTATATATTTATATAGACCGAGATTTTACTGATTCCAAGCCCGTTAGAAAGAGTACCATTCAACTTAGGTACCATGCGAGTAATGATGAAAATCGGTGAACATATATTGAGTGTATTCGTGAAAAAACGTAGTCCCTTCGAATAATTTTTTTTCCTTACTATTTTTTATTAGCATAACAGAGGTGGTTGACTTAAAATGCTATCAAACGCTTCAAATTTTTCTACATCTGTCGTTTTCGAACTGAAAGGACGTATAAATGTGGCAAATTCTTCGCTATTGCACAGTTCATCGTCCCGTTTTTGCGTTCGGTGGCGGTTCTCGTTTTTGGAAACATAATGCATACACTTCTTATTACTGTACAGGTTGATGAATAAGAAGTCCCATCATAATAGGGAGACGCATGTAAAGACTATATTGCTCTAATTTAATAATACTATGGGAAACGAAAAAAAAATATTATTCATATGTGTTTGTTAAGTTGTTTCGGCAGATTAATAAAATTTATAGTATAAATTATTAGTGGTACTTTTTTTTTTTTTTTTTTTTTATTATATAAAATTGGGACATAGAATTACGTCGTAAATTTTGATCATTTTATACAAAGTGTAGAAGAGAAAGAGACAGAAATGCAAGCAAGAGGGATCAAGGGTCACAGCAACTTGCGAGGCCAAAATGGCCGAGTTTATATAATATATATATATATATATAAAAGCGAAAATCTGGAAATATTTAAAAGGCACAGCGATTATTAACATATCGTTGCAACTACTAGGGGTCTATGAAACTGAAAATTGGCACCTAATACAACGATACTATGTACTGACGCCATTTAAAAATGCATTAAAAAATTCAAATCTGCTTTTCTAAAATAACAAAAACAAATATATTCACACATTGTATTATTAATTATGTTCCTTTTACCTAATGTTGTGTTACAAGTTGAATGCGCTGATTTGTTGCAAAGGTCTGGGAACAATAAAGATGAATCGTCAAATCGTAAACCCGGATGTAAAATACCATCGTTATTAATAGCCGAAGATCCATATTCATTATTTTTCGACAGAATCTTCCCGTCAAATTCTCTACTTCCGTTTTCGTTAACCGGGCCGCGAATAATGTCAAAATCTACTGGATTATTTTTCACTTTTGACAAGTTCAATTCGCTAAATTAGATTTTTAGAATTATTTCCAATTATTACCATCTGTTTATCATTTAAATTTATTTAAATTTTGACATGTACATTTTATTTTTTTTTTGTGAAAAAGTTGTTCTGTTCATAGTCTTAAAATAATCAATCGCAGTAGAAGAATTTTGATTAGCCAATCAATCAACCAACACCGTGATTAACCAAACTATGTGGCCAACTTACAGCGTGACAATTTCACCCGCTACTATTTATCTCCGTAATAAGCGAAATCACGAAAAATGGCGGAAAATATAGATAAAATTTGTTATTTTTTGAAAGTATACAATGCAGCGAAAAAAATAACAGCATAATAAATTGCTCGATTTAAACAGAAAAGCATCGTTAATTTTATCATCACAGTCACTTCATTATTTATTCAAAAACTTTAAAAAAAATAAATATATATTTATATATACGTATACATGCGTGTAACTTTAATATCATTTTGATCTATTCTTTGCTCCGCGAAAAAAAAAAAAAAGAAGTTTTTTATTAAAATTTTTATATTTACAAAGCGTTAACCACAACGTACAGCTAGTCAGAAGTTATTCCAAGAAAACACATAATTTTCGTCTAATCATTATTATTTAATTCAACTAAAAAAAATGATTATTTTGCATAAAGAAAAATCACGCAAAATGACACTGAAGTTATACATTATATAAAAAAACAGCTGGAAAAATACGTAGTCACGTTTTAGTAGGAAAGGAAACACCTTACCCGGAGGACAGCAAATTCGGTTTCAGGTTAACGTCATAAAAGGATTCTTGGCCTGCCGCATTTAAAACTTCTTCCGCATTTTTTAAAGTCTACAAAACAAAATTAAACTGTTAATACTACAAATCTGTTAGTCACAAAAAGTTTAATAAACCAGCCATAAAATAGGAAATATAAGGTAAAGTTGTAGTTACAGTTAAACAAAGTTTTGGATTTTTTTTTGTGCTATCGAAAAAAAGAGAAACTTGCAATTCAACGCGCCAATTTGATTTCATTTTATTTCATGTAAATAAATAATGTACACAGCTTTTTATCGTTTTAATATACATACATATATATATATATATATACAGTGAAACTTCTACTAACGGACACTTCTAAATAACGGACAATTTTAAAATCCCCGACATTTTTCCATAAGACACAATATAAAAATAGTTCCCAATAACGGACGTGGGCACTTTAATAAGTATGATTTTGAAAATTCGTTTTCTGTTAAACGGAGAAAGTTTATCAAAAAAAGGTTCAATTAGTGCACCAGATTATTGTTTAATAGACGAGGGATTGCATGTGGAACATCCATGTACCGACATAAATGAATTAGCAGCTGAATTCATGTAACAACAAAATCCATCCGATGCATGATGAAGTAGACTGTGATGACAATAATGTTTTTGACGGTGAAGAAGACACAACTACTGAAGTTGGCTGTAAAACTTTAAGTAATGTTAACTCGTTAGTTGTTATTGGAAAATTAAAAAAAATTGTATTTCATATTCATAAAGCTGATGCTGAAGGTTTAAAAATGATATTCGAACTGCAAGTGCATGTCGAATCGCGGATTTTAAATGAAAGAAACGAAGTAAAATTTTCGATTTTTTTTCATACAAAACTGAAATATGTTCAATACACGCTAGGATTTAAAGTATGTGTCAAAAAAAACAACATATTTTTAACATGAGTGATTAAACGTATAGATTTTATCTTGCGTTCCTAAAAATAAAAAATGATTTATACTCTATTGCCTAACTTGTTTATCAACTAATCTTGGAATACAAACGTAAGTAAGTACTGTAGTAGTACTGTACATACATACATATTATTATATTATACGAACATTTCTTTTATATTTTAGACGCATGTATGTCTTAAGTAAATATGTATGTATTTTTTTATATTACGTACTATCTTTTATATTCTTGTTAAATAGGTTACAATAAACAATAATGTAAATTTCAGTAATCTGTACATACATTATTATTTTCCATTAGCGGACACTTCTTAATACCAGACAAATTTTTTGGTCCCGAGACTGTCCGTTATTCAGAAGTTTCATTGTATATATATATATATATGTATAGGGGGCGTGCACGTATGTGCGAGTATGTATATATATATATATATATACACTGAAAATCCCTAAAGTAAAGTAAGTCCTATCCTTTGATGAGGTATCATGGATAGTGTAATTAAGGTAAAGGATCTATTGGATCTGAAGAGAATATTGGGGCAAATTCCTTTCTCATGGGATTCGCCTTTACTTTCTTAGATTTCTCTGGTACCCAATTATTACAGACTGAATAACGAGTGTTAATTTAGAATACTCAAAAGAAAAAATAGTGACCATCAATAGATCAATACTGGCGAAATGCAAAGTGGAATAAATGGATGAGTAAGAACACTTTCACATTAGGACAATGCAACTGATGAAATTAGTTGCATAACATATATCACATGCAACCCGTTATACGGATGACATGCAATTAAAGTGACTATTTTAAATACTGATAATTTTGATTAGAATTTTATACTTTTTGTTTGTGCCACATACGTCTATTCTATGTTTGTTTTTTTTTAAATTTTTATAATTTTGCTCGCGACATACGTTCGCTTTTATGTTTGTCTTTTCCTTTTCTTTTTCAGCTGAAGCTGGGCTTTAAAATGTTTGTGTGATATGTATAGTTTTATTTATCTCGTTTTTTATTTCGTTATTTAGGGAATATATTATTTTTAAAAAGAATAGAATAACGTATTTATTCCGTTTTAACATTTTAAAACATGTTCAGATTTTATGCGTTGAAATATTTTTGTCGTATTTGATATGCGCATAAAATTGAATAAATTTTATATTAAAAAAAAAAAAAAAAAAAAAAGTAAGAACTCATTATATTAATATTTACATATAAAGTGAGACGCATATAAAACTTGTAAAGCGAATTATTTTATTCTACCAGTATTAACTTGAACACCAGGAATAAAACTACTTTTAGAATATTATGAAGTAACTTAAAATTCATCGAAAAGGTACTACTTATATTTTATTTTATTCTTCAAATGATAATTCGATACTGTAGAATATAAGTGTTTCTTAGAAATAACATATTATATTTTTTTCTCATTTTGGAATTTAAAAAGAACGGGAAAAAAACAATATTTGCAAGAATCTAACTTATCAGATTGTCCTGAAATAATTTGGTATCAGAGAAATCTAGGAAAACTAGCAACTAACCTTTTAATCTCATCAGTACTATTTATAAATCTCAACTTCGCAAGTTGGAAAAATTTATCGAAAATAGAAAACATTTTTTTATACTACTGAATTTTAAAATTTTTTGCGTTACATAGTATAAAAGTAATTTTCCTGTATTTTAAGTTATTTTTAACGAATAATTATTCACTTTCGCCATATCGGTTCGTAAATCCTTTTTAAACATTCAACAAAAGGTATAGCTAACAATCACAAGGCATCTTTAATCCCTAGGTTCAGGTTTTATTACCATATTTAATAGACTAGTGGTTGATTTCCGTTAACAAAAACCTTACTTGAACACTTTACTGCAATAAAACTGAATACTTACACAAAAATCGACGGCACTTTTTGTTTCAGAATTTTGATTCCATAAAGAATAAAAATTATCGTTAAATGATATTTCTTCAGCATCCTCCGCTCTGCTAAAACAGAGAAAGAGAGTAAAATATGTATCTTATACATATTATATATGTATATAAATAAATATATATACACACACATATGTATGTTACATATAAATATAAGCGAATTTATAGATCTGATAAAATGCAGAAACTTTAAAAATCGAAATTTCCTTCCCTAACGAAATTATTATTTTGCCGAACGTAAATAAGCGTTGATACATTTTAAGCAAAACGCATTATTCGACTGCTGATCTAGTTAAAATGCAAACGGACACTTAAAGGTTTATAAATATAGAATAAATAAATTCCTTCATAACAAAGAAAAATAAGTATAAAATAATTCAATTTAATAAATTAAACTAAATACCTCAATTTAAGGAAACGTTTAAGCAGATTATGGATTTACCTGCACTTAAAGGTTTCACGAACTTTTGATTATCGATATTTACTATAAAAATATTAATAAGAAATTTATAATTTTTACATTGTTCGTATATTTTTTTTTTTTTTTTTTTTTTTTTTTTATTATTTTAAATGGGCATGCTAGCACAGGACATTTACCCAGCACAAAAGATTAAAAGAATAGAAGGACATATGGGGCGACAAGTTATATCAAGAAACGATTAGAGACAGAGGAAATGAAGGCGGATAACAAGGGAACAACAGAAGGAGATGGAAAAGTGAGAATATAGAGGGCACTGTAAGGTGTAGGGAGGCCCAGGCTAAGCAAATTGGAATAAAGGATCGCGCGTTCTGTAGAAATAAAGGAACATTCAAATAGTACGTGGTTTGCATCACACGTGCCATTGAAGGTAGGAGGATGAAAGGGACACAAAGGAGATTGAACTAGAACAAAGCGGAAACGAGAAGCCGGGTGCAGACTGTGATTAAAACGAAGACGAACTATGGAAGAAATGACAGAACGGCTGATACTGAGAAAATTATTAAACCAGGGAGAAACGGATGAAGAAGGCTGTAAAGCAAGGTAAAAGGAGTCAGGGTTGGAGAAACAAGACGGATAGAGATCAGTCCAAAAGTCACGGTGAGAACGAAAAGAGAGAGAGTAAAGACTTTAGTGTAACCTGTACGAAACTCTGTGTATAAAAGATAAAGGTATTTTCTGGTTTATTTATAAAATTCAACAACCTTATTACCGCGTTAAGTAAAATGTCTAATTTAAAAATTTGAAATACAAATTATTCCTGATATTGTATTATTAAACATTTTCAACTGCCAGCAATAGATTAGCGCAGAGCTTTTTGCTTTTTACTTTTTTTTCAACTTTAATTTCAATGAAATGCACAGATTACAGCAAAACGTTAAATGGCAATCTTATTCAGCCTGAAAATTGTGGTCAGCCATCGACTGTTTATCATTCATTACTAAACGACCATCAGAATATAGGAAAAATACAAAACGGCCAGAATTTTAAAATGTAATGGCTTAGTTTTTAATTTTATTGACTTGCTGTGGGTTCCTGGACAATCTGGCATCTCTGGTAATGTGACGGCTGATTCTTTAGCTCGGGTTGCTACTTCGTCATTCTTCTTCATCAAAAAAATCCCATATGTATACACTTCTTCCTTTTCTAATAGTCACTCCTTTTATTTGTCTGTTTAACCTAGTCTTCCTTCCAATAAATAGTTCCTTCTGTTTCATTCACTTCCTCGTTTTTTTGTTGTCTCCATTATACGTTTCTGTTTTAATCATTCCTCGTTGCCTTTCGCTTCTCGTTAGTCTCTTCCCCATGTAGTCCTCTCTATTCAAATGATGCGGTTGTCTGTAACGTTGATTACGAGTTTTTTGAATGCCCAGTTCTTTCAGTAGACCGTTCAGCTCTGTATTCCCGTTTGTTTAGGCTTGGGCTTCCTGCTCCTTTTTGTGCTCATTATATTTTTTTTTTCTTACCCTGGGCGCGCCAGCGGCCTTGACCAAACAACATGAAAAATTAAGAGATATAATTAAATAGGTAGGCGGTCAGAAATGGAAAAGACACAGGACAGTAGCAACGGAATAACTGAAGGCAATGGGAAAGAAAGAATATAGGTAGCGTTAAAGGGAGTAGGAAGACCCAAAACTAAAAGTTGAGCGTAAAGAAAGGAGCGTTCGTTAGAGAGGGCAGAAAATTTGAATAGGATATGATTTGAATCACAAATACAAGAAGGCTCAGAAGCGTGAAGAGAGCAGAAAGGAGAAGGGGACAAAGCGAATCGAAAGCGAGAAGAGGGGAGTAGAAAATGATTGATTCTAAGCCTAATTAAGGAAACAACAGTGGAACGACGACAGATAGGAATAGTATGTTTTTTATATGTTTTTATTTCTTCCGTAAACCGTAAATATATATATATATATGTTATAAGTATAAATGAAATGTCTATTGAACGGTTACTAATGTTATATTTTTATTTTTACACGAACATATATTATTCAAAATTCACAAATATAACATTGTTAAATACTAATTAATTATGTTAAAATAAATCAAATCAAATAATTACAATAATAGTCCGACCCAATGTTGTTCCATAAACATTGTTTATTAAAATATATATTTGCGATGGTTTTTTGTAGTCTTATTTGTTCTTGTTGGTAATCATGGATTAAATACATCGTTTTGATGTTATTCATTATATGTTTTTATTTCTTCCGTAAACCGTAAATATATATATATATATGTTATAAGTATAAATGAAATGTCTATTGAACGGTTACTAATGTTATATTTTTATTTTTACACGAACATATATTATTCAAAATTCACAAATATAACATTGTTAAATACTAATTAATTATGTTAAAATAAATCAAATCAAATAATTACAATAATAGTGGTCGGACTATTATTGTAATTATTTGATTTGATTTATTTTAACATAATTAATTAGTATTTAACAATGTTATATTTGTGAATTTTGAATAATATATGTTCGTGTAAAAATAAAAATATAACATTAGTAACCGTTCAATAGACATTTCATTTATACTTATAACATATATATAGATAGGAATAGACTGAAACCAAAGCAAGAAACTAGGAACCGGTTGAATAAGACGGTACTGTGAAAAGCGATTTGAGAATAAAGATGGATACATGTCAGACCAAAGTCTAGAATGATTAGAGCGTGATAGAGAAAGAATGTCTGAGGATGGGAAAGAGTCGAGGAAAGGACCAATGCGGGCGGGAGTGATGGGGTGTCATATGCTATTAAAATCGGAAGAAAAGTAAGGAAGACTGTTATAAGAGGAAACGAAGGGAGAAAAATTGGAAACACGAGCAGCTATATGCGATAAAATCGGAATTCTATGAGGCGCCAAGCGCCAGTGATTTTTGATATGAAGATAGGAAGGAATAATATTGGATGACAAAATGGGGAGGTGTTTTATTAAAAATCGATAACCGAGGAGTGAACGACGAATGGAAAGAGGTTGAGTGGAAGATTCGGATAGAATCGCAGGAATAGGAGAAGATCTTAAAGCTCCAATGCATAGGCGAAGGCAGGAATTCTGAATTGCGTCAAGTTTCAAAAGGAGAGACCTGGAGGCATTGCCATAAATGAAGGAACAATAGTCGAGTTTGGACCGAATAATTGATTTATATAGGATTAATAGAATGCACGGGTTTCCGCCCCATCTGAGCGGAGATAAAGATTTGAGGAGATTAAGTCTTTTAATCGAGGAATTCATTATATCCTGTCTTTTCCTTCTACACTTATTATCCCTCCCATTGCTACCTTCCTATTAACGATATCTGATCGTCTTATTATACAAGTTTCCTTTTCCTTTTAATTGTTTCTGGGCGAAGGTCCTTGGTCGACAAGCCCAATTTTCTTCTTTTTTTTTCTCTTAACAGAGATTAGAAGAAATAAGTATGGTTAAATTGCATAATATTTCTCTCGCTTACATCATTTCAATGGTAATTGTTTTTTTTTTGTCTATATTAAGAAGGACGCGATAAACGATAATTGAACTTTATTTTTTTTTATTTTTTTTTTTGTAGTTTTTTTATACTTTTAATGGTTTGGTCTGTGTGTTTATTGAGATATTGTATGTTTTGAACAGAAAAAAATATATTACTGGCAGTGGGATGAAAACTAAGCTATGCTCATTGTACTGATATTTGTAATAATTTTTATCTACCTAGACAGAAATTATACGGCCTAAAGGTTATGTTTAACAAGGAAAAAAGTTAACGGCTATTCAAACGATTTCAGAAAACATGAACGAAATCGAGAAATATTATAATGTCAATCAGTGCGCGCTTCTTACTAATATCTGTTTATGACATTTTTTTTTAAAATTATTCAGCCATTTTTAAAAAATCTCCAGAGCTGTTCGGATCTACACATTTATTTCATTTCGTTTCAATGTGATATATTTTTTGTCCGATAAGCTCTCATGTTTCAAATAACTGTTGCAAACATCTCTGGCCATGTAGAAACTATTTTAATTTCCGCGTTCACTGAACTTCTTTTATCAACATTTTACATTCGTATAAGCGCAAATACGTAATAACTCGTGTTTCCACTTACTATAAGTTCGCTACGGTACATATAGCGTAGTTTATTGTAAATTTTCATCAAAATTATGCGGCTATAAATTGTGTTCTTCTTTCCACAGTCAACTTAGTGCTTGAAACAAGTGGCGATCATGATAAAAAGATTTAATATTTGTTTTATTTTAAGAAAGGGAACGAATGTGAAATATTATCAGTGTTAGTTACCATTAAAATGTCAATTCGAAGAAACAAGTATATAGTTAATACATCATTTTAAAGAGCATTCAATTTAAAATATTTCTCTGGCAAACATTACCCTTCCGGCAGTTTTAGTATTTCCGATATTTTCACCTAAATTTTCTTTTTTTTTAATCCATTAGCTTTTTTAAGAAAGTAAGCACTATATAGGCACTACAGCACCCTTTTATTTTAAAAATTCACGAATTAAAACAATTAAAAATCCGAAAGGCTGGACGACTAACAAGTCTAATCTCCTGGGGTAGTTTTCCATTTCAAAAAAACAAAATACATAAATTCAAGGAAACCAACTAAATCATCGAAATCTAAGTTGAGTTTTATACAGATTCTTTAATTAAAATCGTAATTAATGAGAAATGATTAAATTTTATAGTTAACTGTTTTAAAAAATATATAAAACGTTACGCACATCTCTCTGTTTCTCTACAAATAATTCAAATATAATAGGAAACTAAGTAAATATTTTAATCCTTTTTTTATTTTATTTTTTTATTTAAATAAATCACAGTTAAATCACTAAGTAGGTATGTTTATCTAACCATATTGCTCATGTTAAAAATAAAAAAGACAAAAAAAAAATATTCAAATATTTTTAGATCATTCAACGTGCTTAACAGTTTTCGTTCCAGTTGTAAACAATTTAAATTTTAAAAGCTTATGGAGACAGTACTGTTATAATTTTATAACTTTATAACTCGATTAAAAAATTGATGCGTAAAAATGTTTAAATGTACTAAAAATATTTCAAAAATAAAGATGACAGGTTAAAAGGTGAAATTTAATTTTTTTTAAAGAATTCGTATTCGATAATAAAGAAAGAAGCACGTTCAATTCCGATTCTTAGCTTTTATTGCATTTTTTTCTCGTATAACGAACTGTAGTTAACTTATTAAGAATTTCCCGTTACATTTACCGATTCACTGCAGGAACAGTAAACATAAAGGGGTTCTGATACTTGAAATGAGTACATGATGCTGAAGGGTACACAAAAAATAGATGGTTCCATTTTTCGTATCAGTGTTTTGCTTTTAGATACGTATAAAGAATAACGCACGCAACATGTATTAAGTAATTCAATAAGACTTTATAGCAAAAACATAAATTCAAACAGAACAGCGTAATTTGTAGAGTGCAAGTTTAAATATAATTAAACATATAGATACCGCGTGACTAGAACAATATGTCCAACAAAATAAGAAATAGTTTCAAAATCGGCCAAATAATATTTAAATATGTATTACATTCGCATATTTAAAAACGTACCTTGTGATATTATCGTGAGAATTGTATGCAGGCCACGATATCGCAGTTGGCAGCTGTGAATTAGTACTTATTGATCTGTTACGAGGATGCAAAAAATACTTGTTAATTCCTAAGCTGTCAGCTAAAAAATTTGTAAAGAATCCATTAATTTCCTTGTTTTAGTCATGAAAAGGTGTATTTTTAACGTTTCTTCTCAATTCATGTGAAAATACGAATTTAATTCCAACATTTTTATTAATGCCGATGATATCGTCTTTTAAAGACAAAATTATTTTTATAATAAAAATTCGAAATATTACTTTACAGTTAATAGTACGTAACATGTTTCAAGTATTTCGCTACGAGAACTAGCTCACACTATAAGCTCACATTGTAACGGAGAAAATTTATGAAACAAAACATTGTACGTATTTATAGGCATAAAATGTAGGCTTTGTTGTGTACTATATCAACCTCCGAACATGGCATACGCAGTGGTTTGTCGTTTCTTTTTTAACCCGGCGTCATTGTGGTGGCCAAATAGAACACGGCCATTGTGGCCGGGTATCTAATACCCATGTATATTATTGTACACTGAATCAATCTTATGTCAATATTAGTTTTCTATATTAGGGAAATAGGTAGTTACATACATTATTTATGAAAATTAAACATTTATTTATTATAAAATGAGCATATAATCATCAAAAATTGAAAAAAATTACATTTTCCTCCTGAGATAAACTTGTTAGAACCTAACTTAGAATATATATTCAAAAACAAAAAATAACAACAATTTAGGTACAAAACATAAAATTGTTTTTAACACGTTAACATCAAATTATGAATTATGCAAAACAAGGCTTATTTATTACTTATATATACTATAATTAATTGCTATCGAGATCAACGCAACTTTGGCATACTGGGATAATGTGTTGCATACAAATAGGCTTGTTACATTTATTGCAATTATGCCTTGTTTTTTTTGTCTTTCCCAGAAGGACAGTCTTTCTATCTCGTATATGTTTTCCAACTTTTATCGGAGAGTAGGTCACAGTTTCCCCAACTTGTTCGTGAATACGTAAGCCTCTCGGTAAGTTCTGCATACTCTTCCTCACTCGTCATCTGAACAAAACTGTTCATTGTCACTGGTACAAGCTTGTTCAAACAAGGCTAGAAGTAGACTTTGTTCATTTTTGTATATATAAAGGTTACGTAGCCATTGTGGCCGGGTATAACGTACTCGCGCGCTCTTCACAGACGTGAAAACTCCACCGTAGAATAGCTAACATTCAAAAAGGGGTCAACGACCGCAGCTACTGTGAGCGGCAAATAAAGCGAATATTTTCTTTTAAACTTATTAGGGTTTCAAAAACCGTCGGGTATTAGATACCCGGCTACAATGACGCCGGGTTAAAGTAATAAAACAAACCCTGAAATTCGGATCTTTATCAAGGCCGTTCCGATATTTAAATTTGGTATATATGTTTTTTTTGTTAATTATTTATGTAACATTTTACAGAAAAATTGTTCTATTTGGTGATGTAAAACATATTTCTGTTACGCGTATCGAACCGATTTTTCTTTGATTTTCTTTATGTTCTGAATTTTTTCCCTTTTAATTTGCTCTTAAAACGCAACTGCTATTATTTCAAATATGAATTTTCATTTGTGTTAAATTAATTTTCTTTCGGTATCATTTGGTTCTTCAGATTTTTTTGGAAACAAAAAACGCATATATGTTGAAAATAAACAATTATACTATTTCGATGTAATTTTGGACGGGCGAAAAATTGTGATTACTTCGTCCTGCAGTTTTCTATCCTTGAATTTAAATTCAACACTAAAATCATACTTCCAACAATGTAAACTGTAATAAACTACGCAACTTTTACGAACGTTTTTTTATTTTAAATCAAGTGATACAATCGTGATCTGAACAAAACATTACAAAATAACAAAACTGACCGAACCTATCGTTAATATTTCATAACCTAAACAGCGGCTAGATCTTCAGTCTTGCTTCACACTAACATGTATGTTACATCTCATTTTTCGTTTTTTTTTTTGAGTATGCCTAATTACCACCACCTCTTCTTCCGTGCTGTTACCCGTGTCTACTACACTGTAGTTTGTCTGTTACACAATTTTGTAAATACTTTGGTGCTGGTTGTCACCCTCTAATTGATTTTCTTGGTTCAGTTGTTGCTTCTTCTGTACTTACGGTGTTAATCACAGGGCGGCCTATCATCGTCTTCTCCATTTGCTTCTTCATGTGGAGCCTGATGAGATTTTCTGATGTGTCTTGAATTTCTTCTGCACTTTCTCCCTACTTTATCTCTTTCAACATTCGATCTAGGGGTTCCATATTTGGACTCTACTGTCGCCTGTATCCAATGTCTATCCTTTGGGTGCTTTTTGAATATTATGTTTTGATTTTTATCGAATTGCTCCCTATTTTTTGTGGTCCGATCATATATCTATTTTGGCTTCTACAGGTTTTAATTGACTGTGATGAACTGGAGTTAGCATTCTTGTCTGTCTCGAGAACAGTAGTTGGACTGATGAGTAATTCAGGCCTGTAATTGGACAGTTTCGGTATTCTAGTAGCATTGTTCTGAACTTTTGATTTTCTTCCTTTGCCTTTCGAAGCATGTTTTTTGCAATGCTTACAGCTTTTTCGCTCATACTATTTGACTGCGGATAGTGTAAACTCGTGGTTATTAATGTGAAATCTAGCTTTTTGGCAAATTCTCTATTCTAGTTCATGGTGCATTATCCGTTACGACTACTTGAGGTTTGTCATGAGTGGTAAACACTGCAGTAATTTTCTGTATTACTTCTGCTGAGCTCATGCTGCTGATTTTGATGATTTCATTCCAGCGATTATAGTAGTCTACCATAATCAAATCATTTTCTCCTCCATAAAAAAATATGTCTATTCCAATTTTCTCAAACGGCAACTCACGCAATTCTTGTTTTATTAATGGATTTGTGTATCTATATTTTTCACAGGTTCTGCATTTATACATAAAATTTTCTATATCCCGAGCTATCCCAGGCCAGTAGCAGACTTGTCGAGCTCTATTTTTTGTTTTTTTTGCAACTCCGAAATGTGGCGTGTGTAATATATTTGTTATGCAATTGATCTATAATTCTTTGGAATAACAATTCTGCCGTTAAAAAGTATAATACTTTTATGCTCTGTTATTTCGTTCCTTAACTTCAGTAATTGTTTATGCTCATGGCTTCTAACTTCTTTTGGATTAGTTGGCCAACTGTTTCGAAGGTATTCCTTTACTTCCCGAAAGCTTTGATCTGTAGCAGTGTGTTTTCTTATTTCTTCCAACTTTCTATCTGTAACTTTTAAATCTTCCTCTAATGAATGAACAATTTCTAGCACGCATGGGTTATCTTTGACCGTTTCCTTAATGTATGATCTCGACATTAAGTCTGCAATAAACATTTGTTTTCCTGGAACATACTCTATTTTAATGTCATACTTCATTAACTTTATTAACATTCTCTGCAGACGATTTTTTGTTTTGTGAATAGGCTTATTTATGATTGTTACTAATGGTTTATGATCATTTTATACAATAATTATTTTTATGTCCATATATATATATATATACTGATGAAATTTCTTGGCCACAAAACAGATTGACAGCATTTCCTTTTTAATCTGGGCATACCTTTGTTCTACCGCAATTAATCTTCTTGAACAGTACGTTACAGGTTGGTTGTCTTGTAGCATGCAGCCCCCTTATGCTGACATACTAGCATCTGACTGGAGCACTATTGGCCGTTTCGAATCAAATACCCTCAACACTGGCTGTGTACTTATAATTTCCTTTAATTTATTCAGTTCCTTAGTACGATCTTCTGCTTATAACCATGTTGTATTTTTTTTTTTTATTAATGATCTCAATACTGTTGTGTTCTGTGCTAATTTGGGAACAAACTTACTAATGTAATTAATCATTCCTAATATACTTTGTAGTTTCTTCCTGTTTTCCAGGTTTTGTGTTGCTAGAATGGCTTTAAAATCTGTTTAGGGTCGGCTTCAATTCCATTTTGGTGAAAAAATTTGACCCAAATATTTCACTGATGTCAGCTCGTATTGGAGCTCTTGTCTAGTTCAATATTATTCTTCTTGGCCCGTTCCATTAGCTGCTGTAAAATTTTTTCACGCTCAATTTCATTTTCAGTTGCCAGTATAAAATCATCAAAATATATTTTTTGATACCAGCCGTCAACCTCGTTTTTAAAATTATAGCAATCGAATTTTAGCTCAATAAGTCCTAATTCTAAATTATAATCAGTATTTTCTTCTACTTTTAGTACTTATTTTTCTTACTGTACTGATGACCTGTTCCTTTATTGCTATAAGTTCCTTTTGGATGTTTTCTATTACGTCGATTACACTGAAATGTACCGTTACTATCTGCTTCTTTCTGAATATTAACCCTTGACATCTGATTAGTATTTTTAACATAACTGATTTTAGCATCTTCCTGCAGCAGCTTTACACTTGTTCTTTGCTACGTTCGTTTCTTCTACACAAATTACAAGCTGTATTTAGAGTCTAATTTAGCATTCCTTAATAATTTTTCTCGTAATGCTATATCTCTTATACCGAATACAACCTTATCTCTTATTAATGAATCTTTTAACGTATTAAATTCGCACGATTTAGCTAACGACTTTAAATCCATTAAAAATTGATACTCACCTTCATCTTTATTTCGCTTAAAAAATTAGTACTTTCGTAAATAGCATTTTTCGTTGGTAAACAATATTCTTCAAAGCTGCTGATGACTTTCGTATAATTATTTTCATCGCGTATCGGATAACTTAAATGTATTAAATACCTTTAGCGCTTTTCACCGACTACGTTCAGAAGTATTGCCCCCTTCCTTTTGTTCATCATCAAGTAAATTAATCGCTTTAGCGTATAACTCGAAAGCTTGCCGAAATAGTTTCTAATTGTTTGCAACGTTATTACCGAAGTTTAACGACTTTGGCCGGTTTAAAAATCTTACACTTACGATTACGCCGAATACTATTTTCAATCGGGTATTATTGTATTAAGCTTTTACCGACTGCGCCATCTAATGAACTACGCAACTTTTACGAACGTTTTTTTTATTTTAAATCAAGTAATACAATCGTGATCTGAACAAAACATTACAAAATAACGGAACTGACCAAAAACCTATCGTTAATATTTCATAATCTAATCAGCGGTCAGATCTTCAGTCTTGCTTTACACTAACATGTACGTTACACAAAGGATTTTATACAAAACCGCAAACGCTACAATAGCGTAGAGAAATTCTAGTTTAAATTCTTTATTGTAAAACACTGGGCGAAACAGTTTCCTTATATTTTTGAAATTGACTACAGAATACAGAAATTGGTGACTAACATTTAATTTAATAACAAACAGATAAAACCACTAGGTGGAACTTGAAGTGATTTTACTTTTTTTGAAATTTGTTTAACCGGCGGTTCTAATTTAGTATTCTTTCAAACTGGCAAAGGCGAACCGAATTTATTGTCGATGTCTATCATCTCGCTCGGTTTATGCACTTCATTTTTTACTACTACAAAAAAAAAATATACGCCAAAAGTACTTACAGTATACTCTATACGTTAAAATAAATAAATGAAAAGAATGAAAAAAAAAAAGAAAATTATATAATTTTAGCAACTTACAATTTTTAACGGAGTCACTGCTTGTTTGTGGAGCATCATTGTCCTCTACAAACATCTCGTTTGGTTTATCTTTGTACTGGTGAATAGGTGACTTTACATTTGTAACACTCCTATGCCTTGAAAAGAAAAGATTAATATTCCCGATTAAGACTAAAATCGCACAACAGAATGATTAAGCGCATAAAAGTTTTTTATGAAAATTAACGGTATTTGAAATTTTAAGTATTTATTCTATACATTAACTCATCAGTGAAATTGGCATACATCCAATTAAAAACGCTACAGGGGAGAAAAATAACGACATTAGCAGCACTCGTACGCATTCATTATTACGGATTCAAGCATGTTACCTGTTATAAACATGGATTTTAAAGTTTTAAATAAATTATATTTAATACGGAAGAAATTAGATTTTCGACTACATTTTTATTTTAATTTTTTAATTAAATCTATACTTTTATGCTGATTTGATATACAGTATGTCTGAAAACTCCCCGAACTAGTTTTCTACACTCGATACAAGTAGCGCTTTCTCCCGTTCAACCAAGGAAGTGTGTAGTACGAAGTCTAAAGAATGTGTATACAAAATTCCAGCGTTGCGAGTCTCTTAGTTCTCCAGTAGTACGCGATTAAGTATTTTGTGTTCATAATCCCTTGTGCAAGCTCATGATATGGAACAACGAAGTGCGATTAACTTATTGATAAATCTTTCGTAGAAAACTTTTCAATGATTCAAAAAGCATATTCAGTGATGGAGCTCTGTCACCTACAATAACCACATCAAACGACAATCTTTGGCGTGGTTAAGTCCGAAAGTTGAAAGACTAGCGAAAGTTCGGCAACAAAAATTCAAAGTGAAGACAATGCTCATCACATTTTTCGACTCGAAGGGGCTCTCATTCATCATGAATTCGTTCCAAAACTGTGAATGCGGAATTTTATCTGGAGGTAATGAAGCGTTTGGTACGTCGAATTCGTCGAATCTGGCCCGAGTATCGCGATCCGTTGGACTCTGTTGCACGACAATGCGCCGTCACATGCGGCAACACTTTTAACGAGCTACCACGCTGCAAATAAGTTCACCGTCCTATTCACCCGATTTGGCCCTGGCAGACTATTTTCTGTTCCCAAAAATCAAAATGAGGATGAAGGCAGCTTTCACGACGATATTTCGGCGATTCAATGAGCTTGCACAAGGGGTTATGAACACGCAAAACTTAATCGCGTACTACTGGAGAACTAAGAGACTGGTAGCGCTGAATTTTTGTATACAGACTACTCTTTAGACTTCGTACTACATAAACCCTCGGTTGAATGAGAGAAAGCGCTACTTGTATCGGGTGTAGAAAATTCGTTCAAAACTTTTCAGACATACTGTGTACATCATTAGCACAATTGCGGAATGTTAAAAAAAAACAAACGCATCAGAATGTATTATTCTTTCAATTCAATATTTGTGCTATTGAAATACATGTTCAGTTCAAGAGATATGTGTTTAGTTTTTTTTATTAGTAACAAAACATTATTTTTAGAATTAGAAATGCATACATTTTAAATTCTGCGTTTTATCACATTCGTTTCTGCAATAATTCGTTTAAATAAAATTACATGTCTCTTCGAAAAGTATCGTAATCACAATATGAACTTTGAAATATACGATTCTAAAAACAACAATAACAAAAAGTTTTATGAAAATCGTTAATTAATGTTTAAAAATAATGGAATTGAATTTTTAATAACGAAACATACAAATAATGACTCAAACTCGAAAGCAACGAATAATCCGTATTTCGAATTCAATGAAGTACTCGGTGCTCAATAACAAATGTATACAATTTGCTACGTCGCTGTGGCGGGAAGATATTTTTTAATGCAAATACATATACGAATTTCGTATAACACGTTACAAAAATTTAAAAAATTATAAGATTTGTTGATTTCAATAGCAATATTTTTTTTTATTTCCTTATACCGTGTATCTTTCAGAATATTGGCAATTATTTCAGTGCACGTTTGAGTTTTATAAAGTTAAATAATTATCAGAACTGATAACTTTATATATATATATACATACATGTGATATATTTCAAAAACGCGCAGAATTTAATTTTACAAGTTAAATTTAACTAGAAAACTATAAGGTTGCAAATCTAAAGATAGAATCGATTACAGAAGCAGGGTCCCGATCTTTTAATGTACTAAATAAATTTCACGCCTTAAAGAACCAGTTCAATATCAGCATGTGTACGAGGTGAAACAGATTAATCAAAAAAAAAAAATTATAAAGTAGTCTAACATTCAATACTATTAAAACATAAACCCTATTAATTAGCAATTTTAAATAACACTTTAAAAAAACTTTAGAACAGATAATAATAAAGTTATAATACGAAATGAAATTAAATATTTCGGTATAAAACTATAGAGATAATACTTAACTTTTTGTAAACATATGGAACACGTTATAGATAAAATCAGAAAGTTTTACATTAAACTAAAATCTTTTTGTACTCAAATGTCTTCGAACTGAAAACTGAAGAGAAATAATTTTATATAAAGCCATTTTTCAGCCAATAAATGAATATTTGCTCAACATTCTCAATAGCAACTGATAATAAATTACTAAGGTTACAAAGAGAAATTTTAAAATCTGAATACAATTTCTTATGTTTTAATTAACATACTAACAGGTACAATGCCAACTGATTTAAGATTACAAATGACAAATAATGTTAAAACTGTGCGGCGGGAACAAAAATTAAAAGTATAAGATGAAAAAAAAGTTATTAGGAAAAATTAAGAAGTTAAAATTTGATAGCATTCAACTTTGGTAAGCACGATCAGGCATTAACTATTAGAACACATACGTAATAATTCCGTCCGTAGAAAATAAATTAACAGCGAAGTATTTTTTGAAATTACACAGTCCTCGACAAGACGTGAAAACTTTTTACTTAAAACAATTTAAAATTACAGACGCAGAAATATACATAGATTGTATTTAAAATAGTGCTGATTTTGTCGACGCAGTTCATGAATCAACAAAATTTCAAAACAAAAGAACGGGATTTTCACAAAATTAATAAATTTTGTAGGTTTTATAATGAGAAATAAAATTCAAAGTTTAATATAAAATGTGTAAATATTTAAACTTGAATTAAGTAGAACGCAAAAGATGGGAACCCGGCTAAAAATTCATAAAAAGATAGCGAATTCTCTTTTCATTTTTTTCTTCTATTTAAATGGAAATTTTTCAAACAACATATATATATAATTATTAATTACGGAATTTTATAAAAATTTATCACAATAATAAATTTAAAAATAATCTGATAATTACGAGCCGTGAAATAATGATCCGTTGTTTTAAATAATTTTATAATCCGCATATAATACTTTTTACGTATTTTATTTAAATTATTAGAACATTAAACATATTTATATCGTACAGGATTCCTGAAAAAATTATATGTTATAATACTACGATCGGGGAACGTAAATTACGGACACGTTCGTTTAATGTTATATCGTTTAATTTATAAATTATCAAATAAATAGCCATCCCACGATTCGTCTGAAATTACTTAATGATAAATACTCCAAAAATGACTCACAAGATTGACAATGTGAAGTAGTTGATATTTACCTGGTTAATTCTTCTTCGCAGTGAGCAAATGTGCAATTTGCACCTCGTGGGCAACCAGTTTTAGTCATAAAATCACGACACAAGCTTACTTTATATTTTACCCCGCGAATATTTGAACCAGTGGAACTGCTACAGCTGTTTTTACGAACCGCGTGTAAACACATAAAATTTACTAAACCAGCTACCACATATGAAACTGCTTCTAGCGCTTTGCAAATATCCTCCCAATCGTAATACCGACATTCTAAGAACAGAATAATAAATGAAACGAAAATTAGAAAAATCATAAAACAAGCATTTTACTTAGCCTCAATGAAACGACTGAAAAAAAAATTCGACACAAGAAAAAACTTGTTTTTTTTTTTTGGTTTTAAAAAATAGATTTTTGCATTTAAAATTACCTTTATAAAATAAAAAAATCAAAAAAAAATAAAAAAAATAAAACAGTTTAAGAATAAAAATTAACTACGTATTTAGATTTGAAGCGCTTAACAAATTAAGTAGAAATTATTTCGTTAATCGCTATTATTATCTTCTGAATATATCAAACTTTGATTTCGTTCTCATTTTGACTAAGGCTGACCGATTGTTCGGTCCAATTAAACAGTATAATTAAACTCCGTTAAAACATTGCTTAGCTGCCAACTTATAGGAAAACTTTAATAAACACAATAATACACAAAATACAGGCAACGGCTTATAGCGTAAAAAGTACCTAATTCTTTAAAAAGATTAATGTAAAATTTTTACGTACAATTTACTATTCCGCGTCAAATAAAATTATGTAAAAATAGTCATGTTTTTCGCAAATAATACTCTGCAGACATTAAACACGGTACGGCAATAACTGGTACAAAATTTGTATTTCATTGCGCATCACGTCGCCTTCGAAGAAGTCAAATACCACCATTATAACAAAGTAGTGTATCACCCCTCCAAAATCGATCTGATATTTAGTGCCCCATTTTATTTTTTTAATAATGTTCTTGCGAATTTTAAAAATACCTGAATGTGTAGTACATTTGGCTGCAATAATTATAATAGCAACATAATAAAATGAAAATATAGCTAAACAATGGTTAAATGCTTGTCAATACGAAAATATAATAAACTTAAAGAGAATGGTAAATATGTTATATATTTTTATATACACATCTTCTAGAAATAAGGAATTATATTACAGGGATAATGTATAATTAAAAGTAAATGAATTATTTCAGTTTGTATATGTTTGAATCATTTCGAAATATCACTGAAACGTGTCTTCTTTAGCACTGGTCGAAAAATACGCATGATTTAAATCTGATTTTCAGTACTCATAAAAAGTTTGCTTTTTTCAAAAAAAAATAAAATGTAGTGCGTCAAGAAGATTAAATTTGAAGAAGAGAAATATGCCTAGACCTAGAATATCCAAGCTGGTCTCTAAGCGTGTTTAATCGGGACAAACTTTACTTTTATTTTTTATTTATTCAATTTCTTTTGACTTTAAAATAAATTTCAAAATTAAATAACTTGCCAGCTATAGTTTTTTTTCATTTTAAACATTTTTACTCTTAATTACATATTGACACGTGACTATCTGCCTCTCTATAAGTCATTTTCGAGTTATTTTTTCTCAGTTTGAGCCAATTCGTCTCCGAGTGACGGAACCCTTTCGAAGCCGGGCTTCTAAGTAGCTGCCTGGTACGTCTAGGCAGAAATATACCGTTGAGTATGCAATGGTTAAAAATTTTTTTATGAAAAATTGAAGTAAATAAATTAAAATTTAGGTTACATAAGCTAGATTTTTTTTGTGTATATACAAGCTAATAATTGAGTTAGTATTTACTACTTTTGAATTTAACGAAACACTAACGTTAATGTAACGATCCCGTAAAAATATATTAAACGATTAAGAGTAATATTAATATATCATTAATTTACAAATAGACTTTAATTTTGAATTTTAACTACAATTATACTCTAATTATTCAAAAAAAACACTGGTTTATTTGAAGTTTTTAACTAAAAATAAAAAACAATTTATAAAGCTTTAAAATCATTGATAAAATTTTCATTAAAAATTCGGTACATTTCCTTTTTAAATCGATTTAATTTGTTTCGAACACAACGTCGTTCGTGCAAGTGAGATAGCTATAGACCTACGCAATGGCATATCATTATTACGAAGTATCATAACTTTATTGGAAATTTTAAATGAATAAAATTCTTTTATGGATTCTGTGCTGACGTGTTTTAATCTAAAATTATTATATCGTTTTGCAGATATTTTTTCTATTGATCTCCTTAGAAAAGCTTAATTATTAGTGTAACAAAACGTGTAACAACTGAAACAAACCGTTTGCCACATCGATACTCGCTAAATATTCCAGATATATTCTCAAGGAAGACAAATTCGCTGGATCTCCAGTTCTTTGTAAAACGATAAGTAATTCTTGCACCGACTGGACGAACGATCCCGGAGTTTGTAATTTATCGATTATACTTTGCATATGAGATTTGTGGGTAGTATCACCATACAGTAAGGCCGACCATTGATCAGGAGCAATTCTTAAACCAGCTTCTAGAGCTATTTCTACAATCTGAGTATCGTGTTCTCTTCTTAGTGCTTCGTACGTACGGAATTCTTCTTTTAATCTCATCAACGAAGAATCACTTTCTCGTTTAGATACCTAATGTGAAAAATGAATGTTACGAGGAAAAATATCATTTTGCTACATTTAATACACTTAAGAATTAAGTAAAATATATAAACAAGAAGGTTATACTCACTATGAAACATGATGCTCTATACAACAACTGAACTACATGTCCTATACTAGTTTTGGAAGCTTGCGGAAATTGCAGTTCCAATCTTTGTACTATAAACATTACTAAAACTTTACGAGATATTGCTGAGCCGTCTTCCAGTGCTAACAAAACCAGTTTCAATACTTCTTCTTGCATGGCTAGAATGAATAACCGATAATTAATATATAAATGAACGGAGCTGCTGATTATTAATTTAATTTTGGAAAAATAATTTTTTTTTTTTTCTAGCGAACTTATTAAATATTTCAAATTTAAAAAACTAACATTTCTAACAAGCTTCTTCGTTTTAATAAATAAAAATCAGTATCGTAATGCTTTGAAGCATCTTTTTTTTTAATTTTCGTTAAAAGGCTGTTTGCGCACATGTCCGCGGGTCACTTTAGATTTCCAACTTTTAATAATTTTTGAGCAAAGAAAAGCAACCTGATTATGCCCTTCTTAGAAATTTGCCAACTGTTACTAGACGATGTTATTCAAACTTAGCGCGTACTTTTAAAGTTATCTTCTGCATTTGAATACGTTAGCAGATATCGATTTCAAATTTACAATTTAAAAAAACATTTTTTCGCAATAATACGAATACGTGAATTTAAATACTTTTAACATATAACGGTAAAATAGAGTAAAATACCTGGTCCAAGAAATTGGCAACCTCTGGATCTAACAGCTGCCCATAAGTTGGACGAAAGTTGCTGTGGATTCTGATGTTGAATTAATAATTCTGTAACGGTTCTTTCACCGACAGAGCGAGCAGCTTTTATGGCACGTAATCTACCTTCGTTTTCTAAAAGTTGGCAATTTAATATCGTAATAATCCTTTTCTGCATAGGTCGCGAAAGAACACTAAAACTGTCTGAAAAATTAACATTGAAATTTAATAACATCGTATTTATATATTGCTTTACATGGAATATACGTATATGTGCTTTTATCATTACCTGAAGAACCAGAAGGTTTCAAAAATAAAGCGATTTCTTCTACATATCTGATAGCCGTTAAATAGCGTGAAATATCCTCGCCGACTACTCCAGCGTTTTTAGCGTAAAAAGTATGTTGTCGTACCTTTTCTGTATCATCTCGTGATTCGTAACAAAGTAATTGCAAAAGAGCATAATTAATAGGCCAATTATCGATATTATCGCGTATTACAGTCTGCAACGTAAAAATTATTACAATTAATATAATTAATCGCATACAGGCAATTTTTACATATTTTCCATACTTGAATTATTATATACACACATCTATATATATATATATATATATATATATATATATAGTAGATAGATAGATATAAAAATAACAGTTTAATAACTTTTTAAAGCCTCAGCTAAATCAACTTTTTTTTTTTTATTTTTTCAACTAATTAAAAATAAAGTTTAAATAACTTTTAAGTAAAGGAAAACACTTCCGCCTCCTAAAAATTAGTACAAAATTTCTTTTTGTATATTAAATATGTATACACGGTTTCAGAGCAAGCTGAACTAACTTGCCACGATAAAAAATATCATAACCATATACACATAAGAGCATCGTGGGTATATTGTTCGGCATGAGGGAAAAAAAATATTTTGCAAATAGTAATTTTCTGTAACCGTTTTTGTAGCGTTCAATTAGATTATTTTGATTGGCTTGAACTATTTTAAAATAAATGCATATAAATACAGTTTTATCTATCTGAATTCACTTTCTCTTACCTGATCAAATGGACACTGTTTTCTATGTAATTTTGACAAACATACTATACACACCGTATGTGAACAAGCCAAACTTACAGGTAACCTGAAGTTATCGTAATCGTGGTAACATATCGGACAAGTAAGAAAATCGGTCCATTGGGGAGCTTGAATTGGCATTCTAAATTCATAAACTTCAATTAAAATTTATCAATTACATACAGTAGTAGAACAAAAAATTAATTAATATTAAAAACTTCATCATTTACTTTACTTCTTAAATGGCATCCATAAATCAAATAATTATTTTTAATAAGTTAAGCTCATAAATAGAATGGCACACAAAAACACTGAAATTATACATCACTACTTCTAAATTAATTTTGAAATTCTTTCACATCATTTTTTAAAATAATAAATTATTATGAATTTCGAATAAACACAAAAAGCTTCAAACTTCATAGACAACCTACTCCGATAATACATTGCAAACTGTAAACAACCTGTTCTGCAAGCTACACTCATTGTTGTTATCAGTTTATGGTAAACATTTTAGTTTCACTTATCCAGTTTAACCACATATACATTCAAAAATATTGCTAAAATAATTACATTTTTTTTAAATATTCGCATTATTTCACGTATTAAAAATTTAACATTTGCATTACTGAAATTTAAAAGTAAACAAAAATCACAACGACCAAAACATTTATATACCAAATATCTTAAAATCGTCTTATATATTGTTTTTGAAAAAGAATTCAATTTTAAAAATAACATGAATACGATTGAAATGAAATATTTTTTAACTATTTCAATTTCCAACTCAACATACTTTTTCCATGTTAAATTTATGGAGCTTTTCATGTACATTTGTAAGATTAAATCTGATCATTTTTGCGAGTTATCATTTCAGTTTCAATTTTAACAAAAGATAAATTTAAAAATTAAAAGTAATTACTAATTTTAAACACTTTCTTTCACAATTTCATTAGAAGTTTATGTTGCCAATTGAGTCAAATAGTCAATGAAAAAGCCAACCAACTAAAAATGGATAAATCCAAATCCACTGATTGAACCACAAAGTAACTCCATCTTCGATTCCAACTAATATAAAATTTTTAAAACTTTAACTCTTTCTCCGCCACTTTTTTATACATTTCTGAGCATACATCGATTTAGATAATACTTAAATTAACTTTGTAAATATTTCAAGGATTATTTTATTTAAATGTCTATAAATTTATGATTACTTATATAAATTGCATATTTTTAAACGTTAATTTACACCCACATGTACCAAACAAATGTGAGATAAAAAATATATATATAATAAGACATATTAGCATTAAATTGTTTAAGCATTTAATCAATTGAAAATACAAATGTCTTTTCAAGCAACATGTTTTTACACATTTCAAAATACACTCTATTCAGTATCACATAATTTTCCATTCTTCTTCTTTAAATGATCAAATTTAAAATTTTACAACTTTTTATGTTGAAACTAACGAATTATATATGTATATTTATCTTAAAACTGTACAAATTTATTATCCCTAATATTTAAATAAAACTTGTGTATTCCTTGTACATGTTAACTTTATTTAAAAAAACAATGTTTTTTTTTGAATCATCGTATTTTACGAGTAAACATTCTATTAAATTAAAAATGCATTAAACACTAAACACTAATTTTGAAATTTAAATGCTAACGCCAAAACCGTGTTCACGGGGTGGGTTTTGGAGGTTATCCTCCCCCCCATGAGAACTGAAATAGTTTATGTACTTCATTAATATTTTATGAAAAATTTTTTATTACGAGTATAATCAATAACATATGTAATTTTTATTAATGTTTATATAGTAATTCATTTATTTAAATTATTAATATATATATCAAAATGGTGGAAATTATTAATAGCATGAATATTAGTGAAAAATGTATTGTTATTTATAAAATAAATATGTGAAGAAATATTTAACCCCCCATCAGAATTCTTGGCACGGACCTGGCTAACGCGTGTTTTTTTTTATGCCTTTAAATTCGAATCCTTGAATCCAAGTAAATTTTTTTTATCTAGCAATTTTGCAATTAGCTTTGGGCTATCTAGAAATTTTTTAAACACAGCATGACTGATTTGTGGAGTTCCTTATCCAGCGACAAGGATTTCCACTACCTGTATTTTAATACTTTTTAATTATTACTATTCATTTATAATAAATCTGTCGGTTTTGTTCGTTTTAATCGCTTGATTTTTTGCCGAATTGTCAAACCAATGGCTAAAATATTTGTGTGATGATCTAGTCTATCGCCATATTCTCGAGCTATTTCTTATATTTGTTCTTTGACAGCTTTAACCGACAAATCTGTGTGAAGTGTAAGATTGCTTACATACCATGAGGCGTCTGCAATTGTTCTTAGTACTTTACTTTGGAAACGCCTGGTGGTGCTTTGCCTAATATTTTTCCATTGACGATCAAGCGAAAGATGGGGTCGACCTGCATTCTTTGCTTTATATATGTTTCCTTATTTCCCTTCAATCCGATGCGACGCAGCATCTCTACGTTTTTTATTTTTTCCGTCCATTTTATTTTATGCATCCGTCTGTACGTCCACATTTCAAACGCTTGTAGCTTTTTCTCTGTGTTTTTTGAGAATACACATGTTTCCATCGCGTACCGAACAACAGACCATACGTAACATGAAAGTAATTTTAGCTGGAGTTGGATCTTCATTCCTCTGTCCCGAAATATCCGTTCTAAATTATTAAACGCTCTCCCGGCCATACCGATTCTTATCCTGATTTCTCCGTCACCCCTTACATCTTCTGTTATCGATACCCCCAGATATTTGAATTTTGAGACCTGTTCCAGTGGTACTCCATCTATTTTCGTTCTGGATTTTTTGTTTGGCGAATTTCATCACTTTTGATTTGTGAAGATTTACCTTCATTCCATATTTGGCGTAGTCCTGAGTAAATCTTGTGAATAAGCTCTGTAACTTACCTGGAGTATCTGAAATAAATACTTTATCATCAGCATAGCTGATGTGACTGATATTGCAACCGTTTATCTTGATTCCGTCTTTTTCAAATATTTGATGCTTTGTTATTTCCTCGAAATACATATTAAAAAGGCGGGAGAATAGTGGGCATCCTTGCCGGACTCCGCGTTTAATAGGACATTGTTCCTCTGCTCTTTGTTTGTTGCCAATATAAATTGCGTATTATCTGTATATCTTCTTTATCAATATTGTATCTACTCAGCAGTTTTATTATTTGAGTATGTTGTACTCCGTCGAACGCCTTTTCGAGGTCTATGAAGCAAGCGTATACTTTCCTATCGACTGAAATCATATAGGTTTTAGAATTTGATTATATAATAGTAATTTATTCTTCAGCGATAGTTCGGATTTTCTTCCTATGAGAACATATTTCTATACGTTATATTTAATTCGTTCGGTTTTTTAACTATATGGCTTTTTTACGTTAGTTGTTTGCCTAAACGGATTATTCGGAGATATTTTGCTGGTTCCTTAACCGGAATTATCTGATTGTTAATATCAATATTTTTGACATTGCAGATTTTTTTATTTGTAAATATTACACGACGGGTAGATTTTTTCTCGTTGATTACTATTCGCCACCGCTTGAACTATATTGAGAGTGTATTAACAGCTGATTGTAGGTTAATTGCGACATTTTCTAGCGACGAATTTGAACAAATCACTGCCGTATCATCCGCGAAAGTGGCTATTTTCGCGTTATTTGGCACAGGTATATCAGCTGTATAAATTAGGTAAAGAACCGGTCCCAATATGCTACCTTGAGATACACCAGCTTTTATCGGATGCAATCGAGATTCTTCATTTCCATACTTGACCTCAAAATATCGTTCACTAAGGTAAGATTTAAATAATTCGAAAAACTGGTACCGGATTTTATAGAGCAGCAGCAGTCCTTCGTGCCATACTCTATGAAACACCTGTTTAACATCAACGAAAACCGCGTCACATATTTTTTTAGCTTCCAAGTACTGTTCAATAATATTGACTATACGTTGTACCTGCTTTACAGTTCCATGGCCAGCTCAAAATCCAAGCTGATACTCCGATATTAAATTTTCAGCTTCCAGGAATTGTTCATTCTTTTCAATATTAGTTTTTCGTATACTTTAGAAAGCATCGGAAGAAGAGCGATTGGTCGATATGATGTTAGTTCCTCTGCAGGTTTTTGTGGTTTCTTTGTTATGATAATTTGTGAAAACTTCAGCTGGATAGGAAAATATCGTAATTGAAGTATAGCATTAAATATATAAGTTAACAAGACAAGACTTTTACGAGGTAATTCTTTTTATACCCTGAAAGTAATTAGATCGTACCCGGGTGATTTGTTCGGATTCATGGTTTGAATTATTGACTTAATTTCTCCAGGAGACGCAAATTTAACGGTATTCCTCTGATCTATATCGTTTAGTAGTGTTAGTAGGGATTCTGTTCCATGATTTGTCTGGAAGTCATCAGCAAAATAATTTCCAAATTCTTCGCCCTTCTCGAGATCACTTCGAGCCCATTTTCCATTTAACTTTCTAATTGGGTGTAGTTTTTCTACCGGTATTTTTAATCGTTTGGTTGCTTTCCAAAGGGAATAGTGATATTGAGGAGTGGGTGACAAGTTATATAAGTATTCACTGAATGTTTTATTTTTTTGATTCTGTAACAGTTGCTTTACTCGTTTTGTTTGGTTATTTAATCTAGTTTTGTCTTCTGGATTTCTATTATTTTGCCATATCTTCCGTAATTTCCTCTTTAAAGCAATTTCTCCATGTATTTCTGCCGGGTAATATTTAATTGTTTCGTCTTTCTTGTTACGTGGTGTAGCCGCCCAAGCTGATTCCTGGACAGTTTTTATAAAGTCATTAACAGCTTTTTCTATGTTTCTTGCAGTTTTTAGTGAAATTTTTAAGTTGATTTTGTTACTCAGCATTTCTCTGAATATATCCCAGTCGGTATGCCTACTGCACAGTTTTGATGCGCATAATTTCCGTATAATTTTTCCACTAATAATAATTACTACTGGTGTATGATCAGATGAAAGATTATTATCAGAATTTGAATCCAAATTCAGTTACACATTTTTACAACAAACTGATAAATTTTTACACGAGATGTTGTATGCAGTAAAATATTTTTTTAGAAGTTTTAACTTTGATTTACCTGTTACGAAGTGATTAATTACCGAATTGTTCAATTTCGGTCAGATCTATTAAATTTCTGCATTAAGATAGAGTTCAGTTAATTTAAAACTCATAACTTTAAAACATATTTTTTACTGTTTTTATATAATACTTTTATCATCACATATTCGACTGCGATATAACTATAAATTTCGTTATATTCTTTATTTACATTTACATTTTATAAACGTGCTAATTTAAATGTCACTATGTCTATAAAAGTCAGCACGTGTTCCGTATAACGTCTCTTTATTCTTGTCACGATAGTTTGTACAAGATGTATACGATGCCTAATTGCATGTTTTACTTTATTTGTAACTGGAATGCATAACACGGTTTACCGTTTCATTTTCATCAATATCTTTCAGAATTATTCTCAGCCATACTTTGATCGGTTCCTTTTGTTTTTAATTTTTCATAGTTAATTATCCATTATTTATATTCCGTAAGCTACTAATTATTCTTTAGTCTTTTTCATACAGCTGATGTCATCAAAGCAGAATTATTCGAAGGTAAACCAGAAAATTGCTTTTCCTTATTGATACTCCTGTTCATTAATCCATAAGCAACCACATTAAGTGTTTCCTATACATATAGAAGATTAGAAATATGACATAATCTAGTCCGATATATTTATTATTTATTCATCGGAAACAGTATTTTCCGTTTTAACGGTAACTGTGTTATTAACATACAACGTTTGTGTAAGATTTATAAGATGGCTTGAAACCGAGTGTGAACGCGGGCTTACCACCCAAAAAAAAAAAAATTCAATCGGCAATTTCAAAAAATTTTGAAATACAGGGGTAGTTTTTAATCAATAGTTTGACTTTTAGTTCTCCTAACTTACGGCGCGAAATTTCGGTTTCAGCCATGAAAATTTTCTTTTTCTCCCCTTTACATCCAGAACTGACTATATAGTCATTTACCAGATTTCAATGTTAATAAGATCGCGAATTCAAGATCTGCCCATCAGCCGATCCCGAATTTATTTATTAAATAGTCACGCTAGGAGTCAATAACGTTCCTTCTTTTCAACCTGTTGCAACTTGCTGGTCGTTTTAGTAAATTCGTTGCAAGAGCGTTTTCATTTCAACTTCGACAAGTGATTTTTAGCCGCCAGCTTTATTTCTTCTGTAACATATTTCACTTGTAAATCTCGATGTAGTGTTTGGTTGGACACATACCACGGTGCTCCTGATCATTGAATCGTAGCAACTTATTTTGGTATTGTATTCTGTTCACATTACTTTTGAAAGCGCATCCGCATAATTCAACTGCGTACAACCATATCGGTTTTAGTACCATGTGGTATAGTAATATTTTATTTGCAATATGTAATTGGGAACGTGGTCCAACCAACCAATGAAGCTGTGTCTTGTATTTAGATTAAGTTTCGCTATTTTTGTCTTGATATGATGAAGCCACGTAAGTGTTTCATCAAGGTATACTCCGAAATATTTTACGGATGAATATGTGTTTGTATTTGCTTGTCATTTACAGATAATATATGATATTTGTTACGTACAATTTTTCTCTTTGTAAAAATAATGTTGGTACCTTTATTTTCATTTATTACTATTTTCTATTTATTCAGCCGATCAATGATTTTACCTTGTAAATTTTCTGTGTACTTTTCTCGGTTTTCGTGCGTTGTCATGATTGCCATGTCGTCAGCGAAAGTTGCTAATAGTGCATCATCTGTTTCTGGCATATCATAAGTAAACAATAAATACAAAAGAGGAACAAGTACACTTCCCTGAGGTACACCTGCCTCAATTTTATGAGATCGGTTATAATTTTGACTGAATCGCAAAAAGAATTTAAGAAATACAAGTTGTAATGCTGAAGCGACAAATTAAAAAAAATCAACATTTATAATCGGCATTCATAAATTTTGCAACCTTCCCCTAATATAAACTTTTTAAAACGCCTCTGATCGTAGCATTCTTTTATCTCGGTTTTAAACAATTTGCAAAACCCCATGAAGCTTCCACCCGTCCAGTTTTCAGTAACATGTTGCACAGCTTATACAATGTAATCTTATCAAAAGTTTTCTCAAAATTAATAAAAAATGGTAATATCATCGGAGCGCAGTTCCACTTTAGCATTAAATCGCAAACGTTGATATCCTCTATTTTTGACGGGCCCGATTTTCTCCGAAAATGTTTTTATGATAAGAAAATATTGATTCTGAATTAACATAATTTTATTAATGCGCAACATCAAGAATATCATTCTAAATTTCCTGTACATATTTGCCGGTTATTTCCCATGTAGTGGTCTAGTAATATTGTAGTTCACTTTTTTAGCGATACGCAGATTTTCCATATTTTATTATTTAATAAAATTATTATACCAAGTACTTTTATATCATAGTTTCAGAATTTTCAAATTATCATTAACAATTATTAAATACCCTGGGGCACTGACCACATAGTTTTCCCAGTAATGCTAATTCGGTCTCACTGTTTTAATGAACGAGAATAAATCATATAAATGATAAAAACGTATGTCTGTTAGAATCGATCAATAACTAATGTTTATAGAAAGGTTATAAGTGGTACGTTTTGTACTTCATATATACTGTAAACATAAAGAATATAAGGCGCATAAGTATCCCTTCCCTCTCCAGTACATCGGTCATCTTTCTTTACGCTTCCCCGACATAAGGCGTTTTCATTGCCTTGAAAAGTTAAAGTTTAATTCAAACTTTAAACACGCCAAATTCACGTATGGTAGATATTTAGAAATATTTCTTTGCCAAATTATGATTTGAAAAATACATGTATTTTCAACTAATTTCTTTCTTAATAGGAAAATAAAGTTGAAATGAAAATTTGAAAACACATTTTAAATAAGATTTAATATTACCGAATAAATTTTGGTTTTAAAAAATGTTTAATTCAATTCCAGTTTGAGTAATTTTGTCGCGAATGGAACCTAAATTTTCTCATCGATAATAACCATTGGAAGTTGAGACTTATTACGGCATTTAGATTTTTCTCAGACAAATACTAAGCGTTTCACATATTGTTTGTAGCACTGCAAATAATATATCAATAAAATTAAGCGCCGACTTCTACCAACTTATTAACGGAATGCGGTCGAATGGCCAACCTACGTGGCTAAAAGTTGAATTTTCTTTATAAAAGTACGCAATTAGCGAAAATTGTATTGAAACTATACGTTTGCTTATTGCAGATTTGCGTTTCACCATCGAAAAAATAACTTCCTCTTCGGCATTATTTAATATGACATTGAAATAGAATATGTGCAACAGCGCGCAAATTTCATATATCCCAATACATTAAACGACTGCAATGGCCAAATAAATATAATGTATGGCTGTTAATATAAATAAAAATTCGCTTATCGTGAGAATTTACTTAAAAATAATCAATAAATAGGCTGCCATCAATTCTGAAAAAAGAAAATATTCCCCCGAGGTATTTTTGAGCAGCACTTTAAAATGTTAACATAACCGAGTCTAGTGATTTCGACCAGAAATCAACTAAGTATATAAATTAAATTTAATGTTATATTTTTTTGTTAATACAGCAATCGTATATTTTCAAATTTCATTACTTTCCTATAACAAATTATTTTTAACAACATCTTCCTTGTAACAAATGTACTTTTTTAAATCGAAATTAATAAAACTTAACATTTTGTAAATCGTACTGTAGCGAAATTTAAAAATCGATAACGTCGAGTAAATTTAAAGTAATATCAAAAAAATAGCCCCCACATGCGCACGCACATATATATATATATATATACACTCACAAAAATATAAATTTAAAAAATACATTTTCACTATAAATATATTTCATTACGCCGATCTTTCAGTAAATTTTATGTTAATATCCTTATCCGGTATTCGATTCATCCGATATACCATGCCTACATCGTCAACATCGGTGTGCAACTGGAATTTTTTCAATATCTACAATTTTAAATCGTTAGTGGTAAAATAAATATAATTCGGTTAGTACATTTACCGAATGTGATTATTTTTATTTACTTACAATTAAACTAAAATAATAATTATCTAAATAAATAAAAGTAAAATGAGTCACAAAAACTTCGAAATGTATTAGCACTGACTGGAGTAAAAAAGGATACCGTTTTTTCTAAACTTTTGGTACCCGGTTATTTCAGACTGATAGACGCAGGAAGCGCCTTATCTTTTTTTAAACAAACAAACTTCGAACCCATGATCTCCATGGTTTAATATCAAACCTCTACCTATTGAGCTTCTGCCTCTACTGCGCTTCCTGTGTTCTAAATAAGATAAGTTACAAAATGAGTGAAAAAAAAAAAACAACAAATATGTGATATTCAACTGGAAAGATTTGAATATAGTTTTTCATCTTTAACAACGCAAACAATCGAACGTTCTAGCTCGATAAATTGTTTGAACAATTTTTCTTAAAACTGTTTTCAACTTCAAAATGTTCTCCAAAGTTTATTATATCGAAGAATATTTGAAATTTATTATAATTTTACATTTTTTAAACGAACGTTTTTGCTTAATGTAAAATGTTTTTTAAATCTTTCCGAATATAATGCAGTATTTTTTTAATGTGCGGGTCACATATTTCAGTATTCTTTCATTACAAACAACGTCAGCAATTATTAATGTTACTAATAGCATTTTGTTATCACTCTATTTACCTTCATGTAACGTTGCTGATGAAACTCCCTATTTCATTTCGACGATTTGCAGTTATTTTATTTGAATGAAGGTGTTACGGAATTTAACATGTGCCGTATGTTTCTGTATTTTTTTATTGAAATGGTTATTGCAAAACAAAAACGAGTCGATAAGTTTTAATATTCCTAGTAGTATTATTATCATTTTGCCTGTCTCAACTATACTGAGAAAACTTCATATTGCATTTTAACAGCTAACAGTCATCTTTTATTCAAATGAAAAAGCTATTGAGATGCTTCAAATACTGCGAAAGCGTGGAAATGTTTTTCCCATACCCGAACGATAATGTCGAAAGCGTTTCACATATGAATTTCCTCACTTCCAAAAAGTTTTCTCAAGGTTACTGGCACATGTTAAGAATGAAGGTATTGTGCAGCCGTTTGCAAAGATAAAAAAAATTCAAAGGAAATTTTGGGTTATAAGGTCCATCGATAGTACCGCCTCTGCTTATCTTCCCCTCAGAAACAGTTTAAGATGCTGAGGAAACGATACAACTGCATTTTAAATTCAGCGAATTTACTGAAAATACAGATTTCGTACGTTCCGGGTGCAGTTTCACCAAGTTTTAAGTCGCGGCAATCATAAATAACGATTAGCATTTTTCAATTGGATGCGAGAGCAGCTTCGTCATTTTTATCGAGCGATGTTTTTAGACGAATATACTTTTTAAAAAAGTAATTATAAGATTATAATCGGCACTTTCGTTATTCATCTGAAACGGATCGGAATAATAGAGCGAAATAGAGCACATTTGGAAAGTTAATGGCAGGTGTCGGATTATTAAAAGATCATCGGTCTCCTCTGAATCATAACAGAAATTTAGAACTGCTACAGAGAAACTTTCCATTTTCATTAGAAAGTATTCCTCTTGGTGTACATCAACGGTATTTTGGTTTCAGCAGAGCGATTGTCCAACTCATAAATTATGACTGGCCCGAACCCAATTAAGTGAAACATTTTCTAAGAGCTGGATTGGTAAATATAGTCTAGTTTATTATCCGCCTCGATAGTCCGGTTTATTATCTGCCTCGGCCACGAGATTTAATCGTTTTAGACAATCAATTATGGGAAAACATTAGAAAGAATGACAAATACAGAAAAACTCACAACAAAAGAGAATATGGTATATAGAATGGCGCAAGCTATCCAGGATTTATCAGCTGAAGAAATTCTTCGAGCTGTTGATTCGTTTCCGACAAGAGTTCTGGCCGACAATGGGCAACATGGAGCTTAATTTGAACACGTGTTATGTTAAATAAAATCGATTTGTTTAAATTTTCAAATGTATTGTCATTCGTTTGGATAAGACCCATTTTGAGATTTCGGAAGATATTTTGGTGTTGAAACTAGGGTTTCAGGAAAGATGTTTCAAGCAAAAATTTTTGGTTTTTCAGGGTAAAGTTGGAATACCCCATTACGTTCAAAAAACTAACTTCTGATTTCAACAGGCCACTTCCGGTGGTGGGCGGGAGTCGAAAATATTTCTGGTCAATTTACTAATAAGAAACTTTGAATTTTTCATTTTAGTAGATATTCTACATTTTAGAAGGGCTGGACCGATGATTTCGAACATCCCGTGTATGTATACATATCTTTTGTTCTGAAAATATATTTTATTTTTCACAAGTCCGTCAAAACTGTCATACACATTACATGAATACGAAAAGTAAATCAAGATTATCACCGAAACTACCTTTAGAAAAATGAACCGATTTTCTACTAGAGGGTAATCTTGAACTGTAAAAACATATTAATTTTTTCAGATCAGCTTTTCATTCGCTTTCATCTTGTAACATAAATAATAGTTATTCCTTTTATGTACGATACGATGATTGGTCCAAACCACGAGCATCGCGCAGAAAAATAAGTCAGCGAAAACTAAATTCCATGCGAAATTTCAGCTCGATGGATTAAAATTTAAGTCCGCATGGACCATCTATGCAAATTTGTATCAAAATCCGCCCAGGGATTCAGAATGGAATAGGAAATTCGCGGTAACTGGTACTGTTGCGGATAAAAGAACAACGTGGCTGAACAATAGACACCCTGAACTGATGTAGAAAAAAAACAAAAAAATTTAAACGTTTTCTGCGTGTGTTCATGTATTGTATTAACCAAGTGATTTTCGAGTGAGATTTTTGATGCCGGTGTATTTTCATACGATCGAATTATTAGCAAAAACATAATATTAAGGTGTTGATACACCCTCTCCGTACAGCCCTGACATCGCATTCTGTGATTTTGTGATTTTTGGCTCTTTTCAATACTCAAACAAACCTTACGGGGCTCGTGAGCAGTCCTTAAACGCGTCCTTTAGGCTGAGATTGAGAAAACTTTAAAAGTGAAATAGGTAGAAAATAAATGTATGAAACACGTAAGGCACGGTATTTTGAAAAAGATAAAAATGTAAACGAGGACTGAAATGTATGTTAAAATTTTGTAACAAAATTGCGTTTCTTTTTAACACGAAATCCCGTAGGTGGAATTCGACACGACTTTACGCGAATAGCAGTTTACTTAATTATAACATTAACCTATATTTTTTATAGATTGCTTAAGAACGCTTAGCGTTAATTAAACTGATTGTGATCGTCAAGATGGCAGTCGCATGCAGGAAAACCGTCTTTTTTAACCGATTATTGTTCCCAATAATTTTTTATTTTTAATTCTAAAAAGAAAGCCTGCATTTATGCAGGGGTATTGAGGCGATAAAAGGAATGCGCGGACACACAACAGTTAGATTTAGATAAAGCCGCAGTTAGATTATTTGAAATTGTTCAACTGAAGAATTTGAGAACGCGGATTTTTGATAATTTTTTACGTAATTTAAAAAATAAACCCGCTTTTACAGAACGGAAAAAACTCCCGTTTAACACAAACATACGGATGAATAAGTACCGGGAATAAAATCCCAATAGATGTCTCTGTATGTATTCGACGCACATGTAAGGCTGCTTTAATGTTCATTTTGAACCGACATCGTTAACTCATTTTCGCGCTTTTGCTCGTAACGTAATCGTTTACATAATTTATTACATCAGATTACTAATTTAAAAAGAAAAAAAAAATCACCTCTGCTAGTGCAACTAAAATTTCTTGTTCAGCTAATCTTCTTCCAGGACATATTCGAGGACCGTGGCCAAATGGAAGTGATGCCCAACGGTGTTTACAGGTAATTTCTTCACTTTCATTTCTTAACCAGCGTTCTGGCCGAAATGTATCCGCTTTAACAAAATATTTCTCCATTGTGCTTGTAACTGAATTAAAAGCGGTAACTGTTGTCTGGAAAATGATATAATTACGTATAAATATATTAAAAAATAGAAAAATTATACCGTGCAATTGGAATTTTTAAAAGTCCCTTTAACTGTCGCGCATTCAGAAAACAAATACGAAGGACGCTCAATATATAACGCTACATGTCTTCGAAAATGACCTTACACGCATCCAAAAATTACGAAAAAAACTAAAAGAAACACTTTATTTTTCGATATAATTTCTGAAAACATTAAGGCATTTATCATAGCGGGTCACGAGTTTATCGATACCGTTATGGTAAAATTGGGCAGTGTATATGGCGAAAAATTTCTTTACTGCCTCTTCATGACCTTCTCGTCTGTTACGAAACGTTTTCCATCCAGATCGGGTTTCAAATCGGGAAAAACCTGAGATCAGGCGAGTAGGGTGAATGCGGAAATTCGTTTCAATTCTGATTTTTAATTAACGCGCGGGCGAGAATAGACGTGTACGGTGTCGTGCATTATCGTACAAAATCACTCTACTCCTGTAGACTGCATGCCATGTTTCTTCCGATTAATCACTCCATGAAGTGCCACAAGAGTGTCATGGTAAGTGTACTGCTTTGCCATATCCTTCTGCTCACGAAATTGCAACAGTAGGAGTCTTCAATTTTGGCTTTTGGCGGACCTGGTTAACCTTTCATTATTCACACTTTACTCTCGCTTCCTTCAACTCTGGGATCTGGTAATGCGCTCAGCTCTCATCACCGTAGGTCACAATACGGTCGAAAAAATCATCGCCGTATTGCTCGTAACGTGACAAGCAGACGCGTCATACAGCTGTGTTTCATGTCTGGAGTTAGAAGGCGAAGTACTCACCGTGCACTGTGTTTTCGCAGATTCAGCTCTTTCGATTTAAGATTGTACAGATAGTTGTACAACCGCAATCGTCGATTAGATGACGTGTTCGAACATTAAATGACACAAGTCACTGAGCTTTATTCTCTTGCAGAAGTCGGTGTACACATGCAATTATATCGCTTGTTAATGCAGTACTCGGCCGGCCGCTTCGTTCATCGTCCTGAGTGTTCTCCCTTTTTCTCCTGTAAACATCGTGATCCATTCAAACACACACTGATGCGTTATAACGTTGTTTTCACCGCATGCTGCGCACAATCGGCGATAAATTTCTGCACCTTCAACTTCTTCAGGGGTCAAACATTTGATGACCGCGCGTATTTCGTAACTCGCCGGGTTGATAACGTTCACTGACATGTTCTGCGCGTGCGTACCGAAGTTCTACTAATCGGATTAGAATGCGGCAAACAGCGTTGTATTCGCATTTGTCTCCTCTACACCCCCACATAAATTCAGCAGTTTTACTAGCGGACGCGAAATAAGCCGTGACACGTTATTTATTGAACATCCCTCGTATTTTATAAATAAAATCCCGTAAAAGTACACATACTATGTTTAATAAATACACGATGCCATTTTGAACTATGAAACGTCATCAAGCATTACTCTAAAAAAAAAAAAAAAAAAAAAAAACATCCAACTTCACAAAAATATAAAATTACGATAAAAATGATTGAATGTGTACTTATTTCGCTAGTTGGCAAGAATGACACAACTTAATTTTTTTTTGCAAAAATGAGTTTGTAACTTAATCATAAATTTCGAACACTGTATTATAAATCTATAAAAAATAATATAATTTAATAAACTATCAGTGAATTACATAAATGTTATTCTTGTCTTCAGTTGTAATGGAATAAAACGCGTCACTAATATTGGCTTGTTCAAAATATTAAATAAAAAAAAGTTTACAAAAGAAATAAGAGATAAATGCGCAAAAATAACGAACCAGTTAAAGTTGAGTCTCGTGATATTTACAAGCTGTTATGCAATGTTCTAAAAGCGACGGTCAAATTTTTATTGTTTGTTAAATTAACCGTTTTCAAAAATGGATTCTACAGATTTTTGTACTTGTACATACGGTACAAAAAAGGTGATAGAAGAAAAGCAGATATAGCTACGATTTTTTTAAATATCTGTAAAACTTAAACATGGAGGGGGTTTTGTATTTTAAAGATAGTTAGGAGCGACGATGAAAAAATTAAATGTTTAACATATATATATATATACCATGGTTTTATCATATAAACATGGTACATTGATTTCTAATCGAGGGCCCCGCGCAGAATGAAGGTAGCGCCAATCTCTATCCATTCTATAACTGAAATAATGTATACAGGGTGTGGGGTTAAAGTAACTTTCGCCGTTACTATGAGTTCTGTACGGTATTACTGGGAAGCAATACTCGTTCATTCGTTCCACGATTTATGTTTCACTACTATTTGCCTCCTACGACGAATGCTGATTCCCATTAGCGATTTCATCTTCTTTACTGAAATATCTGTTAGAGTCAACTGAGCTCCCCATATCTGAAAACCGGATTTCTTTCATCACTATGATTATTTGGTTTCTACTCCTCCTTGACCACTCCATTTTCTTTATACCATATTCACTTATTTTACAATTTGTCCGTCTATATTCCCCCTGGATCCCTGCATTTTATATGTGAAAAAACTTTTTTTTCATTTTTTCCTTTTTTAATTGATATATTTATGTAAAGATTCGTTTTGTCTTTGAGGATTTATCACCGTCCATCTTTACGTTTCATGTTTAGTTGAAAATTATCGGTCTTTCTATAATCTGTCTGTCGTGATCTAATAAAAAGTTTCGTTCAACTAAACAACACACACACAGACATCATTTTGAAGGGGTGGAGTTATTCAGACGGTGATCTTCCATAATTACATATTTAAGAGTACATCTTCTCCGCTTATATCTTCCGACCTCTCCGTCTTGAGAGCATTTTATTAAAATTAATTTATTAAAAATTTGAAATTTTAGTATAAATAATATTCCCGGTAGTAAAAAATATTAAAAATTCTGTTGCAGGCTTTTTAATTTCTTTGTAAAGACAATAGAAAACACTACTGTTTTTTTTTTTTAAATCTCCGCGCTGGGTACAGCAGCTAGGTTCGGAGCGTGACTTGAATGTTTAGATCCTGTCAAAGAGATTTAATGATTGATGATTTCTGCAACGCAAAGAGAGGAGTAACGGAACACGGTGTATTTACTTACGCCAGAAGTTAATAAAATTTTATCTAAAGTTCACTATTTACTATGTTTTATTTAAATTTTTACGTTTGATTTATATTTACTATGATAATTATTTTATTTAAATTTTTACATTTAATTTGTATTTACCACGGTAATCATTTTATTTAAAATTGTATAAAACTCGATGTTTATTTGTCTCGTATGAATTACCGCGCTGGTCGCATCATAATTCATTTTTTAACTATTGAAAACCTCATATTTCGTGAAAAAGAAGGCGTAGAAAACTCAACCGTACCTTAAAATCTTCGTTAGGACAGCGCGAATACACCTTGAAAATTTTAGCGTGATCCGTCTAACGGTACAGGAATACATACGGAACAAACAAATATCGAAACAAAAAACATTCTACTTATAAATATAATATAGTAGAGATATAGATTTAAAACTGGAAAAAAAAAAGATTTTGGTGTAAATTTTAAAAATGTCAAATAATTACCCCTTGCGGCACGAAATAACCACTCAAAATTACATTTGCACCTGTCCGACGTGTATGGCCCCCTCCAGTAGGTGATAACCGCAGCGTCTCTTTTATACACGCTTTTAAATAATACATATTAATGTCAGACGTATCATTAAATGCTAACTGCTGGCATTCCGGGTATTTCGATAAATAATACAGTACCATCGACAGTGTGGTTGCCGTCTAAACATCAAACAGTAATATACATTAATAAAAACGTAATACAAAAATATTTCTTCTTAAAATATTGTTCTTAAAGAACTTCCGACAAATAATTAACATACACTACATATTTTTCGCTTCTAAGCAAATTGGAAACCTACTGAGAACGATTCAGATCTTAAATGGCGAATCATGACGCAGGATTTTTAAAAGTACGTAACAAAAAAGTCGTTTTAATATTCCGTTTAATAATTTTAACGGAACGATTTTTCTTTTCTTTTTTCTTATGAAGCGCTGCGCCTTCATTCAACCAAAGAACCATATGTGTTTTTCAATTTTCAATTGAATTATTTACAGAAATTTTTCTTTAATTTAGGCTATTTAAAAAATATAAAATTTACTATTTTAATATCGTAAACTTTCTGCATGTACATGTAACCGAAGAACTTGTAAGATATAAAATAGTACGTATACTGTAAAAAATTAAATCTAGAAATTTATACTGTAATCGTTCTACATTAATTACTTTTTATTATTCCCTTTAAAGAAAGGCGACAAAAAAATATTAGGCATATTTCTCCTCCTAATATATACACATTAAAACTATACAATCCATAAAAAAGTTTCGGGATTACTCGTTAAAAAAATAGAAAATAGCATTTTTTTTTTTTTTTTTTTTTTTTATTATTCCAAGTACTACTCTTTACTGCCACACAGCGCTAACAACGTGGATACAGCTTTCGGAAAACTATTTAGAAACTTTCTTTAGAAATTTGATTCCGAAGGCTGAACTGAAAACACCGTGTTAGCCGGTAACATTTAAAAAATCCGAACTGGCATCGATCATTCAAGAGAATAATATGAATTTTTATTTAATGCGTAATTTTAAAAAATTGAGGACACTTTCACAGATCTTTTATCAAATAAACTAAAATAAGGGAAATTATTATACATATACGCTGCTTTTGAAGACAAGCATAAATATTACACAGATTTTCATACAAACCGAAAGTTCACAGAGATTACATTGAAATTTTCTCCTGCGGCTTAAATTGTGAACATGGCAAAATCAACTCTTCGAAAAATTACATTTCAAAAAATCGGTATGAAATACAGCCAACTCGCGATTATCCGGATTAATTGGGCGGCCAGGCGGCCCAGGTATTAAAAAATCCGGATAGGCCGGTGTTCAAGGTTAAATACTGCAAATTAAATGAAAAAATGAAAATTAACATATCCTATAGAAAATTAAACATGAAAATTAACTTACGGTGGTACATCAACTAGTTTTTAAAGTTTGCCGACTCTTCGATCTCGTTGCTGCCCATCCATTCTATTTTCACATTCTGGAATATTTTTTATTAGAAAAACAAACTCCTCGTTGTCTTTTGAACTGTCCAAATCGCATTGTCGGTCAATTCCATCCTATTTATCACTGACTTTATGATCTAATAATATTTTCCACGACCGCGCACTAATGCTATAGAACTAACCTCTTTCCATCCCTTAGATAACCCCAAGTGTGATAACATCAAGCGTATCAACTGATTTTAAAGCAACCTGGCAGTTCTCATAATTTTTAACGCGCTTGATTATTTTTTTTTAAGTCCTTTAGGATTCCTTGATCAATAGGTTGACAAACTGATGTAACGTTTGCTGGAAGAAACATTGCCTTTATATCACTATCTTGTAACTCTTCAGGTGCCGGATTGGAGCATTGTCGAGAATAAGGATTACTTTTCTCGGTAACTGTTTGTCAGACAAATGTTTCGCAACCGCGGGAACAAACTCTCTTTTTGTAAAACCAAGTTTTAAAAATTTCGCAACATCTTCATTTGCAGCGAATGTAAACAAATATTTAGATACGTACTGCATATAGCTGTGGATTTTATAAAAGAGTTTCAACCTTTTTTTTCTTTTTTTATTAATTTTTTTTTTTTTTTTTTTTGAAAAATCGATTCGGATAATCGCGAGTCTACTGTATATACTATCTTTGTTTTGCTTTTTTATCTCACTATTTTTTATTCTTGACAATTTTTTGTAAAAAAACAAAATGCATCCAACTCAAAATTTTAATGTAATCCTTTTACCGAACAAAATATTTCGCAATTTTTTTTAATACCGCTTATAATATGTGCGGAATAATTTAGCCTTTAATATTTTAATAAAATAAACATAGATACGCTTGACAAATTACTAACCGCATCAATACCTGCCAAAAAAACTTCGGTCCCCAGTAACCATGCTTCATTCTTCTGCAATATCGATTTCTTGAATAATTTAAACGTGAATGACTTTTCATGTCCTTCAGAATTTTTCGATAATTCTTCAAACCTCTGATTAACTATTCTAAGCATAATTGCGCGTTTATTAAAATAGTTGTGTTATTTATCGTTATAATTAAACATACTATTTTTTACAAATTTAGAAGTCCACTAAAAAAATGTTCAACTTTTGTAATTTCTGATTATAAATTTTAAAAATGACATAAAAACTATCTTTACGTTTAACACACCGACCCTAACACTTTGCACGGTAAAAAAAAAAAAAAACATTTAAAATAAATTGCGAAGACTTCACAATTAAAATAAACAAAGTCAATTGTAAATTATACCTATAGTTACCGATTAATAACATTGTGGCCAGTTTCCATATTTCTGTAACCTTTTGTTTTTATATAGTTCCATATAGGAGGCTGTGAATATGTACGATATAGTCCGTCCATGAAAAGACAATTAGCATTTATCACTTCGTTAGCAACAGGATCGTTATCTTCTAAACAACGAATCCGGATTCCCGGAGAAATTACGGAAATAGCTAAAAAAAAAACGCAATTAAACGCGAATTAAATATTGCTTTAAAAAAAATATAAAAATAGGAGGAACACCCGCTCAAAAATAATAACGTTAATTTTTTTTCGATTTTTAATGTAATTAAAAATCGAAACCGATAAATTTAATTTACGGCTTGCATAGGAATTTCTATTACAATTTCCATATGCAAAAATGTGCAAAAGAATTTTTTATTAGCAGAAAAAAATAGTTCTTGTTAATGGTAATGAAAAGAAATGAAACACAAATCAACCGATATTTTTAATAAATAAACATCGTTAATTACTCAGCGTTAGTAAATACAGCGTATTTCCAATGAGTATTATTTAAAAATAATAAAAAAAAAACTGAACAGCAATATTTCAAAATTTAAAATGAAAACACTTAATGATTCATATCTATAGGTATTACTTAATTCATGAACTGACAACTTACGAAAATGATATATTCCCTTTGAAATATGCACTATATTCATTAACATAAGCGAAAAAATATTTAACACCGTAAAATATAATAAATCAAAATGTTTATATATAAATCAATCCCAGTATATTGTATAACTCGGTTATTTAGCTTTTGACATAATTTTAATATTTTGGCTATATTAGAAAACGCTCGCTAGAAAATGAGTTATGAAATACTTTTAAACTGTTTCATAACAATAATTCTAAATAATAAATAGTTTTAGTCTTAATGATTATTATTTAACAAAAAATATATAAAATATATATAAGTAAAAAAATGAAGCAAAAAAATAAAATAAAAATAAAAAAGTGAGTAAATAAAAACAACTGCTTTAATTTTATTCGTTTCGAATTTAGAAACCACACTAAAAAGCTTTATAAATATGAATAATTTCTTTATTTAAAGTAAAGTTAAAATTCAAAAAAAAATTAAAGCTTCGTTGTTTTGAATGATCTTCTTTTTTGATAAACAAGGAAGTTCAAGAAATTTGTGTGAATTAAATTAAACTCGCAAATAAATATAAAAATCATTCGATAATGTTTATGGCTGAAATATTATAAAAAAATAAAAAGACAACCTCAACTGCGATAGAGGCATCTAACAGAGAGGAAAAACTCTCAAGTAAGTAAACGGATTAACTACCCTAAAGAAGAAACAAAAGGGGAATGTAAAAAAAGGCAGTTCAAAAATTGACTAGGTAGCATAAAATCATGATGTCAATAGATATAGTTTATTACAAGCGATATAACGTCGGTTATTTAAATTATTTTAAACGTTAAAATGTACTAAAATAATATAACATTAGCTCTCACAATAATTGGCATCGATGAGCACAAAATTACTAATATAAAAGAAGAGGGAGATTTATTATTTCTGCGATGTCACAGAAATTCCAGGGAAAAAAAAATTAAAAAGCAATTAGAACAATGGATTAGCAGTAAAAATATGTAATATTTCACTAAAAAAAAAATGAATAGTATCTATTCTACCATGTTGCTGTAAAAAATAATGTGACATTGAAAAAGTAGACGACATTTATTATTCATGGTAAAATAAGGAAAATCAAAATTTAAAAATTATACATTTCGAAAAAATATATTAAGTTATAAGGATCTTAAAATATCAAAAAAAAAAAAAAAACGCTAAACGCGATTACTACACGTCATTGTACATCGTAATGATTTAAAAGAATATCTCGTTGTTAAACAAAATAATAAAATACGAAGTAAAATCATCCAAACTAATCACTATTATTTATTTTCTGCTACAGTAAAAATACGGAAAGAGGAATAATGTCCGACGCTCATAAAGTCCGTGTTCACAAGGATATTAATTTTACTATCTATTTTTTTTGTTATTTATTTTTGAATTTATCGCAACAGATATTAATCTAGCAGCAACATTATAACTGATCTTTTAAAATAGATGAAGGAGATATATATATAGAAAATAATTTAAGTTTTAAAAATTACCTTCTACGGCATATTTCATAGCAACGGACACAAAATCATTAATAAAACCGCTCGATGTTTTGTTTTTCTGAATGTACCTTACCAGTGCTCCAGCAATATCGCGATGTACGTCTAAATAGTGATTTCTTAAATAACTTACTTGGAAGAATGTCGATAAACATGTTCGAAATTTATACCATTGTTCACCGTGTCTATAATGTAACACTACACGAATTAATTAGTTACATATTTAATTTTCACTACGCAGTAATTAGACTATTCTTAAATGAATAATTATTTGCAGATTACTTTACTTCGTGTAAAACGCATTTTACTATACATCGGATGAATTAGAAACGTTTAAGTTATCGCCAGCGCAATAGGTGTATTCCACATAAAATCATCTTTCATATTAAATTTCAAACTTTCATTTGTTCGCTTCTGTTCTTTTTTTCGTCAACTTTCTATTTCATATTAACCTTTTTATTACATTTTATAAATTCTACTGCAAAATGAAACATAAATTGAACGGAACTAAAATAGCGCATATTTAACGTAAAATATAATTTTAAAGAAGAAAAATTTCAAGATATTCGCAGATAAACACTAATTCCTGTGATTGGAATTCAAGTATAAACATCACGAAAACAAAGAATCAAATTTATTATTGGTAATTATAAAAATGCAAAGATTATTTCAACTGAATATACGTATATATATTTTTATATATATATTATATATTACATATTAAAGACATTCTAATAGTTAGTTTAATAAACTGTTTAATAGAAAAATAGCAGTACCGGTATGTAGTTTTAAGTAAATAATAAACATGCTACACAATTAAATATACTCATTTTTTTTATTTTTACTGATCACTAAAGGTAATAAATTCAGAAACAGGCGAACAGAATTAGTTAATTTTATTATAAATAAAAAATCGCTGAACGAACGAAATATACAATAAGCGAAAAGTGTGAAGTAAATAAATGCAGAATAACATAAAGTAAGGATCAATATACAAATGGCGAGTTTTAATGTTAAAAAATGAAAATACTGTTATCATTTATTTAAAAAAACTAAGTATTGGTGTATAAACGTAGAGTAACAATTATTACCCAGGTACTAATCCCACGGCACCGAATATTTTCTCACGATAATGTTCCAAGGCTCCCATTTTAATGCGATATGGAAATTTACCTTCGGTCTGAAACAATAACGCAAAATCGTCCGCATTTGTAGTAATTACAAATTCTTGTCCTGGAAATTGTAATCGGAAAACTGGGCCGTACTTCTGTGATAAGTCAAGTGCAGCTTCCGTTAAACGATCTTTTTCGTATGGACCTAGTATTAATATTGATTTAAAAATAATATTCTTTCTTTTTTACATTTGTAAAATAATTAATTTGGCGCGGATGTAAAATACAGTACGAAGTGTTTTTATCCAATTATTTACAATTAAATTAAATTACATTACTACGTTATACGTACGTTTTAGTATAACTCAATTAATACATCGGAAAACTCAATTAAACCGGTAAACATCATTCTCAATAATAGTTTTTAAAATACAGAGAATTGTTCTAAAACTTTATGAATTTAAATAGAGAAAAATATGCACGTCTATTTATACATGTTGCGCTTCTGCATATTACATATTTAAAGAAACTTACCAGTTTTAAAAAACAAATTCGCATGACCCAAAACAGGCAGAGCCGGCGGAGAAGGAATGTCCGAATAATGTTTTAAAGCTGTACAATATGATCTGTGTACGATTTTCCACACTTTTAAAGTCATCTTCTGCTATTTATATTACTCTACTTCACATAGTTCACATACTTAAAAAATAAAGTATTAACCCGCAATCCGGACTATTTTACTATGAAATATTTAAATGGCTTTAACAGGGTCGATATTCTCTGTATTATTAAGTTACCGCAACGTTATTCAATTTATGCTAGAAAAGACAACTAACCACGACCATTTGCTACTTCATTCAATCACATACAATAAATACTGCAGTATTTATCTAATTCTGTATTGTACATTTTTAATGATATATGAATATTCTAAATAATTAATATTAAATCATTTTTTAAATTCTTTCTGAACATTATTATTATTAGATTAAAAATATCGATAGTATTTTGTAACTTATATCAGAAATTCTGCACGGTTTAATATTAATACGTTTTTTTTCCCCAATAATTTTTTTTTATAATGTAATAGATGCGATTAAATGAAATATTTATAAACGTAACCGGTCCATTTTCGATGTCATAAATAACGTATAATAATGTTAGCCTTTGCTGAATACATTTGCAATACTAGTTTATGTCAAATCTAATATTTATTTACGAAACAGGTGAACTTTGTTCTCTCACCGTTCGGGTTGCTAGATTTACTAATTTTTTTGCTGAGGCTTTGTTACTTGTTTTTAGAAATATTTTAAGTATTCATATTCGTTCTAATAAACTTTTGCGTCTCTAAAAAGCGGAAAAGGAACAAACTTCTGACCTTCCTCTTCAAATTACTATCGATGACGAACGACAAAATAAATAGTTAAATACTCAATAGATTCCGATTAAACATAAATTTTTGAAGAAAAAAAATTGTTTTTCATTCATTCCAATTTATATTTTTTTTTACCGACAGATACATTTGGTATGGAACAGTGATGATAAAAAAAAATGCTTTTACAATATCAAAAAATAGATAATCTGTAGTTCAAAAAAACACATTTTTTCATATTTCATATAAAAATACATTTTTAATATTAGCGTATGCGAACAGGTATACAAATATAAAATATATAAGCCAGAAGATTAAAATTGTACCTGGCTTCAAATTATTTGATTTAGTTGAATGTGCTATGCATACACAGCTAATGGTCATGAAAAATGTAAAAATGTATTTAATTTATATTTAAAAATTTGTAATGAATTCAGTTATATTTTATGTACATCTAACTGCGTATCACCGTCTTTTATTTAACTGAAAAAAAAAAAAAAGTGTATTTCGTATCCGAGCACAAATCGTTATTCTCATAATGTTCTTAATACAGTATCTGATAGTTTGTTTTCTCCAAATGAGCTCTTGGCTAGGCAGCTTATTATATAACCACGAATTTTAATTCGGAAATTAAATTATTCATCAGAAAAACAAACATTTAATAATATTTGTAATTTAAACTTTACAAATACAAAAAAAAAAAAAAAAGAAAGAAAAGAAAAAAGGTTTGAATTGATGTCTAATATTTTTACAAAGAAACCATAAAACTATAGTGCATTCGATTTTAATCTATTTGTGCTCTCGAAATGTAATGTCTTATAGAAACACCTATTAAATGCTGTAAAGGTTAGTAAACAGTAGCGTAACAGCGTTTCACAACCAGGGGGAGCAAAAACATAAATCATCCCTATGCTTAGAGAGGCCTATATAGATTAATAAAAAAAGAATGTACCTTTTTTTTTTTTTTTGCCGCTACTGATAATATTTTATATAAATAAAAAGAGGCTTTAATTATAAAGTGAAATAAAAACGGTTTTCATTTTTACTTTAAATGATTTTCTTTTATCGAATTTTTATATTTTTTCCAAGCGTATCCGAATTTTCTGGTTTTTGTTTTCTCAGTTCTTCGGTGGCCACTTTGTTTTATTTTTGTGCCGACGATATAATATTTAATATGATTAAAAAATAGAATTTCATTAATTCAAACGATCTTTCTTCGTATTTATTTAGCTTTTCGTTTAATTTTCCGGGATTTTTATTAAATAACTGTTATATATACTGGTATAATATATATTTTTCTGAGAAGGCGGCGCCCCACAGTTTTTTTCCCGGGGGGCGACTGCCCCTATTGTCCCCCCACTTGGCACGCTACTTTTAGTAAAGCTCCTAAATCTTTGTCAAAATTGTTACTGTTTTTCTCTCTGAAACTAGTTGTCCGGAAATTTCTTTCAAGCCCTTTCTTGTCTACAGCAAAATCTTGGTTACACTCATGTTACAATCATTTCTCAACACATTTGAACTGCCATTATAAATAAGTAGATATAATGTTATTACTTTCGAAAAAAAAAAAAAATGATATTCTACGAAGTTTTGTTTTTGTGCTGTTGATCAATAAAATAGAATATTGCAATTCCGAACTAGAATCATAGTAAGCATCATTGAACCGAATTAATCGAGAAAACAATTTCCTTTTACAATTGTATAAAATATGTGATAAATTTATTTTTATTTAATTATTCCGGTTTTATCGCGATATTTTTACAATTTGTCGTTGCAATTATTATATTTACTTATGAAGAGCATTTCTCGATAGATCAACATAAAAAATTTATTAAAGCTGGTCAAATTTTTTTTGATGAAACCTGCTCAGTGCTCATATACATATAAATTTGTTAAATTAAACATTGAATGATAAAAGAAATCCAAAAATGAAATAAAGTAGTGCATTTATCCGGGAGCGAAGCAGTCGTCAAATGGCAACATCTATCAGTTAATATTACACCGTGCCAAATTCATTATAACCGTTCTTTTTTTCTTTTGTTATTTGTTCCACAGCTGTTTTACGTAGCGCTTTAGGATTACTTCAGGGGATTTCTTTCATTTGCATTTAGTACGATATGGAGTAGAGGTTGAGGATGTTAGTATTTTTTTTCGTGTTCAAATGCGCATTTTAGTACGTCGTTACAATTAGTGAACACTGAACGAAAAGTCACAACGTGCAATGCACTGAGAATCGAATTCAGAACAAAGCATAGGCGTATACATAAAACGTAATCTTTTGTAATCTTTGTAAACCAACTTTTTTCTTATTTATTTATTTATTTTTTTTTTCGTTATTCTCTTGTTTCTTATTTGTAACACCTGGATTCTTATTTTTAATACCGATTTATTTTTAAACTATTTATAAGTAGGTTTTTTTAAAAAATTTCTCCTACTTAATGACGTTTGCTAAACTACAATCTGTATTAATTTAAACTCTTTTCCTACGTTACATCGTGCGGTAAGATGATTCGTCGATACGCTAGTTTAGTTATGTAGCGCTAATGTTATGTCATAATTTGCACAAATACAGTCTTTCCGAATTCAGAACAAACTTGACGCTAGTGTTTTATTATGCGCCGTTTGATATGGTATGTTAGTTTAACGTTAGCCATGTATGTGTAGTTTTTGTGATGTTCCGCGTTTAATCTCTCGTTCGAAATAGTTAATTAGGTTTCGTGTTTTCACTTTATTTTCTTAAATTAGTCGATTAGTTTTCGAACGATTTTTATACAAAAAGAAAAAAAGAAAAATGAATACGAGTTCATCAAGAACGAATGGTGGGTACATATTTTACATTTTCGATAATAAACGTAGAAACAGCTAGTTAGATATTATTTTTATGACACTTCAATAAAATACGATTGTTAGCAGCGGTGTGCCGAAGTAAAGCGGGGGAGGCTTAGATTTCCCGTAATTTTTGAAAATGTAATATAATTTAGAAAGGAAACTATATAACATTATTTTTAATACTTTTACAAAATAAAATTTCAACATGGCATATTAAATCTAGTTATACGTATAATTTGTATCACAGTATGTAGAACTCCGTGAACTATTATATCAGCATGTTAGATAAATATTATCATTATGACTAAGCTCGTTTCGGGACCGATCCTGGGTATATACGGTGATTGTTGGTGGAATGAAACTTTTATTATTCGTTGTAATCTGTTGTGAAATTAGTACTGTGACCGTAATAACCAAGATATGCGGAGGGTGAAAAATATATGCAACAGTAACAAGAGGAAAATTGTGTTTAGATTGTAAAATTACAAACGGACCTAATGTTTTAGCAGATGACCAAAAAAAAAAGTCAAAATATGAAAAAGTTGATTCAATTGTGTTTTCTATTGCACTTTTTTTCCGATGAACTTGCACCATTCGAATCGACAGACTGGAATAATACTAGACAAATAAATCTGAACAGGTTTTTTTAAGGCAGGAAACGGTTACATAAATATCTAGACGGTTCTCGGGAATGTAAGTGGAAGAGAATGGGAACTAAGAATCGGTATTCTTGCTTTGCAAAAAAGGCAAATAAAAAGATTTACGAATGGTGCCGGATTTGTGGATGGGCTAATAACCGTACGTCTGTTCAAGGTACTAAATTTGTCCGTTTTTAAAAAAAAACCTTTTTGGAAAATATCAAATTTATTCCGAGTATTATTTTGACAGTTGACAATAAAACGAACGGTATTTAATCGATAAATAAAAAATATATATATATATATATATATATATATATATATATATATATATGTATATATATATGTATACGGAAAACATTAAAATTTCAAATTGATTATTATTATTAATAATCGTTAATTGTCATTTATATTCGATAATTTTTCGGATATTGTAAACTAAAATAAAAGATGGTTCCACTCTCGTTTAAGGTTATTTTTTCTTATCGTAAAAATGGCGCAGAAAGTAACAATTTACCTGGGGGGAGGAGGTAAACGAGTTTAGTTAAGTTCGATATTACGTTGAAGGTGCAATTTTTACATGTTTACATTTTTGCGTTTTATCAGAATTGCGCTACGTAATTATTGTAAATAGACAATTTGAACATCGATAGAATAGTTCCATCTGTTTAATTTTACTCGAAGTTTGTACGGATGTTAAAAGTAGTTTCGAAAACTGAATGGTTGCGATATTTAAGAAAAGGAACTTCTTCCTCGGTTTTTCGTTACGTCCGTCATCGTTAGTCTTTTTATGCGTTCTATTTCTTGTTTATAATACTTTCGATATTTTGCAATGCTTCATAGATTAAATTAATTTTCTGTTTTCTTGTAATGATCAAAAGTATCGTTTGACATTTTCCGAATATATTTTTTTTTGGTTGTTCGATAAATTTGAAGAAATTAGCGTCGATTCTTTTTATCCATTTTTCCACTTTACCAGAAATCGTGTCGAAATATTGCGCATTTACCGAGCTAATAGATCCCTTGCTGAAAAAACAAAAAAGGGAAAATTATATAATAAAACATTAAATCAAAAAAGGCGTTTTTTTATTTTTTTTTATTATTAAACAATAATATAAAATGGTAAAAACTCTTTTATGGAACTAAATGAATTGTAAATGTATTATAAAGATACCTTAAGACAAAAGAAAAAAAGAACAGGTTTCTTTCTGTTGCTAAATATTTTGTAGCCATAGTAGTAGTGCCTTTTATTTTGTTTCTTCGGAAAGGAGATCCCCCCCGGGGGGGGGGGGAGCTCTCAATTTTTGATACGACATAGAGATGTTACCTACATTTGTTTTTTTTTTATTATTTTTAATATTAAAAATTACTATTTCGCTGTTGCTATTGTCACTAGCAACAGCGTCGTAATTTTTTACGTTGAGCAGATGTTTTCTTTTTTAAATTAGCAAACAAATTTCGATATTCAAAAATAAAAAAGCAAAACATAAATGTGTACTTTTCGATCTTCTTTTTTTGTTGTTTATCGGAGTCGACAGAGTGGCAAATTATTTCATTCGCATCAAATTCAAATTGTTTTTGTAGGGAAAAATTAAATATATCACATATAAATACGAATTATAGTATACACTATACTTTCCCGGATTTTATAAATACAGAAGACCTTTTGATCAAGGACCTCGTAACGGTGTTACCGCTTGTGGTGGGACAACCGTAGTCATAAAAAAAGAGATAAATCGATACGTATTCTCAGGTAAATAATTGTTTTTGGTCTCCTATCGGATAAAATTATTTTTCGTTTTGGGTTGGCTGGTCCCACGGGTCTCCGCGGTATAATATCGGTTTTGAAAATTTGTTGCGCTTCGGAAACGAAAACACCGAAGTAAACGATAGACGATTTCGCAATATTTTTTACATAAAATTTCAATATGAAATATTAAATATAGAGGCATTCGTATACACACTAGTGTATGTTCTTCTTCATCTACATTCCATCGGAATGCGACAGGAAAACACTTTCATTATATGCGTATACTTTTACGACCACTCGGTCGATCTTGGCTGAGCTAGACTGGTTTTAGACGAACAAATGGATTTTGCAAGTAATCGCGTTATTCATTTTATTCTTTCGCTTAATGAGTTTTAGGGGGATATTAAGTAAAGAACAATTAATTAGAAAAAAAATCGAATTAAGCGGGAATGCTGTTGGCTACCATCCGGGGGTCACTTTTGTTCGAGTTTCGGAGATTTACGGGCATAGACACTATGCCGTTAATCGGAACAGAAAAAATTCCATTCTGCTAGTGCATTAATTGTCGAAGAAAAGTTTTTCGCGAGCGACTTTAAAGGAATTGTCACCGGACTCGCGACTTTAAGGGAATTGTCACCGGACTCGCGACTTTAAGGGAATTGTCACCGGACTCGCGACACAGCTGCTTGAGATTTTTTCTTTCCTCTTCTAGATACAAATGAAAGTTTGGTAAAAAATTAAAAACTTTTAACAGTCGCCGTCCAGTTTATCCTCGTAATTTTCACGAAGAAACACTTCGTTCTCGCTGACGACCCTGTTAAAATTTCGATACTTTGCGTGCGATTGAATATATTTTACACTTCGCTGGAATCTTAATAAATGTTTACTAAGAAAAAGAATAAATTAACGTTAGCTAGATATCCCATGCAGATCTGAAAGGTATCTCGCATAACCTTAATTCGATATCTAGACTGACTCGACAAAAGGGCGAACAAACAAGGGAAAAGGGAAGAATTTTTAAGTGATTGGATTGCACGAATTTTTCAGTTTTAGTTTACAAAGATACAAAAACAACATCGATTTTTCCGACAAAATCTGAAAATAATCATCGCTGTATGTTTATTCCTGTACTACGGGGATGTAGGACTTTTTTCTTTTTTTTTTTTTTGCTTTGCACATTCCGTATTTTTAAAAAAGTAACGGAATTATCGTAATGTATTCAAAAACTAGTTAATTGCGTTTTTGTCTTTTGAACGGAATGTAGTTCTCAAAGAAAAGTTTGATCAGAATAAAACGTTCGCGATGCGGAGAAAAAAGGTGTGGTATATTCGTAAATCTTAAAAAAAAACATAAAAAACTATCGCACTCGAGGTTGAAACGTGAAACGTTTAGCTGCAACACTGAAATCCGTGTAGGGGTGCCTTTCGCGATGAAAACTAAAATTAGTTGTTTTTTTTTTGTTTTTTTGCTTTTTGTTTTTGGCTGGTCTTGGAAGACCTTTCCCGGGAAAGGGTTATGATACTAATATTAATATGTTCCGTTTCTATGATCTTGGATGATAACTTTTTTGTGTAGTTCTTTCCGGGTGAGTACAGGCCATAAGTATATGTAGGTTGCAGTGTGTTTATAAAAACAAGAAAGATTTACATATAAGTGTCTTCTAGTGAAACGGCCGTATTTTATTCACTCGTGTGCGCGCCGATTCCTGACAAAGTACTCATATTAAATGATGTACCAACGTGTGTTCTCCGCACAAATTATCTGTTTATAGGACTGCACAAGATCAAAGGTGAAATTCTGACCAAAAAACATTACAGTCGCACCTCCTCCCCTCTCGAAAAAAAAAAGTAATGACAGATTATTCTATTTTTACACTCTCCAACGTGTTGTTGTTCCATCGAAGATTGTATTTAAATACTCGGAAGAAGAAGAAAAAAAAGCTAATTTTCTTTAAAAATTCGAAATACTTTTTCGACTCAACTTCTTATGCGAATCCAGTTTGGTTGTAATTCGTCAGAAGTGAGCAGTACTTTTTAAACATCGTACTGCATCGCGAGTAAGTAATCCCCAAAAGACTGTTTAATTAACGTTGTGAGTAATTATGATTTCAGGCGACTGAAACATAATCTTTTAGTTATTTGTTTTATTATTCATTCTTTTATTTGTAGGTGTATTTTTTTTTATCGTTCCCCCTTCCTTAATTATTTCAAGGCATAATAAACATTATTTTTTGACACTGAACAAAGACGCCCGGGCACGACCAGTTTCAAACAGGCCCACTTTAGCTGAAAACATTAAGAATTAAAACACGAACATAGAGCCAAAATATATTATTTCAAAATGTTTTTTTTAGCAAAATTGGGTAGTGGAGGGGCTATATGGTAAAACGAGAAAAAAAAACTGCATTCTTTTTCATTAGCGTTCCTTGACAAAATCTGAATGAAAATTTTGCCGTTTTTCGAGAAAAATTTTCATTTTACGGGCTTAAAAGTGCACGCCCTCTTACTTATCAAGTAAAATAAGCAAGAAAAAAAAAAGAAAGGAAATGAAAACTCCGCTTACAGTTTACCGACTAAATACCAGTATATTGATTAAAACTTTTATTAATAATTAAGAAATAAAATTGAAATCAGCAGTATAATGCTGTGCGGTTATCGGACTTGATATTTAATTACAAAACTTGAGATAAAATTATAAACCACACGGTCAGTCGCATAATAGCCAAGGGGCTTTTGGAGGTTAGAACTCTCCGTTACGATTAGTTGAAAAATGTTTATAACACGATTTAAAAAGGGAGAAATTTTACCATTTTATTAATATAATTCCCCTACGTAATATAATTCGTATAATTATAATCATCGATAGCTAGGTCCGAGCATCTCTTCACCGCAGGCTACCCTCATCCACTGATCGATCCTGGCTTTGCACATTAGCGGAAGGTGTAGTAAAGTGTCTATACTAGATACGCCAAGTAGTTTGAATGAAAAAACCGGGATTTAGAACTGCTAATGAAAAGCAGGAACGTTAAAGAGTTAGGCTAGGATAATGGAAACAGGCAAGTGTTAAATAAATTGATCGGTGTAAGAACAAAAATGTTCGTGTGTGACGCTGAGAGAAGAAAAAACTTGGGGTTAATTTTGAGAGGTTGACAATTGACGGACCAGCATTGTACACCGAGGTATGATATAAATTTACCGGCGAAGGGGTTGGAGAGTGGACCCTGTTTGTAAAGTATTTCCTATTTTGGGGGGGGGGGGGGATTAAAGGATATGTATTACATCTCGATCAATATACGGTTTATTTATTCTATTTCATTAGCGGCGCAAATGGGATGATCTTTATTCGTAATGCCAGATTAGAACAACAGGCTGATATAGAAGCGGAAAGAACGGGAAGACCGGTAATTAGGATTTCGTACACATGTAATGTACGAGGGGAATCCTAGTAAGATGGTTCAAAAACGACAAAAAAACATATCAAATGAAAATGAACAATTCACGAACGGTTTGACTTGTGACTTTCAAAATTCGATCATAAGTTACAATTAAAATTCTCCCTCAAAGCTATATTTATAATTTCAAGTTACCGATTAATTATTATACTCCGGCTGGCAAAAAAAAAAAAGTAAAAAAACCCGTCAAGAACGTATAATATAGAATTTAAAACGACCTCAAAATCACTCTTAAAAAATTCATAACTCATCACCATCAGTACCTTATGGCCGTAGGTTAACCGGGTACAGACGATTCGCTGTAGATTGGCTGTAGGACCAACTCGCCAACTGACCAAATGTACACGCTAAAGACGAACATTTCGAATACCTTTATAGACTGCCTGCTGTTTTGTTCTACCTCCGCCACCGAGTGTAAATCTTATGTGTTAGTGAGACACATGGATTCCCCAATTTCCTTCTACATCGATATGGGTTCTTCGAGTAATTTGGCGGTAAATACAAAAAAACAAAACAACACACCTGTGTAACCAGTTTAAAAGGATTACGATAAATGCTTCAATCGAGGATAAATTGACATTTCTGGTGCTGTAATTTTTACGATTTTTGCCGTCCCCAGTAATATTCGAGGATACATATTTTTTAGAGCAGAACATTTTACCGGCGATTTATGTGCACAATTTCAAATTTTTGCAGAGCTATGTTGTTTGATTTCTTTATGTCTTCCAAATTGTAGTAACATTTTTTGATGTATTATTAGCGTATGAAGTCGTAAAAATTATACGGCGCACGAGAAATGCCAATTTATTTATCTTCGGTTGCTGTATTTATCACAATCTTTTGAACTATTAAATTGGTTACGGATGCGTTGCTTTTTTTTTTTTGCATTTACCGCCAAATTACTCGAAGAATACGAAGGTCAATATCGATGTAGAAGGAAATTAGGGAATCCGTGTGTCTCACTAACGCATAAGAATAACATGTTTACACACGGCGGCGAAGGTAGAGTAAAGCAATAGGTAGTCTAAAAAAGTATTTGAAATGTTCGTTTTTAGCGTGTACATTTGATCAATTGGCGAGTTGGTTCTACGGCCAATCTACAACCAATCGTCCGCGCCCGGTTACACTATCAGAGATAAACCTTTAAAAGTGAAATTTAACATTCAAAACAAAACGCCGAAGATCTTTCATAAAATCCAAAAATTACGGTTAAAAAATTGCTAAAAACAGCAAAAAAAAAAACAACAGATATACATATGTAATAGCTGGAGTAAAAGACTATACATATAGGTATATTTTATAGAAAAACCATAGCCGAGCTCACAACATTATATTTGGGCCTTTAAGGGGGGCCGAAAGATCGAAATTTTTGGGGAAAAAAGTAATTTTTTTTCTTTTTCGGCACGTTCGTTAGAAATATGACGCTATTTGTCGGGAACGAAACTGTATTTTATCTCCCCAACAAACTTTCGTAATTGGCAAAAAGTTCATGTCCCTTTCTTTTTTACGGCGGGAAAAATCAGATTTCTTCGAATTTAGTATTATGTTGATATAAATATTATAGTTATCTTTAACTTAACGTCAGAATCCTCAGCGCACGAAGTACATCATGCTTGCTTGAAAAACGGAAAGGTCAGTCATTTTATTCTATTTCATTCGTATATTTCAAATCGAATAAATTCTTAAAGAATAAGATTTTCCTTTTGTTTTGCTCCCCTTTTTTCCCCCTGTTTTTCCTTGTTTTGGTTCGTCCCTGGGCTTGCCAATAATAGACGATTACCCATCAAAACGTGTAAATAGTAGCAATTAGGAGTCACAAGGAATGGAATCTGACTAAGAACCCCCTGTACCAAGGATGGAGAAACAACAACAATCAACGTCGATAAATGCAAATGCATCCTGAAAAGAGAAGGAATGACATAAAGGAGTTAGCTGTCCCATAACATTTGCAATTACCAGAGCCCACAGTACCGACGGACGAAAGAATCAGCCTACAATTAAGGATTGTTTTGCTCTTAATTTTATCGCTTCAATGATATTCGATATCAATTTGAAAAAGTAACAACTGTACAGAGGAAAAATCGTTTTTTTTTACTGATTTTTTTGATTTTTCTGGCTACGAGAAGACTTTAAAAAACGCTCGCCAAGAAAGGTCAGTCTCGAGCGATTGTATTTTTGCGTGCAGCCAATCAAAAAAAAAAACAAAAAAACAAACAAAACCGTTGTGTGTTAGCGATTAAAATTTCAAGGGAACACCTCTGTGGAATAGGCGGATCTCCGGACGATTATTAATTATCTGAAAATTTTCATTTTTTTCCCTTCGAAAATGTTAAATTATTTTCGTTTAATAATTTACGAAAATGATGATGCGTGTAATGCAGATAAGACTAATTTTTCGTCAATGTCACCTTTCTAAAACATAAAACGAACCGGCAGCGCGAAGCATGTTTTATTAGAATAACATGAAGCGTTCGTGGTGTTTCAATAATTGTTAATATACATATTTCGATTGGAACTGTGTCTCGTAACAAGTTTTGTTTTTATGTTAATAAATAGTTTGTTTTTGTTTTGTTTTTTGTTTTTGTTGTTTTTTTAACGAAAATAATAATTATTATTGTGTTTTGTTTTTTGTGTATTTTGGATTTTCACTAAATTTTTATCAGTTAATTGATTTTCCGTCTGGTCGTGGGGGCATTCAGTGAGCAAGCTGGGGTGGTCTGTTGGCCCGATCTGCTGCATATACTGGCCGATTTCGATTTATTCCCAAATTTCCTGTTTCTAATATTAATTTTCTTCCTAATAACTGTCATTTTAAATTTCGACGATATTCTATCATCCCTTCTATTTTGCTAATCTCCTCCGTCTTTTTACAATGCTGTTCAATCTTTCCCGCCCCTTTATCTAAATCACTGTTTCATTTCTTCCATTTGTCGTCTTTGCTTTGCCGTAATTTACTCCTTTCGTCTCTTTCTCGGTTTTCTTTAACAACCTCTCTTTTTTTTTTTTCTTTTTCAGTTCCACCCAGATGATAACAGTTTCATTTGCAACGCCACAGTCACATTTTCTTTGAATATACCTGTTCTCTCTGCTGAATTTCCAGCTTCTAGGTTTGTCTCTTCCGGCACCTTATAGCGCATTCTTCGTTCTCTTGCGCTTCCTTTACCCTCTACTACGATTCCTGTTATTATCTTTTTCGTTAATTTGCAATAAAATCAATTTTTCTTCTAGTGTACCTTTAGCGCTGCTCGATTAATACCCTTAGTTATTAAGCACAAGGAGAAAAAAAAAAAAGGGAAAGAAAGTCAATCTCTCTCTGCTGCGAACAGCAATAGTAGTTCTTTGGTACCTTCCGATTATTAATATATTTCATTTTTTTTTTAACGATAATAATTTGTCGCTAAAATAGTTTTATACCTTTTATTTATTTATTCCTTGTAGCTGGGTTCAGTCTAAAATATTGGCCATCGCGAAGGAATGTCACGAAGAAACCCGAATTTTTTTAATAATTTTCACTTTACCTAAGGGGAGGGGGTAAACGTTTTATTCAGTTCGCAATCAGTAGTTCGAGTTCTTCCGTATCATTATTTCGCACCATCATCCGAAAGGCACACGTTGTATTTCTGTACAAAAGGTGGGCAGGTATTTTTTTTTCTTTCAATTTAAAGGTATTTGACGGTGATTAAATCATCTCTCTAATCCCTTAAGAATTTTTTTATTCCTTATTAAAAGAGAAATTATTCATTTTGAGTTTTCTGTTACTTTTTTTTTTGAATTATTCGAATTTAATATGATTCGATTTATTTATTTTCATCTTCCACGTTAGGAATTGTATCGGTGCAGTTAGAATTCACTTTATCGCAATAGTGATAACACAGATTAATCGTCTTGCATTAAGCGTATAACAACCGGTGCTACTCTTCATTTATGATCTTAAAAAAACGGCTATTTTTGTCAGAGGGATATATATACTTCGTTATGGGACATGGATCTTCGGATGATAGTGTTTTTTTTGTTTTTTTTTTTTTTCTATGTACCCCCTTGGATTTATTACTAGAGAACATTAGCCCCTCAAAATGGAATAGATGCATGAAAGAGAATAAAAATTCATATTTTTAATTTATCGACAATGAAATCAAGGAACACCTCTAGAATAGAAACAACTGACAGAATAGGTAGAGAAAGAACATAAGAGGCGTTGAAAGGAGTAGAAAGACCAAGCTTTAAAAGATGATAATAAAGTAACTCACGCTCGCGGGATAAGCCAGAACGCTCGAAGAGCACGTGATTCGCATCACAAACATACTGGGAACCTTCGGGATCCAATGGATAATTAGGAGATGCAGCCAAGGAAACGCGTTTTAGAGAAGAAGGAAGGAAACTATGTGAGAGAAATGGAGGCGAAATAATTTAGTAATTATGGATCGACGCAAACTGAGGAAATCATGGAACCAAGGACGAGAAGGGGGAACAGGATTAATCAAGAGATAAAAGGAATTAGGATTAAAGAAAAATAAAAACAGAGTGCCTAAGATGGCAGGGTTAAGTTGGAAGAAGAATATTGTGTGCTGGAAATAAAATTTCCATTGGAAGCAGGAACTTTAGCAAGGAGGTCGACGGCTAAATTTCCATCAATGCCTGAATGTTCGGGATTCCAAAGAAAGTGAATCTGGGTAGACGTCGATGAGGATAGATCATGGAGAAGAGAACGAATAGAAAGGATGATAGCACCAGTGGAAGGAGAAAGGGAAGGATGATAGTGTGTTTACAATTCTTATAGACGAGTCGATTTTGAATTGACCGTGACAACAAACAACTTTACTATGTAATATTTGGATTATCTCTATTTTATCAAGTCATGATTGGTGTGGTGGCCGTACAAATAAATCGTAACATTTGAAAAATAAAGCCGGTTGAAAGACTTTCCGGTGTCATTCTTTTGTCGTCAGGGTCCTTGGAGAAAATTGTTATTTAAAGAAAATCGAATGTTCGCGAACAGTGTGAAAAACCTTTGCCGATATTCAGTGAAATAGAAACTAAAAGTCAGTATGGTAAGTAGTAGACGACAGAGCTGACTGGAGGAAGATGGCGATGACAGTTACAACGAAGGAGAATCGAAAGAAATAAAAAATTATACGTCCTGTGTAGTGTAAGAAAAAAAAAAAGAGAATGAATATATACATAAATATTTGGCACGAAGAAATCATTCTACTTTTGCATTAAATTTCACGATTGATAATTTGGTGGTAGCGGCGACAGACACGAAAGTGTAATTTTTCTCGAATTTAATATGGGGCAACAAGCTACGAAGGGAAATAGAAATTTTTGGTTACTGAAATAATAAAATTACGCGAAGCTGTAAGCCAATAATTTCACATTTCCATTCACGAAACAATTATTAATAATTGAAATTTACGGTCGAGATTGAAATAATTTCTTGTTAAAAAAAAGAGTCGTTGTTGTTGTTGTTGTTCGATCCAAAGAGTCGTATTGCCGCGGAGGCAATAGCTGATCTTGGTATTTCTACCAAATGAAGTATACTACGGTATTCTTCCTGTAAAGTTCGGTAACAAGAGGACTGAAGAAGAGTAAATATAAATTTATTACCTTACTCGTGCACTCGAAAATGGTATTAAAAGACAGTAATGTTAAGTTAAAGCAAGCCAGCTGCCGTGGCACGGTTGCTATAGGCTGCGTTTCGTTTGGGGCTGGTCTTTGAATTCCACTGTTGCCGCGTACTGGAAATATTGAACATTTTCATTACTAGCAGCACGAGATTCATGCTGATCGGGCTCAAATAGATCAGGAAAAATGATGAAAAACAGACGAGTGGAAAAAATTATATAGTTTCGGAGGGAAGGATCTTGTTTTTGACCGAGGAAAATTACCTTTGTCTTCTGGTGCAAACTAAAAGGATGCGTGAACGATATTATTTTTATACCCTATATTGTATTTTTGAAATAGCCTATCTTTCACCTCTTCCTTGCCTGGATGTTTATAGATTTTGGAATTTTTACATATTTTTTTATTTGAGATAAACTTCACGATTTTCCTAGCCAAGCGGTAAGTGGTCATTGAATTGTCGCTTTATTGCTCTGGGAAGTTGAGGAAGGGCATATAAATCGGACTACTAAATTGACGTGTTATTTTAAGGGCGGGTAGCCGAAAAACAGAAAAATTCGGTATAGCCTTTAGAAGAGAGTCATGCCTCCCGACTGTGAGCAGAAAAACGAACGGCAGAGGTCGTCGTCCTTTTTAGAATTAGTTGAATGCGAATAGTATTTCCGAGGACAGGTACACGTGCGGCTGTTGTTAAGGGACACAGGAATGTAATGTGCGAGTATTAGGACCGAGAAGAAGACATCCACTGCAGTGGGCATATTCTGTCGAGCATGGTGAAAATCGATGGAGTACGCTTCAAAAGATAGTTCGGTAAATTAAACGAGACCTGACGAGTGGAAAAAAATTGAAGATATTTTAAAATAATCAGCCGTACGAAAAATTGAAAGTATAGTGGTAGATTCAAGATTTAAAAAGGTCTGCACAGATAATCGCAAGTAATTTAGCCGAGTAATTACTGGAAACGGATTGAACGGCGTTTGAAGAAATTTCCCGAAGAAGCAGCTCTTTCTTAACAGAAGAAATGGTGTTTTCAAACGTTCGGTCGATTGCTTTTTTATTGATAGTTTCGGCATCTAAACGGAAACCGGAGCATTATATTCAGATTGATAAACGGTCAAGCAGATACGAGCATGAGGACAGAGTTGGCTAAATCATGTTTGTTTTCCTTTATCATTTCTTATTTTTTTAAAGGCTCGTCAAATGCGCAAATGCTGATAATGATTTATATTTTCCAATATGCTGCGGGATTCGAACCGAGCTTTTCATTATAATAGGGCCGCTTTATCAACAACACGCAGTACGGCAGCTGGTTAGATCGTCACTGATCTTAACTATGACTAAGAATGTGCTTAATGCAAAGCTCTGCTAAACTACCTTGTTTGTTAGAATTCCCTTCGGTTTGAGATTGAATCAATTTGTGTGTATGTGAAACGTCTTGATTTTTTTTTTGAAAAGCTTTTCACATGTAAATGCTCACATCGTTTTCTATTTCGGCTGACATATCGGCTTTTTCTCAATGGATTCTGGGGTCGTATACGAAGAGGTCTCAAAAAAATAAATAAACATATATATATATATATATATATATATATATATATATACATATCTTTTCAGTATATTAAATTGAGCAAAAGAAAAGGAAAATTTAAATCTAATTGAGAGTAGGACAAAAAAAGAGGCAGAACCAACTCCATCTGGCCTTTTGGAATCGACAGTAAAAATAGCGACACTTAGAAAAGGAAGAGCTTAAAGCATTGGAAAATTCAGTTCTGGGACGGCATGTTAAGGGACAGATAGCGGTAAAGAAAGACATTTAAAAGGATGAAGGGAAGTGGAAAGACTGAAAAAAAGAAATAAGGAAGTTTACCATGACTATAAATTAATATTGAAGAAGATGAAGAGAAATATAAAGGGGATAAAGTTGGAGTTCTATTATGAAGAAGAATTCAAAATACCTGTCTTCGTCTCAGCCTTGGTGCTTGAGATCAATCCCTGAGGTGCGCCGGCTTCCTTACTGAATTCTCTCTTCATTCGTAAATCTTAATTGGGATATCACTTCTTCATTAAGCGCTTGCCCAACTTTGTTCAACATTACTTTATAAAAATTGCTTCTTTATCTATAAATTCCTGTTCCCTTTTTTTTTTTTTTTTTTTTTTTTTTTTGTTTACCACATTTTCATTACTCACATCACAGTATTCCGCGCGCTAACAACTTCAAATCTCCCCTTGATGTTATTAGAACATACGCGTTATCTAATATCTATCTTAATCTTCTACTATCGTTTTTACATTGCGCTCTTTTGATCCTTCTTTGATTAACCCTACAATAAATAATAGTTAAATCCCTTTTATACAAATTGTACGACTGTAATACAAAATACAGTTGCCTCATTGGTAATGTTCGAAGTGAGGACCATAAAAAAAAAAAATCCCCCTTATTTCTTCTTCCCGTTATTTAGGTGTCTTTCTGGATAGTCGACCGTATAACCCATTTACACTTACTATGCTTCAAAAGACTTGGTCTCATCGCGTCCCTTTTCCACATTAATTAGAGAGGCGACCTCACGTGTCCAAAATGACACGTCTCCACTTTTGCCTTGGAGCCCGAAAATCTACTCCGATCCTTACTCTACATGCAGAATCTCACATTTTGCCTCTTTTCATTCGAAAATCTTGTGCTGTTTTCCTATTAAACGTTTACTTGCATCCTTGTCCACTCTTGTCCTTTCTTACTCCTCTATCTAAAACTCTAATACTATCTTTCATCTCTGTCTGCAAATTCCGGTTTGATCATATACTTTCACTTATGATAAGCCGCTATTCTTCTTCTTTAGTTGCATATCTTTACTTCATTAATTGCGTTTTTACAACTGTCCCATTGAAGTGTACTCTGAATTCTTTTAAATAAAGCTCCATTTTCCAAACCGTTTTACGATCTTCATTGACAGCTCTAAGCGATTTTACGGAGTTGGTTCAGTATTTTTTTGTTCTTCTATAAATTATTTTGAATCCTTTAAACTCCCTTCTTTCTGTTCAGTGTTCTACGTTGAATCTACCGTTATTTTAAGCGTCATTCTCTTTATTTCTTCTTCTCTGCTAATCTCTCAGCAAAATGTCTATTTCGTCCCTTCTTCTACTCTACCGACCATTTAATTCTTCTCATACGTTTTCCGCTTCATAACTCTATCCAAATTAATTTCTTACAAATATCTGGGAGATCGGAGGCAATTATTATTTGTAGCTTCTTCCACCGAGAGTTTTCTCAGCGTTTTTGAACCCAACAACATCTCATTTCTCTCTACCGTTGCTCATTCTAAATTATGGAATTATTCCTCTTCATTTTCTAATCCCGAGATATTTATTGTTTGTTTGTTCAGCCGGAAGCCTCATCCTGAGTTTCTCAACTTTCCTTTTTGAGCGTTCACCTTTCAACAGTTTACTCTTCCCTCATCGCTTTTCCGTTTTCACGTTTGCATCTTCTCCATTTTGTGTCCTTTCCATCTTTCTACTTCTTGTTTTATACACAATGTACTGATCATATCTCTTTTGAATGCTCTTCCGTTGCTGTTGAACATTCCTCTTTCTACTCGTTACTTTTACTAATGGATCTCCCTACACTCCTTATAACGCGTCCATCCTCCTTCTTCTTCTGTTATATCGGCTCTTGTATCTTTTCCGTCTGCGATCTTTCATCGCATAAAAATCTAGTTACGTTTTCTTTTCCTTCCTAAGTAAGCCAATGTCTCATGATGCCATCTTTACAAAAAAAAAAAGATGTATATATATATATGTTTTAAACGGTGTGTTCAGTTGGCGTCCTTTCCGCAAAATTTTCTTATGATTTTCTATTCAACTTCGTTTATAGCGAGAATCCCAAATTTTCTTATGAGAATTGTTCGCCGAACTATATTTATTTAAATCAATGTGCCGTGAATAACGGCTACTAATGAACAGAAGTGTATATATTAAATAGAAAGCGGTACTGTTTTTATATTAAATCGATTTTTATGACGAAAAAAAAAAACGGTCAAGTTGGATGGAATGTTAAGATTACCAATCAATGAGGATTTTAGGCAAGGAGGATGGAAGATTATTCTTGAACCCAGGAGAATTGAATTGTGTACATTCTCTATAAGGATATGATGAACAGAAACATTGGTATTACATATACTACAGACTGGAGGTCTGCAGCAGTAGAGGTAGCCATTATGAACTGTATATGTATGTCTTCGACGGAGTCTGGCGACGACTACATCATCTTTTCGTCAGTTTAAACGTGTCTTCTATGGTCTCGGCTATACTGCCTTATTCGGCACAGTTTGTTCGTACAAGGAACGGGCAGCCACCGTTGGTTCCATTGTCGGATAGGTCATTTTACGTATTAACGTTAAAATGGAATAAATTAGTAGCATGTTCTTAGATTCGCAAAGAAAATTATTTTGGGGCACGTTCATTGGCCGCTTGAAAATTGAGAAAAAATACAAATCGAGTATATATTACGTAGAATTTTTCGCTTCGTCACGACTATACTGACTTTGAAGAGCTTTACCGGGGCTGCCTTATCCTTTTTCTTTTCAACTTGGCGGCTAATACTCGAGCTCATATTATACAAATCGGTATCGCTTTTTTCCAAGACCATCATTGGATTTTATTTCTTTTCTTTTTTCATGGTTTACTTGTCACCATAAATCGTATAAATTTAATCGATATTTCAGATATTTAAAATCTTATCTTAATATATATATATATGTATGTATTATTAGTAAATGTAAACGGTCTATTTTGAATGCGTAGAAATACTGTAATAAAGAATTGGAATTCGATTTAATTAAAACGTGTTAGCAGCCGAAGTATACTGTACACCATTCGTTATGCAATGGAGATTATTTATTTATTTTTTTTTTGGGTAGTACGCTAACGAAGAGCAACAGCCCAATCAACCAAGGAATCTAAGTAATAGCTCAAAAGGAGAATAACATATTAGATTTTACTCTGGTGCGAGGTTGAATGAATGAAAGAAGCTAGAATAGGAACAACTGACACAAGGAAGGAAATGAGAGAACGTAAGAATCATTGTATGGAGTAGGAAGACCAAAAATGCTGAGAATGGAAGAGAGAGCGTTCTGAAGAAAGTGAGGAACATTCGAAGAAGACGTGATTGATATCACACGAGAAAAAAGGAATCTTCTGGGTGAAGAGAATATCGTGGGGGGAAGAGACGAGGGAAAAACGAAAAAGTGACGAAGGGAGGAAGGTCATGTGTTCTTCCAGTGTTCTTCCCTCTCGGTGGAGCGTTCTGCCTTATATTCTTATTTGCTTAAGCTTGGACTTCCTACCCCTTATTGTGCATCCTATATCCTGTCCTTTCCTTCCCCACTAATTATTCCTGCTATTTGTTCCTTTTTAGTTAAAATCTCTGATCGAATCAAAATATAACCGACTTCTTTCCTTACCTTTTGTTTCTGGGTAAAGGTCCTTGGTTGACGAGCCCAAAAAAAAAGAAAAAAAAAAAAAAAAAATGAGCGAAACGAATACGACATATAGCGGTGATCAGGGGACAACAAAGGGAAGGAAACATTTCTCGAAATTTTGATAAAGTATAAATTAAACGGTGGTTTGGCATTATAGATGTTGTCAAGTTAAATGCAATATTGTCTCCACTATAGATATATGTATATATATATATTTCACAAAGTAATTTTTTTTTCCCCTTGGACGTGTCAATACAGGACATTTACCCAACACAAAGGACTAAAAGTAATAAATTCTACAGTTGGAATCGTTGTATTATCTAATGGTAGAACTTTGACCGAAGATTTCCGATAAGATGAAGATAAAATACCGTACACATGGTGTTAAAAATGTTTTTTACATTTTTCTATTTAATGTTATTTCTATTGTTCTTTTAAGATTTCAAAGTGTAATTTTGCGTTCAATTAGAAGCTGCAAAATCAAATTCAAAATAGCTAGAATAATTCCGATTCGCGACGAGGTCGGCCGCCACAGTGGGACAGGTCCCTGCTACTTTAGTCAACTTTTCTTACGCTTTATGCGGCTTTTTGTATCCATCCGATTTTTTTATTTTTTTTGGGCGGGGTTTTTGCTTTGAAAAAACTTTTAGCCTAAACAGCGAAGTTTCAGCCGATCTAACGAGTGCCTGTAGGAGCTGCGGTTTCAATCCTATTCTTATCAACGCTCCGCGATCATTTCCTTAATCAGACTGCGTATTAATCACTCCCTTCTATCCTCTTCACATTTTCGTTTTTCCCTCTCCTCTTCTCCCGACTATCCTCTTCATAATTCCATCTCTCCTCTCATATGTGATGCAAACCACATCTTCTTTGAATGCCCTGCCCTTGATTCCGAGGTTTTGTACTCCAAAATTTCGGCACTGGGTCTTCCTGCTCCGTATAATTCTTCCTTCGTCCTTTCCTTTCCATCTCCACATATAATAATTCCCGTACTCCAATCTTTCCTAAGCTCTATTTCTAATTGTCTCTTTATTTAACCTTTTCCTTAATTTCTGTTGTTGTTGTTGGGCCAATGCTGCTGGCGCGCCCAAAAAAAAAAAAAACATTTCTCAGTGGACGCGGGCGAGTTATTAAAAACAAATTAATAGTCACGATAAAAAAAAAAAAAAATTAATTGCGGATAATAATCGCGGTTTTTTCCATTTTTCTAAAAAAATTGTATATATATATATATATATATATATATTAAAAAAAAAAGTGTATTTTAATTTTATTACTAAATGAAACCAACTTATTTTTCACTGGTTTTTCATTTTGATTTTTTTCATTTTCAAACACGAAAAACATTCTCCCCTCATAGCTGAACTTTAAATTGAATTTTACCGTACCCGAGAATTGTTATTTTACCCGATAATATAAAAGTGCTGTAAAAATTATTATGTATTTTTCTTTTTTCGAATATAAAAATTTTTTTATTTTCGCTTTGAAATATTTTAAGGACAAAAAAATCAATACGTTTTTCAACGAAATGTTACTTACTGTGCTGTTTCATTTCGTCGCCTTTTGGACACCTTTTTTTTTGTTTTTGTTTGTTTATCTTTTTAGGCTCCATAATATCGGGAAGCTATGTTCGAAATGGCACCCACGGCTTAATTGTTAATAGCGGCGAAATTTACGAAGTAGATTCGAACCGTTTAAACGATACTTCGACGTTATCTCGAAAATATACGAATGTCCGTTCTTGTTCCGCCCCACATTATTCGCTCTTCTATGTTCAAACAACTGTACCTTACGGACGCATACACTTCCGACCAAACTGGTTTTTAATTTTTATTTCGTTCCCCCTTCGTATTCGTACACATTCGCACGTTACTGATTCCCGCTAGAGCGCCATCCATTTATTATTTATTAATAAATTGTGAATTTTGCAAATTTTACACATAAAACTCGCTATATATTATACAATGCTAATTGACGAGTAGCGTGTTTCTGTTTTACAGACAATATATGGTAAACGGTGTTTCATTTGTCCTTGCTATTTGACCTTCGGTTACGATTTCGCGTTGTTGCTTTATCCGATGGTTTATTTTAAATTTTGTGAAGATCTTCTTTGTCGTTAATTTTTTTCACACTCCCCCCTCTCGGTGCAGCAGGAGGCCTATTATGTCAGTTGCGCAATATTATAGGTTTGTTAATAATTTTGGGTTGCATTATCGAAAAAAAAATAATAATAATAATAATAATAATAGACAACTATTGTTTGTTTCGAGCTTTAAACTTATCTCGCATATTCGTCAAGAAAGAAACACACCTAGCTATAATAAAATTTTCTAGATAATGCGTTATTAAAATTTTTTCGTTTTCGTCCTTAGCAGTCGCGTCGTGCCTTCTTGTCCGTGTATTATTTCCTTATTTTAAATATTTTCCTCGGTACAGTGCGGTTTTTGAGTTATTTTTATTAGTTGATCATTAACAAAGTGTCAGAAATCCTGTAAGAGAGCAACAAATAACCGTTTCGACTGAGAGAATTTAGATTCTGCGCAAAATTTTTTGCCAAGATGTGGTCGAATAATATGTTTTTCTTACGTGTGCGTGTCGCGATACTTCGGACTCGTAACGAATTGAAGATGAAAAAGATTAAATATTAACTATTATTTATTTGCTATTTTTAAACTGGATCTCAACCAGCGGCGATTTGCGACGCCAATCACTTTTTTTTTGAATGTACATTCCTTCTGTTGAACGTTTAATTCTATATTCTTGTCTGCTGAAACTCAACCTACTCCTTATTGTGCATCTTATATTTTATCCTTCTTCTCGCCATCCATTATTTCATTGGTTCCTTTATATTGTCCATATCTGACCGAATCAAAATTTAATTGACCGCTCTTTATTTCCTTGCTGTTTCTGGGTGTAGATTCTTAATTGACGTGTTTCAAAACGATAAAAAAAAACAAAACACTCAAATTCATTTCCCGAAGGGGCAATTTGACCATCATGCGCCGAATACATCAAATTTCGGTTTATCAAGCTTATTCTACGTATGAAACTGATATGCGCGCGAAGAATGCTGTAGGCTGATTTTGACGTCTGTTGTTCCTTCATAAATGCACGCGTATAGCGCCAGCCTTCAGGTGTGTACATGATGGCATAGCTAATAGTTTTCTGAAGGTTATTTTTATTTTGCACCTCCGCAAATTGCACTCTGAACAACTCATTCACTGGACCACTGTGGAGGAATGCTGTTTTGATGTCCATTACAAATGATGTTGATGGAATGGACGGTGCATGTCACTCAACTAGTTTGTTTTTGCACGAGAAGTTGTTTGGTTCTTTCGCGACGAACAAGTTGTGTTATATGCAGCAAAGTCGTTCTGATGTGTGAACTAAATTTTTAATTTTTCCGATTTATTGCCATATTTTTTTCTACCTTTTTGGAATCTGGACTGTTATTATTAAAAGTACATGTGCTCAGCGGCAATGTTTACGTCTCCAATTTTGCCGTTTTCTACGATATCGGATCTCTTTCGGTTACTAAAAAGCAGACAACATAAACCGACACCGGTACTTGATTATAGAAAACTCGAAAGATTTTAATGAAATTTCAAAAATTATACATATCAAGTTGCAAAGTAAAAATTAGGCACAGCCTGTGTGTCATATGGTAACTAGAAAGTTGACGTTTTTTCCTTTATTAAAATGTCGAAAAACTGCGAAACCTCTAGAATTTTAAAGTTCAAGGGTCTAAATTTTCCTAATAAGAAGGTTAGGAACATAACTCACTAACGGTTATAACTTTGCAAATTGAATCATAAATTACAATTAAAATTCTCTTTAAAACCATATCTATAATTTAACGTTACCGATTATTATTCCGGATGGAAAAAAAAAAAACAATCCAAAAAGCCGTCAAGAACATATAGTATGGAATTTAAAACAATCTCAAAAATCACCCTTAAAAAATTCATAACTCATCACCAGATAGATAACCCTTTAAAAATTAAATTCAAAATATAAAACACAAAATTTCGGTTAAAAATTATGTAACCGCTCCTTTTTTGGGCCGAAAAAATATTGTAAAAAAAAAAAGGAAATTCACACAAGTAATAGCAACAAAGTTGAAGAAACCAAAACGTATCTCAAACATATACATATAATGGACCGCTTTATAGGAAAACTATAGCCGAGCTTACAACTCCATATTTAGGCCCTCCTCGAGTTGCCGAAAGCTCGGAAGTTTTGAAAAAAACATTTTTTTTTCTCAGGCATGTGATTTATTGTTGGAAATTCGTCGGCAACGAAATCGTATTTCATTTTCTTAACAAAACTCTCGAAGATGGCGCGAAAAGCTCAAAAAGGCGCGCAAAATTACATGTTTTTTCCTCCAAACACGTGTCAGATTTCTTGTATTGTGTAAATGTGAATTATAACATATCATTAACTTAACATACCGGGAATCCTCAGCACACGAAACATCATGCTTGACTGAACTTGTTTTTTGTTAGCGTTTTATTTTGGGCCGATTCAGCAACGTCGGAGGTTTGTCCACCATGGTGGTGATGAGGGAAAAATCCTCGGAAACGAAAATGGATGAAATTTGACAGAAAAGAAAGAATTACGGCAAAGAACAGATATGTCAAAAATGAGAGTTGTATGGGAAAGAAAAATTTATTTCTGGCCAACCAAGGTAAATGGATTTCCTTAAGTGTGTGTGTGTGTGTGTGTGTGTGTGTGTGTGTGTGTGTGTGTGTGTGTGTGTTGTAGTAAATTTCAGATAATAGGAAAGGTAAAAGAAGGTAACGGGAACAATATTTTCTCTAGCTAAACACCCCGCTTCGTTAACCATTATAAAAAGTACACTATTAAAAATTAATTTAAGTGATGAATTTTCAGTTCAACTTAATTCATTAAACGCAATGCGAGAGAAATGCGTATTTTCAAATACCGCCATCTTTTTCGTTATACTAGAAGGCGCGCACAAATCATCCCAATTTGCGTGTTTTTCGTACAATTAATTTAATAAAATAAAAGGATAAAGTGTTTACAAAATTAGTGAACAAAAAGTTTAAAAAAGTAAATGGAATATGTATTAATAAGTGTATAAAATTCATTTTCGTATTGCCGGAGGTACAAAGATATATTTGGTGACAATAGTTGTGTCAAATTAGCGCAAAAAATGGAAGTAAAAAAATGACTTAAGGGGAGATTGTAAGCCTTATGCTAACAATGTTAAAACTACTCAATTTTGGGTACCACTTTTTCTGGAAGTATACCTTTTAGGTCTTTGAAATTTTTCTGAGGTTTATTTAGAGTCTTTAGGAATAACGTTAACTAAATTTTAACCAAAAAGGATAAAATTTGAGGAAATTAAAAATTATTGAAGTATTTGTTCATAATTTGCTAATATTTTGCATAGGTTTTCATTCCATAGGAAAAATATTTAATTTTCTGGTATTTTCAGTTAGTTAACATTAATAATCTCATTGTTTTGAGTATTTAAAAAAAAAAAAGAGCACTAATAGATCTTGAGATAAGTGTACCACAAGATAAAAAACACAAATATTTCAGGAGAGAAATTCAAAGTTAGAACAACAATTATTTATTAATGAAAATATATCAGTTTACACATAATTACTCATAATATATGTTTCACTTTAAAACAGTCCCGGGCCATATTCTTCATCTTTTTCAGCTTCTCTATCTTCTTTTTTCCGCTTTAGATTCCTCTTTCTCTTGCTGCGTTGGTCATTTCTAGTACTGCTTTTTCTGCTTTTATGACACGATCACGATCAATACTTTTCAATATAATAACACAATTACTACCAGCGCTTCCGCAAAGTTCTTCAAGTTCTTTTACGTTGCCAAGGTTCCCGTCATTGAAACTGATAGCAGCACCAATTTTAAGAACATCCATTCCTACAAATACTGTTTTGAGTAATCGATTCCAGATGACATTATTGAATGATTCATTTGGATTCTGAGTCTTTCAATGTAAGCACTTTGATAAAAGATCTGAATTTGTAAGGTTTTGACAAATAGGTTCGAAAAAGCCCATGATAGCTTGCGGAATAGAGTTTTTATGGGTATACTCTTCACCAGTTGCCAGCATGCGTTGATATCTGCACCACGATTCAAAACCCTTAGGGCGTAAGCCATGATTCGGTTCATCATCTGTTGAACTTTTATGGAAAAAGGTTGCCCATATTGCTCTTCTCATCGCTTCTAGGTTGTTTAGATTGTTTCGAATTGCTTGGCCATAATATGTTTGCAATTGGTCAATAGTTGCATTAGTTAGTCGACCACGACCTGCAAGAGGTTCAGCTAATTTCTTCCCCTTATTGTCTTGTTTCAATCTTCGTAATCTTGAGCCCATCCTTTTTTGAATATGCCCAACAACACATTCGAGCTTCTTTATCTCTATATCACCATAAGGTTTCAGTTCTAAAGCTTTTTTGAAACCTTTAAGGTCTCCATCACCCGAATAATTGATATATTTCAAGCCTCGCTTTGCTTCAGATCGTTGGAAAACTGCAACAGCACCTCTGCAACTTCCATTCCATCACTTGAACCTTCAAAATTTTTACTGCAGTCATGACCTTCCAGATCTTTTCCTTTACATTTGGCACAATATTTAGAAAAACATTCAGTATCTAATACTTTTCCCGTATCCACACTTGTTACTGTTACTATTGCATTCAATGATGTCCGTCCACGTTTTTGCCCCAATTTCAATCTAAAGCAGCAGAGATTTGATCATCTCCATCATTTTCATTTTTAGCTTCTATTGCAGCCATCATCATAGAATTCTCTGCAACATTTTCAACAGCTTTCAAAAAATATATGCTGTGTAAGTTTGAAAACGAGTAGGCGTGGTTTTGGTAAATCAGCTATAGCACAAAATGTATCTGCAGCCTTCTTTCCTTTTCCAATAACACGATAACCATAAATCCAGCGCTTGTTCACATCATACAATTGATTATTATCTTTCTCACTAATATAAAATTCTTCAGAATATTTACAGGAATTACACATTTGATCTGTAATTGTCAGCATGCAATCCTGCTCTATTAGAGGATAGTTCTGAAATATCAAGTCCATTACCATTGCATTGAAAGCACTTGAATGATGCCAAAATGTTACATAAAATTGATAAATCTATAATCACATATCCAGATTTGTTTTCTGATGATACATAATAGGAATCTTCTCTACATAGATCAATATACTTAAGTTTTCTTTTACTTGATGAAAGAGGTGTAGATGTAGAAGCAATATTTTCATTAGTAGAACTATTAGCAGTTGATGGCCCAGGTTCAGTATCACCCAACACTTCATTTTTATCAATACACTTGAATTTCTTGTGAAACGATTGCCTTTAAACTTGTTTTTACATTTTTATTTATTAGACTTTCTATTACTTTTCTGAGATTTTTACAACCATTTATTTTTAAAATACCTATGAGTAGAGTACATCAAAATGCGTGCAAACGTATGCTGAATAAGAAGAGCTAAAAAAAAAAAAAAATGAAAAAAAAATTTGTTTTGGGCATACAATCTTTCCTTAAGAACGAAACCGTAATGTATCAATTATTGCTTGCTGAAATAAAGAAGAGAGACATAAAATGCTCTCAAGAAACAAAAAAAAAAGAACTAGGGGACTACCGAACAGAAAATTGAACGATTTAAAGATTTACATAATAGTGATAAGCGGTTGTTCGTTCGCGTTGTTTAATAGATAACAATTGTTCTCCGATAACAACATCATCTTCGATTTCTTCGGCATTTTCGTTATCATCGTAGCGATAAAACCGGTGAGATTGTTCTGATTTTACTATTTCGTGCGCGTATTTCGCCTGCTCATTTCGACAGCTGACAATTTTAGTTCGTCTTTCGGTACTTCAGATACTCGAATTCTGTCGTGTTTTTTTTTTTTTTTCCTTTTCCAATTATTATTTATTTATTTATTTTAATTTAATCGATCGATGAGTTCGTCCAGTGGGGGCCGCCAGGCGGCCTCCTCCAAAGATACGAAATTCAATACCAATAAGAATACTTTAAGTCTCAACCTGATGGAAACCGACGCTGCCGTAAAGCGTAAACCTTCCGGCCCCCTTTCACCGACCGTGTCTCTGCCTAGCAAGGATCTACGGCTGTCTCAAACTGATCTCAACGCTCCCACTAATATAATCAATAATAGTAACAATAAAAATAATAATAATAATGAAACCGTCACTAAAGCCGTTGAAAATTTTAGTATTAAAAATAGTAATAACAACGGAAGTAAGAGTAATATCAATAACAACAATAATAACCCTGTTAAAAACGGTAGTAGTGAACATAGTAACAGCAATAATAATAATAATGCTAATGATAATAATAATAATAATGCCAATGATAATAATAATGCCAACGATAATAATAATTATGCCAATGATAATAATAATGCCAACGATAATAATAATAATAACAATAATGATGATGATGATAATAATAATAATAATAATAATAATAATAATAATAATAATAATAATAATAATAATAGTTTAATTCACAGTAGTCCCGAGGTCTACCCCTCCGACCATCCAGGACCCTATTCTATAATTGTAGAATATAATTCAACACAAAATAACATTGGGAATTATCATCCATTGGCGGTGGCCCGACTCCTTGGTACAGTCTCCTCTTCCTATTCTAACATTACTACCCTAGGTAGAAATCGAATATCTGTTTTCTTCCCTTCAGTTCTTTCTGCTAACTCCTTCCTTCAGAACTCATCCTTTTTTTCTTCTCATAATTTAAAAGCTTTTATCCCAGTTAATTCCATTTACAAATTGGGAGTTATTTCTGGAGTTGATCCTTCCTTCTCTGAAGAAGAAATACTGGAGGGGCTTGAATCTTCTATACCCTTTTCCTCTATCAGGCGCATCTTAAAAACCGTCGAAGGTAAAAAGACACCTACTAGATCAGTTGAAATTAAATTTACTAAATCCTTCCTTCCAGAATTTATCACTATTTTTAAACTCCGTTTCCAAGTTCTGCCTAGCGTCAGACCTCCTACACAATGTTCCAAGTGTTTCTTATTTGGTCATATTGCGAGGCACTGTCGTAGTTCTAATACTGTTTGTTCTCACTGCTCTTCTAGGCATTCCTTATCAGACTGTCCAAATACTCAAAACCCTCCTGTTTGTCGTAGTTGCAAAGGTGACCACTGTTCCTATGACCGCAGATGTCCTGAATGGATTAGACAAAAGGACATCAAAAAAATCATGGCGTATGAAAACCTATCTTTCCATGAAGCATCAAAGCACAAGGATAATTCCTTAGTGTCTCAAGCCTTTTCATATGCAAATCGCGCATCTGTTTCTGTTCCTCTTCATAACACTCACAATTTTCCTACTATTCATTCTTCACCTCCAACTAAATCTTTAACGTTCCGTAAAACAAAATCGCCTAAATTCTCTTCTAAGCCTACTCCCCATTTTCCTTCTCTTCCTGTCTATCATATTCCTTCTCCCACAAATGGATGGGCACTAAGCAAACCCTACCCATCCTCTAGTAACGATTCTTCTAACAATCCTTCTAACCTCTCTTCTTCTTCTGAATTTTCTCCTTCCATTAATAATCTTTCAACAGCCATTTTGGACTTAATATCATCATTTAACGTTGACTCCTCTTCAAACTTTGCTAATTCTCTTTCCGCTTTTCTTTCCAGTAACCTTCACCTTAAATAATCCTTATTCTTTGCTTCACCTTTGCACTCGCAAATACATTCTCCTTCACCTTCTACGTAAAATTTAACTGTGTTTTATCTTAATTCTCTCCTTACTCATTCTCCTTTTCTTTTATGTTTCTCTCCCTCTTTTTAATTTTTCAATATGTCCTTCAAATTTAACATTCTCCAGTGGAATTGTCGCAGCCTTAAAGCTAATAGACTTGCCTTGGAGAGTTTACTTGAAATACATCAAATTTACATTGCCTTAATTTCCGAATCATGGCTCAAATAATCTGAAACGTTTCATCTTAAAGATTTCTCCGTGGTTCGTTCTGATAGAATAGACGGCTACGGTGGTGCTGCCATCCTTATTAGAAATAATATACATTTCCAATCTCAAAATGTACTCTTCTCTTCTGTGCCATCTTCTCGTGATCCGAATGTAGTCCACATTTCTATTCCTTCCATTTTTCCCCGCCCATTAAACATAGTCTGTACGTACTTTCCTCCGAATTTTAATCTCAATAATTTTCCCTTTCCCTCCTTTCTTAATAGTATTCCTCCCCCCTTCATTATTGGAGGTGATTGGAACGCTCATTCTCCTCTTTGGGGTTGTTCTAGTCGAAACAGTAATGGAGTGGTTCTTGAAAACATTATCCTCGGACATAATCTTATCCTCCTTAATGATCAATCTCCTACTTTGTACAAAAGCCCTTCCATTTTTAGCGCAGTCGATCTCTCCTTTTCTTCTCCTGATCTTGCTCTTAACTGTTCCTGGAAAACTCTTGATGGTACTTTTGGAAGTGACCATGTCCCTATTATTGTATCGTTCAAAAGTCTTCCCCGATCATCCATTTACTTCAAGCCCCTCTATGCCTCCAAATGGTGTATCCCCAAAACTAATTGGGAACAATTTAGTCGTTCTGTTGACTCTTCTCTTTCTCTTTTGCATCATAACTTAGATCCTATTTCAAAGTACAAATACTTTACAGATTCCATCTTACTCGCCCTTTCTTCCTCATCACCTCCAGTGCCTTCTAAACCTCGCCGTCATGCAGCTTCATCCTTATGGTGGAATAATAACTGCAAGGTGGCTTTTGATGCCAGCGTCGCTACTTTTAGAACCTTCCGTCACTGTTCCTCCTTTTCAAATTTTATTGACCATAGAAAAGCTAACGCTAGAGCCAGATACATCCTAAAACAAGCCAAGAAGGAATCTTGGAAAAAATTTTGCTCTTCCTTTTCCCGGACCACGTCTATTTCCCAAATTTGGAAAATGGCCAAAGCCTTCAAAACTCCCAAATCCGAACACCCTTCTTATCATAACATCTCTTCTGACATACTTGAATCCTTTATTGACAATCTAGCTCCCAGTTATGTTCCTTCCTTTGACGAAGTAAGTTCTCCTTCTTCTTCTCTTCCAAATTCATCTCACTTCCTCACTTTAGAATTCCACTTCAATGAACTCCTCTTTTCGCTTCAAAAATCCTCCAATTCGATTCCAGGAATCGACAAAATTTCCTTCCTTGTTCTTAAAAATCTCTCTAATTTCTCACTCAAAATTCTCCTCGAAATTTTCAATTCTTTTCTTCTCTCAGGACTTACACCTCCTATTTGGAATTCATTTATAATTATCCCAATTCCTAAGAAAATTCCAAATTCTTTTCGACCTATTTCTTTGGCTCCTTGTTTAAGAAAACTATTCGAGAGTATGCTAAACCGGCGCCTTGTTTGGTGGCTGGAACACAATAATCTCGTCTCCTACAATATGTTCGGTTTTCGTCCGGGTCTTGGTCCTTCTGACTGCATCAGCCTTTTTCTTTCTGACATATATAAAGCTCTTCTCGAAAGAAAATACACGATCGCTGCCTTTGTTGATGTAGTTTCTGCTTTCGATAAGGTTCATCTTCCATCCCTTAAAAATAAAATGATTTCTATTGGCATTCCTGTTCAACTTTCTTCCCCGATAATTCAGCTCTTTCAAAGTAGAACCATTTATCTTTCCACTCCTTCCTTCTCTGGCTCTAGATGTGTATTCCGTGGCCTTCCTCAAGGGTCATGTTTGAGTCCTACTCTTTTTAATATCTATTCGCTTGAAATAGCTTCTCTTCCCGTCTCAGCCTCTACACTCCTTTTCGCGGATGATATTCTTATTTATTACTCCTCAACTTCCATCCTCTCTGCTAAAGATGAACTCAATAATTCGTTGAACTTGCTTGAATCCGCTCTATCCAACATCCATCTAACCATTTCATCCTCTAAATCTGTTTGTATGGTTTTTTCCTTTCGTCCCTATAATACTTCCTTAATTAATGTCTCTTTGAACAATTTATCTATTCCATTAGTTAGGTCCTTCTGCTATCTTGGCGTTTTCCTAGACAGTCGTTTATCCTTTCGCGAACATATTTCCTACCTATATACTTCCTGTCTTAAGAGAACTAATTTATTAAAGGCTCTTTCTCCACACAAATGGGGTGGTGACCCCAGTGTTCTTCTTATTCTATATAAATCTACTATTCGTTCCAAACTTGATTACTGTTCCTTCATTTATGGCAATGCTCCTAAACATCTTCTTTCCAAACTCGATAAAGTCCAAAATTCATGTCTTCGTCTTTGCCTCGGTGTTCTGAAATCCTCCCCCATTCCTGCAGTACTTTCAGAAGCCAACATTCATCCTTTACACATTCGTAGATCCTTTCTTGGGGATCGCTTCCTCATAAAACGTCTTCCTATTAAGTCTTCTAAATTAGTTTCTGCTTATTCCTACATCCTGGCCAATTGGCGATTTTTTCCCCTGAAGATTCCTATTCTTTCTCATGTCTTTCGACGCCTTGCTCCTTATTCTTCATTTATCTACACATATCATAAACTCCCGTTCTTTACATTCAGCTTTATAGATTTTTTATATCCTCCTAATTTGTTTTTCCTTCCTTCTCATACTAAATATTCACCTTCTATCGCTTTAAGCGAGTACAACGGAGCTTTGAGATCTCTGGTAGGTGCCATTGGGTACTCCTCCCTTCATGTTTAAGTTCATTCACACGTATTACTAAATGTCCTTGATGGACAGCTCGTAATAGTGTATAAATATAAAAAAAAAAAAAAAAAAAAAAAAAAAAAAATATAATAGCAGTTTTTTCTCACATTTTTTTTAACGGTTTTTTCTTATTACTTCCAGCGCAATGACGTCATTAATATATATATACATATATATAAACTTTTCTTCGGACTTCGTCAAGTGATAAGTCTCTGGACTACTAGATACTATTTCTTCTATAATACTTATATAGGAGTTATTTCACCTGAATACGTAATTCTTATAGTGAATGAATTTATTGTACTAAAATTTTTCCTTTAACCAGTAACAGTCATCAATTTACGAGGGAAAACTGCTGATGTCAATTTCTACATTACTTCCTGGAATTCATAATTGTTGTAGAATTCTTATGAAATTTCTATGCAATTACTGTAGAATTCGTACACGTTGTACACCAAATTTTTTCAGCCGTTTGCCGTTCTTTAATTTATTACTTTAGGGATGTAATATATGGTCTTTTTGAGAAAGGTGCTTAGCTCCAAACTAGAGGTTACCGATTCGAGACTTGTTTCATTCCGGATCCAACTCCCAGTTTTATACCTAATTTGAAATTGAATATTGGTTATACCAGAGAAATCTAGAAAAATACCAAGTATTCTCTTCAGGCCCTTAAGTACATTAAGAACTTTAATTTCACAATCCATGATACCTTATTTACTTTTATATACATGTATATATATATATGTATATATGTATATGTATTGGCAGTGCGGTAGCCTAGTGGTTAAAGTGCTTGGCTACCAAATCAGAGGTTACGAGTTCGAGACTTATTTCGTTCCGGATCCAAATCGCTTCCAGCTTTACCCAGCCTGAAATAATAGAGTACCAGAGAAATCTGGAAAAGTAAAGGCGGCCGAGAGAAAAGAACTGCCCCTCCACCCCCTACCCCCATTGGTGCTGTTAAGCTCAGTACATTTTGAACCTTAACTTCACAATCTCCAACGCCCTATTGAGGGAATGGGACTTGATTTACTTATATATATATGTATTAGGGAATGCATTTAAATTGTAAATATTCTACTGATTTATGATAGATGCGTCGCTGGAAATTGTTTTTGAGCGAGAGAATTTCTTACACAAAATTTCCTTTACTACTTTTCAATTTGAAACAAATTAAACTGCAATTTAATCTTTAATAATATTTGCTCCTCGTTTAAAATGCTATACATTAATAATTTCAAATAAAAAAAGTTTGCAAACGAAAAAAGATTGCAACATCTCAGGGAGAATGTATCCCCAATATTACCCTCTAAGTAACACACATGCCCGCGCGCACCCTACCCACCCAATCAAAACATACATGTACGCGTATGTCGCGTTTGTGATTGTGTGCGCAAATATATATATATATATATATACGTTCTAAAACTGAAAGGCTCGAAGTACCAGATGTGTAATTTGATGTTACGAAGTTTAATTACACACTAATTTATTTGCAGATTTTCTTCTGATTATTTGTATATCGTCGTTTTTAATTAGTAATGACCTTAATAAAATATACTAGGCGTATTTCGGTGTAAAGGTCGGCAGTAATGCTCTTCCAACCTTCGGTTGATGATAATGAAATTAAACTGTCATTTATGGCTTGTATGGAACGTATGTCGAATTTTAAGTTACAGGCAATATTCGATCGACCACCGTTGTTTGCTTCCTTACGAATGTCAAATTTTTTCGCTCAGGTGAAAAATAAAATCTGATGAAATGAGAAAAAAATTCGAGTATTTTTCAGGTTTTTATACTTTTTTTTTTTTTTTTTTTTTGATAATTATTAAACTTATCAGAAGTAGAGTTTATGCGGAACAGCGAGACCTTCGCTTGATTTTAAATATTTCTAACCTTGTTAATCGCAGTATTATTCGGTTAAAACATTTACGCATTTGTGTACGTACAGAAAATTGCAGTCAAAATCCGTAAATTTTATGGCTTTTTTTTTTTTCATTTTATTTTTACACACTCTTACACTAAACGATCTGATCAGCTGGAACTCTGTAAATTCGGTCCACTCGATTTACGAATTTCGCCGAAGATGTATAATAAAATGGCTTCGCCATGTGGATATAGTCTTGGAAAATGTCAAGTGCCCAAAATTTTTTGAAACCAGTTCGTAGCATTTCCTAACGCGGTTTGTTTTCCGTTCTAGTTTCTGCGGTACGGCGTATCTAGAAATTTCTGTCACTTGTTTGACAGCTTATATAATAAACAAAGTATTAATACCAACAGGCAGCGATAAAAATATAATTTACTTTATATTTCTATTTTGTATTCAGCTATTAGAGGCAAGATAGCACGTTTCTTTTTTCTCGGCATTTCGAAAGTTAACAGTGGTCTTAATCATTGCTTCGGGTAAATAACTGTGCAATAACGGCTTGAGCCTTTGAATAAGAACCACGGTCGTAACCTATTACATATGGCAGAAAAGCAAGCGAGAAAAACATTTACAGCGTTCTTTGTTCGCTAAAAGTCGATTTACACCTTTGAGCAATTTTATTCGTTAGTTGATTACACTGACCTTCTACGTCCTTTTAACAGTACCCTCATTACGGGAATTATAACCAGATAAGACCTTACACCATCTTTCCTCCGCAATTAATTTACTTCTTGCGGGAAATTTATTCCGTTCTCATTTGAAGGTTATTTTTACCTTTTTAAGATGTTTCGGTGTCACCTTCTGAGAGGAAGCCTTAAATGAAATTCAAAAAAAAAATAAAAAAAATTGCATTTTTTTTGCCTCGCCTTTGGTTTTGACCCAAATGTGATACTTTTAGCCGGGCGAGTTTGAATTTTGTACAGGACTAGAAACAGAGCGGGAAGTCGAACATTAACTGCACACAAAACGTCTAAACAGTTCACCTCCTGCTAAGTATATTAAAACTGCGCACAATTTTTAAAAAAAAAGGACCTTGTCTAGTTTTTTCTAAAATCGGCGAAGGAAATTATAGTGAATGTATCATCCTCTAAAAAAGTAATTGCTTCAAATATAAAGATTATCTTGCTTTTCTTCACATAAACGGCGTACATCAAATAATAATCTGATTAAGAAGGGTTTTATTCCCCTAATCTTCCAAAATACAGCCACAAAACCACGAACGTGTGAAATAAAACAATAATCTTCGTAAATCAAGCTAATATCTTATCCTATTAACAAAACGTATACACTTCCGATCTGGAAATTTATAATTAATAATATTATTACTACAGTATCACCGCAAACATATCCCAACCCGTACAAGAAACCAGACAGTACAATCAATCAGAACAAATACAACACAGAAGAAATAATCATAAATCTAATACATTAACGCTATTAATGTTAAAACAGAACAATATATCCGAATAACGGCCAACACAGTTAACTGTAATAAATACTCTATGCAAATATCAAATAGGTGTAATTATGCTCTATTATGCCACAATGCACGCAAGCCCGAATACCCTTCTATATTGTATTTGGAGGGTGACTAAGAAACCTGCAAATTATTACTCCTATCCCCATGCTATTAACCAAATTTTTATTTTTTCCTTCCAAACTGCTAAATGCTGTTCTGTCCAGATTTCCTTCGGTACTCTTAACAATAAATTCATTAATACATTTTCTCCGACATTATCTCTATTTTATTATTAACCCCCCGCCGGAACTGAAAGGACAGTTCTTTAGGTACCCTGGTACTTCGCTTCTTATTTATTAATGGCAGTTGCACGTCCTGTAACTTACCTTCGAGCAGCTTGTGATAACAATACATCGCTTTTGGAGGTAGTTCCTTATTTTCTAACCTCCTGTTTCCTAGATTTCTGGAGGAAGTTATTAATTTCAGACATCTCGCTAGTAAATTGCTCATTTTGCTCATTTCCGATTTTTTTCGCCTCACCCCGTACTTGAACAGCATAATGGACCCTCGACGCTATTAAAGCCTTATAATACATCTTTACTACATTTTGGGTTATCAAATAATGCTGGTATGGGGATTACCTTATTTTTAGAGTGAGGTTATTTATATGCATTTTCCATATTAATGCGTTGTCAATCACTAACCCCAGATATTTGTCGCTCTGAACAACTTCAAGTAGCACTCAATCGGAAGAGCAATTATCACAATGATCAGCATTGCTGTGCGACCAACCTGGACAACGTAATGTTATTTTCGGTATAATTTTTCTATGACGACTGGGGGGGTCCTTATGTACGTTATTTGAGGAGTTATTGATTTATTGATAACTTCTATCATGGGCCCACCTGGTTACATTATCCAAATCTTGCTGCAGTCAATTTTCAGCAACATGTATATTTTTGTGCTTTGCCACAATGGCGAAGTCATCTGCATAAGCAATATATGGTAGAATTTGTTACAGTAGCAAAAACCAAGTTCGTGTAGATAAGAAACAGTAATGGCGCTGTAGTAACGACTGCCTCTGCGCTTTGTATATTTTTGATTTTCACTATAATCTTCCGATTTGTCATGTAATTGTGGAACCATACTTTTTGTTTACCTAATATTCCTATGTTCCCTAAATTCCGCATAAGTAGGTCATGATTCACCGAATCAAAGGCTTGGTTTAAGTCCAGAAAAGCTATTAGAAATATACTATCTTCTGCCATACCAGTTAACTTGATTTACAAGCGATTGTAGTAATATTGTAATGGACTTCCCCTGCCGAAATCCAAACTGATTATCCGCAATAAGATAATTTCCTTCGAGAAATACATAATGTTCCGGAATCTTTGCAAATACAGAAATTAACGTTATTACAATTTTTTGAGCGATCCCCTTGATTATATATCGGTTAACTATACCTAGTTTTAAACCTTGCGGTATACAACCAGTTTTTATTGTGCAATTAATAATTTTGGCGAGGAGCGGTATAAAAATTTTAGAGTTGCTCGTTACGTCTTTAACTCGTATATGATCCCATCCTGGCGCTTTATGATTATTATTGTAATTGACGGCTAATTTCTTCTTTTTTCCTTTTTTTTTTTTTTTTTTTTTTTTGTTATAAATCCAATCTTTCTTCTAATCTTATTCTTTTTCCAACCCCTACCTATCGGAATCAATCTGTAATCACCCCGCGACGATGTGTGATTGTTCACCTTTTGCCGGCATCAGTGCGTGCCAAGTCGCATTCAGTTTCTCTCGCCACATATACAATTTATTAATAATTCATATTTTTTTTATTATTCATTTATTTATTTGTTTTTTATATACGCGTATATAAATCTATGTAGTGTGTTACATAAGGAAAAAATATAAAAAAAATTTGCGTCTATATTAATTATTAGACGTTTCGAGAACATTTTATGTCACATGCACCTTCATTTATTCGAGATGTATTACAGCAACTCGCGCTTTGAAAAACACGTAAAATTTGAACACAACACTAATTAGTGGTATACAAAATTATGCATTATCGACAAAGTAATATTCAACAGAACTGAGTAAATTAATTTCATACTAAACAAGGCGATTTTAATAATCATTCACTACATATATACAAAGGGTGGTGGGCCAAAACAACTGCAACTACTCTGAATACGGAGTATGGACGTTATCTAGCGGTTAAAAAAAGGATTAAGAAATATGAAATTCATTCTTTTTCATCCAATAGAACATATAGCAATACGAGCGCCATTATAGCAATACGAACCGAGATACAGCTGTGTGAACGAAGTGTAGTTAGAGTTCCCCTTACAGATTACAATGTGTATGTATGACGCGCTCATCAGTCGATATCATGGATATCAAAATCAAACAGCGATGTGCAATTTGTTATTATGTTGTTCGGAGGAAATTATGGCCACCGTTCGAGACATCTCAATTGCATACAGTATGGAAAGTTTAAACAAGGTCACAATATTGTAATGGTATAATTTAAACACCTGTATTGATCCCGTTTTCGAAAAGTGGCATGAAAGGATGCGCAAGTGTATTGCGAAGAGCGATAGTTTGAGAAGGAGCCTGCGGATGTTGACGACGAATCAGACAATAGACAATTATTTGTACGAAATTTCCTAGTCTGTAAGGGAAACTCTAACTACACTTCGTTCACACAGCTGTTTCTCGGTTCGTACTGCTATAATGGCGTTCGTATTGCTATATCGGAAAAATAATGAACTTGATGTTTCACTCGTTTTTTGACCGCTCGATAACGTCCATACTCCGTACGGAGAGTAGATACAATTGTTTTTTGGGCCCACCCTTTGTATATTTCAAAAGAACCATTACATATAGAACAATAATATAAATTATAAAAAGAAATGCGGAGAATAAAACAGGAGAAGGTGAAAGAGAAAAATAAAAACGAGAAAAGGGAAGGAGAGAATGATCAAGTCTCAGTCTGATTAAAGAAGCAATAGCCGAGCGCCGAGAAAAGGGAAGAAATTGGGAGTAGGCTGTAGGAGGAGGTAGAAGGAGGAGCGATTGGCAAAAAAGGAAGGGTAGATGTCAACCCATAGTTTCGTATGGAGACTTGCGGAGAGGAAAAGGATGTCTGAGGCAGGAAAATACGGAAGGAATGGACCATTGAGAGACGCCGAGCGAGCTAGGAAGTTAGCTGCTATATCCTTGATAAGGTATCATTGAAGGTAGTAAGCTTTTCACAATGAAATACCGGGGTCTGTTCGCTGCCTTTACTTTCTTAGATTTCTCTGGCCGAACCTCAATAAACAATTTCAGATTAGATATATATCTGAAAGGGACATGGATATCCGGAATGAGGCAAGTCTCGATAACCTATGACACCTTTGGTTTCGTATCTAAGCACTTTAAAGGCTATCGCGCTTTTTTAAAAGTGTACGTACTTTGTTTTCCTTTGTAAAATATTAAAATTTTTTCCGACATCAGAAAAATTAATTTTCGTAAAAATATTTAGAAACGGAAACGCGTAAACACACGTTTTTCCACTACCACATTGATAAACAGCTGTTTTTCATTTTTAATATTTCGGAATATGCGTGACACGGCACATGTTGCTAAAGTCGACCTCGCAACATTATGAACAAAAGCGTTTGTATGAAAATCGTTTGCAAAATTTGTTAGTCAGACTGTAGGGGGCCTTAGGGGGGGGGGGCTCTTTTATTCTTCCTCATTTTAATTCCTCCGAATTCTTTCATCTACCGCTCCTTCCTGTTCAATTTTCATAAATGAATTTAATTTATATTTCCTTTAATCGTAATTTTTCCGACTACCTGATTATTTTCAACTTCAATCGGGCCATCAGTTTATCTCTTCTCCCTTCCTTCTTCCAGCTTCATCATTCTTTGTATATGACCTCTCATCCACAATCCTTCGTTCATCACTCTATTCACGTCGATTTGCTCCTGGTGATAGAGGCATCGAGGGTAATGAAATGGCGGATGCTTTGACTCAGGTCGTTGCCGCTTTTATTCCAGAAAAATCCCAAGTACTAATATCCTCAAGTAAAAAACTTCACTTAAAATTTTAGTCGAATATTTTCTCCTTCGCCAATAACCGTTCCCTCTATTCAACCTAACCTTCTAATCTTTCGTTCTCATAGTTCCCTTCTTTTCCATGTTTTGTTATTGTCTCTATTATTCGCCTAAGTTTTAATCACGCTTTATCTATCCTAGTGAAGCAGCTGTCTGTGATGTTAATCACATTTTCTTTTAGTGTTCTGCTCTTTCTGCTGAACGTTCTTTTCTCTTTATTTACCCCTCTTAAAGGCTTTCTGCTCCCTATTGTGCTTTCCTTTTTTCCTGTACTTTCACTTTCGGTCTGTCATTCCTACCATTGTTTTTCTCGGCTATTTTCGATCGATTTTAATTATGTAGTTAACTTTTCTTTCTATCGTTTCTGGGTGGAGGTCCTTGGTTGGCTAGCCCCCCGCCGCAAAAAAAGAAAAGAAAAATAGCCGAAAACAACTCATATTCGTTTGATATCATTAAATGGGAAAATATCGGATACATTTTGCCTTCATAATTGACGCGGCGAAATGCGAAGATGATAATTAACAAAAGGGAAATCTATAGTAAGATAATGGAATAAAGACGAGAGCGGTGAATCGTCTCATCGACAGTCAAGCAGCCGTTTCGGACAGTTGAAGATAAAAAAAATCTAAAGATCCATTCAAGAAGAAGCATCAGCGAGCGCTAAGCAGACTAAGCGTGTAAACAAATTTAAGCATTTTACCGGTTGCAGCGGGGGGGGGGGTATTGTCGCTGATTTCTACGCGGCACAGCCGTTTAAGCCGTGATCGCAATGCCTAATCGCATTGTGTACTTCACTTTGTTGGGTTATTGATGCTGCTGCGATTACGTTTGTGTAAACTTCGCACGTGAATATTAATGGGCGAGGAGTGTTCCGAACGAGTCACTAAGATTAAGCAGGTTTTTCCTTAGAGGAGTAAAACGGATATTTTGCCTGTAGGAAATGACTTCACTACTACGTGTAAAAGCTCTGCGAAATTAGTTTTTTAATTAATTTTAGATTTAATTTAGAGCCCGAAATTTATAATAAATATATATTGGAAAAATTACATTAGTAGTGTTATAGTTGACGTGTGAAAGAAAATTAACGGCGCTCGGTTTTTTTATTTATAAATAAATTAGAAAAAAATAACATGGATTTTTTTTCAAATTTCTGCGTGTTAAGATTTTATTGCTACGTAGAAGCTCAATCATCCGACGGCACTTATGTAAAACTGTAATGAATAGAAAGTGTGTTATAAAAATTAGTAAGGTCGTTAGAGAAATTTTTAAACGATATTATTACTACGCACGTAGATCAAATTTAGAGATTCAATGCGGTACAACTATCAGGACACCGGTCATAGGCTGACTGCGGTAAAATTAATTAAAATTAACTCCAAATTATGTAAATGCGGAGCTCGGAAAGCATTATTGAGGGGCGACGAACTGCATTATGAACACATTTCTCGGTGTAATTATAATAAGCATTATGACAGCAGTATAATTTTACAATAGTAGGAAATATATAAAATAATTCTATAGGCAAATAATTATATTAATAACCTCCGCTGATGATGAGAGAAATGGTTGAAAATACTGATGTTCAAAATAATAATAAAAAAAGAATAAATAGAAAATCTATACTTCTTGTTTTTTAATTATATATCGCGATTCCTTTAAGGAAATTTTCGAAACAGCTTTAATTTTCGAAAAATTAATCATTAGTCGAGTAACACGATCTCGCAGAATTTAGAAAATGTTTCTGGTTAATATTAAATCTGCCGAACAAAGAAGCCTGGTGATGATAGCGAACTTTTCGTAGTATTTCGAACGTTTAACTGTTTTGGTAGTGCGCGGTGTCTTTCTTCTTCTTTCGTATCGTTTGGCACATCAATAATTAGACCCCAGGATCTTCTTAAATCTTCCCCTTCCGGTGTTCTGATATTTTCGTAATTTCTTCCGTTTTGTTTCTTTGAAACTCATGCAACTCCCGCGTATATTTGTGGAGAGAAAAGTAGGTGATCCGCGTTCTGTACCGGAATCGCAATCGCAGGGGTCGTCACTTGCCATTCCCCACTTTAATAAGTTACTTTTACAGCGTCCAACGTCAGAGCGAAGTCCGTTTAAGATCTCTCAGTATTCCGCTTGCTGTCAATGCAATATTCTCCTATTTAATTTATTTCTCCGCTCGATCAGTCTTTCAGTATATTATGTAGTAGCCTCTCTATCTCATTCAGGAATGATTTCCTCAATTTTAGACGCCTGGGCGGCCACTTATATTCATACAGCGGATGTCTATTATCTGTTTCTTGTTTGGATATTTCCACCATAGCAATCAATACTTTCCTTCTGACATCTGGTGCTGCTATACCGCATAATAATTGTACTGTTTTTGAGAGGGGTGTAGGTTTAAGACAGCCTGTTACAATTCTGTTGCTTTCATTTAATGCCACATCGATCATTTTGGTGTGTGCGTGATGATCTACCCCACACAGCACATGCATATTCTGCCGCTGAATAGCGTAACGCAAGAGATGAAGTTCTCAATTTGTTTCTGTATGTTTTCTTATTATGTTATTTCTAGCGAAGATTGTGTTTAGTATTTACACAGTGTTTCCTGGAGGTTGGAGACCTATCTAGCGTTATTCCCAAGTATTTAGGGTTATCATTGTGTGTTAATAAGTTATCTTCCCGTTTTACTTTCAGCTTCCCATTCGCACCATGATTCTTTAAATGAAAGGCGCGTACTTCCGCTTTTTTAAGTATTTGGCTTCAAATAACCGTCACCCATTTCTGAAAGTGTTGTTTCCATATTTTCTTCTAATTCCCTAAACTCTTTGTATTGAACAGCTATTGCTAAGTCATCAGCGTAAAAGAATTGTTTTGTATTATGAGGTATCGGCTGATCATTCGTATATATGTCTATATATATATATATATATATTAAACAGAATTGGAACCAGTATGCTACCTTGAGGTAGACCATTTTCTGATTCGTCCATCTGCTTTTCTTACTCTGTGGGGTTACGTAGAGTACTCAATAGTTGATCCCAAAAGGGACCACACTAGTAATCTTCGAATGAAGCGGTTCCAGGTTTTTCGTTGGTTCCGGATAAAATCCCGCTATCAAAAGTTTTTCTTTTCCGTATATAAAAAACTATTATTATAGAGCATCCGTTCAATATTACGCATAATAAACACATTTGAACTGTCAGTAGTTCAGTAGCAGCAGCAATATACGCCTAATTAAACGAGATAGTTTCCGGAACACAATGGATATGTCTCTAATAAATTTCTCGGCTCGATTGAAATAATCATGAGAAACAATTCGCATGCTGTATGACAGTCGTAGCGGCAGCTCTAGAATTTTGTCTCATCGCTGGGAAAGGTTTTTTTTTTTTTTTTAAATGTCTCAAAATTTCAAACTATGTATTTTTAAAAAGAACTCAGGGGTAAAAAATACAAATAAAAAAAAAAATATTACGATTTAATTGAGAAAAAAAAATGAGGAAAGCAATTGGAATGTTTGGAAATACCAGATGAGGTTAAAATATGTCGAAAAGAACTTTTACAATTTAATTAGACTCGAAATAATCGTCAAACGTACTATATGATATCGTACAGATATTTGAATCAATGAGATTATTTTCTTCTATTGAACTTCTCCTCACACTGTGACTCCTAAGAAAGAAAAAACAACGTCAAATTTAAGTATACGATATTTACAAAAGTATTTGTTTGCAAGTGTGTTATATAGAACTGCGGCAAGAGACATAACATCAAAGTTTGTAACAAAGAAGATTGCGCTTTGTCAAGGAGATCATCCGGCTAACTACAGAGGTTGTCCGGAATATAGGCGCCTAAATAAGGAAAAAGCAGAGCGCCTAGGTAAGCGACCTAACTATCATTTACTCTTCAATCAGCAGAATTTCCCATCGTTGGAACAAAATGCGGGAAGAGTAAATCCTTGGTTTAATGGGAGGCGAAAGGAGGTAAATGACGAAAATTTTAGCCCAAATTATGAAAATAGTAATGTTGCAGTAGAAAGCAGTAGCATTAAGATAATGGAGCAACTCTTAATGCGCATGGTTAGCGCGTTGGACAAATTAATGAACGATTTCAAACTACTAATAAATCCGCTCTTTAGTATTTTAAATAAACTATTGGACAAATTAAATTAATGAGACTTAAAAATGTAATAAATAATACCTTGGCAATCATGGTATGGAACGCTAATGGAATCAGATCTAAAATCAATGAATTTGAAATATTCCTACATATGAACAGAATAGATATCGCGCTGGTAAGTGAAACGCACTTAGTTAATAATGTTAACTTAAGTATTAAAGGATTTACTTGTTATGGAGCGTCACATCCGGATGAGACGGCGCACGGAGGAGCGGCTATACTTATTCGGTCAAACGTGAAACATTTCTTAACCCACACTGAAAGCACATTTGCTTACCAGTTGGTAGCTATTAATTTGCAGACTAGCAACTTCGACTGCGCAGTCGCAGCGATATATTGTCATCCTGGGGTTTTTTTACCTAAAGAAAGAGTTAAGCATATAATACTTGGCTTAAATGACAAAGTCATTATAGGGGGCGATTATAACGCCAAAAGTACAAGCTGGAACTGCAGCAAAAATGACCGGAAAGGAGCTATGTTAAATAGAGTAATTAAAGACAACAACTTATGTATAGTCGCGTCAGAGGAACCAACCTACCGGCCTGCGCACGTCAATAGATTGCCAAGTGTCCTCGACTTTATAATAACAAAGGGATTGGATCACTTGTATGTGGACTGCAAAATGGAGCCGCAGCTAAATTCGGACCATGCTCCAGTCATCGCGTGTTTTGGTGTGAAACGAATGCTCGCTCATCAGTATTCAAAACTTACAAGCTCTAGAACGAACTGGTTAACTTTTGCTGACGAAGTAAATAAATCTATAGAATTAAACGTGCGTCTAAAATGTTCCGAGGACATTGATGCAGCTGTCCAGGCTATTGCACTAAATATTCAGAACTCTTGTAGTGTAGCTACTCCAGCTCAAACAGGGCTATCCTCAAATTATGTATATAATGTACCCCTGAAGATAAAATTATTAATACAGAAAACTAGGAATGCTCGTGTTAGATGGCAACGCAATAGAACTCCATTTTATAAGGGGGAATATAATAAGCTGCATAGGGAATTAAGAGGTGACATCAGGGTCTGCTGTTCAAACTTAAACTAGTGATACCAAATGATATCTTCCAGGTAATGTCAGCATACCTATCGGACAGAACTTTTCGAGTTAGGATTGGCTCAATTGTATCGGACAAGTTTGCTATTAGAGCCTCCGTTCCGCAAGGCAGTATTTTAGGACCACTACTGTATCTGATCTACACATCAGATATTCCAGCTTTAACAACAACAGTAGCCGCAACATTTGCTGATGACACGTGTATACTGGGGGAGCGCATGAGGATCCGACTTGCGTTTCAGTTCTAGTCCAAGAACACCTGAATAAAATTCCGGACTGGGCGAGTAAATGGAAAATTAAAATTAATCATTTAAAAAGTCAGCAGATCACCTTCACGCTGAATAGAGGGAACTGCCCTCCCTTATACTTAAATGGGCAAGCGCTCGTTAATTGCAACACCGTTAAATACCTAGGATTGGTACTGGATCGTCGACTTACTTTGAGAGCTCAAGTTGCAAACTGCAGACAAAAAGTCATTGCCAGAATCAAGGCGCTATGGTGTATTTTTAATAGAAAATCTAAGGTCACCCTAAGGTGTAAAAGACTAGTTTACATGGCGGTTCTAGCCCTAAGTTGGAGATATGGGCTTGAAGTATACGGAACTTCAGCAGTGAGCAATATCAGAAGACTACAGCAACTGCAGTCACGAATATTAAGACAGATGGTTAACGCTCCGTATTACGTGTCAAATAAAACCCTCCATGAGGATCTAAAAGTTCCACATGTCAAAGATGTGCACAAAGAACTATATATCAATTTCTACAATAAGTTGAACGATAACCCGAATATAGCCAGCATGAGGCGGATGCGCCTTCCGGGTTGCATATACCGGAGACTGAGAAGGACATGGTGTAGAGACGTTTTGGCAAACGGATGACTAGGGAAAGTTTACAACATAAGTGAAAGAAAAACGCTTTTCTTTTTTACTTTAGATGATTTTCTCATACCGAATTTTTATATTTTTTCCAAGTGTATCCCCGAAATTTCTGCTTTTTGCTTTCTCAGTTCTTCGATGGCCACTTTGTTTTATTTTTGTGACAACGATATAATATTTAATACGGTTAAAGAATTGAATTTTATTGATTCAAACGATCTCTCTTCGCATTTATTTCGTTTAATTTTCCGGGATTTTTATTAAATAACTGTTATATATATTGATATAATATATATATATTTTTTTTTTTTTCTCAGAAGGCGTCGCCCCCGAAGTTTTTTCTCTGGGGGTGGGCTGCCCCTGTTGCTCCACCACCGCTTGGCATGCCACTGGTTGGAATTAGATTGCAATATTTATTCGAAGTTACTTTTTATGCGTGATTATGATAATTTTATTAATCGCTTATTTTTAAATTTAAATACTATACTCAGAGAACTGCCAATACGTAATTTATACGATAATGTTGAGCATAATCTAATTGCTTCGTTAGCTGCAGATCTAAGGAACTGATGGATAAATACATATTTTCTAAGAGCTTAATTTCTTTTTGAGATAAAGAGGAAATTAAATGTAGAAAATCGATTATACATATAAAGATTGGAATGCACCAACTTTTAAAGTTAATTGGATAATGCGAAGATGAAGCATATATATATATATATATATAATTTAAACGTTAGAGGATAATGTTCTTTACGAGCATGAAATCATTTTATTTTAATTATAGGGAGTTTAAAATCTTATTTTAGTTTTATTTACTTTTTTTTTTTTTTTTGGTTTCTTTCTGCCCAAGAATTTTTTTTTGAAGGCCATACACGACTAATAATACAAAGAACTTTTCTGCATTTTTCAGTACTTTATGCGTGGCGGGGTTGTGTAGTGGCTGTGTGTAAATGGAATTAATTAAATATTTGATGGAAAGAAATTGTTCTGGAGAAAATCTAGAAATAGATTCAGCGGACCGCAACAACAGTCCTCGTTTATGACGTACTTGATGTGCAGCGATAGTGGTCGCGTAGCGCGAGAGGTCAAAGACCCCCGAGAAGATGCAATTTTAAAATAGCTTCCGATGAAATAATTGAAATGTGCCAATTGCAAACTTTATTCCTAATGAATATTTTTTCCTTTTGTCTTTTACTTTTTCTTCTTCGTTATTTCTCTCTTAGCTTCGGCCGTGTGTTTTTAGAAAAAAAACAACTCAAGTAGCGTTTGCCTTTAAAAGTAATCTACGCTTCTTTAGTAAAGGCTCGTTCCTCTGAATTTTAAGGTAAAAATGCTATTTATTAAAGCGAAAAATACTACCAAAAATGAAGTTTTTACGAGCACTATGCCGATAGACTTAAGCGGAGACGTGCGCTTATATCTGATTTTAATTACCCCTCATACCCGTATGTGCTTCATGTTAACATCTTTATCAAAGCAATATGAATTTTACCGGTAAAGTCTTTTGGGCACGTTATTAGGTAGTTTTTATGTTTTCTTACAAAGGGGTTTCTTTTATCGTTTTTTTTTGTCATAGATTAAAGTTGCCTCCGTGGGATGTATCATTAAAGAAAAAAAGTAGGTACAATGAATACTTTTAATCGAAGAAAATAAAAAGAGTTGTATGTATTATTAGCGTACACGAGTCGCACAACACCTTTTCGTAGTTATATAGTTTGTTTATATTTTAATGGCGCGATCACAGGAACTCTCGTAACTTTTTGGGGTTATACACGGATGGTACATTTTTTTGTCATTAACCATATATGTATGTATGTATGTATGCATGTAGGAGGGTCAGAAATGTTTATTCTGAAATTACTATTTCTTCGTTTTGCATATTTTAAAAGCGTGTTCTAACCGGTTCAGTGCGATTTTTTTATTTATATCCTAATCTGTTATACGTCTATTCTGCTTGTTTCTTCCTGTTGGTAACACAGTAGTCAGCTACCACAAGATGCTGATGACGGCGTATTTTATAAATAGTTTAAACTAAAAAGTTCATCAATTTTTTACGAAAGCGGAAAGTGTTTGTAAAACTTTAACGCTATTCGTCGGTGATTAGCTAACAAATTAACTGTTATTATTTGTGAACGTATTTACCTGTTTGCGTAATAGTCAGTCTGAAATTTAACTTGGTCAATACGCGGCCATGCGTTGCTTTATCACATCTCTGTGTGCACATTGTATACAATTGTTCCGTTTTAGGGCAAAAACGCTAAAAATATTACGCTTGTAGTCTTGCATCCGATATCAAATGTTTGTTATAACACTGCCGCGCCAGTTCGAACACAGCTGCGTCCTCGTGTTCTTTCAAAAACACCTACTCCAGTTTTAAGTTTTTCTACTTTTTTTTTTTTTTTTTAATTGGCGCTCGTAATAAATTTTAAAAAATTCTAAGCTTTCAAGTTTGTTGTCCCGTTTGCAAATATCTCTGATTCCGAAAACAACGCTCTTACATGTAACGGATTATTTTCGGAAAATAATAAAACCCGTTCGTAAATTCTGTCACTTAAACGAAGACAAATAACAATAATAGAAAAAAACATTAAAGTCAAACGGTGTTTGTGTAAACAGCGAGATTTCTTCTGTAACTTTGTTTTTCTTCCGGTTCCGTTTAATTATTTCCCTAGAACTCGTCGTCCGAAATATTCTGCGTAAATTTTGAAAGTGCTCTATCGAAAAAAAAAACCACAAAATAAACAGCCCCCCCCCTCAATAATTGCTTACAAATAATTAGTCGGTCGTTCTGAAAAACAGTGGCATAACTAGCAGAAGAAAGGAACGAATTACCCGGAAGCATTAAAGCTACGACTCCAAACGGAACAATGATTAACCGTAACCAGATTTACCTGGGTGCTCTATCTTGAAGAAAAAGTACTGCGGTTAATTGTTCGTTTTTCGGTATTTACGTATTGTGTATACGATCCGTTTTAGCCAGCGATATTCGGCATTTATAGTACGTCAACATCACATTGGTGCCAATTTGGCGACATACTGTGTACATAGTTTCCGTTTGACGGAGTAGACACATCTTTCGACGGTGGTCCCCTAACAAATTCCAAAAAGCCTTTACGATAGACCGCAAGCGGAATCAACGAAGAATTATAGAAGGAAATTGTAGAGAATAATTATTTCAAATGCTCTATATTCCAAGACTCGACGACAGAGTCTAGCAGGTTCAAAAAAATAAGTACGAGTAGAAAAAAAAAAACCCCTTTAATATTGACTACTGTTGTGTAATGGTTTTCTGGTATGCGAGCTCGGCCACCAAATTACAAATTATAATCAAAATGAATACAAAAATAAGAAATTCGATAGTTTAATAAAGGTGGACAAAAAAAAAAAAAAAAAAAAAAAAGCAAAAACAAAAACGTAACATCTCCATTGAGTAAAAATATTTAAAAATGGAACGAAATAGTTTAACCTTCCGATGAACGTGTGGTTAATACGAGAGAGGGTGTGAAAGAGTAACAAATTTTTTCGCGTTAATCGTCGCCTAGTACTATAGTAAGGGCGCTTAGTTGTTGATGTGAGATAATTAAATTTAAAAAAGAAGTAATATTAAGGAAGAAATTAATTAATCAAAATGATTTTTTGTCAGACTAAGAAAAGTGCGAAGAAAACTCTATTAATTTAATAATTATTCAAAAAAATATATTACAAAAAAAACCGTATCAGTTAAAATACTACAGTCTGTTTTCATTGCCTCTCAACGATTGACTACGGAGGGTCTGGCTTCCTAATGGACTTCAAACTGCGTTGATAAACTTTCAAAAATGAGTCGATACACCATCGAAAGATAAAAAGTGTTGTATGCCGTATATTCTTGCGGTGTTCCCCCGGTATTTTTTCCTATTCCGATTGATTAAAATTATCCAACCGGCGACAATTAATGATCTGTCACACAAATTGTGTAATGTCGAACGTTTAATATTAGTGAAAATATACACCATTCAAATTCACGAAGCAAAAAATTAATTACAAGATAAGAAATATCGGTGGCGACCGGTTTATATAATCATGGCGTAAACACTAAAACATAAATTTACAAGCATGACATTAAAACAAGTCGATAATTAATATAAAATTGATAAATGTCACAGTAATGGTAACAATAATTAATTAAATGAATTCTAATTAAACTATTAAATAATGCATTATTACTTAATAACTGTGTTTATACGTTAATTTTTCCTTAAATTTATTTTAATATAAAAAAACTCTCCGTGAATGACATATTTTCATTTTTATTTTTTCAACAATTTCCAAATCTTTTTTTTTTTTTTTTTTTTTTGTTTTATAAATGGGCACGCCAGCACAGGACATTTACCCAGCACAAAAGATTAAAAGAATAGAAGGACATATGGAGCGACAAGTTATATCAAGAAACGATTAGAGACAGAGGAAATGAATGCGGATAACAAGGGAACAACAGAAGGAGATGGAAAAGTGAGAATATAGAGGGCACTGTAAGGTGTAGGGAGGCCAAGGCTAAGCAAATTGGAATAAAGGATCGCGCGTTCAGTAGAAATAAAGGAACATTCAAATAGTACGTGATTTGCATCACACGAGCCATTGAAGGTTGGAGGATGAAAGGGACACAAAGGAGATTGAACCAGAGCAAAGCGGAAACGAGAAGCCGGGAGCAGACTGTGATTAAAACGAAGGCGAACTATGGAAGAAATGACAGAACGGCTGATACTGGGAAAATTATTAAACCAGGGAGAAACGGATGGAGAAGGCTGTAAAGCAAGGTAAAAGGAGTCAGGGTTGGCGAAACAGGACGGATAGAGATCAGTCCAAAAGTCACGGTGAGAACGAAAAGAGAGAGAGTAAAGACTTTGGGAAGGAAATCTGCCTATGAAACGACCATTTACTGCGGCCGAGCAAGCTAACGAGTCAGCAAGATCGTTACCAGCTATACCACAGTGGCCAGGAATCCAAAGCAGGTCAATATGGATAGAACGGGAGGCTAATAAATTGAAAATCAAGGAGCGTATATAAAGAATAATAGGACAGGAAGAGGGTTCAGGAAGGGGAGACGCGATAGCTACTAAAACACTCTTCGAGTCGGAGCATAGAAGGAAATTCACTAAATTAGAAGTTGAAGATATAAAGAGGACCGCACGCAAAATAGCCGTGGATTCGGCTAGGAAGACAGAAGAGAAGGAGGGAAGTTGAAATGATTCAGAATAGTTGAGAGCAGGAAGAATAAAGTCGGCACCGACCCCCGAAGCAGATTTCGAGCCATCCGTAAAAATCGTGATGTGAGCAGGAAATAGAGAGGAAAGAGTGTGATTAAATTCTTCGTGAATGGCAGGACGAGGAAGAGACTTAATATTAGAAGGTAAAGAGAATAACTTAGGCGGATGAGACAGTTCAGAGAAGTTAAAGGTAAAGTATGGAGATTTGTTCTGGGAGAGGACAAAGTGAGAAAGTGGAACTAGTCGAGAAGAGATGAGAGAAAGAATTGGAATCTTACGAGGAGAAAAACGCCAGTTGACCCGGATATATTGATAAGAATTCATGAGTTTGGAAGGAGAGATCTGCAGACGTCTAATCATGAACCTTTCACCAAGGTGAAGTCTTCGAATACAAAGAGGAACAAAGCCAGTTTCGGACAGAAGAGCTGGAATTGGAGAAGAATTCAGGGCACCAACACAGAGGCGCAGACAAGAATTTTGGATGCGATCAAGTTTGACGAGAAGGGAAACAGGAGCACTGGCATAAAGAAAAGAACAATAGTCAAACTTAGAAAGAATAATGGATTTATACAGCATGAGAAGAATATATGGATCACCACCCCATTTGGGGGAAGACAACGCCTTCAAAAAATTTAGTCTTTTGAGAGCAGACGTGCAGAGATAGTTAATATGATCATGAAAAGACAGAGTACTATTAAGAATTACACCGAGGTAGGAGAAGGAAGTGAGCAAAGGAATAGGGACCTGGCACATGAAAAGGTTAACCAAGGAACGATCAAAAGGACGAAATGTAAAAACGATACCAGCAGATTTCTCAGGGGAAATAGAAAGATGAAGAGAAGATAAAGAATTTTCTAAAATAGCAAGGGAGTTATTAAGCTCCTCATTAGCAGAAAACAGATCATCGGAAGAAGAATAGACGAGAATATCGTCGGCAAAGAATAGCGAACTAGATGGAATAGAAAGAGAAGAAAGACTAAGGAAATAAATGTTAAAAAGGGTAGGACTAAAGCACGATCCCTGCGGAAGACCTCGAAAAACTGTCCTGGAATCAGAAAAGAAAGGGGTAGAAAGATGGATAGTTCTGTTCCGAAACAGATTAATAACTAAGGATGTAAACTCAAGAGGAATATTAATGGAAAGCATTTTATTCTGAAGAGAAGGAAGGTGAACCTTATCAAAAGCTGAGGTAGCATCAACGAACGCAGAGATAGTAAATTTTTTGTGGATGAAAGATTTATAGATATCAGAGAGAAAAAGGGATATGCAATCAGAAGAACCAAAGCCAGGACGGAAACCAAACATGTTATCAGGAAGAACATTATTATATTCTAGCCACCAGATAAGGCGCCTATTAATCATTCGTTCAAAAAGTATTCTTAAACAAGAGGCTAGAGAAATAGGACGAAAGGATTTGGGATTCTTCTTCGGAATAGGAATAATAATAAAGGAATTCCAAAGCGGAGGAGTTTCACAGATACACAGAAAAGAATTGTAAATTGACAACAGGATTTTAAGTGCTGATTCAGAACACAGAATGGAATACCATCTATACCAGGGCTAGAATTAGAAGAATTAGTCAAGGAAGCACGAAGTTCATTGATGCTGAAGCTAGAAGACAGGAAGTGGGAAGAATTGGAGATAGGAAGGGAAGGAGACCAAGATTCCTCAAGGGAAGGAACATAGGAGGGAGCAATGGAATCAAGAAAAGTAGTGAGTCTATCTGAAGGAAGGTTATAAAATGATGGACGATCCGATCTAGAAGAGCGAAAAGCTTTAGCCATCTTCCAAAGATGGAAAATTGAAGTAGATCTAGAAAACGAAGCACAAAATTTCCTCCGTGAATTTCTTTTGGACGTTTTGAGGATAAATCTAGCCTTGGCATTAGCTTTTTTATGAGCCATGAAGTTAGCAAAGGAAGAACAAGACCGGAAACATCTAAATGAAGAGACACTGTCTTTAACGGCATTAGTACAATCTTCGTTCCACCAAAGTGAGAAAGCCTGAAGATGGTAATTTCTTTTGGAATGATGAATTGGTGGAGAGGAGGCGTCCAGAGCAGAAGAAATGGAATCAGAGAAAACGTTATATTGTTGAATAGGATCGGAGAGGGAGTGTATGTAAGGAAGAGATAAGTCGAAATTAGAACGGAATTCCTCCCAGTTAACCTTGTTGAGAGACCATTTAGGAGCGAGAGCGGGTATAGAATAATGAGGAGGAGGAGGAGGAGGAGGAGGAGGAGGAGGAAGGAGATGGTGAAAAGAGAAAATAATGGGAACCTGATCGCTGCCGAAGGTACCGTCCAGAGTTTTCCATTGACAGCGAAGACCAAAGTTTGGAGAGGTAAAGGACAGATCAACAGAGCTGGATGAGTGAGCGCCTCTATAAAGAGTAGGAGAGTTATCATTCAGAAGGACAAAATTTTTACCGAGAATAAAGTTTTCTAGAACACGGCCATTCCTGTTATGACGCGCAGAGCCCCAAAGAGGAGAGTGAGCATTCCAGTCACCGCTGACAATAAAGGGAAGAGAATGAGGATAAGCCAAAAGAGAGAATGGGAAATTATTAAGGTCAAAACTAGGAGGAACGTATACAGAAAATATATGAACAGGCTGAGGATGAATATTTGGGATCAAAATATGGACTAAGTTAGGAGAGAGAGAATCAGAAGAAAAGTAAGAAGAATGGTCGTGGTGGACAAAGAAGATATCATTTCTTATGAGGATGGCAGCGCCACCATAGCCATCAACACGATCAGAACGTATTGCTTTAAAGCCACGAATGGAAATATTAGAGGATTCCGAAAGCCAGGTCTCAGATAAAAGAGCAATATGGATAGAGGAGGAGTCTAGAATTCCCTCCAATGCCTGTTGGTTGGCTCTCAGACTACGACAATTCCATTGGAGAATATTAAACTTGTGGATCATTAGGAAGAAAGCGTGGAAAATGGCATGAAGAGAGTTCCTGCTCGCCGACCAAGAAGGGAGTACAAGGAAGAGTATGAGTGAAACCATAAGAGAGGGAGCTGACTGTGGAGGCAGAGGAATAAGACAAGGAAGTAAGATAGAATCTGCGGCAATAAGGCGAAATATCAAGGAAATAAACATTGATAAATAATAATAGTAACTGAAGACAGTAAATGCAGAAAGACATTACACCAGAACAACAGAAGGTTCTATGCCTTCCATTATTATGTAAAAATGTTATATAAATGAAGCTATGCTCAGTCTGCATGCAACATGTAACAGTAAAGAGGTAAAAAAGCCTGCGACTGACTAAAGGAAAGATTATCAAAACGTCCTTAGGACCGGTAGGTTTAATTACCTCCCAAGGCGTTTTTCTAAAATGACCAGGCTGAACCATAGGAAGGAAAACATCAACTGCATTGGAATACTGGTCAAAATGAACCGATTCCATATATCTTATAATTCTTAAAGAAAAAATTTGAAAGGATTGTGAAAGGAAGTTCAAAACTTTGCACTGAGTCACTGTGAGTAGATGACTCAAGTCATTTCTCAACAGCGTACTGCAGAGCAGTGACAAGTTGAAAAGGAAAATGAAGAAGAAATTTAAGAGAGAAGTTAATTGCCGCATAAATTACTAGACAGGAAGGAGAAAAGTGAAGAGGCAAAGTTAGATGAAGTCAAAATGTTGTGGGAAGAAAGCAAATCAATAAAATCAGTTGCTAAATTGGTCATAGGGGAAGAAGAAGTCGCAGAAGAAGAAGCAGGTGCAGAATGATTGGGGACTAAAACGGAGGGAACACTGGTGTTAGGAAGACCGGGATTATTACTTACCTTAAGAGGAAGGTTTAAAGCCCAGCCATTGGATGGGGAAAATCGAAATATGTTATCCTTTCCGATGTTACGCGCATTTCTATAACGGATTTTTTAACCAAAATCTCTCTCCGACTTCTATTGATCCCCCCTCCCATTATATATTTTATTTGGAACATTTTTTATTTTTTTCGATATATATTTTTTGACAAAGATTGCAGATTGATTTTTGTAAATTCCCCGGAGTTATTATTGGATTTGTCGCAATTTCCCATATTTGTGTCATATTACAAATTTTTATTTTTCCAACAAATTATTTGTGTTGTGAGATGATTTTTTAGTATTGTTTTCGAACACTTTTACTACTTTATAAATGGATAAGTATTTTTGCAAATTCATGTCTTTATTTACGGGCTTTCTATGTACAGAATTAAATATAAGTATCTTGATAAATCAACGTTTGCTGATCATATAATACAACAAAACCATACAATAACTTACAATATACAAACAGACATGCTAATTTTAAAAATAGTTACAGATAATAAACTCTTAAATATAGCTGAAGAATATTACATTAATAAATACAAAGATAAAATATTAAATATACAGCAAAACACATTATACATATAATATAAAACTTTATGAAAACCAAAAATAAAATATTAATAGTTTTATACGAATTCATACACATCATTTAATTATATTGTTCCATATTATTCAATTGTAACTATATATTTACTTTATTATATTCAATTCATTATTATTTATTAAATTTAAAAATTTTATATTACATAGACCAACAATTATAATATATCGATCTATATCTTTAATAATGACCAAACATGTAAATAAATAATACAACAAAATTCAGTCCATGAATATGTCAAGTAGACGAAACCGGTAGGACGAATTTTTATATATATTTTTTGTGAATAATAATGTCTGTAACTTTTATTTTAAGTAATAATTTAATATAAATAAATGTTGTATGTTTTAACGAATTAAAAGGTACTTTGTGTCCGTGTAATATTTAAAACTATAACTTTGTAACGTAAATTAAGGTTTAAAAATACATAACTTATAATATCATTGAAACAAACGATTACAGGAAGAAATAATACATACAGAAAGTAGTTGACAATATTTTATCCGTAATTAATCGAGTTTTTGTTGTTTTTTTTTATACACCTATTTATTGTACTTCACAAGCTGGCCATCTAGGCCATTCACAGTCTTAATAGAGGGAATATTGAACATGAAAAGAGAAGTACCCAATATGGTACCTAATAGTCTTTACCTTAAACAAGATCTCATGACGATTTTCAGCCGCCTCACATCACTAACAGGGTATGTAACAGTTCAGCAGCAAGAGTTTAAGTTTGTTCGGGAATGACTTTCGAGTCTTCCTGCGTGTTTTCGGCCATGAGCATTAATCACATCTGACACATACTCTATATCTAAATCCTGATGCAAGGTTTCGGTTTGTATACCATGGCGTCCCTTGGTTACGAGCCTGAGCATTTTATTTTGCATTATCGTCAGATTTTTAGGTTTAGCGCAACTCCAAAGCTGTACTCCGTTGGTCTGAATGGGCTTCAAGATACTTGGGCTATATTAAACGTTTATTATCTAAAAAAAAAAAAAAAATCATCTATGTATATTTAAAACGCTATTTCTTCCTATGATCCAGTACATTTTTCTAATACGAGTATATTTGATCCTCTTTTCTTTTTTCCTGTATGTACACAGCTTCCATCTAAAGTGACTATACGCGACTATCTAGGTGTAATCTCAAGTACACTTGACTGTTGTTTTCACAGCAACTCCGTTCTGTTTATCATCCGGATAGTTGGAGTGTTATGATTTTTCTATTCGTGAAATTAACATTTACCGATTTACTTTCGTTGATCTGAATTTTCCACTTTTCAAATCAGCTTTCCGGTTTGGGAAGAGCCTTCTGAAGATTGTCGTTTGCTATCTTCGGATGTCTATATGTGACGTAAACAATATTTCCGTTACAGGAAAGTCTGCTGTATATATCAAATACAGCGTAGAAGGTCCCGGGACTGATGTCTGGAGCACTCCGGCTAAAACTGGATATAGTTCTGAATACATGTGTTCATAGCGCACCTTGAAATATCGGTTACGAAGATATGAACTTGACCCCCCCCCCCTCCCGGGGGGAAGGCATGTCAGCAACGGATCTTCGCCCAGAAACGCGCAGATTTGGAAACTAGTTATAAAGCCAGAGAGAAGTCTACACATATTTCACTTTTCCGACGGAAGATCACACAACAAAAAAGTACTGATTGATAATAAAGAGCTCTTAAAGAAAAACGAAGTGAAAGATATCCGGGAGAGCCTATTTAGATCGAAGACTAACATGGATCCAAAGGAAAAGAAGAGAACTCAATATCAGAATGAAACACAACTCTACCAGCTAATTATCACTTTAAATTGTCACTAAAAAATATCGTTTGCTAATATGTATATAAAACTGTATTGCGACCAGTATGGATTTACGCAGCGCAACTGTGGCGATGCGTAAAGACGTCTAATAAGCTAGTTATCCAGCGATTTCAGAACAAGGTGTTGCGCCGTGGTACCTGTCGGCCAATGAAGTCATTCATCGGGATCTAAAAATAGACACTGTGGAAGAAATTATCCGGAGACTCGCACGAAAGCATCTGACGCGGTTATGCACCCAAATAGTCAGTTGGCAGTCGCGTTTTTACACACGGATGCGTCATCTACATCACATGACTTTGAATAAAATAAGATGCTTAATCTCATAATCCTTTTTTGAGATGGAAGTATCAATAAATACATCTTCTACTTTATTGAGAACATTCATTAGATAGCCTCACTATTTGGCTAGAGTTATAAGCTAGTGATTAAAAGAAAACAAAAAAGTGTCGAACCTCGTTGTAGAAGAACATCTGTTAAAGTACTGCTGTTGAGTGAGTCCCCTGGTAGTTATGGGGAAATAAATTTCAATTGATCGAGTTATTTAAAACGGAAAAAGAAAGAAAAATGAATCTGCGGTTTGTGTATTAGAATGTTTACAACGCAAAACCCAAAAGGATTTTCTCATATACCCCCTCCCCCCTCCGTGTAAGAATTAACAAGAGAATAATAATAAGGGGGGGGGATTAAGAAATACATTTTAAAATAAATACCGAGTTCAAGATTTTCCGTTAAGAATTTGATAAAAATGCAATAAAAAGTAAAAAATTCGATAAAAAGATAATGTATATATTACAATGAAAAGAGTGTACCCCTTAAGAAGGGGTGATACCGTGATAATTCTTATGCAACATTAAAACTTTAATAGTAGCAGGCACCAAATAAAATTACAATAACTGGAAACAATTCGATGAATGTAACATGCAGTTTTTAATTATTATTGCAAATTTCCGTACCCCGATCCTAATTAAGGCATGAATGTTGTATGAGAATTATCATATTATCTCCTTTTAAGGAGTTATATTGCATTGCAAAAGATATTACCTTTTTATCGATTTTTTTTTACTTTTTCGTGCTTTTTTATTAAATTTTTATGGTAAATTTCAAAGTTGGTAATTTTTTTTCCTTTTTTTCGACCGAAAAAATTCATTTTTAAATTTTTTGTCTCGCCAAAAATCAATTTTTACAAAGTTACACAGGAATCATCACAGCGCTTTTTTATTAAACTTTTATAATAAATCTCAAGTCGATTTTTTTTATGAACAAAAAAAAAATACATTTTATAATTTTTAGCGTGATTTTTTGTTTCGCTAAAAATCAAAGCTGTTTTAAAGATGACATGAGCTCTTTAATTTGCACGCTTTAAAATTCGCTTTGTGTATATTTTCAAATTACTTTTCTATGATGTCACACTGTTAAGTATCGCGTCTGTTATATAAGAAAAAATTATCTAAAAAGACCACATTTTTTCGCGTATTTTGATTATTACTGGGTAGCATCTCCGAAAATCCACCGATGTATGTACACTCCACAGCTGAATGGTATGAAATTAAAATCGGTCCGAGTTATGCACGAACATAAAAAAAAAGTAAGCCCCCACCCCCATTTCTGTTTTGAAAGTCGGTAAAAAATTAAAAATTAAATGTTTTTAAAATTAGAAAACTACGGCGGTGTCATCGATGTCGACGGATAGCAGTGACCTTTTTTTTTTCAACCGAAATTTTTCAAATTTATATCACAATATCTCGGCCGCGTTTTTACGCGCCAAGGTTGATTAAACTGCTCACTAGCAGAAAATTGATTTCGTCTTAAGAATTCTTCACTACACTTATATCTCTAAAAAAGTTGTTTTCACTCGCAGTCAGTATGGAAAAAAGGAGTACGACGCTTAACAGAATGTAACCCGAATTTGAGTATAAGTTTGCAGCGTTGGTAATCGAACGGGAAATTTTTCACTGAGCAATTGTCATCAGTCGGCAATTAATGATTTCTTCGTTACGAAGATAAAATTAATTTTATTATGAAAAGAGAAATATTATGAAAATGTTATACACGAATCCCGTTATTTGTAACGTAATACAGTTTAAAATAAAAATGCCTACACATTGAAATACAAAGTAATTTCCAACGGAAAATTTGTTATTAAAACCATTGTTTGGCGGAGTATCTTTGATTTTTTTTATTTGTTCATTATATTCAAAAAAATAATTTGTTTTTCGATTTAATTGCTCAAAGTATTTTAAGCCCAGAAATACAGCTCCTTGCACAACAGAAGTAGTAAAAAAATTGAGTGAAATTTAATATACCAACGGTAGTTATAAATTGGCGCTAAAAAATTTTATTGTATATTGTTGTTTTGAATAAATTCTGAAAAATGGAAAATTTTTTTACTTGTGCAAGTATGTTTCGTGATGTTTAAGAATAAATTTATCTTATATAAAAACATAGTTAAGCAGAAACATTCTATAGAAAATAGAATACCAATGCACGGAACTGAAGGTGATGTAACAAAAATTTGGAATTCAAAGATATTGTTTTAACTTTTTTATATTTCCTTATAGCAGTGACGGATCCATCGAGGAGGGTGATAGGCCCCACCCTTCCAAAAAAGAACCAAAGCCTATATGAAAAAATTTATTATAACAGAGAAACTTTTAATTTATGCTCTAAAATATTTGTATGAATTTTATCTACGGATTTTAATAATTAATATTTAATACTATTTTCTAGTAAAACTATTAATGTTCCTTTTTTATTCTATTTTAAACACAACTGTCGTCGATCTTTTGCCATTTTTATTTACTTTTAATTTTTATTTTGTAATTTTAATTTAAAATAGAGTTCAATGAGAAATATATACATATATTTAAACTTGCTAACGAACAAAGGAATTCGGATCGGATTACTAACAAAAATAAGAAAGAAGTAAAATCTAACAAAAACACTATTTTCCTTACTATTTCTAAACTACTAATTTAGTAAGAATTTTATAATTTCGTTTTATTTTTCACCTAAAAACTAAATTTAAATTAAATTGTAATAATTATATGTTTTTAAAACATTTTTAAATTTCTATAAAGGTCGCTTTTGATTTTTTTTATGAAACAAGGGGTATTTCTCAAATATACTACTTAACGTAAAAGATTTTACATAATTATATAATCCCCCCCCCCCCCCAAAAAAAAAGGGCCATCTGGATTCGCCACTGCTTATAGTAAATAAATTTTATAGAGGAAAGGATGTGGTGAAGTGTTTTAAAATCTGTGTTTGGAAAAGTATGGCAAAAATGAAGCGAATGGTTAAGATTATAAATGAATATAAGCAGGGCCGTATTTATATAGTAAAATTTAAAGGAAGGGGGAGGCAGTTACGAAAATATTTTTATAAACATATACATATGTCCTATTATAAAATATATTTATTTATAAATAGCACAACAAAGCCTTGCAGTCAATTATTGCATTTGAAATATTTCAACAAACTACAATAAAAACAAATAGAAAACAATATGGAACTCATGAAAATTTAATTTTCTTTTGTCAAAAATTGAAAAGAAATAAAATTATTCTGAATTTTTTTGGTCCGTTTAATCGCTAGCAAAAAACGAATAAACCTTAGGTATAATAAATAGAAAAACGGGGGGAAATATTTACGATAAATAGAGTATGATTAAAATTTCATTAGATGAATCAATAAAATTATAACACCTATATTATTATTTGATTTATGTAAACAATACTTACAATTAGTATTTAACCTCTGTAAGTTTTGAGACTTCTGAAAAAACTGATGTGCACACTTCTTCTTAATGTAAAATTCGAAATATGTTTTTTTGTAGAAACTGCGATAATTAGTATAACTGCTACATATATTAAAAATCTTGTTAGATTCGGTTGAGCGTAATGTAAACATGGAATAATTTTCATCACGACCGACTGATTATCATCGATGAGTAAAATTTTTCCGTTTGATTACCAACGCTGCGAGCTTTTATACTCAAATTCGGGTTACATTCTGTTAAGCGATGTAATGTGTACATTACATGAATAATAAATATAATAAACAAATTAGTAATTAACATAGAATTTAAGGCGAGCCTGAGTGTAAATGTGTGTGTAGTTCGACGAATGATCGGGGATGATGATGTCTGGAGTGATGTTACGTCACGTGTGACGTAATGGAAATAGTGCTGGAGGAAACGCCGTCCGACGGTGGAGGGATCTTCCATTTGGTTTGGGGATCGGAAATATGTTCACGAGTAGGTCAGTAGAGATTTTGGAGTCGGAAAAAGACAGTTAAATAAAGGCTGAGTGGGAGTCCGCGCCGGTGGCCCACTACATTTGCCAGACGCTTTCCGTTGTTATATTCGGCCGTATAAAATCATAATTATTTAATCGCGTTTATTCGAAAAAGGTATCAATGAATTAATTTTGATTGTAAAATAAAAAAGAAAGGCGAACGATGCCGATTACGCGTGATCCTGTTCCGAGTCTCCGCTTTTAAATTAAAAACAATGAAACAAAAAACGTATATATATAAAACGAAATAAAAACAATTAACATCGAATGCCCCGACGAAAATCAACTAAGGAAGGCAGCACGGATCATCGTCGTCAAGAGCGCCGCATCAGGACCCTCCCGGACTCGCAGATATGTATACATTTTACTTTGATATATTATATTAAATTTTAAGTAATTCGTGATGTTTTTGTGCGGTCAACTGCTTGCGCATGATGTGTGTAACAATCAACAATAAACAATAAATCCTATCTTTTGTGTTTCGGACGTTGATATCAATTAATAATAATAAATAAAAATAATCGTAATAATAATAATAATCTTAAATAACAACAACAATAATAATAATAATTATTATTAATAATAATAATAATTATTATTAATAATAATAATAATTATTATTAATAATAATAATAATTATTATTAATAATAATAATAATTATTATTAATAATAATAATAATTATTATTAATAATAATAATAATTATTATTAATAATAATAATAATAATAATAATAATAATAATAATAATAATAACAATAATAATAACGAGGTCTTGATAAAATAAATTTCAATATTAAAATTCCGCAGAAATAATTCCCGCGGTGGCATCCCTGACATAAGAATAAAAAGCCAAATAAAAGATAACACTTCAGCGAGTACGACATTCAAAACTTTAATCGCTAGAGTGCACTTTAATTTTTTAGGCGGGAAACAAATCACAGGCAACGTGTGTGCGCATCGAGCGGGGAATTTACCGCACCGGTTTCATGCATATATTCCTACATATATGTATATCGGCGGACGGGTAATATTTTATTGATTTAGTCGTCGTCATTTGCATCGGAACGTACGCCCTTTCGTTCGACAAAATATAAGGATATATGAGTACTAGAGTCTGCTTATTCGGGCTTCCCTGTTCAAAATCTGACATTCGTCCTTCCGCTCCTGCTGCTCGGCTGTAGTTTATCTGATTTTAATGAGAATCGTTTTGCGACAGAACGGACCACACCGAGGAGATAGTAATTGTAAAAAGTAGGAATTAACTTCTGCTCCGAACTCGGCTCCTAATTCCGCATTTTATTTCGGTAACTGTGTTACTCGTATTTCCGGAACAGTTCGGCTGCACTCGGAAAATACCGTTTTAGCTGCTTCCAAAACTTCGCGCCTCTTTTCAATTCGTTGTTAAAGGGATTCTTTTCGAGGCGGCTTCGATTAGTCGACTTTTTAAATTTTTTTTTTCTTTTTCTTGGCTGTTCTGTGTGCAACACAAGTTTTTTAGAGTTTTTTTTTTTTTTTTTTTTTGTTTGTTGCCCACATTAGAGTAAAGAGCTTGAAAGTCAGACATGCAGGGGGGTCGTTAAGAAATGCGGGATATATGCAAAAATTGAATATGATAATTTTGCAGTTTACAGAGCTTTTTCGTTTGCCTAAATTCGCGTTACCGAGAACACTAGGAATACTGTGCTGTATGGCCTCATTAGAATGTCGTTTGGTCATTTTCTGTGAGAGAGGAAAAGAAACAAAAAAAGGTAACACTCGTGTAAACCGTCACGAATAACGCCAAAATCTATGTTTCTCATCTAATTACAAACTTTACTAAACGTCCCCCCGCTACCCTCGCTCCTATCTATGGGCGGTAAAAGATGCTAGATAACACCGGATTTATTCAAATGGTCCCCTTCGTCTATCGAGAACTAGCCGTATGATATAACTGCTTTAATCTCGTTCCCCTAGATTAGATGTTTATCTTTATAGTATGCGTTCTACAATTCGGCCCAGATGTAGGCGCTTTATTCCCCGGAGAATATTTCGATATTCCCAATTAATGGTCGCTAGGCTACGTTATATAGCCTCCCATCCGATTCGCCTTAATCTCACGTTTTTTTGTTTTTTTTTCATTACCACTCGGACGACAGGTCCCCCCTTATTTTGTGTATAGAACTTTTTGTCCATTTTTACAGCAGATGACACGTTGACACATTCCACCAGTCCTAGAGCTAGTCCTAGTCTACGTTCCGCGCTGCTATCGAACAAATTACATTTCTAACGGTACGTAAAAATTCGCGAATTTAATTAATCGCGACGTCTCCTTTTTAATTCGATTCGGCAGAACTTGAAGAAGCGTCGAAGTTAATTTCGCGCCAAAATGCAATATCGGCGGTGGGCACAACTAAAACTTTTTTCCGCTAATTAAAAATCGGCTGAATACCGAAAAGCGGTTATACAAATGTTATTGTATGTAGTTCAGTGTTCTTTGTGTCGGGTTTCGGAAGAGACGAACGGTAAGAAAAGGATATACGTTTAGCGGGAGAATCAATATTCCGAACCTATTGTAACCATTAAAAAAAAAAAAAAAAAAAAAAATCGATATTATCCGTGCTAATTACAGGTTAACGTGAAGGAGTGCATAATTTTTATTTATATTTATATAATAGATTTTTTTTCTAGGTCATACCTACATTTGTCGGTACGTCGACGTATTTTTGCCACCGCTTTCAAATCTTTCTTTACTTCGCTTATATTCAAAATCAAAAAAAAAATAATAATAAAAAAACAGAGAAACATTAACGTTCGCGAAATAATACAATTTTTTTGCGTATTTTTGGAACGAAAAATTCTTTAACGCGGGCTATCTAAATAACGAAATCGTCACGTACTGTCACGTCACGTATTTTATTACGCGTGTCGTTAATACACAGAAATTAAAAATACTCGTGTGTTTATTATCGCGATAATGGACACTGTATATACTTATGTTAATATATTAACTTCGCCCATCTGCTGAGCAGTGTTTTAGTCAACTGTTTTTCTTTGCGCAATATTAGACTTAACGTGTGAGGGATGTGAAAATTTTGCAACACGTTCTCTTTTCATTTCCGATAATGCTGAGACTTTTTCTGTGGGTCAATTCACGATAATCTGTATATCGTTGTGAATTTTTTCAGATTTATTTTTGTTTTATATTATGGATACTTCAGCGAATCCAAGAAATTACTACTTTGAACATAACTATAAAAGAGCTTGTACCTTCAAGTTGGCTGCCGTCTATAGCTGATTAGCTAATGGCGTTTCGTTCGAGTAGACCCGGTTCGAAAATTAGGCCTGGACTTGTGGGGGCGGCATGGAAGGTTAAACGTGCAATAATAGTTTTTTTTCCAAACATTTATGTTGCATATATAAATTGTGAGGCGGAAGGATCTTTTTCGATATTAAAAAAAAGTAAAAAATATATGTACAGATCAACCATGCTAGATGATAGATTATATCGGTATTATCAAGATTAACGATCGAAACAGATCTTCGTCGTTCAGTAGATTTTAACGATATTATACAAGAATCTATAGAGAAAAAAAAACAAGAAAAAATTAATTGTTTAAAATTATACATATATATATATATATATATATATTTTTTTTTTTTTTGGCATCGAAAATTCTACCCGTTGTCTATATGATATTTAAAGTTTTGTTTACATCAATAATTTTATATGTTAATTCGTGAATTAAAAATAATATAATTAAATTAAATTAAAGAAAATTTAGTTATTCTATAAAACTGATAATTTTGCCATTTCCGAAAAAGGACTCAAATGGATAAATCAGATCCAGCTGCAGCATAGAGGATAAATATTACTAACTTTCTCATAAGGATTTATCATCGCTGGGTGATAAACTTTTTGTTTAGTTTTGTTTTGTTTTCACTGTATTTGTTGTTCTTACACATTGTTAACCTTTTTAATTATGATAAAACTAAACTTTAACGCTTTTATAATAATTGTATAATTTTTAAAACCCCGACGCGTTTCGAAGCAAACACTTCATGTTCACGGGAGTAATTATAATATAATTACTCCCGTGAACATGAAGTGTTTGCTTCGAAACGCGTCGGGGTTTTAAAAATTATACAATTGTTTTGTTTTGTTTTGTTTGTTTGGTTGTGTGTTGTTTTATTATTATCGGCACTGCTGCTCATTGTCTTACAGACAGATTGTATGCAAAAATAAAAATAAAAAAAAAAAAAAAAAAAAAAATATTTCGCAGCCCCGGGGACCTACCATACACTTTACCTGGGCCTGGTTCGAATGCCACTCTACTAAAAATATCGAGTGCGACCCGTGACTGAGTCTGAATAACAAAAAAATTAAGATCAGGATTCGTGCGGCCAGTATGTCGGAAAACAAAGAGAGGATAGTCGATCTACTTCTCAACTTTTCGGAAGCCAATCTGTTTAATGCGACTAATTTTTTTTGTAATCCAGAAAAAAATGTTGCCTATTAAAATATCGTACATTGATGTTTTTTCATTTTTTTTTTTTTTTTTTTTTTTTGACGAAATATTATTAAAAATATTTTTCATTTGATAATACTCTTATTTATGTATAAAAAATAAATTTGATTTGATTTGATTTTCTTGTGTCATTTTTCTGCGCTGTATTTAAAAATTCTTCCATATTTACGCGAGCCTTGCTCTCCTCTTTGCAGACGTATATTATGCATTAATGTGGAATCTAATTTGAGTTTCGGAAAATTGAGTAGCGCACGCTATTTTATTAATTGTAAAAATTTTAAAGTTTAGTTGTAAGGGGATAAAGGTTTCTTGGCATTCTCGGTGAGCACAGATTACTTTGTGCGCTTCTTCTCCATATTCACAATTTCAATCGAGGTATTACGATATCTATTTAGTGTGATCAGCCGTCCCCGTATCCTACAGCGGAGTGCATGATGATGTAACATCGACTGCAGTATATCCGCAACTGCTAACCGGCAGTGATGATGAGATCCAGGTTCACACGATTTCGCTATTAAGCAGAGCATCAAATTCTACTCAATTTTCCCTACCTTTTCCGTATATAATATTTTTTTCTTGAATGGCCGGTAATTTTGGCAAACAAAATTTCCCCACATATATCTTCTTTGTAACAAATTCGAGTATAAATTATCTGTGCGATAGTACTCGTGATATTTGCTATCGGTGATTCGGCTTAATTGATTTTAAAAAGATAATGACGGATTATTTTAAATCATATAAATTATATCTAATTGCGTTTTATTTATCTTCTTTCATTTTTGTTTAACGCGGTAGATTTTAGACTGATTTAAGTTGTTGAAAAAAAGGTAAAAAATTAAACACACAGGCTAGCAAACGCCAAAATGAGTGATTCACCAGCGATCTCTGCAGCTTCTCGGACTTCGAACAACTGACATATAACCGGTAATCTAACTCTTGTAAGAGGCTGCATTGACAACCAGTGCAAACGAGCGAAGTGTACTGGGCGAACATTAGACGATCCATATTCCGGTGGAAAGACACGTATCATCCGGAATGCAATTAACCTGCGGTTCATTTCCGGAATCATATCCAAAAAAAATAGCAATCTCTATTCATCACTAACACCTATCGTCGAAATTTGTTTTAGCGCGCTGTTGTAGGTTAAATTGGTATCAGTTTTGTTGTCCGCTCGTAATATTTTTACTCAATCATATTTCGAACTTTTCACTAGACTCTATAAATTTTTTTCTGTATATTCGCTGCCAAAGAATATTTGCATATCAGATGCGTTCTGGTCTTGTCTTTCGCTTGACAAAGCTTACCAGTTTGTACGTTTGATTCCACAATGTTGGTCTTTGCAATTTTTTTCTTCTTTTTTTATCGCTGCAAAAATGACACTTTTTCCTCCCCGTACTTGCTCCTACTTCAAATCCTGGCCACGGATTACGATGGAATTACCTTGAATTATTAAAAAAAAATTGTTTCCACCTTTAAACCACCCTTATTCGTCACTGATCATCGTTCCCTCGAATTATTGCGAATTTTTCCGTAATTCGTTGATAAGGTCGTTGCTTAGAAGGTGTGCCCACCACACGAAACTGCTCGGCAATATAGGATTAGTTGGTCTGTCTTTAGTTGAACCGTGCGAAGCTGACGAATTCTATCAAAATATCCTCGAGGAGCAATAATGGTCGTAATAGAGCGAAACACACAATGATTTCATTCGATGTTGTAGCTAAGCTGAATCTACAAAGCTGCTGTTCCTTCCTGCCTGGTGCGCCTGTAAAATCAACGGTGAATTTTGTACATGCCTACAGGCTGTGATGTACGGTATCCCCGTACGTTTCTAAACTTTAATACTCGGTGAAAAGTTCTCTTACAAAATGCTCTTTTCGTTATGTGCAATCTGCACAGCACATAAAACTCTTGGCTGGGTCTATTTTCATAACATTCATTTCGCTAATTTTCCAAAACTAAATTCAGGCTGCGCAATAAGACTTTTTTATTCGTTAGTAATTTTAAAAATAATTAATAGTGGACTCCAACGGCCTACCAGCAATTACAGTGTACGCAGAGGTGGCAAACGAATGTGTAATATGGTATCGTATGAATATTTTCTAGCGGACGTTAAAATACAGAAATTATAATGAAAAAAAATAAATCGACAAGAATTTTTTTATACGCATCTTGAAAAAAAAATTTTTGACGCCAGCCCCGTTAATATATACTCAATGTGTACACGTGCCTGGGTTGTGATTTTTTTTTTGTTTTTTTGCACGTCAACCATGGAAAACTTACCCAACGCAAAGAATTGTACATTATACATAGAAGGAAAAGATTAGAAATTAAGGTGAAAAAGAAGGCTCTAACAAAGGAACTATACTGAGTGAGGGAAATGCAAGAATGGCGTGGACAAGGAGTGGAAAGGCCAAGGCGCAGAAGATTAGAATACAGAGTAGCACGTTCGGAGGAAATAAAGGGGTATACGAACAAGACGTGATTCGCATCGCAGGTATAATTGAGTTGTGAAGGATGTCATAAGGACACACAAGCAAAAAAAAAACGGAAAAGAGAAGCCGGAAGTAGACTATGATGAACCACGGGCGAACTATAGAGGAAATAATCGAACGGCTAAAATAGGGGAAAAGATTAAACCAAGGAAGAGAGGAAGGAAAGAGGTGTATAGTAAAAAGATCGAGGATATTGGTAAAGAATGAAGGATAGAATTCGATACAGAAACCGTGATGAGAACGATAAGAGAGACAGAAGAGAGAGTTTGAACAGGAATTCTACTAATGAATAGAGACCATTGATCGCCGCCGAATGTGCCGACGTGTCAACCAACTCGTTTCCAGAAATGCCGCAATGACCGGAAATCCATAGTAGATCGATTACGATAGAACGGGATGCAAATAAATTAGAAATTAAGGAGCGAATTTAGAGAATAATGGGATCAGCGACATGATTAGGAAATGGCGAGAAGATAGCGAATAAAACACTTTTCGAGTAGCAAGAGGATAGGAGGAATCTAGAGACATGTTGTTTTTCGGGAATATAAAAAGGACTTCCTGCAAGATAGTCATGGATTTGGCAAGAAAAATAGAGGAAAAGGAAGGCAACCGAAAGGATTCAGAATAGGTAAGCGCGGTGATAATGAAGGCAGCCCCAACGCCAGCATCAGACTTCGAACCATCCGTGTAGATAATTGTATAGGAAGGGAAGTATAAGGATAGCATGTGATTGAATTCATTTTGAACGGCAGGATAAGGAAGAGATTTAATGTCCGAGAGGAATAACTTCGGAGAGTGCATGAATTCAAAGAAATTATAAGTGTAGTAAGGTGGTTTGGTGAACGGGAGGACAATAGGCGAGAAGAATATAAAGAGATCGAGGATAATATATTGCGAGGAAAGAAACGCCAGTTATCTGAAATAAATTGATAAGAACAGGGAGGCGTTTAATCAGAAATCTTTCACTTAATAAGAGTCTTCGAATGAAAAGAGGAAGGAATCCAGTCTCTGCCAAAATGGCTGGAATTGGAGGGGAATTCCGATACAGAGACGAAGACATGAGTTTTGGACATGATCAAATTTACGAAGAGAAATTGTTTGGGAGCACCAGCGTACAGGAATGCGCCGTAGTCGAATTTGGAAAGGATTATCGATCTATATAACACAAGTAAAATATAACGATCACCGCTCCATTTACGGAGTGAAAGAGCTTTTAGTAAATTGAGCCTTTTGAGAGCGGACGTACACAAATAACTGATATGCTCCCGGAAGGATAAGGTTCTATTAAGTATGATGTCGAAATCAGATAAGGAATTGACTAAAGAGATGGGAAGGTGGCGTACGGAAAGATTAACTAAAGAACGGTTATAAGGACGGAATGTGAAAACCATAGAGGAAAACTTTTCGGGTGAAATAGAAATATGAAGAGAGGATGATGTATTTTCTAAAATGGCAAGAAAATTATTAAGCTCCGCATTCACCGATGAGATATTATCCGACCAGGAGTAGACCATCAGCGCAAATGAACGCAGCAGCGGTGAATTTTTTGAGGATAAGAGATTTATAAATATCAGAAAGGAATAAAGATAAACAGTCCATGGAGCCCAGGCCCGGACGGAAACCACATTGTCAGGGAGTATATTGTGATGTTCTAGCCACCAGACCAGACGTTTATTGATCATGTATTCAAAAAGTTTCCTTAAGCAAGAAGCCAAGGTTATTAGACGGAAGGAATTAGGATTTTTCTTCGGAATCGGGATAACCATAAAGGAATTCTAGAGAGGCGGAGTTGACCTAGTATATAGGAAACGATTATAGATTAACAGAAGAGTATTAAGTGCAGAGTTTGAAAGATTTTTAAGAGCAAGGTATGAAATGCCGTTTAATCCGGGGCTAGAGCTGGAGGAATTAGCCAAAGAGGCACGGAGTTCGCCGATGCTGAAGTCAGAAGAAAGGAAATGTGCAGGAGCTATACGGGCGTATGTAGGAGCAAGTGTTTCTTAAAGAATACAAAAGGAAAGACGGTCGGAGCTATTGGAGCCTTAAACAGGGAGCTGAATAAAAGTGAATCGGAGATGGTAGAGGAAGGGAGGAACATGCTGCATAGACGAGTATAATGAGAGGAGTAATATAAAAAGCAGTAATAATTTAAGGGACTACATAATGAGAATGACAATTCGATTATGATAGTTATCAACGTTGAAGTACTGTGTCTTCAATAGTACTCAGCAATAGGTTAGGACAGACCCATGCATTCGATAACATATCAGATGTTGATGTTAATAGTCTACGATTGACATACGAAAAATGTCAAGGTAAATCTAATAAGTTGTTAATTTTAATTACCGTCCAAAAATTCGTCCCATAACGACCAAGATGGACTGTAGGACAGACCAAATGGACAATAAAAGTAGAACGGTTAGTCGGAACCATCTTCAAATTTATTCTAATGTGCAATAAACGAATTTCAGACGAAAAGTTCCACAAATTAAAGCAGAACCACTGTGCCAGATGGATTTAGGCCATCTCACAGCAGCACACTCGTAAAAATGAGAAAACAAAGGGACGTATAAAGGAAATACAGGAAAGAAATTGGCTAAACTGTAAATTATTAGATAGGAAGGAGGAAAGCGAAGCGACAAAATTAGAGAACGAAGCTACATTGTGATAGGAAAGCAAATCTATAATTGCTGCTGATAGATTATTGATGGCAGGAAGAGTAGCAGTAGTGGAGGTAGTGTGGGAGTTATCACAAGAAGAACCAAGAAGTATTTAAATTAAGGCAACCGAAGTTGTTACTTTCAGTAATTGGATAATTAAGAGCCCAGCCGCCTGCACCCACACCCATCACCGCATATATATATATATATATATATATATATATATATTGTAACGGGTTCGTTATATTTGGCGCTACCTGTTGATGGTGATCTGGTTAAAATTATTATTTTCGGTTGCCTCAATCATCATCTTTTGTTCTAGTCATCGCTATATGGTTGCATCAAGGATGCTTACTCGGCCAAAACCAACGTGTGCACATTCGTACAAACTGTCGCATCGGCTAGCGATTGAGTTGATTATCTGAGTAGTAGTGGTCGAAAGCTGTGGCAGTGACATATGCCAGTGGCGAGAAGAGAGCACATCCGTTAAATGTGTCAAAATGTATCGAGTCGAGTGAAGATTTTATAAGTCCCGCTAAAATCAGGCAGCAGGGCAGTTAGTGCGACGATCAACACGTACATCTAGAAACTTCTGCGTAGCTTTTGTTAATTTTCTCCTGTTAAACAAGTCAAATTACGCCGTTTTTATGCCGTTTGCATGTCTTTTTTAAATCTCAATTTTTCATTCTAGATGCGATTATTTCGCCGAATATGTGAGAATATAGATAGTGTGTTTTTGCGTTTATTTACCAATAATCAGTTGTAATTCGAGAAATATACGTACTGATTACCTGCAGTCTTTCTCGAATCGTTTCATTGAATACGTGGTTTAGAATCGCGGCAAGTTCCCCATGCGGGCAGGGGCGCTTCTGCAGTGTGTGGGTTTTTTTTCCGTAAAAATGTATATATCAAAATGATCGTCAGCTGTCACGTGCTAGTGATTAATTTTTTCTGAACATCAAAATTTGAAGTAAAAAACCTAATGTTCTGCTGCGATAAGCTATTCAAAGTGTGGTATCAAAATAGATATCACTGACGTCTGTTTAAAAAAAAAAAAAGATATAATAGGAGAAGCCGTGTTATTAGCTCCGCGGAATAAGGACTCCTCCAGAAATCAGAATTTGAATCAATATATGTATATATTAATGATTTTTTATGCGGGGGGTAATAAGAATATCCTGTAACGTTTTCGCGTTACGAAAGTAGCTGGAAGCTATTAATGAAATTCGTGAGTTGTAGCATTAAAAGGTCGCCCAATTAAAAATTACTACGTAAACCATAAATTAAAAAATAACATTGTCAACTGAAATCGCTCTTGTATAAGAATTATATAAAGTACGTCCAGAGAAGTCTTCGTGGTTAGGACCGAAAGATCGAATTATATATATATTTGGCCTCGCAAGGGGCTGTGTGACCCCTCTTGCTTACATTTCTGTCTCTTTCTCTTCTATACTTTTTATAAAATGATCAAAATGTACAACGTAATTCTAAATCGGTCAATATGAATATAATAACATAATCACAAAAATCGCATGAAATATAACAAACGTTACATAAAATTGAGACATTTTTTGGGACATTTTTTCTAATGGGGGGTAGCCTAAGAATTACGTTGTAATTTATATATCTATATATATATATATATATATATATATATATATATATATATATATATATATATATATATATGTGTGTGTGTGTGTACGTAAGTATATTTGTTTTCGTTTCTGTTGAAAAAATTTATAATCTGTTGATATTAATAATAACAATAATAATGAGATTAATCTAATTTTGTTGGATTATTATTATTACACGAGGAATACAATATACCTAGAAATATGAGATTCAATTTTTACGCTTTTATTTTTTTGCAATGGTACGATGCGACTGTGTATAAGCCTCATCGATGTCGCCGTTGGCCGATTGTTTCTGTTAGTTCAGTAACGATTTTCGGTTTTAATAACGCTGCTGTGGCGGCTGCTACTTCGACTGGTATTATGTTTCTTTTTCTTCTTGAACCAAACCGAAAAGGACATTACTCCTCTACTGAGTTATCGATACTTACGTGAATGTCTTATATGACTAACTAGTGTCTATTTTTTGTTCCACAGTCGTTGTCACTGTCAAGGCTGTTTACTAGGAGAGGGGCCATGCCATCCCGATGTTTAGTGTCTGCGGTGAGGCTATCGTATTCAATTGTCATGCCCTGATGGTTTTTGTAAACTCTTATATTAAGACAGAAGTAGAGGTTTACACGTTAGCAATATCTAATGAACGATTTTAGCCACGTGTGCGCACAATAAATTAATGATAAAAATGTTTCGTTTTTTTTTGGATTTGTTCATTTGTTCGCTAAAATTTATCGTACAATTCGGAAGTCACATTATCTATGGATTGGGTATTTCCAATGACTTTATCTGTCTCTCAGTGGGTATGATTGTTTTAATATCGTAAAATACGGCACTCACGAACAAACATAATATGCTCATTGATAAATAATGAAAAAGGTTAATTTGCGAAATTGCGAGAAAAAAAGAAATTTTAAAATATCGAGAAACGTATAATTTAAATATTTATTTTATTTTTTTTTCGTCATGATTATCATAAAACGGAGAAGTCTGGTGTAATACTAAATTCTTGCAAAATTTAGAATTTTCCATTATTAATTAATTATCTCCGAGTTTCGGTTTATCTGTATTATTTACATGTAGAATTCTCGCGGTGTAGCCTCCTGGGGCAAGACCGAAATTGCAACGAGAAGGTAAAAACGATGTATTTTTAAACCTCGACTTATAATCTACTCGCATGACGAAATGATAAACAATTTTCAGATCAATTCGAACAAATAAACTTTTATTGTTAATCGCTCGTGTTATTATCTTAATCTTTTTTACGATAAGTACAAACGTCACTGAGATAACGCAAAACAAAAAAAAAAACAAAAAAACATAAGTATAAAAAAGCATTATATTCCGAATGAAAATGATACACACTAGTTCGAATATTATTTTCCGGTTATTATCCATTGATTAAAAAATAATAATAAAAAAAAAAAATACCTACCGCGCATTTTATCCCGCACTGTCTCAGTACCCAACGACTTGAAATGTTCTTAATTTTCGGACAAATAACAAGATTTTTAAGTTTATCTCAAACATCATAGCGGCAATAAAAAATAGGTCATCAGTAATAGGGGCGCGCTAGAGTATTTCCCAGGATTTACAGCCCCAGTAAGAACATGGTTTTTGATATTTTATATCAGCGTAGATTATAAAATTTTATTAGTTTTAAGGGGATTAAGAAAATCTTTGTTTACACTGCGATGAATATTAGTAGTGGGTTTTGTTTCTTTTTCTTCCGTTTTACTTGCTACCACCAGTAAGAATTTCGTCAGACAACTTGGAGTAATTTTATTAATTACTTCTGTTATCAAGCAATTGTACCGCATGAATCCCCCCTTGCTCTGAAACTTGTTGATTTTTTTCTATTATGTATGCGTGCGTGTGTATAAATGCATATGTATATTTAGTGTTTGGTGACCGAACTTGGAAATCAATCAAAGTAGCATACCGATGAGTTTCATAAAAACATTTAAAATTACAACACGTTTCTAATACGAAAGTTTTGCTTAAGAGTTAGCTTATTTTCAATTTTAAAAGTACATTTTAGTTTTTGCGTAGTATTTAAAAGTGCGCCCCGTGTAAATATCGCGAATAAAAATTTATTTCTATTATTTTTTATTTACTTTTTATTAAATTAAAATATAAATTTGATTACTAACACGAGCAATGTTTGACTCAATTTCCTGATTTCTACAAAAAACCCCAAACTAATTCGCGAATTTTATCAAAAAAAATCATTAAAGCTTTTTCCATAATTAATTGCGTACGTATATGCGAGAATTGTTCATTTAATAATATAGCCGGCGATTGAGAAGTTGCAAATAAATTAATGGATTAATAAGTTTCATAAGCACTTAAAGATTTATCAATGTACACGAAAGCTACATTTTTGTATAAAATTGCATTATTCGTTTCTATGTTGATGTATTGTCGAGTGGAAAACAAAACGATGTCCTCTCCATTCGAATAGACATAATACTCGTTATTAATTATATAGGCGTAAAGTAAGTAAAGTAAATCAAATCCCATATATCCTTGATAAAGTATAACGGATATTGTAAAGTTAAGCTTTCCATAATGATTCTTAAGGTTCTATTTGACCTGATGGGAATACTGGAGTCAGTTTCTTTCTACTTGGGATCCGCCTTTACTTTCCCCCAGATAATTCTTCGGTATAACCAATATTCAATTTCAAATTAAATATATACCTGGGGGGAGCGACTTGGATCCGGAACGAGACAACTCTCGATAACCTATGACACCTCTAGTTCGGTAGCCAGGCACCCTAACCACTAGGCTATCGCTATACTTAAATAAAACTAGAAGATATATGGCGTTTTTATTTCTTTTCTGTTCCGTGGTAAATCAATTTATTTATTTATTCTTATTTACCGTAAATGTTTTGCTTACTATTTAATATACCCTAAAAATACGTTCATTAAGAAATATCCTCCTCCCCTTTAAAATTACTCGTTTTGTAGAATTTTCTGCAATTTCGGCCAATCAATTTATCTACGCCCTAAATAATTCGTGAATTCATCAAAACTATTATAGTCATTGTTGCGTACAATTTTTGCTCATTTTGTAATACAAGGTGTATTTCCGTTTCGAATGGATCGAAATGTTTTTATTTCCCCGCTTACCTTTTCCTTGAATGTCGTCGTTGCCAAAGTTGTCCTCTTCGGTCATATATACCATCCGATCTCTCGGAAATTCTTTCCATTGATTCTCACATTATTCCTCCGATTCTTTTTTCTCAACATTTACAGTGTTGTTCTCTTTAGCGAATTTCTTCCTGAATTGTCCTTTTTGCCCCTGAATGGAGTGCACAGTACGGTGAAAATCAGTACTAAGTAAATAAGCACGCGAAACTCATCCTTCCCGTAGTATCTTCTCTCAATTCGAAAAAAAAAAATGAAATAGCCAGGCGGTCAGAAATGGAACTCACAAAGGACAGCAGCAGCGGAACAACTGAAGGTAATGAGATGGAAAGGATATAGGTTACGCCATAGGGAGTAGGGAAATCCAAAGCCGAAAATTGAAAGGATATGATTTGAGTCACAAATACAAAGAGGCTCAGAAACGTGAAGAGAGCAGAAAGGAGAAAGAGCTAAAGAAAAACGAAAGCGAGAAGAAGGGAGTAGAGAATGATTGATTCTGAGTGTAATTAAGAGCGGAACGACGACAGACAGGAATAGAATGAAACCAAGGCAGGAAAAGAGGAACCGATCGATGTTAATAAATTCACATTAGTCTCAAATCAGCAACGAATGCAGTTTAATTTCGGTATATTGACAAATGAATTTCGCGTGGCATACTGGAACTAGGAACTTGCTACTTCCTTTGGAAATGTATGTTTTTTTTTCTCTTCTTTCCAGCAAGTCGATTTAAAACTGATTAAAAATTGATAACCAGATGGCTGAAAAATTTAAACAAGGGAAAACGCATTCGCAATTTGTGGTATTCGCTTATATGGTACCTTTTTCTTTCGTTTTTGGTACGCTCACTCTACACGGATAATAATTTTTTTCTCTTTCCAATTTTAAGACTACAATTTGTCGGAGAATACGGGACGAGCACGTCTGGAGTTTATTATGTATCGAGTTTTTTTTTTTTTTTTGGTTTTGTTCTCGATTAATAATAAAAAGGTTTTTTCACATGTTCAAAGCAAAACTTTTAAATTCTTACGGGTGATGAAAAGCGGTTGTGCTTTATAATTAATACCGAATGCGGAAGTATTATGGTAATTTTTGCAGTATGCGGCTGCAGGATTCGCCTGAACTAAACGTTACTGCCTAACCAACTACCCTGCGCAGCTGGCTAGGAATGAAAGAATAAACTTTTATGCCATTCTTCGAGCCGTTATATTTATTTCCTCAACTCGTTCCTCTGATAGATACTTAATTATTTCGCACTCCAAAAGTGCTCTTCAGGCTATATCCTCTCCCTTTCTCTCATATTCCCTCGATTTTATTGTTTTCCGTATACGTTCTCTCATCTATAGTCTTTCCTTTTCCCATTCCATTTCCATCGACCTGTTTTGGGTTCCGAGTCATGCGAGTATTGATGGTAATGAGACGGTGGACTCCTTAGCACGCTTAACGTTACACTCTCCACATTTTGTTAAAAAGATTCCTGGTCACAACATACTTCCCCTCTCCAAAAGAATGCATGTCAGACTTTGGTGTCGGATGTAGATAATCGCTCCTTTTCCAATACTAACTCATTTTACTATTCAGCCTAGACCCCCTTCTTGTTCTCGGTTCTATCATTTTCCTACTACCTTTAAACGTTTTTTCATCATTGGTATCTGCCGTCTGCGGTTCAATCATACTTTGCTCCCATCCTCACGGCATCGTTTTCCTCTTTTCCCGTCGGACCTTATTGTCCTTTGCATTTTAATGACTGTTGCTTCGTTTGTGATCCTGACTACGTGCTGTTTGAATGTTCCAGTCTTTCCTCCGAACGAAATATCCTGTACGTTTAATTATTAAAGCTGAATTTTCCTACTCCATATAGTGCTTCCCCTATATCTTAGCTTTGCCGTCATCCAATGTGGTTCCTATTCTTGTCTCTTTTCTGTCATCGATTTCTGACCGGATTAAAATTTAATCTCTAATCTAGTCCAATTGTCCTGGGTAGCTGCCCTTAGTCGGTAATTCCAAAAAAAAAAATAAATAATAATAAACTCTGATAGCAGAGGTAAACAATATGAAAAATGGAAGTGAAAAAAATATTAAGGAAAAAAAAAAGAACGACCTCTCATAATTATAATTACGGGTATTTTATTTGATAGTGTATAGAACACCTTATTTATATTTAGTATGACACGTATTCAGAGTTTTAGAAAAAAAGAAAAGTAATTTAGATCGAGAGCGATTTGTAAGTGAACATTCGCCTTTATTAAAAAGTGATTCTATAAATCGATAATAATAAATCACATTATACAGACTTAATTAGAAGAATAAAATTAAAAGAAAACAAAAAAAAACAATATATTTTATAAAATTGTTTATAAACTTACTAAATTTTATACACGATATGCTCCCATTCTGCGATTTTTAAATACATCAATTAATATGTAATTTGCTACTGCTAGTACTGCGATTTGTCTGATAAAAATGTTCTATTTTATATAAACTTTACTAACATTCATTTATTATTTTAATCGAAACTAGCAGTCTAAACTTATATAGGTGAGTTCACTTTACAATTTAATTGATCACAAAAGATTCATCTTTTAACTGCATTTCAGAATTTAAATATTTTCTATAAATTTATTTTAATCTCGTACAGTTGTGTGCAGCAATACTTTGTTTTTTATAATTTTTTTATACTATTTGTAAGAACTTTGAACAATAACTCAACAAACTACAATGACGTTAAATTTTCTTTGACAAATAAAATTTCTAAAACAATACCGAATGACAAGAAAACGTTTTCTTTATTTTAAATTAGCATTCTCGCCCTTTCCAACTTCAACTTCATTTCATGACCGCTTTCAATTCTCTCTCCCGCAACAATAATAATTTCTTTAAACCAACTGTTCGCAAAAAAATATATTTTCCTTTCAATACCAATCCACCATGGCTAGAGTTCACTGCAAATTTAGATCTATCTTTCATGGACTTTGGCAAGTCGAAATCTAATCCCATTACTTGCGCTCAAATCTACAATGATCCCCTAAGTAAATATCCGAACTTCGTCAGAATTCAAACAGATGGTTTTAGAACATCAGACAATGTCGGTTTTGCGATCATCCACGAAACAATGTTCCACTACCATTTCAATTCTCAGTCCTCGTAATCGAACCCCATACTCTCAAACTAGCAGTCAACTACGACATAAACCTCGCATTCAATCTCATTCTGTTACTAACAGATTCACTATGCACGCTCCTATCCATCATTAGTGTCATAAAAAGAAGTAGCGTCCAATATCGCAAGAAATAGGCCAAGATACTTTTTTCATCGAGCAAAGAAATCGTCTTCCGCTGAATCCATTCCAAATTTCATTCCAACATTCGCCAAAATAAACAAGTCGACAAGACTGCAAAACTAGTCCCCTAAACATATTTCTTGAATACCGAACGTTTCAATAGCCGATCTAAAAAAAAAAAAAAAGGGTAAATCATTCGCACAAAAAACTTTCCAACAGAAATTTGAGATATAGTCCCGGACGCAAATATTATAAATTAAAGTCAATTAGAAAAACAGTAGCAGTTCCGTGGAAAACTTCCCAAACCAAAAATCCAGCAAAGACCAAGTAATATTTTTCCGTTTAAGAATCGGCCATTCCACCTTAACACCTGGCTACGCTCTAAACGAACAACCGCGACCATTTACCTAATCAATCATGTAATTATCGTACACCGAAGGTTTCCATATTCGAAAAGAAACACTCGAATCCGTACTATTCGACAGTTACAGTCAAAACTTCAAACTTCTTTAAAATTGCCAAACTCTATAGTCGCATTTAACTATCACAGTCTCGTGTCTCTAGCTAAAAGGCCGTACATAATAAACAAAATTAAAAAATTAAAAAAAAAAACAATTTCTCTTTAACGTACAATAACACACACAATAAGCACCTTTGCCAAATGAGGAATATATTGCAATGTATCCATGGGCGTAGCTAGGAATTTTTCGTAGTGGGGCCAGCTGACCAGCTGAAGATATGCGATGGAATCAGCTGATCGGCTAATGCAGTCGACGCATACACTTACATATATATATATATATATATATATGTACAATACATAGTCGCACAGGATATCTAACAGTGCTGGCTTTCAATTATTTAAAAGTTCTCTTCTCTTAGTGATCACGTTCAGACGGTGGTGCAACTTACTCCGACTTTAAGTGAGTACGGTCTGAAAGTAGTCACTGAGGAAGCTTTTAAATAATCGAAAGCCAATACTGATGTGTCTACTTAGTCTACCGCTGCTGTAGTAGAATAATGTGCCAAGCGTTGTTGTCAGATGGCTTGCATGCGCTTAGGAAATTATTAATCACGGCATCGAATTCCGAAGTACATTGCACTTTTACACTTTTCAAATTTTTCTCCGTGTGACATTTAGACGATTCTTCTAAAGGGGGCAACGAGTTTTCTAGGGTGGGCACTCCCTTGCCCTACTCTAGCTACGCCCATGACTATATCTGTTCAGCGCTAGCCTGAACGCGGAAAACAATCTTTGTAAAATACGGCTTTCCGTGGGAAGTGTTATAATAGCGAGAAAAACTTTTTCTTCTTTTAATGTTGCCTGTTTAGGCGACCATTTTTAATCGAATGGATCCGCTTTCGTAATAGGCATAGATTGATACATAAGCGCAATTCGTATTCTTCAGTAAAAGAAACAGAAATGAGATTGAATAGTTTTTCTTTTGCAGTAGGTATAATTTTACTTAGAAAGGCAACCGAATTAAGGAGAATCGTAATTTTATTAAATCGAACTGTACAAGTACACAGAGGGGGGGGGGTCATGTTATTGATCGTAAATAGCTGAGTATAAAACGTATGTTTACTTTTGGTCATCAGAAAAAATAACTTCGTTTTCTGATGATAGTGTGTAATCCCTTCGAAACGTTGAAAATAAACACGCATTTTATACGTCGTTATGTCCGTCAATTATTTGAGTACCATTGCAGATGTTTTGAACTAATTAATATGGAAGGAACAGAGATTGTTTTAGACTAGTGCAAGTGTTGACCATTCTTTTTGGTTTCCATTTATTTACCTTTCTTTTTTTATGAAAACATTATCATCACCGGTAGTCGGATATTTGTTCATCGATTTTTTATCGTAGGCCGCCTTTTTTCCATTTTTTGTTTTTCTAAAAAACAAGCACTCGCTGCTTTTCCCCGATGGTAATTTTTTTTTTTTTTCAATTTCCCGCCGTTTTACATTTAGGCAAAATGGGAATTAGGAACTCTCACACACAGTCGCCAAAGACGATGTTGACCTTTTTAAATACTCGAACGTGGTGAAGTTCGGAAAATGAATGTATTATCGTGCCGCCCGATTCAAATGTCCAATAGACTTTTTTTTTCCTGTTTGCCGTATTTGGCTAAGGCTTACCGCGGTGTGCAGGCAGCGGAATCGACATTTTTGGACATTCAGAAAATGTTACCGACAATACTGTGCAATATTAACTTTTCACGAAAGAAAAACAAGTAATTTCATTATCACTCGTGCACGTTAAACAGACTGGAAATATGAAAATTTCGTACTAGATTTTCCCGGTGTATACTTTTATTTTTACAGTTTATTTAGGTAATTTTAAAATAGCCCTGGGTCAGCGAGTTGCTTAATTTCGGGATATATGTAAATGTTAGTTATATCATCGGAAATGGTTTTTACAGTGTACTTGGCTTGGCCCCCATTGCTGCAGACTGAGTCATCACCGAGTTTTCACGATTTCACTATAGAGAAAATTGCATCGGAACTAGACTGATTAGTAGAGTGCGACTGCAGACAGCTTCGCACTTATTCGGTTTCATTCGGTACGGTTTATATTCGATTCGTTTTCGGTTTTATCGAACAAGTGTGAACCGATGATTCGCTATTCGGATTGAATTAGAACCTGATAGAAACCGCATAGCCGCAGCCGGATGCCACCTCAACTGAATTGGTTGCTAACCGGTTTTAAACAGGCGTGAATTCGTGACTAGGGCACACAAGGTCAACGCAGCGTTCACACACAGGGCCATATCTAAACCAAAATTTCGGGGGGGGGGCGAAAATATTTTTATAATTATACATATATATATATATATATATGTGTGTTATTATGAAATATATTTATTTATAAATGGTACACTAAAGCCTTGTCGTTAATTATTGTCTATGCAATATTTGAACACTACAGTAATAACAAATAAAAAATAGTCGTTTCCATAGAATTTATAAAAATTTTAATTTTCTTTTCTTTTGTCAAAAATTGACAAGAAATAAATTTATTCCGAATTTCGGTCCATTTAATTCAAGCAGTTATGATTTCACAGACATTTGGGGGGAGGGTGAATCCGGAATGTTCACACATGTGCGGTTTCTATGTTCACACGTTCAAAATAGTCAACTTTTTTCATTGAAAATATAAAGTTATAATTATTTGCTTATTAAAAATGAAAAACTTACCAGACGTCGATGTGGATCATATGATTTCATTAGAGTACAGTTACGACCAGTACTGTGGGACAAAACTCCAGAAAAGTACCAGGACAAATTGAGCGGTGTAAAATACTCCAAATTTCAACCTTTTGGTTATAATCGGGTGATCCCAATGAATAGGATTAACCCTTTTTCTTCATTCTTTTAATTCTGCTACAGAGAAATAACAGCCAAAACTTGACTTCTCTCCATAGTAGTAAAACGTGTCTCGTTTTTTCGCATGTCCCGGATCTCAGATCGCCGAATACAGACCTGATTGTGAAGGATTAGGCGGCGCAACCGAAAACGAATCGAAACCGAACCGAATGAAACCGAACAAATATGAAGCGAGTCATAATAAGGGCGTGCTAGTATGAGCGCTAACCATGGCCGCAACGATTAGTCGGTATTTTTAGAATATTTCGAAGTATTAAATTTATAATCGAAATTTTTTCGAATCAGTTCAGCTCTTCTGACTTACGGTGTAATTTCGATTTCGGCTGAAAGATTAAAAATATAAAAAATATATCCGATAACTGGTCAGATGGCTCTCGAATCTTATCCTTTCAATAAATTACACATACATTACGTTAATAAAGAACAGAATTAATACAAAAATTATAATTTCGATTCGGTATATCTAAAAAGAATCATCGATAGTTGTAATCGGCATTCATAAATTTTACACTTCTTAAAACGCTTCTGACTGTATAGTGAATAATTGTTTATTTTAGTTGCGTTTTAATTACCGCGCGTGTCACATACAAAAGTGCACACTTTAAACGGTGGTGGTACGCTTTTAGTGTTGTTCGATTTAGTTGTCGCGTCTTGAAGTGATTCGGTGATAGTGGAATGTGTTTATTAACCTTCTAGACCAAACGTGTACCAAGCTGATAGGTAAGTTGCTAATGATATTTAAAAAAAGTTAAACTCGCAGTCGGCAAAGCCCGCATCTACGATAATATTTAATTTCACATTAGCGTTCTATACAAAAATCGCACGGCAACTGATAGTACAGTATTCAATTAAATATTATATACTTTTTAATTTATATCAGTTTTATAAAAAAAAAGTTGATTTATTCGTAAGTGAATAAATTAAAAATTTCGTTTTGTCGGTGAATTTGATCGATATTTCGATTGAAAACGGACGCTTCTTGTTCTCATATGCACTGTTCATGCACGAGTAATGTTTTCTCAGCCGCCGGTGATTTACCATTAAAGTTTAAAATGAAATCGTATTCGATTTTTGAATTAGCCACATTTATTATACTTACACTGGTATAATGTAGAGATGGTTTATAAAGTTAATAATGATAATACAAAAACCGATGAGAATATTTTCTTTATCGCTTGGACCTATTCTTTTTTAGGATTCCGTACACATATAATGCACGAAGGAATCCTAATAAGATTGTTCGGAAACGACAAAAATATTCAATTAAAATAATATACAATAACTCACGCGAACGGCTTGACACACTTATAAACTTCAACATTGGATCACGGATTACAATTAAAATTCTCTTTAAAACGATCTATAACTTTAAAATGACCAAAATTACCCCGGGTGACAAAAAACCGCCAAGAATACATAATACGCTATTTAAAACGACCTCAAAAATCACCCTTAAAAAATTCATAATTCATCGCCAGACCTTTAAAGGTGAAATTCGAAATATAAAACAAAATGCGGTAGTCCTTTCATAAAATCAAAAAAAATTATTTAACCCCCCACCACCCAACGCAGCTCCCTTTGGGCCCAAAACAGCGAAAAAAAGAAAGTTCACGTAAGCATTAGCCCGAATAAAAACATTGGAGAAACCCAAAAACATATGCATAAATGACCGCTTCATAGGAAAAATATAGCCAAGCTTACAACTTTATGAAAGCTTGAAATTTTTTAAAAAACTATTTTTTTCCCCCGGGATATCGATGGAAAGATCACTCTATTTGCCGAGCACAAAAGCGTATTTAATTTCCTTGACAAAACTTTCATAGTTAACGAAAAGTTCAAAAAAAAGGCCAAGAACTGATATGAAGCCTCCCTTTGGCAACGCGATGATTATAGCTAAAAATTTTGAACAAGGTTAAAAAAATGCGCACCGTCATATACTTCCCTAATTTAGAACATCCGAGTTTCCAACTTCAAAATTTAGCGCTCGGTGCTCCACCGAATGCTCGAAATTTTTGAAAAAAGTATTTTTTTTCCCCCGGGAATATGACATATTGTTAGAAAGATCGCTGTTTGTCTGGAACGAAACTATATTTCATTTCCTTAAGGGGTATAACGCCACCTTGGCGTTCGGGAAAATAGGCATAAAAAAAAACTTTTTTTTTTCTTTAACGCAATCATTAAATATAATAAAATAATCTTTATTTTACGCGCATGCATAGTATTTTTATGAATAATTTGCAATGTTAAAAATTGAAAAAAATTAAAAAATGGCGCAGATATGAGCCGACAAGTAGAAGAGAAGAGCTCTGTTTTAAAAATTCTCGCTGATGGTGTACTTGATTTCTCTGCTAGACATTGTCTAAAACAAAAAAAACAAATTCTGTAATTATTTAGAAGGGCGATAGTTATCGTGTGGCGTAGGGAACAATTTTTTTTGAAAATTTCAAGGTGGTGTAACCGGTGAATGAAACTTTTAAAGTTGACGAAAAGTTCAAAAAAGCGTGAAAGGTGACGTATCTTGACGATGCGAGTATCATAGTTAAAATTTTTGAACAAGGTTAAAAATACGTACATGGATCCTCGTACATTTTTCTAGTTTGGAGCATCCGGGTTTCCAACGTCAAAATTAAACACCAGATACGTTGAATACTCGAAAGTTTTGAAAAAAAAAAAATGTTTTTCTCGAGCATGTGATACACCGATTGAGAGATCGACATTTGTCGGCTAAAGGAAACCGTATTTCATTACTCTTAACGACATTTTTGGGATGGCGATAATTTCAAAAAATCGCAAAAAATTCCGTTCCTCTTCCTCCTTGCAGCGGAAAAATCAAATTCCTTTTTCTTGAATTTAGTATTATGTAAATTATAATTATCGTTAACTTAACATAATCCTCAGCCTATGAAACATCATGCTTGACTGAACACTTGTTTGCATTAATAATTCGTTTTTTCAAATATAACTTGTGTACGATAGTTCGCCCTTTTATAATAAAAGGGGGTTGTATTTGTTAATTTTTGAAAATGCGTTAGATAATTACTATTTAACTGCTTTTCTTTATATTTTATTATATAACGTTTGTTTTTTTTTTTTAATTAAACTATTTTTTTTTGCTCTTATTTACCAGTCGTAATAGTTTAAATTTTTGTTAATTCCTTCAGTTTAATTTAATTCTTATGGCGCTCTTATTCAATCGTGGTGGGGGGGGGGGTCGACTCCGGTTAAAGCTATTTTGTTTAGCCGAAATATTATACTTTCTGTTTTGTTTTGTTTTTTATGTGTGGCATTGTGTAAAACACGCATTATACATATCAGTGTAACGGTAGTACAATTTAAAAGAGGATATTAATTAAAACTAGATATAACGAGTGCAGTTGTGTACAATTTGTGTCCGATAATTCGCGTTCGTACGTCAAAAAAAATTCGAAAACCCTCTCCATTTCACAGCGAATGTAAGAAATAATTCTGAAATCTTATAAAGAACCGATTCAATAATTATGCAGGCCGAAAATTTTTCATCGAATTCAGTTTGTTTTTGTTAAATCGTTTCGCAGCTTATTTTAAAAGATGATGGACAGAGTATCTCATCAGTGACATTCCCCGATTTAATGTATAAATGACTTTCACGAAAGCACAGATGTATGGTCGTAACCGTTTCGTACGCTGAAAAGATGTGCGTGTTGAAAATGAAACTAATTAAAGGATTTTTAATTAATTCGCCGGGTTGAATAGAGTACGAAATCCGTCGATAATAATGCGCTATGGAAAACTGTGTTAGACATTACGAATCTATACTTCGAAATCGAGACTACTTTTGTGACGTATTTGTCCGAGCGTTATCCATCGGAGCGTCCAGCAGAGTACTCTCTACATTGCTGGTTGCTTTTTATGCTTCTTATTCCATGAATAATTCACAGGGCCTCATCACGTGGTACACGTCGTTTAATCAGCTGGCCAGAGGGCAGCACCTGCCGGCACTATTTTCTTCCCTGATAACAAACAGGCTCTGGCCAGAAACGATTTGCCGCGCATGCGCACTACGCCGTCCACTGGGTAGGTTAAAATTACACTGTCCTCCTTCATTCGCGCATTCTGTCTCTCTCGCTCTTTCATTGGCCTCTCATCTCTTTTTGTCTTCCTCATTACGTTGCAACATTGTGTAAATGAGAGTGGATTTTTTGGCCCAGGGCAACGGCGGAGTCGATCCGTTCGCTGATCGCAGAGTCCGGCCTGGTCGTTGTTAGTAGCTGTATAACAGCGTGCTCCGCTGGTTCTATATGTGGATGTCGGCGTCGTTTAGCCCTGTAATGTTAGAGTAACACTGGCGTAAGAAGCGAATAAAAGTTTGTTTTTGTTTGTTTGTTTTTTTCCCGTGTAATTCGGTTATCACGAAAATGCGAAAGAAACTGGAAAACAAATAATGAAAAAAATATATTTTCTTTCATTTTTGTTTTGAAGTCATACACACAACACACACACATACACACTTTCGTTAGATTATTACTTATTATAAAAAGCGACTTTGTAACTTGAACGAGACCTTTTTTTTCCTTATCGGTTTTAATCTTACTAATTGTGGCAATTTTCTAGTAGCGTGCGTTAAATATTATTTTTTCCCGAATTATATATGTAGTAAACGTGCGTAATTTCTAGCATTATGAACGACGATTTATACCAGCTGGATATCTGTTGTTGCTTTTTTCTACAATAGCCGCGGCTTGCTGCAAATAGATTGCCCCTCATGTAACTGATATAATACCAGGTTATGTTAGAATAGAAAATGTGTGTTCCCGGAGCACCATTTATGTAGTTCTTCCGAATGAAAAATTAAGTTGACACGAATTTATATGAAAAGAAAAAAAAATAAACGTTATTTAAAACGACTACAATGTTTATTTATGAAAAAAAAAAAAACGATTTTTGGTTAATTTTAATTATAATTATAGTTAGTATCGCAGTGTAAAGAAATATATGTGCTTTTTTTAAATCGCGCGGAAAAAATGGAAACTAAAATTTTTATCGAACGAGATAATTTAAAAAGAAAGTTGCTAAACATGAAAAAAAAAAACGCGACGCGTTAAATAGTTTAGAGTAAAAGGGAATTTTAATCGTGTGTGTTTATAAGCAATTTGTTTTTAGATTATTATTGCGAAAAATTAATTTTTAAATTATTATTTGGAAAAATTTGTTTTTAGATTATTATTCGAAAAAATCCTTTTTAGATTATTATTCGGAAAAATTCGTTTTTAGATAATTATTTGGAAAAAATTCATTCTCAAATTATTATTTGGAAAAATTTGCTTTTAAATTATTATTCGGAAAAATTTGCTTTTAGACTATTATTCGAAAAAATCCTTTTTAGATTATTATTCGGGAAAATTCGTTTTTAGATTATTATTTGGAAAATTCGTTTTTAGATTATTACTTACTTTAGCGCATTCGAAAAGATACATATTTTTTAAAATGAAATATTCGCTCAATTTATAGTTTACTATTAATTGTGAGAACGATTGCCCCCCTCCCCCATGAACAGGACAAAAGTTAAAAACATTTTCCAGAAAGAGAAAAATGGTTTTCTATTTTGGGGCATTTCCATTTAAAATGTTAATTTTTTTTGCTTATATTTCTTTTCTAAAAAATACAATATACCCTTTAATTATATAAATAAAAAATAAAGTTGACTTGTAAATAAAATTAAAAGAATTATTATTCTATTAACAAGAATAGTAATTTAGTTTTGATATTTCCACGATTCCATGCATGTAACTCCGAAACATGTCGAGGTGACTAATGTATTTTTTAAATAATTAGGTATAATATATTCATTTTATGTGTGTGTTTAATTAAGAATAGTGTGTGATTTTATCGCTAGTAATCCGAAAATCAGATACTTGATAAAAATGATGAATATTATTACTATTCTGGGAATTCGTATCAGATGTTTAGTATAAGAAAAAAAAGGAAAGAAAAAGCTGTATTGGTGATTAATTTATAATTAAAGCTGCGCTTCAGATGCAACAATATAGATTAAATTTGTTGCTAATTTTCTCCCCCCCCCCTTTTTTTTTTATACATTAAACATCTACTACTGCTCCAGAAAAAGAAAAAAAAAAGTAATAATAACATTTACGAATATAAAATAAATACACCTTAGTAATAAACAAGTATGAAATAATTTACATTCAATTTAAGGCAAAGGTTTTTAGACTACATCATCAGCTAACAATACAGAGTGAACTCAAATAAATCTAAAGTTTACTCTCTCCGTATTGTGAACTGATGATGGGCTGTGGCTGAAAACGTTTCCTTAAATTGAGGAATTTTAATTTGAATTAATTAAAATATAAATTTATCTTTGTTCGTTATCGAGGTAATTATTCATTTCGTATTTTTAATTAGTATTAACAAACGGGATCCGTCTCCATGGATTTATTTACAAAAACATTACTAGCGTATTTTATTTAGTATTCAACTTTGAGATGTTCAGTTATTGCACTTATCATTTTTATTAACCAATTAACGAGAACAGGATGTATTTAACGATTTGTTATACGTTTTTGAATACATCACTTTAATCGAGCGCTGTACATACACGGTTGGTATCATAAATAACGATGAAGAAACATTGATTTTTTCAAAACTGAAAAACTAATTCGCCCCATATTCTTGTACGGTCAGAGGTAAATTGATTTCAAAACAAAAAAAAAAGAATTATCCTATCTTATATGGAAATGGCTCGAATTTTAATTGCAAGATTTTGATTGATTTAGAAAAAACATTATGTAACCACAGCGGAAAAGCGTTTAAAAATAGAATGTTTCTAAGGTTGTCTTTTTTTTAAAGAAAGTTTTCTCCATTCAAAAGAGTAGTAAACGTAACAGGATTACTGCTGGGCATCATCTAAGATGGCACTTAAAAAAGTTCTTTTTAGGTTTTTTATTTTTTCTAAAGTCTACACTTAATGGGAGAGTTTTAGAATATCGGGGGAAATTTTGGCACGGTATTTACAACGAGTCCGTTCGTAAAACAAGGCTGACGTCATGAATTTTAGGGGCTCGCCACACATTACTTTATTACTTTATACATTAATGGTACTGTTCAAAACGCTATCAAAGATAGTAACGATGGCAATAATTCAAATGAAATAACGAAAATATTATATATAATACATGGAAATTATTTACAATTTTTAATAAGACGACAAGCCCACATTCTAAACTATATTCTGATGTGTCGTTGAAAATATTGGGCAATGGTCGTTGTTGGCATCGTTGTTAGGCATAATCGTCACCGTCAACTGTGGACATTCACGATTAATATATAACAAAAGCTAGCGAAAGTGAAATTTTCAAAAATTCCAATACACACCAGCGACGTATATTAACCAATTACGCCACACGGTAATGGGCTATCGTGACACCTGCTTTTACCTCCAGCTGCACTACCAGTTTCATTTATTTTCAAGTTTTACATCTTGATTATTTTTTCGTGTCGCTTGATTTTATTTATACTACCTTTCGCGGCTTCTTCTAATTTTATAAAACTGAAATCTCCACTGATCTTTAACTCCCGTACTTCCCTTTTTATTTGCGAACTTACCAGCTCGGCGTTATTCGCCGATACCTAAGGCCGTGACACAATCTCGGAGCTTCGTGATCATGACTTTTAAACGATTCGGAAATAATTCATTTCTTTGACCGTGTGGTTTCTTGGTCTCTAAAAGTTCGTACAATTGGAATTTTCGCATTGAATCGGATTACGCGGAATGTTATCGCGAAAGTTAGCTACTCTGTCACCACTGCACTAGTAGCATATTTTGTAGGAGGCGCTTGGCTACCAAACCGGGGAGGTATCATGGATTTTCGGGATTAGTCTCGTTCCGGATCAAAGTCGCTCCCAAGTTTACCCAGCCTGAAATAATTGAATACCAGAGAAATCTGGGAAGGTAAAGGCGGATCCCGAGTAGAACTTTAGATCCATTAGGCATAGTACCATTATGGAAAGCTTAACTTTACAATATCCGTTATACTTTATCAAGCATATATGGGGCTTGCTTTACTTCATCTTGGCAAACAATTTTATGTGGTACAATCGATCGATCGTCGCCATAACTTGGTTACTAGAGCGCTTGGCTTCCGTTACGGAAGCCACGAGTTCGATCCCGGGCTACCAAGAAACTACATATTACGGGAATTTAAATTAAATAATCGCTAATAGTCACGTGGAAGGCAGTGGTAATTCACCAGGTATAATATGCACGCTAGTTAGCACACAGCAGACACAGGCAGGACTGCACTTGTATATCGATAATCAAACAATCACAATAATAATTCCGAGTGTAGTCTTGCTTGTGTACACATTCGTACTGCATATAAACAATTGCCTAGAACACACTATATGCCCATGTCTGTTCAGCTAAATTGTACAGATAGGTAGTCTCGAAAGTCGAGCTAACGAACAAAGAGAGACAATCGATTGGCAAATTAGGTATCAATTCTTCTGTCATCCACTTTGAAAATTTTTGTCCGTGATAAAATCACCTTCGCTGGAATTGGCTCTTCTGGTAATCCATTTTCAGAGACTGCATACATATATCCAAAAGTAAGCGATTTTTGGACGAATTCCAGAAATTCTTTTTTTTTTTTTTTTTTTAAATAATAATATTTTTTATTTTTAGTAATAACTTACATCGATTTTTTCCACTGGTAACGAGTTTTTTTGCTTAAACTTTTACGTAACGTTTCGAGCTTATATGAATATTCATTATTTTCTTGTAGAAAATGTTCCCGAAGAGGTGGAATTGTGTTTGAAAGTTTTGAATGCTGCTTCGAATCACTAGCGAAAATTGAAGTCATTCGTAATTGTACTAGCGCTGCTGCGCATTTTCTGTTTTTTCCGAACATTCTGAGCTTTTTTTTCCCGATCTGGACAGCTTGAATAATTTAATTTCTATTTTTCCTTCTTAATTCGTACGTATGAAAAACGCGCGATAATTTATAAAACTAACGAAACAGGGTGACCACTTTCAGGAAAACTGGGAAAAGTTAGGAAATTTCATTAATCAAGGAAATTAAAACTATGGCACATAGAGAAATGCCCGGGTATTACGTGTAATGTATAAAACTTGGAAATATTAAAAATGATTACGAAACTCTAGTATTATATGTACATTTTTCTTCTTGGTGTAATTAATAAAATTCTTTTTTTCCCCCATTGTTCGAGTAATGAGAACGATGAACATGAAATTACAACGTGGTGGTGACGAATTATTGACAAAAAGAAGTAATTCCATTTCGCGATTTGATTATTTGCTTGTAACATAGTCATGGGGAATGTTGTGTCTCTTTTTACGAATTAATAATAATTTGTTTGTTTCGTGGCAATTAATTGTTCTGCTGCTGTCTATTTCTAAATGTCAATTCGAAATGCATACGCTTATATTAAACAAGTGGCCACTGTTTAAAATATGATTTTGTTCCTTTTTTTTTTTTTTTTTTTTTTTATTAGCCCAAATCAAACCATTTAGCCAGTCCACGTCGCTATCTTTAGGCATTTTATTAATTAACAGGTGTTTAAATTAATACGATATATAACGGGATATATTAACAGGTCGCTATTCTACTAATTTTCATATATATATATATTTGTACATAATCCGACATTATCTGTACAATACTCGCGCGGGTAATGTTTACTACATTCTACTCGGTTTCTTGTGTAATATACTGCTACGATAGTGTTGTTATATATAGTCTGCAACTGCAAATGCTCAACATAGCCCGGTTCTCTCCACATGTACACAAATCTGATTCCGCCATTATTAAATCTTCCCTACATTTCCGGCGTTAAGCAATCGTTCTCAATCTAAGCAAAATGGGAATATATAGTCCGTTGTGATATCGTTGGTAAACTAAGTATTTGTGATAATTTTACTGTGAAGCTTTGTAATGATATTTTCCGTAACTATTACTAATTTCTTTAAACTTAATCTCTTACATTGTGGCGGTTTAAGCCGTCCTAAATTCTATCCAAGGCTAGTGCGTAGCTCTTAAACACTATACAGATTCGAGTAATTGGATACCATCAAATTATTTCGTTTTAAAACAAATTCTTTCCGATATGTTCAGTTGTCAGTTAACATTATTAAACCGCGACTGGTACAACAAACAGAAATTTCCAAATACTATTCGAATTTGGGGGGAGGCAAAAAAAAACGGAATTAAGGAAAATTAGTAGGCTACCGAAAAGATGTTTAAAAATTTTTTTACCGAATTGGAGAAGTGCGAATCTTTAAACGAATTCCACTTGGGGTGGGACAATAATAAAGAAATGGCGCCAAAAATGTTTTTTTATTACAGTAAACTTTTAAGGTATAAAACAGAAAAAAATAAGATTACCGACAAGTGAAATATGGGACTAGGAATTATGACAATTTGTATTTCATAAAACCTAAAGGGATTAATAATAATAATATTGATAATGTTGAAGAGGAACTGTTATGAGTCACTTATTAGGTAACTTACCAAAGGAATTAAGAGACGAATATAATTTGAATATATGGAAAGACAAAATAAAAATATGGATGATTGCGTGATGCAAAGAATGAGAAATTACCATAGGCGTACACCGGGGGGGGGGGTTAACCCCCTCCCGAAATGGATTTTTACGTTGCTGTATAGTCGTTTTAAGGTCGTAAGATGCCTTGGTATCAGGCATTCTGACAGTATAACTAACTATGTATTAGTGTAAATTATTCTCAAAATGAAAACGAACAGAAGTCTTACGCATTTAGAACTATTATACAAGAGATTTTTAATAAAATATAATTATTAAGTAAAATCCTTCTTTCTGTCAAGTGTTGTTTTTTTTTTAAATGTATCGCCCCGCCCCCCCAAAAAAAATCAAACTTGCCTGGGTACGCCTATGGAAATGATTAGTCATAGGAAAGGTACAGCGATAAGACGGGTAATTGATTGAAAGAGTAAATAATTATAAATGATGTAATGAAAAAAAAACAACTAATGTTTGGTGCTCATGTTCTAGTTGCATTACTTATGGCTTATGTGAAAATATTGTGGTACGATGTGCGATAGGTAATAAATGTATTGATTTAAAAATTAGACGTAGAATAGTAAAAATAGAAGCTAAGTTGAATTAAGTAATTATATATAAGACGAATATAATGTATTAGATTTAAGATGTATATAATGAATAAACGATATAATTATGTTGGGAACCCACAGACGGGCAATTGCCTCGTGGGACCCGCAAATTATTTAAAAAAAAAAAAAAAAAAAACGGGCTTAATTTTTAGTTATTTCTCGTTGTAGTTATCTGATTAATATTGAAATAATTTTCAAATTTTTTAACAAAATATAGAAAACAAAAAAATGAAAACATCGAATAGTTAAACGTTTTTTATTAATAGAAATATATATTGTTATTAAACAAAAACAATCGCAAAAAGCACACCTTCTTTGCAGACTATTTTTTGATTTTTTTTTGGAGTAGGTACGTATGTATGGGTGTACATATGTGTACATATGAGTGCCCCTGTGTGCAGATAAGATATCATAGGTGCGCAATTACTGAATAAATCAGTTTTGTAAATTAGCATATGAATAATTTCATTCGGATAGACAAGCAAGATTTTGTTTACATTAGTTTACCTATAATTATTAATTTTGAGTTTGTACGTTAATAAATGGGAGTATATACATATGATATATATACATACATATATATATATATATATATATCTGGATATAAGCTAATAATTATCGGTATAAACATACATGTAAGTTAAAATTAATTACAGAAAAGCAAAACATACCGCAGCTTCAAACAAAAAGATTAATTAACACTATTTGTTATTTTTTAAATTATTGTGCGCTTCATTTTCACATTTTGTATTCATTTCATCTTATTTCATTTACTAATTATTTTTTCTTAATGTTTGTTTTGTTGTATGAATTATTATATATAATTTGTTTAATTTATTTTTATAAAAGTGTTTTAGTTTATTATTCCACAAGTTTTGCCTCCCCCCCCTTCATATATATATATATATATATGTATAAAGATTTAGCCTACGGTTCTATCGGTCCATTAGGTGGCTGATATTAATCATTTTAATAACAATTTAATTTGTAAATAAAGATTGATCGACTATTACTATGCCACTTCACGCTTATTACCACTATTCACCAAAAAAATCAGGTTGTCTCAGGCCAAATTTAACAATCTCGCAGTTCTAATAGAGTGGCGATAATGATAGTAAAATTATATGATTTATTTTATTTAACGATCTTGCTGTTCGTACATTTCGTTTATATCAATCGTCAGTCCCCAATGTCATTCTAATATCCTCAAATGTTTTTTTTATGTAATATCGTAAGCAGTTTTCTCTGTTTGTCTTTAGCATTGCAACCTGTGTTATAGCATAATCCGAGCATTCTTATTATGGATATAATAGCGCGGTACACAGTTAAGTACATTATAGATTTTCAACATATGGAGCTGTTCTGGAATAATCTAATTGTACGAGGGTGGTTCAAATATAAACCGGAATTTCGTCATAAAATTTTTTATTTTATACTTACAGTGCTCATATTTTTTACAATTTTTCGAGATAACCCCCCTCGCACGCTACGCACTTTTTCCACCTCTCCGGCAATTTTTTTATTCCTTTTTCGTAAAAATCTCGCGGCTTGTCACATAGCCATTTGCGCACGAACGATTCCACCTCATCGTTGCTGTCGAAACGTTGTCCACCAAGTGCTTCTTTCAACGGGCCAAACAAATAATAATCACAAGGCGACAAATCTGGACTGTAAGGAGGATGTTCAAGTGTTTCCCAGCCCAATTCGGCCAATGTCTCCATCGTGAGCCGAGCGGTATGTGGCCTGGCGTTGTCTTGAAGCAGTATCGCACTACGGATCGGAATTTCGCGCCTTTTTGTTCGATAGGCCGGTTTGACTGTGTTTTTTAGGAGGTTACTGTAATACTGCGCCGTCACAGTACGTTGTTCAGTTAGGAAATCGACTGCGATCACTCCCTTCATGTCCCAAAACACGGTACACAACACCTTCCCAGCTGACTGTGTAACCTTCGCTTTGACTGGCGCTCCCTCTTTTTTCTTCCGCCACTCCATAGACGAGCGTTTACTCTCCGGCGTATAGAGTAGTGTAGCCAAGTTTCGTCCGTGGTGAATATTCGCCGCAATAAATTCTCTCCTTCCTCTTCATACCGCTGCAGGAGACGCGTACAAACTTCCCAACGAGTGAATTTCTGTTCAAAATTCAGAAGTCTTGGCACCCATCTGGCTGCAATTTTGCGATAACCTAGCCGATCATGAATTATTGTCTCAATACTACCTATGCTGATGCCCAATTCGTCGGTCATATCGCGTACACGGACGCGTCGGTCAGCCAAAATGAGTTGTTCGATGGCTTTGACGTGTTCATCTGTAATGCTGGTTTTTGGGCGCCGCGCATGTGGTACTCGTATGTTTGACACCACTTCACGTCCTTTTCGAAACGCGGAACACCACTCGTACACTTGAGTTTTGGAGAGACACTCATGCCCGAACTGTTCGCGTAATTTTCGGTAAATTTCCACGGATATTACGTCGTCTTTGACTAAAAAACGAATAATGATGCGTTGCGCAACAGACACTGGTACTTCTTTTTCACTCATGACTCTAACTACACTAAAAAGTGAGGTTACGAGGTTCTAATTGCTCTACACGCTTCGTAACAAACCGGTCTAACTGCTAGTGCAACCACTTTTTTCACAATAAATTTTTCGCGCGTTTATTTAAAAATTCCGGTTTATATTTGAACCACCCTCGTACATATGCGTGAGCTGGATTAAAAGTTTCCTATACATCTTTAATCTTGGTAGATGTTGTCTGTTGTTAGGTTTCAGTTTTTTTTAAACTACAGTAGCGCTCTGTGAACGTTATCATTAATTTCCCATATATTTCACTACTGTTTGTATCATGACATTCTATTAGAACATTATTACTGTTACCGTTTGGGTCTTCATGTTTTCTGCTTGTTTCTTCGGATGTATGTTTATTTTGCTCTAGTTCTATCCTCTTTCACGATTAACCGAAATAAATTAAATGAAATAATATATATACATACACGTAAAAAATTTAAATTGATATATACAAAAATGTCGAGAAGATATAAAATTAGCACAGCTCGTAAAAATGTTCAGAAAACCCTTTTCACTTTCCAAAATCTGAAAATGCGAAAGGTATTAAAACTTGAGATCAATTACATGTTTGCCTACTATGTATAAACTATTATCATCGATAACCGCTGTATCCAACAAAATAATGTCGGATAAACGGAAAAGTGCTTTTCTACAAGGATTCTGAAGATTGTGTAAAGTTCGCGAATTCTAATGCATTCCGTAATAATCGTACAGATTATAAAGAAACAGAGAGACCTCAATGTATGCTAAATCGAAAAAAAAAAAAAAAAACGTTTGATCCAGTCCCTTACTTACGCCGGCTTCAACTATTATATTGAGACTATATAATAATGTATTGAGAAAGTCGGTACAAAAATAATCACCATTTAGAACACGCTACGACTAAATGGAGCACAATATTGCCAATTGGTAGCGTACAATCCGGGAAAATAGGGATAAAGGTATATCGGAGGCGATTTACTAAGTGTGTGCCTTGCGACTTTGAATCACGCTTTAAATCCGCTCAGCTTCGTAATAAGTAGCACAAACTGCGATTCTGAATATTAAATGATATAGTCAATTATAGATGGATTATTTTAAATTATCAGTTCGATTCGGGGGCGGTCTTTCGATTTGTATAGAGCAAGACGGAAATGTGTTAGGAATAAGATTCGCCTGTAATAAAATAGAAAAAGGTCGAAATAAGTTAAATTGTGCCTATAGAGCCAGCGGTTCGAAAAGGAACTCTTCACCGTAGAGGATATAAAAGGAATTGAGAGTAACATATTCGGCTTCGGTAAAAAAGAATCTCGTTTATATAAGGGAAAGGATAAAAGGGTAAGTATCTCGTCGGATCTTTTAAAACTGGCGGTAATAAAATGGTATCGAAAGCGGAGTGGGGTAGGATTCAGAGATTCGAATATATTTCGAAGGTATTTCTTTATCGATTTTTCGTACTGTCTTTCTCAACCGGTTTCCTGTTGGCACGATACATATGTATATTATTATCATCCGCTAGGAGTATTAAATGCATTTTCGGTAAATATTTTCTACTTATAACTTCAAAATTGAAGAAGGCGTTGGTATACACGTGTGTGCCCCTCACCGTTCATCATTTCGAACTTCCCCTTCTGCTCTATCTTTAAACAGAGTCAATCTCCATTTCACACGGTACAATCTCTTTCATTTCTGAAACTAGTGGTATCTTCAAGTTCCTCATTGTTTTCGATTCCAAAAGCGCATTCTTCAAGCTAATTCTTCAAACGAATTCTTCAAGCTAATTCTCCAAGCTAATTCTTCAAACGAATTCTTCAAGCTAATTCTTCAAGCTAATTCTTCAAGCTAATTCTTCAAACTAATTCTTCAAGCTAATTCTTTCTGTCGATAATATAATTTCGTTAGTTCGATCATCGCCATTCTTATAGACCTTTTAACTCCGTAATGATACAGCGGATTGTTCAGCTCGGTCGGCCGTCCTTGTTTCTCATTATCTTCCTCGTTCAGCCTGCTCCCAGTAGAGGAATTCCACTATTGTTTCCATAATCGGGCCCGAATTTAATTACTCCTCGCGACCCTCGTTTTCGATTTCCTTCATTTCCTCACGCAATCCACACTCTGGTATTCGCAAATCTTAGCTCCTACGCCTTCTTACTATTTCTTACAATGCTTATCCCCATTCTTTCCCATCTGTAATTCTCTTAATTCTGTTCTTTCCTCATTTAATCGTGTCAGTGTCCCTAAATTTGTCATCTAATAAGTTGTTAGGCCAAACTGACCCCCTCAAAAAAAAAAAAACAAAAAAAAACGAACAAGAAAGTAAAAAATCCTTTTCCGAATTATTATTACTTTTTTCTTAAGAATGACATAGTCAATCGAAATCTATTCCGCCTTCATTGTTCAGTTGTTGGACGAGTTTATTCAATAGGACGACGCAAATCTTTTGGACCTCGCCATTAACCCCTGGGGGCACTTCCTGGACCGCTGGTTGATGATAGACAATTGTAGAGTTTTCCTCGACTATTATTTTTCGCTAGTATTGAAGAAATATCAGACGCAGAGAAATACACCTTCATTTAAAAGCTCGGCGTAAAAGTGACACACGTGGTCCTTATTAGATTTAAAGAAAATTAAGCAGAGTTCATCACATTTCGCTATTGTTGTAACTGCTTACTTATTAAAATTTTACTCGGCCGTGATATTTAATAAAATTTTTCCTTGCATTCCCCGAAATTATCGAACAGTGCATTTCATTGACGAGTGTCACAGAATGTGTGTTTGTGTGTGTGAATTATATTTGTTCAGTTGTGACGGCCATGTGTTGCGATGTGGTCGCGCGCTTACGACCAGCCGAAGAATCGTAATATTGTAATCGGGCCCGGATTATTATTTTCTGGATTCCAGATCGCACTCAAGCGCACTCCTTCCGTGCTCGGCTTTGTTCTCCAGACTGCTCTGCGGAGAGAATGTTTTATGCTCTCTGCGCTAAAGCATGAACGACTTCGTCAATTGAATGCCTCTTCTTCCCTATTATGTTCGCTTGTTCTGGTTCTCGTCGTATCTGGAAAGCCGTGCATGCGTATGCGTGTGTGTTGTAGTACGTGAAAGAAGAAGAAGAAAAAAAAAAAAGTAAACAAATAAAAAGCGAACGAAAGGAAAAAAGAGTGATATCGAAACGAGTTAAACTGGTGCGTTGTGTGGGTGAGCCGGTGTACAGTCGTGCGCTTCTCCATGTATTATTAGGACGACCCGTATGTGTATATGCATCGGGTCATTATACATTATGAAGTTGTGTTTTCGCAGTGCACCTTCATTTGTGTGCGTGTGTACGTGCGCCATGTTCGCTGTGGTGGTCGTGTCTATTTGGTGATTCGGGTCAGTTCGGTGTTGTTGCTGCTGCCGCACCAGTGGCCGGGAAATGGTGCGGAGTGAATTCAACTGCCGTTCGCTAGAAGAGTTTCAGCGACAGCTCAGCTTCGAAGCGAACTGTTGTTGCTGCCCGCTGTTGTCGGTGGAGCTGCCGTGGTCGTACATCGCATCGCCAGTTGAATTGTTTCCTTGTACATTCGCGGTGTTGGGTGTTGGCGTTTTTTTTTTTGTCGCTTCGTCGTTGGGGCTCTGTGAAATGTTTACTGCTCGTAGGAATTCTCATTATTTCGTGTCTTTTTTGGCCTTTTGAACGATTCCGAAAAGTACAATCGCATAATAACGTTCAGCTTTCGGTGTGAAATATTTTTCTGCTTCCCGTGTTCGTTGCATTGATTCGCGAGTTTTTTACCGTTTAAATTACTGCCACTATTATTATAATGTGGTGCAACAAAGCATCATGACGGACGAACGAAGCAGCGGACCTCCGAAAAATAATAATTACGGTTAGTGTGTGTACTTTTATTATTATTATTATTATGCGAAATTTTTTAACGTCTACGCGACTCATTACCGCTTTCGTCAGAAAACGAACATCAACACAATATGGGCACTCTGTCTTTATGGAGAATCTAGAGGGGGAATGCAGGCACTTCGAGGGAAAAAAACAAAAAAAAAATAATTCTGATATGAGGTATATCGTGTTTTCACAATTCATCTAAAAATAGACTTTAATGTTTTTGTGGGGTTTGTCTTGTCTATAAATTGGTTTCATGACATGAATAAAAAGTAACACCGACCACAATTAATAATTTTGTTTAATTAAGCCGATGTGAATAGGAGTGTGTTGGTAAAGCGAACAAAATTTTCGTACTAGGCGAACTTCGAGAAGAATATCGAACGATAAAAAAAAAAAAAAAAAAAAAAAATCAATAGCTAAATATTATTATGCGCGTAAGTGTTACGTCTGCTCTTGGTAATTCGCGTTATTCTTGTTTTTCCTTCATCGGGGATACCGCCCCGTGTCCGACAGGAATATCACAATGACTAGATAAAGAAAATCCGGTATTAATTATCGGTGTAGTTAAATATTTAAATAATTGTATTTCTTTGCGGGTTAATTTATTAAATTCTTTAAATTTCCGACATTGAATACATGTTTTTTGAAAATGTGTAATGGGCGTAGTTCTAAAATTGCGATCCCCCCTCCCCCCCCCCTATCAAGTGGTACATTTTTAAAAAGATATCTCAGCTGTTTCCGTTACGTCACAGCGGAAGCTATATACTATTTTCGAAATGCGTGGACCACTTCATCAAGTGAAGCACTTGGAAATGTCGTTTTATCAGCGCAGCGGACAACGACGTAATATAACGGGATTCTGTCGAAGTATTATTTTATTAAAAATTTTAAATGTAATTCCAATAAAAAAGAAAAAAAAAACGTAATTCTGAAATGTAAAGTTATCACCGTTTGAGCCGAAAAAACTAAAAATTTGTTAATCAACATGGAAGTTTTTAAGTTAAATTTTTCTACGCTTTTTTCTTTTTTCTCTACCGTATGTACGTGTGAGCTATGTGTTTTGGGAAAAGTGTAATCGATATTGCCGATAGCAAACACAGGGGATATTTATCATCTCCGCATTAAAAGCAATTATCAAAAAAAAAAAAAAAGAAAAATATGCGATGTTTGGTATGTGTAATCTGAGAAATAAAAGTATGTCGCGACATTGATGGGGTTATTAGCGTAACTAAGCATTCGCACGATATGAACACCGAACAACTCTAGGCTAAAATACGCAAGTTTATACAAAATGAGCCTTTTGTTCTAAGCGACGACACTCAGAGGCAATAATTGCTGACGGTGGAAAATTGTTTTAAGTCGCAAGCGAATTGCGAAATACCCGTAGGGATATTTTTTTCGCTGTAGAAATAAAATTTTCAAAGCGTTTGTCAGTCGAAACTTGCCTAGTATTTCATAGTTGGACAGAAAATTATACACGAATTACGTCAACTTATTATCCGCATTATTTCTTCCGGGTGCAATCCAAGTACGAAGAATCAGATTCTAGATTTTTAAGCGACAACATTGGGACTAAGCTCTCTCTCTGTTTAAAAAAAAAAATGTCGGCTACGTCACGTTTGCAATATTGTTTAACGATAGAGTTCTTACCCCGTATGATGTCCATTACGTCGGAAGTAAAAATGGCGAACGTAATTAATTATAGGTCGAGCCTTGAGAAGAAAAGGAAACAGGAGATTTACGGAGCCCGGGACTAATCTTGAATGAGGGCCCCTTTTCAAAGAAAAATTGGTGAGAAAATGGTGAAAAAATTCATTATCATACATGCGCTAGCAAGTAAAAAGAAAAAACCTACTGCGTACGTATGAATGACTAATAAAATTAAAATTATGCTCTCTTTGAAAGATCAACTTAGTTACCCTAACAAACTGAATACTATACATAAATTGAATTTTAAAATAAAGGAATTTTATGTATAATATGTTAATATTTGTAATTTTTTTATAACTAATAACATTTTATTTTTCTACAAAAAAAAACAAAACAAAAAACAAACATTTATATACATTATATGGCAAAAAAAATAATCATTTCTTTTTTAAATTTTATTTATAATGAATTATCTACGGCGACGATAACGGTATTGTCGCAAATTTTCAAGCTAATTTTGATACATTCATGCAATATGTTTTTGATCATGTTCTTTTCGTTATAGAAATTGCACGTTTAAAATTCCGTAATTGTTTATGTAATCAAAAAAAAAAAAAAAAAAAAGGAATGAAACGCAGTGTGTTTATTAAATTTTTTGAAATACAAATATATGTATTTATAAAAAATCAATTAAAACTCGCTTTTATTTTAAATAACTTTGTATACAATTCGAAATAAAACGTATTAACTTTCAATAAAAGTAAAAAAATAAAATATTATTAATATTAAGAATATTTTAGATCGTAAAACGTTTTTACATAAAAAAATTTACACCGATTGTATAGGTATGTCAATATTTGAATAGAGAGAATTGTTATTAAAATCGATTTGTCGAATGTTTATTTATTATTCAGTGCTTACTGACTTATTCCTACTTTTTTTTTTTAACGTAATAAATTACATTTATCGTAGAAAATTTCTACAAGTATTCATTTTACGTCTAGCATTCATTGGGAGAAGATGAAATTTAATAGAGAAAAAGTATATTATTTTATTAACGAACTCTCGTATATTCTTTTTTTTTATATTATATAAAAATCAACTGAATTCTTTTTAGAGTAAAAAACGCAGATTTAAAATCTGGCAGTTTTGAGCATTTTTGGAAAAGAAACTTTTTTTTTCTGTTCAAAAGCGCGTGGCCCCCAAGAGGCTGGGGCCTTAGGGGCTATAGCCCCTCCTCCCGTAGATCTGGTCCTGCAAGGAAAGTAGCGTTTCAAAAGGTCGAAATGAATAATAAAATACGAGAGATCTGGAGTTGCTGGTAACATTTGTTTTGAAACATTATTAAGTCAAAAATCGATAAATAACGGTAACAAACAATAGTGGAAAGCGACAGAATGGGGACCATTACGGAGGTAAACAAATTCATTACAGCCTATAAGTGTAATGTTTTAAAATAGGTTTTTTTAAACATTAAATTCGTAACATGACGCATGTGGTAAACATCGAAAAAACCAACCAAAGAGCTGTCTTGAAATGCCGCGTGTATTTTTATCCATCACCGAATCTTTTCTTTGCCTTTATATTACATGATATTCATTAGACCTCGCTCGATGATTTCCATTCCGTTCTATTTTGAGCCACAGAGTTTTCCCGTTGTTTTGACAGTATCATCGGTGGTCCATGTTTGTCCTCCCTTGATTCTGTTTTCCACCATATGGTCTCCGTACTGTGTTAGTTCTTTATGTTCATTCGATTGTGGCCCAACGTGCATATTTGTTCATTAATATTTCTTCACCGATGATATCTTCAAACCCTGTTTCTTCTCTATTCTGATTTTGCTTTACCTTTTGTAGCTTTTGATACCCCCTTGAACGCGTTCCCATTTTCTTCTTTCAGTTTTTCTCAGTTTCCAAAATTTCAGCCGCGTAAAATGAATCACGCACATCGGTATAAATAATTCTGTTTCCTTTACTGATTTTTTACTCCGCCATAAACGGAACTTCTATCAGTTTGTTACTTTTTTTTCTCAGCATCCGTAATTATTGTTCTTTTTTCGCCGTAAAGACTAATTAAATCCTCGTGGACACACTTCATGGCCTAATTTAACAAACGTATAGAATTTATAGTATACGGGGCGGAAAAAATGTCAAACAGTTCTATTATAAAACTTTACTAATCTATAATATTATTTCTTTTGTAACATAATGGAGTATGTAATTCTGAAACCTGTTGGCTTTATTTTAATATTTTTTAAACTATAATTTTTCTGTAATACATGTTTTGAGAAATTTTTAATATACAATTTTATTATTATTATTATTATTATTAATAATAATTTTTTATGCGCTAAAATTAGGAACTATATTATTTTACGGATACATAAGTTACATTATTATATTTATACTAAATTATACATGTCGCATATTCTATAAAATCTGTAGTACTTGTTTTCTATCCTCTTCATTTGCTAGCAAGGAAAATTCTGTACAATGTGCTTTACTTAAATTACTGAATACGAATCGCTAATGCGCATTTTGACAGAATTAACGCAGTTCAGATATTAAAAACTTAATTTCGCTATACTACTGTTAAACAGTTTACGGCGAAATTAATTTCTTAATATCTGAATTGCGTTAATTCTATCAAGCACTTTCCAAAGAGGAGCGCTTAAACGACACAACATACATTGCGAATTAGAAATGAAACGATAGTTTTGAATGGCAAAATTAATATAAGAATAGAGTAACAGATATGAGTGAGAACATATTTGCTCATACTAAGTGGTATTCTCGTTCAAGATTTTATAGAATAAAAAATTAAGATTTTTTTTTTTTTTTTTTTTAATATAATTTTTTACTGGTTACGGAAAATTTGAATATTTCAAAAAGTTCAACATAACGGAAGATGATATTTGTAGAGAATGTAACGAAGCGACGGGGGGTCACTGGCCGGAATGCACTTTTGAAAACTGTGAAAAAATCAAAAATTCGTTAGAGAAAAATATAAAATTAACGACGTAAACTTTATGCAATGTTAGAATTGTGTATAGCACAGCGTGATGACTTATATTAAAATGTAAAACAAAATAATAGTAATTAAATTAATTGAATATACATGTAAGTCTTTTCACACTTAACGCTTTTCTAAATTAATTTAAATTTCTAAATAAAAAGTGTAGCTGTATGATGACGGGGAAAAATTTGCACGTAGAACTGGGAAATGATAATATACTCGTATAAACAAAAAAGATGGTAAATAAACACTATTAATATGAATGTCTATTAGCTTTATTTTCGGTTAATTTTTTTGTCGCGCGCCAAATATCTTTTTAAAAAATTTTGATTAAAAGCCTGAAATTATATTATTATACGTGGATTTTTGTTTTACTTTAAATTTCATAACGATAATTTTTTTAAATTTTTAAATTGTTGATTTATCTTTTGCCTTTATATTATCCGAATTGTGTCGAACAAGTATCATTTTATATAATTCTGCATTGTTCGGGTTAAAGTAGAAAAAAATTTCATTGTTTAATATTTTTCTCGTAGTTGTTTTTTCATGTGAAGCGTATGATACAAAACGACTTACCGAAACTTCCAACGGTGGATTTTGAAACGTTTAAATGTCATTGAAGGAAGAGACAGTAATTAATTAAAAAGAGAAAAAAATAAATAGTTGTTTTATATTACTACCGGCCTGCTGTTCTATTTCGTAGGTTGTTTTTTATATGCATCTTTATATCGTTATAGACATATGTAAATTTTTTGTGGTGTATCGAGTGAAAGTTTGAAAAAGAAAAAAACGTGTTACACTGAAATAGTCAACTGTCCGCGCGAATGGTATGCACCTTTTCATTGTATGCATCACGCGTCTTCTGTTTGCACATTTGCCTTTGAAGGAAATTGTTGTTTATATTAGAATAGAAATCGACCAATTGTCATGCTCGTTTAAAATTAACATATAAGTAATTTTGCAAGCACTCTTTATTTATTTATTTTTTTTTTAAACTAAAAAAGTATAACCGGGTAGTATTAAATACTTCCGTAGAATTTAAGCTTTCTGGCATACGTAATAAAGATGCATCATTAAATGAGTAAGTGAAAAGTTGTAATTAATGTCAGCGATAATTAATAATTAATTTGAAAAAAAAAAAAACATTTACGTGAAATAATAAGTAGCCAATTAGCGACGACGACGGTTCCATAAAATGATGGAATTTCTATTCTGCTTCAATATATTGCCATTTTTTATACAACGTTTTCGTGTAATTCTTATTTCAATTAGAGGTTTTAATAATAGGTAGACACACACGTTCTAAAAATACTCTAAATTTTACGTAGCTGATTAGCAGGTATAAAAAAAAGTTAATGATCCCGAAAGGAAGACGGCAATATAAAATATTTCGACGAATTCCAAACGGTTTTTAAAAGTTATAAATTGCAAAAATTTGTTATATCACTGTAATTTTCAACGTACATTTTGCCGTTAATTTTTAAAAATAACGAGCTCTTCTCGACATTTATATTGAAAAATACCGGGGGTAATTGTTAATTTCAAAAATAACCTGTTTTTCCGAAATGTTTTAAACGTAAAAGTTGCAGTTAAAAAAAATGTAGAAAAATTTAGAAAGAAAAAAACGGAATAGCCTGAAATATGAACACAGGGGATTAATTCGAGTAAAAGATATAATATAGAGAAAGTTCAAAATAAGAAAATCGACATTTTTCGAAGATTACTTAAAAAAAGGAAATACAATATTTTAATGAGATTAACGTTCATATAACGTTTAAATTTTAATTTAAGACTCTCGGAAGAGATATCCAACAAAATATTAAACGGTGTTATAAAGGTTTTTCTCCTTGTACAGTATAGAAAATTTTTCTAATCTTAATAAAGGGAAGTAGAATAAGCATGTTGAATATATATGTGTGTATATATATATATATATATATATTTTTTTTTTTGGCGTCGAATAGAATAAGTAATAAACGCGAATATATATATATATATATATAAATAAAAAAAAAGTGGCGTTTCGGGGCGCGGGTTATTTGTATTTTTTAAATCAAATAAAGAAAAACAACGTGCTCTTACATTAATGCGATAAATTGCGTGTATTTTTCAGTTATTTAAATTTTTCTCGAAATTTGTCTCAGACATCGTAGCGCGATGCGGTTAAATTGTTTTGCGAAAAACTAAAAAAATTTCTAAATTTTTCGAATATAAAGTTTTGCTTTTTTTTCCGTTTATTAAATGTGGCTTTTATTTTCTTTCTGCACGTTGCGTTTGTTTCATTATTATATAAAACGAATAAATTTATATTAACAGTCGTTTTTTTATTATTCAGTTTTACAGGATGGTTATTTTTTTTCGTTAGTTACGCTCTCGCCAACTTTCCCCGTTAAAACCTTAAAGTTTATTATTATTTTTCCTTCGAATGTCAGCGATTTAAGTTTGGTTCTCAAAATTATATCAACTGTCCTAGTCCCAGCGAGCGTATACATATATATATTTTTATATATACATATTTTTATATATATGCTTTTTTCTTTTTCCGAAATTAAATAGGAAAGGAAACTTAGTCGATGAGTTTGGTCACTATATACTTTCGAAAAACTATTTTTGTCACCGATGGGCGGTAATTTTGTTTTAAATACCGAAACAAAAGTTCAGCTATTTTAATTATAAAGGGAAAAAATTAGTAAAAAACACATATAATATATATGCAATTGTTTCAAATTTTGAAATTGGTATTCCCCACGAATCGCTGTCTTTTTAATCTATTGGTTTTTTTTTTTTTTTTTTTTTTTTTTGTTTTAATTATTGCGAAATAGAAATATGTAAATGATAGAAGTTAAATTAACATGAAATTATCGAACCGAAAACCGGTATATGCTATTTAAAACCGGGACAGATTGCCTGAAAAAATAAAAATCGCATTCGTCGAATATATCGGATCGATTTATTCGATTCGGTCTCGGTGCGCCATCACGCGCTATGGCCTATTTACTGTATTTGAAAAAAAAATAAATAAAATCGGTCAGTATAGCTGCGCGTATACGAGACCCACTAATTAAAATTCTACCAAATGTTTTTCCACCGTGATCAAGGCCTAATTGGAAGGATTATGTTTCCCGTGTTGCGCTCTGTGATCACGATTATTCTCATTTACTCATTTAATAAATTAATTAAATTGCAATTAATTTTATTTATTTATTTCTTCTGCAGAAAGTCGAGCGATGACTTTTTTTGATTTTCATCAAAGAGACTCGTCTTTTTCGCGATTAAATTTTAAGGTTAATTTAATTTTTGGCACTTTTACGTGCCGCTTAAAATTTTATTTCGATGATGCTTTTTGTTTTTTAAACTTCCTAGTGATATATTTCATGTAGCCCGCACAAACTGTATTATTTAATTTTTTTCCAATTTCTTTTTTTACGATCCGTACGCAAATAATGTAATGTGCAATAACCCACGAACCTTTTTGACACTTATAAATAATTTCAAAATTGGATCTTAAATTAAATATAATCTATAGCTATAAGATATAGTGGATTAGATTAGGCGAGAAAAAACGCAAAAAACCGTCACAAAATATGAAAAAATACGGAATTTATAGCGATCCCAAAAATCACCCTTAAAAAATTCATCATGACCATACAACAAAACGTGTAAGCTCTTTCGTAAAAGCAAAAAATTACGGTTAAAAAATTATTTAAACCTTTTGGACCAAAAAAAAAAAAAAGAAAGACGTGGAGGAGCCTGAGTAAAAAGTTGAGGAAACTAAAAGGTATTGTAAACACACATGCTTCAAGGGAAAACTATAGCCGAGGTTACAACTTTATATTTAGGACCGTCGGTGAGCTTGAAATTTTTTGAGAAGAATACTTTTTTTTCTGGGCTTCTTGCGATATAAAAAGCGTTGGAAAGATCGCGCTACGTTTTATCGGGACTGGAACTGTATGTTTCATTTCCTTAACGAAACTATCAAAGTTGGCGAAAAGTTCAAAAAATCGCGACAAATGACGTGTCTTTTTCTCTTTGCGGCGCGAAAAATCACACTGGCTTGTTTCGAAGGTAGCACATTATGTTAATTCTAAATTTTAGGGTTATCTTTTAAGTTAACATACAGAATGCTCGGCGCATGATACATTATGCTTGACAGAAGTCGTTTTCTCTTCAAATTATTTAATACACGTCGGAAAAAGGTAATAGAAGCTTAAGCAGAGTAAAATATTTTTAACCTCGCGACAGTGTTTCATTTTGGGTATAAACTAGAAAATTATGTTTCCGTGTGTATTTGAATTTAAAATGGGGAAGAAGAACGTGGCGCGCGAGGCTGAGGCTTTGGAAATTTGTCGATTAAGGAACTACGACTTTTGGAGGCTTTCTCTGTATTCACTCTTTCTGTTCAACCGGAAAAAAAAAGAAAATCTGCCATTAGCACGCACTAGAACGGCAAGCGCGGTGCCGCGTCGTTAAATTACTGACAGAGTTGCGCTAATTAGTCGGTTGATAAATTATTATTCAAATCCCGGGAGATCGATAAATTCTCCGTAATCTATTATACAGTCTTTGTCCGCGGGAGTAACTTGTTTATTAGCTGATAATACGTATGCGGCGGTCCACGGTTATTAACGTTGCGTTTATTAATTTATTTTCATTATCTCATATCTAGTATGATTTCCTTATTAACAAAAAATATCGATAAATATTTAAGTACAGTTAGCTCTAGCCTCACTTAACGGTACTTATTTGTTTTGCGCGCCTGGCTCCCGTTATTTGGCTGGTACTCAACTGATTTTTCTGTTTATAAATTTGCGTACTTTACATAATTGTATATATATATATATATATATATATATATATATATATATATATATATATATATATATATATAGATGAAGCATATATAAACGTAGCTGCTTCGGTTCCGATACAATCAGCAATATCGTGTTATAAGCGTGGTTCTAATAGCACCGATATATTAAAAATCCGCTCTGTGATTATTATATATTTCACCCTTCGAAACAATATCATTGAGTCCCCCCATCTTTATGCATTTACACATAAATTGCTCGATACTCTCATTTCGTATTTTCTTCTTTTTTCTTTTTTTTTTCATTTCGTGAATATTTTTTTCAAACGTCGTTTATACTCAATTTCACCAAATAAAAACATGTTACCCCTATTTTATTCTGTTATTAATTAATATTCACTTCTCCAGTCGCTCTTTCCGCCATTAATTTTAATTCAAAGTTATTCGAAAGATATCGGCGTTATTATTTTTCCGAAGCGTACTGGTAATATTTCATAATATTACTTCGCACTACCAAGGAAGAATCCGCGTCAATAATAATATCTTTTTATGCTCGAGCGAAACTAGGTGGTCTCAAAACGGTTGACTGAAGTGTATATTTGCTGGCTTGCAGTTAGCCGGAGTAAATGAAACCGAAAAAAAAAGAAAGAAATTGACGCGCGTGGCTGTAATTCAGTGAAAGGCACACTGCTATTACCTTTAAAAAGTTGGGGAGAATCTTTCGAACAGACTTGGGGGAGACCTTTTTCTTCTATTCGCAATAGCTGACAATTTTCAAACTATAACCATTTCAAGTCCATTTAACGACGATTGTATGTTTTCATCTTTTTTGTTGTTTTAGAACTTGTAAAATGTACCTCGTAGGAAAATAGTCCTTAAGTACGCTACCGTAATCAAGAGATTCCAAATTAAAATTGTTAGAGCTTCCTGTTGGATATGCGTCTACCAGGTGTATAACACTGGATCCTTGATGATGAAGTGTCTTCTATTCTAGACGAGTTTATTTTAGTTGATTGCGTAATTTTTTAAATTTTCGATTTGCTCGGCACAATTTGTAATGTCGTTTCATTTATCGGGCCTGTGGCGCGGCGACCCCTTGTGATATGAAGAGAATAAGTACGCACTGCGCTACTGAAAAATTTTCTGCCTACCCCCCTCTACTGGGTAAGTGATTCAAGTGTGCCGTTACAATATTAAAAATACGCGAATAAAATTATCCGGAGATAATGAAAAATCTATAAAAATGGCTCGACACCGGTTCAGCATCGGGAATTTTACACTAGCGGGGTGTGTAAGCTTTCATTCTTAATTTAATCTCAGTTCATCAAAATACGCAGAGGAGTGTACTATTTGAATTCATCGTGGATTGGGTTGACCCGCGCTAAAATTTTAAGAAAAAAAAATTAAAAATGGCCCGTCACATAAAAATTTTGTATGCGCCGCCGCCCCGTACAGTCCTTTGTTGGATGGAATGTTAGATGGCAATTTTTGCTCCGTCGAGCTGTAAAATTTAGGTAAAACTTTTAGTCGCTACGTTTTTCAAATCAGATTCATCGGCTATAATACAACGTTTGAATACACTTGATAATACACAGTGAACGAAATAAGCGGCTGCAGTTTTCAGAACCTTTTTCGTTTCGGTTACGCAGGAATTTGACGGCGTTTCGTATTTTTAAAATGATTCCGTACCAGTGAAGGTTTTCATCTTCACCCAGGGGCGGCTCGTCCTAGGGGGCTCAAGGGCGCGAGCCTCCCGGTGTGAGTTTTCGAAAAATACATATTATTTAATTACTTCAAGAAAAAAAATCAGTGTTATAGAGTAGAATTTTTAATTTTAAAATAATTTTGAATGCAAGCGCTGGTTTTTTGTCGACACTTGTTTTACGGTGATTTTTCAAACGTTCAACATTTTAGAAACTGAATTAGATAAATTAATTGGAGAGACTAACCTTTTAAGCTAATTACTTAAACTTACGATGGAGCATAATGAGCGGTTCTACAAATGGCGTATAGGCGAAGATAAAACAAAAATATAAATACTGCCATTTTATTCATTGTTATACGCACCAGTTGAATTTAATTATGCAAAAAGCAACAAGCCAGGATTCTAAAATTAAAATCTTTTTTTCAAATGTGTCCGCTATAGCAAGCTTTTTTTTTAAATTCCATTCGTAGATGTGATATACTGCAAGAAATTGTAAATCGGACATTACCTAGAACAGTCACTACACGTTGGAACTATAATATGCGTACAGTAAATATCGTTTTCGAAAATCGAGAAAAATTAATAGAATATTTCGAGAAGAACTAGAAGAAAAATATAATAAAAATATCACATGCAAGGAAGCGTATAGTTAATGAAGAACCTTAGAAAATCGGGATTTTATATTTTGGCTTCCCTTATTCCATTAAAATTATGTCACATGTAATTCTTTTTTTTTTTTTTTTTTTTGGACACGTCAACAGTGAAACTTACTTAACGCAAAGGATTGTACATTATATAAGGAAAAGGTTAGAAAATATTATTTAATAAATTTCAATCTAAATACAAAATGCGTTCACATCGTTTTTTTTAAATTAAATCAGAACTTGAATGCATTAAACCAATTTTATTTAGTTTAAAATGTGAACAAAAAAGCAAGGTAAGTTTATGTCATTACATTTTTTTAAAATTATTGTAATTTTACATTAGAGCCGCCCCAGATTTAATTGTCACGAGCCGCCACTGTCTTCACCTCCGATTGTTGTTTATCGAGTGTGTGAATAGTTCTCTCGGTTGGTCAGGTTAGATTCTCAGCGGAACAATTTCCCGCTAAACGTGAAACATCTTGTCTTTTAAATCTTAATATTAACGGAGAAAGTTTCGTTAAATGTGCTTTTGCTATGGAAACGAGCTAGGACAGTTTCATATACTCTTGGATTTCACAGTGGTGTCTATTGATGAATTTGTTTTTTTATCCTGCTTTTTTTGATACCCTTTTGCTTCTTTAGGGGGAGAATGCATTCCCTTAAGAAGCCGATTTTATTAGCAGTGCTTCCGGAAATTCAATTGTTCCCGATATTGCGATTGTCACGTTCACTTGAACGGGACCATCTTCTGGCTGTGTAGCACTTCGTTCATGTACGAGAGGCGTTTTACACTCCGAAAATTAAAAGTCTACTATAGGCGAAATATTTTTCCGTACGTCGTTGTTATTATTTCCGGTAGTTTTCCGTTAAGAGTTCTTTTTTTTTTTTTTTTTCTCGTCGACTTCTGCGGAATATTCTTGTACCGATTTTCGCACATCTAAAATTATCGCACGACAAACGACAGGTCGTAAAGGGGGGGGGGGGTGTACTTCACGACGAGATTATATTGCGTTTTGTATAGCGCTACATTTTTCTACATTTGTTAGGTTTACGGCAAATTAAATGAGAAACTCTCATGTTCTATACTATTAAAAGTTTCAATAGATACGTAATTTTAAGAAACAACAGAAATTGTGTCAGCCTCCTTTTCAGTAGCAAAGTTTAATTGTTTTTGCGTGCTCGTTACTATTATTTTTATTATCATCATCATCATCATCATCATCATTTTTTAATTTATTTGATTTCTCCATAGAGATAATTTTGAAATGAAATAAATAAATTTGCGCCATCACTTTGAAAGACGGTTGTTTTGTTTTTTGTTTTTTTTCTTTTTTAATTAGTTGGGCTTGTCAGCAACAGACGATTAGCCATTAAGAAAGAAGAACGTAGGACGAAAGAAAAATGAGGTCGCTAGGAAAGTTGTTCAGGGAAGAAGGAGCCGATCAGAACTACTATGAGGAAATAACAAAAAAGATCGATACTAGAACAACCCGTATAACTAGCAATCCGAAGGAAGTAAATGTATAGAGAAAAAATATGCGAGGAATATCCTAGAGGAAAGGGAAGCTTTCATGTCTTGCTAGCCTTTTTGTCTCTTATACCTGTATAAAGAGCTAAATGCGATGTAATCAGCATCAAAAGAGAAATAGTTATCCGCGATTGCGATTGCTGGGCAGCGCCCACAAAAAGATCCTCATCAAACAACATGGCCGTAACTGCAAAGCAGTGCCCATAATGCCTGATGAAAAGAAACAAGAAATCGCTATACTACGGCTACGACTGCAAAGTAGTGCTCGGAATTCGCGTCCAGAAAAACAAAGTGATTGTTTATCCAACATTCAGACGGCAGCTACAGACGACAAGCTTACAAATATATTTAGGAGAAGGAAAGCAACTCTACATCGGAGGAGACCAGCATGATATCGCTGATGGATAGCGCAGAGTTCATACTGACCCAGGAAGATACACACCACCTTGACTTAGTACCACTATGGCCACCATCCGAACAAAGGGACTCACCATTGTTAAAGGTGGATGAATCAGAATATTAAGATAAGAAGAGGATGAAGGACTTACTTAAATGTTTATACGGTCGCGGATTAAAGACAAAAATTTAGCGAGAGCAGAAACGACAGTGAGGGAAAAGCGAGAAAAAAGGATGCACAGTACGGCATGGGGATATTAAGGGATATCCGAGTATAGAACAAATCGTTCAGATTAACAAAGATGCACACTCGAAGAAAATGTGATCAGCGTCGCAATCGACTGTGTTAACTACGCATAAAGAACAGAGAGGAAGGGAAATAATAGCAAACCGATGATAAAGGGAGCCAGGAAGACAGCTGTGACCAAAGCGAAGGTGACAAAGAGAGGATATAGTAGAACGACGAAGGTTTGGAAAATTTCGGAACCATACGGGTATGAGGGTGAAGCCGGCTGAATAGACAGATATAAGAAGGACCGCGGATTTGTAAAGGAAGGACCATACAAAGATTTCCAATTTTCAAATTGAATTTTTTTTGCTATGCTTAGCAATTCGGAGGATCGGAAACCAAAGCCGAACGAGCAAGGTAGTCAGCCTCCTTATTACCATCAATCCCAGCATGACTGGGCACCCACAGGAAGCTTGTATGCAATGAACGTGAGCGAGAGAGGACGAAAATTAAGGATTGTTTGAAAGATAATAATAATCTTTAGTTGTTTTTACTGTAAAAAAAAAACAAAATAAGTCAACATATGGAATGTGAAACAGTTTTGTTCTTGAAACTTGATAGATACTGTTGAAAAAAGAAAAAGAAAAAAAATTCGAAACACTATATTTCCGATTCTAAAGATTAATGTAACGTTATATTTGTTGTAATTTGCCCTCAGCAACGATGTCGAAAAAACGAAAAAGTTATTTTAGTTTTATTAGAGAAATGATATTATTTTAATTTTTGAAGTAGTGTATTAATGAAATTACCTTTCACTAATCTCTTGCGGTATCGGTCGACCGCTGCAAAACACAATATTAAGAACGAATAAAATAAATTAATAAAATTTAAATAATATAAATAAATAAATTGTACGTAACGCTATTGTCGGCGGTGTCTTTCCAGTAATCAGAATGGCTACGATGATTGAATCTGGAGCTGAGGTCTGAGAAATTTTTAATAACTATTAATCTAGCATTCGCGTTTCACAGCTTTTTTTTTTTTTTTTTTTTTTTTTTTGTATCGAATCAATTTTCATGTTAAAGTCAAAACAACAACATTTGAGAAAGATAAAAGAGCCACTGACTGACTTAAAAATTCTTCGTCGGATCTTTTTTCCATGTCTTCCCTTCTTTCTACGACCGCCAGATTCACCATATAAGATACGCCCTTCTCCTTTCAATGGTCGATGATTGGTTATTTACCCCCTACCGATAACATGGGGTCTTTCGCACATACGCATTTTCTCTCTCGACACGCTTTTGAAATGTTATAATTTTCATTTTACTATTGACCGGTCGCTGTTGTTCCCAACCCGGAATAAGATGGAAATTTTGTTTTTAAAACCGGGAAAAAAGTAAAAATAGCCAAAAACGACGATATTTTTAATAAGAAAAAATCATCTGAAACGTTAAAAAGTGAATGCCTTTTTAATGTACTTCACACTCGAGCATGAATTACGAAGTTCTGTTTTATTCATACAAAATATGCTGCGACTGATAGTAACAAAAAAAATTCTTTCTTCTTTTTGTACAATTTTAGTAATCAGGAAATTGGGAGAATTTGGACAAAACCGGGAATTAAAAAATGATATTTGAGTAGCCACCATAAAAAGAAACACGTCAGTTCCTTGTCGTACGTAAATTTGTTTGCCTACAGTGCACAGCCGAAAGGTGTTAGCTCGACGAAGAACTAGAGACGGTCATATCGCGATATAAAATCGATAATTTTCAGCGGCGATTTCAATTTTAATTTAGGCGGACTCGTAGCGGTGAAAAATTTATATCATATTTTTTACGCACGACCGACCCGGATTGACGGCGCTCAGTAACACGATATTATCGCTGTTTGCATCGGGCGCAATTATTTCACCTGTACCGATGCAGTACTTTCTGGTCACATTGACCAACTCGAAACGTGCGAGTATATTTCAATCATCCTTCGTTGTCTATAACCGCACAAATGCGTCGAACGGATCCGAAGCCGTTGTTAGGCTGAGTGTCCAATGCGACGCGACGTATCTTTCAAGTCGCGGCATATACTTATAAGCAGAGGTACTGTCCACCAAGGCGACCGCTAAACGACATCGTCACAGCGACTGGCGACGAGCGACTGATCGTGTCAGTCTCTAGGCGACCGTGACGCGATGCGACTTGTTCTATATTATTACTTCATAAATGAAATGAATGAAGTTACATAATAGTGGTCGCGGTCGTGGTCGCGTCAGCATCCCATATGCATGGAGAAGTAGAAAAACAGTCACCGGCAGGTCGCTCACTCTCAGTGTTGGTCGTGGTCGTGTGACGCTGGTGGATACTCGGCCTTACTGTAAAATAAATACGGTTTACGTCGAACAAAAGTATGCCATCTGCAGCCCACTGCGCGCAGTAGGTATTTTCGTACACTTTCGTAGTCCCCCATTGACTATCGCCTTTTCTTGCGTTGTCGGTAGTTTACTGATGCAAGCTCTGGAAGACAACGATACAGAAGACAACGAATTTTTTAAGCACTGAATTGCTGTTTTATTTTAAAAATCTACGAAATAAAACGATTAAAAATGCAAAGGGTTGGGCTGCGAAGCGGTCAGTGGGCCAGGTCCCCCTAGTATATATATATATATATATATATATATATACATATATATATGTACATATATATATACATATAAAACTCGGCCATTTTGGCCTCGCAAGGGGCTGTGTCCGTTCCCTCTTGCTTACATTTCTATCTCTTTCTCTTCTATACTTTGTATAAAATGATTAAAATTTACAACGTAATTATAAATCGGTCCATCTGAATATAATAACATAATTACAGAAATCCTATAAAATATAACAAACGTTACATAAAATTGGAACATTTTTTCGAATGGGAGGTAGCCTAAGAATTACGTTGTAATTAATATATATATATATATAGGTATGTATGTATGGGAATATATGCATCTCCTTCGCATTCAAGCAATCTATACTATGACTTTTTTCTTGCCGAAGATAAGATATTTCAGGACGTTCTATAAATGAAAGTGGGAGAACCATTTTGAAATTTTTATATGGTTTCGCGTGAAAGATTAAACGATATTACTGGAGTCTTATGAATATGGATAGCGGTTAAATGCAGGCTTCAGGAAACGGAAAAGACGGGGCAAATGAAATAATGAAATAATACGTATTATCGCTACTATTCCGAGATTGCCGATCCAATGTGGAAGAGGAGGAACAAATCGCGGAATGATCGTATTTTAAGAATTGAGAGTTCGCGTTGTTCCATTCGTTCCAATGAAATTTTACTTTAGATAATTTGAAATGTTACACGGGGGTCCGATCGCCTCGAGGAACTTGGAACGAAACCCGAAACCGTTAAATTGATTTGAGCGCAAATATTAAAATTATTCCTTGCCATCCAACATTTCACAGTCACTTCATTTTTTTTTTCTCTTTTTTTAACAAACCAGTTCCTACTGCTTGTTGTTATCAAAAGACAGCCGTGGTTCACGGTCTATCAACTCTCATCCGGCGATAGCTTTACAGGGGAAATACGCCCATTCACGCTGTCATAGTCTTATAATTACGTTTATTATCGATTATTTCTATTCTTACTTTCTTGATACGTTTTTAACCAGTTACAGTAGAAGATCATACATCCGGAAAGCTACGCAACTTTAACGCCGCTACGGGAAAACAGTTTGTTGAAAGCGTATATTGTAAATTATCCGAAAATCTGTATTACGGTGTAGGATACATGTCGAGTATCTCATGCATTCTTATTATAAGCAATCTGGTTAGTAGATAAATACATCTTCTTTTTGTTTGAAATCTGTTCGTTTCCGTCGATATTCACAATATATATACATATATATATATATATATATATATATATATATATATATATATATATGTATATATATATATATGTATATATATTGAGTGTGATTGTTAACGCAAAAAATTTTAAATGTCAGTGCTTGTTGTGTGACTGCGGTTTAGGAATGAGATAATCGATAACAGAAATATTCTACATATTATTATTATTATTATTACGATTTTAAAAAATCGGAAAACAATTATCACTTCGAGTAGAATGCGTGTGGGTCGGGTAGGGCGTATTTGGAATAATAGAATTGTTCTGCGCAATGAAAATGTGGAACCGATGGTAGGTCATGGCTATTTTTAGTTTGGCATTCACAGACCGAAGAAACGGAAAATTGAACATGAGAAAGACGCTGAAAAAAGGTAAACGGAAAGAGAACAATGTCTGAATTGTAAACGTGTAAGAAATGTAAATTACTGTTTTACAAGTTTCAAAGATAACACACACATGTGATTGCGACGTTATATGAAGTCTCTACCAGGGATGGCAAATGTAACGTTATTATTGGTTTTTGTTTTTGCCTCAGGGATGCCACCACGGGGCCTCTGAATTACTGTGGACGAAAAATTCATTTTTTATTATTACAAATATTTTTAAAAAAATTACTATTTGGAATTTTGTGTGGTGTATTAATAAAATTTATACCTACAAAAGCAGTTATTGAGTATGGATAAAATAATAAACAAATAAATAAAAAATTAGGCAATATAAATAAATAAGCTATTGTCGGCGCTGCTGCTGACCCGTGGACCGTTCAGTTGGTGTGGTCCGCGGTGGCTTGATCAGGGCTGCCTACGATGATTGAACAGCGGGATCCGTAGCCGAGGTCTCTTTGTTGAGAAATTTTTAATGACTATCAACCGGTCGTTCGCGTTCCGCGGTTTTTTTTTCTTCTTTCGAATCGATTTTAACAACTGACTATCGGAAGACATGCTACGATTATCAAAATAACGATACTCGAGAAAGATAAAACAAAGACTGCCTAACTTGTAAAATCGATGATGTATATCATCAGGTATGCGCTTTTTTTTACGATGGTCGATGTGATTGATTATTTACCCCCGAACAACAACAGGATCTCGTACACACATTTTCTCTCATTACCGGTTTTCCGAAAATTTTGCATTTTATCTGTATAGTCTGTACACAATGTAACGTATGACATCTGAATTTCGTCGAGAAATGGAACCTGCAGTGCGAAAATACGGGTTTTCAGTTGAACACGAATTCTGATACTGGTAAAAAGTGGGTAGAATAATATGTAGGTTTTTTTTTTTTTTTTTTTTGTTTTCGTAAACGTTTATTTATCGTCTTTACAAAACAAAATTGAAAAAAAGCGGGATAACATTAAAAATTTTAAAGAAATTGTAAAACGGTTTTTTTCTTTTTTCCTAGTTGCTACTCAGAGAATGATAATAATACCGGGATTTTCAGGAGGATTCGTTTAAAAGTGATATGAAGTTATAACAGCTTTCGGTCCTTTGCCAATTTCAAAGTCTTAGTCTGGTGAATAATTTTTTTTGAACTTTACTCAATTCATTGTGAGTACTAAAAATTGTTGAGCGTTTACGCGCGACCTTGGAGCATGATGAGCCAGTTTGCTGAGGGCTACACTCGGATAGATGTTTTCAGCATGATCATAACTCACAACTTATTTAAAAAAAAAAAAAAACCAAGTACAAGAGTGGGCATTCGGTTATTTTATTACAGCATTGTTGATTTGACGTTTTGCATACAATCAAGATGGGCAAGTTCCGCTTTTAGTTTTTTTCCGCTCTGGCTTCTGTTTCTATCGAGGCTCTCTTTGGATAATAATCGAATTTTGTCGAGTCGCACATCGGAGAAATGTAACTACGACATAATAACGTGCCCATTTTTTTAAAAATGCTTCTCTTGTGCGATGTTATCTTCCGGAAGATATTTTAGCAGAACGACGATAAACAGCGCTGTCTGCTTCGCTCGCTGATAGTTTGATCATTTTGTAATCTCTGAAATCAGCATTCAATCGAGAAGTGGTACAGCAAAATTATTCGTAAAATTTTTAATGAATTTAACTACGCGAATAATTTTAACTATACAGACGGAGGATCTACAGTTTGTTCACTTGGAACTTAATTCAGCGCTTACAAAAAAAGCCAAACTTTTCATAATGTTGCGTTAAATTTTTATATCGCTTAATTTGGCAGCGTATTATATACAAGCATTGGCGCTATTGTTATTATGGTAGTATTATTTATAATCGTGTTTTATATAAAACATATTTTTCGCGCCAAAGGGATAATCCCTTTTCTCGGAGAACGCCATATATGTAAATACTGATGAGACGGGTTTTTTTTTTGTTTTTGTCTTTTTCCGAAAAAATATTAAAGTGAAAATAGTTTGGAACACGACCGAACAGTCTAAGAATTTGATTTAATTGTGTATCCATTCATTCATTCGCATTTATATGTATATTTTCACGCGGGAAAGAAACATCCTATTAAATTTGTATTTTCGCTTGTTTAAATATGTATTTTACTACCCGATCGAATTACTAGGAAATAAACTGATCTATCGGAGTGTAAATGATTCCCGGGGGGGGGGGGGGTTAAAATTTGAACTAGTTGTTTACCGGTTTTAAGGATTCGCGATGAATTTACGTGTCACTTATTCCTTCTTATTCGAGAAAAAATTGACGAAAATTTATTTTTGTCATCATTCTTATTATTGATCTCATCTTAAGCATCAAACTAATTCTCAACGCCGAGTAGTAAATAAACGTTAATTCGAAAGTGTTTTTTAGTATAATTTTTGGTCATGTCTACGGGAGAATTTTGTTCATCTAAACGTGCCTGCGAGCAAGGCCGTGCCCATGAGAACTGAAATAGTTATATTAAAAATACAGAAAAATCAGAAAAAAATCAAAAAAATTAAAAATAAATATTGATCATTTTTTCCGGTGTTCTTATACATTAAAAAAGACAAAAGAAGAAATACGCTCCATATTTTTAGAGGTAGATCATTAATATCTTAAGGAAAAACTTTTTATTACGAGTATAATCAATAACGTATTGTGTAATTTTTATTAATATTCATATACGGGGGGTAATTCATTTATGTAAATTATTAATACATGTAAATCAAAATGATAAGAAATTATTAATAGTATGCGGATATTGGTGAAAAAAATGTATTGTTATTTATACAATAAATATGCGAAGAAAATTTTCAAAACCCCCCTCCTTTTTCATGCCTGGCAGATTTATACTAAGATCGGCAGAAAAAAATGTTATTATATAAAATTAATTGTAACGGTTTGTAAATTAACACGAACGAAGTAAACGCGCCCGTTCAAGGTTACTTCTTCGTCCGTCAGCTTTAAAAGTCAAAATGTATTTCTATATTACTAATTAGATTCCTCTTCTTATTGTAATCATTATCTCTGTTTGTTCGCGGAACCGTCATCAAAAACAGACACAGTCGGTAAGTAAAAAGTGTTGGCGCGGCAGATTCTAACTAAATTCGCGGAAACTTTCAAATCGATAAACTGTGTCAGAGTGGTCCGGTGACGGAAGTTTTCACCTGACCATATAACGTAGAAGACGAATCGAGGAAAATTCGAATGAGGGTTATTTCGAAATTCGCGTTTTTATGTTCAAGTACAAAACACCCCCCCCCCCTATTAGTGTAGTCTGTGTCGTGTGTGTATACAGTCCAGCTGGCAGGTCTCTGAATCTCACCGAAAAAGTGTATAACCTGCCACCTTGACTAGATACACAGACTAATCGCTTAAATAATTTCGCTACTTTCTCTCCGTAGTAATATAAAATTAACACTATTTTGGTGCAAAATTTTACTAGGCGCGATTAATTAATTTAAAAAAAAAAAAGTCGCTTCTTAAATTTTAATTATATCGAGAAAGTAGTAACCTGAAAATAGAATTCAAATTGTGATAATTTTTAAACGCTATTTTGACATTTCGTATATTTGCGTGATTACCACCGAGCAGGAAACCGACTAAAACTAAAATCCCTGATCATGTCCACAAAAATTACCGATCGGTTGAAAATCGAACGATTTTTATTTAATGAATAACTGCCGTGTTTTTTTAACAGTTTAGAAATTTTTACCTGAAAATCCATTAATCTTTCAGTAAATAGCATTCTAATAGACCCATATAATTCAGTGATACACATTGCTCGGAGCTTCGATTATTTATCGAAATTTATTATATTTACCGCTTGCAGTTTATTCGGAAAAAATTTAGTACATCTCCATTTTTTTTTTTCTCTTCTATATTATTTGTTACAAAGAGAATATTGTTTTGTTGTTTTTTTTTTAATTCTGTTGTGCACTGTTCCGCTATCTTTATGGAATTGTAGAAGTCTTAACAATTTGTATTCGATATTATTAGTTATCTTCTATATAGGTACGTTTTTATATATACATATATATATATATATATATATATATATATATGTATAAAATAAACATCGTTTTTTTTTGTTTTTTTTTTTTTTTAATTTCTGAATTTAGGAGTTCCTCCACTTTATTCAGCAGTTATGTTTAAAAGTTTCAAGACCCGAACGATTTTAGCGGGTGACGGAGATTAAGGGAGGGAGTTTCAATTGACTTATATACTTAAAAGTCGATGGTCGCGATGTTATAAAGCTTTCCCCCCTTTATTTGCACGTTTATTTGACAAAAAGTTTTAACTTTTTACTTATCTGTCCTCATAATAATCTCACATTGTAACCCGTTTAGTAAAAAAGAATTTTTACGATATTAATGTTAGCGCGTTTTGGTTTTCTTTTGGAACACTTCGGCAGACGTTTTTCTTAGAGTTTTGAAATAGAGGAGTGGAATAAGGCCGGCGACACAGCTCCATGATTCCGTTGAAAACAAACGCATTTTAAGCGCCTACGTCGTACATGTTGACCGGATAACTTTTTGGAAATCGTTTTATGGACGCTTTGGAAGGTCGAATTATAAAACAATTACATTCGGAGTCGGCGTTGTAGTTTGCGGAAATGAACAAAGGAGAGAATGCGGCGTTGCGGAGTGTGGTACAAAAATATTTTGGATATTTCATATAGATATCGGTAAGAATAGGTAGATGAGATCAACATCGCATACGAACTATTATGATCCATCAGGTAGTTGGGATAGGTTGCGGTTAAACTTTGCATGTATCGTAATTGGTTTTCTTTGTTCTTGCTTCGATGTAATGTCGAGCAAGAGGCATTGGGAATGATTTTCCGAACGAACCGTAAGTTTTTTTTCGGGAAAAGTCGCGGGGGGGCCCTTTGGTTTTTACTTTGTCATCATTGCCGAGCGATCGTAGTAGCGCGATAGACATACAAGTCCGTACGCGTTTAGTGTCGTGTTAGCAGATATCCCCATATCCTTGGGGCGTTGTCATACGGTCGAGCTAATTTTACACACCTGCATCGTAAAGTTGCCCCCCTCGAGCGGTAGAAAAATCTTCTAACGTAGTAAATATCACCAGATGTTTTCGACGAGTTGTTGTGTGTGATTGATGAAAAAAGTGTAAAAAGTCGTTTTCCGAGTACAATGTTTTGGCGCGAAGAGAACTGCATCGTGATAGTAGTTTTCTGGCATGCTGATCGTATCGAGGATATTATTCGGCGTTATGTTAATCTTGATGATGTTGGTCGGCAAAGTCGGATACGGTAACGGATTAACATTGGCGCTTTGGCGAATTTACAAACGAAAGTAACCGGGGGTCTCTGAATAACATCATCTGAATAACATATATACAAGCTGGGAATGGTAAAAATTAAACATTCGCAGTGTTTTTCGGATTTCACTAAAAGAAGGAGTGGCGCTTAAAGAATTATTTACGCTTTTTATTACTGTAATAATTAAAAATATGCAATCAACGTGTTTCTCGCGAGTTTTTATAATAGCCCAGAAAAAACACAATTGTAAACGATGTGAATATGATGATTTTAAATTTTATCACCTATTTCAACTCTTTTGCCATTCATGTATTATAAAAAAACAGCTCGGTATAATTTGAAATACCCCCCTTCCTTGTTTTTTTAAAAAACTAATTTTGAGCAGTTCGTATTAAAGATTATAATTTTTTTCTTTTTTTCATCGTTTAGGTTTCTTTATTATACTATCCTGACGAAAAATTTGGAACGCATCCTTCGCAAATGTATTTGAATAATAAAAGGTCCCTCCGCGTGAATTCTTTTTTTTTTTTTTTTTTATAATCATTTCAGTGTTCGGCACTCGGATCAAGTTCTAACCCTGCTGACAGTAGTAGGCGTGTAACTGATTCAGGATATATGTACAATGGAAATCACCCATAGAGCAATAGCTACTGTGTTTTATGTATCTACCTCCAGATGATTAATGATGATCAATAATAATAATAATAATAATAATAATAATAATAATAATCTTTTTTATTATTATTATTATTTTTGGGGGCATTAAGCTCAAATTTTTGAGTGTCAATGTGAGACAGCGGGAATCGAACCCGGTTGGATCCGCAAATATTGGTTATACCAGAAAAATCTGGAAAAGTAAAGGCAGCTGAGAGAAAGGAACTGACCCCTCTACCCTTATTAGTGCCATTGAGCCAATGTATCTAGTTTGACTGTTTCATACCAGGTTTTTTTAACAGCGGTACGGCGAGTTATGCCGTGATTTCAACATTCTTTTGCCGCTTTTCTGTGTTCTACTCTTTACGGTAGTGTTAGACTTGAAGAATTACGGGCGCCGTATTTTGCATTTTTCAAAATTTGATAAAAGTCGCTTTCTCAGAGAATGGCATGTGGTGTTCAGGTGTAAAAGTGTCGATTAACGTGCATGTACGACGTAATAACTTCGCGTTATCGGCAAAGCACAGCCACTTGCTTAATCGAGTGGTGGAGCTGGCTTCTTTAAAGTTCCGATAGCGCCTATCTGAACGCGATATCTAATTGAACATCAGTGTTCTCATTCGAAACTATTAATTTTCTGACGTTCTACTGACGACTGCGACGACATTCCGCATTTCTAGCACTCTCCTGCTAAAATGGTCGTCCTACTGTGTTTAACTTACTTCGGAATCATCTTTTTCTGTCCACTTCCCGTACCTACTTAACTAAGGTTGGCCATTAAGCAGCAGCAGCAGCAGCAGCAGCAACAACAACAACAACAACAACAATAACTCGTTAAGCTTGATTATTGTTCTCTTCCTCGCCACCATTTTTAATCCATCCGCACTCATTCGCTGTGCACACTGTGTTATTCTTCGGTTGTTTTATTTGCATAGTTTTTGAACCATTTCAATACGTGAGGAAGCAAATAAAACAGTTAAACGTAACGGACGTATAACATTTTTCGTTCAACTCCGTTTGTTCTATAGATGTAGTGTCGAGTTTTGTAATTGGTTCGTCGACGATATTTAACCAATGATTTGATCCCGGAATACTAATTTATCTAACGAAGATGTAAATTTTTCCGGCATATTTATGATTCATCGCGACATTTTGTTTGTTTTTTTCTTTCCTATTTTTATCGTGATCCACATGATAAAAAAACAAACAAACTCCCGGTTCTGTTAACCGTTTTTTTTTCGAATTCGGTTTTTTCGACAGCCCTTTAAGTTTCTAGGATTTGCTTCGCTGACGGGGTTAGACCTCACTGTTTATAGCCTTGATAGGAAGAGGAAGCCGCTCTGAACAAATATTTTTTTTTTTTTTGGGGGATATTGACGATGTTTCGGAAAAAAAAAAAGCTATACATGATTTAAAGAAAAGTTGGATGGCTTTTTGGTTTAGTTTGATGGTAGGCCCGAACGCCAAAATGCGCCAATTGCAATAAAGTACGCTACTGTGAGGCGGGAGTGTATATATATATATATATATATATGTAGTTCTTTAATAATGGCTCGGCGGCCAGGTCTCTGCTGGGTGCTTTTGTGTATCTTGGAACATCCACGGAAATGTCTGACTGCTTCCCCGACCTTCTGTTTTCTTCGGTAATGTTAAACAAAAAAAAAAAGGGGGCGTATGAGGTAGTACGGAATGCGGCAGAAAAACATGTTTTGGACAATCGAATTTTTCAAAAGATTATATATTACTAACTTGCTAAAATGGCAATCCACCGAAAGTTGATTAATCAAAAAAAAAAAAAAAACAAATTACAAAATGGTTTTAAGATTTAAAAAAAAAAAGAAGCGAATTAAGGCATTAACCCGAACGGCGTTAAAGCGATAACCGGAAAAAATGTCAAGTTTTTTTAAACATTTTTTTATATTTCTGTAATTGTGGATTTTTATTTAATTTCTTCAAAATTTTTATTTACCCTTTTTTTTTTTCGAACGGTCTATTGTTGTTTGCTACTAGTTATCTCCTAGATTTCAATCATTCTTTTCGCTGCCAATTCATCTATTTATTTCTTTTTGGGAGAAGCGACTATAAAAACTTGCGCTGTAAATCGAAACTTATTTTTTACTTTTATTTATTTCATTTCTTTTTATCTCGATCGGCGATTAATTTCTGTGCCTCTGTAATTTTTAAAAAGCGAACCGCGCAGAGAAAAACTTGTCCGCGCTAATAAACACTGAACTGTCATAGGAAGAATATAGCCAAGAACTTTATATTTAGACCCGTGGAGAGAGCTTGAAAAAAAAATATTTCATTTTTTCTCGGGCATGTGATATATCGTTGGAAAGAGCGCTATTTGTCGGTTACAAAACCGTATTTAATTTCCTTAATGAAGATTTCAAAGTTGCCGAAAAGTTCAAAAAAGCGCGAAAAATGGCGTGTCCCTCCCCCGTAGCGCCGCGAGCATTATAGCTAAAAATTTCGGACAAGGTTAAAAATTGCGCATCCTCGTACACTTCTATAGTTTAGAACATCCGAGTTTTCAATTTTAAAATTCGGCGATCGGGGCGGCACCGAAAGCTCGAAGACTTTTAAAAAAGTATTTCTTTTTTTCCGGGCATGTGATATATGTTATTGGAACGATTGCTACTTGACGGTAACGAACCAATAAGTCATTTCCTTAACGAAACTTTTGAAGTTTGCCGAAAAGTTCAAAAAAGCACGAAAGATGTCCCTTTCTTGATGACGCGAGTATCATAGTTAAAATTTTTGAACAAGGTTAAAAATACGTACATGGATCCCCCCCCCGTGTATATTTCTCTAGTTTGGAACATCCGGGTTTCCAACATCGAAATTAGACACCAGGTGCGTGGAATACTCGAAAGTTTTGAAAAAAAAATGTTTTTCTCGATCGCTATTTGTCGTTAAGGAAACGGTATTTCATTTTCTTAACGAAGTTTTCGAGATGGCGATAATCTCAAAAAATCGTAAAAAATTCCGTTTCTCAACTTCTTCGCAGCGGAAAATTCGAATTCCTTTATTTTGAATTTAGTATTATGTAAGTGTAAATTATAGTTATCTCGTTAACTTACATAATCCTCAACGCGTGAAACATCATGCTTGACTGAACTTGTTTTTTTTTTTTTTTTTTTTGTAATTGTGTATTTTTATACATTCGTAAATAATGTATAATGTTCGGCTGACGAATTATGAATTAATTGCAAAAGCCGATTTTATTTATTTATTTTACATCGTTGAAATAAACGATAAAAAGGAATTTTTATAAATCTTCAGTTTTTCTCATTATGGACAGGTGTGAAATTTCGCGTGATAAATTCAATAGGAACGTGTGTCGCATCACGTATATCACCTATAACGTGTAAAATTAAATATTTTCCCGAAGCCCAATTTTACGTTGAAAATTTTGGGAATTTTGTTGGTAAAAGTGTAGGGATATGTTGTTTTGCTGCAAGTACTTATGCTTTGCATAACGTAAAAATTTGTATATGCTGTAATAATGCACGAAAATTAAATACTTACCGTTTAAGAAAAGTGCTTTGTGTTAAATTTTTTTTTCTTTTTTTTTGGCCGGACAAAGGTAATTTTTTAAATTTAATTGTTTTGGTGTAATTTTAAATGAAATTCTAGCATTTTCGTTGTCGTCACGCGATGACTGCGCTGCGTTCGTTAATCGTGAAAACTCGAAAACCACTATAGGCCATCACGACGGTGATTAAAACGAAGTTGGTTTGCGGGATGATCTCTTGTAAGAGTAATTTTTTATATTTTTACTCTATTCCGGAAGTACGAAATAGAGAGAAAACTCTTCTCAAAGTACGTTCCGTCTGATTCATCTTTTTACGGATAAGATCGTAGATTTTTTCCAAACGCTTTTCGAACTAGTTCTCCTTTTCCCGCGTACTATATCATCAGGCTCGCGTCTTTATTATATTCTCTCCGTAGCAAATCCTCACCTGTACGGACTATTGCTTCTTCCTGGCCTTTTCTTTTGACGGTTTCATTTCCATTTCGGATTTCAGTTTTTCAATAAACATCTGTCCAGTCCCTTTTTTGATGATCCCCTCGGTGGGGGTTCTTGGATCGACGCCCTTACTTTTTCATCGCTTCCTTACTATCTCCATTATTCGTTTACACGATTTAATCTGTTATCTTCTTTACGTTTTCGATTTTTCTTAGCTCCCTTTCCGTATTATCATCCGCTCTCTATCCGAATAATACCGTTGTATCTGCGATGCCGATCTCTCTTCTGTGCGGTATACATTTTTTTACCCTGCCGAGCGTTCTCTAGCCCGTATTCCCGTTTATTCAAACATAATCTTATCCTTATTATCAGTTCCTATCCATATTTCAATCGGATTACAGTTTAAATTACTCCGTTCCCCCGTGTCTGACTGTTTCCGAGCAGAGGTACCCAGAAAGGAATGAAGTAAAAATAATCGCGTCCACATACGTGTCGCTGCGATTCTAAAAAACAATCTACACAATTAAATGTTGGAATCTTTGGTTACTTATAATTTTTCTACTTTAGAAAGTGACGGAAAAAAATTTGTAAATTATATAATTAATCTGACTGAAAAATTGCAACGCTGAAATGCGGTACCGCTATAATGATAAAATGTGTGAATTATGCGAATTATCAGTCATCGATCGAGGGGGATAATTACGGAAGTGTGCGGTATAATACAATCTACAATATATTAAGGGGGTGGGGATATCAAATTTAAACAACGATGAGTGTAAGGACGATTGCTCAGCAGAGAAGGCCGCACATTCAAAAAAAGTATGATTAGCATCACAAGGAAAGAGTATTATCCGCACGTAGCCATAATTTTTAAAAAAATATGTAAAATCGACAATTGACACGCAGTTCTCTTTTATTTTTACCTTACGCGCTTAGAATACTTCGTATATAAATCGGTTTTTAGTCACACGCTTTAATAATTTCCTATCATTATGAAAATATTTAGGGGAACATCGCCACTATCTTTCTCTGTCGAACATTTTGTAAAAATTAATTTATTACCACAACAGGATTTAAAATTTGAATACAAACAATATTTCCACTAGCAACTACTGAAAAATTCTATTGCGGGATTGTTATTATTATTTTTTTTTGTTTTTTTTTTTTTCATGAGTTTGTCAACAAGAACATTAGACCCCAGAAATGGGAAGAAAGAGAAAATAAATTTAAGTAGACAGAGAATAAAAATAATTCTAGCCCGGTATTAACGAAAGCACAGAGACAATGAGAGAATATATATGGAGCACCGATAATGAGGGAGTAGAGATATCAAGTATTAACAGAGAAGAATGGAAATCGTTCGGTAATAAATGACGACCTTATTCAAATCAAATACGATCAGCATTACAAGGATATGTGGAAGGCGGATGAAAAAGACAAAATGGAGTAGATGCAGATAAAAACAACGGAAAAAAATTATATTAGTTTCTCTGTAAAAACTAATAAAGAGGACATTTTTTTTTCTTTTTTCCCCATCTCAATGAGGCTAGGAGGAGAGCGGCTTGTATATTTAGAGATTTAATGTGAAAATAATAAATTGAAAAAAAAAACACTTTTACCACGCAAAATATATTCGTACGAAATAATAAATTATAAATATGATAAAAATAGCCGACTGGTTTCGAATATTAACGATCCAAAAGTCAATAAGCCATGATTATGGATCGGTTGATATCCGGAACTATCATATTTATAATTTATTATTTTCGGTAATCAAAACACAAAAATGGTTGATGATAACTTTGATTTAATGTGATTTGAGCAACGTGAAAAGGTGGAGGAGACGGAACGTGGTGTTTTTACTTGCACTAGAAATTAATGAATCGTTGTTTTATTTTTTTTTAAATTTTTACGTTTAATTTATATTTACCAGTTATTAAATATACATTAAAAAAAAAACCCGAATGACAGAAAATTAATATTTAAAAAGTATAATAAATACCGACATGTTTCGGAGTTATACTTACTCCCCATAATGGATGGTGGTAATAGTAAAATTAATGATAAATAAACGAATACAAATGTGTCCTAATTATAATAATCTATTCGATATATCGATATACTTAACGATTAAATGTCGATTTTAACGATAGATTATTATTTATAATTAGATTATTAATTAAAATGTCATTAAATTTATTAACATTTTTTTAATAATTAATTTTCTGTCGTACGTCCTTTTTATTATTATATGTATTTAGTTAATGCAGAAAATGGATAAGAACATTTATAATTTATATTTAACACATGTAACCCCATTTCATTAGTAAAAATATTTTCATTCCATAGTAAATGTTTTAAATAAATTTTTTCATCGAGTGTATTTTACACCTTTCTGTTTTCGCCACACTTCAGAGGTAAAAAACTATCATGGAGGTCTGCTAAACGGCATCAGAAACACTTATAAATTATGCAGTAAAACCTTCCACGGGTATCATCCACTAGTAAATAGCGGAACAAAATGATCTTAAATTCTTTTAAGTAACGGTATTATTTCTTGTTTTTTTTTTTTTGAATATGCGGAAGAAGTTTTAATTCTCTCGAGATGATTAATCGATATTATCAAGTGTGTAAATACGCAAAAAGGAATTGATAAAAATGTGGTCGCTCGATGAAAAAGAAGACGCTTACGTTCCCCTTGTACTCTAATCGAAGCTTTAAATCGTATGTCGCCATCGCTGTTGAAGAGACAATTACGAATATGTACACAATAGCTGACGTAGAAAAACATCGATGTTGATTGGCAGCTCTTGTTAAAACGACGAAAATGCCAGCCGACGAGGAATAATGAATGTCCGAGCGAACTCGGTATGTGATAGTTATCGATGTAGCTCTGTTTTCTTCTTTTTAATGGTTATTCTTAAGCTAAGTAAATCTTTTCCGCTGGTATGTGTGTGTGTGTGTATTGTAAGTACGCGGTTTGCGATTGTTTATGCTCTACTTATTTATTAATGAATGTGAATACAGTATTGCACTAATCTATAATAAGGTAAATTTAAAAATATTACCTATATAATTTATATTACACCGCAGTCATACGCTGAAATGTATTATTGCCAAATTTACATTAGTACAGACTATTTAAATGATATATAATATCTACAGGTATCGTCGGTGAATGCAAAATAAAATAAGACCTAAAATATATTTCCGACCAAATGATGCCGTGTTTAATCACACGTTGTTTCATTTGAGTTTTTCTTAAAGTCATTGTTACGCCATGTGAATTGGCGAAAAAGCATACTTCACTTTTCGCGAATATACACGGTCGGTGGATAGTTCTAAAAAAGTACTGTACTGGTACCCATTAATTGATGTAATTACAATTTAATCCGTGTCTCGCAATTTTTATCTCGAGTGAAATTAATTGCGGTTTTAAGAACTTGTTTAATAAAACAATAGTTGTCGAGATTTTATGACGCGTAATTTTTGAATTGCACCACTGTTAGGGGGTCTACTCCGTATATATTTGGTTCGGAAATTAGCACACGTTTATTCAAAAATGTTGCCTGTTGCACAGAGTTAACGGTGGTGAGCGTTGAGCAATCTCGCATCGGTCGGAAGGGTATCACTCCCGAAGAGGTGTAGTGTCTAGACGATAATTTAAATATTCCTAGATGTACTATTGAAAAACTTCAAAATGTACTTGTCTCACGTCTAGATCCGGGTTTTTCAGAGGCTGCTAACGTTTTGTAATGTAGCATTTTTCGTCGGTCCGTCCTGGCCGCAGAAAATTCTGTTTCATCAAACTTGTCGATGCGAACTCTCTCTCCATCGTTGTTTTGACTTTTGTCATCGCAAATGAAAACCATTTCGAATGCACATTGTAGTTCTCTCTTCTACTCGCTTAGTGTTAGATAGCGTCGTGGGCTGATCCTTAGCGCCTACCAAAGTAAATATGTGTGTTGTCTTTTTGAGAGACTTGCCTAGCTCGCATTCTTCTTCCGATCGCTCTCAGATATATACTGAAATTGAATTGTACGAGAGAAGTACCCTCAGCAGGAAGGTGAAAAAGAAGAAAGAATCCGCTTCCACTTCCAAGTCTATCAGAAGATCTTCTTAAAAGTACATTGTGATAAGTTTAACTTCAAAAATTTGGAAAAAGTTAGAAAAACGTCTCCGAGCGAAGAGGAAATGTTGGTTTTGCGGACCGCGGCATCTCCCGCTATGCAGCCGATAGATATTTCATAATTAATTAACGAGACATTGTAATCCGGTTCTGAAGCTTCGGTTGGAAATTGGACGTAATCGATTACCCGTTTTTCGGGGCGTGGTTACAAAAATAATCGCCGAACACAATTACGACTACTTTTTAATGTAATCGATCGTACTTTGGTGACCGTATTTTATAACAATTATAATAATTACGGTGGGTGGGCGGATGGGGGTATTCGTTAATGGCATCGAAATTAATCGGTACAACGGAGACGGTTACAGGAACAACACCTTCACGTTTGGAAATATTCGCATGATAATAGTTTTAATCTTTCGATAGTGGTGCAGACATATATTTATTGTTGTACAAATAAGTAATACGTATAAATAAGAAAAAGCGAACATCTGATCGTTATTGAAAAATATTAAAACTCCGTTATCAACCGGATATTTGTAAGCACTGAGGTGTATGTGTGTGTGTTCATGTAAAATCGTCTGCACTGATTAATCTTGATGATAAGGAATATATACTTTTTTTTTTTTTTTCGATTCCTTTGACAAATCTCTCCGATTAATATTCCTCGTAAAATAATTGCGCATTATTATTAATTACAACTACTAAAATCGTATAATCGGTTGAGCTCAATTAATTTTTAATCTCAGCTATATAACTCCAGTTAAGAATAGGAGCATGAGCGTCGCCAGCGGGGGGTAGGGGGCAGCCCCCCCCCCTGGAGCCTTGAAACTTTCTAATCAACTGGCCATAATGAGCATTCATAAGCGCGTAATCATGAATAATTTGCCAAAAACCCATGAAAATTATGTTTTAATTAAGATTTTATTCTTGTTTAATAAAATATTAAGCCTTTACAACTTATAAATTTTATTTTTTCTATAACTCATATCCTTTTTCTATCATCTCCCCCCCCTGGCGGCTAGCAACTCATTTTGCCCCCCCCGGCCCATCGGCTGGCGACGCCCTTGAATAGGAGATTACCTACCCGGGTGGTAACCCCTCTAAATGATTACAAAATGTCCAACTTTACCTCAAGTTGCCTAATGAATTTTTCACTTTGAGGCCGTGTTACGATTATATTTGGGACACAGTGCACACCTCTTTTCTCTTGCGACTTTACCACTCAGCATAGTACATGCTGTATATTCAGTAAATAGCTCTCTGTAATCCCCCTCGTTACTATATTTCTTCATTCCATACGTATAATCTCACGTGTGTTAACTTATATACTCTACTCTCTTCTAGATGGCTATGAAAAATTTCACAACTGCAATCAGTTTTCATTTGAAATGTGTAAGAAAAAACATAAATAAATAAAATGCGTCGAAAAATAATTTTATGCAATCGAATTCGCTGTTTTTTAGTCTTTGGCCTTGGTCGAAATTTAAAGAAAAAAAAAATGGAATGGCGATTTTTTGTAGAAAATTTTATACAAAATTTTGTAGAAAATTTAGTAGGTTATTAAACTTCGTTATCCGAATTTTGATGCTTCAATATTACTCACACTCTGAAAACGATGTGAAGTGAACACAGCGAATGTGAACAACTGCGCGAGCATTGTTGAAACGAAGTTACGTTAAAGATTGTAACGCTTGGTTGTAACATGATTGTGCACGCCCCGTTAATAACTGAATTACTGAAAAAGTACTATACACTCCCGGTTTTCTGGTAATAATAATCGCCAGGCGACATATTTTACTTTTACACACACATACACACTTGTTCGATGACGTTCGCGACGACGCTAAGTCTACTCTCTCAAAAGCGGTTCCCGTTATGATTGCCTTATAATTTTCCGTGGCTGCGTAAAAATTAATGATAAAAACAAATAATAATAATAAAAAAAAAACAAAAAAACTCCAATGAAAAATCGATTGTAATTGGGGGCTATGTATATTTTGCTCGTAAGCGGGTCGTTGGATATTTTTACCGCGACACATTTATTGCGGTTTTAAAAGAAATGAAAATTTAAGATTTAAACGTATTAGGCGTTTTTATAATTTCTCGATAAATTTATAAGTTTTTCCGTTATTTACTTTCGTTTTTTATTTAATTTTTTTTTTAACGCAAAAAGTGGGATAAACTTGTTAAAATGCAATGACTTTTGTCGTTAACTTTAGTTTATATTTTAATATTAAAGCGGGTGGTCCTATCGACGGAGCGTTGAAGTTTACGGAATTATTCGCAGTGTCGATCTAATGAAGATTTGAAGAGGATTTTCACACAGTCCTTTTTCATGATGATGATGATGATGATGATTATGAGGTTGATCCACCTTTACTTCGACAACTTCTCTGCTATAGCCAATATTCGATTTCAGATATTATATATGTACATACCATGTTGGCAGCGATTTTAGTTACGAGACAACTTTTGAAAACCGAAGACGTCTCCGGTTTGCTAATCGTCTTCCAGTTTAAGTAAAGTCCTGTATAATATCCTTCTTGAAAATGTATTAAGATCAACGGCACACTAGTGGCAGATGAGGGGCTAGTTCCTTTCTAACTTAAGAGATCCGCCTTTACTTTGCCAGATTTCGCTGCTATAACCAGTATTGAATTTCAGGTATTATATACTTTTGAGAGCGACTAGGGTCCGGAACGAAATAAATCTAGTTTGGTAGCCGAGCACTAAACTAGCTGAATTATAGGTAAAGAGTAGAGCAAGTTTTATATTCGCATTCGGGGGGATTGTGATATTCTGTTTTTCGTATTATTCCAATTTTAATGGAAGTCCCGCTGCTTTTACGTTTCCAAATTTCTTTGGCGGTTTCGTAGCCAAGCAGAACTGCTAGGCTATTGCGCTGACCATGTATATGTTTGTATTTCACGACTAACGTGTCGAGATCTGGAAAGGAGATTTACGAAATTGTACAATGTCGGATTTTGTAAAAAAAAAAGAAAGAAAATCAAAAAAGCGATTCGACCAGCAGCAGCAGCTTCAGCAGCTTCAGCAGCCTAGGTTAAAAGTTGTATTCGGCAAAGTATTTTATAAAATTATTAGTGTATGGTAAATGAAAGTCTCAAATGAAACTGAAGTGATGGACGGCGCCGCGACATAAATAAACAGCTGTGTGTCGTGAGGGTTCTTTGTATTTTTGGCGGCTCCACGATCCGTTCACATTTACGCTTGTCGTCCTGGTCGCTGCCGAGATGGCGAGTCACTCGGGGATACCGTCGCTCGCTGGTATAATACGTAATAATAATGGTGTCTGTTCATTCGTGATTTTTAGCCGCTCGAATAACGTCACGATACGCACCGGGCTGGTCTTCGCTGTTGGCCGCCGGTATATAGGCTGCCGCCTCGAGAGAACGGCTCTCTGTAAGCTATCCGAAATGCGAATGGCACAGGCGATATCGTTTCTCGGTATCTTTGTAATCTTGTTCCGTGTATGTACGCCGTTCGCCAGTTTGATCGAAATCCGGTTATTCTTTAATGTTTAAGTCAACAATAAAGCAACAAACGTCGTTGGCAACGCTGATTTCGTCTCTGAAGACGAAAGAATGTTCTCTTCTCGTGTCGTGGAGTTCCTTAGCTGGGCCATAAAAAATATCGATTATCGTCGTTGGCGCGGTCTCGGCACCGATTGATTATTACTTTGGCCGTGTGCTGGACACAGAAATCCGACTTTTAGGTTTCACCTAGACCGTGTCGTTGAAAACACCGTGAAACTTAATCCGAATATTATTTTTCATCGACGCGGGAAAGCGTGCTTTCCACAGTTCGTAATGCGGGTTTTATTGCCGTGGGCGCAACGTTTGCCGCTCGTTAACGGCGATGCGGCTTCTACGGAGCTGATAGTAGTATTTCGAGTGGTCGTAAATCATTATAAGTCGTTCTTTGACTTTTTTTGTTTTTCTTCGTTGGTACGAAGAGAGCTGCCCTTGCACATTGTCTGCTACACGTATATATCCACTGCTGTGCCTAGGCCGCATCGATCGCCGACTGCAGTTCGATCGGGGTAACGCGAATTTTATAATGCATTTATTTCGCAGCGTGCATTTATATAGGTGTGTATAGAAGGTGAAAAGCAATTTCCGATATCGTTAATATATGCGCGCGCATGGAAAACCTCGCTAGCGAGGGACCAGCCGGTGGATCCGCGCGGATACACAACTAGTCTTCGATAATTCTTACAGGGCATAGTCGCCGGGGTTTCAATTAACATTCTTCGAAAATCGTTGTAGGATTTTCTTATTATTACCCGCAACGAGGAACGATAGTCACCGGAAGAAAGCAAATAGGATGATTGCGACGACAAATAAAACTTGGGCAGCGGGGGGGGGGCACCAGAATTGTGAATAATTAAATCAAATATTGCGGGTATGGACTGAATATCCGACCGAAAATCCGACCGAAAGCGCACTTTTTTCATATTATCCAATCGCGGTAATTATATAAAAGGTTTATTTTCCTTTTTTTTATTTAAATTATAAACACGTTTTATATAAAAACGCTGGTTGATGATCGTGCTAGTAAAAAAAAAAAAGTCGGTTTACTTTGAAAAAATATTCCTTAAAAAAATAAACTGTAGCTCGAAAAATGTCCGTGCCTAGGCAAACAACTGAAATTCACATCATACTGCGTACGTAAATGGCAATAATAAATAACGATAATAATAATAATAATAAATAACGATAATAATAATAATAATAATAATAATAAACGATAATAATAAAAAATAAATAAATTATTTTAGTAGTGAAATTAATCGATATTTGTCGTAGTTTTATAATTGGCATATTTCTTTGTTTTATCTTGTTTGTTTTTTATATTCGCATCGAGCGGTTATTTTTATGAAAGTTTCTTACGTTAGCGATTGAATTTTTTCCTAGATGCTGCCTGCGCAAAAATCTGCCGTTTATACGGAAGCTTTTTTTTTTTTCACGTTTACTTTAAATATAAAGAGACCTTTGTCGTTGTTTCTCTAGGTTAAATTTTAAAGTGAGCATTTTTCATTCGCGACGGTTCTTTTGCATAGTTTTAAAAACGAAAAGAAACAATTTTGTCTGTGTTTAATAAGAAAATAAAATGGATGAGCTTTTGCACACTGCGTTGAAAAGGCAGATATTTTAATAAACTTAACGCAATCATATTGTTGAGCAAGGGTTATCCGCCGGTAGACGCCGCATCACCTACAAGAATGCTGGCTAATGTCCTCGGCTGGCGATCCCAAAAAACAAAAAGAAAGCAATGTCCTCGGATGATAAAAATGGTATAATACCATCTCCCCTATTGAATTTTAGGAACAGTTAAGTGCTTTCAATACTGTAACAAGAGTTAGTTATTCCGATTTGTATGTCTAATGCTTCACGCGGCAGATTTTTTGAGTGGTTATAGGAAATCAAAAAAGAAGATTTTTTTCGACAATATACACGGAATAATAAATATGCTTACGTCAAGGTATATGAATATTCCTTGTAGCGTGTAACGCTTTTGTATCATGTTTAGACATTTTATTTTGTGAAGAATGGTCAACTAGAATTTTCTCTTACAATTATTATAGAACTATCATCGGAGATGCAATTTTTTTTTGTTTTGTTTTTTTGTCATCGATCACGTAACGGTAAAAAAAGCAAACAATCTTTCTCGCGAATATTTTATACATATACACACATATATAGTAACTCGGCCATTTTGGCATTGACGACCCCTCTTGCTTACATTTCCGTCTCTTCTATACTTTGTGTAAAATGATCAAAATTTACAACGTATTATAATTCTAAATCGGTCCATATGAATATAATAACATAATCATAAAAATCCTCTTAAATATAACAAACTTTACATAAAATTGAGACATTTTTCGTTACATAAAATTGGGACATTATTTTTAATTGAAGGGGTAACCTAAGAATTACGTTGTAATTAATCTATGTAGCGAAACTGATATGATCTGAGATTATACGCAACAAACGAAACTTTTAGCGGTACCTAGAAACCTATATGTCTTTTACCTGCTGCAGCTAGAGTATTTGTGCACAAAGTAACGAATCAACATTATCCGAGTTTCCTCATTTTGTGTAAAAATAAATCGTTCGATAATACATTTTTTTTTTGAGTAAAAATAACGAAGTGTGTTGTGTCATTCGCTGATTATACTGAAAGAATGCGGGAGTTATTTTTTTGGTTTGCGTAACAATTTTTAATCGTACCATATTCGATGCAACAATTTGAGAATTTCATTAAGGTCTTTGACGAGAATGTACAAAAAATTCATTATAAAATTTTGTGACATTTTTCGTGACGGACAAAATTTTAAACTGATAAGACGTATATCCGAATAAGCTTATTAAGTATGCTGGAAAAAAAAGTATCAAAAATACACGAAAATGCGTGAATATATATAAACAATATTTGGGGACCTTTTTATTAAAAATAATAAATATGCAAAATAGGAAAAATATCTTAATACATAATTTCGAAAAAAAAAAAAAAAAAAAATCATAGTAAAATTGTGTCGCTTATTGCTTACGTTAGATTTGTAAACAGAAAAAAAAAAAACAACAAAAAAAAACAAAAAAAACGTTTTACATCCACCCCGATTTATAATAGAACGGGGTTTTTTTAGGGTGATAGCGGGCGAAAGCTTTGAGTTATTTTTATTTGGTATCCGTGTGTAATCGGGATTATTTTTTGAAGTCGTATCAAATTTTTCTTTTACCTTACTTGAAATTCTGAGAATATCCGCGAATTTTTTCCACAACACTTCCCCTGCTTCATTCAACGGGATTTTTTTTTTTCCAGTTTTAAGAAGCGGTATACGGGCACTGCAGCAATTGATTTTTTTAATGGCAGAACTTTCAAATGCTTGCTTACATTGTGTAGTGGTTGTCGACGGGAACATTAAAAAATTCCGGGTTAGATTAGGAAATTATTGATATTGTAGCTGAACTTTCGAAATATTCATCTTAAAATAAAACAGCTTCGAGCTATATTTCAGTCATATAACAAGAATTCTAGTAGAGCAAAGGTAAATGAGAATTGTTCTTTATTCTTTTTAGGATTTACTACGTATTCGACTAGACGCTGAATTTCAAGAATGATCACAAATACGTTACTACGAGAATTAAATTGGTATGAAATATCCGTAGAACACTAATTAAAAGCACGTACGGAACTGCGTCAATACTGAAGCAATCTGCGTTGTTTAAAAAAAAAAAAAAATACAAATATCCCGCGTGGTTTGAAATTTTTTAAGGAGAAAAATAATAACAGTTTGCTTGTTTTTTTGTTTTTTCTTTTTTCTTTTTAATTCACGAAACTGTTGAGAAATAACACTCGAAGAAAAAAAATTATAATAAATATATGCTCTCTCTAGTGATAAAAAAAAAAAAAAAAGTAGCGACCATGTATTAATGACATTAGAATAATTTATAATTGGAAAACGGGGTACAAAGAAAAAAAAAAAAGACTAATGAAACACGGTGTGAAGTTGGTATTAATTTGGCTAGACTGAATCCGACTTCTAGTTGTAAGTTTCCAGCCCAAAAAACATTAGATATGGGTATTTGGCCGGGCGCTTCAATGATCGACATAGTGTTTATTTCACCTTTTGAGAGAACTTGGGTAAAGTTCTCTCATTCTAATTAGTATAGTGGCTGTATTTACGGATTTGAAGGATCAAATTTTAAATTTAATTTCGAGAAAGAGGTATTGAAAGAATGGAATACACTCTGCCAGTGAAGCGAAATTGTTTCGAATCTCCTATACTATTAATCTAAAAGATTAAACTTAGGGTGGGGGGGAGCAAAAAAAAATATCACCCGCTCCCAAGCTATTATTGAATTTTTAATATGAACTATTTCTCGAATAGGCGGAATCGAAATTCTATAATTTTTACATATCCGGAAATGTTTTGGCGGGAAACAGAGATGACGTAGAAGATTCCGGCTGTTCGTAGACTCTACTATGATTTACGTATTTGCCTTCATTTTAAATGACGACGCAGTTGCCACTGTACCCATTCAAAGGGTACTCTTGCACCGTCAATTATACGGCGCTGTTCGTTATTGTTGTTACCTACTCATTCTTTATCCGTAGGGGCAGAGTTGACATGCAAATGTTCTCTATTCAACAATCCGAAGCCCGCTAGTAATGGTTGGCAGTTTTTTCTCTTCAGGTTCCTCGGTCATTGTGCGTGCCTCTTCGACTTTCTCTCTTTCGCAATTACCCAGTAGTTAGTTCAGGCCCGGCCGTTCAGCCACCAATAGAGATGGTTGCGGACGCGGTGCACTGGTAAAATCGAATAGTTGTTTGTTACTCTCCGAAATTGCTGTTTACAATGCCAACTAGTCAGGTGTCGCTCTTCTCGTTATCCTAGTAAGTGCGGGAATTGCCTTGTCCTCCGCCGTGCTTCCTTCTGCTATTCACTTATTATTATAGACGTCTTTGTTTTTCTTCCGAATTTATCGAAACTATAATATACGACACACAGAGTATGTGTATTAATTTTTAATGAAAATCGCTTTTAGCGATGATTGCAATTGGAATGTGAATATAATATTTTTTTTTTTTCCAAATGGAAGCTGTCAGTGTTGTGTTATGAAACGGAGTAAATTTGGAAATGGAAGGGCGTATAATATTTCTGCATCCAATTTAGTTATAGTGGTTGCGTTTTTGTTTTTTTTGAAACCGCGAAATTCACAAAATTTTAACAATTTTTCATCTATTTTTCGCGGATTCGTAAACTGCGCGTAATAACTTTCGCTCGTCTGACTACGTAAATAGAAATGTAAAATTAAATTGTTTTTACACTACCCGCAGCACATTAGATAACAATGGCACGGTTGTAGAATTGATAAATTGGAAAGTAAATAAAATTCACACAAAGTCCCCCCCCCAACTGTTCGATACATGTACTGGGGGGGGGGGGGACAAAACAACTATTATGCACACATTACATGAACTGTTCGAAAAAAGTATTTTTACGATATAAATATGTACACATTACATAATGTGTTTTATTACGGAATGTTGTTGTGAAATTAATAAATTTAATAAATAAAGGAAACATTAAGAGTAGGTGGAGAGAGGGAAGATGCGTGTTTCTGCGATCGGTGAGAATAGGTCATCTGGATCGAGGCTCACAGTCGCGTCCAAGGATTCTGCGGTCGGAGTCATTTTCTAGAGATGAGTAGGGTTTGAGTCTTCATCTATTTTCTTCGCTCGTCGTCTCGAGAAACGATCATTTTATTTTTGTTAGCGCATTTTAACTTTTGATATTTTCCGAAATCCGAATAAAAAAAAGTGTAGTATGGTGTTTATAATTCGGTTTCTCGCGCGAATTTTTTTTTTTTTTTGTAGACTAATTGACCCCCGACAGACGTTGTGTCTCGTTGAAATTTCACTTTTTTCTTTTTTTTTTTTTGTGAAAAGCTATTCGAAGTGTTTGTAAACATATAGTAGAAATGAGAAAAGAAAAAAAAGCGTATTTCAGAGTGATCGTTGTATATCTGAGATTGTGTATGGCCAAGAATATTTTGATTTGAGGAGTAGAATGGGAAATTTAGGATGCGATTCTATCGACAGTACTACACTGCTGAAGAAATGCTGAAAATGTGTGTAATGTGCCTGGGGAATCGATTGGAACCGTGCGTCCGAAATTTAAGTCGCAATATAAATTAAATGTCAGAATTTCGTGTTAATCAAATGATTTATTTTCTTCCGTTACATATTTGAAATCACAATGAATCTAGAGGTGTTTTAGTTACATTTCGCGACTTTCGATGTTATTAAAACAAAGAAATGCTTTGTATCGGTTTTTGTCGCGAAATCGTCATTTCGTTTTCATTGCAATGCTTGATGACGCACGCGATTGGCTTGATTCACAATTTGTGACAATCAGCTTTCAAGCGACACTTGCGCGCCTAGCGAAATAAATTGGATTAGAAATCAAATATAATTCGGCATTTGCCCGAAAGAACACAAAAGTAAAAAGCAAATGCAATTTTATTTTAATTTAGACCGGAATGCGTTTTTTCAGTTATTTCTCCAGATATTTCAAATTTTTTTTTTCTTTTCAATTGAAAACGTTTAATTGAGTTATTAAAATCCCGGGGGGAGCGTAATGAATAAAAACGCGCATGTCGTTCCTATCATCAGTCATGATCGACTTTTGCCGTTTGTCCAAATTTTCCGATTGTAATTGTCTCGAATTTTCCTGAAAACTTTTCCAACACCAAAGCGAACAAAATGAAAAAATAATTACGCATATTCATGTTCGAATCGTGAGTTATGGTCTTACAAAAATCCCATCGAAAAAAATACCTGCAGTTATTACCGAATTTTCCGATTTTCCAATTTTTCTTTCCCTAAAACATAGTACGAATCGGCAACCGGAGCTGCGTTGGGTCCAGGCCGATCAATGTTAAACGGGGCTAAAATGCCTAATTTTTCCAATCGCCACGTGTGCAGCTAAAACTTCTGATCCCTTTCCGTTGAAGCTATTAACAGGATTGGTGGACTTGAAATCTGGGCGTCTATTGTTTATCATGGATCGACTTTAACTTTGATCATGTACGGTTGGGTAACTTTTAACGAGTGATATATTAAAATTGGTTGAGCGTGTTTGGAAAAATTCGATAGCGAGGTTTTTTGATCGCATTGCCGGCATCCGATTGGTACTGTGAAAAGCCTTTTTTTATAGGCATGTACAATGTTCGCTAAATTTTGTCGAGTTCCTTTAAGCCTGCAGTCTCGGTAATTATTCTCTGATATTGACGTTATAGATTTTCAGTAAATAGGTGTGTGTCTTGTTTTTTTAATGGCTCGTCAGCACATTGATAGGAATTTTTCTCTATTTTTAATTTACACAGCATCGCGATACCACAATATGCAGGAGGGTCTTACCTGAACGAAACACCAGTGTACCTAATCTAGCGCTACCGCTACGGCAGCTGGCTTCCTTTTCTGCTTATTACGCGTATGATTTTATTTTGCGTCGCGTAGCAATTACCATTTGATTTGTAATAGCGGTTGGCGCCATTTTTGTTTGGCTGACACAGTGTTTGCAAGGCTTCTCTGTACGGGGCGGCGGAAAGGTTTCGATTTATCCGGTTGTGATAAAAGACAGTAAAATGCCCTCTCGGACGTACAGCGGTTTAGTGTACGATGAAAAGAGCGGTGGTACACGTTCACGCTAGAGAAATTGACCGGGATAAATTAGTTAATAGCCGCTTCGGTTGTGTTTTGACCGGTGTCCAAGTTTTGTCTATAAGAAGAAGAAGAAGAAGAAGAAGAAGAAGAAGAAGAAGAAGAAGAAGAAGAAGAAGTTTGGCTGGTCTACGCGCAATCGTAAATATTAATCATTCTGTTCGTGTTGTTTTATGTACCACGACCGAAGGTAATTAGCTTTTGCGTTAAAAATGGTTCGTAAAATACAAAAATAACTCTCTACCCCGCTGAGGAGTCTGTCGAGTTTTTCATTGTTTCTTCAGAATGCTCCGACGATTCCTCCTTCGAGTTTACCGAAATAATGAAATAATGAAATATTTTCCCGATTCTCTATCAATCGATATGAAATTTTTTATAGTTCAACATTACAGAGAGAAATTTAGTCCAATAGTGTTTAAAAAAAAATAAATAAATGACAAAAATAGATCTATTTAAAATAAGTCGTAAAAAATACAAATCACTCAAGTATGGAATAATAATGAACATAACTGATCAAGAACTTATTATATGCGTAGGGATGCATTAAAGTATTTGTCAAGTATATATATATATATTTTTTTTTACATTTCAGTACAATCTCATTACATGGTAAATAAATTAGCACTACTTTTGAAACGGTGTTACTCTACTTAATCTAATTTGTAACATGAACAGTGTAGAAACTATGTACATAACTCATAATATTATATAGGTATATAAATAATCATACGCGCACATATAAGTACCCACACGCACGCACACTGAGTATATGCACATACCCACAAAATACATATATACGAGTATATTATAGAATAAATTAGATAACCAGTTCATAAAGGCGCCTTAAGTCATCATCGGGAAGTATTCTAAGGCCTCTCTAGATTTGGGTGACTGTGAATGTTCCGTTGATACCAGAAAGCTCCGGTGATGCTTCGGAGACACTTGTTTTGAACGCGCTGCCGAATCAAGTATATGGAAAACTTTTAACACAAAAATACAATGTTAACGAAAGGTTTTTTTTTTGTTTCCTTTAATATTTTATATAGATGCGCTTGGACGTATATACATTTTCTGTTTTCCGTTTTATAAATTAACGAATATACATATATATATATATATATCTTATATATATATATAATTCTTCTGTGCGTGTGTTTGTGACTGAACTCCTCCTAAACGGCTGGACCGATTTTGATGAAATATTTTGTGTGTGTTCAAGTGTATTCAAGAACGGTTTAGATTCACAATTCGGACCACTACACGAAATATGAGGGTTTTAAATAGTTGAGATGAGACCGGGGGCACAGAAATGTATATGGGACGAATAAAAAGAAATTAACAAAAAATTTATTTTTAAATGATTACCACGATAAAAATAAACTAAACCTAAAAATTTAAATAAAACGATTACTATGGTTATTTTATTATTAGTTTCTGTTGAAAGTAAATATGCCGCTTCTGTTACTTCACTTTTTGCGATATTGAAATCATTAAACTTCCATGACATAATCTAAACATATAAGTCGCGCGCTCCTATTTAATTGCTGTACTCATTACGGAGAGTTCAGAAAAAAAGTGGTGTTTTCTAAAATATCCTGCAACGGAATTTACTACCGGAAACGTTATTTATATTCAAATTTGAAATCTTTACTCAACTACGTATATTGGTTTGCTGTTGTGGTAATCAATTAATTTTAATAAAATGCTGAAGACAGGCAGGTCGGAAGAAAAGTTGTTGTTGATATTGGAATGGCAGAGAGCGGTGGTGCGATCGCGGTGTCTAATATTCAAAAATATTTCATTTTACTTTCAGTTTGTGCAAAAATTCAAGAAAACTAATAAAGAAAACCAAAACTGACTTGAAACTTATCAAGAGAATTTCATTCAAAAATTGCCGACAGATAAAATCATTTGCGACGCTCACTCCGCTATATTATACAGGTTAAAATGTTACATAAATTTCTGAATTCTAACTTTCAACGTTTTCCAATAAACGTTGTGTTAGCCTATACCCTCGCGGCGTAACTGCTGTGTAGTGTGATGGACAATTAATCCTGTGCAGTGTAATAGTGATAATAATAAATAGCCGATCCGATTCGATTCGATTATCATTAGGTATTATTAAGCTCCCGGACAAGGACACAATTTGTCCGAAGATAATTTAATCGCGGTTGTATTATTTTCGTCTCGCGATGCTAGTTGTTCTCCTGCGAATGTAGTAGTACGCGTGACCGGTAACTCTGAACCAAACGTATTTGTACCGCGTGGATGACGACAACGTAAGTCGTGACCTTGGTCGCTGCTACCGTACGGTTCTGCATAGCGGATACATTGGCCGAACACAAGGGGCTAGGTTTTTACGCAGCACAATTTTTCGAAAAATGGCGACCCTGAAAAAACAGAGTGAGGGGGCCTCCTGTTCGTGAGTCAGAAATATGCGAATACATGGATCGCGCAAAAATCGCTGGAAATGCGTCTTTTGACTATTCCCCCCACCCCTACCCCACCCCCCACCGGGTCTCAGTTCGCATTTTTTACATTATTAAAACTTGATTCAAAATAAATAAAAAGGTCTACTACTCCCTTTTTAGCGGAACCGGTTGTTAGTAGTGTAGGCATGCGAGCGCTTATCGATGGTTGGCCGTTTATGAAGCATTGATTACAGGCATGATTATTATATTCAGGCGAACGAACAAGCGAGGAAGTGAAATTTTTTAATTTTCCCTGGTTGGAAATACGGGGCATCCAAGAGAACACACGTTGCCAGCTAGTAAATCTGACATTGAAAAAATTACAATAGGACACAGTCTCATCGGCCTTTTTCCTTTTTTTATTAGCCTGTTCTTGTTTTATTTGTTCGATGAGGGTGCCCATTTCGCGAACAAATGCTAATTAAAAAATTGAATGATCCGGTTGTTAAAAAAAAAAGAAATATTCTCTTTATTTGTATACACGCGGTTTTATCACGATTTTACGACAGGAACGGAGTAAAATTACAAAAATTTCACTTGAGCAGAGAGTTCGCGAAGCAATTATAATATCAAGATGGGCGGCTGTTGGATTTTCTCTCAGCGAGTGAGATTGGAAAAAATATTTTTTTGCGTCGAGATCTACTGCTGCAACTGAAAATTAGGAAATTATTTTAGCATTCCCCCCGGTGCTTGTACAGAAGTTTTTTTGGGGGAAACTAGTGATAATAAAAATATTATCAAAAAAAAAAAATCACATTAATCCGTTAGGTAATTTTCGAAAAATTTCTTTTTGGAAGTAATTTTATTTTTACTAAACCACTCGCGTGTGTTTATACATTATTAAAAAAGATAGTCGCATCTTTTAAAAATGATTGTGTCCTACTGAAAATCAGTCTTGCATCAGTTTCCTTTTTCAGATCTGCTTCAGCAGCCCCCGCTGCCATACACTGCAGGCGCCCCCGTCCATGCGTGTTAGGTAGTAATATATGTAATACCGATAACAGAGGACGACGCGTTTTTGTTACGTATTTCAGGAAAAAAGCGGTACTTAATTTGAGCTATATCGTGATTAAAGCGACGACGAAGATAATCCTAATAACGACGTATTACTGTTGTGCATGAATTTCGGTATAATTTTTAGGATCCTATCCTATAACATTTCTCAGATTGGAGTTTTTGTTCTTAATTATTAATATAAATAAAAATTGATACTGTTGAGAGTACCCCTTTTGAGAAGACATCTAGAACAAAGGAGAATGGTGTTACAACTAGTACGGGCGACTTTATAATCTCGAAAAAGTACTATTACATTCAAGTAAATCGTCTCTGGCAGGAAATTTCGTTTGCTTTTCATGTACTTTTTATGATTTTCTAGTTTAACGGTGAATAATCATGTGTTTGAGTAACTAAAATAGTTTTTATAAATTTTTTCGAATTTGACCGGAACTCCAGTGAACTTTTATAATTTGCATTTACCGTAGTTTTTTTCACTTTCACGTCAGGGTTTTGTTAAAAGGCAATTTTGGTAAAAATTGTGACGTGGAATTTTTTTTTCGTATTCGACACTGCCGGTCGTCAGATTTTCGTTGACTTTTCCCGAATGTCAAGTATTCGAACAAGTTATCTAACCTCATATTATTATTATTATTATTATTATTATTATCGTTAATTAAAACGACTTTTTTGGCTTCGTATATTACCGGTTGTTTAGTTGTTTAGTTGTTTAGTTGTTTTTTTTTTTTTTAAATTTAAATCTAATAACATGTTATGTACACCGCCGATTGGGCTTCCCGACGAATATTCATGTATATTCTTCCATCTTAAATAGTATAGCTCTAATTAACTCTGCGCTCGGGTAAGTGGTGTTTCTTTTATATAAAAAAAATTCTGTTGGAATTATTTTTGCAACTGAACAGGCATATTCTTATTGTAATTTTATTTTTACGAAATATAATCTCAGCTCTTATTTTCCATTAGGGCCTTAAAAGGCAAGATCTAAAAGTGTGTAATTACGTAATAATAATATTCCGTGCGCTTAGCTAGGATAAAAATTCCGAGCGTGAAAGGAAAAACGTGTTTCTAATCATGAGATAGGTCGCCCCCATATCACATCATACGTCTAAATGTTGCGCGCAGAATTACAATATACTCTACTCGATCGCGTACAGGTGTGATGATATTTTCATCGTAGCGCGCGTTCTTCAAGCGATATCGATGCAACGCGATGCTGACACGATACAGGCGTCACTTATCCCCCCCCCCCGCCGCATTCTAGCTACACACACCTTGTTGGCACAATAGTTCCATTATTCTAGTTAATTTCATCGACGTTGAGTGTGTCGTGCTTGAAGTGAATTATCGATTAAAGGTTTTTTTTGCTATTGAGCTATAGGTAATTTTGTCGGTGCATTGTGAACTAGAAGGTTTTCATAATGTACCCCCATAAGAAGGGGGATTGATTCAAAGAGAATATTTCAGGTTAGTTGCTTTCTCAGTTGTTTTTTTTGGTGATATTTCGATTTGGAGAATAGACGCGATTTGAGTAGACACTAGTTATAAAAAAAAAAAAAAAAGAAGAAGACATTTCTTATTTCTGCAGTAATGTTTGTAACGATGATAAATATATACCGTGTGTGATCTCGGTTTAATCAATATACATTCAGTTCAGAGAGATGTTTATATTACGTTAAACTTTAATGACAATGTAACTCTAGTGTTGTAACGAAATTTTAATTGTATAACGTTTTGCGCGGAAAAAGAACAAACGGTATTAGTAGATAATAATAAACTGTTTTTATTTTAAAGAGCAGATAATGTGCTAAACGTAAAAAATTTATAGCCCAAAAAAAGTAAAAAAAAAAAAAAGAAATAGTAGAGCTATAAGAAGAAAGATATCACATTAGTATTATAAGAAGTATCGACCGCGCAAAATAAGCATTTGTAGAATAGTGGTGCTGCCGCGCAGAGTAAATATTACATACGCATGGGTTCCTACCTTATTTTTCCCGAGAGCAATATACTGGCGCGAAGACATTTAAAATTGTCTAGCTGACGTGCATGTACTGGGGCTAATTATAGGTTGAAACAAAAAGGAGAGATACAGGAAATCCGCTGCATAACTGTGAATAGAGAATTTAGGCATTTCAGTAATAGTGATATCAGTAATTAAACAGGACGCGTAAACGATGACAACGAAACAATCTAGTGAGATCAACATGATTGAGATGGTTCGTTATTAAAATTACTTCAAGTCCCAAAATATTCATTTTTGGCGCGCATGTACCACCACACACAACGTCCGATCTGTAGCAATTATGGATTTTCATACCACCGATTTTTCTCTTGATCCTATTGCTATTGAATAAAGAGATTTTTTTGATGGTTTTCTCTTTTTTATATACTACTTCGGTACGTACGAAATTTTATTTCCTATCACGTTTGTTGTGTTATACTTTTCTGTATTCTCTACTGCACAAACACAAGGTATTATTTTTTAAATTGATCAGGATTTCGAACTTTCTCTCTCGGACGATGCGCGGGACGTAGATTGATTTCGCTAAAGTCTTGTCGCGTATTGCGTCCGTGCTATTAGTTCAAACGGTGTCAAAGTCTTTTTAAACCCCGATTTCCGTAAAGACGAAAAAAATAAAAATAAATAAAAAATACAAAACTTATTCCACAGCTTCTGGCGGACGTTATTTACCTTTTTCTTTTTTAACCAGTATAGCTGCATACTAAGTGTGTATTATTCGGGAAATCCGTATTATATTGTTTCACAAGATTGTGTATATATGAAAAAATTCTTTCGAACTCATGTTCTTTTTTTTCATCGTTTTTTGTATAATTGTAGCGAAAGAAAAAACCATTATTTATATTAACCATTACCGACATGTACCAAAAATTTCCGACAAAGTGATAAAGAGACTCTATTCGATTTGTAATGAAACAATTTGAAAAATTGAAAGAAACACGCTTAAATCCACACTTAGTAGTAGTAGTAGTAGTAATAACGAATACTTTTTTTCCACAAGTCGCCGGCGAAATGTCGCTACGACACATAGATATGACGCGTGTCGTCGCAAGAAGAACGTCTTTTAATTTTTCCCGCCGGTTTTTGTACACTGCGTAGCGGGAGCAACGCGGCGACGCACATGACATCGTTGTTGCGACATATAACAGTCACAAAAACCGTGAAAAAAAAAAGATAAATAAAAATACGCAAATACAAAAAGACGATTAAACGATTAATGATTTTTTCCTTTTTTGAAATTCTCGCGTCTCCCGTAATATTATAATGCAGTATACACGAATTGCCGAATTTCCATCATCCTGCTCGACGATTATTGCGTAACATCGATTTTCACATAATGCATCGAAGTAATGCGAAATCGGTAACAGAGATTAAACGACACTATTCAGTAAAGAAAAATACGACGAATAATAATAATAGAGAAGAGTATTCGAAAATCTCTCAAGAAATAACGTTTCTTGTGTCGAATAATAATATTATGTCGTCGTTGAAATAATACACGATTATTACATACTGTTAACAAACGCTACTTCGACAACGCAGCTCACGATGAACCAGCGAATGGCGGACCGAGCGTGAATGTGTCGGATCGCTCGTTCGTCCCGGGTCGCTCCGCCAGGTGCCGCGCAAGCGCGCGCGCGCGGTAACTTTTCCCCCTGCTCGCCGACAAGTTAGTAGTTTTTATTATTATTGCCTCATCATCTCCGGCATCGGGCACATTCCGCGCTCGCCTCTTGTCTCGCTCGGCTAGTTTCGTGTTGGTTCGCTTTCATCTTCGGCTCGCCCCGCTCGCGCTCGGCTATCTTCCGTTTCTTTATCCGTTTCTGGCATCATCGGCTACCGCACGATAATAAACATGATGCTGCTTAACGACGGGGCAGTTGTTCGTGTGTGAGAGTCGCTGTCGATTTATCGTTGACGCAAGTTGATCGCTGTGCGTTTTTCTGGCGTGGACGCGTGCGCGCTGGCTACGTTTGAAATATTATAAATTCAGAATTGGCGCGTTTTTGATACATCTCTATATTATTTTATAGATTATAGAGTATTTTATTTCATTATTTTTATTCGCGTTGCTTTTGCCGTTTTTCACACACAGTTCTCTCATCATTTCGTCGTCGCACTGGCTGCTATGATTATGTCGCAAAATAATGTCGCTTCGACTACAGGTAATGTACATGAAAAAATAATTATTACACGTCGTCGTTCGCCGGATGACTACGTCCGAATCGGACCGCCAACAACCTCGGGTGGGGTGGGGGATTAATTAAAAATGTGTTTAATAAGTCGCTTTTAATTTTCTCCGCGTTTATTAAACGAATTAAAAAGAAATAACGAAATCGAGCGGAAACTTTTATCGCGTTAATGTGTGCGCGCGGCTCGGAAACATATATACATAATAGTATAATAACGTTCGTGGGCTAAAAATTTTTCACCCGTTACTTTCATTTTCACTCTCCGATTAGAATAAAATTTTCCCGAAAAATGGAAAATCTCTCGAGCTATATTCCGAAAAATTCGAAAAAAATTTCAAATTGTATTAATTCTTTTAACACCGTCGTAGTCGCGTGGAAACACACGTGTACATATCATTTTGTTAATCAGGCTTAGGCGAGTTTTTAACGATGGTTAATCAGGTTTATTCGATTTTTATATAATTTAAATTAAGGCATTTTTATCGAATTTCTCGTGTCCAATAATAATAGTATAATAATAATAATAATAATAATAATACGATGAAATTAATAATATAGTTGATAATAAATAATTTTCAGTTTGAGTAATCACTGTGGTGAAAGCTTTAAATATTTAATATATTTGATTTTCGACATAATAATAACGGCGTATAATTGAATGTGACCAAAACAGAAACACAAAAAAAAAAAAACAATTACTTTACCCAATCAGCATCAGCCTTTTTTTAATAACTAGGGGCGAAATTGTTTCAGATTGATATGTATTCTCTGTTTTGCATAATTTTTTTTTTATTTACAACTTCTCAGCAGGCGGCCAAATGAAAATTTATCCTCCAGGTTTTTTGTGTTCGAGACGAATAAATAAAGTCTCGATTTTTACACCTCATCATGATCATTATTTACACCTGGAAACATTTATATTTTCTTCATGTGAATTCTAGTAACGTTACATTTTTTGTTATTCGAAGTATTTAATAATTAAACGCGCTTTCGTGTAAATTTTAACTTGGAACCCAAAAAAAAAGTTTAATAACGATTTTTTAAATGACTTTTTCCCCGTAAATAAATTCTCCGGTTTTCCGCGGTACATCATAATACGTAGTTTGCGTAGGAAACTGAAATTTCTCTCTCTCTTCCAAAGACATCCGAAACAACATCTTGTCTGTCCGAAGAACTGTATTATAATCGGTCGTCTCTCTATTTATTATGTGCGTGAGCGCGCATAGAGAATGAACTATATTTTCGTTCTTATCTCGAATATGTTGGTTTTTTGTGCTGCGTTGAATTTTTCGCGATATCTAAATGTGAATTGTTGAAAATATTTATTAAACGGGGGGGGGGGCTAAGTCTTTCGGAACTTTTCATCGCATTGTGGTCTTCGGATATATATGCATGCTGTTCATGTATGTCAATAAACTTATCGGGGAATTCTCTTCTGGCATTATTCTATAAAGTGCAGCTCGATTACGTTACTCACTGCGTACCTGCAAAAGGTGTGTGTGGGTCTATTTATCGGTCACTGGTCTCTACCGCGTACCGTTAAAGTTCCATTCCTGGAACGATTTTTCTTACTACGACGGTTCCTTTTCCGCCTCTCTGCGTGTGTGCACGTCTAAAGGGTATCGTAGATAAGTTCCATCGCACATGTCCGGCATCAGTCGCTTTTTGTAATTTCAAAAATTCTTGCCCATTAACATCCCGCTGCGTGGCTCGTCTTTCGAAACTGTGTTTTTACTTTTCCGCGCATTTGTATCCATCATCCCTCGTTATTCACAGGGTATAATTTCGTCGTTGTCCTCTATACGCGCTACTGACTACCGCTGTGTACGTTTCGTCACGTTTTTTAACTAACGTATCATCTCATCTGGTGCGGTAACATCTGTGCTAGATTATATTCCGGCTCGTATGTTAAGAGATGCCCTCTAGATAATAATCGTGTTTTTACTTCGAAGTCTTGGTCCTTTTCGCTGATCCGAGTGGTGCATTAACATCATCACGTTTGTTTTTACACGGACAATCCGTAATATGTTTTCTTTTTCCCGATTGTTTTCTCGGTTTTGACGTATGTTTCAGCGTAGTTTCTTCGCAGAACATTTAAATATTCCTGATACGCGTTGAAGAGTAGCGCCAATAATAAAGCCTGATTGTTGTAATTTTAATAAATAGGTTCGCGTGCGATTAATTCAAATGATAAGTAACTTTAAAATAATTCAGGAATGGTCAACCGTAATTTATAACAACAGTATCGTGATGCGCATTGCGAGTAAAACTGGAAGCTTTTTTTATTTGTGATGTGCCCGTTACATCGAGATGATGATGTACATATATAAAGGGAAGGAAAAAGATTAATAAAATTAGAGTGTATTTGAGTGAGTGTGCGATTATTATATGAGGATCAGTTGTTGAGACTGGGATTGCGTCGCCTTGAAGCAGCAAATGATTATCGATCGGTGAAATCATAGGAAAAAAAGCGGGTGGGGGAAGATGATTGAAGAGCGAGAATTCGAGTCTGCGAGGTTCATCCACAAAATTTGTGTAACACACCTGGTGTGTCAGGACATACGAAGTTCGCCATTTCGCCGATACGAAGTCGTTTTATATTTATGAGGTAATTTACGGTAAAAATTCGATTTCCGCGGGACTTTCTCTCCTCACGGGAACCCGATCAGAAATAAATCCCAACCAAACCAGCCGCAGCGCAGAGTGATAGAAAAATTTCAACAGTATAATATGTTATACTATTGAAATTTTTTTAATAAATGTTTCTTTTTTTGTTGCGATCGGTCGATATTGAAAGATTTCTGTACCAATTTGCACGAATGTAAAAATATAAAAACTCTTTAATAACCGAATAATAACGGTAATAATAAATAATACTGAAATAAACAGAATTTTATATCCGCGGTAAAAATTGGAACACCCTCCTGAGGATTTAAAATCGTAAATACTATAACCTTTTGGCATCTCTGACGGAGATAATCTAAAATACAATAATACTATATGTGATATACATCATCCGTTTAGGATAAAACACATAATCTCCTCCTCCAGGTTAATACAAATTTCGTTCCGTTTATTTTCACTACGATAAGGTAAAAGTTATTAATATTCTGCCAATTTTATTCTTCAAGCAAACTTCGTATTTTTAATGGTTTTTTTTTTTTTTTTCGTTTTTGTATTGCTTTTATTTCTCGACCGTTCAAGTGTTTTTTCGATTGCGTAAGAATTTGTCTCTGTTGTAATTATACGTTCTATGAGAAATGTAAAGTTTTTCAATTGCGAATAACCTTTTCTACTTCCGCATGTAAAAGGGGCTATTTCGATGAATACCTTGAGGTTTGCATCAGCTTCTCGTGTATATATTGCAGAGTAATGCCTTTTCCATATTATGTGTATTAACTACCTCGTTTGTATTGCGTTTTTTTTTGTTTTTTTTAATGTTTCCCGCTTAAATTATTTCGCTTTTCAAAAATAATGTTTCACCGTCTTATTATATAGTTCGTGAGTTCTGTTGCCCGGTTATTTTTTCTGCATTACGAAACTGATATTGCCGATGTAGTGGTAGTGTTTTTTACTATCTTACTACCGTATATGCGTTTTAATTTGATTACTCAGCTGGGTAATATTTTTGTTATTCTTTTCATTTAGCGCGCCAACAAGTATGGTTAACTTTCTTAATGCGTTTCTTTCTTTTTTTCTCTTTCTTTTTTTCCCTTTATTTGCTCTCAAATTAATTCTGCTAAATTTTCAATTACTGCTATTATTCGCAAAAGTTTTCCGAGATTCTTCCTTTTCTTCCCTAATGGTTAGTATAAATCGTTTTTAGAAATAAAAGTATCCACGAGGGAAATTATTATTCGCTTGTGGTTATGTATACGTGTGCATATTTTAGAACGTTCGATTTGTTACCGCTTGTTGTATTTATGCATTTTATGAACCGTTCAATTAATGACCACAAACATAGCGAGTGAGAATTGCAGTGATATCGCAGTGAAAGTAGCGGTTGCAATGTGAGATGGTTCGTTGTTGAAATATCGGATTGAGAAAATAAATAATCCTTGTCGGAACAAGTTATCTTGTAAGGTGTGCGCTAACTGTCGTTTTAATAATTAAAATTCGACTGAATATTTTCTGCTGTAACGTTTCGTATGATTTAGTGTAGAAATTTAACTTGGCTGAAACTGTTCACCTTTATGATAATGCTAGGTAGTCACGGGTTACCATAAATTGAATTAAATTCGATAAATATATACATATTTTTTTTAAACCGCTTATTAGGCTCCAAAGTAAAAAAGAAGAAAAAATATACTTTAATTTTTTATCAGTTAAGTTGACATCGCAATTAGATATTTAAATGATTTTACTTTTGTAAGTGTACTATTACTGGCCGCCCCGGTGTAAAAGGATCCGACAAAGTTGACTGTGGAATTTTATTTTTAATTGTAAGGCCGTTTAAATATGAAGTTTTTTTTCTCGCACTTTTAAAGTTTTGTCGTATTACATCTTTCTTTTGTAAAACAAACAAAAACTAATTAATATCTTTGACAAATGTTTATAAGACTGTTTCGATTTTTGTACCCATAATTCTTTAATAAATATGGAAGAAGACGGGGTCTGTTTGTATAGTTTCACTTTTTCTTCTTCAGGTGCGAACTTGAAGGAGGTTGACTATCATATGACGAAACTGTTCTCTATTGCTGGCTATCCTTAGGGCTTCTGAAACTTTCCTGATATTCAACCATTCCGGTATATTTTTAATCCAGTCCGTTCTTCTTCTTCTTCCTCGGCCTCGTTTCCCTTCAATATTTCCCCTTGTAGGATAGTTTGTAAAAGCTCATATTACTTCTAATTATATGTCCTAGGCATTCTAACTTTCTTCCTTTTACCAAAGCTATCAATATAGTTTTACTGTGAGCGATTTTAAAATTCGCAATCATCTGATAATTCCAATCAAATCGATTAAATATTTATTAAAAAAAAAATACGCATACCACCCTTGGAAGTAAGTAGGGTTCCCGGATTTTGAAATGACATTCGTGCTTAGACCGTTTCATTTCCCGAATAATTATAGAAGGCGTATTTAAATTGATTAATTGTAAAAAATTAATTTTTGTCTTTCCAATATTACTTTTGTTGGAAAAATGGTTTTCATTTTTATTTTTATATTTTAAATAAATGACGTTAAAAATATTGGTCGTAGAAAGCTTTTAAATGATTTCTTTCAGTTTACGCTTCGAGATTAAGACGTAAAACACTGTAATATTTGAAAATTAAACTGTCCGATTCATACAGTCATCTGTACACTGGTGACCTAGGCAATCTTGATGAGTGGCCGATCTACGATTATTCGGAATTATGCATTATGTTCGTTAGTAATTCCGATTAATTAAAAGTATAATCGTTTAATTCGACGTCCACAAAAAAAAAAAAAAAAAAAAATATATATATATAATCGTTTAACTTCACTTGAGAATAGTAGATTGCATGTAACTTTTGAAATCGTAATTAAAATTATACAAAATTCCAAATTCTACACTGTAATACTGTGCGAGCAATTTTTGTGTACAGTAAAAGCCGTAACATTCGACATTGTTATTGTGTGTAGTACAATTTTGAGACAATCATTTGGTTTTTATTACCTGATGAATTATCATCCGTTAGAGTTACACTAATACCCTCTTCTTCGGGTTCTGCAAAAATATCGAAAAAGTTTATGGAAATTAGGTGTTTTAATGTAGATTTTAAAATAAACCTCGCAGGATGTAACTCTCGCGTTGTCTTTTGCGAACAACGAATAAGTCGAATCTGCGCCGTTTGGATTTCAACGTATGAAATCCAAATATCGCGATACAAATTTTTAAGTTATGTAGAAATCTAGGGTTTCTTTTTTTACAAATACTTGTTGCTTCCGAAATCCGATATTTTTTAATGCAGGTTCTAAGGAGAAATTTTCTCACATAGCCCAGAATTTTTTAATAGTATCGAAAAAGTAAAGGAAAAAATAGTGTATATTCTTTCACTTTTCGTAGTATGTGTGTACATTGTGGTGTATATAAATAAAATAAAATAAAATAAAGAAATTATGAAATTACGGAAAATGGGGCGAGAGAGAAAATGCGCGAGTGTGTGTTTGAGATCCGGTTGTCGGTCGGAGATAAATAACCAAAATCATGGACTATCGCAAGGAGAGGCGCGGCATCTTATACAGAGTCAATTCTCCGGCAGTCACGGAAAAAAAGGAGCAAGATACGAAAAACGATATCCGATGGAGATTTTTTTAGTTAGTCAGTTGCAGGTTGTTGTATCTTTCCTCCAGTATTATTGTTTTTGATTTTTTCTCTGATGGTGGCACGTGACAGTATTTCGGTATTCTACACAAGAAACCGTGGAAACGCAATGACCAAATTAATAGCCATTATGAAAATTTTTCTGGAATATTAGATTAAAGGAGACCCCCCGTTGTTCAATCATCACAGTCATTCTAATCACTGGAAAGATACCGGACCCTATTAAACCAACGGACATCACGGATTACCGCCGACAATAGAGTGATACGTACAATTTTATATTATACCTGTTTTGGTTATTTGTGTGATCGTATTTAATATTGCGTTTTTCAGCAGTCGACCGGCATCGAAAGATTAGTGTGTAGATTAAATTCATTAATACATGCTATAAAAAATTTAAATAGTCCTATGGTTGATTTTTTCGTTCACGATAATTATAACGAAACTTAATTCCAATAATAACGTTACATTTGGCATCTCCGATGGGGGGAGCTAAAGCCGTATATAACATTTGTTACAACTTCGATATCCGTTTTTGCGATCATCAGCCCTATTTTAATTACAGATTTTTGCGTTTATAGTCTTGTTCATTACAGCTCTTGGTATTTTACTGTATCGATCTGTTCTTGATGCTGTTTTATGCTGTGTCATTGGGTTTCATTGTTTTTTGTACTTCCTGACAAGAATAATCCAGTATAGACTTTTCATATTGATCCGAATTTCATGTTAATCCTTCGTTGTTGGCGAAATTTTTTTTGTAAAATACGTATTCTACCTTCATCGGGCAAAATCTTTTTGTATACTTAAGATCGGGTCGCGAAAGTGAATATATCTGTCTCTATCAATGTATCGGCGGAAAAAACGAATAAGCTTATTTTTGGGAAAGATCATTCCAAAGGACTACGCAATTTAAAAAGTTTGAAAACCACCGCTCGGCCGATTTTATTGCGCGGATCTTAACGGAATACGATACACGTTTGAAGGTAAAAATTGTTTATAATGCCATAATTTAAAATTCGAGCTGCTTATTATGAATATGAAATTTGAAATTGGTGTGTGCTAAAATTAGTAAAGAAGCGTTTTTCTTCCGGTATTGTATAAATCGATACGCTACGTTACGAATTGTTTTCGAGTATTATCGCAAGCGTTATTATAACGAAAATTAGATTTAATATTTAAATCTTTTTTTATTATTAGTATTTTTAAATACTTTTTTTGTATCGTAGATTTTTTGTTGAGGTTTAATACAAAAAAAAATAAATAAATTTGATTTTTTGAACATATGTATAATCTGAATTCGCAGTAACTAAATATTAATAAACTGAACTATAAGAAGCAACATTATAATATTTCTTCGGTGAACTATGCCGCCTTTAGTACTAGAACAGAAAGAAGAAAAACATGTATTATTATAGGGACGAGTGGATATATATTTTTTGGAATATCCGGAGGTATACTAACAAACTCTGATATCATTTTTCGTTAATAGGCGTTTTACTTATTTTTCTTATTTTTCGTTTCTAGTACTAAAGATTTCTCCGAGAAAAAATATTACCAGCGCGTATTTTGAATATTCAATCTTAAAATGTTTACGTTTATTAATTGATAAGTAGGATCCTGTCGAATGCTTTTGCTAATTTGTCTTCTCTTATTTTATCCTTAGCCTGAATCGTTTCGTTTTGTCTTTCTTTTGATTGTTGCCTTTTCATATATGTGGCAGATTTTGCTTGCGCCCTCCAATGCTGTACCGTTAGGAAATTTTTAGTAGTTCGGTTAAGCGGTGATGACTCAGCGAGTTTTATTTACGGTCAAATTTCGCTTATGTGCGTGTGAGTCATATACTTTTTCTTCGCGTTTTCCGTTAGTGCTTAAACGAGTCGATTTGTAACTAATCGATCGGGTTGCGTTCAACGCTTCTCTCGTCTGTTGGCAAGATTTTTCATGCGGTCATCGGTTACTTATAACTATTTTTCGCCTGGTCTTCACTAACTGCGAATCGGGACATCGTCTTTTGTTAAAATCCGATATGCAATACGTGAAATATTTCGTCCAGTTTAGTAAGGTGATTTGGACATACTATATCGAACGGTGGAGTACTACACACACACGCAGAAACTCTGTATGCATGGGCGTCGCTAGCGGGAGGCAGGCGAAAATTATGTTTTAATTAATATTTTATTCTTGTTTAATAAAATATTAAGCCTTTACAACTTATAAATTTCATTTTTCCTATAACTCATATCCTTTTTCTATCAAAAGGCGATTAAGAATGACGTAGTCAATTGAAAACGATTTTTCTAAAAGAATTATAGAAGAAAAAGGATCGAGGATCAAGGGGCCTTGTCCCCCCTTGCGAGGCTCAGAGGGGAGAGTTTTTTTTATATATGTATATACAGCGAGAAAAGGCTTTTTAGTTACACCGGGGTACTATGCCACGAACGCAGTTGATTAAAAGTAATATTTTGATTTTGAGGAAAAATAATAGAAATACTTGTCTACGTCTGTGGTGGAACATTCAGTTTCGATTAGTCAGCTTCGTTCTGACGTTAGTTTGAATTTCATTTTATGGTTCTAAAGTGGGCTGATTATGCATGCGTATTATTACGTTGATAGCGTCGCACTGTAGTTTTTCAATGTAGTCATGATTGAAACCACATTTCGACAGAAAGCGCTGTCGGTCACGTTCTTGCAACCGCATTCGACGGAAAATTCGACGTGTAAGGGATAAATACGGACGAGGTCGCATTTGGTTTGCAGACTGTCACTCAAATGCTGTTTCATCATCAGTTCGCAGTGGGGCGCTATAGGCTGGCGTGACTGCTGAAAAGCACTGCTTTTGCAACTGCGCCTCTGTTCTCGTTGTTATGCAACACATACGTGGCCCAACAAGAAGCGACAATTATCAAAAATGCACTTCTCTTTTTGAAATTTACTTTCGGTGAGGACCTCTGAATACGCGTTTAAGTGTCTAATGATTTTTTAAATGTTTGTTAATTAATGTTTTTATTTATTTTTAATAATGCCCATTTAGTATTAAAAAACTTCCTCTCTGCTATAATAATGAAGTGAGGAAGAAACAAAATTTACATCTCGAGAAGCTCTAGATAAAAAAAAAAAAGAGAAGACAAAACATTGTTTAGAGATAATAAATATTTTTGTTGTTTTTGAATCTGTGTTTTATTTATTACCGAAATTACTGACTATGTGAACATTTTTCGCTATAGTTATACAATTGGGATATACCGGTTGCCAGAAGTTAGCGTGTGTTTTTGTTTGTTGTTTTTATTTCCATATATATATATATATATATATATATGTATGTATGTATCTATGCATCTTAAAAGAGAGCAGCACCTCGAAGTTTATTACCATTCAGCGTACGATTTCGGAATTAATGTGGTAGCCTAATTGCGTAATTCGCACCGATCTTATAAAACCAATAGTTATTTATTCCTTTGCTGCGCAATTGTTTTTTTCCAACTAAAGACGCGATGATGTCCCCTTGGTGTTTTATTGGAAAAAGCTGCGTGTCGTGAATCGAACATTATTCGCAATAAATTCTAGTGAACGCGAAAAGTATGGGGAATTGTACGCTTTCAAGATTCGATTGATTAAATAGCGACCCACGATAAACACACTACCACCGACTGTATTATTTGTCTACTAGCTGTCATTTGCTATTCTCAATTTCAGCGGAGTTTTATTTATGCTATCACCAAGGTCCGGAAGTTAATAATGACCTCAAAAATCTCGAAAAATTACCTAACGACAATAATTTTTCAAAACCTGAAAAAAACCGTGTATAGAAATGCCTGAAAAATTTTAAATTGCATTTACAATTGTAAAAAAATTGAACTTATTAAATGCAGTTATATATACAGTGTTCGTACATAGTGAAATCAAACGTATTTTAAATTATTGAAATTATTTGCAGAGTCATTATATAATAATACGTTAAACCGTTTTCTCGAAGCCAGAGTGAATTTGTACATTGAGAAAAGGCCGTTTATAACTTAGGATCGAGCTAATCAATGCATCCTCGGAATACGTATTTATTGTTTGTGGCCTCAGACACATGCGCATGATCATAAGTGTAACAAAGAAGTTCGCTTTTAAGGCTCTCGTGTTCTAGTCTTATGAAGTGCAAGCGATTATAAAAGTAAATAATTCGATTTTATCGGTAACAATTTAATTATTTTTTTAATTCCCATAATGCCGTGGAAACTTTAGAAAATAACTTAAGAAGTGAACGAATTACGTAAAGAGCGCTCAAAAAATGGCTTATAAAACTAAATAGCGGGAAAAATGACAAAAAAAAAACAAACAAACAACTATATGTATATTCGTCTCCCCCCCCCCCCCGGCGTGTAATTCGTTTCGAGGAATAGCATCGGTCATATATAAGCTTGCAAATAAATGTGACATGTCATGGTCATCACTATTCCATCGATGAAATAAACATTTTATTCTTTTGTTCATTTGAAAACTGAAATTACATTAAGCTAATTTCGCGTAATTTTTTGTTAGTTTATCAACCATTGTGTATCAGACACTGTTGACGATTCTACGAAACCTATAGTCATTTTCGTATATTTACATAATTCACATCTATCCGTCCCCGTTTGACAGCATAAAAAACGAAATAGAATAACGCACGAAAATAAATTTTGTGTTCTGTAATAAAAATAGGCATTTTTTTTTTTTTTGCTTATATAAAATTTTTTAATATTATACGGCGGGGTAAAGATTTTGTCAAATTTTCTATTTGACATAACGATAACCAGTTCGTGGAGGGAACACGTCCATTAAAGTTTATGAAATCTTTTAACCTCGCTCTACAATACCTGTTATTTACATTCATATAAGCGAGAAATAAATTTATTAATTGTATTCATTTCTTATCTAACTCAAAATCGTTAAGTGTGATCTTTAAACCCGTTAATTAACCTCAGAAAAATTTATAAAAGGAACCAATTTAAATATAAATAGAAAATGAAAATATTTTGCATATATGTATATATTCGCGCGTGTGTGTGTGTGTATTTTTATTATTTCCCTTTTATTTTTTTCTTGTATAAAAGCATGTCAAAGCAACAAAGATGAAAAATAAAGATACTATAAAAATAGGTAGCGCGATAGCTTGGCTACTAAACCGGAGGTGTCATAGGTTATCGAGACTTGTCTCGTTCCTGATTCAAATCGCTCTCAGGTTTACCCAGTCTGAAATAATTGCACAGAAATCTAGGAAAGTAAAGGCGGCCGAGAGAAAGGAACTGGGGCCCCCCTACTCTTATTAGTGCCGTTGGTACACTGTGAACCTTAACAATCTTCGACGCCCTGTCAAGGGTATATGGGGCTTACTTTACTTTTTACTATAAAAATCATTATTATTCTAATTTTGCTTCACTAAAAAGTCAAAATTTTAATAACGCTAAATCCTTCCAAATTGTTAAAACTAATTGGTAATATTAATTTTTAACCGCTTTTAGAAAGTTTATTTTGCTATGCTATGTTGCCCCCGATGGTAATGTAGATTATTTTAAGGATTAAAAATAAAACCACATCAGTAGACGTTAAAAAAATATATTATTTTCTCACATTTAAAGTTAGCGGTTTGTCGTATAATTGATATTTTCATGCGATATTAAATTTTATTGGATTTTTTTTTTCCCCTAATTTTTAAGTTAAAGCATATACGATTTATTTATATTTACACGCAAGTTATTGTAGGTTTTTATTGGATTTTATTTAAAACTTGCTCTGTTACCAATCGGTGGCGTAAAATTTTGTTGCAAGCTTAACAATAATAGTGATTTTTACTAAATTCAATTTTATCGAATATTTGGAAAGAACCTGGGGGGGAGGTTGAAGGAAATCCTGTAGTAGAAGGAAATAATGAAACGACTGTTGATAAGAATGAAGAAAACACTTATCATTTATAGAAAATAATAGTAAACATGTGTAATTTCTTTACTTAAAAAAAATTGCATTTATTATTTTTTGTGTAGAAATGTGAATGTTTACGACATTTTCTACGGTAGCGGTAAGGTATGGTGATTTTTTTTAAGTAAAATTTATGGAATATTTTTTATATGATTATTTGTTTTTTAGAGATATGTAGAAAAGATAATATTAATTTTACTGAACATTTTAAAATGTTTTTTTTTTTTTGTTTTTTTTTTTTAAATATATACTTTGTGTGTGTTTTGGCAAGCTGCAATTGCAAAAAAGTAGTTAAGGTATTTAAATAATAAAAGCTGCATAGGTTGTGTTTCTTGATTAAAATATAGATGTCTCCGTCGTTATCTTTATATTATATTTCGTCTGTGGGAAGTGGGAAATTTACTATATATATATTTTTTTTTTTTTATTTTTTTTTTTGAAATACGATTACTTTCAAGTGTTTCATGGTTATAGTTACTAAATCTATTATTATCACGATTCATGGTAAAAGGGATGATGGAGTACCTTTTCGCATTTTACCGGTTTTTTGGTATTTTTTTTTTTTTTTTTTTTTTTTTAAATAAGTTGTGGGTCTCACAGGGCAAATATGCCCGTTATTACAGTAGGTAATTTAAACTCAGTTTTAAAAATGCGGTTTTAAGGAAATTTACATTTTTTTTTAATCCCAGTCGATTACATTCAATTCGCTTTGTAGTTATGCATTATTTTTCAAAGCTTCTTTAAAGTACTCCTATTACTTTAAGCGGGGCCGTTTTATTTTCCAACATTTTTTGAAAGAGGTCAAAAAATTCACTCTAAAAAGAAGTAAAGTTGCCCACAACGTTTACCAGATAGCTGTTTAGTTTTTTAATTCGTAATAGCAAAGTGCTTATGGAGTATTTAAATGTTTGTTTCAATTGCGATACTTCTGTAGAATGCCATTGCTCCGTGTACATATGACGCGGAATATATATATATATATATATATATATATTACGAAAAACAAAGTCGGTGATCATAATTTCCGTCAAAATTGTTTTTTTTTTTTTTTTTCCTTAGAAGAAAGATATAAATTCACATCCAAATCTAAAAGTTTTAATAGTTCAATTTCCCGTTGTTATCGGGGTTTCCACATTTTTATGTGTAAACAAGAGTAAAAGTTTATTACAAAAAGAAAAAAAAGGATTTCCTATTTTTCAGATCATTTTTGTTCTCGTTAGGAATTTTTGCAGCTGCTTCAAAATGACCAACGCAACGACGTTGTTCAGGACACGTTTTATTAAATGTGCCAGACTCTCTTTCAGCAGATATCGCTGTTCGCATTTAGATTCTTTACCTGTATGAAAAAGTATTCGCAAACACCTCGCCGGAGTCATCATTTCAAGTCGAATACACTTTAGTATCGATTGCACCTGTACTAACTAGACGCGCGAAAAAAGTACGTAATACAACTCAGTTATGAACGAATTTTCGACGAGAAATCCCCTTTGCAATGTTTGGAAAATAAAGTCGGAAACACAACAACTAGATGTACTTAACGAAGTAAGCGGTGGCGGAGGGGTACTTTTACGCAGACAAAAGCTGCTGTTCAGGAAGTTAGGAGAGGCTGTCGCTTCGAATTTTCCGGAATGTTCGAAACAGTCTTTGACATGTTTGTTTACTAGTAGGGTGGTGTATCTTTTAATTTAACTTAGTTGTTCTGGACTTGTGTATTACTTTCCAGAGATTCATAATTCGATTTTTGCGTGTTCGAAGTAACATTAATCGCTGATCGATTTCTAAACGGTAAGGCGTTAAATGAATTCTCTGCATTCGCGGCAGTTTGCTATTCCGCTCTTCGATCACATTAACGAAATAATCAAAAAGGTTTTACTTCCGATGAACGAACAGCGCAGGTGAATTTATAATTATACTGAGAAGTGTAATGACTCCCGCTTTCGGGCTACGAATTGTTTATTATGTTACGATGAAATTTGCCGTACAAGATAAGTGATGTTTAATTTTTAGTAGTCAATCAAAGGGGGGGGGGGGGCTATATGGGATTTTGTTCCTTAATTTTTATCGAGTAATCGGTCAGAAGCGAGCCCTAATTATTACTGTTTGACAAAATGTGGGATTTCTTTCGGGATACGGGGTCGTGGTTTCAACTAAATCGGTGATGGCCGTTGTGAATATTTCAACTGGAAATCCGGTAAATCACGTCTGATAAATGTTTAAAAAGGAGTTTCTACCGATACTGCTACTGCTGCTGCTGCTGGTCGTGTATTTGGAATAAAGAAAAATGTAAGTGGCTTATTTACAGCACAATATAATACTCGGAAGGTAAAAAAGCTTCTTGATGCGAAACCTTACGAGGGCAGAAGTAATAAAACACTAATAAGTCATTGAAAACGAAAACATTTTACAAATATTTAGTCGAGCGATAACAACAACCCTCTTCCGATAATAACTTGATAAATCGGCGTGTAAATTTTTATCCGCGCTATGAATTAACAATTACCGATGTTCCATCTTATCGGGAAGTAGTGACTCTCGAATTTAATAAATTGCAAAGTGCGACCAGCGACACACAGGTATGCTACGATAATAATAATAAAAAAAAAAAAGAAGAAAAAAACCGTTTGAAAATAGTGTACCAAATACGTGATAATTCTGTTTTTTTTACTTACGGACGTGTAGCGAATCAGAGATGACTTCCATTTGTTCTTCGCAGTGGACTCGGTTTAATTTGGGGAACAGTTTTTAGCGTACTTGCAACGTTAATATCCACCGTGGACGATTCAGCTGGATGCCGAAACTTTTTAAGCGGGCGTGTGGCCGGAGTTACAAATCGTTAACTCCTCCTCCGTGCCTGTGTTTGTATGTCTACAAGCTCCCTAGAAGAGTCGCGGGAAAACCTAACACGCGGAAAGTGCTGGTTGATTTTTACCCGCGAAACCTGTTTATTAATGATGGACCGTCTTCTTCCGAAGGAATTTTACTTAATTTACCATGCGTTGTTATACTTAAGAAATGATAGAGTCTAGTTATTGGAGCGTGCCGACTGTTGCCGCACTGGCTTGGTGCATACGGCGTGAACGTGTGATTTCTATTTTGAAGTCCGAATTTTAAAAGGTAACCTTTCGCCCGAGTGTTGTTCTAATCATGTAGTCTTTTTTTTTAATTATGCCTAGGAAAGAAAGAAAGAAAGATTTATTTGCATAAACAATAACATTGCACTCATGATATAGTTATTAATATGTGTACCGACACGAGTCTTACCACATAACGAAATTAATGAATATACATATAAATAAAACATAATATGCGACGTTTAAGTTAGTAGGAAAAGAACCAAAAATAGGGTGTACCGGCTACTATTGCGACAATTGCTGTGTTGTTGTGAGAAGGTTATGCAGGTATTGTTTTTTGAAATAAAATTTGTTTTACAACTATAATTTGTTGTTTTTTTTTTGATTTTTTTTTTATTATCTAATGCTAAGCGCGAGATAAAAAAAGATTCGTATTTAGAAACAAAGTATTTTCCTTTTCGCTTACAGGTTTGTGCGAGAACAAAGTTCGCATCTAAAATGAATTTTTGAATATTATTACATTAGGATGTTTGTGTTGAGCTAGGTAAAACTGGACGGAACTGAAACAGCGTGTTTATCGATGAGTAAATAAAAATCGAAATTTTTGGATTTTATGGACTTTAAAATGTGAAGCACTTTTAATATTAACGCGTCGTTATCATATGAGCTGTTTGTTTACCGTTCTAGGCGATAAACGCATTGGAATACCTTTCCTACAATATATCGGACTAATTTCATCTACGATTTGTACTTACGGATCTAGAGAGAGTGGCGGTAATAAAAGTAGGAATGAGAAAAAGCGCTCTGTAGATCGATTTTATACATGTAATGTCAGTGGAAAACGATGTTAGAATCTGCAAACAATGCGTGCGTAGGTGGATATAATAATTCCCGTTTTATTGTTGCATTTATTATTATTATTATTATTATTATTATTATTATTATTATTATTATTATTATTTATCATTATTCTTCATATTATTATTATTATTCTTATTATTTATTATTGTTTACGAAATGTTCGAGTAATTTCTGTATTGTACTTTTGTTACTTAATCAGATTTTTTATTGGACGTAATTAAGCGAGAACAAAGTTTTTTATTCTTTGTGATATGGTGTATACACATATTAAGTTTGAAGAGGTCTTCGAAAATAATTTATTACATTATTTATAACCAAAAATATTATAGAAGAGATAACAGAGGTAATTATATTTCATTTAAAGCGAAATTATTTAAGTAATTTCTTAAGAGACGCGATTAAAAAAAGCGTTCGACCTATGTGAAAATTAAGGTATCTTTATTCGTTAAAACAACATATGCGCAACTCCTAAATGTATATTTGAACTTTTTAAAAAAAATTAATAAATGGCGGAAAGCAGTTGAGTCTTCTAAAACAAACTCGTATTTAATTTTTTTTTTTAATTACATTTTTAGGAGTTATGCATTTTTTCTTCTAATAACCGCGATTATCCGGAAATAATGAAATTAAAATGGCCAGTTCGTAATTCGGGTTACAGTGTGCACACTGTTTTGCACATGAAGCGTAACATTGTAATTTTTGTGGAACATGTGTCAGTGTCCTTTCCCCTCCCAAAAATAAGATAAAGACTCTTTATTTTCTACTAAATGGTAACGGTAAATTATCTGATGTCATGGTTTCCATCGAGAACATGATATCACATATTTCATATATGCATATATATATAGTAAATTAAATAAATAATAAAAACAATATATTAAAAAATAATAAAAAAAAAACAAAAAAACACAGAATTCTCTGCCTAATTTCGGATATTATGTCCATGACAGCAGTAATGTACACTCCCGTTACGGAGATGTATGTAACAAATTTCCCTATAAAAACCGAGACTATAAGTGAACATAAAAGTGCAAAGGTTAGTTCTAATGTTTTTATGTCAGTGCGAAGAATCTACTACTTTGCATACAAAGTGTAACATTACAAATGGCTGATGGAGCTTCTTTTCGAAATATCGTGAATTAAAACGTGACAAATGCCCCTCCTACAAAATAATGCAATTCACCCGATTGTTGACCGGATCGTCATGAGACGAATCAAAAATTCTATTCAAGATAAACAGCTTGCTGAAAAGGAGCAAAGAAAAGGAACCGAAATTGGCCTTAAAAATATTGAAAAGAAACGTAATCTCAACCAAATAATCGATGAAACAAAAAATTAACCGCTGGGATACATTTGTTATCGGCAAACGGAATGTACAAAATTTTTCGCTTCATAACTTGTTTCAATTTTTCGGTCAACAATGAACTTCGCCATGGTATTACTAAAGGGTGATTTTTTTACGATTTAAGTTTTTCAGGTTGGCAGCACTGGTTGGTATTGGTGTGCACGAATTTTGATAATAAATTTCAACAATTTGCAATCGTTGCTTATTTATAAGTCTTTCCATGATGAAATGGCAGAGTGTACTGAAAAGTTTTCACTTTGACAGATGACGTTTAGACGCCAATACCAACCAGTGCTGCCAACCTGAAATACTTAACTCTTAAAAAATCACCCTATACATTACTACTCTTCTTTCAACGTTTTAAAAAGCGTAAAAGTGATTTTTCTTACAATGGTATTTTAATGTTGAATTTTATACTAGGAAATCATCGAACGGTTTTTATCAGTATAAATTACGATTATTATTAAGTGTTTTTCCTCTAATGGACTGAAATGAGAATTAATTGAAGCAAATGAAGACGACGTAGCGTATAATGTTGTACTGAATTCGGTGATTCAGCGTTGATTAAAGTTATTATTTATCGTGCGAAGTTGAAAAGATACGAACGCGTTGAACACGTTACAATCGTATTAACCGTCCACTCTAATCGTTTACCAGCAATTTTTTTGTGGCTTCTCGAACATTATTTCTACGTTCGGACAAATTGTAAAGTAAAATTATGAAGATTAAACCTGGAATAACCTCTGATTACGACGGGCATGATTACAGGTTACCTTTTTCCAGAATAAAAAGAAAAAAACAAATTATTCGGGAGAGAAGATTTGAAATTAAAAAAATCTAAATCTATCGGAACTTTGCGATTCTTTTCGGTTTTTTTTGGTTTTTTTTTGAAATTTTTGAAGTTATTACTCGACCCCCTTTTTCTAATTGAATTTTATGTTCTTAAACATTCCTGTTTACCAATACCTAAAAAAAGAATAAAAATACATTACTTCATGTAGCGATACAATTAAAATTAAATAATATTATAGATGGTCCTCGGCCTTTTCTTTTTCTTTTCTAGCTGACGATGGGGGGTGCGCTCGAAATAAGTATGATATTATTTATGTTTAATTGTATTGCTACACAGAATTTATATATTTTTATTTTTCTAATTATTCTAGGAGATTTTTTTTTTTTTTCGAAATTACTGACCGCTATTATTTATATGTACGTACACGTATGTATATGTTTATGCTCATGGCCTCTCGCAGACACGCACGCACACGCACGCGCGTGTGTGATAATATGATCCAATAGCCTATATATATATATATATATATGTATTGAAAATGATTGCTGATTTTGCAGTTTTTAATTACCATGCGAATTTACCGGCATGCCGTTAACTGTTTTTAGGAACGTGTTTAATTACGTTGAATGAATTTTTATTGATTAGCTTTTTTTCCTTACCCCGTTTTTACACTTTTCTCACATGGTACGTAAATAGCGTTAGCTAATTACAGATGTATGTGTGAAGGAGTTGATAAAAAATAAATTATAGAAAATAAACGTCGCGTGAACTCGAATGTACACTTTCAAGCTATATAGTGACGACATCTATATAATAATACGTATTATCTGGAACTCAAATCCGTGTGCATTGCCGTATGTGCACAAATAGAGCGACTTAAACTCGCCCCAGTCTTCTCGAAACATCAGATATTTCTTTTATTGGAACCAGCAAAAATTTCTTTAATAAGTTTCTAAATTAATTTTGAAATTATAAATTAAACGTGAATTTCTTTATATACTTATATAACTTTTTGAAATAGATAGTTGAACTTTTTCGATTTTTAATTTATTTCATCGAATTCGAAAGCCTATAAATTTTGTTTACTGTTTTATTACGTTTCTATTTTCCAGGCGCATATTAATCAATTTTATTTAAATTAAAGAAAAGATTAATAACCGTAATCGTGCTGTTAATTTTAAGAAGCCTAAAGTTCACTTCGAGTAATTAACTATATTTTTCTTTTAATCTAATCTCACCGATCAAAACATAAACAACGTGTATATTATGTTTTGGTACTGGCAAACAGCTTTTTTTTTTTTCTAATCTGATTGTGCAGATATTTGCGTGCTGGAGGATTCCAATACTTCCGTCTCTGTATTGATGAGGACTATAATTTTCAAACGTACGTTTTACGACGGTGCATTCTACTATTAGTCGCAAGTTATTTTAGGAATTATCATCCGTGGATGACATTCCGTTAAATTATGAATTAAAGTTAGTAGCCAAATCGCGCTTCCTCCTCCTACACGTATTCTTTAATTATATGGCTAGAATTTTAACGCGCAGATCATCCCAGTTTTAATTTTTTCTGAACATAATAAATAAAGCTGATTATTATAGTATTTTTCTAATAGTTCTCTAACTAGGGATTGTTATAATACCGTGTCAGGTATACAAATGTAAGCGTTGTTTTATGTAAAACGCAATGGGGTTTTTTTTTTTTTTTTTTTGGGCTCGTCAACCAAGGACCTTTACCCAGAAACAAATAGTAAGGAAAGAAGTCGGTTATATTTTAATCCGATCAGAAAAGTCTGTGATAAAAAGCAATCAATATAGCAGGAATAATTAATTTGAGAAGGAAAGGACAGAATATAATAGGAAACACAATAAGGAGCAGGAAGCCCAAGCCTCAACAAATAGGAATACAAAGCAGAACACTAACGTTATGTTTTGTTGCGGTAAATTGTAAATAGTTATTTTTTTCCTTTGACCATTCGTTCGATTTTCAACGTTCGATTGTTGGACAATATTGAAAGTCCATTTTTACCGACTTTCAAGAAAAAAAAGAAGAAAGTTATACCGTCGCGTATGTTGTTTTTTTTTTTGTTTTTTTTTAATGTTTGTTCGCGCATAAGTTATATATTTATATGAACACCGATTTTACTGATTCCTTGCCCATTAGAAAGAGTACCATTCAACTTAAGTACCATGTGAATACTAATGAAAATCGGTGAACATAAACTGAGTATTCGTCAAAAAACGTAAAAAAATATGGTAGCTTTGGATCTTTTTTTTTCTTTTTCTTCATATTTTTCATTAGTATAACAGAGGCGATTAACTTAAAATCCGATCAATTTGCTAAATTACCATGGAAATGTAGCTTTTGTTGTTTTCACCTTGGAAATGTAGTTCAAAATAAAGGAATCGTTTTTTGTTTTTTTTTTTTAAGCATAAAATATGGAGAATAATGTGAAAAAGTTGATTTTTAGCAAGAAAATAATTTAAATATAATGCTAAAAATTGTAAAATAAAATACACAGATTCTTGAAAGTTTATTATAAAAATCTAATAAAAATGAGCTAAAAAGTAAAAAATAATTACTCCGGATAAGAAAATGTTTTTCAGATTGATGTATACCTTAAGGTGATATTATGGTAATTCTTATACATTTCATACCTTAATTAGAGTAGGCATCAAATTCATACTACAATATATCTAGGAACAATGTGATGAATATTTTAAGCAGCTTTTAATTATTATTTTAATATGAATGCAACGTTATCTGAAACCGAAAAAAGATGGTATTGACGCTAGGTACTTTTATTTATAATATTTTCTATTGAAAATATGGCGGTGCAATAAATGAAATTCATTACGCGTTTTCTATAAAACTCTCGGGTGTTTCTCTGATAATGAAATCGGCTGTCGTTTGATGTTTCTACTATTTTTTTTTTGTTGTTTTTTTCTAGATATAATCCAAATTTCGTTTTTGTCAAGAGCCCCTCCTAGGGCTTCTTAGAGAATTTTTATATCTCTCGGCCTTTTAGCATTTACGCCATTTCTCCTATTCGCATATTCCGCGTTATTGTCTATTTCGTAATTTTGCGAATAAATCTAAAAACGTAAATTCGAAGCGTTCCTGGATATTTAATTTCGTCCGTTAGGGGGGGAGGGAAAATACAATTAGACGGTTCAAAAAATCTATTTTTTTCCCCTCTCTTAAACGATAGGAACTTTCCTGAAGAATGAATTTCCGAAAGTTTCAATTTAAAATTCGAGCTCCTTCTATTGATTTTCGTCGTTTTTCGAAGACGGCTTAATAAGTATCATTTGTATCGGTAGTGGAAACTTTAAATGCTTTTTTCCTGGGAACAGCGTTAATGATAGCAAAAAAAAACAAAAAAAAAAAACAACTAATCTGCCGAATAATTGGCTGAAAGTTACAGGATTTTTTCTTTCTGAGTGATAGTAATTTCCATATAAACTTAAAAAACCTTGAATTTTCTAAGGAAAAATCGGATATTTATTGCAAAAATGAACGAAAAATTTTGGAAAATTTATGATGTTTTTCGAAACTCTGCCGTCAATCGTCAAATTGTGTTCTTCGTCCTTAAATATCATTTATATAACAGTGTAGGAACTTGCCTAACTTCTGTTTCCAGTTTTTCTAAAATAAATTCCACAAAAAGTGTTCTTTAAATACGAATTGTATAAGTTCAAGCTTTCATTTTTAAATGTACACATAAGTGTGTCTTTTCTTTTGGTGGTGGGCCGTTCGGTATTTTTTTGCGTGGACAATTAAGTCGTTTTTCGTGACAGTTTTGGAAATTGAAAATTTAGAAATAGGACTACAACCAGCACATAGACTACCCCGCGTATTGTTTAGTTTTGCTAGGTAATTAGAATTGTATGTAATTTCGTGGTAATTGGATGCATAATTTATGTGTCAGTTCATGTTGCGTGCAATTAAATTTCGTAATGGTTTTGAACGAAGAAAATTTTAAATTACATCGCGGGCGTAAACAAATAGCACATACTGTGATAAATTCATTATCAACACTTCGTCATACGTGATTTCGCAACTCTAACAGCAGATTAACAAGATGAAATCCGGAGACATCTGTGCGCGATGCTAACTACGATCGAGTGCGCATTCAAAAAATGACGGAAAATTTTTAATTTGGCCGCTTGTATCCGATTCGCACTTCTCGTGCTGGAAAATTTCGTCTACCAAGTATCAATGATAGCCGCGTATCGGATATTTAGCCTGCTGTCAGTTGTCGAAAAAGTCTCACATTTGTTGTGCCACGATTGACGACGATTGTTTACTTGTTGAAAGAATAGATTAGCGAATTGGTATTACATTTTTCTATAAGAATGGAATAAAATGCAGCGGTGTTTCAGTAATGTTAAATATTGTTTTTGACGAATCTGCTATAATTAAAGCAAGTTCGTCTACTTAGGTCGTTAATAATAAGAAAATTCTGTCATGCTGTTATGAAATCTGGAATGCTTTTGTGTTACGTTTATTAATAATTTTATTTCAGTTGTGCGAAGAATGACGTCGTCAATAAGAATTATAGAAGACTATAATGTTTAAGGGGTTCGAAGAATCACAGTAAGACGACGAAAACAATTGTACAACGAAATTTGTAATGTTCTTGTTTAACAACATTTATTTTATTTTGCGAAAAATGATAGTCAACCAAAACCCCAACTATTTTCTGATAACTCGTGTTTGGCGTTTCACAGGGGTGTCCAAAAAACATGAATCCGAATAAGAGAAAGAGTTAGTTTTTTTTTTCTTTAATTTTCTTAAATATAGGATGCACTATATCTCGTCACTATTTTAGTATTTCTATTGATATCATTTCAATTTAAGTTTGAAATAATTTAGAATCTCAAATTTTTACTAATTCATAAAGGAAATGGACACAAAATAATTATTTGCGCATTATTGTTACATTGTTGTTGTCGGTGAACTAACGGGTTTGCAAATAGTGTCGGTTTATTCGAAGGTCACCCTAATAAGTGTTACATTTTTAGTTACATCAAATAGATTTTGTAATCACGTTAAATAATAGAATCACAGTTTTGTTGGCAGTTCGTTAACCTTTTTTCATTGCTTAAACATCCAAACTAGAAGGGGGTAGATGTATCGTTGTTTATTGCGAAAACGAGCAATTTCACGAAATTGTTAAATTACATTAATTTTTTTTTTTTTTGTTATATTGCTTGAAAGATATTTGCGTTTATTAAATCGAGCGACGCGGAAAATTATTCTTGATAATAAAATTTTTGCTTTAAAATACAAATAAAAAACCTTATAAATACCATTATGTGTATATATATATATATATATATATATATATATATATATATTAATGACAAAGTTATTCTTAGTCCGACCCCTATCACATTTTTTGTCCCAAAACGTTCCATAGAGCTGGAATTATAAGAAAAGAATGACGTTGTCAATTCCCCTCATTCTATAAGAAGTATAGAAAGTGATAAAGCTATGGTCCGGGGGTGTTCCCAGGCGAAGTCATAAGGCGGAGCCCCTTCCGAGTCACGAATTGCCGAATTTTTATATATATATATATATATATATATATATATATATATATATATAAGAATAAATAAATAAAAATGTAGGGATGAGATTAATGGTTTTTTTTTACGATACGGCTTGTTGCAAAATATATTTAAATATTCTCAACTGCGACTCGTTCTCTTTTACATACCATGTTTTTAGCTACCGTATGTTAATAGTTGAAACATCGTAATGAAAATCTGAATTTACTACACGCACTGAGGAAACTCGAATGTAAATTACTTTAAACATGTTAACCGATGTTACAATATCTTCTTTGTCAAGATATTGTGTGCGGTTCATTGTTTTTTAGTGTTTTACAGCTCTGATGGTCTCCCATCGGGAAACGCAAAGATTAAGGGGGATAATCTTTACTGGAGATTTTATTTTGAAAAATGATTTGGCAGTTAGTGATGCATTGATTTAATGAAATATTTTCAAATTTCTCCCGGGTGTATAGTAATTTCGAACACTACTAACGAAATCAAGTTTACTTCTAATAAAACGAATTTATTTCTTTTGTTTCGTCGTTTATTGCAATGAGTTATTCTTTCTTTTCGAGAAATTTAACTGCCAAGCCTTGTAGGAATCTTGAAAAATTAACATCATCGTTGGTCCCCCCCCCCGTTGTCCTCCATCGATGATAACGCCGACGTCATGCGGTGTACATTTTCCATTATTCGCGGTAGAGAATTTTTGTTTCAAGTACTTTATTACAACTGAGACAGTAATTTAACGGATATCTTACAAGCGTTCAGCTAAGGAACTACTTTGCTTTTATTTATGTCAAATTAAGTTCCTCACTGTTCCCTTTTGATGGAGTGTCCCATTAATGACGACACCGTTACCCGGAGTCACCGCATACAAATTACATATAGACACGTTCTTTTTGAGTCTGTTAGACCCGTCTTGAGGTCGACAGAGTGCGATGTGTTTTATTATTCGGGTTAATAAAGTACTGGTTTACAGTGAATTGCAGACGCTACATAAATTACTATCGAAATAGTCTGTCTCGTAAACATTTTACTTCACTTTACCTTTTTTTTTTTCTTTTTCTTCCCCCGAATAAGCGTTGAGGATTGTTTATTTTGTATATGTATTAACTATGGTAACATGTAGAAATTTACGAGAGCGTTATTAATTGGAAAAATAATTTCTGTGTCTTTGTTATAATTGTTATTATTGTTTTAAAAAAATAATTCGATTGTTTTTATTTACAAACGACGAAAAACCCGTTAACAGAACGTACTTATTGCCTTCTTTCACGTCCGAGAAATTAGATCTTAGTTTTCAACATTAAAAAAAAACAAAAAAAAAACGATTTACAACAAAACGAAAAAATGGCATTATTATTATTATCGTTTAAAAGCGTTTTCCTGCTTTAATTGAACGATAAGAGCAGCACACGGTTGATCACTACTCCTAATTGATTACTTCTCCACCAAGCAGTGAAAAGGCGTACATGCCGAGTCCGATACACTTGGTATATACGTGCACACAGATATATTAATAAAAATGACATACGTCATCGTTAGAAGTATTTTCCTGATGTTAATTAATATGGTTTAATTATTGCATCGTGCATTTAGGCGAACTTCTTTGGATTTTTTTTTTTTTTTTCGATTTTTTGTAATTTATTTTGTAGATTTTGTAATAGGCGAGAGCCACTACACGATGTGTGAATGTTGAATATGTCTTCATTGTTGAGTTTTGAGTACTGGTCCGAGGCAGTTGTTCGCGATTTTTGTGTTTTTATTTTTAATGCGGAGAAGCATTCGGGGAAAAAAAGAAGGCGCACGTTTTAATTTACAGAGAACGAAACTTTCGCGGCTTACGTAATAATGTATGTGTGGCAGAATTAGAATTAAAAGGAAAGATTCTAATCTCGTCCCTTATTTTTATTAATCGTAATGTGATACATCGCGGCCAAAAATTAGAACCAGGTCCAAGTTCGGAATAAAATTCCGTGATTGAATTCGGATCATTCTCGAGTTTTCATGTCGTGGATAAAAGTTGGAACCTGATAAGTTTAAATAGTTCCATATCGGGTTCCGGTTTTCGCTTATCTACTAAAATATGACGCAGGGCATGCACACACACACACACACACACGCACACACTATTGTATATCAGCACCGAATTATTACGCTGTACCGTTGATTTTCAGTTTATTCACTGAAACAAGTATTATATTAACCCATCGCCTCTTTTCTTATATTGTTATCATTTTTATTTTTAATTATTTTTTAATTTCGACGTTGCTTAAATTTAACTCGTGGTAAGTATATCATGACGTTTGGCAAGCTCGTTAGCAAATAGCGAAATTTTCGATTTTTAAGTTGAATTAAATTTTTTCCCGAAAAACAGCAACATTTTTCGAAATAAACGAGAGTAGTGTTAATTAATTATGGCTTTTCGAAATGTACCTTTTGAATTTACATTGTTTTTATCGAAAAAAATTAATTACAACAAAAAAAAAACGTAACAATCGTTTTGAGTAGGAATTGAAAACCGAGCAATGTACAAGTTTTAATAATCGAAATTGTACCGGAAACGTTATTTTAAAAATTGCCAGCAGTTCATTATTATTATTATTATTAGTAATGGTAATAACGATCGGGTTTGATGGTTTTTTTTTTAATCTATTAAAAAATTTCTAACCTGTAACATTTGTGTTATTTATCTATTTTTTTTTTTTTTTTTTCTTTTTCAGATATTCATTCATGGTGGGAAGTTCCATGTATAGCTCATTTTTGTTCCTTATTTCGTGCTTCGTTCAACTTGATCGATTTCGACATTGAGGTAAATGTTCTTATTTTTGTATTTTAGTGTTTCGAAACATTTGTTATACAATAATCATTTCGAAAGTGTTTTTATATCAAAATGTTTATAAATAAATTTTTACCTCATTCATTTTTCCGGTTCGATTGTTGGTAATTTAAAACATATTACTAATGTTTCATTTAAAGAGCAACTTTTTTTTTGTCCTCCCGTTTCTAGTCTCCGAAACTAAGCCTAATATGTAAGGCTCCTAGTTTTAATAAACCTCTCTAAACTGATATTTCTGGAAAGCACCAGTAATTCAAAATTATTTGAATAACAAAAAATATTCTACAATTTTATTGCGTGACATCATGGTATTAGGGGAAAAATAAAGGTGCAGGTTCTGCTTTATGAAAATTAAAAAAAAAAAAAAAGTAGTATTACTTTAAAAAAACATTATTGATATATAAAGAAATAAATTATAATTATTAATGCTTCCTACGACCTCCTTCACAGAATTCCGAAACCATTACTAAGGTCCTAAAGTAAAATAAAATCGATCGTGTTGTAATTTTGTTTTATTTTTATTTTTTGGGGCTTATGATGTTAATCCAAAAAATTTCGATGACCTCTTCAACTATCAAAACTCGATAAATAGAGGATATATTTAGGAGAACAATAATTCCATCTCAGGTCACTGAGATTTATTTTTATTTTTTTTTTTTGTTTTTGGTTTCTTTTTATATGCATACATACATATACTTGGGCGTCGCCAGGGGGAGCAGGAGAGGGCCGTTGCCCGCCGCCCTGGAGCCCCGAAACTTTAGTATTCATAGGCGCGTAATCATGGACAATTTGGAAGACTTTTATAATAAAGTAGTAGAACAGTTTGCCAGAAACCCGTGAAAATTATGTTTTAATTAAAATTTTATTCTTGTTTAATGAAATATTAAGCCTTTACAAATTATACGTTTTATTTTTCCTGTAACTCATATCCTTTTTCTATCATTTTACACCCTCCCCGCTGGCTCATCGGCTGGCGACGCCCTTGTACATATATATATATATATATATATATATTAGTTCCTTTTATTTTTTAATTCTACTTAAACATAACTTGTCTCGAGGATTTGATTACTAATCACTTCGTCCATCGCACACTTTTACGAACTGACCGTTATTTTACTACATCTTTTTACATCTTTTCGGTTGCTGCTTGCTTAATTGCTTTTTTATACGTGATCGAAAGTACTTGTTCCTCATAAAATTAATTCCGCAAAAGAGAAATTAAAGAACTGTTTAAGTGAAATTAATGGAAATAGCAATTATAGTGATTAGAAATTTTGTGCTTTTTATCGTAGTTTTTTAACGTTTTCATTAGAAAATAGATAAATTTTTCTTGCGCGCTAAGTTAATGTTCATAGTTGACAAGCTCAAAAATAGACAAAAAGAATCCTCTTACGTATCAATATTGACCTGCATAAGTATTTGCCGATTGCTTAGAAAAACGGTTACCTTGTTCTTTTAGTTATTTACCCGTTTTGGATTTTTCAAATAGTTACGGCTCTTTGGAACGAAGTTTTAGCCTTTCTTCAACTTATTCCATTTTTTCTGCGGATTGCGACATCACGAAAAAATGATTTTCATTACTTCAGTTCGAGGCAACAATATCATTTCTGATGCTAAAAGGGTTTTGCATACAATTTATTTTCATTTTCTCCTTATTCCGTTGATCCTGTAATTTTTCGTATTCGTTCTGTTATCGTAACCTTTCCCAAACCCACCACGTTCAGGTTGATTTCCTTTGAATCCCGGGCAATATTGGTATAAAGAGAAATTAAGAGGATTGATCAGTTGTCCCGTGATCATTGTTGTTAACGGATTTTTCATTGACAAGTACACTGCCAATAACATGCCTCTAATGTCTAAGAAAGAAATTTGTGAAGTGCTGATCAAGCTCATATCTTTCTTTCTTTTCTAACTAGTTTTCCATTTATCTTTCTGCTGAACTCTTCTTCCACCTTATTCTTTATTTCATAACTTTTATTCCTTACTGCGGTATATTATTTCTTCCTTCATAGCTTCTTTACTGCTCCTCGTTATCATTTCTCCCCTTTATTTCTTCTTAGTGATGATCGGAAATGTAATTTTGGTCACATTTTTTTTTAAATGTTTTGTTCTGTCATTTGAGCGTTTTCTTCTTTAATCTCAATTCCTTGAGTTTAATATTTCTACTTTTTATAGTGCTGCATCTATTCTTCCAATTTTATCGATTTCTTTTATTCCTCCCGTTGGTTTCTTCATTGCCTCCATTGCTGATGTCATACGAATTTAAACAAATAATTTATTGTTATTTTTTGCCGAATGTGGGTCAACGTCTTTTGTTGACGAGCCTCTTCAAAAAAACAAAAAAATCAATAAATAAATAAAAAATAGCAGTTGAAGCGTCGGTAGAAATTCATCAAATAAACTTGTTTTTAATTTATAAATTCCAACCCTCGCTGATTGTAATCATCGGATTCTAACAAATAACAGAGCACCGACTTAGCGGACACCGAATTACCTTCGGCAACAGCGCAATTTTGCTTTTACTGTCCTTAATTTTTCATTATTTATTAATAAATATTAAATTGGTGCGAGTCGAAATTAAATATATAATGATAAAAATATAATAATAATAATAATAATAATAATAATTGAAATAATAATTATAACTCAGTTCTACGGTGGTATCCCTCAAAAGTAAATGAATGAGCTGACATAACATTTGGCATCCCTGGTGGGAGAATAAATTAAATCAGTAATAAAATAAATAATAAACGGTTACGCTATACTTTATATTTTGGTAACCATCATCTACATTAAATTTGCTCTAATTTTTGGCGAATAACAGATGTTATTTTTGAAAATTCTGAACTAAAAAATGCCAAAGAAAAAAAATGAAAGAATGGAAATGAAAGAACAAATTACGAGTACGATATCAAGTTTAGAAATCAAAAAAATAATTGCCCACTTGTTTTATTAATAATTTTAATTCACAAAATAAGATTTGTACCCTACGCTAAGCAAAAAAAATGTTGGCCCACTTTTATATTAAAAAGAAAACCAAAATTTGGAGATAGACAATGTCTTTAACGACTTTGCCGATCTTCTTTGAATCAGTGTGCAAAGATTCATTCTATTGGAACCCTATGGAACGTTGGTTATCGTACGGCAGGACCTTGTTTTGGAGATAATACTTCTGCTTGATACTTTGATACATCCCCATATCTGTATCTATTATTTTGGGATTTTCTAAGTCAGCTCTAATTTAGATGTAGACTCGACTATTTTACTGTTTTAACATTACTAGCACATACTAAGTTATGTTATTAATGAAATAATTTAACCGAATTAAACCATTTGTTTTATGCTAAATACGCGACGGTTAAATAATAAAAAGTTACAACAAAAAATTAAAACAAAACCATTATACGAATTTTATTTAACGATTTCTCACCGTATCATCGTGAGTATAAAAAAATAATATATTGCAAAAAAACGTGTAGAATAGTTTTACTTAAAAAAGAAACAAATATTTACAAAAATCATAAAGTATGTAATTAATTAAAATAAAAATAAAAAAAAAAAAACAGAAATTGCAGTTGTTTGTGAAAATCTGTAAAACAATTTTTTTTTCTGGCCAAACATAAATGCGTATTTTGATCGCAATGTTACCAATTGACAATAGTGAACTATATAAAAATTATAACTTAGAAGTTATATTGTTCATATTTAATTACATATAAGTACATATGCATTTTTCATTTGCAAAATGTTAAATCTTTCCAAAATAAGAAAAATTAACATGTAAAAATATTAATGAATTTTATTGATTTTTAAGAAATTTTTTTTATTATTAATCGATAAACGAGGTTCTGGTTGAATGACCACATTATAATATTGGTTATATAATTTAGAAATATGCTTTATTGTATGGAGGCACTGAAAAATGAACTTTCTTTTTTGGGAATTTTTTTCTCGAAAACTACTCAATGGACCTAATAAAATTTTCAGGCTTTATTTTACGTGTTTTAAAGCGTACAAAAATATTTTTTATATGGCTTTAAAATACAAAATGAGGTAACCGAAACACACATTTTTTCCGAGAAAAAAGTCGGTGTACACTGTAGCGAATTCTGTATACCACTTAGACCGAAAAAAAAAATTCTCATTAATTTATATTAGTTTTTCTTTGGAAGTACATAGGGTTTTTAATTTTTTTCAAAAATCCGCAAATTGACATCAGTTTGAATTTTTTCTTATTTTTGAGAAAAATCGTCATTAAATTGTTTATTGCAAGCGTAATTATTTATTAATCTTAAAAACCCCCGTGTACTTCCATAAACGATCTATCTGAGAAGCTACAATTAAAATTTGAAGTCAATCCGATGAAAATTGAACGAGCTATGATGTACATTAATTTCAAAAACATAGTTCTGAGAAAAACACATTTAAAGTTTTAAAAAGTGTTTACTATATAACAGAGATGTCTTGGAAAGTATGCTGAAAACTGTGTTTATCGAATTTTTTTCCACAACTATTGAACATCTTTCTTAAATACTTAATGCATCATTTAGGTCAATAAAAAAAAAACAAAAAACTGCAAGGTAGTATAACCCCTTAAATTAAATATCGCCAATCGGCAACATTACGATCAAAAAGATGTTAAGATTATTTAATCTTGTAATTACGATTTTCGGAGGTATCTGGTGAATGTAGTGTCAGATCGGGGTCATATTAAGGATACCCCTTCCTAACCGTAATTTTATTAACTTTGTTTTAAATATGGAATTATTGATACGTAAAACGGGGAACGAAAAATATTAAAAAATAAATGATTAAAATTATCTTTGATTACTTTACGTCAAAATTGAAAGCGAGTGAAGAAAATTTTAGGCTCCAGAAAAACTAATTTCTGACGTCGCCTTGGGTAAATAAGCTTTGAAAGCTAAAACAAATACGAGGGAGTTCACATAAAACTACTCTTCTTATTAAAAGAATTATTAATTTTCATATTTTTTTGTTTTTGCGTAAAAGATAATGTTTTGGGTGTGTGTATGTAAAACATAAAAAAAAGACCAATAAAAAAAAACCAATCTGTAATAGATTCGCAGCAAGTGCAGAAGAAAAAAAATAAATCCAAATTACAGAAAGACCACACCCCCGGGTTTTTCTTGGTTTATTGGCATTATCTGCGTATTATTAGCGGAATAATTCTTAACGATTAAACTTAATTTTTCTTTTAAAAAAAGAATACAAATAACGAATGTAAGAAAAAAGGTCATTTGTTTATTTGAGGGCTATTATTTATTAATTTCTTCCGGGAAAAACGGGGGTTTGCTGTTCTACTAATTATCAAAGATAATAAAAAATCGAATCGACCGTTATAAAAACAGACCCGGTTTTTTGTAAATTTTTTTGGTCCTGCGGTGGAAGGTGTGGTTCGCTTTGCAGCAGAAAGTTAAAGAGCAAAATTTTTATTTATGTCTTTTGGCTGCCACAAAATTCGGTATAAGGTGTCTATAGGTTACAAAAGGAATTCGCTAAAATCGGGCGAACAAAATCGGCCGAGTAGTGTAAGTACCTTTAAAATTTACTTTTCTCGATGATTGACGAGAATAACTGTTTTAATTTAACGACGAGTGCCATGTTGTGGGTATTATTCACTTTTAATAAAAATAACAAACTATACGAAATGTAATTAATAAATTATAAATATGCCTACTAGTTTCAGTTACATAGAACCGTAATTGTGGAATTAAAATTAATTAGTTCAACAGTAACAACGAACATTTTACATCTACTGATGTTTGTTAAAGTCAGTCAATGTAGATGTAAAATGTTTTTAAATATCACACAATAGTTTATCGTTAGGTAACCGACTAATTTGTCTGCCTACTTATCGTGTTTAATGTAAGTTTAAACATTTTTAGTCTTTAATTTTTTTAATGATTTTTAAACATTTTTCTACTTTTTTATTAACATTATGTTTTACGGTAATGAAGTGTTTAACGAATTGGAACAATAGATAATTACACTGTTGTCACCACCAGTGGTGATCTTCAATTATTTTGTAACATTTACTATCGAATATCAGTTTTGTTTTTTTTTTAAATAATTTGCGGGTCCCACAAAGTTATTATTATTACTACCTATTCATTCTAATTGCTGCTTCTTTCGTATCAGAACACGATTTATATTTTTTATATCCACACTAACTTCCCGTTTTAATAATAAAGTTCTTTTTGTAACGACGAAATAAATAAAAATCTTCTAAAAACACAAAGATGAAGCCTATAATTAGAAATAATTTTGAGCACTATGTTAACGCAATCTACATGCATGTTATACTCGCAGTTTGCTGTTCTGTCCGTTTTTCAGATAATACTTACAATTTCACGTTAGCCAGCTATTGCAGCGCAGTTGGTTAAGCAGTGTGGTATTTCGTTTGAATGGGGGACCTGGTTCAATTCAGTTGAAGCGAAAGAAAAATATTAGGAGTAACGATTTAGAAAATAGTATATGCATAAAGTAATGTACAGGAATGAAATAGCAGTTAACGATATAAGAATATCAAGCGCATCTTAGTTACATTTAGATTAAAAAAAATATGATTACTAATGAAAGAATGCGTATAGTGCATCCAAAAAAAGTCGATTTCTGAATCAGCACTTTATTGAACAATAGCCAGATGTCAAGAAATCCATTAGAACTAGATGAAATAATCTGTGAATTCATTCAGAACCTTTTGTTCTTGCTTTGTACACCGCCCTATGTAAATCTATCCGAATTTAAAAACAAGGTATGTAGAGTGATATATAAGAAAACCCTCTACCACCACTTAAAAAAATAACGATAATATTAAAAAGCTAAAATGAATAGAATGTTTTTTTTTTTTTTTTTTTTTTTTTTTTGAGGAAAAATATAAGTTCGAAATGGTTAAAAATTAAACTTTAGAAAGCAGGGAATGATTTCAATTGCCGAGATCAGTCGTAATTTTTCTCATCTCGCGGTTAATTCTGTGAAACGATAGAAAATTCTCCCGAGTTAATTCGCCAGAAGTTAGGTACCAAAACTACTTTCTCCATTGTCAATGGACCAAATCGTTACGAAATGGAATGGCTAATTTCGCGGAAAAATTACGCTACAATGCAAAAAGTTGTCTCCAAAGTTCCCCATGGTTTAACTTCAAGAGAAGTTATATTGAGATTATAATTAGAATGAGAATATGGAACAAGTGCTACAGTAGTTATGGATTGAAGGACACAATAATAGATCGCATGGTACGGAATGTAAATTGATTGAACAAAGCAAACATATAAACTCACGAGGTGATACTTTACAAGACTGCTAAAGACTGTAATCCAAGTAGTGGCGAAATGTTTTATCCGTGTCGTATTTGCTATTTAGATTTATAAAAGTCTGACATAAAATATTATATATAGTTGTGTCTGGCAAAAAATAAATAATACTAAATAAGTAAATAATTATTAACATTAACAACTGCAAGATTATACTCGGCTAAATGGCAAAGGCGAATTCAAAAGACAAAACAAACGAACAAAAGAAGTCCCATTTTTTTATAAATGACCCGAAAATTTGACGATGGCCCAAAGCCGCATTTTAGGGTCATTTCGACCGATTTCATTCGGCTTTCCTCGATGGACGACGGTTTGCCTGATTTTTTTGCTTCGAAAATTTCCGCCTAATCTTATTTTTTTGTTATTGTTCTTTCATTTTTGCATGCGGTAGATTTGATAGGGACGACTGGGGACGGTTGTCGTCCTTGCACCGCCATGCAACCGTACATAGCAATGTGCCTATGCATTGATTGCTAAACCGTTGCAATGTGATGGTAATTAAGAGTTTTCGTTCCGTTACATTTTACGGTATTATTAGGTGAAAGTAAATTTTTGGAGTAGTTTTTTTTTTTTTTTTTTTTTTTTTTTGGAACCGGTTCACTTTTCCGAAAGATTAATTTTCAAAGAACGACGGATTTTATTTTGCGACACAATTTTTGTAGATTAACACGTTGCTTACGCATCTCTTAACACGGCGGGGTCTTATTTATTAGCTAATTATCGATTCCGTTGACGCAATAAATGCGTTTTATGTTTAATATCGCAGTAGCGAGAAAAAAAAACGTTGAGGTGTATATTGTAATTCATACGATAATAAAACATTATCAGTTTCGGTGCATGTGAAAAACGGTAATTAATTAATTATCGACCTATGTAATAAGCTGGCGTCCGTCTAGTCGTTTTTTGTTTAAGCTATATTATCGTTCGTATCGAGCGACGATAGGGTCATAAGAGCATCAATCTGAATCCTAATAACTTCATAAAATATATTGAAGGGAAATTAGTGACCATATATCTCGTCGTTTGAACTATTTACTACCAACAGGAATATAACAATTATTAAAATATGGAAAACTATCGTTATGTATGCCGAATTACCGAGTTCCTAGCAGAGGAATCCGAATAAATTATTTAAAAAAACAGAGAATGATAAAATGTTCTACCGCGAAGAGGGGAGTAATTGTTCGTTACGAATTGGAGTGAAAAAATTGTATCGGTACAAATTTATACTTAAGAATTAGATTTTACATCGAGCTTACCAGTTCATAACAGGGTTGAAAATTCGTATTTTGAAGAATGAAATTATGTGCTTCCAGAAAAATCGTTGCATGTTCGGTTTGGGGCAGTGTTGTTTATGTCATACTAATTGTTGCCCCGCGTTGGTGATTAATTCGGTCTCGAATTGCTTACTTTTTATCTAATTACATATAGTACTGTAAACATCTGTTCCATCCCCGATATATTTTTACTGTACGAATTTAAAATTTGATTTTTTTCCACGAATTTTTGATATAGTAGAAATTTGTGGCGGCTATATCATTTCAAAAAAGTCCTAGTACTCGAATGTTTTATTTAAGCGCATAAAAATGAAATTCGAAAAAAGAAGCAACATTTTTATTTTTCTTTAGAATCCATGGGTGAAAAAGGGAGAAAAAAAGTTGCCGGAAATGAAAGAATTTTTCTAAGACTATTCCGTTTATTTTATTTTTAGCTCAAAAATAGACAAGCATGTAGCGATTTTTATGAAAAAATGAAAGCACTTTTACTTTCTCAGTTTCTTTTTAATGCCAAAAACACCTTAAGGAGAGGGTAAAGAAGGATCTAATACAGTTTTGAGTAAAAAAAAAAAAAACAATATTTTTCTTCATTTTAAAATTTATTTCGCATTATTATTATAATTAGTATTAGTATATTATTATTATTATTATTATTATTATTATTACAATGCATGTAATACGTGAACTATAAAGTATTAACAAAAGAAAATAATTGCAAAAGCAAAATAACTAAAACTTCTAGTGTTGTAATAAATTCAGTGAAAGTTCTTCGTCGAAATGCATATTCATTTGCCTCTTTCATACGCGTGCTATTCTTTCAGTGTGTGAGTTTGTCGCTGATACTGCGTTCCTGTTGATGCGTTGTCTGTAATTCCAGCGCAGACGTAAGAAGATTTTCTTCCTCGCCCGATGATCTAGTTAAACGCAAAAATGTCCCGATTTTGGAATACTAATGGGCGAGAGAAAGTGTTTAGTAAAAATATTGTAAAATTGTAAACTTAAAATTACGAACATTTAATGAACATAAATGAATATGCCGGATTTAAAAACCTTTTGTTATTTAATGTTTGTTAAATATTTTTAATTTATGATTATGATTTTTCATTATTTTCATTAACTAATAGAAGAAGAAAAAAATGCGATACATAAGTACATTTTTTTTTTTTTTTGCTTTCCTTCCTATTTATGCGAAAACAATATCTGAATTCAATTTAATAAGACCCGGAACACTTATTAAGAAATTGTCATCAATTTTTCGTAGCGTCAAAATCCGAATAATGGAGCTCGAGAGTTATGAAAAAAAAACGTTTTGGATATGGGGCAAATGATTACGATTGGTGCACAATTGCAATAGCATGTATGACAAAAAAAGAGGAATAAATTCTATTGCAGTTTGGAAATTTGTTATATTCAAGGATCTTGCTTTAGGAAGAAACATTGCCAATGATTCACTAGATTGCTAATTAGAAACGTTAAATTGAAGTTGGTCAGTTGGTACATCACGCTTGATAAAAGACTATAGTTAAAAATTTGAACGACGCTTATAGAAAAAACTTAAAATCCATCGTAACGATATCCGCCTATGTTTAGAAGAAACAAAAAGAGCTTAAAACGAAATTACGTAATTGAAATCTATCAGGTGAGAACGAGTAGTCATTATTGATCCGAGCATGCTGTCGGAACTATATAATAGGGAAAAGGAAAAGTTAAGAATATCTTCGGAGAAAAATAGATCCGGTATCTCCACAGTTTGTATGCAACTGTATGTCAGTGTTCAATTTAACAAAATTAAATTGTTATAAATATTTTTCTTCATTCGTAAACCGTGTTCTATATATTATAAATGTAAATAATTGAAAATAACCGTTAATATGCGTTTACTAATGTTATATTTTTTATTACTCGAACGACATTCGCAATTAATAAATTATATAACACATTATATTTATATTGTAATAAACTTTAAATTGTTCAAAACACAAGAAAACAAATGAATAATATATATAGAAAACAATAAATACAATAAAATAGTCCGATCGGTTTCTTCATTTATGCGACATATTCATTGACGAAACCGATTAGATTATTTCATTGTGTTTATCGTTTTTTATATAAACTAATCATTCGGTTTTTATTTGTTTTGAACAATTTTAAGTTTACTACAATATAAATAACGGTATATATATTTTATGAATTGTAAATGTCGTGTTTGAATAATAAAAAATATAACATTAATAGCCGCGTATTAATCAATTATTTACATTTATAATATACTAAATTGTATTAATTTTGAAAGTTGTGTAATTTAGCCGAAAGATGAAAGTTAAGTCCAGAAAAAAAGAAATAAATAAAAAAGCAAATAATACAGATGTTAAATAACCGTTCGATCGAGTATAGTATAATGGTCACAATACAGTGAAAAATGAGTTTTTTTTTTATATACTAACAGAACTATATTAGTTATTACAATTTCCTGTGATTTCTTTTACCAAGTGATTATCGAGTATTTTGCATCAGCCTATTCTCTCATATATTAGTAGTTGTGTATACTTGAACACACCTATTATTTGTGCTCACGTTATTCGTATTAATCGATTGCATAGGCATTTCATTTTCACTTTTACATTAATTTTTTAATGTTTATTTGCATGAATACAATAATTATTTATACTATTTACGCATAGTTGAATTTTATTATTTTATTTGTTTATCATATATTACGTAATAAATGAGTGTCGTTGAAAATAATAAATTTAATACATAAAAGTTATTTGTGTTGAGCACGTGGTGAAAGGGAACATGTTTTTATATGTGTGGTGCTCTATTGTCGGAGAGAGGTGATTGGATCATCAGAATCGACGTAGATGCGTGTTAAAAGATCGAGAAAAAAACCCCGATGGATTAACAAGTTAGTATGTTTTTTCCTGTACTAAAGGTGAATGAGATTTGACCGCTTATCCCCGCAGTGTGTGTAAGACTTTTTCTTCGTTCGTCGGTTTAACGGGATGTTGTGTTATATTTGCACTTAGGAGAAAGAGGCAGATTGAAAACGATCATTTTAACTCTTCTGTTGATGAACTTTTGATATTACGAAATCGGAATAAAAAGTGTCGCATTTATAATTCGTTTATTCAAGTGAAATTTTATCGTCGATTTATAAAATAGAACAAAGTCTCCATTAGCCCCATTGTTGTTCGGCGCTGCTCTCAAATCATCTTGCCGACAAAGTGACACGGAGAATTTTTTATTTCATTTCTTTGTATTAATATCGTTATTATTCATGATATTCGAGTACCTATCATCAAAGAAATATGTGGAAACACATTGTCACTAAGTAAGTAGGTAAAATAATAATAATAATAATGATAATTAAAGAAATAACGATTTAGTTTGTAATAAAGATTAATTGATCGATTTTTCGAATTTAAAATACCTCAGTGTCGTTAGTTGTTAATGGTACACGATGGCATAATTTTTAGCCCAGGCACAGAGACAAATGCGCAGGAAATTCCGTTCGACGGAAACACAAAAAATGCAAATCAGTATCGTACAAAGTGCAGTATAATGTAAATATAATGTTTACACTATGAACGAGGGGATGGGAGGGGGGGGGGGGGCTACCGGACGAGTTTATTTTTTCTGTCAATAATTCGCCTACATGTTTCCGGTAATGTATTCCACACCTATTTGTGGGAAATGGAGTTCGTGTTACTACAAAACGTGTCGGTTAAGTTTTCGTTTCAACGTACGTTCTAAGATCGATTTTTCTTTAATGACTTATTTTAGACTATTCTGCTAATGATTCGCGCTTACTTTAAAAAGGTGGTGTGCATTCCGTTTCGTACGTCGGAATATTGGAATATTCAAAACCAGTAAGATTTCCTTTAAAAGATGATCAACAGAAGTACTAAAGAAACAAAGTGCGCGCAATGCTTATCGAATGATATGATAGAGATTCGAAAAAACCGCTAGATTTTTGGATCTGTTTAATACCGGCTACGGGGAAATGGGTTAATCTAAAAAACACACGTTAATAATGCCAGCTGTTCCGTGTTCCATTTAATTAATACTTTTTTTTCCCAGTTTTTTCGGAATTTTTCTATTACGTCATAGAAGAATTCTGTCGTTTTCATTTAATTTTCATCCCACCCTATATATATTTAACCGATAGATTGATTTCGTTTTATTTCGATTTTACGACATTTCCGCGGAGATTAATTTCTAAAAAAAATTTGTGATATTTTTTTATAATACCAGGTTCTAAAATGTTTACCTTACTGATTACGTGTGCGGTGTCACCGCGGCACCTCTCGTGCGCAGAAAAGTACCGGGTCCGCAATTTCTTGTGGTTAGCCGTCTTTTTTTCTTTCTGTTTTTTTTTTTGAGAAATACAAAAAAATAGATAAATTTTTTAAATCAAAAGCCTAATGCTTCGCCGCGGGAGCTTTTTATAGCGTGGCACGGTCGGTATCACTAGCGCGCCCGTATCTTCGTTCCTGGAAAACGAAACGACGAAATTTGCCCCATTGCATAGTACAAAAAAAAAAAAAAAAAAATTGTTTTACAACTATATTGCTACACCTCTTTTCTGTGATATAGCCGGAATAAAGACGTTGAAAAAATTCGTCATTCAGCCTGAGTATCTACCAGCGATACGGAATCGCGACGAGTCCTGAAAGTGATCGACCTATCAGCGACCGATTTTTTACTTCTCTATTTACCAACGCTGGGCGACGGCCACTACTATTCTATAACTTTATTCGTAGTAATATATAGAACAAGTGGAGTAGTGAAGATGATGAAATCCATTTTACGTGTACGGGTATCGTAAACAAGTCGCGTTGCGCGCCGGGTCGCCTGGAGGCTGACACAACTAGTCGCTCATTACCAGTCGCCTTACTGGACAGTTCTCTATTTAAAAGAATATATGCCGCAACTTCGATGAGATGTCGCATCGCGGTCGCGTGGCGCTGATGGATACTCAGTCTTCAGAGCTTCGTTATATATGTCTTCATTTTGTTTCATCAATTAATTATAGCGACTGTAGTGGACTGTTCTGATTGATCATTCTTCTCGAAACATCGCTGTTTGTTTTTTTGTTTTATAGACTTCTTCAGTTGTTTGTAATTACTGGTCATCCTTTTCTCCGTGTACCTTAGGTTTTTCGTTTTACCGCCAACACGATCAAAAAAATTTTAACATTTTTCGATAGATATTTGATGAAAGATTTTACACTTACGTCGCACCGAATTCGTTACAGAATCATTAAGTATCACAGATGCCCACGGTACACGCTCATCACAACATCACATTTCCAAAAATAATAATTTAGATCCGATTTATTGGTCACCCACGTTTACTATCAAAAATCTAATGTTCCCATTAACCTCGCTCTATTTTTTTTTTTTTCTCCGTCATATCTTTCCCTATCTTCGTCCAACTGTTGTATACTACATCGAATTTCGGCTTCAGTTCTATCATCTTATTAAACCTAATTTTTGGTGCCCTTTCGAGAGATGATAGATATACTTTTTCCTTCTAATCCCCATACTTATTAGTAAGTAATAAATCGAAAATCATTGAGATTTTGTTGAACTTCAAAGTATTGAAATAATTTTTTGTACGTGTATCGCAAAACTACAAAATGAAGCTAATCTTAATGGTAATAATAATAATAATAATGATAATAAAAAAAAAAGAAGGTATGATTGGATTGTGTTAATCGTCTATGAACACCATTTCATAATTATAGTGTAACGAAAAGAAAAAGTTCGCTTTAGATTGTCCGCTCAAGCCGGCGCCGTTAGTCGTCCAGCATGTAAGCGAATTGTGTAAGCGGTATTGTTTTTTTTGTTTTTTTGTTTTTTCATTATTAGTATTATTATTATTTTTAATGTTTTTTTACAAACTGGTTTTGTGCAACGTGCTGTCCAAGTTGTATTCTTCATCCGCGGTCTTTTTTTCCTACATAATTTAAATCAGTTACCCGATCGCGCTAATAGCAAATTTTTCGTCCACTTGTCTCCTTCTCCGTTCAAAATTAATTACGCGTTCTCTTCCTTTAAATTTAATTTTTGTTGTTTACGTAATTTTTGTGGCTAATTAATTTTTCAGTTGAGGAATTTTTTTCAAAGTATATTTTCATTTAATTTTTGCTGCTTTGCAGTAATTTTTATAATATACGACGGAGTATTTTGAGGGGGACAATTTTTGCACGATCACGTTTTTTAACAACACATTTCACGATTTCTCATTCGGTGTAATTTTTCGATTGATCCCGATCATATATAGAGTCATCGTCAGCTCTTACAATAGCACTTTTATTCGATTAAAATAGCAACCGAAGCTACTACGCAAGTCGATTTACATACTTCGTACCAAATTATAAACTGTGATTTTCGTGTTACGTCAGCCGCCAAGACACAGTATCGAAGCAACTAGATATCGCCGATTTTTTTCGCAAGCCAAGAACTAAGATCGCTTGTGTGCGGTCTCTGAAAGACGGTAGCGTTATCGCCAAAGTAGTTTAAAGAGGATCTTTCGTGGTGACCACTTAAAGAGTCCTAAAATTTTTCAATGAAGCGTGTACATTTTTTTTTTCGCACGCTACACTAAAATAGTATATCGAAATGAATTTCAATCTCTCTTGCGGCCATCAGTGTAAGGTAATTTTGTAATTCTTCTCAATATTATGTATTTAATGTCGAGTTCTCAACTCGGAATACGGATGAAAAATTTAACTAGATAGAGCAAACGTCCGGTAAAACCGATTTTACCCATCGGTGCCGATGCACCTCTCCTTGACCAGGAGATCTCACGCAATCGCGCACCGCGTGTTCAATTTAAACTCAGAAATCTGCGGATCTGGCATGAATTGTCGACAGAAACCGAAATTGTGCCCACGTATTCCGCAAAATAGATCATTGGGGGGGAAAATTAGAAATACCGTGGCGAAACGCCGCTCAAACATTTGACAGTGACCAACTTAATTCAGCCTAAATCGAATTGGAAAGATCGACTAGATTTTCAGAAAAATACGTTAAAAGACTAGCCTCGACAGATCAGAAGTCCTGTCTCGATCACTGTTTCCATTTATCATAGTTTCTACCGTTATTTGCTGTGCCTATACGTATGTATCTTGTTTCACATGTACAATATAACCCTTTAAGTAGTGTAAGGAGTTTGCGACGGCATCATTTCACTTGTATACCTGCAATTTCAACGGGATCTTAAAAATTCCCGACAAAATCTATGCCCAGCCGCTGCTTGGCCGTTTGTCTCGATATACACGGTGAAGTATTTTACTCAATTTTATTTGCAGGTATTAATGCAAAAGATAGCGCTACAAAATCTGTATCAGTAATTATATATATATATATGTTCGAAAAATTGGTGGGTATTTGCAAGAATTCGACTTAAGTTATATAAACATAGAACGATAGAGATATATTATATTACTCTATGCTTCTACCTATTACGTATGTTTTGAACGTATTTTTTTAGTTCATTGTATCATTTAGTGTAAACCACTTACACGGCCTGTTGTAATAATCTGTTATTCGCTAGTAAATAAGTTTCCTTTAATTTTCTTCCGCGGATTTTTTTGTTATCGCGTGTTTTGTCTGTAAATTTATTTACTTATTTTTCCTTAATATTTGCAAGCCGGCTATCGCAATTGGTTGGACGGCGATGTTTCAGGTAGTTTAGACTACGTTCTAATCCCGCTGCCACACGAAGAAAAAGTAAATAATATTATTATTGAACTGGAATAATGTTTATCGTTGATGAGTCCAAAAAAAAAATAGTTGTTTTTCTTTCTTTATATAGATATATATGTAAATATATCTACTGGCTATATTAAAGGAAGTGGAAAAACAACTTTTTATTCGGAAAATATATATACTTTGATTTAAAATTTAAATACCGACATGCTTCGGGAATACTGTCCCATAATCACGGTATTTTAAAAAGTTAAAATTATAAAGATTGAATTTTCAGAAAAAGAAAAAAGAAAAATGAGTGATATAAAATCTTATGACAATATTTGCCATACTGTTTAAATCTTTAACTTTTTTTAATGTACAGTAGATCGGGCGGGTCGTTAACCATGGACATTAATCTAGCGCTGTGTTTACCAAAAATTTCTTCTTTATCTTTTCCCCATTCAGTTTTCCCTTCTTTTCGATTTATAATTAATGTAACAATTAAAACAAACTTCAAGTACAGCCTACGACAGGAAACCACAATAGTTAACTAGAATTTAAGATTTATATGCACTGAAACTCCAGTTGCAGGATTCTTTAATAATTACTCTCTGATTTAAATTTTTAAAATATTATATCTGTTTTTTTTTTGTTTTTTTTTTTTTTTGTTATTTTTGGTTTTTTATTTATCTAAAATTATTAATACTGTGTAATTACTAAACTGTGTAGCCAAAAGGTTTTTATAAGAAATTATGAATATTATTGCAAGGAATAGTTTATAATTAGAACTACAGCGTATTTATTAACGAACCCCGCCTCAGCAGCTTTTCAAACATATGAACCTTAAATTGCGGTTTCCTGTGGCGGACTTGAACAAACATAAACTATATGAATAACAGCGAAAATGAATAAACTAAAATTTCGGTCTAAAATTAACTAGTGCGAACCATCTAGCCGTTTGCCGTTTAAGTGGCCTATAACAATACCACAGAATGAATGTTTGACATTACAGCATTAACAAAACTCTTAAAAGAATATTTCTCTCACCGTCTTCAGTTCCAAGATGGTGTTCTATAGGCGGTAGATTTAGACATATCGTTGCAGTAGTGTCAATGCTTAATGATATAGAATAATATGGATTGTGGCGGGGAAATAGTTCAAATCTTTGCTAATTGTAGAACATAATAACATATAATATCAGTTCGAATCTGAGCGATTTCTAAGACGTCACTGTGTGCAAAATAAAATATGGCGAACACCAACATATTAATCTCTTTATGAGAAACCTGTATTTTATTAATTAACATAATTTCTAACTGCATATTAGTAATAATTTTAAACGATAATTAAAAGATAAAATTGGAAAAGTATTCCGATAATATATTTTTGTTAATCCAGAAATAATAATTATAATATGTATAAACTGATACATTATTAAATAGCAATTAAATTACACGACTGTATCAAACAAAATACTGTCATACGAACGATTGAGATTAAATTAACAAATAGTATACATTAAATGAAATGTAGACACTCTATTCGAATTATAAAAGGCGAACAAGTAATAACAAATATATAATAAATCAACAGAATTTCTTGTTTATAATATTTAAATAGCCGTATATTATTCACAAAAAAACATTTGAAAATGTGGTGAATCATTTCTTCGTTAATGTGATCAAATATTTAAATTATGAAAGCCGTTTCTGTATTGGGACCAAAATTAATTTTTTTATCGCGTCCTCAATGTACATTTAAATTATTACAGTCCATTTCCTATCTTCGTTTATTGCTCAATCTTTCGATTGGTGGTCAATCATCAGGAAAGTACATTACTTAGAACCACTTTGATTCTAAGCATCTAATTCGGGTCTTCTCTTTCATAAGCTGGTGTTTGTTCATCTTTTTATCTTCCATTACTTGCGAAATGAATTTTTGCCGCGGTTATGTTCTTTTACCATTTACTAATCCTTCGATTACTTATTTTCTATATCAATATAAAAATTATTGTATAACACAAATCATGATAAACCAGAAAATTTATTTAATCACAATTTTGCGATTTTTCGCGATTTGTTATACAATAATTTTTATTTTTATCACGCGTTGAACATTTGTATCCTGATTGTCCAGTCTTCTTGTTTGTTTTAAAAGATTTAAAATGTGATTCAATTTTGCATCTTTATAGATAAAAACATACCTAATCATTAATTAAAATTTTCATACAAACATACACACACCCGCATATATATATATATATATATAACTCGACCATTTTGTCCTCGCAAAGGGCTGTGCTCCTTGACCCATCTTGCTTACATTTTTGTCTCTGCTCTTCCATACTTTGTATAAAATGAACAAACTTTACAACGTAATTCTAAATTGGTATCGGTAGCCACCAAGGCTCAGTGCTCACCTTGATGGATCGCAGCCATGATGTGTGAGCCGACCACATTGTTTCCCATGCCTCTGCCTTATGTTGCCGAAAAAAGGGCGGCCCCAGCGGAGGTAGAGGTGCGCCTGTACATTGGGCTATATGTTGCTGCCTTAGCAGCTAAATTCACACGCTCGTTCCCCGGTACGCTGGCATGACCTAGGACCCACAAGAACGATACCTGTGAGCTAGTCCGAGAAAGCACGTTAATGATGTGCTTTATTTCTCGAGACAGTATGTGTAAAGTTGTTGGTGTGTGTAGTATCCTAATCGATTGCAAGGAATCTATGATTATAAATGCATTTCGGCAATGAGGGTAAGACTGCAGATATTCCCTCAAGCAGAAGAAAGTAATGGTCACTGAAGCATAAATCCTGGTGCATCATGATGTTTACGTAAGGGACCAGCACCGTTCAAATGAAGGCAAGGTCTATTGTTAAAAACATATTGTGGGTTGCATTGAAATATGTGAGGCAGGGAGGGCTCAACTATATTAAATCGCTACCCAGTACGCAGTCAGAAATCACTTTTCCTCGCTCATTGGTATAGGCGGCACCCCATTGAAGGGAATGAAAATTAAAATCACCTATCCAAGCCATGGGAGTTGGTAACCAACGAAGCAACATCTCAATCTGAGATTCAGAAATACCTACTGAAGGAGGGAAATAACAATTACATATTCTTATGGAACGGAAAGGAATGGATGGCAGTTTTACTGTAATTATTACCGCTTGTAGCTCTGTGGTAATACTAAGAAGTTGGGACGGGAAAGACTTGTGCACTAGCGTGGCGACGCCTCCACACGCTGATATTCCTTGGGATTAATCCGAACGGTAGACTATAAAATTTTTAAGCGAGAAAGACTGAGTCAGTTTCAAATGCGTCTCTTGGAGACAGATTATGCCCGGCGCCCAATCACTAATTAGTAATTTGAGTTCTCCTATATGTTTGAAAAAACCTCTGCAGTTCATTGCATAATAGTGTCTCTAGCAGCCATTATTAATTAATTAATTTATTTATTTATTTATTTATTTTAAGAGTAGTGAGTCTTAGAAGGTCAGTCTGAGGGGTTCGCACTCTGTGAATCAGTACTTTCCTCTACCGCTTTGCTTAATTTGTTTATGATCCGAGTGCACCTGTAATTCACGTTTTTGTCTCTCAGATACGATTTTACTGTAGATAATAAGTATAGCAAACCATCCGTATCCTTGGTAAAGTTCATTGCAAAAAAGATGTAGTCAGGAACTGAAATAACACTTAAGATGAATTAAATTCAGTCCTTTAAAATCCATTATAAAGGTTTTTTTGACAATCCTCAAATAATGGTTTTACTTTCGCCGTTATTTCGTCTATATTATTTAGGGCTAGTTTCTTAGGTTTAGATGGTGTTTTAAAGTGAAAAGGTTCAACTAATACTGAGAATTTATGTTCACCGATTTTCCTAATTACTCACATGGTACCTAAGTTGAATGGTCCTCTTTCTTCTAAAGTAGTATAATTTTAAAAACACAGCAATAAAACAAATACTAAATATATAACAGAATTTAATAGACTTGCATAACGGACAAGCTAAAAAAAGCCTTTCAACTTTATAAACTTTCGCATGCAATGAACTAAACCTATATGAAACCTAGAAAATTACCTCTGAAAGATGATAAACGAACAATGGAAATTATAAATCATGAAAGTGTTTCTACTTAACATAAAAATATAGTGAAATTTCGTAACATATTTCAATTGAGCAAAATTATCGGGATACACGAATTAATCTGATTAAACAGCTGCCGACGGCAACGAATGCGTGACGAGGAATAATTACAAGTTTCAGTGAATATTTATAATGTTAAATTTAAGGAGAATGTTATTTGAATAGTCCAAGCGGAACTTAAGTATAGAGAGTAACGTAAAGAATAAGTAACTGGTATTTAATGCAATGAATATGACAGAAGAACAATACTGCTTACATAAGTAGGATGAAATTTATACATAATAAAAAAAATTACGAATTGTAAATTTGGTTACATCAAGTCAACTATTATTTTTTACTAAACTGCGTATTTTTTCCAACGAGCTAATACGAATTATAGGAGCCATTTCATCCTTCCTAGCAAGTATCCCGTAATCCTTCATCCAAACGTTTTTTCAGCCGTTGGTTTTTAGACCTCTTGCCGCTGCGAATAGTTTTGCATTTTGGATCATTTATACATATTTGTTGATCCGCAGAAGAGTCACCAAGTCCTAATTGTTGAAGCGGCCATCGTTTCCCACGTACTTTCTTTAATATTTCCGATTTGACCGACTTCCTACACAATTTAACAACGATGTTTTCATGTTGCTGTTTCATTGATTTTGGCAATCGATGTGCGCAATCTATATCCTGATTTTTGGTACCTAGTGAACATTTGATATAATCAGGTTGTTCTTCCTAGTGTATTGTTTTAGGTTATCCACTCTAGTCTGCAGGGCCAAGTTTGCATCTCGCAATTGTTTATTTTCTGACAAAACTCTTCATATTTAATTTCTGTTCCTAAAGTATCCTGCAATTGCCTGAATGACGTTTGCATTTGCTCCACTTGGACTCTCAACGCAGTAACGTCACCTCTTATTTGCAGTAAAATATCGGCATACTCTGCTGCAGGCTGATTCTTTTTATTTCATTGGCAGAACTTACAGGCATTTTTAGTATTCACGGCGGCTGATTTATTATTCCAAGTAGAAGCTGAGATAGCATTGCAATCAAAGTGGAGTAACCCTTTACATAGACTACAGGTGATGAATTCACCATCCTTAGGTAAATCCATTGAACAATTGCTACAAACGAGTGCCATTTTTGAATATAAGTTTGCGACTTTAATCTAACACCAGAACCGAAAAGAAATTTAACGGTGAAGTGTAATCACAACAGTTTTCGATTAAATCGATTAAGCTGTGATTTTTAAATGTAAACAAACAGCTTTTACTGGTAGGTTAGCTTAACGCAGGCCAGAAGATATGATGTAAAGTATATAATAACTTATTGAGAATTATTAACTATTTGAAAAGATCTTTTCATATTCTGGATAATTAGATAGTGTATACTAAAAACAGTTTAAATTTGAATATAAATTACTGAACACACTGTTAAACAGCTATAAACCAAGAAACACTTAAAGACGTCCGTTCAGCATAATAAATAACAACAACAATAATAATAATAATAATAATAATAATAATAATAATAATAATAATAATAATGATAATAATGATAATAATGATAATAATACAACCAAGTTTACTATGAACAATAGTAAACTGAATTGAACCATAACTTCTTTGTGAATTTATAAGTTGGTTAAAGTGAACTGGAAGTAATAAGGTATATATTTCGACATATTATCGCTGACTTAAAAAAAAGAAAGTTATACATATATGTTCGTCGCGTATGAATGTTTTTTTTTAAATGTTTGTTCACGTATAACTTTTGCCCATGTGAACCGATTTTAATGATGCTTTGTTTATTTACCGGCGGTGGTACCATATAGGTACTATGAACATTGATGAACGCGGACTGAGTGTAATCATCAAATAATGTAAAAAAAAGTTTAGACATATACTTTCCGCGCGTAATATAAAAAAATTAGCCGCAAAATTTTTGTTAGAACATAGGTGAAATAAAAACATTAAAGAAGCGATAAACGCGAGTGACTTAAAGTGTTATTAATGTTACTTTTCATATGAAAATGCATATTCGAATAAAGATAATGAATTAAAATCACAAACCACGATATTTATAACTTCATCACTGGCAGAATTTATTACTCCCACAAAACGGAAAATGGTAGTATTTTAATTTGGTCTGTCCGAATTATATTTCGAAAATATTTACACTAAAATTTTTGAAATGAAATATTTCAAATAAAACAAAAAAAAAAACCGACTTTAAAATAAAAATGCCCCAAAAAGTAAAATCATAATTATTTGATAAAAAATAAAATATATGTACCTTAAATGATACGGTTATTAATATTTACACCAAAGATTTAATAAAAATACACACTAAAACTGTAAGATGATAAAAATAATATATTTCGGAGTAAAGTGGTTATTATGATTATTTACAATACGAACTTTTATTAAAATCGACGCCAAATTAGTAATTAAAAACAATTTAATGTGTAAAACAACGCACTCACTCGTTTTGAATAAGCTAAGAATTGGGAACACTGGGAATATTTAATGCGGTTTTTAATTATTGTTCCAATTTGAATTTGATGCTGGTTTTTATAACCGTTCACATTCTAAACAATCATAATAACCATTTTACTCGGAAATGTATTATTTTTTCTTAAATAATTATTTTAAAGTGTTAGCGTATGTTTTTATTAAATTTTTGGTGTAAATCTTGAAGTCGATGTGTTTTTGTTTTCTGTTTAGAAAGCTATTTTACCGTCTGTTTCATAAGAGCGTGTACGGCGGAACTCAAAAATTATCGGGGATTATGACTTGAAAAAGAAATACACACTTACTACATGGTCATGATGTTTTATTATTAAACAGATGTTCAATCGCATCCACTGTTAATAATTACTTGACATCTCCGATGTACACTTTCTACTAAATGTTTGGCGTAATCTTGAGGAAAAGACCTCGATATCGATCGAATTTGTCGAAATAACTTCTTGACGGTCCAGATCTTTTTCCCTCGGAGTTTCAACTTGAGAACCGCCCACATATCGGATTTGCATCTGGTGACTGCGACGGCAAATCCAGTAGTACGTTAACGTCATTTTCCTGTTTCCATGCAGTACAAAGACAACTTTAATGTTTTGGGTCATTGTCTTCTTGCAGTAGCCCATTTTCATTTTTCCGTGTAAACCACCGTTTGGCAGACAGTAATAAAGCCCTCTGATATATTTTGATCATTTTGGCAGCGGTCAAATTTTCTGTGAAGATGTGCAAATTGCTAAATCCCTGCTTTGAGAGACAGCTCCAGACATGCACCTTTACCGGGAGTTTAACGGTCTGCTGGATGAGTCTATTGACGTGGTTAAACCAGGTATGAGTGATAAAAAAACACGGCTAAAAAGAAGCATTATCCGAAAAAATTACGTTGTCCCAACCGCGTTCTCCAAATTTTCTTTTGCCCAAATCAGTTTTTTTTTTTTTTTTACATATTTTTTGGACAAAAGCAGTTTCTTCACTGTGCTTCGAAATTTCACATCATAAGCCAGTAAACGTTTTCTTATAGTGGCACATGACACACTTAGATCTTTTTTAAGCAAAATCGCTTGCCCCTCACGCAGTGGTACACAAGGATTCTTCTCAAATACCTGTAAAATCAATTTATCTTCTTTTTTCATTGTTTTTCGTACGGAGCCACGATCCGGTAGGTCATCGACATTTCTAACGTCGGAACAACGTTTCACTCACTTACAAATGTCTTCGACTTTTTCATGTACTTAGCGACAACTCCGAGCGACATTTTCCGTTTTTTTGGATGTAAACACAGAAACACGGCTCCGTAACGTGATGCATACACGACAGACATTGTGAAATATGTTTTTTTATCACTAAGATCGAACGAAAAATTAAAACATTTTGTACAAAGCATCTAAGGGGAAGGTTGTCGCCATCTGCTCAGACTTGGATTTCTCCTCTAACGGTTTCAAGGACAAAGTTTTGCCGTAAACGCTCTTATGAAACAGACTGTATAAAGAAATAAAACTAATAAATATTACTATTAATTCTAGAATATCAAGTAATTATACGCAAGCTAAATGTAAAAATTATAAGAAAAAGTTATAATAGCTAATTTTGAAAGTAATTGTTTAAGCTAATCTTTTGATTAAATTAATTCTGTAGAAAAAAAATATTACAGCTCCGTACCAGAAATATTTATAGGCTATAATAAGCATCGACAAAAAAATGTGATCAACCGGATAGCATGGATTAAAAAACGTTTGAAAATTCATCAAGTCGGAAACGATGCGAACTTTAAAATTCCAGGTCAGAAATTAGATCAAATGCTAATTATTCGCGAGGAAAGTTTTTCATTTACACTACTGAGATTCCAGATATCTTTCGACTTTTCAGAATCATTACTCCATCGTATAGCTATTGAAATTCGGCGTCCTACGAATTGTGTACGTAACTTGAAAGGTCTGCATTTAAAACACCTGTAATATTTTAGGTAATTCTGTTGTAGCGGTTTTGACTTGTTCATTTGACGTTCTTCCCTCGTTGAAAGCGTCAGCGTCCTTATTAACGCCCTCTTCAAAGCTTGAAAATTAATTCGTTGATCCTTATCCTGTAAGTTAGTTCATCGTTTACCTTCTTAAAGTACGACTTAGTCCAACTTATATGCTCATGTGCAGCCACCATGATGAAACGAGTGGCGTAAAGAGATCGGTTTTTTTTTAAGGTCAACACTTTTTTCAATGTTATTATAGGCGATGTTAACAATAAGATTAAAGTTTTTCTCCCATGTGAAATGGACGCTATTCGCCAAAAACAACAATTATCAATTACGTAAACAAATACATATAGAGCAGTGAACATCATGGAGTTCGAATATAAGTATGAAATAAAAATCAGAAGGGAGGTTTTGTCTAACACCAGAGATAAATAGTATATATAGTACACACACACACACATATATATATATATATATATATTTTTGAAAAACTGGTATGTTCGGGGAATGAATAACAAACATCTCTAATAATACTACAGTTATGGAGTGTCTAAATAACTGATTCGCCCAAAAGTTGACTCTGTTGTTGCGTTTTTTTTTTTAAATTCAGATACAAAATTATTATACATCTAATTTCTTACGTCACGCAACTAGCAAAACGACATTTAAAGCACGCTTGAACGAACTATCAGCACCGGAAAATAATAACCAATAGGCAAAATGCTAATATATATATATAACGACCAAACATAATCCGGTAATACTACGATCAGCACTGGGAGATGATAGATCATCCGTTGTCATGTCGGCGATATAATTTAATTGTCAACAACGTAATTTCAAATTTTCGAATTACGCCCCCCGTGTGGTTAATACATTCCGTTCGTACGTATACATTTTTCAATATACATTTTTAGTCTTGGCTTATGATCGCGAAAAATTCACAAAATATAATCGACTTTTTATCGAATCCGTGTACATCTAAGATCTTCAACAACGATCGAGAAACGGAAACCATCTTCATCAAAAGTTTTGAAATCAGTCTACTGCCCATCTTCACGTGTAAAAATTAAAAGAAATATTAGGATAAGTTACCAAAGTGATCATAAACTCTTTTTTAATAATGCGAGCGACCAATTTGTTAAACTGTGCAATTTATTTATTTCCTTTTTTTTTTTTTTGAATTACCGTGCCCATGTACTACTATGTTATTGTCTGTATTTTTTATTTCAGTTTTGTAATTCCCGCGTTTAATTAGACTCATTCTTTAATTTTTTCGGGATAAATCAATTGTAAGGGAAATATTGATTATACTTTATAACGGAATTTTACAGGAATGACAATATAACGGTGTGCTGCAATAAGTTTCTTCTCATATTATATAAGAAGATCTTTATGTACAATATGTAAATTGATTTAAACGTGTTAAATACAGAATGGAAAAGTTTTATTCGAACTAAACATTTTCACATTATACTTCTGGCGAACACCTCTTTGGTAGTAAAGCTGACTTTTTTTCATATTCCGAAATAATTTCGATCATTACTAAAGCGTGTAATGTCAATTTTTTACATATAAAGTTGAAAATTAAATATACAAAAAGTGAACTAAACTTTTCGCGGGTCATAGAAAGAAAGAAAAAACAGAAAAAATTTCCAAAATCAAAAAACGAACTCGTCGTCCTTGATTATTACTATTATCTTGTCGGCCATTCCTAAATTATATTATTTTTTGTACTAGCAGTGTTCGAAGAATTTCACTACCTTTTCATATTTCATATAGTTTATTAGGATCATATCTACTGGAATGTTTGTTGTCGGCGGGTGGATTCCCATTATTTTACCTCTCGTCACGTTCGCACAGATCGCTAAACCATTTGTTTTTGTATCGTTATTTTTTGTTTCTTTATTTAAGATTTGGCCAGTAGTACTATTAAGGCTATCATGCAGAAGATTTTTTTTACGAATCAGATTTGACCCGATTGTTGTTTGCATTTCGATATTATTATAAAACCCGTACTTTAGGCCGTGATAAAAAAGACAACACGCGCTATTTACGTACAATGATACGGTTTAATCGGTTATGTGTTCGGTAATTGCTACAATCGGGCACGGTGATAATGTCTAGAAGTTAAAACACAAATCGAGAGAAGCGGAAATAATCAATACCGACAAGACAATAAGAATTTGATATATCGATTTGTTTAAATGATAAATTCCTGATAACGTTCTGTTTCGTTGTGTACTCGTTCGTTGTAATTAACCTACAATTCCATTGCAGCCGGTTTTTGCCTTTTCTTCGTTCTCTTACGATATCGTCAATTTTCCATATACCGTTTCCCCATAATTTAAAAAAGACATTTGTATTGAGCGGAATTTTACTTAAATTGCAGGATTTATATGAATTCTCGAAATTAACACCAAATTTTTGTGCAAATGTAAGTACTCCGTTATCGGTTATGCTTGTGTCACCGTCTCTTGTATTGGTAAAATTCTGGGGAAAATTTTACCTTTTTATTTAGTGCATTCGTTTTGGCGACTCTTGTGTTTGGTAACGTAAAACCAAGTGGAAGAAAACTGTACGAACGTGGAATAGGCAACCATCATATATAGCAGGGGTGACCAACCCAAATAATCTTGCGGGCTACTTTAGAAATGCATGATAACTCCGCGGAGGGCCGCATATAAAATCATATATCCCCATATTAGATTTAGACCCATTATAGATATTTTTTTATAGTAAAAAATTGAGACATAACGAGTTATTATCCATTATTGTGTTTACTATTATTCTTACATGTAAACAAAGAAAATATAATAATGATGGTACTAAACGCGCATTTTGTAAAGAAATACATAACACTAAAAATAAAATATATAAATGAAATTGAAATTATTAAAAAATATACTTTAGCCATCTCGCGGGCCGCAAAAATATTCAAGGCGGGCCGCGGCTTGGCCACTCCTGGTATAGAGCATCGGTTCCTAACCTTTTTAATCCTGTTACCCCTCTATGACTTATTAGGGAAACTGATTCCCCACCCTCACCCTTCCCCTATTACAATATATACAGTACATATAAATACAAGAATATACTTTATTAATCGTAATAAACTGTACAAAAATAAACGTTCTTACAAGTGTGCATTAATGATTTTCAGTGTGAAGGTTCGATTTGTATTCGCAAGTTTTTTAATGTTTAGTTTCAATTGAAGCGCATCTCAGGTCATGTTCCACATTGAGACGATTTCTGGCCGTTGATTTTACTGCCACTAAAGTTAAGAAACCACCCTCAAATCGTAAGTGGTAGCGAACGGGGTATTAAGATATAATAGAATATTCAGCACCTACTTTTTTCCAAAATGTACAGGCGGTCATAATTTTGAAATTCCACTTTTAAAGTGCTATCCTCACGTAGTCCGAGAAATTCCACTTTAGCTGACACATCTTCATGTTTAAACATTTCATCGTCCGTAGAAAACGGTCTTAATATTCAAAAGTTGAGTCTGTGGGAAATGCAGCGAGTTGATTATTGCAAATAAAAATGTTGCATCGCGGAATTTCCAAACGTGATTTCGTTGTCTTCTTCATGTATCAGTTGCTCGCGCAGTTGTGTAAACATCGACATTAATAATTATAAAATTCGTCATCTATTACAAGCTTTATTACCCCCAGCAGAATAGCTGTTTCACCCCCGCGGAGGTAATTACCTCCAGGTTTGAAACCTAGGATATAGAGCGTAGTTGGTTAGATGCACCATTGTTTTTCGTTTGAGAGCAATTCAAACCCCGCTGTCGCTGCATATTAAAAATGTCAGAAATAGTTGTCATCATTTTCAGTTCTGAGTTAATGTGTCTCCATAGTTAACGAGTGTAAAAATAAAAAAAAATATTAATACGAGCTTGACGTTACTGACCGTTTGCACTTTGGGAGCAGGTTGTTTTTTGTACTGCCAACTTTTATCATGCTATCCAGTCTAATTCATATCCCTCCTGTTTATCTAATCCCTCTCCACCATACCTTCTCAGGCTTTGTTTACATTAAATATATCTACGAGCGATTTTTTGGTCTTCAGTACGCATACGACCATGCACTCAAAACAAATGTATACTTTTGAATACGGATAGTTACACTGCAGGCGATTTCATTTGACGGATCGGTCGTAGTCATACGAACAAAAATCTCGTTTATTATTCATCTGTTGGTCGTACGAGACCTGAACGGTGTTGAGTAGTAAAATTAGTGGTAGTTTGTTCTTTCATTAAATGCGCTCAAAAAGTTTGGCGCGTTCGTATTCTAACAGATATACATACATAATATATGTATGCATGTATGTATAAAAAAACTACAACCTTTGACACTCGTCATGAGAACATCGCTTGGACCTCAAAATCGTTGAGGCCACCGAATATGTAATTTTTCAGATCCGTAAAAGACCATGAGTACATGTTTAAGTTTTGCGAGAAATTCAAATTTTTACAAGCCGTATATAACAAATGTTATGGATAGCGGTTTAGACAAAAATATGCAATATATTCGAGATCGTGTAATTGAAAAAAAACCTATTATAAATTCCGTTAAAACAATAAAGTAATTTAAAAAAAAATGTAATTTTACATTTAATAAAAATTTAAATGTGTCATTTATTAAAATTAATATATTATAAAAACTCAGTTGTATTTTTTGCGGTGTAGTGGGAAAAGTGATGATAATTACTGCAACATTGGGAAGGGCGTACTAGGTTCAAATCTTCAACTAGCGTCAGTAAATGTGTTTCTTTTTACATTCATTTTACTATTCTTATCTGATTTTTTATACATAACTGCATGAATATGATAAAAATTTTGAATTTTATTAATTATTTATATTTTTAAAAACAGTAAGCACATTTTATGTGTAACGAATCCGTTAATAATAAAAATAGAGTTTTTATTCGTATTTTAAATGACTTATAAATTAACATAATTAACTATAAAACTTATCATAAATTTTACCACTTCCCCCTCCCATATATATATATATATATATTCCGTGTGTGGGGAGGCATATATACACATACATATACATATAAAATAAGAGTATGAATTAATATTAATTATAATTAAAGTTCTAACAATTTAATCTTTACTTGTATACGTTCTTCTTTTTAGTTCCTCAATCTATACGAATGGATTAGTGAACAACCATGTTTTAAAAATTCCTGGACAGAGTCATTTTATTCATATCCCCGTAAGACGCCTTTAAGTTTTCCTTTATTTGTTTTATATATTTCTGCTTTCGGATTGCTCTTGGTCTTTTCTCTTCCATGGTTCCTTCTACTATTTGTGTTGGTTATTCATTATTTCTGTATACATGTCCAGTTATTTGAACCTCCTTTTTTTTTAGTTTTTTTAATAGACTTTCTTTTTTCCATAACTATGTCTTATATTTTCTCATTTCTTATATTTTCTGCCATGATATCCTTTCCACTCTTTTCCAGTACCAGATTTAGAATGCTTCCAGCGGATTGCTGAATGGTTTGTTCAAATTCCAAGTTTCCGGACCATAGAGTGGTACACTCCGTAGGATAATTTAATAAATCTTTTCTTTATTTCTTTCTGAATGTTTTTAGATGTTAAGATGCTTCTTTTTTTGTTGAATGCTAATTTTGCCATTATTATTCTCTCTTTTATATCTTGATAACTTCTTCCGTCCTCTGTAATTGTGCCCCCAGATATTTTTGTTGTTTCACCTGTTTTATTTTTTTGTCTGGAGTTTTTTTTTTTTTTTCATATATATTCATTTCTCTACTATCTTCTTTTTTACCACATCTGGTTGTTGTTTTCTTTCTATTCATTCTCATATTATATGTTTGAAATATTGAGTTCATCTGATTTAGGGAGGACCTTGAATTTTTGTTCACTTTCTGTTATATTGCGATGTCATCCGCAAACCTAAACATACTTATTTTCCTACTGCCACTAAAATTCCATTATTATTATTTTTGTTTCCATTCTTTTACCGTTTGTGTTCTATGTATATATTGAACAGAGCGCAGGAGATAAGCTGCAACCTTGCCTTCCTGATCCCTTTTGTGCGATGTGCCTCGCATTTCCTCGTTCCGTTTCTTTTAGGAATCATTACTAATCTATACTTATATTAAATTTTTTTGAGATTTCTTCGTTTTCGTGTATTTCTTTGATTAAATTATATATCTTTCTTTTTAGTGTCTTCATCTAAGGCTTTTAGAGTAATTCGCTGCTAATATTGTCGAATTTTGGCACTTTCTTTATCTTAAGTTTTTTTTAAAGCTTTTTAAAATTCTTCTATAGTTATTATTGATTCTACATTATCTATTAATTTATTTTCTTCTAAATATTTCTTTAATTGCTTATTATTCATATCAATTTTTTTCACTTTCTTCGCTGTATAGGGTTTTTATGTGTCTTTTTCATCTTTTTGCTTTTTCGACGTCTTCCATAGCTTTTTTTTTTATATATATTTGCTTTCTTTGCTTCCCTGTTCATATCTTATTTCTATGTCTCTTGTAGGTTTTTTGTCCTTTAAGTGTATTTGCTTTGTTTAAGTGTATTCGTCTTTCCATTAATTCAGTGTTGCCCTATTTGTAATTCATGGTTTCCTATGATGAAGTCTTTCATGTCTAATAAAATTTCTCCTGTTTATCTTTTAATTAATCGTTGGGTCGGTACCATCTCTGTGATGTGCCAGTAAATGAAATATCTCCTCCGTTTGTGATATACTGGCTTGGTGTTCAGGTACATTTATTCTAAATTTTCCCCTCAACTACAATATTCTGCCCGAGTCTTATCCTTCAAAAATCGAAGAGGTCAAGACACCACGTGGCGTGGGTATTATAGATAAACATTTCAAACCAGCTTGTAAACGTGGATCTTTTTTTCAATCAACATTTTTTTTATCATCAAAATTTTGAAATATAAAGGCCAAAATTTCGAAACTAAAAAGGCGATAATGCGAATAATTTGAAATATTATGACTGTTAACTACCGTGGAAGTGTAGATGTGAAGTCTGAAACCCCCATAGAGTAATTTACAAGCCCATTATGACGGAAATATTACGTTTAAATATTATTATGCTCTTTAACTAATATCGAGCATTACAGAGTACAGAAAGTAGCAAGGTTTTTGGTTTTGTTTATCCGTATTATCATTCAAAAATATTTAAACAAAAAATTTTTGAATAGAATTTCCTTTTATAAATATGCCGACTTCAAGAATTACTTCAAAAATTTCACAAAAGCGCGGAAAAAGATAAAAAATAATCATTTGATGTAAGATGATCGATTTAGAAGTTATATATTGAAAGTAGGCACATATTATAGTTATTCTTTAACAATGTTAATATTTATCAGGATCGTACATTTCGAATAATTTAAATACTTCTGTATTGTTAATTTCTTTAAATTTTTGCTAACTATTATTGTGGCGACCATAATAAATAAAACTCCCCTTGAAGTATAAAATGTATCATATTTTATCAAATAATTATTTCTTACTTTTTAACGCGCGTTTATTGAAGTTTTAAAGTAAAGCTTATGGTGAACATGCTCCATCGTAAGATACGTGTGAACGATGGTTTCGGCGTTTCAAAAGTGGTGATTTCGATGTTGCAGACAAGGAACACGGAAAACCGCCAAAAAGATACAAAGATACAGAATTGCAAGCATTGCTAAATGAACACGATGCACAAACACAAAAACAATTCGCAGAGCAATTAATCGTTAGTCGACAAGCTGTTTCCAATCGCCCACGAAAAATGGGAAAGATTCAGAAGGTCGGCAGATGAGTACCACATGAGTTGAACGAAAGGCAGATGGAGAGGCGCAAAAACACATGTGAAATTTTGCTCGAACGATACAAAAGAAAGTCATTTTTGCCTCGTATCGTTACTGGGGATGAAAAGTGGGTGTATTTTGAGAATCCCGAGCGCAAAAGATCATGGGTAGATCCAGACGCACGATACACATTGACCGCAAGACCGAAGCGCTCTGGCAGGAAGACGATGCTCTGTGTTTGGTGGGATCAGAAGGATGTGGTCTATTATGAGCTGTTAAAGCCTGGTGAAACGGTTAATATCAAACGCTACCAACAACAATTAATCGATTTTAACCGTTCGCTGCTCAAAAAACGACCAGAATATCAAAAAGGGCAACACAAGGTAATTTTTCTCCATGACAATGCTCCATCACATACGGTAAAACCGGTTCGCAACACATTGGAAGCACTCAGCTGGGAAGTGCTATCCCATGCGGCTTACTCACCAGACTTGGCTCCTTCCGATTACCACTTGTTTGCATCGATGGGTCACGCACTTGCTGAGCAGCGCTTTGGTTCGTACGAAAATGTGAAAAAATGGCTCGATGAATGGTTCGCGGCAAAAGGGGAAGATTTTTACTGGCGTGGTATCCACAAATTGCCCGAAAGACGAGAAAAATGTTTAACTAGCGATTGAGCATACTTTGAGTAAACCACTTTTTATCATTCTTCCAAATTTAATGTGCTTTTTTTCGAAAAAAAAATCCGCATTTCATACTTGTACACCTGATATGTATATAGATATATATATATATTTTTTTTTAAATGGCCATCATTAATGAAGAGTTATCGGAAGATGTGTATACACCTGAAGGAAAATATTAAAATTTGTCGATACATGATAAATGTAATTTTTCAAGAAAAATCGAGAAAACCTTACAAAAACGAAGAGAAAAAATAGTAACAATAGATAGCTTAAAAACAGTTCAGTGGTATAACACACAAGTAATAAATAAACACTGTAATGTGCACATTTCATTGCGATATATACAAAACATAGAAGAAATACTTAAAAAAGGAGGAGGCGTTAATAACATTAGAGCGTGTGGTAAGAGTAAGTGTGTAACAAGGCCGTGTCCACAGGGGAGTTTTGGGGGTTAACCCCCCCATGAGAACTGAAATAGCTGTTATAAATAACACAGAAATCTGAAAAAAATCAAAAATTTAAAATAAATATTGATGATTTTTTAGGCTGTTCTTACCTACTTTTAAAAGAAAAAAGAAAAAATATGCTCCATATTTTTAAGTATTTCATTAATATTTTATGCAAAAATTTTTTATTACGAGTATAAAGAAAATAACATATGTAATTTTTATTAATGTTCATATACGGATAATTCATTTATGTAAATTATTAAATATATTTCAGAATGATGGAAATTATTAATAGTACGAATATTAGTGAAAAATGTACTGTTATTTATAAAATAAATATGCGAAGAAAATTTTCAAAGCCCTCCCCTTTCCAAAATTCGCGGCGCGGGCCTGGTGTGTAAGTATATGAGAACCGTTCGCTAGGGGTTGGTGAATCGTTTGCCTTCCAGCAATACACGAGATGATCAGTCACGAATGGTTCCGATTGTCATATCAGGCCCAATCATGCAGAAAGAAAAAAATGAATAAAAAAACAAAAGCGGATATTACACCTAAAAATTTGGACTTGCGGACCTTAAAAATCTCGGACATAGAAAAAAAATGTTTTTAATTCCGGGGATAGATTATGCAACTATAGGAAACTCTTGTTACTCATATTTCCTTGATGAAATCTTAAAAGTTGGCAAAAAACAAGTGAATTGTAGTTGTACCCCATTTTGCGAGTCAAGGATTATACTAGTTATAAATTTTAAAGTGTTCGATAAACGCGCTTATAATAAGAAATCTCCACAATTAAACGTACCCAAAATTTTCAGCTTTAAATTTGGAATTTCAAAGCTGCGTTACTTTGTAAGATTGCAAAAAAATTATTTTAAAAAACTTTACGTTTCCATGCGTAATATTGGTAATATTTTAAGTTAACCGCGTCTATTATATTAATAAAAAAATATTCACGCGCTATCACCGTTGAGTTTTACAGTTTTGAATGAACGAAGAATCATTAAACTTAAAGAAACATACGGGACAAATGTATGAACTCCTTTTTTGTGCAGGTCGGTAGACATTGGCAAAATAGACGAATAAAAGTTGTTCAAGTTTTAAACAGTCACTTGGACTTTTCAAAAATATAAATTTGTTTAGTAACTATTATATGTCATTACTTTAAAAAATAAGCAAGTAGTGATTGTTAATATCCCTAATAATTAAAACAACACTTAAAAATACATATACAAAAAGTCATGGAAATATTGTGATTGACTAATTTTATTAAAAATTTAAATTTTGTGTCTTAAGAAACGTTTTGTTTTTTGTTTTTTTCTTATCGAGAAAAAATATTTTATTCCAATTTGTAATGCTATAGATAATATGAAAGGAATTACTTTTGGAAAATATACTTAAAATAAAACAATATACATCCAAATTATTTTGTGTTAGTATTAGTGTAGTTAATTCTGTAACTATAATTAATTTAGGTTTTACTTGGGTTTTGTGTGTGTGTGTGTGTGTGTGTGTGCTCGCGTTTTCTCTAGTTACAAAAAGTGTGAACACTACTTTTAAACATAAAATAGAGGAGTGACTTCCTTCAGAGTTTGTTATCAGTTAAGCGTCATTATGTTTGTTTCTATTTCTTTTCATTTTCTTTATGCGCAGTGTAATTTTACCCGATTATCAAAAAATGAGCACCTTTTCGATTGTAAAACATAATCATTTCCTTTGTTTGTTTGTTCTAAATTAAGTTGTTTGCAACGGGAATAAGTACAATTTTTATTTCAATATTTCTTAAGGAAATTAATGGGGACATTTTTTTTTTATTTTTATTTTTGTTCGCCTCTCATCCTTTGAGTAGTAGTAGTTTACTTAGGATTTGTTAGAATTGATTGAAAAATGGCGATGAGTGTGATCTGGGACATTTTATAATAGGTGAGTCCACAGGGCTAAAAAAAGAGCGTAAGTAGTATAATATATATGTCGCATCTTCACTTGGTTTTGACTTTTTCTAGCTCCATTATAAAACAGTTCTTAATGTATTCGGATGGAATATTTTATTTTTCGAATAATGGCCGAAATGTGAGGAGACTTGTCGAATAAAGCTGTTTCCTATTCTGTAAACCTACGTCAAATATACCACATAACCTTTTCAAAAATAACTGACGTTTTCTGTACAAAACATTTATAGTTCTTTTTTTTTTTTTGTTTTTATTCTACCCTGGGCGCGCCAGCGGCCTTGATCCAACAACATGATAAATTAAGAGATAGAATAGCCAGGCGGTCAGAAATGGAATTCACAAAGGACAGCAGAAGTGGAACAACTGAATGCAATGGGATGGAAAGGATATTTTTTTTTTTCTTGTTTGGGTTTTTCCCAGGGCTTGTCAGGTAACGTTAAAGGGGGTAAGAAGAGCCAAAGCTAACAGTTGGTGTAAAGAAGGGAGCGTTCGTTAAGGAAGGCAGAACATTCGAAAAGAGGATATGATTTGAGTCACAAATACAAGGAAGCTCAGAAGCATGAAGAAAGCAGAAAGCAGAAAGAGCTAAGGAAAAACGAAAGCGAGAAGAAGGGAGTAGAGAATGATTGATTCTGAGTCTAATTAAGGAAACAACAGTAGTGGAACGACCACAGACAGGAATAGAACGAAACCAAGGTAGGGGCAAACCGGTCGAATAAGACGGTAGTATGACTAATGATTAGAGAATAACGATTACATGTCCAAAGAAAGTGTCTGGAATGATTAAAGCGTGATAGGGAAAGAATGTCTGAAGAAGGGAAAGCGTCGAGGAAAGGACCATTGCAGGCGGCTAAGCGAGCTAAAGAGTCAGCGGAGTCATTGCCCTCTTTATTGGAATGACTAGGAAAGGCATTCGATATTTGTTTATATGAATTATAAGTGTTTTGTCTCTTTTCCCCTGCAAAAAACACCCTTCAAAATCACATATCATTTAAATAAATTCAAGATCGAATTTTCAAATAAAAGCCATCAATGAATTATTCTGAAACAGTATATTTAATTAACAAGTTTTCGGCAAGAACTTTTGTTAGTCTAACAACTTTATTTTGAAAATTATTAAAAAGTATTCAAGGGAAATTAATAATTTAGCAAAATTACCTAAAATATGTATTGTCTAATTTAATTTACATGCAATTCATAACAGCGGATCTATATTGTCGCTTATGAAATTAGCTTATCTTGCCGAAATCTTTACTGGGAAAAGCAACAACCATATTTACTGCGAGAGACGAAATAGCATAGCAGCTCTAAAAAGGAAACTAAATTTCTGGATTTTTTGTATGGTTGAATGATTTCCACTTTTAAATGAAATTCTACTACAGGAAAATATGACAGAATTACCAACTGAAATTCAAAACATCAGTAGTGAACATTTGGTGATCCTGTTGAAAATCTTTGTCAGAATACTTCCCGATTACCGATAATGATTCATCGATTGGGGGTACAAAATCCATTTATCAATATAAAGATAAATCTAAAACTTTATCAATGCTGGAATATGAATCACTGATTGCTATTCAGAATTCAACCGCTTTAAAATACACATTTAAATCCGTGCCACTTAAAGGGGTTTGGGGTTAGTATTAAAAATGAATAGCCTGGAGTAGCCATGAAGGTTATTATTTTAATTCTGCTCCGTTTTATAACTACGTATATCAGATGCATAGAAAACGAAAAATAAATTCAGGAGCGAATTGGATGCTATTCCGGATGTACGCGTATAACTGTCGAACATTAAAAACCCTAAGTTTTAAAATCATTACTGGTAAGACAGTGAAACAATTTCATTCTTCACATTAATTTGTTTAAAAATTTTTATTAAATAACTTTTATTTACATATTTGAAATTAATTAAATCTGTAATAATCGTAGTAAAAGTTGTAAGTAAAAAGAAAACAATCAAATTTTGTTTACATATCAACAATTACTTATTAAGTTTTCATTTGGCATTAAGGGTTCCATAAAATAAAATTGAAAAGTTTCGGGAACCGCTGACCTACATTTACGAAGGAACTTTAATTTCGTACTTCGAGTTATTACTATGCATAGTAGATGTATGGCTGTTATGACGTGTCTCTTTATTTTTTTAGTGCATTTGCATAAATTCAAGTTTCAAAATCTTTTTCAAATGGAAATTTTCGTAAAAAATGTAAGTGAATAACTTTTGTCGCCAAATTGACCGGTTAACTATTATTAGTAGTCGTATGTGTGTGTCTGGATAAAAGCCAAATATTATACTGTTTTGTGCTATACCTTAACGCAGACCATTGCTACGTTTTCAAGTTAACGGACCACCACTTTTAAATTGTTTAACATTTCCGCCGTATCGTGGCAATGATGAATTCGAAAAAAAAAACAACATATTCCATATTCCTTCCGCTAATAAAAACATATTTTTAGAACGAAAAAAATTTTATATCAGTACTGTAAAATTTCCAATACTGAATAGTACTTTTTTATTTATTTATTTATTTTTTTTTATCTATTTTTTTTTTTTTTTTCATTTTTCACTGTAACTAATTTCATGCTCACGGTTTTAGTCATTTATATGCAGTAACGCGTAGGCGGCAGTTTTTCAGGTGTAAGGGAGTTATAAATTATCTGAGGCATTTTATGTTGCGAGAGAGTATGACTCCATTAAACCAGTGTAAATGTTATGTAGCTGTCGTAGCGGGTTACACGGGTCTGCTTTTATGCAAGTTTTGTCAGTGACGATGTTGGATGATTGGTGTTTTAAATTGGCTTCGTGTAACCTTTAAAGGTGACCGAGGGGAAATTTTTTTTACCCAACGGATTAGGTTCTTTTTTATAACTTTTCCCGTAAACTATTTTACCGACAGCAAATGCATTTTTTTTTTTTTACGATGCTGTTCTACAGATTACTTTTGCCAAACTATTGTGACCGTTTGTAGCGATTTTCAAGTGTTGAAATTTTGCTCCTTTACTCTATTTGTTTTCAGTCGCAATTTAATATTGCTTATTAAAATTATTTATTCATTTAACTGTGCTCGTTTACATGAGTCCGGCGTAAATATAACAATTTTTCAATATTTCCAATATGTGGCAGTGCGATTCGAACTGAGACCCGAAAATTACTGCCTAACCAAAAATCCTACTCTCTACCGTGTATCGTTAACGTAAAAGGTAAATGTGAGAAGAAATATAGCAGGCATTAAACAATTACTATTGCCCCCCCCCCCGTATATTTTCGATGTTCTGATAATCTAAAATATTTCCCATGGCTCTACGTGACCGAATGTGGAAATGCAAATGCCGCCGCACGAATGAACGTGCAAGAGACCACCATTCTCGATATAACCAAAAAGAAAAAAAAAATTGTTCCATATTTCATGGGAAGTGGTACACACTTTTTTTTTTATAGGAATTTCTCCGTCAAAGTGTAAAAACATTTCTGAAATACGATTTAATGCGGCTGTTACAATTTTAAATTCACGTCAGTCTCATTTATAACGTAGTGTATAATTGTAAGAGAAGATCCACGAAGAGGCTTATTAGGCGGTTCGTTTAAAATCCGTTTTTACGAGGAGCTGTTAACGAGAAGAGAACAGCTTTTACGCGTTCGAATGAAGTTTTATGAAAAGCGATTTGAAAGCGGATCGACTATTATATTACTTACCGTGCACCCCAAAACGCTTTTTTTTTTCAATTCCCAATGCGCGAAGGCGTTTTAACAGCGTGTTCTTTTACTTCTTTGCGCGTTATGCACAAAAGCAGATTCATCGAGAACAATTATGGCTCGATGCGCCGACACTCTTTACGCTTACACATACGGGCTGCTGGCTACTGATATTTCGAATGGCTAGAGAGCATTTGTGATAAACGAGCGAAACCCGCATTTGTTGACGGTAAATCGTCGAGAAAGATGGTGGGGACATTCTCACAATTCAACCAACTTAGACCAGCTGGAAATTAGGAAGAGAGAAACGGCATTCTCGATCTTGTGTCGAATATAAAGGAATACTTTTAGATCGAACACACGACTGGATTCGGTTTTCGTATTTTAACGAAAGACTGCTAGTTCCGTACGTAGAGTGTACCGCGAGTCGAAGGCGTTCTACGGCGGTACTTATTTCAGTTTTGCACGAATTAGACTAAAACTTGTTATTACCACCACTTCTTTTACACAGCTTCTTCTAGATATCCTTGACTTCTCTGTAAAATCCGTTCTACGACGCAGTCTTTACAATTATGTGTATAACGTTTCCAAGGTATTTCATGTTTATTTAAAACAACGAAAATTCTCGTTACGAATGTTAACCCCCACGTAACCACCGGGGACACACACACACACGAAAAATCAGGATTGATAAATGCTGGCTTTTACTTGTAATCTTTTGTTATTCTCACTTATACACATTTTCTTAATTTCCTTTAAAAAATGCTGTACAATGAGCAGGGTTTTTTTTTATTTATTTATAAATCTAAATAGAGAAATAATGTTTTATGTTCAGTTCAAAGGATTTTGATAATACTGCAAAGAAAACTAATTATTGACTATTACTAATTTAAAAAAAAACCGGATAAGAATGACGTTAGTCAATTGAAATAACTCCGAGATTATTGTAACGTTACTTTAATTCTTCACTAGGGATGCTAAATGTATAACGTTATTGTTGGTTTTAGGTCCTCAGCAGGGATGTGTCAAATGAAAAACAATAACGTCGAAACCAATGATACTGACCTACTAAGTTAAAAAAATCTCCATCGTATCCTTTTTTTCATTTCTTCTCTCCTTTCCGCCCCGTGCTACCTGATTTGACCGTATAAGACGCGCGTTTCTTTTTGCGATAGTCGATGATTGGTTATTTATCCCCGACGGACAACATTATCCGATTTTTTTTTTTTTATTTATTTATTGTACCTATATACACACTATGTACAAAATGTAATGTACACATTGCAGTATAAATGTACATATATTAGGCTTATGGTGACATACAAATTTTGTATCGATTGCGTATGTAACTTTTTATGTAACCGATAGAAAATAGCGGAAATTAAAAATTTCTACGCAAAATTAAAAAACGGTATCAATTAAAGTCGACTTTTCGGTAATAATTATAGGAAACTAATATCTGGCGGTCCAGGGAGTGTATTCCAAATGGGATATATTCCCAAGGGATGTCCAAAGGTTCATCAGAGGTTGAATATATATATATATATATATGTGTGTGTGTGTGTGTGTGTGTGTGTGTGACGGTCGCTGAGAAAAGGTACCTAGTGCCAGAAAATAATTAATCGAGAAAAACCCGCTTTAAGTTTCGCAGTATAATACACTTAAGGTAGTTTTAAACATACAATTACGATTTACAACAGGAAAAAATTTGTTTTCGCCAGTCTGACCTATTTCACGTTAAAGAGCATGCTTTCAAGTGTCCGAAACCGTTGTTAAGTCAAAAGCGCACTTTTTTTGACACACTACGAGTATGTGTACCTTTTCTCAGCGACCGTCACACATATATATATATATATATATATATATAGGTGTATATTTTTTTTATGTTTGTAGTTTTTTGTAAGCACAATTACTTAATTTCGTCTTTATTGGAAAGTAAACTGGGCAGACCACCCTGACTTTTACTAGTCGTTGATATACGTACTTGTTCTTTTCTAAGCTCGGACTTCCTATCCCTTATTGTGCTTCCTATATCCTGTCCTTTCCTTCTTCTTCCTGCTTATTGGTTCCTTTTTAGATAAAATTTCTGATCGGATCAAAATGTAACCGACTTCTTTCCTTACCTTTTGTTTCTGGGTAAAGGTCCTTGGTTGACGAGCCCCCCCCCCGTTCTTTTCTGCTTCATCAATCATCTGATAGCGTTAGTGTATTGTATAGTATTACTACTTAAGTGTTCCCCAGGCTTTACCGTCATAAATGAGATTTGTATTCGGTTTTTTAGTTAATAATTAAAAGAATTACCGATTACGAACTGCAAAATTCAGACGTTAATAAGAACATGTTTTATATAAAATTTCACGGCGTTATTTGATTTTTGGAGACATTTTTATTTGGGATCAATTAAATATACCGTGCTAATAATAATATTTATATTTTATTACAATTCTCTAGAACCGAAGTTGAAATAGGATGGTTTTATTTTTTGACATGGATATGTCTTAACGGTGGGGGTCAGCCAAATTGTTCGTCACGCTTTTTTTAAGAGCAAAAACTTTAACGCTGTTTAATTAAAACATATAAGTTATGTCAACTGAACCGTGTGATATTAGTTGTATGGGTGATCAAAATAACTAGCATAGTATCAAGGAGTATCATAACCAGGAGAGTGAAGACCTTCTGGAATTTTACATTGGACATTTTTTAGCTGAGAAAAAATAAGACATATCCATGTACCGATGTATCTGCATGTAGTGTAGATACTTTAAATTTTTTTCTGAGTATGTGTACTTTTTTGTTCTATTTTATTTCAGCCTTTGTTACTTAATCGGATAGACACTATGTTATGCATCTTTTATCGGAGAGCTCGAAATTAAATGAAAAATATATATATTTAATTGGAAAATAAATCATTACAAAAAAAAAATGACTGCTCCGATAATGTTTCAATAGGAGGAATTTTAAAGAAAATGAGATTATTCTGTTTTTTCGTTTACTTTTCGAACTGAAATTAATGTACGCGTGGATTTGCAAACCCGATTGCGACAAATTAAAACATTTATCTAATTAGTGCACAGCCCTTCGTAATTACGTACGTAAAAAAAAATAATCAGCTATATTAATTAAATTTATCATGATTTACGGATGTTATGGTGTTAGGTTTTTTTCTTTCATTTATGGTAATGTAATAATATACACATATTATAGAAAAATAGAAAAACCTCCTCTAATTATAATTAGGGTCATTCTTTTTTCAGCAACAAAAAGCAGAGACATGGGAAACTATGTGGTCGGCTCACACATCATGACTGCGATCCATCAAGGTGAGCACTGTGAGTCTTGGTGACCACCGATATCCATGTCCTACAGAGAGTTTGCAGCATTCACTAGACTCCGCATAGGGAACACAGCAATATCCCACAACTATTTGCTGAGAGGAACATCTCCTTCCTCTGCCTGTCCCATATGCAATTCCCCCATTTCACCAACATTCTCTGGAACATTGCCTGTCTGCAGGCATCTTCAACTTACCGTCGTTTGGATTTGTCAAACGAACCAAAACAAGTTCAGGATATGCTACACTATATTAAAGCGGCTAATCTGTTAAAATACTTCTAATCTTGCACTGATCCATGTTCTGTAATAATCTCGGCAATTACGCACAGCTCATGGACCATATATATATATATATATATATATATATATATATATACACATATATATATATAAAAATTCTTTCGAGTTCAGTTCTTCGTGAATGACGAGAATTAAAAATGTGCGTTTTTTAAAACAGATCGCGGTAGTGTTTAGGTGTTTTTTTAACGCGCCAGCAGTTTTGACGCAACAGCTAGAACCACTATCTAAAAGTTTAAAAGATCATATGATAAGGAATGAAAAACATAAAAGAAAGTAGCAGGAGAAAAGCAGCTGGAGTTGGGAAGGAAAGGATAAAGGACACATTAAAAAGAGCGGAAAGATTCAGCGCCAAGAGTTGGAGAACATTCGGTACAAAGAGTTTAAAGAGCATATGATTAGAGTCGCATATAATAGCAGGGTCAGTAATGTGAAAAGGACAATAGGAAGAAGGTGAAAGAAATGATCAGAATCGTGAAGAGGGAAGAAGAGAATGATTTTAGTCTTAATGCAATTAAGGAAACAATAGCACAGAATGCCGTGAAGAGGGAAAGGCTTGGAACCAAGGCTGAGAATTGTTGTAAATAGGTGTTGCGGGTTATTAAATTTATCGATCGAATGAAAGTTTTTCGTAATTCGTGTTCTGTAGTACATTATGATAACGGATGTGAAAAAATAACGATAATAATTATCTTATATGGAAGGTCCTGTTTTTGTCGGAAAGGTATTGTTTTTCGAAAAGTCCCACGAAAATCGCGTTTTTTGGTTGAATGTCTACTGCCTTTTTTTTTTTTTCAAACATGAATTTCAGTACTTCAAATGAAAATTGAATTGTCCTAGTATACTCTTTTTTTTTTCTTATTTCTATTTACACAATTCTTCAAAAATTGTAGAATAATTTTGATTGATTCTTCTTTTTTTTTGCACTTGTTTTTGTTATCTTAGTCTTTTTTTTTCATTCGTTATTTTCTAAATGATTTTTTATGTTTTTATATTACAAAAATAAACATCCTTTTTTGTACTTATTGTTACTTTTGTTTTAACCCGCGTTTTCTTTCTTTTATTTATTTATTTATTTTTTCTATTAAAAAATCAAAGGTTTTTATAAGCTTATTTTGTTTTTTCCCCGTTTTTGTAATTTTGTGATTGTGAGGCGGCGTTAAAAAAGTAATTTTGTAAAAAGTTAACCGAAAAATCTTGCTGAAGCCCTATTTTTGCGTTTTTAAAATTTTTCTAGACTCCTGGATATAGTGTTTTTTTATATACTGAGGTCTCCGCGTAAATTAATCGCGTTACTCTGCAGGGTCCACGCATATGTTTTAAACTGGGATCATTATGCGGATTTTCAAAAAAATAAAAAGCTTATTGTATGATTAGATACTTGGAGTAACGGATGATGATGGTCTATAGGAATAAGTGACAATTTGAAATATCACCGTACCATGATGCTTCTAATGTAAAAACCATTATTCCTATGTCGGTATAGTGTATTTTATTTTTTTCGTTTTTCATTTAATTTAATTTTTTCTTCTACGTTATAATAATAATAATAAATTTACCGCAGTTTATTTTTGCGACACACACGCATGTGATGTAATATCGCGGTCTTTTTCACATTAGGGCCATAGTTTTGATCGCACCTAGAGGTTAATCGTGTAAACTACCAGTATTTTTTATGAGAAAATACGAATTTATTTTCTTTACACTACATAAATATGTCCGTTTAAATTAATTACCGTTATATTACAACGGCATCTGAGTAAATCGATAAAAGTTTAAACTTGTGGTTCATGAGGGTTTTTTTGCTTTTTTGCTTAGGATTTAGAAGAAGCATTATTAACTGATGATTCATCGGATGGCAGTAATACTTTGATTCCGGAATTGATAGCACGAATATTACGAGGTTATTATGGCAATAACAACATTTCTACTTTCAACTACCAGATGTTCCTGCGTCGCTTGTTCAGACAGAAATGCAGAGTAAGTAATATATCTTTCATCTCACTTTATCTTTTCTCTTTTAATACTTAATAAAAATTACGCGTGTTGATGGAAAATAGGTTACTAGTGTCAGCGTGAATAATTTTACACTTGATGAAAAGTGATGGCTTTAAAAATTGAAATTTTACATATGCGTTTTCTAATTTTTGATTGCATTTTCTTTTTGAATAAGAACAACCGCCGATATATTGCTTCTTTGTAAAATCAATTTTTTCCGAGATTTTATTTCATTTTTTTTTTTTTTTTTTTTTTTTTTATATCATCAGAAGTACACGGAGAAATGAAAAAAGGCACGAAGAAGGTGGAAAATGCTTTATTTGGATTTATCATCTTCCAAGTATTAGAGTAGGAGTGTACAATCACGGATTGCTTGCATGTAAATAAACGAAACAACAGTTGGTAAACTAACAGCCACAAAAATATAGACTGAAGCGCGGGAACAATTTTCATTGGCATTAGCGAAATGAAATGCAGAAAATTATTATTATTTTTTTAACGAATATTATCTGTGCTTGTATTTTAGTCGGTACCTAATACCTCTAGGGCGATTAATCGTATTGGTAGAGTCGCAATATGGGGAAAATTTTTCAATTTCTCAGTTTTAGCGGTTAACTTCCATTGGCAAACTGCTACTCTGTCGAAATACACCGAACAAAACCTTGGTTTTAAGTTCTTTATATCCCAATCATTCCGTTATTTTTACTGATGGATCTTATGGGGTTGATGCCGCCTTTGTTTTTCCTTCTCACAACTACTCTGAATCCTTTAAACTTCCTTCCTGCTGCTCTATATTTACTGCTGAATCTGCTGCCATACTTCAATTCTTTTTATCTCTTCCTCTTCTATCTTCTCGGATAAATTTATTTTAATAGCTGACTTTGAAAGTGTCTTGCAGGCGGTTTCTTCTCCCTTACCGTTGCCCTCTTTTGAACAACCTTTCATTCTCTTTTTTTTTTTTTTTTATTTGGACTCGCTGACAAAGAGCATTGACCCATGTTCGATAAGAAAGAAAATTAAGTCCCAATTAATTATTTAGATTTGTATGCGGTCAGATGTCGCATCAATGAAGGATACAAGGGGAGCGACAACAGTTAACGAGTGAAAGGAGAGAACAGATACAGCACTATAGGAAGCAGGAATATTAAGTCTCAGAAGTTGAGAGTAGAGAAGTAAACATTCAGGCGACAGTGTGGAACATTCAAAAAGGATGTGGTTAGAATTACATTCGTGGATATCATTTGGAGAGGCCCTATTCGCAATCTAATTCACGAATTATTCCTGTTCCGTTCGATCCAAATTAATTTATTGTGGATTCCTAGCCACGCCGGAATGTAGGGTAATGAGGTGGCTGATTCCTTGGCTCGCTCGGGAGCTTCCAACGGACATCCTCTTCATAAATTTCCCGCTCGCAATATTAATCATATTTCCAAACAGTTTCATTTTAGATTATGAAAGGATATTTATTTTTCTTTTTTCTCAAATCCGAATTTCTTTTATCTTTCCGTCTAGCCCTTACCTTCTTTGACCAGGCGGTTTGACATGATTCCTTCTCTTTGTCGTTCCCTGATCACCGCCATATGTCGTCTTCGTTTCGGTCATTCCTTTCTCCCTTCGTCACTTTTCCGTTGTTCCGTCGTCTCTTCTCCGCGGTGCCCTCTTCACCCAGAAGATTTCTTTTTTGTGCGTGATATCAATCACGTCTTCTTCGCATGTTCCTCACTTTCTTCAGAACGTTCTCTCTTCTATTCTCAGCATTTTTGGTCTTCCTACCCCATACAATGACCCTTATGTTCTCTCATTTCGTTCCTTGTCAGTTATTCCTATTCTAGTTTCTTTCATTCATTCAATCTCGCATCAGATTAAAATCTAATTTGTTATTCTCCTTTTGAGCTATTACTTAGATTCCTTGGTTGATTGGGCTGTTGTTCTTCGTTAGCGTACCGACAAAAAAAAAAAGGCGCAAATAGATATATTAAAGATATTACGTTTTTATCTGATTTTGTTCGCTTTCCTGTTGTAATTGCTTGTTTGGTAGAATTTTTTCGGCGATTTTCTAGACTTTTAAAAACACCGAATTCATGAATTTTATCAAAATCATTGAAGCTGTACTCTAGAACCCAGTTGTACATAAAGTAAAGTAAAGTAAGTCCGATACATCCTTGATAAAGTATCATGGATTGTGAATTTAAACTTTTCATAGTGTACTAAGTCTAATGGATTTAATAAGAATACTGGGGCCAGTTCCTTTCTACTTGGGATCCGTCTTTACTTTCTTAGATTTCTCTGGTACTTCGGTATTTCAGGGTGGGTAAACTTAGGAGCCGCTTGAAAACAATAATACACGCGTAATACGAAAGTTACAATTACGTACGGTGGTACACCTTCATCGTATATGTTGTTTTTTTTTTGCTTTTTTTTATGTTCGTATGTAACTCATCTTTATATAGACCGATCTTACTGATTCTTTGTCCATTAGAAAGAGTACTATTCAACTTAGGTACCGTGTGAGTAATGATAAAAAACGGAGAACTTAAACTGAGTACTGGTCAAAAAATGTGAAAATTTTTTTTTCTTCATATTTTTTTTTGTATTAGTATAGCAGAGCCGATTAACTTAAAATACTATCAATTTGTTAAATTACCATGGAAGTCTAGCTTTCGATGATTTTACCGTGGAAATGCAGTTCAAAATAAAGAAATCGTTTTTTTCTTTAATAGCATATGGAAAATAATGTGACAAAAAAATTGACTTTTAGCAAGAAAAAAATTCAAGTATAATGCTAAAAATTGTAAAATAAAATGTTGTTTTTTAATAAAATGCTTTTTTACAAAAAATAAATACCGACTTCAAGGTTTATTATAAAAATTTAAAAATGCACTAAAAAGTAAAAAATAATTACCCCCGATAAAATATATATATCAGAGTGATATAACACTTAAGTGGTGATATCGTAATTCTTATACAACATTAACTTTTTGGAGTTGGAATTAAATTCATGTTAGGAACAATTTAATCAACATTTAATGCAGTTTTTAATTATTCTTTTAATATGAATTTGATGCCAACTCCAAAAAATTAATGTTGTATAAGAATTATCGTAATATCACCTTTAAGATCACTCTGATATATATATTTTCCTATCGGGAGTAATTATTTTTTACTTTTTAGTGCATTTTTAGATTTGTATAATAAACCTTCAAGTATCGGTATTTATTTTTTGTAAAAAAACATTTTTAATCTAACTTTTTAGTGCATTTTTATTCAATTAAATTAAAACATTTTAATAAGAACAGATATTTCCACGGTGTGAAAACATCAAAAGCTACATTTCCATGGTAATTTGGCAAATTTATAGTATTTTAAGTCAATAAATCTAACCCAACGGTGAAAACAATCATGAATGAAAAGCATCCAAAAAGCTTCAATCTTCCGCATTACTATTAAGGATAACTCAAAAACTATCGGTCAGATCTTGATCAAATTTAAATGGGACCACATGACAAGCACTACCTTTCAAATAAAAGAAGAATCATCAAAATCGGTTCATCTAGAAGAAAGTTCTGTGGTAACACACATAAAAAAAAAATAAATAAAAAAAAAAAATACAGTCGAATTGAATACCTCCTCCTTTTTTGAAGTCGGTTAAAAAGAAAACACCGATACTTGAAGATTTATTATAAAAGTTTAATAAAAATACGCTAAAAAATAAAAAATAATTATTCAATAAAAAATATATTTCAGATTGATATAACTTAGAGTGGTATTATCATAATTCTTATACAGCATTAATACTTGTTATTCCCGATAAGAAAATATATTTCAGAGTAATATACCTTAAGATGATATTATGGTAATTCTTATACAATACTCATACCTTAATTAGAGTAGGCGTCAGATTCATATTAAACTGCTTAAAATATTCAATAAATTATTCCTAGATATATTGTAGTATGAATTTGGTGCCTACTCTAATTAAGGTATTAATGATGTATAAGAATTACCATAATACCACTTTAAGATATAGCACTCTGAAATATATTTTCTTATCGGGAATAACAAGTATTAATGCTGTATAAGAATTACGATAATATCACGCTGAAATATATTTTTTATCGAATAATAATTTTTTACTTTTTAGTGCATTTTTATTAAATTTTTATTATAATAAATCTTCAAGTATCGGTATTTTCTTTTAAAAAAAAACAACATTTTATTCAATTTTGAATGTACATTTTAGTTTGGGCTGTATTTAAAATCACCACGTAAATACCGTAAATAAATATCTTTTCATCGCGAAAAATAAATTTTCTATTTAATATCATAAATAAACGGTTTATTCTTTATTCACAACTGGGACGTAGTGGAACGCAGAATGAAGAAAATTTATGAAATCAGTAGTATGTAAGAAGATTCGATAGTTAGAAGAAAAGGTTGTTGAAACGGGAAGGAACGTAAATGTCTAACCGGAATTTGGCGTGAAAATTTTTACGTACGGAAAGTAGGTTTTTTGTTGTGGGGGGGTGGGGGGCTCGTTCGCGGCTTTGATCCATAACTACTTGAAAATATTATGTTACAAATTTACATTCAGAGGCGATTGGAGATCGAAAGCAAATTGAATTGTATTAAAGGAATTATCGCTGGAGATGGAAAGGAAAGGATAAAGAAAGCATTGCAAAGAGAAACGTGTTTCACATCGCGTATAAAAGGAGAATTAGTCTTTTGAAGGGGATAATGGGGAGCAAAATGTAAGGAAAATCGAAAACGAGAAACGGTCGGAAGAGAATTGTTAATTTTTCATCGGATTAATACTAGATAGAACGACTACTGGCAGCAATGAATGAGAAATAAGGCGGAGAATTAAGGAGATAATAAGAAGCGCGATTCGAGAATAAGGAAGGATGTGTATCCGACCAAAGTCTGGAATAGTTGATTGCGGATAGGGGAATTAAGTCTGAGGCTGGGAAATTGTTGAAGAAAATACTATCGAGGGCATCCGACCGAGCTAGAATATTCGCCATCTTATTGCCAGCAGTATCAGTGAGATTGAGAACCCATAAAAAGCAAAAATTTTAGTAAACTAGAGGCGGGAAGATGCATTAATCTGAGCCGGAGAATCTGCAAGAAAGAGATGAAAAATTAAACGATTTTTTATTGGTGATATCGAGAAAAAAAATCCTCTGAAAAGGTTTAGACCATTATACTTAATAATGTTAGGAAATTTTCGTTACCATACTTGAAAACGTAAGAATTTCAATTTTGACTTCCAGGTTATTTATTATAGTAACTTTTATTATTATCAGGAATTTAGAAGTCATGTTTTAATAATAATGTAACAATTTTTTTTATAGATTTTTTTTTTACTTTCATAATCCGTGCCGTGCTCTTTATAGAGTTTGGGTGGGTCGGTTTCAATTTTTATTGAAAGTGCTAGTCTTCGTTTATACAGAATCGGACTATAGCCTTTATTATTACAATTTCGCGCGTTACACTTTAGTATAGCGGAAGATTTTTGTTCACCTTTTTTTCTCCTGTTCGAGCAATTATAAAAAATAAATAGACACAATCGCAAAAAATGCTGACTGTATATTATTATGTTTGTAGTTGTGAATTAGATGGCGTCTCGATGGGTGTCACAGTTAGGCCAAAATCGCTCGCTTCATTTACGGTGCTACGAAAATGGACAAGTCGATATCCGTTTGTCTGCGGTGAAATTTGATGCCGTGTCTTATGGTATAATCTTAGTAGAGGGAAAAGGCTTCATTCTGTGTTTCGTCTATGTCTGACAATTGTCAGAATTAATGTTCATTTGTCACTTTTTAACATAATTAAACGTACGTGTGATTTGTTTCTTTTATATATATTATATATACAATCATTTCAAAAGAAACCCTGTAATACCACAAAGTTGAAATTTGAGAAAATGCAGATCGTAAGACCCCAATGAGAAGACTGTCTTTCGTATGTAAGTTTGTGGATTAATAAAGAAAATGAGGCAGTATTAAGACACGAGTAAAACACGATTTCATGTTGATTTGCTCAGGGAGAGAAAGAAAACATAAATAATGAGCCCAAATAAAAAAAAAAAAAAAAAAAAAACCGTTTATCGGTTAGTTGCAGATATGTAAGTTTGGTAGTTTTAGTCGGGTTAGCGAGAGGTAAACACGAGGAAACCGAAAATAAAAAGCATATGAGTCGGAGGATATCATCTAAACTTTCGTTAGAATGTTAAGTAGTGGAAAAGGTTTTTGTAGTTCATTTAACTGAAAGGGTTGGAGTTATTCACGGTATACGAGACGAGGGAGTGATAATGATTTGAGTTTTAGAGTGCCAGTTGTTTTACACGACCACTTGAGTATTTTTTAGAAGAAAGAGAATATCAGTCGAGAGTTAGCATCCAAAAATTAAAGATAACTATGTACAAAAGAAGGAGGCAGAGTAGACCTTAATATTTGCAGAAACAGGGAAAATTAAATCAGCTAAAACAGAAACAGCATCTATAGAAGGAAGTGAAAGAAAGAATATAAGATGCATATAAGGAGTAGGATGATTATAAAAAATTTAGTGCATGATAGACAAGAGTGTTCCTGCAAAAGAGCAAAAAGAACGTTCAAAAATATATGATATGGTAAACGTAGTCACGGTCATCAAGAATGCAATGCGGAGAGAAAATAACAGGAAATCGAAGAAAGAAATACAGGAAGGCAACTATGATGATTAAAGCGGAGTCGAATTATAGAGGATTGGAAAAGCATGATTAAGTATATGCATGCTTCGACGAAAAAAGTATATTATGGGCGGGGGAGATTTTCGTTGGAGGAAACGGAACGAGCAGATCAGCTAAATTGTCTGCAATGTCGCAGTAACTGGGTATCCAAGAAGATCAACTTGAATGGAACGAGCCAAAGAAAAATTATCAATTAAAAAGCGAATGAAAAGCATATTATAATCAGAAAATAAAGCGTTTGACGAAAGCGTTAACTACGTGCAGTACGTCGCTAGGCCGCTCCTTTTAATAATTACGGCCGTATATATATATATATATATATATATATATATATATATATATATATATATATATATACACACACATACATACATTCATATATATATATATAAAGATAGCAATTAGCCTCTTTGAGACCGTTTGCGTTATTTATTTATTTTTTTTTAAATTTCAAACAATAGATTTATACGAAGCCATTTTATGCCTTCTATTCGTGCTTGTGTGTTCCCATTTCCATTTTCAAATATGAGTTATAACAGTTGATCCGGAGTAACTATTATAAAACAATAGATACGAGCTGATGTATGCGCGACCAAACTGATCGACTAATTGCCCTTAATTCTCTTCTGATAAATTGTTTACTAATATCGATCAGACGGATTGCTTTTCAGTAGTACGGGAAAGAATAAAACGTGTGTAATCGTAAATAGTTCTGTTATTTTCCGCTGGCAAATAGACTCATACATAATGATGGAGTATTTTCGTTTTTTTGCAACCTCGCTTTTACAAATTTGCAAATTTCCGTTTATTCGATAGTACGCGTATTGAATGTCTCAGCTCATCTCACTTTATTGGTAACTATTTCTGCGTGGAATGATAATCCATTAATAATTGTATGTTTTTATACGTACGTGTCGAATATGTCTCTTGTCTTCACTTTTGAAAAATGGTCAAATATTTAAATTAAAACCTAATTTTGAACTTAATGATTAAAATTCGGTCTTTTTAAAAGAAAACAAAAATTGACCTTAAGGTGTAACCGGTAATTATCAACCGAATTCTTAATCAGCATAATATATACGCATATGAAACATTCGATTTTTCAGACACTCAGACACCCGTCTGATTTCTGTATAGTAATTTTCTCTCCATAATTCATAGAGAGGGTGGTCGTTTTCAATTGACCGTGTCGTACTTCACAAAGTGAAGTAAGTGTTTTATGAGCACCGGGGGAAAAAAAAAGAAAAGGAAAGAAAAAAGGATTAATTTTGGACACGAAAACGATAGAGTTTAAACTTTGCGATAGTTTTATATTAACTTCCGGCGTATTAATGATTTTCAAAACGATAATTAAGCGTCTCCTACTTTCTTCAGTACTACCGGGGAAATCTTGCTAATAATAAGCACAGCTTTCGATAAGACGGGATGTGTAAGTCAGGTGACGAAAAAAAAAAAAAAAAAATCCCAGCTCATTCAGACAGTTTTTCAGTTTTGCCACCTCACCGCCTATGCTAGAATGTCAGTTGTGGAACTTTGTACGGGGACTGTGAATTGTAAATCTCGCATTTCTTATTACGGAATTGTTTATTCTGTTACAACGCTTTGCCTCCCGATGGCGAATCATATTATGATCAGTTTCAAAAAGTTAAAATTTAAAGTTGAATGTTTTGACGTGGTATCTATCGAAAATCGATGTTTGGATAAAGTAAATATCCGTTTTTTCTTTTTGCCGATTTTTAAAACAGAAAAAAGAACTTTAGGAAGTATTTTTAGCATGCTCGAGTTATATTCCTAAAAAAAGTGTCAAAAATTTCCGGATTGATGTAACAACGTTAAAAGAAGAAGATTTTTTTTATGAGTTACTGCATAAAGAAATATACATATATAGGTGTATATATTGGTATACTTAAAATATGTTAAACATAATCCAGCGCGTTCTTGTATATTTATCAGTTGCGCGTAAATATTTATCCTCGGTCTAGAAATCAGGTTTCACGATAATAAAAAAGAAACGCCTAAACTAAACGCATACATCAAAAGTTCATTTACGATTTTATTACAAAATTGAAACCCTCCTTTAACAACATTGAGCTAACAATAAAGGAAGCTACATTATGTTTTTATTCCATTAGAAAAAGAGGAAATAGTAGTAAGGGAATTAACGATAGAGATGGAAAGGAAAAGAATATATTATAAGAAGTAGGAAGGGCCAAAGCTAGAAACTGATTATTGATTGGAAGATGTGAGGAGGGAGAAAAGCAAAAACGTTCTGAGAGGCGGAAGATCGGGTTCAAAGTGGCACTAAGGAGGTAGTAGTAACTAATTACTGTCAAACTGAATTCGGATGCAGGTTGATTTCTTTAAAATGAACCAGGCAGATCTTTCGGAACCATATTAGTTTGGCTCTGTTTTATGTGTTTTTACGCGAGCAACCACAGAAATAACTGCTCTCTAGAACTAGAAGCGAGTAATAGTTTTGAACATAAACCAACATGCCAGCGGCACAGATGTATGTATGCGTGCAATATAACAATGCGAGTTTTTTCCACAAATAATGCTCTTTCGCACGCACTATTTGTGTGCTCGGCTTTAGGTGAGTTTATGATCGATTTACGTAATCGAGTATGCTTCTCGGATATATGTGTATGTACTAATTCACTTTTATCATTAAAACGGGAGAGAATGTGTGGCAGTTGAATTTAAAAACAGCATAACTTTAAAGAAAATATAAACGGTATCGAAGTAGTGTATATATTAAAATTTCTTTCTTTTATTTTGGATTATTGTAGTAATGTGTGTGTTGGCACAGTGTTACTATGAAGTATAACGACAGAAGAGGAAATTTAAGTCCTGTTGTCAAAAATTGAAAGGAAATTCCAGGTGAGGAATATAAACGAAAGAGATGTGAAGAATAAGGCCGAGGGAAGACACTCGGGTCTGGGAGTGCTTAAAGAAGAATCGGTAAGACGACTAGAATATAAAACGGAAAAGTAAAACGGACGCCGTTGACGTTTACGAACTGCGAAGAGAAATAATTGTAGCACGGTTGTTGGGGTGACGAAAGAGAGGGCCTGTGAAGAATAGACGTCACTGTGCATTAAAAGAATTATTAACGAGTTTTTAAAAATGAAGCAGTTCAAAGGTTCGAAGAAGCAAACCCACCGACGAATCAACTAGTTAGTGACCTAGCGTGGGTCGGTGCCAATACGAGCTTGACGGGGAACGCGAAGAAAATCGATTTGCGCTAGGCGCGAACGAATTAAATGAATCATTGGAATTGGGAAGGAATAGGGTTTTCGTATTATAGTCGCAGAATAATAAGGATATACATTTAATAATCTCCGTTGCATGGATGGTGTTGAGAAAGTTTTAACCGATCGGCTGCCTGAAAAAATTGAATAGAATCAGATCTAGCATAAGACTCGAAGCAGCGGCTGTGAGTAAGTAAAGCTGCTCTAAGAAGATATCCTTGGAGTTGCCGGAGATTTCTGCAAACAATCTCACGAACTTCGCGGATTGCAGAAAAGCATGAGTTGGTGGCAAAACGATGAAAGTTGTTTTTGGGGCTTCTGAAAATTTTTAAAAATACTGAAAACGAATTAATCATGACCTGATCGACAATAGAACCACACTAGAGTGCAGACAGGCGAATGGGAAAGAAAACGATTTTCCGATTAATCTGGGAAACGGAACGAAAAGTAATTTATTCCCCTCCCCGTCTGTTTTAATTAATTTAACAGTGCCGCATTAACAGGAAACAACGCGCGCTGTATTTGAAAAGTTATCACGTATTTTTTCTCTCACTTTTTATTATCAAATTAACCTTCGAGCAAAATTTTCACCGAATTTCGCATAGTTCGATTAAATTACGAGAAGACGAGGAAGACGGTTTTCGCGGAAAGCATTTAGAACTTATGAAGAACGTGGAACTGATCAAGCTCACGAACGGAGCATGGTTTTCAGAGAATCAGTTTTGCGGCATAGGTGACCGCCAACGGTGGATAGTTTTATAGACGGTTTAAGTATTTCACAATCATAGCAGCTCGCGAATAGATGATCTAAAGCTCGCATAAGCACGGTAAATGCTCTGGCAGCTAGCTGAATAGTCCGTTGTGTAACGTAGAAGCGCCAAGAATAGTAATAATCGTATGTAATATAAGAAAAAACATAAAATGTAAAGGTAAATTTACGCGAGCGAAGAAATGAAAGAAACAAATTCATCGATGCGTGTAGGAATACAAGTCAAGGTACATGTAAAGAGTCGTGATCATCAGTACATTTCTTAGAGTAGCAAGTTCCCGGACGTTGTCGGAAGACTAACGCAAACAAGTGATAGTATATCAAGTATTTTCGGGTCGAACCGGCGTGCTTTTAACTGCATTAAATTTGCGACGCGTATTTTTTTTTTTTTTTTTCTTTTCGTGAGCGCGCCAGCGGCACTGACCCAATAACAGGAAAAGCTAAGCTAAAAAACTAAATAGCTAAGCGGTCCGAAATGGACGCAACAAAGGACAGCAGTGCAGGCACCACAGAAGATGAAGAAAAGGAGAGGATAAAGCATTATAGGGAGTAGGGAGACCTAGTGTCAAAAGCTGGCCGCTTTAAAGTGGAACGTTTATTAAGAAGAACAGGACACTCGAAGAAGAAAATGTGATCAGCATCACATATACGAGGAGGATCACAGTCGTGAAGAGAACACAATAAAAAGATGGCGATAGAGCAAATCGAAAACGAGAGGAGCGGAGGTGAAAATGATTGATCCAGAGACGAATTAGGGAGACAATGGAACCAAGACAGGGAACGAGGAATCGGCTGAATAAAACGGTAATGCAAATGACGATTAGAAAATAGATAAATATCCCGCCAAAGTCTAGCATGATTGGAGGTGGATAAGGAAAGGATATCAGAAGAAGGGAAATAGTTGAGGAATGAATCAAAACGACCAGCAGAACGAACCAAAGAATCAGCTGCGTCATTGCCGTCAATTCCGGAATGACGGGATCTATAAAAAATCAATAAGAATAGGTAAGGGAACGAATTGAGAGAATAATACTATCAGAGGAATCTGGAGAGGATAGGGCTTGAAGAACGCCTTTAAAGTCCGAAATTATCAGGAATTGGGAAAGCCCTCTTAAGGAGGAAATAAAATAGATAGCCTGAAAGGTGGCAAACGGAATAAATAAAATTTAAAGACAAAAATTTTAATGTTTTTTTTTTCGTATACGATTTGATAAAATTATTATTATAAATGAAGTTACCAGAAAATCAGACGCGACACATGTGTGATATACGGTTGAAAAAAATTAAAAGCACAAGGCTCAAATGACGATAGAATTTCTCGATAAAGACAGTACTACTGCAAGAGCTAACGCAGAGTCATGACGCTTCAGTGCTGGTTTTTCTAGCGTTAGTATAACAAAAAAACCTATCCACGTAATCCTTACTACTGTGTACTCTAGTTCACATGCGCCAAATATTGTCTAGCTGTTTCTGGCCGGTTAAAGTGGTTAATACTCTTTATCGGCGACCCCCCCCCCCCCGCCTTCAAGTAGAATGTAATATTACTGAAAATTATCTGAACACCTTCAAAACAACATGTCAACGAATGTGTCTAATTTATGTATAGTTTTAAATAAATTCTTGAAAGCGGTTAACCATTTCATATAAACGGATTTGATTATTAATGGCAGTTGCTCGATGCTCCGTGTTCGTACAACTTTTACACAACAGGTAGAGGTGTAAGATAAAGAAAAGTTTATTTTGCACCAAAAGCCGATCATATATGCATATCTTAATGGTACTTTTTTATGTTTTAGAATTCGGTAAAAATATTAATAATGCAAAATAATTTTTTTTTTTTTTTTTTTTGTCGGTACGCTAACGAAGAGCAACAGCTCAATCAGCCAAGGAATCTAAGTAATAGCTCAAAAGGAGCATAACATATTTTAATCTGGTGCGAGATTGAATGAATGAAAGAAGCTAGAATTTAAACAACTGACAAGGGAAGGAAATGAGAGAACATAAGGCTCATTGTATGGAGTAGAAAGACCAAAAATGCTGAGAATAGAAGAGAGAACGTTCTAAAGAAAGTAAGGAACATTCAAAGAAGACATAGTTGACATCACAGAAAAAAAAGGAATCTTCTGGGTGACGAAGGCACCGCGGAGAATTTTCTTTTTATATTGATCTTCAATAATAATGTGTATGGTTTTTTCTGGGCTTTTATTTTTTTGACGCTGCTATGCGGTCTAGAGTAGTTTTAAAAGGAATATTTTTTATGCGGTTCGTTTTAGATTGTTCAGACGAAAAAATGTCTAGATTTTTTAATAACAAAAGAGCGTTGTGGAAAAAGTCCGATAACTTAAGGGAATATGTTTACTTAGTTTTATTCTTTTGATACTATTTTGAATAATTTTTTTTGTTTTGTGCGCAATTATTTTGTCGCCGACTATTGCTCAATTTTAAATTTCCGTTGGTATAATCTTTTTCTAATGTTTATAACATCGAATTAGAAATTATTATAATAGTGTCGTCCTATATTTATCTCTCTTCGACTAAACTGAATATCCTGAATAGGATGGAGGACATTCAATATCCATTGTCCGAAAACAATAAAAACGTTTGGAACAGGAAAGAATAGAGATTTGAGATTTTTCTAGTCACTCTCTGTTTTTGTTAATCACAACTGACAATTAAAGAAAAGAAAAGAAGAGCCAAAAAAAAAAAAAGAAAAAATCATGAAGCAGTCATTGTCTGATTCCGTCGTCGGGCCACCAGAATTGAAATGCTCGGAATCTGGTGCTCAAAAATAACGAGAGAGAATAAAGAAAACATAAACGCTTTGAACAAGAACGAAAAGATTTAGGTATTTTAAAAATGGACACCGTTTGATTCCCGTCGTTCTAGAAGGTGATTTCAATGTCGATCCCTGAATGAAAAAATCTCGTGGTTAGGAGCTTATCGAATTTGACGTTCAATTTAGATCCTACCATTACTTGCAGTGTATTGCTTTTAAGGGGTCACGTTGAAACACAAAATTACAATTCGAACTCCAGTTATCAAAAAAACTTTTGTTGGTTTTATTAGTGATGAATAACCCCAATCGTTTTCACAGAATAATTTTTTTTTATTTTTTTTTTGTTCGATAAAAATCGATCATCAGTTAAAATTTTGACTTTGAAAATATAATTTTCCTCGACAAATAAAATTGATTTTCTTAATTGCATTACTAATTTGCATCTTTCATTCGCCCAGTAATACTACTCGAATTTTTAACATGAAAACCATAAAACACGTTTATAATTTTTTTTTTCTTCAAAATAATTATTAGTGTAGCTTTTTTCTTTGGCTATTTCGCGTTACTTCTGAACTTTTGCGCAACTGAATGGTTGGCCAAATAAACTGTATTTGTTCGGGCCAAAAAAAAAAAAAAAAAAAAAAAATGTCGCAACCGTTTCTTACTACGCATAGTTGAGTGATTCAAAACCAAAATGATTTACCTGCAAGCAAATGAAGACTATTTTGTGAGTTCATTTTTGTGGTTGGTTAAATTCTGAACGATAAAATTCCTTATCTGATTTAAGTATCAGCCTCTAGTTCAGCCGCATTTCTGAGACGTTTAAAATGTTCTACGGAGTGCATAGTTTTCTTTGATGACCTCACGCCGAAATCTCATGCAGAGATTATTCTATTCTTAACCGGGGCTGCTTTTGTTCGGCATACATCTGGCCGATGCCATCTCTCCCGCTTGTGTTACTCTTTCCATTACCAATCAGCTCGTCTCGAAAAGTATTTTCCACTGGTGTCCCCTGCTTCGTTTAATTCGTTAGATCAATCCTCCGTATTAGTAGTTACGTTCTCATTAAAGTCGATGCGTTCTTACCTTATGGTGGAAAACAGCTCTACCGACAACTTCTCAATTGGCAATATTAAGATGTTTTTATCATTTCTAATTGAAAATGAGGTAGCGTAGCAAAGTTTCATTTCTACCTCCTTCTTCTTTTTCTCCCCTTCACAACTTTGATTCTCTATTTGAATGCGACGCAAACCATGTTTTTTTCGAATGTTGTTCGGCTCTCGTTAGCGAATATTCTCTTTTGTATTTGAAAATATTGTCTCTTGGCCTTCCGGGCTCTTTATAGTGCTTCCTCAATTCTTTCCTTATCTCCTATCGCTGTAGAATCCAATTTCCTAGCATAATACATTCAAGCGGTTGGGTCAAAGCCAAGGACGAATCCAAAAAAGAAAGAGAAAGAATCATTGGTCGTGTTTAATTATCTATACCATAAGCGAAAGAAAAAGAGAAAAAGATTCTCATTATGTTTTTTCGCATGTTTATCGGGAATTATGATTTTTATCGTGGTCGTGGATACCTCGTATTGTTATGGTATTATTGAAATATAATACACTATTACCGGGAAACCGAACTTCGCTTCTATCTTGCTGCATCGTTATATAGTACAGTTTGAAGCTATTTCCGACAATTTGTTAACTACATTAATTAATTAATATTTCGTAGTCGGCTAATATACATATTTTGAAACGAAACGGGAATTGAAAATTATTCGATAAAAGTGTCGAGTCAGGTAAATAAATAATGATGATTAAACGGAAAAGGCCAGTTGACGTAAGTTTATTAAGCTGAAGAGATGTTTTTAAAGAAAGAATTATTAAAAATTAATTTTTTCGTCTTAAATTTAAATGTAACAAAGTTTGTTTGGTTTGTATCTATGGATAAAATGCATATAGTAAGTAAAAATCCGTAACATTCACGCGCGAGATAAGTTTTAAAATGTTAAACCTGTTTTTCTGCAAGTTATATTGAACGGGCATGCAGACTGAGATGGCGACAAAAACGAATCGTTTTTAACAAATTTAAAATAAGAACTACTATTCGAAACTAATTTTAAAAAAAGGGAAAAAAAACATTTATTCTGAGTTTTCTTATGATTTTAATTAAACAAAAAAAAATTATACGTTGAGGAAATAAATTTTGAAATAATCATATTCATCGTATTTAGAAAATAATAGATTGTATCATTTGTTTCTGCCGCTGTTGTAAAAACTTTAGCGTCGATTGAATATTTTAGTATTACGTTAATAAAACATAAATTGAAAATTTTTAAGATAATTATTTGACACTATTTTTTGTCTAGTTCGAGAAGCTTCTTGAAAAAATTCGTTTACACCGATATTCAGAATTTTATACTTCGGGAATATTGAAACTGGATACTTCGTGTATAAAATAAAAAATATATACATACATACATATATATGTATATTTTTATATATATATATATACATATTATCATGCGATTATTTTCATAACATTTAATGTTTTGTGTTAATTTTTATACATACGTATGTATATACTTAATACGGCCTTTGATAGTTGACATTTTCTGAAAAAGAAAACAATTTTGAAATTATATATGTGTGTATAAACTGTACATATGTACAAATCTAATGGATGTATATATAAAAGGTCAAATTATTTTCGCACGGAAGTACTAATGTGAAGTATTTTATTTTTACTTTTTTTTTGCTCTTCTAGGAGTACGCTTGTTTCAATCCGTTTGATAACGATGAAGACTTTCAGTTTCTGCCACTTCGCACCAAAGTAGAAATACTACATATGTTATGTGATTTCAGATTGGATGCAGATGATGTGTTGGATTTATTGAAGGTAAAATTTAGCTCTGTTATGTTAATTTATTTATTCCTGATTATGATTAATATATACTAAGATAATTGAGAGAATGCAGAACAAGTTTCTGAGGTACTTGTATTGGTTGACGGGAAATTATCCTAGTATGCAAATTATCCTACATTACGAAGTTACTTCAATGTTAAACCACTACATATATGCGTAAGGAAATATGTAAGCTAAAGTTTTCGCATCATATATGTACTGGGCGTATAGATGATGATTATTTGTTTTCAACTGTGTATTACATAGTACCGAGAGATATGGTAGCAAAAGTAGACGCTGCTTCTATGAACTACGAGGACGCACGAATCTGGGGTTTAATGCTCCATTAACCTGAACTTTTAGGCTCTACAATTCTTTAAGTTATCAATGACCGATTAGAGATATTCATGTAGATAATAAAAATATCCATCATAATTTAATTTAATCTTACGTATATCACTCCGTTATGCAATGTATTTTGTGTTTGTATTACAGCAGGAAATTCCGTGCGGTTTGTTGTTTCATAATTTTAAATAATCATTTATTCTTCCGATAAATTTTACATTTTAACAACGTGCAGCGTGATGCTATATTTGTTTTTTCCTTGTGTTCATAGTTACAGTTGTTATTGTTTTTCTTTTTTTTATGCAGATTGTACTTTTTTTTTCTTTTTCATTTTTTTTTTTATCACGTTTATTTCTAGTTAATATGTATTTGTATTGCGGGCGACATGTTCCGAATAATAATGCTAATGCCTGATCGAAACATGTTCGAATTGCTACAAATAAATAAAATACCATAAATAGTTGAAAAACTTTCAAAAATTAAAAAAAACCATTCATAACCTAACTATACTGTTATTAAATATTGCGCGACAGAAGAGAAAATTGTAATGCAGATGCGGTAATGGGTTCTTCACTATCTGTTATTTACAGTGTGTGATGATCAGCTTCTTGTTTAATATTGCATTCAATTTTATTTTTGTTTTCCGTTACCAGAATCGATTATTGAATTTGTTAAAAACATTTATGTAGAGTGATCTCTCAGTTATTCGCAGGCATTCTTGGTCACGGTAGGACACCCCGTATATGGGCGAATATTTTTCTATTAAACACGGATGTAAATGTAGCCCCTTACGACGAAAATGTACTCGCAGTATCTCTGAAATTAATCTAACAACTGTTTTATTCCACTAATTAGATTAACTAAATTCTACTGAAACAAATTCGGTTTTTATTTCTAATCTTGTCAATTTTTTACTTTTTAGGGTATCGGATTCTCTGCGCGCTGCTATAAATATCTTATTAATTACAACGTAATTTTTAGAAAAAATGTCCCAATTTTATGTAACGTTTGTTATATTTTATAGAATTTTTGTGATTATGTTATTTAAAAAGTGTGTCACAATTTTATGTAACAAAAAAATGTCTTAATTTTATGTAATGAAAGTTAAATGTTAGGATGGGATTTTTGTGATTGCGGTATTTTTTTCGTGTTGATGCCAGTGAGAATTACGTTGTAAATTTTGATCATTTTATACAAAGTATAGAAGAGAAAGAGACAGAAATGTGTAAGCAAAAGGGGTCAATGGGCACAGCCCCTTGCGAGGCCAAAATGGCCGAGTTTTTATACACACACATATATATATATATATATATATATATATATATACATTAATTTAAAGTAATATCGTACACAAACATAATATGAATATGAACTCTTTCATGCGGTTACTTCTTGCGCTTAATACAGGGTGCGGCAGCATAACTTATTTTTTTTAATATGCGCCACTTCTTTTCTACTACATTTTGTTAAAGGGAAATAATAACAGAAAATCAAATAACATACTCTAGATCACCCCAAATTGGAGGGCAATATGTATGCTTCTTCTCTTACAGTTTTATGTCGATTTTCTATTATTATTTCTTCAAAAAATTTAGTAGAAAAAAAGTGGCGCATTTTAAAAAAAGGAAGCTATGCTACCGCACCTTGTATATACTGCGGAAAAAAATCAATACCTTTGTAGAAGTGGTTTCAGAAAACTAAAATGATAAAAATTACGAATAATTGAATGTTTATAGATTATTTAATCTCGGAACTTTCATAAAATAATTGCTGATGTTTATTTTACAGATATCTACATGATTTTTTTTTTTTTTTTTTTTTTTATTACGGATAAATTAATTTTTAATCAAGATAAATTTTGGATTATATCTGGTTTTTTTTTGTACTAAACTAGATAATTTTTCCGTATTAATCATTGTTGCGAAATAAAAATAAGCATAAAGTACGAAAATAAATAGATGAAACGAATGAAATTTCGACTGATATAAAATCGGACAAATCACCGAAAAAAGAGAACAAACCGGTTCGAATTCGTCCAACGTCGAATAGAATTGCATTCAAACTAGTCTAGATGTATTTAAAAAAATCGATGAATGCGGCTGATTAATTATTCGTTCAAATACGGTTCCACTGTGACCAAAGCCCCATGATATAGTGTTTTTATCATCCTCCATCTTAAACTTTTCGCGGGTCTGTACAGAAAAATTTCCTTTTAATGATTTACGCCTTAGAAAAAGGCATTTAGGAATGGGGAATATCTCTTCCTTGAACGAAATAAATACTTCTGTTCTTTTTAAGTTTTTCCTGACTACATCAATTGCGTACTTTCGGTTATGGTTACCACTTTTAATGTTAAAAGGAACATGTTCAACGTGTTCTTTGTTCCTTTTAGCTCTAACGTTGAATTAAACGCGTAGCGATTCGGACGGTTCGATATCCTTATTTGTATTTGCCGTCACTATCGCGGCTTTTCCACCATCCTCGTCGAATTTTGTATATTTTATTTTTTAATTTATCTTTTATTAAATCTTCGGATCAGGTCTTTTACACATTTTCAGCTTTACTGCTCGTATACAACACTCTTGTAGCCAAAAAACTTCAATACACGTTTGCCTAATATATTCAAGGGTCGCTGGCTTTATTTCTTCGAATACTGGTTTGTTTGTACGACGAGCTGTCCAAGGAATTTTCAATCTCCGGCGCGAACATCTCATTTCAAATGCTAAGTCGGGGTTTATTTTGATTGGTTTTGTTAATTTTTCATTTAGCTACATTCTGACGGTAGAGACTTGAGTTGGATTGTTTGACTAATCTGAAGTTTAAAGTTGTATTTGAGTTTGTTATAGCATCTTTTCCAAATAAATAAACCTGTGGGTATCATCGGATTGACTAAAATATTATATATGTCTGCTAGGAAATAAGAAATATACCGGTGGATTTCGTTACCCCTACTTGATGTCTTACAATGACACTGACCTTATTAAACGATTTCTCACTCTCAGCTGATGAGCTGTTTTCTTACTCAGTCTGAAAATTAAGTTAACATTCGGTTCTTGTCTCAACCGGATGAATTTGTAAAAGCTCTTTTTCCGCACAAATGGGGTACAGCGACTCTCAAGTATTCTTATCCTTTACAAATCAGTTATACGTTTCAGACTCGACTGTTGTGTTCTTTTGTGCATAGAAACACTCCTAAATATCTCCTTTCCAAACTCGAACGAATTCGGAATATCATGTCTTGGCACCTTAAGGTGTTCTCCAATTCTTGCGATGTACGCCGAATTTTGCATATCCTCTGTAGATTTCCGTTCGCAGATGCCTCCTTCTTCCCATCAACTCTTTCCAACTCATTTCGTACCATCTTTCTATTTTGGAGAATTGGCGCTTCTCTCTTCGCAAATGATTCGCTACATCTTTCCATGTCTTAAAACAACCTTTTCGATTTCCTTCTTTATTTTTTCAAACAGTAAATTTTATATTCAGTTTCTCAGATCTTTTGCATCCGCCTAATCTGTTTTTCTTCCCCTCACATGCTGAATTTTTATCTTCTTCAGCTGTTGTTAACGAATTCAATCATGTAATCAATTACGTATTTCTCTACTGCTTTTCTAACAACCCCACTCTAGAAACTTTAAACTTACTTTTGCCGATCATCAATTACTTTCATTTCACTTTTCTTTCATGGCAACAAATTCCTTACTTCTCCCCTGATATTCTAAACGCGTCCAGTTAGCTTTTTCATCCACCACCATCAACGGACTATTTTATTACTCTATCTATCTCTTATTGTCCACTTATCTCGAGCTTGTACCATTCAAATCGGCTTTCTTTGTATGCCCAGCCGTTGTGGCATTCCAGGCAACACAGTGCAGTTGACTCGTTAGAACGTTCGCTTTTGTCAACGGCTGATCCATTAATAAATATCCTTTCTTTATCACAACATATTTATTCTAAAATATAAGCTGAACTCCTTTTCCTTTTCTGATCCTTACTACTTTTATCGTCAAATTCAACCATTTCCTTCTTCGCAGCCTCGGTTCCTGTCTTTTTCCTACCTCGTTCAAGCTATCACTTTTTTTTTTTTACATACATCTTTGTCTCGATCGCACCATTCTTCCTTCTTCACTTTTTCGGTTCTCCTACGTTTCCCTATTGTGTTTTTCATCTTAAAGATCGTAATTAGCGACGCCGATCACATTCTCTTTGTTGAATGCTTCCTTTTTCCTTAGGAGCGCTCAATTGTATACTTTCAATTTCTAAGTTTGGGTCTTCCTACCCTTTATTGCGCTTCCTTGCTCTTCCCTCATTATCTCTGTGACAGTTGTTTTCATTTTATTTCTTTGTATATGCATATTAAAATATAATCTTCGATCTTCTTCTTAATGTTTTCAGCGGATTCTGAAAGTGGCCTTTGATTAGTATTCCTGGTTAAAAAAAAAAAACGCGGCTGGTCGCTAAAGCAATTATTAAATTTTATTATTATTTGGAGTCCCTGTCGGTTTTCTTTTTTTTTATATGTTTATTTTGCCTTTGTTTAATAAATGATTTGAGTGCCCTTCGCGGAGTGTTAATTTAAGAACACTCTATCGGAGTTGCCGGACGGGATTTTGGATTGCCCGGTTTTTATCTAAAATTGTTATCATGGTAGTTTTGTGAGCAGGTGTTTGGAACACCTTTGAAACTACACGGCGCAATCAAAGAACAGCAATCATTTTAATAAGGTATCCCGGAGAGTATTGCGTAGCTAGGCATGTTTATACGTGGTTGTAATATAACAGCATCTAGGGAGCAAGAAGACCAGTGATAGGAACGTGAATGCGTGCATAATTAACGTTAGCCAACAGCGTGTACGATTTTGACACGTTAAGAAAGAGATGGCCGGGAATGGTGTACTAGAATGCAACTATGATGTCACGTGTTATGACAATTCTGTAAACAGTTTAATGAAGGCGGTTGATCGATACGGGATGAAAACAACACGGTAATCATCTTCCATTCGTTACCAAAGAGAATTGGTCGGCGCGGCCAATGGAAACATTAAATAGAGATTCATATCCAGTAAAAATTAGCGACTTGTATTGCGTACCGATTTTGCGTTTCACCTGGCACAGTATTCCAGGTTGTCGGAAATTGTTTAGCATTATACGCTTTGTAGGTACCGAAAATGTTACCGAACCGGAGGAAGACTCGCATCCTGTCTCGAATTTCTAACGCGGTGCCGTGTTCAAACAGATGATTTTCTTTATGACGAGCGTGGGTATATATACCATACGTTCCCGGAGAAGAAGATTGATTTAAGGCAATCGAAATAAATTGTATAGGCTATATCAAATTGGTTGCAATCGTAACAGCTATTACACGTATGTTTTTTTTGGATAATTTAAAGGACGGTCTAAGTAAATGTTTCAGAGTAAAATTAATTAATTTCCTTTCCCTAGTTTTTACACTTTTTTTTTCGTCAAAGAGCCTTTTGTTGGCTGGTAACTTCCCCATTTTGCCTAAATTTAGGATCAACAACACATCATAGTTGTATAATTGTCGAATTTTAAACTGAAGTCTTATGTGTTTTTTTTTTGTTGTTTTTTTTTCGGAAAACAACAAAAAATATTTTATATGAAAATCAAAAGTGAAAAAATACTGTTAAAAAAATGTTCAATGTAAATATACGACGACTTGGAAATTATTTACAATGTAGATAAAATAACTAAACTATAATTAGGTATAGTTTCGAAATAAGTAAAAAAAAAAAACAAGACGTGAAAAATGTTGTTTTTGGAGTCCCCCTGACACGGTGAAAAAATTTAAATTTTTGGTACTTGGGATTTGTTTTTTTTATATTGTGTTTTAAAACCAATATTTCTCAACATTAAAAAAAAAAAAAATCTTATCTTAATCGAGGGTAGTACCACCTTTGTCATAAGTCGATATTGTTAAAAAATACGATTCTGTCATGAAGAAGTTAATATTATGCAATCTTCACTTTTTACTATTTTAAATGTCTTAATTCAACAAATTGCCAATAGAGATTATGATTTAACATTAAACAAGTTCAGTCAAGCATGATGTTTCATGCGCTGAAGGGATTCCGTATGCCAAGTTATTAACTATAATTTACATTTACATGATACTAAATTCGGTACAAAGAAGTTCGATTTTTCGCGTTGCAAAGGGGGGGGGGCAGGTAATTTTTTGCGATTTTTGAAATTGCCACTAACTTTGAAAATTTGATTAAGGAAATGAAATACGATTTCGTTCCTGACAAACAGTGATCTTTCAAATATCACACATGCGTGATTTACCCTCCGAGGGTTTAATTTTGCAGTTGGAAACCCGAACGTTCCAAACTAGAGAAATATACGGTGATGCGCATATTTTTAACATTGTTCAAAATTTGTAGGTATAATAGTTGCGGCGCAAACGGCATTTTTCAAGATTTCTTTAACTTTCCGTCAACTTTCAACGTTTCGTTAAAGAAATGAAATACAGTTTCGTTCCTGACAAATAGCGATCTCCTCAACAATGTATTATTACATGCCCGAGAAAAAAAAAAATTTTTTTCAAAGTTTTCGAGCTTTCGGCTTCCAAAGGCCAGAATATAAAGTTGTTAGCTTGGCTACATTTTTTTTTCCCCCTATAAATGCGTATGTTTGAGATACGTTTTGGTTTCTTCAACGTTTTCACTAAGTGGTTATTACTGACCTGAACTACCTTTTTTTTTCTTTTTTTTTTGCTGTTTTTGGTCGGGCCAGGAGGTTAAATAATTTTTTAACCGTAATTTATTGATTTTATGAAAGGGTTTCTACATTTCGTTGTATATTTTGAATTTCACTTTTAAAATCTGGTAATGAGTTATGAATTTTTTGCCGATGACTTTTAAAGCTGTTTTAAATTCTACATTATATATTATTGACGGTTTGTTGGGGTTTTCGGCGCCCGGGGTAATCGGTTAGCTTGAAGTTATATAGATTGTCTGAAGGAGAATTTTAAGTGTAATTTTTGTGGTCCAATTTTGAAGTTTATGTCAAACCGTTCGTGAGTTATTGATTTTTATTTGATACGTTTTTAAACCATCTTATTAGGATTCAGTACATTATATGTGTAGGGAATCTTAAAAATGGGGGGGGGGGGGGGGGGGGAAGAGAATATAAGAAGTCGAAATATTTTATAATATACTTTGACGCGTAAAACAAAAATTTATAGCAAATTAAAACGTAAATAATGTTTTAATGAATGGTGATTCTTCTATTTTCTGTTACTGAAATTTTTGAAACTTAATTTGCAAAAAATTAAATATTTACAAATATCAAATATATTTTTATCTATTCAATTTGTTTTTATAAATGATACTAGACTAACTGGAAATGTTTGTTTTATACGCAAGTGGAAACTTATACTCTTAGTGTTATCATGTGCACGAGAGCGAAATCAGAACAAATTGCGGCTTCATCGGTTAAATCAGTCAGTATGCGGTGATTTGCTGCATGTTGAAGAAAAAGGAATAATAACATTACAAAAAGCAGAGATGGAGTTATTTTTAAGAGAAATGCGGCATTTGCGTTAACTTTTTTCATCCGCTTCACCAAGAAGAAGGGATACTTGTAATTTCAGTATTGGGGTACAGGTCTCTGTTTATTAACGCTGAAATTCGAAGTAGATATCGAATTATTTACCGGAGAAATATAATCTAGCCGAAAATTTACTGCATACTAATCTATTCGCATTTTTACCGATACTGCCATTGACCAATGGCGATTTAGTGCCGCCTGTCCTAAAATAGCGCTTACGCACTTTTCATTTGTGGTATTTACCACAATCTCTTCCATTTTTCTAGCCGCTTTTTTATCTTTTTTTTTTTTCTGCCTTAACAAACGGTATCCGTGTTGCCAAGTTTTCAAATTATTAGCCCCCCCCCCGTTCCGTTTCATTTTTAGGCGAAATGAGGGGAATTAGGCGAAATTGACTTACTTTTCGAACGTTCCTCGTGTGTCTAATGGATAACTTTATTCTGCAATATTGCACTAACTGGGAGCTGCCCACGAAATTATAAAACTAGTCAAGAATATAATATGCCGTAATTTTACGAACGATCAGAATTGCTAGGAAATGAATATATCATCTCCCGTTTATTTCAGTTTTTATTCAATTATGTAGGAGTTTTAATTTTTTTGCCAATATTTTTACGCTTCTACACATTCTATGCATCGCCATCTTGGTGTTTTGACTGCTTATATTTTTGTTAGTAAATTGTCCGTATATCATTGTTTCAGTTTTTCCTTTGGCTAAATTTTACCGATTAATAATTTGACTTGGCCGAACAAAATTGTATGTATTTATCGACGGCGAACGTTATAATTAAGGCTAAGAAATTCTTCTTTCTAGTCTTGTTTTGCTTCGTCTACTGACGTTTAAATGATTATATCGTAAAATGTTTGTATCGATATTTTGTTTTATAATACTAATATGCGATAATAGTATAGCATTCCATTTTTGAGTTCATTTTGATTAATTTTATCCGCACCTGTTACTCATGGTTACCGGTAAAAAAATAAGCTAAAACTTGTCACTTTTCCTTCCTGCTTGTTAAACAGGGAGTTTTGATAGAAACACGTTTTTAAATTAACATTAAAGCGACGGTCCATTTTCTGTATATGAATTACTGATGAGAATATTATATAGAGACGTAAATTTTAAAAAATGCGGTATGTTTTGAAATCACTTACACGAAGAAAGTTTAAGAGATTTCACGATATGATGAAATAGAATCGATTAAAAACAATTCGTAACGATAAAGTTTATATTTTATTTTTAATGATAGATAATTGAACAAGACCGACAGAGAAGGAATATTGACTGGCCGATTGACAAAGAGTAACAATAGATTATTCAAAATTTGTATGCGAGATTAGCAGTGCGCAGAGAAATTAAAAGGAGGAACATCAGAAGGCGATGGAAATGAAAGAATGGTTGCCCGGGGCACTATAAACACACTAGGAATATTTTAACCTACAAGAAGTTGGCAGTGAAAAAGGAAACAACGCTCAAACGATAGAGCGAAAAGAATGTGATCAGAATTACATTCGTGAGATTATCGCTACTGGGAAGATGGAAAGGACAGTAAGGAAAATCTGTAAATGAAAAATGAGCATGAGCCGAATGAAAAGAAATTAAAACGCAACCTACGCGTTAAATTGTTCTCGAATACTTTTGTGCGTGGTTTAATAAATGCCTTCTCAGTTATATATTTTAAAATGTTTAAGTATCAATTTTTTCTTTCGCCGACCGGAAAAGACCTTCGCCCAGAAACGATAGGAAGGCGCACACTACTAGTTCAGTAGATCTTAATTCAGTCGGAAATAGTTAGCATAAAAGAATCAATAGCTGAAACGACGGGTAGGAAGAAAGGGATGCGAGATAAAAAAAAAAAAAGGATGATTTTTTATGGGTTTACCAAAATTTTGCTCGTAATAACCGGTTGAATTTCATATCAGCAAAATAATCTCGGAGCGGAGGAACATTATTGTTTTTCCATAAAACTATACTCTTTTTTCGAAAAATATGAACACATTTGCGTTTCTTCTATTTTTGAATCGCAGTAGTTTGTGACAGAGAATAAAAAGAAAATTGTGGAACACACGGAATTTTTAAAATTCTAAAGTGTAACAAATTTGTTCTCTCATTGGATGTCGATGAATTTCGGGTTGTGTATTGGATTCATTATTACGGAATTTTTAAAAAGACATTCATAATTGGTGTGCTATCCGGGGATACTTCAAAGGATGTTTTTTTTAATTTGTAAAAGCGTGTGTATCTATATTGAAAAGTGCAATGCAGAACATTTTCCAGTGACGATTCCTGCTTATGTAAGTAAATTGAGTATAAATCCTAGATGATTTACAAACGAATGCTGCGAACTAAGCTCTTTTCATAGTGTGTGTGTGTGTGTACACTCTCGTTTGTTGACTCGCCGCAGTTTGAACTAGTCGTCGGGGAACTCGCCGGCCGTCAAACGGTCGACCATTAAAGACAACATTTCGAATACCTTTTCGGGCTCCCCCCCGCGCTGTTTTGAATTACCCCATCATGTCACCTTTCGGAATCGGTTTAAACTGCGTGCTCTGCAAATAATTTAGGAGTAAATAAAAAAAAAAAAAAAATCAAAGAAAAACCCGTCCACAACCGATTTAGTAGTTTCCACTGTTATAACGAATGCACTAATGGTAAAGATAAAATCTGGCATTTCTGGCACGGTAATTTTTAGAATTCGGTACGTAAATTAAATAGGCAAAATGCTAATTCTATAATTCGGAATGCACAAAAAAATCAAATAAAATTCCAAAACTCTGGAACTTCCTGCAGCAGAAAATCTAAAAAGCTTTTCGAAATGTTTATTATTTTCGACAGATGTGTTTATCTGCCTGCGAAATTCCTCAGTATACTTAGTGTAACGGGAATCTGAAAATTATATTGTATAGGTGAGATAGTTCTTTTCTCCTTTTAGAACGATTCATTTTCACTTTCATCATCTGAGTGACTTCCTTACCTGGCCTTTCCTGTGATTTTATTATTCTCTGTATACGTTCATTTATCCGCGTTCTTTCTTCTTTCCATTTCGTCCACACTGATATTCGCTGTGCAGGTTCTTAACGATTACCTTCGGTAATGACACGGGAAATGGAATGATTCTTTGACTCGATTTGCTACTTCTTCTCACCTCTTTTCTTAAGACAAAAATACCATCCTTTAATTTTCTTCCGCTCTCCAGTTTGCTCAATCCTATCATCCCCACATTACGAATCGTGCGTTTTCCTTTTCACGCATTATCCTCCTCCCGCTATTTGTTCCTTCCGATTAACAATATTTTTCTTTTCTTTTTTTGATATAGACATTAATCCGGCCCCTGAGAAACCCCCTCCAAATTTCAATGTGCAGCAGCGCGAACCAGATCTTAACTGAACGAAACACCACTGCCTAACCAAAACTGGTGGTCGTGTTGGCATATTAACGATACCCGATCGTATTAAGATATAATTGATTTTTTCCAATTGTTTCCTAGATAAATGGTTGCCGAGACCACAAAAAAAGGAAAAACGAAAAAACAACTTCTCCGGTATATATTAAAAATTTATATTCGATTTTAGGAAACTATGTATATAGGAGAGACAATAGCGGTGTTGAGTTACAATTACGAAACAAAGCCCTCGGAAACCTTTGATTTCCCTGGTTTGCCAATCACCACCAGTTTTCCTGCATATTTTTTAACTGAATGCCAGATGAAAAAGATCGTCTCTGAAGTATCACGCTGACGGAAATCAGCGAACGTTGTTCCCATTTGTAAATTAATGATAAATTGTTTGTTATTCGTTTTACCGCCTGCATATTTTTGAAGGATGGAAATGAAAATATTCTAGCGAACTTAATGAAGCAATTAGAAAGAGATATCCGTACTAACAACCCCCATCAGCCTGACTGGTGACGTATAACACACGCCGGTTCATTATTAAGGTCACAGTGTGACCTTTGTTTTTATCTTTTAAACACACTGCATACGGTTAATAATGTTATTCTCGTATGTTAATATTATAGACTTTCGTATATTTGAAAAAATCTCCATTCGCTGGTGTCCCCAAATTGCTACATTTTCGATTGAAAAAGTCATCCTCTGCGTGTGTACCTTAATAGAAGTGAGAATGAAGAGAAAATCAAATTTCTTTCTAACGCGCTATCATTAAAGAGTAATGATTATAATAACATTCGTAAAATAAGTAACAAGAAGTTACCGAAGTTTAGCTACTGGAAAGAAAATATAACATTAACCCTATTATATTATTATAAAAATGTAAATAAGCGACAATATGAAAACAAAACCATACGAAATTTTCAATATGTAGAGTAGTTTTAAGATAATAAAAAGTAAATTTAGAATTTGATCCGGACCAAGTAATTAGCAAGAATTTTTTATTTTCTCATTTTTATTTTCTTACCGAGGCACAAACTTCAGCCGAATCTACTGATATGCTCTTCCTTAACATTTCACTTATTGCTGTGTTTGCGTAAATTGCTCAAAAAACCGTGGAAGAAATTTAGCGGACGTGAAACAGCTTGAATGTTATAGAGAATTAAAAATGATTGCGAAATAAATTTTTTTAATCTATATAGCTAATAAGACATCTCATAGCGAGCCCAAAGAAATTTATTTAAAAAAAAAAAAAAAAGAGAAAAAGACATCTCATATTCGATTTTACTAGTGTAATCGAAACTATAATATAGGCGATATAAAGATGCGTGAGAACGAATTTTATGTATAATTTGAGATTTTATTGTCGGGATGAAGATTTTGCGTATCACATCTGATTATTGCAATTACTTGCAACATTTCATTCTGATCTAGGATGCAGCAGGAAAACCGATGCTACAATTATATCGTTTCCTTATCCGAATAAAATTTCAACTTAATAAGACAGCGATATTTTAACTTATGGAAATTAGATGGCATCCGAAGGCATCCGGTTTAGCAACAGACTGCTTTTCACAGCTACGCCAACGATGACAAGTTTATCTGTAGAAGCGAACAAACCTCTTCTCAGATATTGACGAGTATGGTTCGGATTGCAGATATTTTCTAGTTTCCACTGCGGCTGTGTCACACTTACAGACAGAAAACCTTTTATTTGACAATTACTATCGTGAATAAATTCAAGTTTACCGAAAAGAACGATCAACGTATTGCGTCAACATTTGAGGGCAACATCCAAATCTCCTATACTTTACCGCTGGCTTCCCCATATCTTTGTAAGTCCTGCACCGCTATGGTCAATGCCGCCAGAGTTCAGTTTATCGGCGAGCTTTTGAAGTTAATAAACAACTCCCCGAGTACTTCGGATATTCTAGCAGAGTTAAACGACGTGTTTTAGAGCGATATCCAGAGTACATACCGATGGAGCGAAGACGACATTTGCCAAGGTAGCTTTCTATTTTCTGAATGCAGCGTACGTAAGGCTGAAAAAGTACCATTTTGTCGATAAGCCACCACTATTGAAATCTATGCGATATATCTTGTACTACAAGAAATATCGGGGGCGCACGTATAACGCATCAGTTTTCATCATTGTAACAGACTCGGTTGGCTCTCTTACGAATGTTCGGCCCATGTTTAATATCAATCTTTTATCATACAGAAAATCTCCGAAATCCCGACTGAAATGTATTCGATTGGACACTGGATGTTCTCTGTTCATATAGATTCCGAGTCGTAAAGGAATAAACGGAAACGAAATCGTTGATAAATTGACCAAAGGAGCAGATTCGTTGTTCCTGGATAGCAAACAACTTGATGATGATCCATTATAAAGAAAAGATTATGCGGCAACGGAATGCAAAATGTGGAGAACGATTCCAACCACAAACCATCTCAGAAGTATAAAAGGAAAAGTCGAAGAACGGATCTCATCTAATAACGCGAAAGGAGAAATAATTTTATCTAGATTAAGACTCGATCATTTATTTCGTCGTAACTCATTCATATCTATTCAATAACACACCTTCACCGCGTTCTGATCCTTCTGTAACACCTCGCAATTCACCATTCATCGTATCCCAACACAGAATGTAATGGTTTATTCAAATCTCGCCGAAAGTTTAATCTGCCACCGAACCTAAACCAATTATTAAGTAAAAACAGCTCATACATAAGCAACCTTCTTATATATCAGGGGTGGCGAACACGTCGACCAATCGACCGCAAAGGTTTTGAAAGTAGCCCGCGAAGCTAAAGTTGAACAATTTGCTTTTACCTAAATTAATGTTTGAATATCTGAATGCGATTGATTATTCTTACCAGAATAGACTATTCAACGTAGCCCCATACTGTTTCCATTTATCCCGATGAACAATGCAAGTGAATGTTAACTTTTAAATTAATTATAGTCGTAACGCATGCGCATATAAATGGCAATCGCACAAAATGACACAAAATCATGTGCCAGACAGCAAATAATGAGGTTATTACCCACGGTTCGTTTGAAGACAAATTTATATGTAATAAGTTTTAATTTAAAATTATGCTAAGAGAACTTCTTCCACAAATATGCACTCATATTTACAAACTAAAGGTGATTCATATCTTCAACTAAATGATCAGAAATGGCTTCTTGATCTTTCGTTTTTCTGCGACATTACTGAAAAATTACACCAATTAAACCTGCAACTAGAAAGTAAAGGTAAAACAATAATAGATATGATGAGCATTTGGAAGTCATTTAAAGAGAAACTAAATACGCTTGCAATGCAATTAAAACATCGTGATTTAAAGCATTATCAAAATCTGGCTGATGAGTCTAAAAATAAAAAGAATTTTACAACAAATATGCCGATATTATTGCACTGCTTTTAAACGAATTTGAAAGAAGATTTCTAACATTAAGTGAATTTGAAGATATTGCCAGTTTTTTGCCTTGCTCATTTAATGACATCCATGTCGAAAGAGTAGCTCAGAAACTAAACAACTTTCTCGATACTACAAATTTAACAAGCTTTGAAGAAGAAATAATAAATATTAAATGTGACATAAATCTTAAGTCATTAGTTTCAGATTGTAATTTTTGGAAACTGATAAGAAAAGATAAATATCCAAATATACGGACAATTGTTACACGTTTCAATGACTTCTTTGGATCAACATATTTATGTGAATCCGCATTTTCATTTATGAATGTGATCGAAACAAGTTTTACTTTATTGTCATCTTTTAAAGCTTGGTCTTCCTGCTCCTTTCAACGCCTCTTATGTTCGTTCTCTACCTTTTCTCTCAGTTGTTCCTATTCTAGGGGTGTTCCTTGATTCCATTGTCGACAAAATAAAAATATAATTTCTATTCTATTCCATGCATCTATTCCACTTTGCTGGGCTAATGCTCTCTGGTAGCAAACCCAAGGGGGGTAAAAAAAAAAACGCAATTAACAGATCAACATTTGGAATCATGTTTGAGAATTGCCTTAAGTTCATATGAGCCAAATTTTGAGAAACTTGCTGCACTTATGCAAGGTCACATTTTTATTCATTTGCTTATTTACGATATACTTTTTTCTAAGTTAAGAAGTATTTCATAACGAAAAAAATAAAAAAAAGGTGTAATTTTTTTCCCCCTTTATTTACTAACATTTTTTTGTGTACTTATTTCTTTACATTGTAATTTTTTTTTAAATTTCATAAATATTATTGTGCTTCATAAAATAAAAAAATATAATCATTTGTTTGCTTTATTTGCCATAATATATTTTTAAACTGAAATTCTTGTTAGTTATTTATTAAAATATCAATGAAAAATTTGAAAAATCCTGAAATTGTTTGCCCATATTCACAGTCGCCCGCAGATTACATTTTACAGAATAAGTCGCCCGTAAGGGATAAAAGTTTGGCCACACCTGTTATATATGTTTCTCAAACACTGTAATTTATATAACACATTCTGTAAGTTAATTTAACAGGCTCGGCTTGATAACCGCATAGTTGTGTTTAAGCCGCATATAATACATAAATTAATTAATAAGCCGTGTATCGAGAAATATTTGGAAACTACGTAACTTTCTGTGTATGTGTCTGTTGTCTTTCAAGTCAGAGAAAACTGGAAAAATTTGGAAAGTCAGGGAAATTTAAAGTGGACACTAGTATTAATTTTTTTCTATAAACTGTTGGTTTTATTTTACTTGTTTACAAAAAAAAAAAAAAAAAAACAGAAAAACCTAATAATATAGCCGGTTAAAATCCCCCCCCCCCCACCGAAATAAATAAAAATAAAAACTCAGATCGCGCTTTTCGAAAAGCAGGAACACTTTTACAGATGCGGTTCAATGCAGAAATGAAAATCTAAGTATCTTAGCGATAAAACCACAATTTTTAATTTCGACCTTTCTGAAATTGTTGTACTTTAAACTTTTATTACACACAATAATATCACCGTAGATTTTATTATCGTTGTTCATATTGTGATTATTATTATTATTAATATTATTACTGCAAAATAAATGATATATGCGTTATTTAAAAAATCATTAAAAAATGAATCATTGTAGGAATCGAATAAGGTTTTTGCCGAATAAGGTACTTTACAAACTGTAATGCTGCAACGGTACGAACGTTAACATTAAATGCCGGTTATGAAATTCAAAGGAAAAGTTTTAATGAGGAAGCCATCTTCTTTTTCTACTTTTTTTTTTTTTTTTTATATAATATGTTATATCACGTGATCTTTGGTTGTGTTTCTGTTTTTGTCGAGAAACTGTTATATATTCTTTTTTCTTTTTTTTTCTCCTTCTTTTAAACTGTGTCAAGTCTACCGAACTGTCCATTCAGCGTATTATATGTAAAGTTTATTATTCCTATTTATTGAAAAATTTCACATACATCCTGATCCTGTGTTTATTATGATAACGTATTCCTAGACAAACTATTTCGATACCCATTGTGACGTTCATTTGGGTCCCTGGACACATCGGGGTGCCTAGTAATGAGAGGGTCGATGTGGAAGCGTAATTGGCGTTGTTCTCGCCAATGCCAGAGGACGCAAACCTCTACCATCCTCGATGATGCATATTTTTCTAAGGAAGTTTCTTGAACCAATGGAAAACAGAATGGGCAGCTACTGAAACGTTCTTAAAAAACATTATATGCACGGTGGCCATCGGAGGGAATATCCCGGCATGATTTTGAGATTCTCAACCGGCTGCGAATCGGCCACGGCACTATCTCACACAGTCATATAATTAGTGTAAATCTTCGCCTCCAACTATGTGCTTCTTCCGCGGCCGGGCTGGTGTGTGAATCGTATTAATAGTTATCATATAGTAACTAAAATTACCTCTCTTCAGAAACTTTAATGTTGAATATAAAATAATTATAATGCGGTTTATTAATGTTTTAAATTTATACTCGTGTTGTTAAATAATCCATTCGATAAATGATTTATCTGGTCAAACTATATTTGTGGAGTTTTAAAAAGTATCTTTTATTAATATAAGAACAGTTTGTTTTTTTCTCTCCCCTGACGGAAAACAATCTGAAATAATATAAGCGTAATTTTAAATAAATTATGAGATCTTCTACATCTAATGAGTATTTTGCCATTTCAACTCTAAGGTTACTTTGGAGGTGGGGAGATTATAAAAAATTCAATCGTACCGGTGTATAGAAGAACTATGTAAAATATATTCACTAAAAAAGCATTGAAGCCAACCAAAAATATCGTTGATGCATTTCTCAATTTTTTATTAAGTATATACTTTTACTGAGTAAAAGTAAAGATGTTATCATTTTTGTAAATAAACAAGTAAATATACAGACACACAAAATTAACTAATTGCTAGTTTCGAATTTTAAAAATCCCAAATCACGGCAGTAATAGTATGTACTTTCTTGTTGTACTCTATTCCTTATAATGACTTACGATTATGAAAAGTGTTTTTGCATTTATTATTCGTCTTTATAAATTGGTGTAATTTTGAAAGATCCCTCAACCGTAATCAGCAACTTTTTTAATTGGGGAAGGGCTCGTCAACTATGAGCATATTAATTCAGCGCAATTCTGAATTTACCGAATGTGGATTTAAACTAAGTCTGCCCCGAACAAAACACCGCTGGCAAATATACTACAATCGCTGGCTAAGCGCAGAAACATGTATCAAAAAAATGTGTGAGTCATTACAATTTATCAAAACAGGTTTCTTCTAAAATTACAAAATATTAGCAAATACGCTCAATCACACAATAAAGCAGATTATTTTCTTTCCATTTATTGTAAAGGTACGTCTTTCTTGATTTTATTTTTACCGATTAATTCTTGTTATTTGCGCTGTTTGATCTTTCTCTCGGGTCTCCTATTCTCTTCGAGCAACATGCCTATTTTTGTTTTAGTTAGGTTACTTTGAAATTTTTCAAAAAACTTACATTATTGCCGATCGACAAATTAATTTAATTAAATCATTACTTTTTAAAACTAGCATGTGTTTAAAATTAAAATCGTTCATAAAATCCATCAACATTGTGTTCAATCGGTTTAAGGAATCAATAATTTTTAGAAATTTTAAATAATATATATATATATATGTGTATTTTAACGCTCTATCGTTATTTTTATCCGTAGGATTTAGATGCAGACAGTTTACGAGTAAATCCGCTCGGTTATGATGCAAACAAATCTGCTTATTGGTATTTTTACGGTACCAGATTGTATAAAGAAGATTATCCTCATGTAAGTAACGTTGTTCTTAATGATACCCTCGCTTATTTATTCTGTTCATGTCGTGAATTTATATATTTAATATTATTATTATTATTATTTTTAAATTATTATTTTCCATTCGCTTTCTCAAAAGAGAGATTTAGTTAAAATTTTATCTAATTAGTTCACATTAATCTTTCTTTACCGGTCTACCGCTAAAAACGATCCTGTTTGAAAATTACAAAATCGTTCAATTATTAATATATAAAAGAATATTGTATGTAACGTTGTTGTGTCCAGTTGATAATCATGGCAAATGCCTTATATATAATAATTGTGTTAATAAAATTTATTTTTGAAAAACGTATTTTGCAAAACAATATTTCTATCGGACTTTCCGGTGGCGAACTCTATTCCGTTAAGCGGCCAGCATGGCTTTTACCGATGGCTCCGATTGATCCTTCTTCGAGATAAAAGATAGAGAATTCTTCACTTGACTAGACGAGAGATTCTACTAATTTCGTTCCGAAGAAATCGTTGACCGCTTCTATTCTCTTAATCATCTTCAAAATGAGGATCACGCACTACTCTCGGCGTCTATGCATGCTGATTCGATTACTCTTAACCAACAATGGATTCCCCCGGTCGCGCCCTATTTTCTCTCTCGTCTCACGTGTTACTTCGGCTCGATATATGTGATTTATAAATTATTATTTGAATAGCATATTCTTTTCATTTTTATTTGATTCGTAATATACGTTTCAAATGCGGGAAAAATTAATTACATTTCTACTATTATAAGTAATAGTTGAATCGGTCGTTTTTAAGGATTAGTTCTCAATTTGTTTGCAAAAAACGTTGTAAATGATTATTTTTTAAGTAACATCGGTATAACTGAAAGAAAGGCATTCTAATATTAGTTGTTGTTTTTTTTTACAAGGAAGAAAACGGAAAACCTTTAATTTTTTATCAGGTTATGTTGTACACCGCTAAAACTAAATTTTGTAAATGTATTAAGCGTTTATTTTAAATATAAATTATCTTAATGAGAAAAAAATGTTTCAAAAAAGTTTTACACTTTTCTGATTTTAATGTGTGTGTATGTGCGCGCGCGCATGTGTGTATAATATATTACAGGTAGGTAGATCGAGATAGATATGGTATCGAGTGATCGATCTTTGTTCAGATTTATTCTAAATTTATAAATCAATGTATTAACGAGTTTCACAAGCAGTTAAGAATATTGCAATAAAATATGCGTGTTATATCAAAGTTAAATTTGTGTATACGTCTAAAATTCGTAAAACACAAATATTATTAAAACTTACTGTGTAGCTCTACAACGATCAGTGAACGTTACATTTTAAATGACCACGTAAATTGTGTTATTTGTGTGTATATGTATGTGTGTACACACACACAATGAACCTTTAACATTGGCGAGAGGTGTGTTACAAATTTTTTCGCGCATGTTAAGTCTACTTTTGTACAGTTTATAATACACAAGATCGAGGCGATGAAAAGAGTAATTTTTTTTTTTTTATCCGACTTGCAAAAGTAATCGAAATAAGATTTTTTTTTTTTTAAATGAAAAGAAACCTTAAATTACTGAGTTTTCTTATAATACGATCAACACGACAAGATGAGTAAAAATATATGTATATATATATAAACATAAATTTAAAATGGTATCATATTTACATTGTGTTTAGAAAATTATTAATAGAGTGCGTCATTTTTTTACGCTACTGTTATAAAAAACTTAAGATGTCGATAAAACATTTCATTACGCTATTAATAGAATGTACGTTGAGAATTTGTAATAATTATCGGTTCAGTGCAATTTTTAGTAACAAAAAAAAAGCAGCGGTATTCAAAATTTTTACCCTTAGGAAATATTAAAGCTGAACATTATTCTTTCGTTCGCGAGTATTAGCTCCCGTATGTAATATGTACTTGATCACAAAAAACAAGGATATGTTTTCAATTTGCTATTTATCATAGTAAATAAATGCTTATTTATAAAAATTGCTCTTTTAATAGAATTAGGACTCTTGACTATTTCTAGACCCAGAAAATTCCAAATTGACGAATTTTACCAAAATCGACAGAGCCGTTTCCGAACAATTAATTACTGATTCTTCGGACCTTATCTGTAATTCTTACGAAAGGGTCGGTTTTAATTAAGCGTATTATTTTTTTCGTTATATTCTATAATCTATACAAAAACGTTACTTGATTTTTCATATTACCTTTAACATAAAATATTGATATCTATATATATATTATGCGCACGACCGTGTTATATAAGTTTGTTCGTTGGTAAATGTATATAATTCATTAATTTGCTTTTTCTTCGTTATAGGGAGGACATAAGAAAACAAAAGAGAAAAAAAGAGGTCGCAAACGTAAGAAAGACCGTAATAAAGAAGAAGAAGGCAGCGAGGAAGAAGTTGAAATGGGTACCGGCGTTTGGCAGGTAGTGTGCTTCACGGAAAGCGACTGGGAACGTTTGGCATTGAAAACCGAACAATCTACAAATCGTGATGAACTCGCACTTCATCGCGTTCTCTGCGACGATTTCCTACCGGAAATACCGAATTTGTTCGCCGAAAAGGAACGTTTACAAAGGTACTTTTCACCTGCAATAAAATTCGTTACTTTATCGCGTTTGACGTGTCTCCAATACCGATACGGTAAATCGAAAATGTTTCATTATTTTCCCTGTCACTTTATTATTATCGTTTCATTAACGCGTAAGAACATTGGCATTTCCGAGAATATAAATGAATTTGCAGTGCAAACTCTCTGAGCGTGAGTTGATTTGAACCAAGTGTTGCTGTTGTGCGGCCAAACTATGAATAAATAATCGATCGTATTAATTCTTACATATACATATATACTATATATATATATAAAAGGTGTACAAAGTGATTCATCCGTCGCTGACAATCGTGTTAGTTAAGGATTTTCATGGCTTTCCTAAATATGTAATGCGTGCATCTTATTGTGCTGTTGACTAATCATTTTTAACGATTGGTTTTCCGAATTTATTCAACGATGGAATATAGAGATCGTTTATCATGCTTGTGATGAGAAAATTAGTGTGAGCCAACCGAAAATTTTGCTTCAGTTAGAATTTAACGCCGAATTTACGCCCTTAATCGAAACTAGGGTGATCATTATGTCACACTTTCGACCATTGTCACTCCGTATCACTCGCATTCACTTTCAGTTTGTTTCATTATTGACCCCCCACGTTGCTATAAATCATCAAATATACATTTTAACGATTTTGTGTGTCGATTTTAAGATGAATTTTTCTTGTTCATTTCGAGCTGAAGTAGAACTGAAAACCAACTCCGATTTTCTCATCACGAGTATACACGCATTCGACGGAGAACTGAGAACAAACGAGATCCCTGTATTCTCTATCGTTAAATGAATTCGGAAAGACAGCCGTTAAGAATAATAATTAGCCGTCAGGGAAGAAAGAATTTTTCTACGATTATCGGAACAAAGAAGAGTCGCTTCTTTCTGCATTAGTTAGTTTCCGATTTCTCCTTTTTTGGAATTCGTTGATTTTATAAATGAAAGTAAAATATGCGTTCATACTGTAATAATAAAGTATTCGATTTTGAATTTAATTAAAAATAGTTGAAATAAAAATTAAGATATCGATATGTGCGTTAATATCGTTTATGTTAGATTTTTTACGGTTTCTTTTGCCAAAAAATTACATTTGCGGTTGGGATTAATTTTTGTACGATGTGTGTCTCTCCCTTTTATTTCGTTTCTACAAAGAGACGTTGCAATTATTAGATCTTTGTAAGATTAATTTTTACTAATACTCGTATTTTTCCTGAAACAGCGCCATATTTTAGTATTTTGCTTTGTATAGTTCTTTCTAGCATGACGTCTTTAATAGAACGATAGTTTGTAATTTCAAAATAACAGATCGAGGAATAAAAATGAAACATATATTATATTATAGCCACAATTCCAACGCCCTAACAAGAGACTTACTTTACTCTTTAATATTATAGCCACTGCACATTAGTAATAACTTCTGCTAATAGTAAAGCGTTGAAAAAGTTTGTTTGAAAATATACATTGGTTCGAAAGCGAGCAATGTAAAAAAACACTAAAGGAAAAAATTTTAAAATATTTGTTTTTAATGTTTTTTTTTTTTTTTAAACGGGTCAATTTTTTCTCTTTTGAATTTTGATTTAAGATGAAATTTTTTAGTTTATAGATAGAAAATGAAAGTTCTCAGCCATTGACTTTTCCTTTTTTCCTCCAATGATTAAAAAACGAAAAAGGAAAAAAGCCTTTTTTTTTTTTTAAAAAATATTTTCATTTAAATTTTTAAATTAATCCATTTCTCCTCTTAAATATTGAATTGGAATTTTTTGATTAAAATTTTCTAATTTTAAGCTGCAAACTTTTTTTTGATAATAATAATAATAATTAGTATCTCGACGAAACAAAAAAAGGAATAAATTTTAAGCTAATTAAAAATTAAATAGCATTTCTCAACTGTCTCCTTCCATTAAACCTGTTTCACCGATGGAAGAAGATAAGTGGTAAAACGTCTTCCCTTAAAAAAATCACTACTCGGATGTGATTTAATCGCACACGAACATTTTAAAGAAATTGCCCGGGGAAAAAACTGTAACATTATTAATATGTACTTTTAATGTAATTGTTCCCCGCACTGGTCATTTTCCAATGGAATTTTGCATCGATAACAATGGGGTAAGAAAAACAAGAAGACCAAATAGTATTATCACACATAGTGGTAACCTATAAATTTATTACCGATTCTAGACGAATGTAAAATAATATAGAACAGATATAGATCCTTTTTGTGGGAGAGAAGCGCTTCATTGCAGTATTGCTGAACATTGTAAAAGCGCTTTCGTTTTTCTTTAACTCTTTCTCCTTTCTGCCCTCTTCACGCTTCTGAGCCTTCTTGTATTTGTGATTCAAATCATATGCTATTCGAATTTTCTGCCCTCTCTAACGAACGCTCCTTTCTTTAAGCCCAACTTTTAGTTTTGGGTCTTCCTTTTAACGCTACCCATATTCTTTCCTTCCCATTGCCCTCAGTTATTCCGTCGCTGCTGTCCTTTGTCTTTTCCATTTCTGACCGCCTGGCTATTTAGTTATATCTCTTTAATTTTTCATGTTGTTGGGTCAAGGCCGCTGGCACGCCCAGGGTAGGGAAAAAAAAGCGTTCGATAAAATTTTGCTTATACATCGGTTCAACAAACTCGGAACGAAAAATTAAAAATTATCTAATATTCTACTCGCCCAAAGTTTAAAAAAAAATAAATACTTTCGCATCAGTAAAGAAACGGTTCCCGCTCACTAACATGCGCTGTACATACGGGCATGCCACATGATATAGTAGTGCACTTGGGTTCAGTCTTGTATCATCTGCCGTTCCTTACAACATCAGTGCAGCAGCCGTGCTTGCATATCTGATACAGCTGTATTACCGACTTATTCTAATCGAACGGTAGCAATCGAGCATCTGCAGAATCATGTGATGCGTACGGAGGACAACATTGAAAAATGAAAAATTAAGGTGAAAAAGTCTCAGTTCAAGTTTTTAATGTGTAACGGAATAAAGGAGACAACACTGAGGCATGTTTCAAAGACTGTCCTGCCAAGGGATAACATTTAAATCGAAGACTAATTTAGAAGAATAATCGCCATAAAGAAAAGCGACTTAATATCAAGATTCGAGAAATAAATTGGCTGTTGAACAATAGGCGATAAATGTTACCAGCGGGAGAAAATGAAACAATCCGTTACACCGTGTAATATGAAAACCTGTATGAAAGTATGGTATCAAGATCTGGGGAATTAATGTCGGTGTATTAATTGTAGTCAGTGATCCGGACAAAAGTCTTGTCGGTGTTAGCGCGCAGTTTAGTTAGAAACGCGACGACCTACTCATTAAAGACCTTTAATCAACTATACCGATAATGGAAAATACCAGATCCTTTAGGGAAAATATGAAAAACGACTTTCAGAATATGTTAATCTACTGACCGCCAATTTGTCAGATAAAATTCTCCGTGAAATTTAGGCGCCTGAAAAGGTACACCACCAAATCGAATTTCCCCCCACACAGATCTCGACTTATTTGTAAAAAAAAATAAATAGTAATTGATCTTCCGTACTACATAATTATGAATAATGCTGCTTATTGTCTCATTAAGACAGATTGTAAGCGGAAAAGGAGCAAAAAAATTTCAACTCTAAAATAAGCTGCGATGTTGGTGTAAAATAAAGTAAAGTAAGTCCCATATGTACTTGACATAAGGGGTATCATGGATTGTGAAGTTAAGCTTTCCACAATGGTACAAAGCCTAACGGCACTAATGAGAATATTAGGGCCAGTTCCTTTCTACCTTTGGATTATCCGCCTTTGCTTTCCCAGATAGTTGGTGTAGTATACAGAAATTAGTTTCGAAAGAAACTGGGAATGAAAAATCGGAAAGATATTAACTCCTCCCGTTATAATTCGCATTATTAAAAACTCTTCCCTATTACGAATGTCTAGTACTCCCCCCCCCCCCCCCTTATTGAGTCACCGATTTAATATAGTTTATATAATTTTGTCTGTTTTCACAATAGTATTGCAGTAAACAAACATACATATATTGTTTTTTTTTTCCTCTTGGATTCCCGGTTGAAGAATCTTGAGGCACATTTCATTCGATTTATGTTAGTCACATTCGCTTTCTTTCTTAGAATCGAAAAACTATATTTAAGTGTCACTGCTGTGATCATCGCTATTATCACTTCAAAATCTGTACTCACAAATTTTTCACTCAAGAAGGGGGTTTGTATTTTTCCTGTATTTAATAACGAAAGTATGTCAGTTAAAAAAGAAATCAACCGACAAGTCCCTATAAAAAAGGCTCTGAACACCGTTTTTCAATAATGTACTCGTAGATATAGAAGTAAATATTTTTATTTTAAACATGCTTTTACTTTAATTTTATTTCATATATTAGGTATTGATTTTTGAATAGTACATAACTGCGCTGAGGCTCTGGAAGAGAAGTTGAGGGTTTTTTTAATTGCCAGAATCTTATCGCTTTAGGTACAAAATTTTCCCAAATTTGGCCAGTTAAATTTCAAAAATTTTTAGGTCTGTATTTCTGCGACATTAAAAAAAAAGAAAAAATCAATCCCGCAACTACTATAGAACGAGCTGTGATCTTTTTTTTATTATTATTAGGGTTTTATCACGGGGTGAAAGCTGCGATTTTGTATTCTTAACGTGATTTTTACATTTATTAGTATTCGTGAAATTTTGGGAGTCTTGTAATTTTTCTCCACATTCTAGCGATGAAAATATGTCATTAAAAAAAAAAAAAAAAAAAAATAAAATGACAGTCCCTTGAAAAGGTCTTTTTTTTTTGGTTTTCCGTCTCAGGTGTATATTTCAGCAAATTTGGGCGTTTAGATTTCAAAATTTCGTTGTTTTTTTTTTCTACTTTTGCGGTATTCTGCGGACAAAAAAATACCGGTAAAAAAAATCAATTTCGTAACTATCATAAGGACGCCCCGTGGAATTTGTTAAAATTTTCTTTTTTAAGATTTTTACTTTGCTCAAAATTTTGGGTGTTTAATTTTATGTTTTTTTTTTAAACTTTTCAATAAACTGATGAAGGAAGTAGTCGATTAAAAAAAAAAAAATCAAGCTACTGTCGAACTTGCTGTACGATTTTTTATAACTGCGATCAACATTATATCCAACAAAAAACAAAAAAATCATTCGTTTGTAGGGCGCCTAAGATAATACTTATTGCTGCCTACAGATGAAATTACGAACTTGGCGAATTTTTTAGTTTCCCTTTTTTGCAAGTTTTCTCTTCGCAAAAACTCTACCACTTTTTTGACTTTCAATTTTTATAGTTATTGTTTGTGTTTATGGTTATTTTTAAATGCTTATCATTTCAAATAAGCCAGGAAATAAAAAAAAAAAAAAAAAAAAAAAAAAATGTGGAACGTCGGAAGTAAACGAAATTGATTACTACACAGAACTTTTTATTCCATTAAAACGAATTAACTGATTTATCGCGAGAACGAGAAATAAATAACACGTTGAATTAATTCAATCGTTCCCTGCGAAAAGGGCTTTTTCAAATCAGTGCGAATGAGGAAAATAATAGATAGTAAGGAAAAGAAAAGCAAAATTTAAGCAATAAGCAAGAACGAAATAGGTCAGAAAATTTCTGAAAAGGATAAGGACGAGAAAATAAAATCCGAAAAAGAAAATGAAAGAACTGCAAAAAACGACAAAAGCGAACATCAACGTAGACACAGTACGAAAAGGAAAACAAAGCGCAACAACTGCCATCTTTAAATCGAGTTAATGACGAGCACAAAAATAAAATCGTGTCAGAGATAACGAATATATCGACGCGTATAATTTAACAAAGTTAGTTTCACACTAATATAATACAATCATTAAATTAAAATTATATCGATCTTATCCATTAATTCTCAACAGTTGATCAGAATTTTTCCGAATGATGCAAAAATTTTAAAAATTATTTTTCCATCTAATCCCCCCCTGGAATCTCTAGAAGTAAAAGGATGTGTGTGTATATTTGACAGTGTTAATTTTCAGTTCAGGTAAGTAGAGTTTCGCCTAGAATTTACGCAAGGTCTTTATTTATCACTGATTTTCAATTTTAAAATGAACTTATTAACTTTTTATTATACCTAAAAAATAATCATCCCTGCAAGCAGCTTTATGTATGTTCGGATATTTCATGTTCAGATTTGTAGTATTTTTTTCATTTTTTGTTGTTTTTTTTTTTCTTTTTAGAAAACGATTTTTGGAATTTCATCCGAGAAAATCTTCTCGTCTGGAGAAGCAAAAACAACGTAAAGAAGAGGAAAAGAAAACTCAGGAATTGATTGCATCCGATGAACTGAATGACGAAGAAGAAAAACAGCTGGAAAAATTAAAAAAAGAAAGGTATACTAAAAAGTTTTGAAATATACATGTTTTCTAAAATGTACCATCAACGCACGAGGAACATTCGAGTATGTTTAATCGTGTAAACTCGTTATAGGCACGAAAGATGGATGAATCGTAATAACTTGAAGCAAGTAGATAACGATGGTGAACTTCTTTTGGAGGAGGACGCAGTAAGCGAAGGAAAGATTAAATCCGCTAATAATGAAGATACCTTGGTGTCGTCGCGAAAAAGACAAACCAATAATTCCTTAGCATCAGCTACCGGTGATATTGTCATAGATAATGCTGGAAAAGATGCCTTAGATAATTGGTAACGATTTTATTATTATTATTATTATTATTATTATTATTATCATCATTAATATTATTATTATTAATATTATTATTATTATTATTATTATCATTAATATTATTATTTTTCCGGGCGTTACATGCACTTTTGAATGTATTTTTAAAAACAGTTTTAAATGTATAGCGTTATTTAAATGTTGACTTATTTGGTTTTATGTTTTTCTCTCTCCTGGATAATCAAATATAAAAAGTAATAATAATAATAATAATAATAATAAAAGAAAAAAAAAGATTATTTTCTTCAAAAATTTTTAATTAATATTTATCAATTGTTTTCTTTATTAATTATATTACTTATTTTCTATTATTGTCGTTGATATTATTTTACTTAAATTCTGTTCCCGTCGTTGTGGGAGGTATGAAAAGTACATACAGTAAGAGTGCAAAAAATTGTATTTTAAAATACAGCGTATTAAATTTTATTAAATGCAATATGTGTATTACTTTCAGCCGACTCTGCTATTAAAATGATTTGCTAATATAAATTTTATTACGAGTGTAAATGAATAACCTCCGTTAAATAAGAACAAAAACTGCTTTTTTGTGCCCAACGATGATAAACAAAATTAAAGCAATACAGGTTATATAGTATATTTTATAAAGTGATAATTTTGCTAGCCTTTTTTAAGTACTATAATATTAGTTATTTCTTTAATTTTTTTTTTTTTTTTTTTGTTTCCAACTGATACTGTGTAAACACAGTTGATTTTCTTTTATTAATAGAAAATAACGAGGGTAACATTTTGCAAATTTAATTTCGAAAATTTAATTTCGCAAAAACGAACCTTGTCCTGGGGTAGCTGTTATCATTATAGACACTGTTATGATAGGATCGTAAATGCTGCGTTCAAATTCGCGGCGACAGTGAAGTTTGTAAATTCGTCCGTAACGCGCCTAAATTTTCAAAATGATTTTCATGGTTTGAAATTTCAAACTCGATTTCGCATATGCAAATTTTGAAGCGTCTAAATTATATTTCAACACCAGATGTGTACGTATCGAGTTTACGTAGATTTATAAAACGTTGTCTCAGTTTTTGTTTTTTAAACGTATGACATCTCGATGTCTTGTTATGCACACTGTTAAATTTATCAAGTTGTACATGTGTTAAATTTTGAAATCATCCCGAGAAATTTTTATTTCAGTAACGTTTTTCATTTATAGCGAACAAATTATCTATGGTTTCTCGTCAATTATATACTTTTTTAGTTCACGTTGCCTTGAACGTATCTCTTTTAATATTTATTGTTTTTCAATTAAAATCGTTTGTCAAAAATTGAAAAAAATTCATTTTGATGTTGCATTTTAAATTTTTCGTGTTTTTTTTTCTTCTTTTTTCTGTAAAGAACTTTATCTTACTGGATTTTGTGTCTTTAAAGTATAAAATTAAACCTTGTGTTACTATAATTTTATTAATATTTAATTGTAGACAGGCCTGCAATACATTTTGACAAAAGGGAACTAGTTGTTAGAGGCGGCATAACTACTTATAGGAAGAACAGAATGAAAATTCAATGGACTGTTCCGGGTAGTCGAGGTGTAGAGATAAGCGCACAAATTTCTGGTTATAACTAGTGTTTTTTCGTTCGACGCGTGTTTTCTTAAGAAGTTCTAAAAACATTTGATTTCGTAGTATCTCTTGTCCGCGTTATCCTTCACGAATCGCGCATTTATATAGAAAAGTTAGTTATCCGCTGGTGAAATTGCACAAAAAGAAAAACGAAAAACGAAAAACGAAAAACAATGAGATTGTCGTAAGTCTTCGTAAAAACAAATGTTAAAAAAGGAGGGCTTAATCGAATATTAACAATTTTTCAGGACGAAAAAGGGCTTCGTTGCAGCAGTTAAAATTAAGCGCAAGTACAATAAAACGTAAAATTATATACAAATAGCAAATATATTTGTGAAAGTTTAAACGGTATAAGTATAGCGGAGGATCATTTTATTACGTGTTTCGGATTGATGCTAAGTAATTAATTTTTCTCATTAACATTTTGAATAATGCGTATGTTGTGTTTAACGGTCTCTAACAGGTATAGTCACACAATGATGGAAGATTTGGTGGTGGGAATGTATAAGGTTTTGAATAAACTATTGTCTCACGAGGATGCTTGGCCATTTATAGAGCCAGTTGATGAAGAGGATGCTCCCGACTATTATAAAGTAGTAGAAAAACCGATGAGTTTGCAAGGAATGGAGGAGAAATTAGATCAAGGAAAATACCATAGTATAGCCGAATTTAAAAAGGATTTTTATCTCATTTTAAATAATTGTAAACAATACAATGGATCTCGTAATGGTAAGTTAAATATGCTGTGAATCCAATCACGAAATATAATATATTATTCCACTTTTCTTTCTTTTCTATTTTTTTATCCTCTTTCATTTTAGTACAACTTTATATAAATGTTGATATATTTATTATAACAACGTAATGAGGCGCGTGATATTTATGATTTAAATTTTAAATTAGATTTTTTTTATCTCTGTGCTAGATAGAAATAAGAAGAAACGTTGCAGTAGAAACATCCTAATAAACATTTTTTAGGTTTATTTTTAATCGTTTTTCAACGGATTTTTTTTTTTTTTTTGCGGTTGATTAATAATTTTTTTTCTTCAAAATTACCAATTTCTTTTTTTCTTTACTGAACCGCGTAATTTTTTAACCGTATTAAACGGAAATGTAAAATTTTGAGAGAGTACAGACTTTAAAATCACGTGAAAATTCCAAATTACGGGAAAAAAATTCGATTTGAACAGTGTCACACTCTAATTATTAAGAATAATTTATAGTGTAAATAATGAAAAAACTACTATTTTCAGGCGTAGTCATGAACTTAAACTATTATTCTCTATAGATTAATGTAAAAGTGAAACAGTTTATGAATATTAACTGGAAACTAAGAAAACAAAGTAGACAGACCCTGAAATCACTTGCAAATAAAACGTTTCATGTTAGATTTTGGTCAGATTTTTACGTTTCTTCCTTTTCTAATCAACCTTCCTCTTAAATTTTTTCATCCAACCTAATCTTCCTAACCGGCCTCTTGGTTTTACGATTTTCCTCCTTCGCTTCGCCGCTCCGTTATAATCTCTATTATCCCCGTTTACGTCTCAATCATACTCTTTTTCCTTCCTCACGTTTGCGTTTTCGTCTTGCGCTGTTCTCTTATTATACTCTCCAATCAATGACGAAGTCGTCTGTGACTCTGACCATATCTTCTTTGAATGTCCATCCCTCGTGAACGAACGCGCTTCTTTGTACTCCGAGATCTGTTATCACTCAAACTATCTAATCCCTATAGCGCTTCGTATATCTCTTATCGTTTCCGTCGTCTCGGTTGTTTCTATCCTCAGTTCTTTTATCTTATCAATAGCTGACCGAATCTGCATCTAACTGATCCCTTTCCCTCGTATCATTTCTGGGCGAAGATCAGTTACTTACATGCCCAAGGGGGTGGGTTAAAAAAAAATCGAATTTAGAATATTGTTATTCTACACCGTTGATTAAATGTCGCTCTTTTGTATTAATACAATTGGCATGAAAATATAGCGGATTCCTATAATTTTTTAAAGATTACGTCTTATCAACAAAGTGCCAGATTAGCCTACCGGGATAAAATTTTCAAGACGGCAAATGTAAATCGTTTTTTCTTTTCTTCTTTAAATTTTAATCTTCTCTATGTACCGTTTGTGAGCAGTTGGGGTACTTGCGAGGAATTAGCGGTCAAAAGAAGTATTTACGTCTCATCCATCGAATAAATTCATTGCAATAGCCGACGAATAGGATGTTTTTTCAATGCTGATAATAATTTAAATATAACGTGATTAGTGGGGGGATTAAATTCAGTTTCAAAGGGGCGTTATCTGAATTATTTTAACGGGGGAGAAATTAGAAAAAAATTCTTCCGATCTTTTATTTATTTATTTATTCATCATAAAGTACCGAATAAAAGTTTGCGCTTTTGTTCGGGCCGCAAAAATTAATTTTACGTGTAATTTTTCTAAGAAAGTTGATAAGAAAATATTTCGATTTTTTTTAAAAGTTTTTATCCGACGAAAAAATAAATCAATCGAGAATCGAATTCCTGTTGCGATGATTATTATTATTCTTATATTATTTTTCATCAAGACATCGTGAGGGAGCTAGCGCGGACTGTAAGCTGCCCCTTGCCGTAGCGCATAAAATAAGCATTTTTGGCTCTCTAATATTTACTGATTATTTCGTAAGTATTACTACAATTAAAAAAGAGCGTAGGAAACACTGTTTCCTGTTCACATGAAAAATGTGAGTCTATCGAGGATTATATATATATATATTACATTTCGTCGTATTTTACTGAACTTTTTCTATTACGCTGTTTACTCCAAGTTACAGCATTGAGACGTCAGAAAATGAAATGTCGGAGTTTAGCATCTATTCGGTTTTTAAATTTCAGATGAGCGGTTATTTGTATAGCATTTAATCCCTTAGGCATTTGTTAGCTTCGTATTCGATAAATCCTTTCTCAAACCTCTCTCCTAATGGACTATGCGGGAATTTTACTTCAACTTTTCCTGAACTTACACTGCCAAGGCAGATTGATTCAGTTTAATCAGGTTCTCTTTGTAATCCCGTATGACCCCGCTATCCTAATGTATATATATTGTTTTCCATTAACATTAATTGTGGCGACCTAGTGTTCTATGTTGATAGAAATCAACTAGAGGATATGATCAATTCCGACTACGAAGCTAAAGACATTGTACAACTTGTACTGTCTTAATATAACGAACATAATATCTCAATTGATACTTCATATTTTTACTGCTCGGACAAGTTCGGGAATTTATTTTCTCGTGGAAGCGATCTGGACAGCTCTTTTCTCCTAATGACTATGCAGACAGGCGTGGTTAGTGTTAAAACATTTACGGCCATGGTTGTCTGATAATTTATATTTTGATAAGCGTAATATTTATCTTGCTCAAATGGCTTCGATAGATGCCTGGCGAATTGTCCCTGTCATTGCATATCCATTTTTTTTTCTTTCCCATACGCTTCACACGCCAAAAAAAAAAAAAAAAAAAAATTACACGGGGAAGATATGTTTTCTTCTGACTAAAATTTGCTTGGTCTTAGCCTCCCGACTCCTTACTGTGCCCACTACATTCTTGCTCTTCCGTCTTCGTCTGTTCTTCCTGTAATGGCTACTTTCATTTCTTCTATTTCTAATCGTTTCCTAATATAACCTACAAATTCCTACATTTCATCATTCTGCTAGTCCCCTTTGCGCTGGGTAAATGTCCTGTGTTGATGCGCCCAAGGAAAAGAAAAAAAATAAAGATGTATGAAAGATTTCTAAATCTGTAAAACGGTTTTTGAAAATTTTCGTTTTCTAATTCTTCCTGTTCTTCGTCAAATTAAAAAGTATGTAACACACAACGCAGAGGAGGTACTTTTCGAGAGATTTTTAGTAATCATTTTTTAAGGTTTAACAGCGATAGGATTTTGAGTGTGAAAGCTTTAAAAGAATCTTAAAAGTTTCCCAATTATTTGTTTTTAATAATTATGAATTATAATATTTTATGGTTTATTGTTTAATTGCAAAAGTTATTAAAAACGAAATCCTATTTAATATGAGCCAACTCTGTGCCTCCAAACATAAAAACTTAAACATTTTAAAGAATATATTTTAAATTATAAAATAAAATTCTAAGTAGTTCCTTTATCTGTGGCATTTAAAAGGTTCCTTCACGTGAAAGAAAAAAAATTGAAAAAAACCATTTTAATAATCGAGTTAAAAAAGTAAATACAGTTTAGCAATTTAAAAAACTTTAAAGCAAGCAAAATATATAGCAAAATGTTTTTAAAAAAGAAAGAAAAAAAAAAATGACAAAAAAACAATATTTTTTACGACGAAATAAAACCGCAGATGCATTGTGAAGGCGTATTTTTAAAAATTCTCAATGTTTGCTTTTCTCCTTTGTTGTTCTAGCTACTACAGTAAGTAGAAGTAGTAGCCATCTTAAATTATTGAACTCTCGAAAGATTTATTTAAAACTGAAAATTTTCTATAGTACAAAAATTTCTCTGTTATTATTTCTATTTTGGCAACGTTGTTTCAAATATTTTAGTCGTAACAGATTCAGTGCTATACGTCTTCGGTCGTCTCATTATATTCTATACATCTAAGTATAACTTGCTCCTCTCGATGACAGTTAGTTTCCCCGCAATGTTACGTTTTATTATTTGAGGTTTTCATAATGTTTTTTTACGGGTTTTTACGTTATTCGTTACTACTTTCCCGTAGGTATCGTATTGGTCTCCGCAGTTTTACATATCTGTTTGTTTCGCGAGAGTATGAACTCCACGAACGTGCACGGTAAATCAAATTCTTTTCCGCAAGTGTTATGCTTTGAGGTTTTAAGGAATAACAACCTAATTTATCTCAACTATCGGTCCTCTTTTTTTTTAACTTTTTTTTTAACTTTTTTTTTATTTTTTTTTAATATTTAACATCTGACGCTAGGTATCGGAATACCGTTATTTGTTGTTGTTTTTTATCCCGCACAATAGTACATATCGATTTAGTACGCCTAGATTCAAATATTGGTCTCCTTCTAAATGGCTATAAAATATTAGATTATCACAGTTCACACAGCATGTTTCTAAAGCCTAGAAAGTAAATAACGTAGTAGCCATCCGATCAGAAATGAACTGAAAATATTGTTAAAAAAGCTCGAAAAATATTTTTGATAGGAAAACGTTATTTTAAACGGGGAAAAACACTTTAAATGTTTCGTATAAATTTTTTGAAAATATTTACTTTTGTATATACGGGTAGTATTTGGAAATAAATAACTTTTATAACTGATTTCATTGCAGCACGTAAAAGAAAAACACCATCCCAATGTAATAAAGTCATACATAATAAATAAAAGGTAGCCGACTTACGAAAAATATTGGAAAAAGAACTGAAGGCCCTTTTCAAATTATACTTTACGCTCTAATTTCTGCTATGAATAAAATTTTTTGATTCGCATATTTCAAGTACATAAAATAGTTAAAATTTTAACGTAGAACATAAACAATTTTTTTACTCCTTATTTCAGTTTGTTTAGACAACTCACAAGTGTAAGACCTTCAGGAAAAGACTTGATCTTTTAAGTTCCATTAAGGGGGTATTCTAGTGTCTAGAGGCACAATTGTAGGAGGTTTTTTCAAGCTCAATAAAAATAAATAAATAAATATTTTTACTATCCATTTCTTACCATTTATTTATTTATTCGTGTTTTAAGAATACACAAAAAAAAATTATCAAAGAATAAAATTCAAAATTCACGAAGTTACAGGCTGATGAAGTGGAGGGGTAAAAAAAAAAAGTGTGTCCTGGTTGACACGATTCCAATCCTAATCATCTGAAACAAAAAAAAAAAAGATTCTTTATTAGTAAAAATGTGGTTATAGTCTCTACCTTAGAGAATAAAAAATAAATTTCCCCCCGTAAAACGATGACTGTTTGAAAAAAAAGAGTCAATTTTTTACCTGTTTTTTGACTTTTCTAAATTTTTTAAAAATAGTAAAAATCAAAATTTTGACTTTATTCTGGTAGCGGCTACAGAGAGGGATATATAAAGAAGATTCATAGCCAATTTCAAGTAAATCGGTTTATTAGAACCTATCATGTCAACCGTGTTGAAAAAAGTAATTTCGAGAAAAACGCGTTTCAAGTTCCGAAATATTCAAGTAAAGTTTCAGGCTGTCTAATTTTCATAGAACGGCATACGTTGTACTTACATTTTCTTAATCGGCGATTCCTGCTTCATACAATGGACCTTCTTCTACTTCAAATTGTACATTTTCTGAAGTTCTAAAACTAAACGAGCAGTCGTCCTAGCTTCCCCTTTGAAGCATCGGAAGCTCGGATTTTAGAGCGTTCAATCCGAGTCCCGCCTGACAATTTAAATGTTGCTTTATTTATATCTATCTGGACGCACAGCGCTTCCTTTGTTACTTTTTTTATCCATTTTACACTTAATAAATAAAATATTCACTCAAAATTTTATATTTTTGAACTGTAGAATACGCAAATCTACGTTGCTTGAAGATTGAAACGATATTGATCTGAACTGAACACTAAACAAGAAAAGATTTCAATAAAATACGTTACTATGGCCTTCAGTTAATCGCTTTTTAAATATATATATATATATAATGTATCAAAGAGTTTGAGTTATCCTCAGATAGTCAAAGAATTTCTACCGTGTCTATTGTTTGATCCGCTCCAACTGAGCCGATTTAATTGCCGCGTCACAAAAATAGCTATAACTCCGTAAATAATTTTAATTTTGAAAAATCTTTTTAGGTGCATATTCTTAAATGTCTAAACTATCAGAATATGCAAAAAAAAAAAAATTAGATTTTTTCATATTTCTAGACTAGAATACCCCTCTTAAGTCGCTGCATTATAAATGTTATAAATGTTAGATTTCAGATAAGTTTTATAATTCAGAACTACTTTAACGGGGAAGTGTTTTATGATTGTGTAACTTCATTATTAACTTCTATAATATTGAAGTAAGACGTATGGGGCTTAAATCAGTTTAACAGTGCACTATTTGAAATATGAATAACTACAAATAGCTAAAAAATTTAATTTGTGCCTTTTCTACTAATACATGATTTTGTTTTCGCTTCAGTTCGTTACTGCATGAACGGAACAAGGTTGCAATTAGCACTTGTACAATTCTGTTGAGCGGGAAATTTGGAACTTCCGGAGGAGTACCAGAAAAAACTAAGAATTATAAAAAATTTATTTGAACGGGCACTCTGGATAAGCAAATGATATAGAAATGCAATAGCGGTTAAGAAGACAATTTACAACACCCTGTCTGTTCAATGTGTTTTTGATTAAAATGTTATTATCTTAAAATGAACAAATTTTTTGAGCATTTTTTCGGTAAATGTGTGCCTACCACCACTAAGCGTGCTAAATCTAACTTCTCAAGATTATTACGTCTCTGCGGTAACTTGAGAACATTTTCCCGCCAATATCGACGAAATCAATGATTTTCCGATTAAAATACATTTATGCGAATTTAAACGAACATTATCGTCTACATGTACCAACGTAAAATATAAACAATTGGAAAACTTATCTGTAAGCAAACGAATATATATATATATTTAACGTTCATTTTTCGAGTATGCACTTTACAAAAGCTTTCCATTACCATCCTGTATGTCATGTGCTGTTTACACACTGAAGTTCACTTTAAGTACTTAATTTTCGGCGAACTTTTAACTTTGAAATCACGTACAAGTTTGATATATGTTTATGCGATTTTATTTTCATTGGTTCATTTTATTATAGTTTTGTTGAATTCGAGGCTTCTTGCCGGCAGCAGGTGTTTTTTCCCCGCCCGATAGAAAAAGAGTGTATACATTTTATTTTAGTTTCAATCGTTACATTTAATTAAACATCAAAGTTACCTAATTTTTTTTTCGACATTAATTTCCTGTTTATCCATATTAATAAGAATGCGTAATATCAACAAAAACCATCGTTAATTCAAGCGATAAAAAGTGGAATACGACGTTGCATTTGTACGATAATGATACGATTGTTGCTTACTGATTGCTTTTGCATCGCTTCGATGAATGTTGACTCGTATGGTAAAAGTGAATATAATTAATTTCTGAACTACGTTTCATCACTATCGTATTGGAATCGTATTCCCCCTTAAATACAGTTTTTCACTTGTTTCGATTTTAGTATAAAGGTAAAAGTAGACTTTTTTTGTGTCTTTTTTTCGTTGTTTTTTTTTTTTTTCGAGAAAATGATTGTTAAAGTTCTTGTTTTATTTTAATTCGTGTTTATTTGTCGGAAATGAAATTTAGTACTAACTAATTAAAAAGCAAACGTTCATTGTTCATTATTAATTTTTTCCCGTGGAAGAACGCTTTGATATAGAATAATTTCCGATTTCAGAGTACACGGAAATGAGCGCAAACTTGGAAAAAGCATTCAATATAGCCGTTAATAAATATTTGGATCACTCGTTCAGCTCGGAAACCGATGAGGATGACGACAGCGATGAATTTGCAGAGGTAATTGGAGCGCATAAAAATAAAAGAAAGCGGAAAAACAAGAAATTTACCAGGTACTACGAGGACAGCTCTTCGACAAATGACGAGGAGGAAGAACTAAAATTAAGGTAACTATTAGCAAACTATCGACGAAATTCTAATTCGATATTGACGACGCATACGATTATGCACCGGTGTTGTTGTTAAAATAACCGTAACGGAGAGCGGTCGAATTAAAATCGAAATTTTTATTTTCAGTAAAAGGGAAAGAGAACAACGAGAAAATAATTCGGATAAAAATTTCAACAACAGATTTGGAGAAAATCCTTCATCGTTGGAAGATTTGAATATGGTAACTGCCCAAACTTTAAAGGTACGTCGGTTCCTATCTATTTCATTCGTTGTACCGGTCGGTGCATTAGTCTTTTTTTTTTTATCATGATTTATCTACATTTTACAGTGGCTCCTAGAGTTTCCGCGATTGTTTCTATAATCGAATATCAAAATTATTGTTCGAAAATTAGTAGCGTTTAGTTCTGAAGACGTAAGGGTAAAATAATTCTGTTGCTGAATGTGGATGATCGATTGAATGCGCTTTGGATCATTTGAACCGAAGGTTCTTCCTTTTAATGGTTCAGATAAAAAAAAGAGAATGGAAAATTAATACGTAGTGCTGCTGGCAGCAATAATGGCAGTGTGATATTTTTTCGAAATGCCAGTGAGGATCTGTATTAAAGATAACCCAATTTATTTCGGACCATTTAAATTGTTTAACTAGTTAATTACCCCCTCATCTTTTTGAACGTTTCATTCCAACGCCTACAGCAATTATTGCTACAGTTTATAAGAAAGCCGAAATTTTTCTCATGCTCGCGCCTGTTCCCAGTGTTTAAGTTTCAAATTTTGTCCGGGAATTCACTTTTATTTCAATTTTCTTGGCACTTCATTCATATATATATGTATAGCTTTTTTTTAAATTTTCATTGGTATTTAAACTTCTTAATTTGTTTATACATTTACTTTCATTATTGCGAGAAGCTTAAAAATAATCGAAGAAAAGGAGGCTCGCAGTCAACACTTCATTGAAATTATTCGTGAAGCTGTACAAGTTGTCAAAACTTGGATTAACAATGTTGTCACACGAGAAAAGTGCAACTCGCTCCGGACAGCTGGTCAAGGAAAGACGTACAGCCAAGACGTATCCCCGGCATGATACTAGAAGTCTAGAAGACAAAACAATATTTAATCGTGTCGGTAATAAACTGAACAAATTAATATTCCAAACAGAGAGAGAGAACTTCTCTGATTATAAGATCAACCTGAGTTCTCTTGCGGAAAAAAAAGTGTGATTATTTTCAGATTTTAATTTTAATAAAAATAATACAAATTCGATTTAAAATTGATCGTAGATATTACAACGTAAAATGTAATTCTAAATTTCAAAAAAAAAAAAAAACATTTCTTTCCCAGTTTACGAAAAATTTCTAGCTTACTTTTGGTTTCCCGGTTTTTTCAGTTGGAAAGCAACCCTTTCTTATATATATATATATATATATATATATATGTATGTATATATGTATGTATGTGTGTATGTATATATTGCCAACGAGACTTCTTTCCCTAAACCATTTAATAAGTATGTGCCACTTTTTCTCATTTCATCCAATTAATTCTGTATTTATACAAATGTTTTTTATTATTTTATTTTTTTTTAAATTTTGTAGGATATTAACGAATGGTTGGAAGATAGCAGTTCCAATAAAGATTATGAATTCGATGGAACAGCATTTCCCGTTTCGTCATCGGTTCCTCCAGCTTGTACAGATTTTAATGTCAAGTCCGTTGAGCAGGGAGGGGAGCCAGATCGTAAAGAGAATATTAAAATATTAGAGAATTACGAAAAATCTATCTTACCACCGGCTATAGCACCAACCTCAGCGAATACTCCCGGTCCTCCACTAATAAAAACAACTAGAAAGTATCGAAAATCGAATAAAACTAAAGTAAGTAAAAAATACAAGTTTGAGTTTATTATTATCCTTTATGTATAAACATATGTATATATATATATATGTGTATATGCTACTTCGCTCCTAATCATTCCACTTGTCAATCACTACTCCCCCACAGTTCAATATCTGTTTAAATGTTCTTTGTCGGATAATTCTAGACATTTATGTACCATTTTTATCTGAGTAATTACTTGTTAAATGACAACGAGACAAAAAAATATAACACTAAAGTTATAATAATATAATCAAATAGCCAGAAATAATTTAAAATTTTCTTAATTTATTAACTGACTACTACATTCACGTCAAATGACCAACGTGAATAAGATATTATCAGTGGCGAGGCGAACCAAGACGATTGACGATCTATTCACGTTGATGCGATTGTTCACCGACTGAGAATATTTTACTCTAACGTCCAAATGTGGTATACTAACTGACGCGCATATTCTGTCGTCGTCCGGGATCGAACTCGAGACTTTCGAAATGGAAGCCAAGCGCTCTAGCAACTAGGCCATCGCGACGACACATTTACATACGTACATATATATTCTTAAAACAACCCCATCATTATTTCACATTACCTCTTTACCGAGAGTTTTTGTTATTAAGTTTCAAACTTTTTGCTGCTATTTAAAAATTTTTTAGACTAGGTCCTTTTTAAAAAAGATACACTCACTCCAAGGTCGTGGTTTTTTGTTTTTGTAAATTTTTTTGCTAATTTTCAAAATTAGCTGATGATGTTATGGTCGTAATCAATCTGCATTTAAACCGCGCGGATTTGTTGTTCTTTTGTTGCTTCCAATTTATGCGCACTGATGATAGATTATATAGCTGTGTATGTACTTTAAAAAAAAATTATATACGCAACAACGAGAAATTTGATCTTCATTGGTATTTTACGCATTAAATATACACACACATATATGTATGTATTTATATTATATAAAATATTTCTTTTAACGTCTGAAATCTATAATGTCAGTATTAAAGGTTGGATTACGTGACACAATGGATTAGTAATGTCTTAATTTACGCAGTTGTCCGTGAATTTTTCGATGTATGTAGTATTTTAAATGTGTTTCTTTCTTTTCTTTCCGAATTTACGTGATTATAATTTGCCCGCCGGAAATGTATAGATTACCATATGGGGTCGTCGCGTCGGTTGTACTGTGAAAACATCCGTAAATAATTACACAATATTTTTATCTTTTGTTTAAATGTTAGAAAATTCTCGATTGATTTAAAAATTGTTGTACATTCTAAATTATTCAGGACCTGTTAGAGAAGAAAAAAATCGTGAAAGAAAACTGCAAACAACTTTTACAGAAGAAAAAGAGACGCGACATCAAACGAACAATGTGTAGACTGCAACCGGGCAAAAGTAAGGGAAATTTATACAGCAGCAACAAGAACAATGCGCACATGGAAAAGTTGCCGGAAATTAAGATTAACGGTAATTTCAGTTGTCCCTATCCTAAAATTAATCCGAATCGTCCGAGACCGATGTTAAGTTTAGGTTCCGTGTTAAGTAATGTAAATTTCGGCACGGAACCGGAAAAACGAGTTTTAGCAGCTAGCACAACCGATAGCGGGAACGCTAGCGCTGGTGTTGTTAGCGGCGACGATGCGGACGCGGCAAAAACTAGCAGCGTTAATAACGACAGCAAGAAGGAGGGCACGAAAATCGAAAAGGCGACAACGGACGAAGTGAAAGAGGACACGACGACAAGCAGCGGCAGCAGCAGCAGCATTGTCGGCAGCGGACCGCCAGTTCTTAGGCTGGTGAAGTCTCCGACCAAAAACGAAAATAATCGAGATGTAAACGCGAACGGCGGCTCCTGGTTGCAGCAAAAGTTGCCAGCGGTCGACGATGCGGCTACTCCGAAAACGGACAAGCCGACGCCTAATTTGAGCGCTTGGTTCAAAGCATTCGGCGCTCCTAGAGTTGGTCAAAAACGAAAATTCGATTCTATCGAAAATCCGCCCGCTGTTGGCCCTGGGATTTCGATAACTGGCCAGCAAAATAGTTCTACGGTCGCTATCGTCACCGGCGTTGTTTCTTCGACAGCGCTAGCAGCAGCAACAACACTGGTGGCAGGCGGCATCGATGGTAATAGTTGTTCGGCGGACGGTAAACCGGAAATCGATCGTCACCAGAATAATTCCAAGTCCGTTTTAGATTACGAAAAATACGACGAAGGAGTGCCACCGCCGACTCCGGGCCGATTTTTCCTTTACGAGGAGGATAAAGAGCGAAAGATGTTACCGTGCATTCTCTCTCCGGATCATAGAACCGGCTGTTTACCGTCGTCCCGAATACGTCGGAATAGTACCGGCAGCAGCGTGTCGGAGAACTCTTCTTTCAGTCAAGATCCTAACGATCCGATGTCCTCGCCGCATCCTAGTCTAGACGAAGCCCCGTACGTTTCTCCGCGCCCGTTGCAAATTTCACCGCCGCCACCGATTCACAGCGGCACCTTGAAGGTCGGCTTCTATCAGGATACGTTTCCGAAAGGAGCCGGCTCGGATAGAAGTAACAACAGTAGCCCCCGGAATCCGCCTCTAGCTTCTAGTCCGCCGCAATACATCTCGTCGCCCATCTACCATCCGTCCGTTAATCCGATGAGCAGTACAATCAATTTCTACAAAGAGAACGATTCATCGTCAGCCGTCGTCCACGCGAAGCCTTCCAACGAGTTTTCCAACCTGTCCAATTATACGCAGTCTTTTTCGTCTGCTTTTTCTGTGTCGTCGTCGTCGACATTACCGCCGTCATCGGTAACGCTAGTATCGTCATCGTCGACGGCTTCCTCGTCGTCGTCGTCCAGAGTGAAGTCTCCGTTCTCCATGTATCCGGTTAAAAAACGAATTTGTAACGACCTAGAGAATAACGAAGAATTGAAAGAGAAACTTCTGCTGGAGGAAAAATCGGCGCTTTTGAATCAAAATTCATCGCCATTAGCAGCAGTGACCACGCAGTCGGCCGGCGGTCACACGCCGGCGCAACATAACATCGCACTGCCCCACAGGCATGTGCTAGCATCCACCCCGTATTACAGAAGCAGCAATCATCATCTGTACGTGACGAAGCCGCCGTTAACGTCCGCGCTGGGTGTTCCGCTGTCCAGCGCCTACACCAGCAGCACGTCGGTGAACAACGATTCGGCGCATTGCGACTACTTGAATAAACCTCCCTCCACCCCCGGTCTGCCGAGTTACGACAATCAAAATCAACCGCTGGATTTCACGAGTACTTCGTCCAAGCTAGTCAACTACAACGATCAACAGAAATACTCGGACAATACGGAAGAAGCGTCGTCAGACGGTGCCATTAATTATTCGAATAAAACCGGCGGCATCGCTCGATCTCCACCGTCGCTGTCCACTTCGACGTCCTCCGTTGAAAATCTTTCGTCGTCCGCGGCAGATCACGCGTACAAGCGGAAAAAGAAAATGTACGCTTATTCCACTAAACGCGAAGATAGTCCTTCGCCGATGCCGGCCCCCCGCCTTTCGCCGATCGCTACCGTCAGTTCATCTCCACCGTTGTCCTACGCTTCGAATAGAAATAACGCGACAACTGCAATCTCCGATGAGATTAAAACTCAAAATTATTACAAGCGCGCCAAAGCCGAAATGTACGCCGATCCGCCGACCTATTTGTCGAATAATAAATCGAACTATCAGCCGGCTTTTCCTAATTTCGCTTACAATTACCCGGCCATCGCGTCCGATCTACTGCTATCTTCCAATAAAAAATACCATCTCGATAAAGACGATCGGCCGTCATCTTCTTCGCCGTCCAACAGCGGCGAAGTCCCCGGTGCGATTTCTAGCCCATTCCATTCGATAGAGCCCTATTCGACGAGTAACAACAGCGCGGATAACATGTCATCGTCGATCATCAACTTTAGTCGTCATCAGTTATCGGCGTCCAAAGTTACTAACGGTTCTTCGAATAAAATTCTTCTCAATAACATCGCCAACTCCTCGACCATTTTATCGGCCGGCGCGGTTTCCGGCAACATCTCCAACAGTACCAGCGGTGGCGCTAGTAATAACGCTAGCGGTAACAATGGTACGCGGAAGTCTAAGAAAAAGAAACAGCAAGTGCTATCATCGGACGTGGGTAGTATCGAGAACAGCAATGCCGCGATAAATGCTTCACCTTCTTCCGCCAGTATTTATCAGCATTATCTGAATCAGCAACTGTCCTCGAATCTGGATAAGGGCACTAGTAATCCGTTGTCAAAAAATAGCGCTTTCGACTTCAGAGGCGGCCCCGCTTTGGACTATCAGAACTATTTGGAAAATTTACGCAAGTCAACGAATTACTTCGACACGCCCGATAAACAGCAACAGCAGCAGCAGCAGCAGCAGCAGATTGAGGCTAACGTCGTATCTACCGCTGCGCCGGTGCCACCTCACTTTCCTTACTTAGACCCTTCCGCGGGCGCAGTTCGGCCGAGTACGGCTTTCCAGAGTTTGGTAGCCGAAGCATTTATAAACCAAGCCAGAACCGCGCCGTGTCCTTCTCTCTATTCTTCTTCTTCCTCGTACTTACCTAGGGCAACACCGGACAGTCTTCTGAGACCGATGATGTTGCAACAAGGTTTAATACCGGCTCATACGGCCGGTTTCCCTCACAGTTTTTATAATATGCATAACTCCAGATCTCCTTGGTAACATATATTATTATTTATCGCGTGTCGTATATTGTATATTTTATTCACGAATTTTCAATGTTATTATTTGTATATAATATAAATGTTATTTATGTACCTGTATAGTGCTTGCAAATGGAGGTTTGTTTTTTGTTAAATTTGTTTTATAAACTACTATCTCCCGGTTTTTTGCTTTTTTTTTTTTTTTTTTTTCGTGTATATTAAATTGTACAAAACGTGCCGTCATATTTGAATTTATTTCCACGCGTTATATTTCAAATTTTTAAAAAATAACCCTTTAAAATTTCCTTACTCAAGCATTCAATTTTGTGTTCTTTCTTCAAATAAAAGTGCTACGTTTTTATCCGATAACGAATTTATTAGTGCTTTTTTTGAAGAAAACTATTATTAATCAACACCAGAAATTATTTATTATTAAACGTTTTATTCGATTAAATCGTAAAAATTGAAAAAATATTATTAAAATCGCCACCTGGGATATATGTATATTTCCCTTTCATTCTGAAGTATGACTAGTGTTTTTAATGCTTTATTGTTACGTTCAGCAAAACACCTTATTAGTTCCGTAAAATGTTTTTTTTTTTTTTTTTCTTCTGTTAGTAAGTGGTTATTTAATAATGTGTATTTGGAAGTACAAACCTAATGCAATAAAAATGTTTTGCAGATATTGTAAAAGAAGTAAAATATTCCGACCATATAGATTTAAAGAGAATATTAATTAATTCAGTTGGTTGGTAAAACAGTAAATGTGTTTCGTATTGAAAATAATAAACTCTCGTAATACTCCCCGTTGATGAGAGTCTCTTTTATAATTAGTTTAACTCTAGTCAGAGTATTAGTTATAAGCCGCTGCCAGTGAAGTAATCGTTTTAAAAATTCCAAATTTAATAGTTAATATTATTCCATTATAAGGTTTTTTGGTTTTTTTTTTCGTTTCTAAATGATCTCTAGCGGTCTTGCTCAATCTTGAGGCCGTTAAAAACTCATTTATCAGCACCGCTATGTAGGCCAGTAATGCCTAATGTAAAAAACGAAAACAGCTGATGCGAAGTTTTAGCATGCTGACACACCGTTAAGTAAACGGTGAATTCTATATTGTAGTATTGCAGTACCCCGATAAAACCAGTACACTGACCTCTTTGTAGAAAATGAATCGTATTATTTTACGCAGAAAACTTAAATATCTATTTACTGAAGTTTTTCTTCTCTATAATTTATAATATACACGCGGTCGTCTGTAGTACCGGATGTTAAAGCACAAAGAACTGCCTTGTTTTTCGTCTTGGGCGACAAATTTTATTAACATTCCTTCGGACTTACCAACATCTTGTAATTGAGTGTGGAGGGGGGGCTTTTTCGATTAATTGTCTTCTGCACTTGGAAAACAGTACTGTTACATTTTCAACCCTTGAACGGCGTTTTGTTTTTCCTGAAGTTCGGGATCTTTTTTTTTTTTTTTTTTTTTCATATTATCCTAAAAAAATTAATGAAAAAAAAAATCTGCTTTTAACTCTTCCCATTACTATTGAAACTTTTTTCCTTATGATCGAAACCGTCGTTTTGTAGGACGTTACTTCTCAAAAGCACTTAATTTTTTTTTTTTTTCTCCTATTTACAATTGCTCTCCATGTTTCGGAGTTATACTACACTTGAACTATATGAGGGGAAAAAAACGAAATATTCTTTTCCTTTTTTATTCTTTGATGTTCTCTGAATCATTGATTATTTTTTGGATGAATCCTTATTTTGAATTTTGGACCGCTCTATATATTTCCTCATTGCTTACTTTTGACTTTCGTGTCGTCGATCTTTTAAATTATTCCTTTTTTTACCTTAATTGTCCTTCTGTATTTTATTTTTCCTGCAGAACATTTTTTGTTTCTCTTTTATTTCATAATCGAAATTTGGGTAATGTGAATTTTCATTTTAAACTTTCTACTTCATGTTATTAATTAATATAATACATTTCTAAATACTAAATAAAAATAAAGATAAAATGAGTCCCTATAAAATAGTAGGTGTTATTTAGATTTCATTAAACTTGAAAATTAATTACATTTAAATTACTAGGAGTGTGTTTTAAATCACGAATAATTTTGAGGTTTTCGTATTAATTGTAAGAAAACATTCTAATATGAACTTTAAAAAAAAAAAAAAAGAAAAAAAAACAGAACAAACTTTTTTAAACTAAAAATAGACTATCTTTATTTATTTTATTTATTTATTTTTTCCCCGTATTTTATGGAAACAGGTAAAGACTTTTAAATGGTGACATTACTCTCTGGCATGATGGTCAATATCCATATTTTTTTAGTGTAAATTGTCGTGTATACTGACTGAAAAAGAGGAAAAAAAATTTCAAGCGGTGTTAGACGGCAACATTATTCGTCGTGAAAAAATGATATTTAAAGATGAACTGAAAAAGACTTCGTTTACCCAAATCGATCGAATTAAATCATTTTTTTTTATTTTTTTTTACTTAGGTGGAAAGAATTAATTAAAGATAATTTATGCAGTTGAACAGGAAGGTAATGTTTAAAGTCGGTTATTCACTTGTGATTCGATCGAATTAAAAACAAAAAAAAAGAATACATAATTTTTAATATATACAGAAAAATGTTAAAAAACTCTTACTAGATGATACGCTTTGAGCAATGAATATTTTGAATCTTTAATTATTATAAATCAATAGTTAAAAATCCGGAAAAATTTTGTTTAACTTCACAGCATATGTAACGCTATTTGTCTTATTTGACGATTATGAAATGGGTAATGCTTGATGTAATATTATTATATGTGTAAGTAGGCGAGGTTCTTTTATAGACAAATCTATCATAAACGCATATATTGTAAGTGTGGTTTGCAAGTTTGTGTATACATCACATAGGTGAACATGTGGTGTAGTAAATTTTAGTTTCTGTTTTCACAGATTAATTTATATACACTTTTTTAAATATATATGTATAATAAATAGATATATTTAATCTCAGTAATTTCAGACTTTGACGTTGACAAGGCTCATCATGTATCTTGTATTAAAAACTACTTCAATGATCACTACTGTAATGTAGGTAAAAAAAAGTTTGTCGTCACGCTCGTTTTATCTGAACAGCAGATTTTTATGATGAAAATTAGTTCAGATGATTTTGCAAATTTTGTAAATTCCAGTGAGAATACCTCCTTGTTTTGCAAGTACTATACAATATTATTATTATTATTATTATTATTATTGTGACTATAGAAGCACGTTATTAGTTAATTGTTACATATGTGTAAAGTAACGTTACCATGCATGTTTTATTCTACCGCATAAAGTTTATATACATAATTGTACAACAGCAAGAAGTATGCTATTTATCTTCTCATCTTTTTCCATCTTAATTGATTAAATTATATTATAGCGAATGGTTTTCAATGCATTTATATAATTTTTTCTTCAATTGTATTTGATTTTAATTTTTGAAAAAATGAAAAAAAAGTGAATTTACCTTTCACATGTTTTAACGGGAGTATAAAAATTTCTTCAGTCAAGTATTTGGTGAATTTCCAAGGCATAATTGATCTTTTAATTTTGTGCATATTTAAAAACTGCGTTTTAGCGTCAAAAATTAAAATTGACAAGCAAATGTTAAATGATAAATTGCAAATCATTTCTAAAAACCCTTGCGCATTCGGTTTAAAAGCTAGGGCTGGACAAAAGTTCCTTAATAATTCCATTCGGTATGACAACGAGATAAAATTTAGTAATAGTACAGTTCCACTTTCGTGTTCTCTTTTTTTTTTTTCTCTCTCTCGATATCAGAACTGGGTCCCCTAATCTCATCAGTGGAGTTGGAACAATCCTTGAAATTCGGTCTCAATGGTCCATCGGACTGGATTTACTTTTTACCAATTTTCAGTATTCGCTACAATGTTGTTATTTCAGAAAACTTCCCCTGAAATAAATTGTCACAAATTCGAAGGATGAATTAAAAAGATATTATCATTGTTAAAATTAGTTTTGCTGCTTCTACTACAGTGTGATATACCGTTAATGAAAAAAACCCAAATCGTTTCTGATGTGATGCCTTTAAGAGAACCTTAATTGATTGCGGTCAGTGCTGTAGAAATCGTTGTCGATGGAAAATGATTATATTTGCGGTTTAATGAAGGAAATCGAGTTTTGTATTATTTATAGTGTGTAGTACATTGTACACACAGATGATTACTTAGCATATCGGAAATACTTTCTGACGTAAGATTATTTTAGTGAGGTCATCTTTTAAAAGGGTGTTATTTTAAAAGTGTGTTGTGTGCGCGTGTGTAATGGGTCAGTTTGTTTCTTAGTAACAAGCAGCTCTCGTCTTTTTTTTTTTTTTTTTTTTTTTGTTTTTAACGTCCGCAATTATAATAAAAAGTTTGTCAGGCGTACTTATTTATGAAATGCAGTTGACATTGCCCCATTTCTTGCTCATTTGTACTTACAGTTACAAGAGTGGTTCTATTTAAAATGTAAACGTTTAAAAAGATATTTTGTTGTTTTTATCAGCGCGAAAAATTTCAATCGATGAAATTAAAAATAAAATTAATTTAAAACAGAAATAAAACTAAACCGCGCTACGAAAATTTAAATATATTTATAAACGTTACTTAGAATTTAACTGGAAAAGATAGAGTTCGGATAATATGTTTCCGACTTCATCGCACGAATTTGAGTTGAAAATGGTTTTTTTTTACAGAAACAGATTCATTCAAATTTTTTAAAAAAAAAAGGGTTGTAAATTTTTTCTCGTGGTTGAATGAATTTCCGCTTAAAAATACATCGAACACGTGTTTCAATGGTTTTTTGATGGTGCTATGCCTGGCACGCTGTAATTTTTAACAGAAAAAAAGCAACCAAGAAGTAAAATGTGTATGGACTAGTGTAATGGTAAGGCGATAGAGCAGCAGAGCGAACAAGGAATCGAGAGAAGAAAATAACTTTATCGGTATGAGATGATATACCTTATTGCAGAATCCCCTCAAGATCTGTATATTTGTAACGTTTTGTAAAACGGTTAAACATTATCGCAAAGTAGAAGCAGAACTGTGTAACATAGCCTATCAGAAAGAGAGGTTACATGTGGGGGGTAATTACTTGACATGCGTATTAATCCCATGGCACCTATTACAGTTTGAATTATACTAATTCATAGTGTGACCTGTTAATAAATGCAATAGAAACACATATATGTATTAAGGATTATGATGCCACTTTTACGCCGGGGATAAAAACAAATATTTTGTGACGTCTTTATTGTAACAAAATCTATCGGGTTTTTGTATCACGCTTATTATAAAATACTCACTTCATTTTACGAATTGTAACACAATCAATTGAAACTGACCCTTGTATAAAAATTATAGAATACTAGTATCAAAAAGTCTCTCCCCTCATAGGGCAAGATGCGAAAGATTAAGTTTTGTATAGATACAATGCACACGCACGTGTATATATTTATCTTATAGAATTTAACAATTAGTCATAGTGTGAACGTGCTAAAACCATTAAAAAAAAAAAAAAAAACAAGAAAAAAAAATCGGTATTTTATATAATTTGCAATTAGGTATGGCCGGTTTAAGCAATTTTGATTTGCTTTTAAAATGTTGCGCGTATTTATGGAAAATTGTAAAGGCATGGCGTGCGTAATAATATTCCGTGAATTCAAAAAGAAATTCCAAAAAAAAAAAAAACACTTAATTTATTCAACAAATAATGAAATTACATCATTCGTGACATAACGGGTTTAAAAAAGTTAATCTAAAATAATTACTTGGCCAACGCCGTTTTCTAGGTCGCAAACTTTAGATAGGTAAAAGTTCATTGAGGGTAGCATCAATAAAATTGTTTAATATCCGGGGTTTTTTTGTTTTGATAAAAATGAAATGATGGGGATGAAAATTTCTAAACGGGATAATTAAAATGATGGGCTTATAAAAAATTGTTATTAAATAACCGGAATTACATTAATTTTGTTCATCGTTTTTCGCGCTTTTATGGGTTAATTAGATGCACTTAAATTAGTAGGTAGGTACAATTTTTTTTTTTTTTTTTTGAATAACAAAGGAAAAATAATATATTCGAAAAAGAATTTCATCGTCATTATTTAACCAGCTACGAGCGGAATTAAGATTTTTCCTTCTCGAAGGAAATGCCGCAAGAAAGAAAAAAAAAACACTACTCTTGATTGAAAATAAAAGGAGGTGCTTTCGAGACCAGCTTATTTGATCATCACATAAAGAGCGCCACAGATGGATGATCTGTATTTTTAACTGTTCTGCGCTCTTCGTTGCCATCATTAATTCCATTTAAAGTTTCATGATTAAACGGTATTGCGCCTGCTTCAGATGGTGGCCACATTTCTTTTGGTTGTAGACTCCTCTGATTGTTCCGGTGATCGACTATTGCACAGTGTTTGCGCTGATGACGCTAATAATCGATCAGTCCAGTGCTTACCGTAGGAGGGCCCCTCTACGTCGTGCCCATTATTTCTTTCTGATTTCCGCTGTATAGTAAATTTTTGAAAATTTGTCTGGTTACGTGTTGAGAAAAGTAAACCTACTCGTCAGTCGCGCTCCGAGACAACATCGTTTTATTGCTATTTTTTTTTTAATATTTCAAGTTTCTTTTGTATCGTTTATTAAAAAAACCGTTGTCACCCCTTTGTTTTGTTTATTTTTTTTTTTTTTTTTATGCAGATCATTAAAACACCTTCTTTCTCAGAGCGGACACGTCTTATTTCTTTCCTTTACGATGCAAAAAAAAAAAAAAAAAAACGGTGCATTTTTATTAATATCTACTGATGAAAGTACGCATTTACTATTCGTGCTGACTTTTATTAAATATAAACGATTGAAAACAAAACGGAGCCTTTTCAGTTAGATATAAAAAAATGTTCACATTCCTAATTGAAACGGTTAAATGATAAAATTAAGTACGTACATGCAACTATGACGATTCACATGATATTATTATCGGCCAGATTATAAAATTCCACGAAATTTTTTAAGACTGATGCTTACCATCAGCTCTACACACACAGCCGTGTTAGATTAAGCTGAGAAGGAATAATTTATGGAAACATTTCGCTGAATTTTTAATTGTTAGTAGTTTTACGTACGTTTAATTTATTTTTGAATATTTTAATCGCATAAAAATATTCAAAAACAAAAACGTTTCGAAAGATAATAGTACACGAACAACATGTTATATTAACATTCGATTTTAGAAATGCCGACAATTTTTAATTTGGAATTTGAACTCAGTTGACGATGTGTTTTTCTGTTTTTTCAAGGAAATTTATTAACGTCTGAACCTTAAGAGCACCTATTGTTAAGTATTTATTTACATTTAAGATACTATATTCTAGTCCATTTTAACGCGTATATTTTCAATATACTAAGCTGCTCTTCGTTTATGCTTTTAAAATCAAATTGTGATATTTCTACGCCAACATTATGTAAAAAATTATTCGATTAATATTTTTCTAACTTATTTTATATAATACCTGTATGTAACGTATTTATACAGAGATGGTGTGTTTTGAATATATATATATATATATATATATATATATATATGTATGTATGTATGTATGTATGTAATATAGATTTATAGATATATACAGTAATGCGAATGATATACTACATCCATTTTTGCAATAAGATTTAATATGTGGTGCAATGTGTTTTGTCTGCTGAGTGGGACCAGGTGTGATAATTACAATTATATATCATATTATTATTATTTTTTATTTTGTTTATTATTAATTATTGTATAAAAACTTTTTTTCTTTTATTTTTTTTTATGATCATTTTTGTTGGCATATAATATTGTTATCCCGTTCAATTTTCCGCCGGTTTGATTTTTTTTCCAAAATTTAGTTGCCGAAATTTGTGTTATTGTTGTAATTTAAATTTTCCGCTTTTTAAAATTATAAATATTATACACCTAAATTTACCAGTCTAACGTTTTTTTTTTTCTTTCCCTTTTAATTTGATTAGATACGAAAACTTTTTTTTAGAACTAACTTAAACACAAGAAATTAATTGTTACATATGTATATATGGATCGCTGATTTCATGAATGTAATTTAAAGTAAATTTGCAGTTAATCATTCTATTTAAACAAAAGAAATATGTGGATTGTTCTCTGCAGTCCGGGTGAAAAATTCTTTTTAAATAAGTGTTCTTTTCAGATTTTAGTTCATCGCACTGAAAACTAATGAAAAACTCTTTAGACATAAATGTATATTAATTTTTTCGAGTACAAAAATGCCAATAATCGTAAACACTATTATTACCCGCGTCTCAGTAACGTTACAAAGAAAAATAAATAAAAGAAAAAAAACAACTTTATGTCGTTATAAAATACATATATTCGTATCGCAGTTAACGAAATATATCATCGCGCTAATGAATAACTTTTATAAAATGTCTACACAATGATTTTATGCAATATGATTAGGTATCATTGCTATTGCAATTTCCACATCCATGTGTTAAATGTGTACATGTACCCGTGCTGAAACGGTTGTAATTACGTTCTGTGCTCTTAGTAATTTACGCGTATGTGTAAAAGATGATAACTTTAATGGCTTTTTCTATGTATACATTATTATTGATATTATAATATATTCAAATTTCAAAATATATGTTTTTTTTCATTCTTCGGTTTCTTTAAAAGTGTGTGTGTACAAATTTAAGCTCAAAACTCTTAATATTTACTTATTTATGTACATCCGTTGACTGGTGGATCTGCTGGTACTTGTTTTTCGTTGTTGTTTTCTCTTTTTTGTCTATCGAAAAGATCAGTTTTGCACGGCGGTAGAGGCACTAATTAAAACAAAAAGATATCGTTGCCTCCATTCGAAGAAGGCTTATCTTATTCAGAATGTACTACTGATTTACAAACGTAAACTATAAGGAAAAGACAGAGTGACAAAGCGTAAGCATTCAAGCACATGCAGAGGTTAATAGAGATAATTTAGTAGACAAATAAAATCTAAAACTCAGAAATATTACGCAGAGTAATATGTGACATTCACAGGGAAAATAAATAATATATAGGGCACATGCATTGAGAAGAGATATACACTGAAAATAGCTCCGGCAGAAATGAGAAGCGATGATAAAATTTTGGAAAATAAAAAAAAAAAAAGACTGAAGATTCGAACCATGTAGAAGAAGGAAAATGTTGTAATACTAAGAGTGACAGTAGTAATACAAAAGGCGAGGAGGTTTATTTTTAGCAGATTAGAAGCAAAATGATCGTTAAACAGTTTTTAATCATTGAAGACGGTGAAATTATAGAATAATTTTAGGCCCTCGCTCTCTCTGCAACTATTAATAATAAGTTAAGCAATTTGACAAAAATGAAATTTATTTAGACGAAGGCGTTCGTTTAATACTTTCATTATTATTGTTATTATTTTTAATTAGACATAAATAATATCTTATTTTAAATACTGCTTTGATATGACTCACATTTTGTTAGCGGAATATATTTATTTGTTCCGGGAACAAATTGTATCTTTTTCATTTGAAGGTTTTTAACGGATTTTCCTTTTCATTCTTTTAAAAAATATGTATTATGCAGAGTCGCTGAGAACATAATTTGATTTTTCCTTTTTTTCCACAAACGTTGAAAAGAGATATAATTTAACGTTTAATGGAAAAATCGAGGACAAATGGGTATTCGTTGTTCTGTCTAACAGTTTTCTGTTTTTTTAGTTTATTAATAAAGATTGTTTACACCATTTTAATTCTTAAAGATTTTTTTTTTGTCGCGAAATTCCAATCGACAACGTTCTAGTAAGTTTTATACGTGCTTGTGCTGCATGGAGTGTAAACATTTGCAGATACTTTCATTACTTCATATTATTAGTGGACTATAAAAAAAAAGGGTGTACCAAGTAATATTTCGGAGGAGCATTAATTCATCGTTAAGTAATTAATAGAGTTGTGCAAACATAAAATTGAAAAAGAAATAAATAAAATAAAAATTACGTTGAAAAAATACTGCCACCGTTGATCTTTGCATCGCGATAAATTAATTAATCTGTGAAGTCACGAATCGAAAAGGGACGCCTGATGTGATGAGTTTTATCATTGAAAATGTTTCTTGAAAGTATACCTAAACCCTGCGAATACGAAAAAGGAATATCGTTTTTATAAAGTATTTCACTTAGAAAAGCTATAATTTAACTTCATAATTTTCGCATAAAAAGAAACCTTTCTTTTATTGACAGTTGCAAGATAATTCTGTCTTGCTACTCTTAATTTTTTACTCATGGTGAACGGTTCAATTTCGATAACATCTAATATTAATAATGTAACTTTTCCATTAAAACGTCCATTATTCGTGAATTTCTGTTTGCTTTGTAACGTTTTTTCCGCACATTGTTCGACCACTGAAAAATGTTCCTCGATTGCTGTCGAATATTGTTGGCAATGAAACAAATGTTATAAACCAAAATTTATTATTAATGATGCAGTAAGATTTTTCAGTTTTGATTTGTTGCGTTATTTGTAGCATGAGAATTTTCGCCTGATATGATAGAATTTTGGGGGGAAAAGATGATAATATTTATTCGTTCGTAAATTTTTCACCGCAGCAACGGAATTCCGTGGTCGCTTCGTGGAGGATTCCACAGTAATAACGTATGAAGCAATATCCGAAATAGTCGATTTTCTGGTAAAAGTGAAGATTTACTTTTTTTGTTTTTGTTTTTATTTAAATGATACAGGGTGGTCCCCAAAAGTCATCTCGCATCACAGAATTGATTACTGTTCACGAATCGATTATTAGAAAAGAATGGAACAAACGTTACAAGTTTTAAAAAAAATCCTAATGACCATTTTCACGAGTTTCCTTTTTGTTACTTATCAGCATAATGTGTTGCTGCTGTTACTTATCACTATAACCAGTATAATATGCCACGTTTTTCATAGACACGCGCTCTAGTTTATTACACACCTTTTCGAAAATTATGCAATGACTTTTGGACCACCACCCTGTGTATATGAAATTTTAGAATACAACTAACTGGACCGTTTCCATTCTTTTTTTCTCTTTGTGTATATTTTATAAAATCATTTAAAGCGATATATTTTTCTTCCGAGTATTTATATTGATTAATTACATCACGATAAAGGATGAATTACATAATAATACTGCGAGACGACGGCATATAATTATGTGTGTGTGTGTGTATAGGGAGATGTACCTCTACAATTTTTTAAACCAATTTTATAACATGGAATTACTGACACATAACATTTTAAACGGGGAACAAAAAGTATTGAAAGATTTAATGATTGTTTACTATGAGTTAATTGCTTCAAATTGATAAGGGATGATAACTCTGAGTAGGGAGTTTCGGTTAATAGTGAATCGTTATCTCGTGTGCGTTCGCGTTCCTGTTATCAGCTCGGTAATCAGTTGTTTCGGCAGACCGGTGAGATCGCTTCATTGTTATCTATTTAGATAAATAATTTCGGTTTCTTCGCTGTCGCATTTAACTTTTACTTAGTAACTAATATCGATCTATTTTACGTTTATTTTTCGCCGTTACATTTTAATATTTCAGTTTGTTTAAATTCACTTCGTTCTTTTTTTTTCCCTTCTTTTTTTTCTTTTTCTTTTTTTTCTTTCTTTTTATTTTCCCCTCTCTTTCTTAAGCCAGTTGATCGATGAGCTCGTCTAGTGGGGGCCACCCGGCGGCCTCCTCTAAAGATTTAAAAGCGAAACCAAATGTATCGCTAAACTTGATGGAGGTTGACGCTGTCGGCAAGCGCAAACCTTCCGGCCCTCTCTCGCCGACCGCGGTTTTACCAAGCAAGGATCTGCGGCTATCTCGACCCGATTCACCGAATCTCGCCACTTCAAATAATTCTAACTGTGCCAATGCAGCTGTCGAGAATTTTATTATTGATAATACTAAAAATAAAAATAATAATAATAATAATAATAATAAAAATAACAACAATAACATCATTACCACCCCCGCCACCTCCAATAATAATATTAATAGTAATAATAGTAATGACAATAACAATAATAATAATGATAATGGTAATATTAATAATAACAGCAGTTATAATAATAGTAACAATAACAGTAACACTAATAATAACAGCAACACTATTAATTTGCCGATTAATGTCAACAGTTCCGATACTTTTGAAAACACTTTTCCGTCCAAATACCCAAGCCCATTCAAAGTTTTCGTTGAGAACACCTCTGACAATAAAAACGTTGGAAATTTCCACCTCCTTCTCTGACATTACCCCTCAGGGTAGAGGGCGTATCTCTATTGTCTTCCCCTCCATTTCCACCGTCAGCGACTTCCTAAACAATCGCTCCTTCTTCAATTCTAACGAGCTGAAAGCTTTCATTCCCCATAATACTCTATACAGAATTGGTGTTATTTCTGGAGTTCATCCTTCGTTCTCTGTTGAGGAAATTAAAGAAGGACTTGTTACGTCTATCCTTATAGTATCTGTTCGTCGCACCCTTCGCTCTTCCGATGGAACCAAAGTTCCCACCAGAAGTGTCGAACTAAAATTTGCTAAATCCTCTCTCCCTGAGTTTGTATCCATTTACAAACTTCGTTTTACAGTGTCCCCAAGTATCCGTTCTCCCACCCAATGCTCTAATTGCTTCCTTTTAGGGCATATTGCACGCCATTGTCGCAGCTCTCTTCCTTCATGTTCTCATTGTTCCTCTAAACATTCTTCCTCCGATTGTACGAATCTCCAAGAGCCTCCTTTTTGTCGCAACTGCAAAGGTAGTCACATCGCTTCCGATCGAGCCTGTCCCGAATGGCAGCGGCAGAAGGACATAAAAAGAATCATGGCTTTCGAGAACATCTCTTTTCACGAAGCCGTTAAAGTTAAATCCTCCAGTTCCGCCTCTCCAGCCTTCTCTTATGCTAATCGCGCCGCAGCCCCTATTTCCTCTTCAAACGTCTCGCCAAAAGCTTCTAAATTCCCCTCTCTTTCACGTCCTAAATCCCCCACTTTCCACAAAACTTCCAAACCCAAATCCTACTCAAAGCCTTCTCCTCAATTTCCTTTTGTTCCGTCCCTTTACTCTCGTTTACCATTTAATGGTTGAACACTGAATCATGACGTCTCCCCCCAATCCAATCCCTCCATATCTTCCAGTCTCTTACCAGTTCCTCCTAGTCTTTCTCCTAATTCCTCTCTAAACGATTCTTCTTTTGTTGTCTCCCATATCTCTGCAGCTATCATGGAACTCCTTGCCTCTTTTAACATATCCTCTTCCTCCTCATTCCTTGATAATCTTTCAGCCTTCCTATCCAATCAGTTCATTTCAACTACATCATCTCTTTCATCCTCTTTCATTTTTTTCTCCCTTTTGACCATCTTCCTGCATCCCATTTTGTATTTGTTATCCTTATTTCTCCTTTCTTTTGCGTCCGTTTCGCCAAGGATAACTGTTCGCTCAGGAATCATTAACTCAAAACTTTCCTCAGTTCGAATTTTATTCCATCTTTCCTTTATGCTGCATAGTTATCTCATTATGGAAGGAAGCCTACAAACTGGTCGTCAACCCAGTTCGTGCAGGTGTTTCTCCCGTCTCTGGTTTAACACTATGTCGGAAGGAAGCCTACAAACTGGTCGTCAACCCAGTTCGTGCAGGTACTTCTCCCGTTTGTACCGCTAATGGTGAGGCACCTTCAATTTTGCCTGTATCCAACTTCGGACACGTCTTCTCTCTTCTACTTATTTTTCCACTGTCATCTTCTCCTTTAAGTTGGAAGATCGTCTACAAGCGCCCTCCTCTCATGTATTACACCCTTCCTATTACCCTTGCCTTCATTTCTTTTATTTCAGTTTCAGCTCTGTCTTCTCCCGCTGCTTTTTCTCATTCTTTTAATTCCTCTTCTTCTCCTTTTAAATAGAATGCCGTGGTCTTGCGCCATAAACATCCTTCAATGGAATTGCCGCAGCTTACGAGCTAATAAACTAAGTGTACAATGTCTATTAGACTTCTACAATATCCATGTAGCGCTGTTATCTGAAACTTGGCTTAAATCCTCCTCGTCTCTTGATTTCAAAGGTTATTCTCTAGTTCGATCTGATCGTATGGATGGGTATGGTGGTGTTGCAATTTTAATTATACACGATCTATCCTATCTCATCCACAATATCCCATTTCTTCCTCCGCCCCTTCCTAATCACCCTAACATGATTCATATTTCTCTTGAAAATCTTCTCCCGAATCCTATACATATTGCTTGCGTGTACATCCTCCCCAACTCCAGCCTCTCTACTCTTCCTTTGCCCTCATTCCTTTCATCCCTATCTGATCCATTTATTATTGATGGAGACTGGAATGCGCACTCCCCTATATGGGGCTGCGCAGGGCGCAATCCTAACGGTGTGACTCTGGAAAATCTCATTCTAAACCATAATCTTTTTCTCCACAACGATCGTTCTCCTACTTTCTTCAAACATCCATCTTCTTCTAGTGCAATCGACCTCTCGTTTTCATCTCCGAATCTTGGTCTTGTAAGCTCCTGGAGAACTCTCGACGGCACTTTTGGTAGTGATCACGTCCCCATTCTCCCAATTCTCAACAACGCTCTTCCTTCTAGACCTTTCAGGCCCTTGCACGCTCCTCACTGGCTTCTTTCCAAAACAGATGGGAATAAATTCCGATCTTTGGTGGATTCCTCACTCCCCCTTATTCTGGATTTTTCCCGACCCGTCATCCCAATACAGCTTCTTCATTCAATCTCTATATTCTGCTCTCTCCGCTTCCTCCCCTCCTTCTTCCTTTTCGCGCGGTCGTTGTTCCTCTTATGCCTCCTCTCTTTGGTGGAATGAAGAGTGTAAAGTTGCCTTCCAAAGAAGCACCGCTACTTTCAAAGCCTTTCACTCTTGTTCCTCAATATCCAACTTTTTAGCTCACAAAGAAGCTAACGCAAAAGCTCGGTACATTTCAAAATCTGCCAAGAAGAACTCTTGGAAATCATTTTGTTGATCTTTCTCTAGAGATACGCCTCTCTCTAAGATATGGAAAATGGCCAAAGCGTTCAGATCTCCTCTTTCTGAGCGTTCCCACTTCTTCCATCCTTCTTTGCTTAAACTTCACTCTTTCTTGGACTCTATTGCTCCTCCGTATGTCCCCACTTTCGAGGAATCGAACATTCCTTCACTCCCAAATTCCTCAGAACCTCATTTCCTAACGTCTCCTTTCCACTACGAGGAACTCTTGTCCGTCCTTAATAAAACCTCTCCTTCTGCTCCTGGCTTGGACGGCCTTTCTTTCCCTATTCTTAAAAAACTCTCCTTCCTCGCTGCTCTCCCTTCTGAATATCTTCAACTCTTTCTTACTCTCTGGTTTTACTCCTGAGTCTTGGAATGACTTCATCGTCATTCTAATTTCTAAAAAAAAACAGTGTTCCTTCCGTCCTATCTCCCTAGACTCATGGCTGCGCAAACTCTTTGAAGGTTTATTAATTAACCGTCTCGTTTGGTGGCTTGAGCATAATAATCTAATTCCTTCTAATATGTTCGGTTTTCGCCCCGGGCTTGGCCCGGTAGATTGCATCAGTACCTTCCTTGCAGATATCTATATTCGCCACTTCTTTTCGCTCTCTCTTCTGTTCTTATTGTCATTTCCTACCCTTCCTTTGAAATAGCCCTTTTCAGGGCTCCTGTCGTTTAGTCGTTTCGTTTGTGAACGTTTAATTTATTTATCTTCCGACTCGAAATAGCTATTCTATGCTATCCGTTCGTTAATTACGACCATTACAAGAGCTCGATTTGCATTTTTAGTTCGCGTAAAAATCGTTCTCGCGATTAGTTTTTTTTTCGTTAACCATTAATGAATACAATTTTATAACTATTTTGTCCGGTAGTGATTCTTCTTCTTTTCGTTAAAATCTAATTAAGCGCGTTTTAGAGATTACTTTAATTTTAAACGTTCTTGCCACAATCGTGGGCAACACCAATAGAAAACTACCGTTTTTTTTTTAAATCTCCACGCTAGGTACAGCATCTTTCATGAAGATGGCGCTAGTAGTATAGCGACAGTCTCATTACCAATGGGACGTACTGCGTATGTATAGATCATGTTAAGGAGATTTAATGACTTCAGTAACGCAAAAAGATAATTAACAGAACGCGGTATATTTATTTACGCCAGAAATGAATAAAATATTTTCTATAGTTTCTTCTTCTTCTCTTCGAATTTGGCATGGACCGCGTGAAAACAGCAAACTTTTCCTTTTTCGTTCTTCCCAGTATTTCTTCATTATTTCACTCTGCTTTTTCTTCCGATCATCTGTCCATTTCTGTCCTGTTCTCTTCCTTTTGATTTAATTAAAGCCCCATCAAGTTCTCTTTAATTTTCTTCCTAAATTCTGTTCTGTTTTCAATAGTTGCTATCTCTATTTGCGCTTCATTAAGATCCTTTTTTCGTGTTCGAGAACCACATCGGCCTGGACTTCAATCTATCAAAATGATGTTGAAAGATTCTTTTAGTTAACCGGGTATCATCCATTCTCTGGATATGCGCATAAAATTTGCCGTAATAATTATAATTTTTACGTTTAATTTACATTTACCAAAGTAATCATATTATTTACAACTAGCTGTTACCCACGGCTTCGCCCGTGTATATTAAACGCCTGTTTAAATCTGTACTTGAGAATTAATAAAAAAATTTTTGTTTTACCTGGAATTATATTTATGCAGAGATTCTTTCTATCTTTTGGCGGGAAACATGGTTATTACCATTCAACAAAAAATGGCCTCCATGTTTCACATTTATCTGATTATCACGCTTTAGATGACCTGTCTGGCGTAATCTAACAAAACGTTTCGCTCAACTACACCGCAAACACACAGCCATCATTTGAAGAGGCGCGTTATTCACACGGTGGTCTCCCATAATTACACACATTTAAGAGAACATCTTCACCGATATCTTCCGAACCTCTCTGTCTCGAGCATTTTATTAAAATTAATTTATTACCATAACGGTAAACGATAGTGGTTGAGTAAAGATTTCAAATTTGAGTATAAATAACATTGCCGCTAGCAAATATTAAAAATTCCGTTACAGGATTTTTTTTTAAAACTCTTCACGATGAATACAGCAACTAGGCTAGAGGAGTGCGACTTATCTTAATGGAACAGTGAATTTACAACTTATAGAATAAAATTATAAACACTACAACAAACACCGTAACAAACGCTTAAATTAATAAATTAATACGCTAGAAACGTTTTTTGAATGGAAAGTTCCATCTTTATTGCTGCAAAACATAAATCTATATATCTACATGTACATAAATATAAGAAATATCGATCGTAATAATCAATTCGTCATTATGATCAGTAGAAATAAATACGAATATATAGTGTCATATAATTCTGCCAGTTACAAAATGCATTGCTGTAAATGATGTGCTACTTTAACTAATATATTCAACCAGTTTTCATGATATATTGAAAGGTGTCGGTAATATCTTAATTACTGTGATCCAGAACTCTAAAAAGGAAACATTTTACAAATAAAAATATGAAAACCTGAAGGCAGTAATATAAAACTGTTTTTTTTTGTTTTTTCTATTATTAGTATAAAACAATCCATTTTGACACATTTTCCGTCTTTGTAATATATATTTATATTACAAACAGTGACAAAGTTAAAATTTGTAAAGAGGGAGCTTAAAAATGAATATCGTTTTTTTTTTTTTTTTTTTTTTTTTTAATTTATGTTACGTTTTTACATGTAAGAGCAAAAAAAGAAAATAATCAATTTTATTTTGTGCTAGATCCATCTTCATTTCCTTCTATTTTTATTCATATTAAAATCTAATCTGTTTTTTTTTATTTTGACCATTATCTTTAGTCTCTAAATCACTGCCCTTAGTAGACGTTTCAATTCATATATATATATATATATATATATATATATATATATATATATATATATATATATATATACTATATATACTATATATATGTATATATTATATACATGTGTATGTGCATGTTTATGTATTTGCGTTTGTATTAATATGTATTTAGGGAATATTACTACAATGAAAACTTCATTTTTAAAATTATTAATTAAAACCGAAATATAATTACACATAATTATGAAATAAAAATTAATTCAATTTTTACAAATAATTTCCTTTATTATTATTGTTCTATTATATTAAATAAATAAAGGTATAAAATTTAATTTTTCAATTTTCATCCGGTAGTAAAAGAAACGTCTTTTCAACTGATGAGTTATAGTTAACGCACTAGGTTGATGCCGACTGAACGCCGTGAATTATAATAAAACAAAATAAATCACCGTTTAAGTGTTACATCTCTGCATGTAGCAGCACTACTGTACATGATTGAAGTTTAATTCTTGTTTGAATATATTTCGGAAGTTATTTCTCGTCACTTGAAACATACTGAAGAAAAACATGTCGATTTTATCCAAAAATATTGTAATTGGTTAGATTATTTCCATATCTCTGCTTCCTGAGTGTATAATTTAAAATTGTAACTATTTCGTTAGTTGGCGTGTTGCGTAGTCGTAATCGTTTTTTAGTTCGACTTCTTTCGCTAACGTTTCATAATGAACAAGAATATAATACGAATAAAAAATTGATTCCTTCATTTCTCTGTAGACTCTGGTGCGTACGTACGTACGCATACTTTTTAAGTGGTTAAATCTGTAAAACATATACAAAAAGGTAAAACTAAATATTAATTTTTATTAATACGTTCGCTCAATTTTGGATCGCAGCTTAAAGTATTGTTTAATTTCTCGTGATGTTAATAAAATTTAATTAATTAAAATTGACACGAGACAAGTGCAATTGAGCATGCCAGCAACAAGTTAAACGCTATTCGCCCAGTTCGGTGCTATACTAAAGCGACATATTATTTGAATAATCAACAACAAGTTGCAAAATTAAAATGAAGTTTTTACTCTATACCGTGTTAATTCCTTTTTTTATGTTCAAAACTCGTAAGTCAGCGTTGTTCTCTATACCGGGCAAAAATATCCGAAAGAATACAACAAAAAATCAACGAAATGTTTTATTTCTAATTATTTAGTAGCCGAAAGATGCGCAGCCGGTACTTATGTCTTTACGAATCGATTTCTTTTCCTTTTTTCGGATTAAAATTTTACATACATTTTTTATTCAGTTCTTACAGTGTGGCCGCTGAATAAAGAGAATGATGAATAGAAAAGGGGAGCAACAATTATCGTACGATTTCGAACGTCATCATTTGCAGTCGGATTATAAATTTTATCACAACACGAAGGATTCCTTTGAGAAAGCCATCGAGTTTCCAATTTTATTAGGACAGTATCTGGGCTTAACACTTTTGTCAAGTGAAGGTTTAAATTTGTACAGTGTCCGAGTGCTGGCAGCGGTAATAGTCGCTTTGTGCCAGTTAAATACGATGGTGTTAAGTTTCATGTGGCAATCGAAAACTGGTACGTGTGTCAGAAAAGGTATTATTATAACCTTTTTATTTGCTTTTTTAACATTTCCGAAATTTTAAATTAGCACCGTTATTGTCGGGAATAATTCCGTTTTATTCTTAACCGAATAGATACGATAGTGTTTTTTGGCGGGGCCGGTACCACGTTGCTGTTGTTGATTAGGCTGTCGGTGATTTGGCCGAAATTAATAAGCCACTGGCAAGATATCGAATTTCGTTTTGGTCATCAGCGGTACCTTCGAAGAAAATTTATTTTCATCTCTATACTTATAATAATACCTTCGGCCGGTTAGTGCGTAATGAATTTAGTGAAAAGATAACTGAAAATTTTGAATGAAAAATTTCGAAACTTTGAAATAGCTATGGCCGGTTGATTAAAAAATTTCAAGGCTCCAGGGGGGGGCAGCTGCCCCCCTCCTGCTGGCGACGCCCATGATTTTTACTACTAACTTCTACATATATTAAAAATCTTGTTAGATTCGGTTGAGCGCAATGTAAACATGGAATAATTTTCATCACGACCGACTGATTATAATCGCTCCGTAAAATTTTTCCGTTCGATTACCAACGCTGCGAGCTTTTATACTCAAAATCGGGTTACATTCCGTTTTAGCAATGTTCAGCTATTAAAGCTGAATTTTTCTACTCCATATAATGCTTCCCCTATTTCTTAGCTTTACCGTCTTCAAAGGTGGGGGGCTATTCATGCTTCTTTTCTTTCGTCGATCTCTGACCGGACTGAAATTTAATCTCTGATATAGTCTGATTGTCCTGGGTAGCTGCCCTCGCTTGGCCAAACCCAAAAAAAAAAATTTTAATTTAATATAAATTTTTAGATAACTTATCATTGATATTGTAAAAAAAAAAAAAATGTGTTAATAATATAATGGTTTTTACCGTTTCTTACAAACTTATTTTGTTTGTTTTTTTTACACCACCCCAGTCCATTGACCACTATACTGTCCACCCCCGATTAAGTTTTAACAGCATTTAGATGGTTATTTATTATAGCTTAACCATCTATATATCTAAATTATTCCTAAGGCTTATTACTTATCTCCGCTGAAGCGATGACAGCATCATTGATACCCCTATCCTACACCGCACACGTGGGTCAGGTGAAGAGAGCCTACTTATACTATTTCTAATCAACAGACTGATATATATACATATATATATATATATATATATATATATATATATATATATATATATATATATATATATGCACTATCATTAGCTATTAATTTAGCGCATCTCGACACCGTATTCTTCTTTATCTTCTCTGTGAATTTCCTGAAAGATATTGCTGGTACATGCTGGACTGGGTATGATTGTTGACTGCTACCAGAGAAGAATTACTACCGGTATCCTGCGCGACGACTTAATTCAATTTTTGCAGATTTCGTTATTTTTACATATTAGTATTTCAGAATTTTTTGTTAAATGCTCGACCTAAATCTGCTTCATATTTAAAAATTAAAATAGAAAACTGTTCCGTTATTTATTATTTTCTTTTTTTTCTTTTGAATTGTACATTTTTGGCACCGTTTATTTTAGACGTTTCGTAAATTAATAATAAAATTAGGATAATCATTTTTAATAAAAACTTATTTTATTAAAGATAAAATTCAAGTCTGATTTATTCACTTTAAATTCTTCGTATTTTCCGAATTTAACACGCGTACTATTAAAGAGCGTGGAAAACTAAAATACTACATCGACCACCTCTGAGCCATTACTTGTAATTTGAAAAGTTCAATTTCATTTTTTACTTATTTATTTATTGAACTTTGGCGAAACCAATCAGTCCAAAACAATATAACAAATTACTAACTTATAAACTCAAGCAGAAGTATACACCTTCGGATCAACACTGAGTAAAGCAGAGATCTTAAACTAAACAAAGTCCGATGACCAACGGAAATCAGTCGGTTAATTAGGTCAGACTGCTCTTTGCTGTAGTATACGGGGAACAATTAAAGAACAGGTGACTCAAATCCATCTGCATCTCAAAATTCATTAAAATCGTTTAAAATTTTCTTTTTTTTTGCCTAATTGTTAAAATAATTACAACTTATTTATCTTATCCGGTAATCAATTTCAATTAATACGTTTTTTTCTTTTTTCGAATTGGTAGCGGAGGATTTAATCAGTTTATCGGTTAGCGTGCTAACTTCGCCATTATCGTTGAATGAAGTATTAGCTGAATATTCGTACACAAGGTTACCGCAAGTTTTTAACGTGTTTTCGTATGCCCCGCACCGTGCTATATGTGCATTAATTGTCAACTCGATGTCCAGTTTTATTTACAGTTTTTCCGATCAAATAATAATCATGACCAGCATAGCTCTCGGCGATTATTTTAAAATGTTCAACGATTACGTTATGCGAAATCAAAATAATGTGAGTATATTAAAAATTATCATCAGTGTCAAAATTGTTTCGTGTTTCTTTTTTTTTTTTTTTTTTTTTTTTTTTTTTGAATGCTTCATACTGATTCTAATTTTCAGTCGGATTTCTTTAAAAACTTCAATTTTTAGTTAATTCAAACGATATAAAATAATCGGTCCAAACTGCGTAAAGTAACTATTTAATAAAAATCGTTTAAAAAAAATAATTTTCTTCGCATATTTATTTTATAAATAACAATTCATTTTTCACTAATATCCGCATACTATTAATAATAATTTCCATCATTTTGATTTATATGTATTAATAATTTACATAAATGAATTACCCCCCGTATATGAACACATTAATAAAAATTACATATGTTATTGATTATACTCGTAATCAAAAATTTTTGCGTAAAATATTAATAAAGTACCTAAAAATATGGAGTATATTTTTTCTTTTTTTTGTAATATAAGAATACTCTAAAAAATCATCAATATTTATTTTAAATTTTTGATTTTTTTCAGATTTTTGTGTATTTATAATGACTATTTCGGCTCTAATGGTGAGGGGGGTACCCCCAAAACCACCCCCGTGGACACGGCCTAATAAACATGAAAACGTGTTAATAAGAAGAAGTTGCAGTTGTGTACATTTCAAGCAATATTCTATACTAAAGATTATTTTAAACAATACATTAATATTAATAATACATGTATATCAGGGCCGTAGCAAATTAATTTCGGAGAAGGGAGGCTGACCATTGCTAACAATACGCAACATGTAACATTATTAAATAACATGATATTACATTTTTTATTTAATTATTTCTATAAATATTTAATTTTTATTAAAACTGCATCCGACGGCGATGCCCTTGAGAAGTAAAGCGCCTGACAACTACCTCTGGATCAATCTCGATATCACGATGAATGCTCATCAGCGCCAATGAGCCACTCCTGTCCCGCGCTGTTTCTCAGAAATGTTTTTAGCCTTCTCAATGAAGTAAAACTGTCCGCTCAGGTGTCGCCGTCGACGCAGGTAGAGTCACAAGAATTGAAAGCAGCTTATGTGAATCATATCTGGCCTGCAATTATCCAGCACTTCTGTCGGTGTGACGGGCAATTTCGCAACCTCTGTTTTTGACCATTTTGATTTCTAAACCGCGAACTCTCCTTCAAAACTGGTTGCATCGCAGAGAAGTAGATCATAAAATTGTACTGCGCTCTGAAGTTCGCTGGTATTGACGGGAAGCTTGTGCGGCATTAGCAACGTTAGGCACCTATATTACCCACTTATGGGGTTAACGAACCGTTCCTCCAGATGACTAATAATACGGTCAATAATCGGAATAAATGAAACACGTTCTGGAGTTTCGGCTCCGATATTGCTTCGATGATGTTGGCGCTCTACTCGTCGTGGCATAGATATTGTGAAATCATCGCCATTCAGTTGTCTTGTCTGATCCTCAGCTTGTCTATATATTACTGAGAATTGAGTCTCTCTGCTTACGCCCTTATTGTATCGAGAGCGTTTATTATATCGTCGACTTGGTGACAGTCGTTGCGAGATCGCAGTTAGAGCTTTGTAAAAATTTACACAGATTAATTGTCACAGAGAAAAGTTTTCTTGCAATGTTCAGATTAATGGGAAATTCTTCGCATTGAATAGCAACTGATTAACCGCTTACGAAGTCTCATTATTTGCCGAAGTCTTCATTTCTTCCAAAGTAATTCCGATAGGCAAGAGGATTTCATTAAACCGCATTACACTGTCGTGTTTTTGGACCGATCGAGTTTCGCATATTAACGTCGTTTTCCTACAATCAGCCATTTGCTTTGCAATTACCCCTTTTAGCATTGTCGAACGTTATGCCGACGTGCGAAAAAAATTTCAAACAGACTTTATAGTGCCTAAACAATTGGCCAAACTCCGCACTTTGCAAGTACCTGCGATGGCTAGATTCAGCGAATGTGCACGTATAGTGCTAATGAATACTTTCCTTTTTATTACGGCTTGAGTACCTTGAGTGCATCCACTCATTGACAATGCACCGTCATATCCTTGTTCGACAAACCCTTTAGTATTTATTCCGTTTGGTTGCAGCTGGTCGATAATAAATGATGCAATGCTTTTTCCAGTGAGATCACGAAGGGGAACAAATTCTAAGAAGTCCTCTCACAAAGCCTTGTTGTCAGGGTCAATATATCTGAAGCAAAATTACATTTGTTCAGTTCTGGATAAGTCGCTGGTTTTATCAACGAGAACTGAAAAAACTAAGGAGCGATTGACTTTTTCCAAAATAGATTCCTTAATGATGTCTCCGCAAATACTGATAATTTGGTTCTGTACAGAAGCGTTGGTGTACTGACAATTTCTGTTACCGGTTTCCAAATGTGTTTTTAAATGCGTCGACTCTATATCTTAAAAGAACACGAAATATTCCGTCATTCTTCATTTTTTCCCTTCTAAAACATTTCCATGATCGGATGTTCCTCGCAAGGGTAGTTCTTGACGACCACATAATATGATGGTTTTGACAATATAGGTTAATTTGGCTCTGTTTTCTAAAGATTTTTTTCGCTAATTCAGAAGAAATCTTTTCCTGGATGTTCTCCGTTTTACCATCGTATATTGATAAGAAGTTTTCAGCCATTTCGGTTGTTTTTATATGATAACTTAAGAGGGCGTGCTTCCCAAATTCCTCCTTCGCCTTCTTCCAATTTCGGAATCCTTTCTTAAAGAGTGATCCAAGTCTCTGATGAGTCCCTTTTCCTGCAGTATCCATGGCAAAAAGAGCACAATATTTACAGTACGCCCTATCCCCTCATTTTGAATATAGTAGCCAATTAAATTGGTCGAACCATCTTGCATTAAACTTGAGATTGCGTTTATAATCTGTGTAAATTTGTTTCAGTTTGTGTAGCAAATGTTTTTCTTTATTTTATTCATATTTTTATTTGTTTTTCTTTAAATATGAAATGTAATTTCTTTCTAAAAAAAAAAAAAAAATCCAGAATATTTTGGTGGGTTGGATCCCCAAACCCCCTTTACCTACGGCCACGATGTTTATATATATATATATATATGTATGTGTGTATGTATGTATGTATGTGCAGGACTATTTTGAATAATTTTATCACAAGGGAATAATTAATTTTCTCGATTCTAAAAATATTATGATTGTTTATTTAATGAACAACTTTAATGTATTTATTACCTTCTTATTTTTTTATCGGAATTTTTATTTTTAAAAATAGTATGTATCGGACAGGAAATGGAGAAACTTAAGAAATGATTATAATCGGTTGTGCAATTTCACTGGTGTCGTGAATGACTCTTTATGCCATCTGTTGTGTTTAACGTTCGTGGTACATTTGTACGTAATTTGCACAGAAATTCATCAAGGAACAATGTAGGTAAAAGTTCGGTGTTAATGAATTACAATTTTATTTTTTACTCGCATATATATACATATATGTTATGTACAGAAGCGTATTTAACGGCGGTCCAGGATCCGGATTTGCTCTACGGGTTATTATCCAGTTCTAAGGGGGAAGTTGATAAAAAGAAATTACTAATAGTACAAAGAAAAATTTGAATAAGGGTAACATCAGGATACAGCACAATATGTTTCGGCCAATTTACGTAGCAGGCATGATGCCAATTGATTTAAAATTACAACTTACTGATAAAATTAAAAATCTAAAATAAGAGAAAAAAGCTAACAACATACGATAAAAAGAGGTTATTAGAAGAAATTAAAAAACTAAAATTAGATAGTATCCAATTATGGTAAATACGATATGATCAATCATGAACAGGTAGAATAATAATGTATAAAATAATTCCGTCCATAAAAACGAGGTTAGCGATGAAATATAGTTCAAATGTAGCTTTCATTTTACGTAATATTTAACTGGTCATGGAAACTGCTGCTCTCATTTTAATGGACTCAGAAATATGTGTCAGGGGATTGCAATAAAGAACTGTTGATGATTCCTTCCATGCAGTTCATGAATGTACAACATTTCAAGAAGAGCGGGAAAAGAAACAAATTATAAATCCTTTAGTGAGTGTAATGAGCAAAATTTTTATAAAATAATAACAATTTTTGTAAGCTTCGTCATGAAAAATAAAATAAAAATTTAGCATATAACCTGAAAATATATCAACTATTATTACACGTATATAATATGAAAATATTTCAACCATAATTAAATAAAACACAGCAAGATGAAGGAACTCGGCCGAAAAATTATAATTGATATAGTGAGTTCTCTTGTGTCTTTATCTTTTTTCTTTTTGTTAAATATATATATATATATATATATATATATATATATATATAATGTGGGTTATTTAAATGTTTAAATTTAAAAATGCAATTAACAAACAAAAACGGTTTGAAATTTTGCCAAATTTATTTTTTTCTCGTTGTGAAGTACAATTGTAGTTCCGGTTAGAAATGGAATATCATTTCATTCATATGGCTGCCGCGGATGGCTTCACAGTACCCCATTCGATCGGACCAATTTTCGAGCACTTTTTCGAGTGTATGGGGTCGTATCTCGGCAATGGCATCACGAATGTTGGCCTTCAAATGCTCAATTGACTCTGGGGTTTGTCGGCATAACAGTTGTCTTTAACGGCGCCCCACAGGAAATAGTCCAACGGTGTCAAATCGCAACTTTTTGTCGGCCAATTAGCATCACCATTTCGGCTAATTAAACGGTCATCAAACGTTTGACGCAATAAATCGACTGTGGCATGAGATGTGTGGCAAGTTGCACCATCCTGTTAAAACCAAATATTGTTCACATCAATACCATCAAGAGCGGCCACAAAAAAATCCATGGTGCGACGATAGGTGTCTCCATTGACCGTAATGATTGCGCCGTCCTCATTTTCAAAGAAATATGGACCAATGATGCCTCCGCTCCACAAGCCGCACTAGTCACTCGTAATGGGTGCTTTTAGCGGAGATAATATACTGAATTCTGTGACAGAATAGAATGACATAAGTATTATTAGATTCGAAATAACCGGTGGTTCAAATTTAAACCGATCGATGGCTCACCCAGTATATGTATAAAAATTAAAAAAAAAAAAAAAAAGCCCCTGCTTATCCATAGAATATGGTAATCTGTTGACTCCAAATCGTAACCGACGTATCGTCACTATAAATTTTCGAGTATTGTTAATCCCCCTATCCGAAATCGGAACATACCACGGTAATCTAATGCGGTTATACGGTTGAATAGATTTATATAATTCTGATTTATTATATGGATTGCGTACCAAAGGGAATTCCAATATTCTTTGTGCGCAAACTTAATGAAATATAAAAGATCTTTGTAAGGGAATTTTGGAATTAGTGAAGCAACCTTATCAGCCACTGATTTTGCTGCTTTATCCATTATTTCATTACCATATCTATATCCACATGAGCCGGAATCCACATCAGTGTTATATATTAACCCCCTTTTCCACCAATTCAATCAAGTATGATCTTATTTTAATAGTAAGTATGGGGGTGCCTTAAAGGTAAAGGAAAGAGCTTTTGGAGTCACTTAGATTAAGTAAATTCCCTGCAAAATTATGCCTAATGGCGAATAATAAAGATTTAATAATTGTCACGCTCTCCGAGGCAGCGTAAATTTTTTTATTATTATTATTAAGCAAAGGAAATATAAAAAGCAGAACCAACTTGATGTGAATTTTTTGACCCATCTGTAAATATATACCTATATCCCGGCCAATTATGGGTCGCTATACTATAAAATAGATTACTTAAGTTATAGTTGGGACTGAAGTTATTTAGATAAGAAAAAGAGAAAACATCAACTTGTGTGGGGTGAAGAAATTTTGACCATAAGGCATGGAGAAATATGTTAAAGAATAATCGTTAAGAGTAACCAATGCAAAGTCCTGTACTCTTAGAGCCGACAAAGCCAACTGTGGAATTTTTTTTTTTTTTTTTTTAATTAAATCTTCAACTAACATTGATTTTTTCGAACTTTCTAATTAGATTAAAGCGGTCTACCGGATTGTGTTTTAATAAGAATTTGTCCCCCAGAATGGAAAACCTAATCCCTAACGGTAATATATTGGTTTGAGCCTCAATGGCATCTACTGAGGTAGATCTACATGCACCCACGATTACCCTAAGACAGATGTTTTGGAAGTCTCTTAGCTTATTTTGATAGTTAGCGGAGCGCAATTAAAGGAACCATAGTCAATTACACCTCTAACATATCCTTTATATATAATGCTCAAAGTTCACTGCCCCAACTGATATTGCCTAATGTTTTAAAAACAAGGCAGTTCGTTTAGAAATTTTTATATTAATATAATCAATATGCTTCCTCCAGATAAGCCTCGAACCCACCCCCTAAATACTTATATTCTGAGCGTAAAGCAGTAACCACTTTATTTATTACAGTATTACTTAAACCTGGAGGGGGGGGGGGGTCAGTAGTTCGCTAAGCAAGAAACATATTAACACATATTTCTGCAGAGATAGTAAGATTCAACTTTGTTAAGATATCAAGAAACTCTTGTCAAACCATCGTTTAGCATCCGGGGGAAGCCTCTCTTAAATTCCGATGACAACTAAACAGTACCACATCATCTGCAAATGACAAGATTCGGATATTACCAGTATTAATACTTTTATATTTTTCGATGCATAAAAATATTAAAAAACACAGTACTCGGTAAGGGATCTTGGCACAACCCTGAGAAAATCGTTTGGGACATATCTCTCCGTGTTTAGGATGAGAAAAGATGATTTTTCTACCGGAGAACAAATTAAAAATTATAATCTGGCAAATAATATAAGAATCCCCTTACTAATTCCATTAGCTTATCATATAAAGTCGATAGGGGAACACACTATCAAAAGCATTCGAAATATCTAGAAAGCAAGAAACCAGATATTTCTTCTGAGTAAACGATAGATAAATATTTCGCCTACTAATGTAGCAGCTGCACAGTCCATACTGTTCCTGAACCCAAACATATTAGGCGGAAAGACATTGCGATGTTCCAACCACTGGGAGAGTCTATTCTTTATAATAATCCTGTCAAATGATTTTCGGAGTCAAGAGGCCAACGAGATTGGCTGATACGACTCCCTGTTTCATTCAAGGGTTTATTAGGTTTTTTAACAGCTTTAACCTTAAATTCTTTTCAACCACTAGGCGCACATAATAAGACCTGAAAATATAGTTAAAGTATCTATGTAATATCATCATAGCTGTAGAATGAAGATGATTTAGAATTCCATAAGATATTTTGTCTAAGCCAGGACTTGAATCCTTTTTAAAGGATAACGAGTGTTTCACCTGCTGTAAAGTGATGGGCGCTGTTAAACTACGGAGACCTAAATGCTCAAACTCGAAGACTGGCACCTTCAAACGTTGTTTCTTGTGCATTAGAAACATAAGCAGACGCTATTCGATCGATAAAATTATCAATCTAGTCAAAAGACGTGAAAAAGTTCACTCGCCTTTTTCATCAAATCTCCGACGACTAATTCTTTTAAGTTTTGACCGAACAATTTTCAGCGGCCTATTCCAATTTAACGAAGCGATACATTTTCTCCAAGTCACATTTCAGTATGTATCGCCGCGTGACAGCTTCCTGTTCTATTTTTTTTTGTAATTCAAGTAATCTAACCTACTTCTACTCTTACGTAATACTCTATGCAATCGGGTTTTCTCGTTAGTTAATTTAACACAATTCAAATCTCACCAGCGGGCAGAGGGACCTTTATCAAGATAGGGTTTCATTCGATAACTAATAATTCTATTAATAGCCTCTATAAATGCATCGTATAATAAATGTTCTTCGATGGAAGTCAGTAGCATGTTATTGCATAACGAATCCAATTCTGACACGTAAACCTGTTTAACCCTTCCTCCGATATTTTCCAACGATCCGCAAATTTATTTGTAATGGATATTATTATTATTAATATCTATTAATATATTAACGGGCAGAAATTATCGCTACCTAAAGGAAACTGAAGAACTGCTCATCTAGCTTTAGTAATGAGATCGGCCGAAACCCCAAGGTAATATCCAAAGCATTTGATGGCACGGTAGGAGCCCTGATAGTCTAAAACTAGATTAGTGTTGTTAATTGTATTAAAAATACGTCGTCCGTCCCGCAGCATTTTCAGAATTACAACCCCAGTTCCGATGAAGTCCGTTAAAATCACCACCACAGGTAATAAAAGCCGAACTAGGTAAGTTATTTATAAATAACTTATAAATATCTATCTTCATCAAAATCAACATTAGGAAGACAGGAAATTGAAAACAAGAAAAGTTCTTTTTCCCTTAAACAAATAGACACTAAGAGACAGTGTTAACCACGGGATTAACAAAGGAATTGAGCTTGATGAGTCTATAAACAATATTCTTTTTGACTAGAATTGTCGCACTTGCATAACCATCCTGTCCATCATCATCCCTATAACACATGAAACTGAAGTGATTGATAGACGATTGAAGCCATGTTTCTGAGAGCAAAATGATATCGATATCATTGGGCCTTAAAAGTGTTATTGGAGGTTGATACTACGTACTGTAAAAGCCGATTACGATTCATGTCACGTTCCTAAAAATCAGAAACATCAAGTTATGGGAACCTAACGTTACGCTTCATTTTATATATATATATATATATATATTTTTTTTTTCCTGTATTAATTATTAATTATGTCTGTATTTTAAAGTTAACTCTTACATAGGTTCCGATGCTGATTTCCCCGAAAGGAATGAAAGAAGATACGAATAATCAGGAAATTGTTTTTAAACAGCTTTCTCCGGTTTAGTATAGGAATTAGTAGGGAAAATTTTTTAGGAAGTTCGCCGAATTAGCTGCTTCTGCATGCGAGAATGTCTCGGAACGAGCAGCGCTTTTAACTTTATTAATTGCTTCTGCGAGCGACATATTAGCGAATGCGTTTTTACCTTACTGATTTTCAATTGCGTAATAATGCTCACCTTCATAGTTAACACATTTTTTCCTTATCTTATCCTTTTCTTCGTTGTTGCTGGTGGTGTAGTTTGACGCTTGATGATCACCATGACAAAATAAGCACCGAGGTTTGAACCTACACTGAACTGCAACATATGAATATTTCAGGCAGTTGGCACACATTGTCGGGGTGGTTTTACTCTTGGCTGTATGGAAAACCGCAGTTTGTTAATATAGGCGTAATGATAGCGAGTTTCCAATAAATTGCAATTCTACCGCTGTAGTCGGTAGTGAATCCGCACGTCTGAGTATCCGTTTTAACACTAACAATCTGTATATATCATTTTGGATAGCTGTTAAAATTTCTTCATTCGAGTAGTCGGTAGGAATACCATGAATAACTCGAAAACGGTATAGACATTCTGTTCGGTATAAAGCATGATAATCGATTGAAATCTTCCCTGTTTTTTACTGTAGAGATTAAATTGTTTTTGCATTTTCCGCACTACCGAATATCGCTTTTATTCTATTTAGGCCATTTCTTTGAAAATAACGAACACCGTTAAAATTTAACACAAATTACTAGCGGGTGATAGATAAGTTTTTATTGTTCGATTGAATTTTATAATTATGTACGACGGAATAAATATATTGGGGAAAAAAAGATTATCGTTGTTAGGGGAAACGAAAAATCATGTCTTTTAATATTATTACCATCTTTATTATTATGTATTATGAGAGACGACGTCATTGTTAGAATTTTATCATTAGCTTTAACTTTGTTTGTGTTATCACAAATAACTGATATTATTACTATTATTAGCAGATGTAAAAGACGAATATTAATATTATACTGTGTATTGATACTAATCTCGAAACATGACGACGGAGCTACCCCTCCGCCTAGGTCGAAAACGCGCACATATTTTCTTATCAGACGCACTAACACCGAATATAATTGATAATTTACGAGCTGAAAAATAACTCGGCAGCACTAATGAACGCGAAACAACTTGCAACATACACATCTTGATTAGAAAAAGGAGGTTCCCATTTGGTGCTTATTGATGTTTATCCGTTGTTTAATAGATTTTGCGAGTTATTGGTATCTGAATGAAGAGAGATGTACGATACAGTCGCGACGCGTACAGAATTTATGGCTTAATATACATAACCGGCAAGTTATACTGGGGAATGGGCTTTTACAGTTTCCGATTTATTATATCAATAACTGTTTGTTTTTTGTTTTTTTCCCAGTGACAACGACGATAGAATTTTATTTAAAGTGCTATTTATAAAATGCTACTCTTTTCATTTTCCTTTGTCTTTTATTTATTTATTTTTTGTTATAAATAGGTGTATTCTAGAGGGAAAAGAGAAAACGCATTTTATTATTTCATTTTTGTTTTCTATTTCAAGAGCTTGCGCTTTGTGTATTACAACGGTGCGTATTTACGAAGAAAGCAAAGCGGTTTTAAAATTTCTGTACTGCTTACCGTCCTTTTCTTATTCTGGCGAAGTTAGTATAATTGAGTTTTTTTTCCCCATTTTAATCACGTTTAATATTTGCTCATATTTTTTAAAGGCCTGAACCTTAAAAACATCACTATCTTAAACCGATACGTTAAACTCTGACTTGAGATGATGGTGTAAAAAGTAAAATGCGAGCCGAAGAAAATTCGAATTAACAGCCATTTACCGCCTCACTCAGTTGAAATTATTAAGCTCGCGTATAAATTCTCGCTAGTCGAATTTTCGATTTCACGTATATTTTATCGTGCAAGAATAGCATAAATATGCCGCCGCGAGTTTTTTAGGAAATAATGGAATTTCGAAAGCGAATCTAATTTTATCGATTTCATGTAAAAAAAAAGCAACACGAGGGGCAGTGGCGGATGTAGACCCAGGTCTGTGAGGCCTGAGCCTAGGGTGTTAATATTTGAGGAGCGTAAAAATTTAAAAAGTTGCTAAAATTTATAATTGCTTCTGATTCTGATGTGACTAAAGCAGCAAATTACTTGCAGCAACAACTTACCCGTTTCGAATCATGGTTGACAAACTGGAGGATAAGGGTCAACGAAGCGAAAAGCAGCCATATCACCTTTACATTACGGAGAGGCATATCTAAATGGGAATCTTATCCCACATATGTACCTAGATAAGCATCATGCTTAACTTGTTATTATTTTTATTAATTAATTCAGAAAATAGGACATATATTATATTTAAGGGGGTGTTTTGCTGTTATATTAATGAGAAAATTTTTAATTCTTTTTTTTTTTTTTTAAATGTAGGTTGAAATTTTCATAATACAAGTACAAAATAGCGAAGCTTTTCTCACCGGAAGTTACATATTCTCGATGAAACGAAAATTTATATTAACGGTAACTTTTTTTTATTTATTAAATAGCCCCCTTCCTACAGGGATCGTAAGAATAATAATAATAATAATAAAATCTATTGTGTATTTACGAACGAATTTACATCTTACATTGAGACACGATACTTTATTGTTATCATTATAATAATGTTTTACATTTCCTGATGTATTTGAGTAATATTCTCTGTTTAACTTCCAATAACACGACACGAACTAAAATTATCTTCATAGTGCCATACTTAATTCCTGAGCGTCGGCGACTACCTATTCGTACATCTCAGCTGTACAGACATAAGTATTAGTGTACTAGGCAATTATTATATACAGTACGAATGTGTACACACGTAAGACTACATTCGGAACTGATAGTAGCTGCTTGTTATCGCGCTACCAGTGCAGTCCTATTTATGTCTTTTATGTACTGACCTAGCGCGCATATGATGTTGAACGTGGTGGTTTGCCATTGCCTTCCACGTGACTATTAGCGACTATTTTATTTATTTATTTATTCTTGTAATAAGTTCGTCGTCGCTCGGGATTGAACCCGTGATCTCCATAACGGAAGTCAAGCGCTCTAGCAACTAGGCTATCGCGACAATTATACGATAGTGAAAAATAAAAAGATGATTTGTAATACAATTACTTCTAGCGCTGCAGATTAGATTACACGGGGACATCTTAGTAATATGTAATTTATGGATATTAGGCAATTTTTAGGTTCGTTGCAAATTCGAATAAGGAATGTAAAATTTCGAATAGGATTTTGAAAATCGGTTACTGTACGTTCAAATTTAACAGCGATCGATGTGCTGTTACACCGATATAGTTGAAAATAATCCTATCTCGCTTCGTTTAACGAGCGCGTAGTGCTTCCTTAAGAACATACGTGTGCGTTCGGAGTTTTTTAATAGAGTTTTTTTCAAATTTGAATATTTAATTGTACTTTATATTGCTTAAATTTCTCTTTGTCTAATCTTACATTATTTATTCTTCATTACGTTACCGTCAGTTATTAGTTTAATTTAACTTATTACTAATCGAAAGCGAATGAATTTACTAAAGTTTTGTTAGAAATTACGAATTTCTATATAATAATAAAAAGAACACATCGCTTTTAGTGTACTCGGCTACAAAAAGAAAAATTACAGTAAAACTAAATTAAACATCGAATAAACGCAAATAATATCTATCATACTTGATAAAAAAACCACTGGGTTTCGACTTGCCAAGAACATTATGGACACGATTAAATCGCATACGAACCGAAAATCGAAAGCATGCTGGAAAAATGGGAATTCAGAAATAATGTTCGACTGTGGAATGATTCAGCGATCCTGGACGCATGCCTTCACAGAACCAGGCCCAGATTAAGTGTATGATAGGCCCGGGGCTACGGAAATATTAGGGGCCTTTTTCGGAAGTGACAAAATTATCAGTTTTATAGAATAACTAAATTTTCTTTAATTTAATTTAATTATATTATTTCGAATTCACGAATTAACGTATAATTACTAATGTAAACAAAACTAAATATCATACAGGCAATAGGTAGAATTTTCGATGCCAAAAAAAAAAATATACATATATATATATATATATATATATATATATATATATATACACATATAATTTTAAACAATGAATTTTTTTCTTGTATTTTTCTTGAAAATTCTTGTATAATATCGTTAAAATCTACTGAACGGCGAAAATCTGTTTCGATCGTTAATCTTGATAATGCCGATAATCTATCATCTAGCGTGGTTGATCTGTACGTATTTTTTATTCCTTTTAATATCGAAAAAGATCTTTCCGCCTCACAATTTGTAATCGGTTTAGTTACAATTACTCTATATGCAATATAAATGATTGGAAAAACATCTGTTATTGCACTTTTAACCATCCACGTCGTAGGTGGAAGCCTCTTGGAGGCCCCTTTATAAAGCGGGACCCGGGGCTGCAACCCCTACTAGCCCACCGCTAAATCCAGGCCTGATTATGCATATTTAGTAATAAGTAGAAACATTAAATAACGATTATAAATGAAAAAAGAAGATTAATCGCAAACTGTAGTTTCCTCGCTCAGCGAACTTGCTGAAATGGATAGTCAGCACATTTTACTTTCTTCGCTGAAACAAACAGTGGACCTTAAATCACTACATTTAGTGAATATTAAAATGCCGGAAACTTGCTTTTTTTTCTCTTTTTTTATCCTTTTTTTCAGGCTCCGACAACGTAACCCATCGATTTTGTATTAAAGTCGACTATATTGCTATGTTTGTTTCCACGATAAAATTATATAATAACTTATATACTGTTAATTTTTGGAAGGCACAAGCAACTTCTAATATATCGATGGCAAACGTTACCTGAAAAATTTTGTTAAAGCTAAATACAATTTCTGTCGATGCGGAGAGTAAAAGGAGCATTCGAATAAAATACGTAATCTGCGTCAGTAACCTTATTTATATCAGAAACATGTTGACAAAAGGGAGTCAACACCAGATTAGTCTGGTGGAGTGAAAACGGAAGTTTATTGGGTCCCAGTCTTACCATACAAATAGAGTTGATAAATTAACGAGAATATCGTTGGGGTTCGAAAGTGTATACCAAGCTATGTTTAGGATGTTCGGCTGTATAGATTTATAATAAGATGCCGAGACCGAGTTAGCCCAGGTGGCTTTCTAATATTCCTTGTAAGCATAATTAATCAAGTATAAAAAAGTTCACTGCGAAGAAACTTAGGAACAAAAACTCCTTCTTGCCTTGTCGACATAGCAGTCGCATCGATGATGCTATTACCGAGTATTCTTACATGGGAGAAAATCTAAACGAATTCAACTAAAAACCCCGAATCAGTAAGCAGCATTAATATGTGTTTTAATTTGTAAATAAGGGAATTATTTCTTAGTAAACAAACGCATGTTGAACTATGAGCTTTTACGTCGTCGTCGCGAAAAGAGAAATATAAAATTGTTCTCGTGTTCGCTACTTTATTAATATAGAATTTTTAATTGAAAATTGCACTACAAAGCATTCTACTAAGAGATTTATGTTTAAGGGATGTAAAGTTCACAAAGAATATTGATTAGTCAAGTAGTCGGCAATTGTACTCAAATATAAAGTTCCAATTGCAGTTATTGAATAAATATTTTTAATATACAGGGTGTGTCCAGAAAGTCATAAAACATGTTTTTTTGTCGCACCCCTCTTGCCTGCAGCGCACTCGAACCCGTTTGGTTAGGCGGAGCTGACCTTCAGCTTCACAGCGCAATGCAGTTCAGTTTGTTCCGAGCATTGGTAGAATCGGTGAATTAGTACATCTCTGTTTGCAGACCTCGTCAGGATGCACGATGTCTGATTCAACCGAACAGCGTTAGGCGAACAAGCTTTGCACAGAGCTTGACAAGAAAACTGTCAAAACTTACACAATGCTGAAGCAAGCCTACAGGGAGTCTATATATGAGTTATGTGCAAGTTACGAGGTGGGTGTTTAAGGACGGCCAGGAAGGGGTGGACGATAACCCTCGCTCTGGAAGACCAACAACAAGTAGAAACGAAGAAAATGTGAACCATGTTCGTGAATTGTTGAATTCTGACCGCCAAATGATTGTGTTCGGTTGCTAGCTGACACCCTGAACATTCCAAAAAGTTCTGTGTTTAGCATTGTTACGGAAGATTTGCACATGCGGAAGGTGTGCACCAAGCTGGTCCCAGAACTTCTGACGGACGAACACAAAGACAATCTAGTGCTGATCGCGAGTGAACTGCTGCAGCCAATCTACAGTCGCCACCTCTCATCGCCGGACTTCTTCTTGTTCCGGAGAATAAAAAACCGCGCTCAAAGGACGCCGTTTTGAAACCGGTCATCCAAGCGGCTGTGACGAGGTCTCCAAACAAAGGTACACTAATTCACCGATGCTGACGCTGTCGATGCTCGGAACAGACTGAACTGCGGTGCGCTGTGAAGCTGAACGTCAGCTCCACCTAATCAAACCGGTTCGAGCGGGCTTCGTTGATGAAATAGATTTAAAGAGATTTAGTCTTTTATTTACCGACATGTGGAGGTAGTTAATGTGCTCGAAAAAAGAGAGTCGACTATTTAGGAACAGACCAAGATAACAAAAATTTTTAACTAAGGAAATAGGAATGTTATTTACACTGATGGTTCCAAAAATGATTGCGGGGCGGGCGGTGCTTTTACGGCCCCCTCGCTTAATCACTCGGAATCCTTCAAACTTCCTTCCTTTTGTTCCATTTTTTCTGCTGAAGCAGTCTCCATTCTCCGTGCTGTCTCCTTTATTTCCTCTTCAAGAGGGATCTGTAAGTTTCTCATTATTACTGATTCCAAATCCGTGCTGCAAGCTATCTCTTCTCCTCCTTCCCATTCGACTAATGATATCATTCTTTCTGTTCGTGCCTCTATCTCCAACTTGCGCTTAGCACGTTCTATCCTTATTGACTTTTTATGGGTTCCTGGCCACTCTGGCATTGAGGGCAACGAAGCAACTGACTTCCTAGCTCGCTCGGCGTCTCTCAATAGTCCATTCCTTCCGCATTCTCCTGCCTCAGACATCCTTTTCCTCTCCGCATGTCTCTATACCAGACTACTGGTTGACATCTACCCTTCCTTTTTTGCCAATCGCTCCTTCTTTTACCTCCTCCTACAGCCTACTCCCAATTCACAGCCCTGTTACCCCAATTTCTTCCCTTTTCTCGGCGCTCGGCTATTGTTTTTCTTTAATCAGACTGAGACTTGGTCATTCCCTCCTTCCCTTTTCTCGTTTTTCTTTTTCTCTTTCACCTTCTCCCTTTTCCCCTCTCCACTCAACTGATCCTCCCTTTATATGTGACCCCAACCATATCCTTTTCGAATGCTCTGCTCTTTTTCCTCAGTGCTCTCATCTATACGCCGAACTTTTGGCGTTAGATCTTCCTACCCCTTTCAATGCTTCCTTTATCCTTTCCTTCCCATCTCCAGCCGTTATTCCCCTCCTTCTTTCCTTTATACTTTCTATCTCCGATCGCTTCAGAATCTGAGTAGGTGATCTAGGTCCATGTAGTTGTCAGTGTTAACACCGAGCCCATTTATAAAAAAAAAAAAAAATAGAAGGGTTTATTAAAGAAGGATTAAAAGGTCGATAAGTAAAATTAATACAATCGGATTTAGACGGTGAAATAAAAAGGTGTAGATCTGAGAGTGAGTCATTTAATCTTGACAAGGAATTATTAATTTTTTCGTTTGTAGAGCTAAGATCGTGAGAAGTGGAATATAGAAGGATGTCATCAGCAAAAAAAAGGGAAGACGATCCTATTGGGAGGGAGGCTATATTAAGAATATATATATATATATATTGAAAAGCGTAGGACTTAAGCAGGAGCCCTGTGGAAGATCATTGTACACAGTTATGGAAGTAGAGTCAGGAGATGTAGAAAGATGAATCGCGCGATTCTGGAACAGCGGAATAACAATTGAAATAAATTGGGATGGAAGATTAATGGAAAGCATTTAATTTTGTAAGGTAGGTAGATGAACATTATTAAAAGCATTGGAAATGTTAAGAAATGCAGCTTAAGTATAATTTTTATTTAAGAATGAATTATAAATATCCGAAAAAAAGAAACTAATGCAATCAGAGGGACCAAGGCCAGGACGGAAACCGAACATGTTACTGGGAAGTAAATCATTACTTTCCAGCCACCAAATAAGTCGTCTATTTAGGATATTTTCGAAAAGTTTCCTTAGACACGGAGCAAGGGATACGAACGGAAGGAAGATGGATCCTTTTTTAGGGACTGGAATAATCACAAAGGAGTTCCAAGAGGGAGGAAGAGAGCCAGTGGATAAAATAGAATTAAAAATATTGAAAAGAATTTGAAGAGAGATTAGTTGGACAAATTTTTAAGAACTCGATAAGGTGTATCTCTAACCCTGAGGAAAAATCATTAGCATTGTTTAATGAATAACGCAGTTCGTTAATGTTGAAGGGTAAGGTGAGGAAATGAGGAGAGGAGTCATTGGAAAATGAAGGAGGGAAAAGTTCTTCAAAGCTGGGTACATACGAAGGAGAAATCGAGTCCAAAAAATTAATTAACTTTTGCAATGGAACATTCGAAGATATAGGATGGTGAGAACGGAAGACTTTAAAAGTTCTAGCCATTCTCCAAATTTGAGAAAAGGGAGTGTTACGGGAGAAAGAGGAACAAAATTTTTTCCAGGAATCTTTTTTGGCCGATTTGAAAACAAATCTAGCCTTCGCATTCATCTGTTTATAGATTAGAAGATCGGAAGTCGAAGGACAAGCTCGGAAAGTTTTGAAATCAGTAGGAATTGAGACGTGAACAAAATTAGGATTGGATGGATCAGGTGGAAGAGAAGGAATAATGTCATGTGAATAAAAAGGAATACCATTTCTAATTAAAATTGCTGATCCTCCGTACCCATCAATTCGGTCTGACCTAACTATATTAAAGCCTTTAATGGAGACATCAGCGGAGTTCTTAAGCCAGGTTTCTGAAAGAAGAGCGATGCTAATTTTGTAGTGTTGCAAAAAGTGCTCTAATACATTTTTATTAGCTCTCAAGCTGCGACAGTTCCACTGTAAAATGTTAAGATTCAAGAGCATAATGAATGGACATAGAAGAAAGAACGGGGAAATAAAAGGGAAGGAGTAAAGAAGGGCAAAAATGAGAGATTAGGGAAGAAAAACAAAAATCAAATTAAATTTAAAAAGGGGGGGGGAGCATGGAAATTTTTCACTTATAAAGTTGAAAAGGAAAGAAAGAAACCCCTGCGGAATAATATGATTAAAAAGATAGAAAATAAAAAAAGGTAGAGTAAACCATCACCCTCTGCTACCAGCTAGCCTAATTAAAGGAAGTATAGAGAGGGGATGGGCTGAGTTATTTAGGAAGAACTGCAATTTTTGCCGACTCACTAACCTATCAAAAGGTAGTGTGCAAAAAAAGGCTAGTGGAAAATAATAGAAGGTAGTCTATTTCTATTTAACGAATTCACTGACATCGTCACAACAATGAGAAGAAAATAGTAAATGTACAGAGATAGAATCCTTGCTGACTTAGCTATGTTAATAAATAATGATATAAGCCATCGCCCTCTGCTACCAGTTAATCTAATTAAAGGAAGTATAGAGAGGGGATGGTAGAAGCCAGTAAAGGAGAACTGCTCCTTTTTATTAAAAATCTTCGCCAACTTGGCTATGTTAAAAATTAGTGATGTATACCATCGCCCTCTGCTGCCAGCAAGCCTAATTAAAGGAATTATAGAGAGGGAATGGTAGAAGCCTGTAAAGAAAAAACTGTTCTTTTTTATTACGCACTATCCCATTAAAGGGAAGTTTGCAAAAGAGGCAGCCAGCAAAGATGAAAGGAAATAAGAAAATAGTAGAAAAGGAAAAAGTTATATTAGAAACCTTTGTATTCAGTTTAATACTGAAGTATAAAAATAATTGACTTAAGCGATTAAGGTACCAAAACCATTTCGCGTACTTAGTCGTAATGATATAAAAGAGGAAACAGAAAGAAGAAGCAAATTTATTAACAAAGATATGAATTTTTTTTTAAATTTGAATCCGTTAAGATATTTGGTAATGAAGGCGTTATACGACTGTTGAGTCTATAGGAAGAGGAGAATCCACAGAGGTCTGTTGATCATCATCAGAGGGTTTAGTTACTTTTCTAAGATATGGAAGGAGAAGATCAATACACGAGTTTATTTCGGAGGGATTAGAGATAATAATAGTATTTTCTTCATGTAGAAGAGCGGATAGACTAATGAATATTAGACAACAGATCGGAATGTAACTTGTTAATATTGCTTTGATTGCTCGTAGGAGAACCGGTATCGCAAATTTTATTTGAGAGATCATAATTACTATCAGATGAAGAGATGCTAAAATTACTAGAATGCTGAGGAATAAGTTGGGAAGAAGACTTTTTGATTCCACTGAAAGGATGAGCAGCCTTAATATATACGGAAATGAAGGAGATTTAGCTGTAGGTACATGTTTTAATTTATGTGATACGATGTACACACATTCCGTGTATTAGGATTATAAGTCGGACGAATAAGGGTTGGAAAGTTATCAGTAATTGCCGAACTGTAACTTTGGGCTTTTGTAACGGTTTTGGATTTTTTGATTTCTATTGCCTCTCTGTAGGATACATTTTCATGAGTCATAATCTTTTTGATGTGTAGTTGATTAGAATATTCGGGACAGGAACACGGTCAGTTGCCAAATGGTCTCCGTGACATGAAACGCAAATAGCAAATGAAGGATTAGCTGGGCAAAGGTTAGTGTCATGACCTTCAGTGCATCTAGCAAACCTAACCTTACTTTTGCGCATATGTTTTTAGAGTGTTCATAGCGAAGACAATTGTAACATAACACGGGCCTCCGGATATTCAACGTTAAATTTCATTTTATAGACGTATACATGTGTTCAGGTAAAGCAGAACCTTGAAATTTGATTTCAATTAAGGGCAAAGGAATTAACTGATCAAAAATGTTTTTTTTTTTTTTATACATTTAATACCGTTAATAGTGCAAGAAGATTCCAATCGTTCAATAATGTCTTCATCCGTCATGTTTGTGTCGATGTTTCTAATTACTCCGAATCGACGTGTTAAATTGTTCGGTATGTAACCCTGAAGGTTATTTTCTTGAAGTAACGGCGATAGGAGAAACGAGTATAATAAAGAATTAAATTCTAGTCTAAGCCTATTTCTACCTGCTGAAGTAAATTCTTTAATTCCATCGGTGTTTATGGAAATTCGTTTAGCAATGGCTAAAGGATGTAAAGCTGTCATGTTTTGGTCAATGCTTTCAACGTAGAACGGACCTGCACGATTCGAAGGAAATAAATTAATCGAAATGTTTTCTGAAAAAGTATTGGTTAAATTAGAGACTCGTTAGATGAATTTCTTTCTCGGGTACAGCTGATAACGCAGATAGCGGTTCTGAAGTTTTGCGATTGTTGTTGTTGTTATCATTAACAACAACGAGCGGTAAACTATTCTTACGCGTCGAGGAGGCTTTAGTTGGTTTATTATTAGCGGCGGGGGCCCCTGGGGACCCCCCTTTGTAGCACTCATTAAAGTACTAGCTGCTCCGAATTGTAAGAAAATGGGAAAAAAAATTAAAAAAAAAGGAAATAAATAATATAAATAATTGCACAAAATCAAAAGAAAGATAAGATCGTTGATAACAAAAAGGTAGCAGAGATAATAAAAAATATAAACGCCGATTAAAATCAGAGAGAACTAGTTGTCGGAATTATTTTAAATGGAAAGATCTTACCCGATTCAGATGAACGCAGCAATACACACACTATCCACATACAAACGTAAACACAGATGAAGTTCTAATTAAACAGATGTAGAAATATTAATGATACGCTGAATATATATATCGGAAGATTTCTGATGAATATTAACAAAAAAACGATTAAATGCTCCCATACTAGAATGCTGTGTCTCCTAGGAAATTTGTTTCGAAAATTATTAAAACACCTTTTAACTGCGCACATTCTGTTAATAGAAGTATTTTACTCTAACGAGCGTGTAAAATTTTAGGGAATACCGAAAAACATCTCGATTAATTGATAATTCACTAACGCGAAAAATACAGAGCTACGCTGTACAATTATAAAATTTTATTACCATTTGCAGCTCGGAAGATGTGTTTGATTGAAGCGAGATAATGTGAAAGAAGAGGCAATTATTAATTATATAAATAAAAAAAAATAAAAAGAAACCTCTTTGGCATGAAAGGTTTTAAAGATCATTTTTAGGCGAAATAAGAACAAGTTGTTAAAGAAAGATGGGGAGTAACTTTTCCGGTTAAGACACTTTCAAATATTATAGTGTAGTCTGATACATTATAAAATGATCAGTTGACAAATACGCTCAAGAAGCTCGAGATATTCATTGAAAGTTACTTTTAACCAAACCAGTAAGTATTAATAAAAATCAGATTAAATTAATGAAACTGCATCGTAAGAAGCTACACCCGACTTAATCCCTAACTTGAAACGTTAAAACCGACCGATATGAAATTGAAAAATAATTGCTTAATAACTAAACACTGTTAGAACTAATTATCTTCTTTTTTTTTTCTTTTTTCTTTTTCAGTTTCAGTCGGTAATGTGTTTACTCCCTTAATTTGATATCCTTTTAATTACTGACTTTTTTATATTTTCGTTAAATTTATTTTCTTTGTTGTAAATCAGTAACGGCAGTGCCTATAAATAACAAGATTATGTAACTTTATACACATTTACAATTTAGGATCTTTTTCTTCTTCTTCTTCTTCTTCTTCTTATTATTATTATTATTATTATTGTTATTGTTATTATTATTATTATTATTTCCCTTGTCTATGGGTAATAGAATAAAAATTTAATACTAAATTAAAAGTTAACTAAATGTCAAATATCTAGTTTCTCCAGTCAGTCCTTTTCTGCTGCTGCTGCTGAAACTATCTTGATCTCTTTCCATCCTCCCACGAGGGCTCTGTGCAGGCCTGGATTTAGGGGGTTCTAGGAGAGGGGGGGGCTGTAGTCCCGGGCCACGCCTTATAAAGGGGCTCCCAAGAGACACTCACTTCTGGCATTTAATAAAAAAATAAATCTATCATTTGTCATATACATCAACTTTTTTTAAATAAATAGAATTAACTTTACAGAAACGAGTGCATTTTTTAATACATTTATTTGTTAATAATTTTGTATCCATTTTTATTTCCTCCTAGAGGAGGAAACTTCGTAATAGTAAAATTTCGAGTTTCGTAAAAACGTACTAGAAATTTGTTTTAAGGTATAAATTTTAGGAAATGTCTGTATGAATGTGTATGCGTGTATACACGCGCAACACACGCACACACACTATCCTTTTATGCAAATCTTTGGTTAAAATTTGCTGAAAAATTCATTGTTTAAAATTATATATATATATATATATATATATATAATTTTTTTTTTTTTTGCATCGAAAATTCTACCTATTACCTATATGATATTTAGTTTTGTTTACATTAGTAATTATATGTTAATTCGTGAATTCAAAATAATATAATTAAATTAAATTTAAAAAAATTTAGTTATTTTATAGAACTGATAATTTTGTCACTTACGAAAAGGGCCCCTAATATTTTCGTAGGCCCGGGCCTATCATACAATTAATCCGCACCTGGTTCTGTGAAGGCATGCGTTCAGGATCACTGAATCATTTCGCAGTCGAACATTATCTCTGAATTCCCATTTTTCCAGAATGCTTCCGATTTTCTGTTCGTACGCGATTTAATCGTGTCCATAATGTTCTTGGCAAGTCGAAACCCAGTGGTTTTTTATCAATGATGCCAATGAATTATTTTTTATTTGCGTTTTAATTGTAAGTTGCAAAAGTTTGTTTAAAGTAAGGAATATCGCTGCGCCGAAGATATGCGGATGGTCAGCTGTCTTGCGAGTGCAAATATATTTATGGTAAATTTGCGATATGGGTATGTGAAAGAATATACTTTAGACTGATTGTAATCACTTATTATTATTATTGCAGTATATTATTAGCTAATAATGTTCCTCGTCAAAAGTAATCTCTACTTACCTGACTGAGACAAACAAGGCTGAAATTGCCTAGGCAATCGGAACAAACATACACATATGTTCACGTAACAAAATTAATCATAGGTTGCGGCGTATTTTCTTCCCAGTATTAATAAAATATGGAAAATTAAACTTATTTTTATTGTTACGTCGTTTTTTTTTTTTTATATCATCGAAATTGTAAATTTTCAGATTGTCGGTACGATAATTTCATCGCAGATTCTACTGTTGCAAATGAAAGAATTTTTTTACACAACACCTACGACCAATGAGCATTGACTTTTAACTACTGGTTTAGAAATACATGTATATTACCGTGTACTTACCAGATAGAATGAATTTCTTTCGAAATATGTATTACATTTTCTGTAATTACAATTATTTCTTTTTTTCATTAGACTATTGTGTCATACTATGTGATTTATTCGTGTTTAAATAAAAAGGTAGTAATATTAAACTTGAAATGAAATAAAATAATTGAACGGAAACTATTTAATTAACCGGCAGTAAGAAAAGCCGATGTACGTGCACAAACTCTATAAGGTGTCACAAAATAAATTTATCTGATTCTGAATATATGGAAAATGTTTTGCGGGACTTATTTCCCATATATAACGTAAAATTTTAATAAACGAAGTTCCGTATTTTCAATTTTACTCTAAAAGGGTTGACTTTTATGAATTTTTGAGTGCTTTTTAGAAATGCTTTTAATTATATTAGTGAATTGTTTTTTTTCGTATAATTTTTGGCGTTCATGATAATTAGTCATCCTCAAGTTATACATTACCTTAAAGAGAATTTTAATTGTAATTTATGTCAATAATTTCACAATTATTAATTAACTCTTTCAAGCATATGGACACTAAATTAGTACTACATTTTTAACTATAATATGGATATATATTTTCTCCTACAAAGCAACATTTAGATATAAAATTTGCATCAACTACATCACGTACCTCCTTCCATAGAGGAAGGTGTTGAGAAACAATAAATTGAAAATTTTATATAAATTTCTTGTTTAGATTATTATTAAAATGGGACATAGTTGTAAACTCAAAAAGAAAAAAAAAAAAAATCTTGCGAGTGATAGGTTAATATTTTACCGTCTATTTCAGTTCTTGAAAGAGTTGAGCCACTCCTGAATTATAGAATTTATTTGATAGCTTTTGCATTTTTAAACCATACAATCAAAATTCCAAATATTACATTTGTATGAAATTTTAATAAGGAATTTAATGATACAGCATGTTTTTACAAATACGGGTGAAATAAATTCATGATTGAGTGACTCGAAGACAGAAACAGAAAAACGAAAAGAATAAAAATCTGAAGTAATGATGAACAGTTAGGATCATGTTGCTGTCTTCATTAATAAACATTTGTTCATGTAAATACTCTAACTTGTTTTATCTAAGTGTAAGAAAATGTATTTGCTGATACAGTTGCCGAGTCGTCGTTCGGATAGTTACGTGTGAAGTTGTTTATTTCGCGTTGAGTGGTTATCGGCGTAAAATCTAGTCTATTTCGTAGCGTTATCATATTAAATTATAAGATAAGAAGACCGGTGAGTTTGTTCCTTTTTGTTACTATTTGCTTTATCATTTAATAACTATTCGTTTGTATATAATTTGTACATAATACCGGAATAATATTAGTAGGCTATTTATAGTGTATTATTTTCTATTCTTTACGACTTCATAGTTAATGGTTCGCGGACAAAAGCGCACAAGACAAAAGCGCACAGGACAAAAGCGCACACGGATAAAAGCGCACACGGACAAAAACGCACATGGACAAAAGCGCACACGGACAAAAGCGCACACGGATAAAAGCGCACACGGATAAAAGCGCACATGGATAAAAGCGCACACGGATAAAAGCGCACATGGATAAAAGCGCACACGGACAAAAGCGCACACGGACAAAAGCGCACACGGATAAAAGCGCACACGGACAAAAGCGCACATCGATTTGCAGAACAGAAGCTAATTTATTAATTTTTCCGTTCTCGGCAATTGCATCATTTGTGAAAAAGCAAAACTGGACAGTTGCCCGGCAAAGAATTTAAAATTCAAAAAAATTATTGGTAATCAGCGAAAACAAAGTAAAAATAATACAATTTTTTGTATGATTCACTAGTCATTTTTCTGTTTTTTTTTGTTCTCATATGTGTATTTGTTTGTTAATAATCATAGTGTCTATTGACTATGACCGCTAGGAAGTTACCGTATATAAAAAATAAAATTTGTATCAATAATGTATTCAGGGGCGTCTCAAGCATCCCAAGTTGTGGGAGTGGTGCATTACCCAAAATACCGATTCATGAATTCATATAATTTAAAAATATTTTTTTTTTATACTGTATAGCTTATATAACAAAATGTTATATGGTGTTTTTTAATGATTTTCTTTAAACTTTTACAATGCGGGTCTTTTATTTTTTACTTCTGCAGTCAAAACTGATTTAGATCGAACTGTGAGGACTAAAAATATTTAAAAAAAAACAGAGCTGTTTTTGAAGTCTTTACTTCTTGTATTCATGACGACTTATTTAAAATTCTTTCAATTTTTTAACCTTTTCGAAAAATATTTACAATTCCAGTAAAAAAAATAATTCTTGAATCAAATTAATAATAGATATAATAGATGTAACTTTAAATTTTTGAAGGAACATACAGAACGTTTACATATTGATGTGCAAATGCTTCTCAATTCTTGCGAAGATTTTACAAGTTTTTTAAGTATTTCAAAAATTGCATTTAAATCATAAAATGTACTGCCTTTTGCATTCAAATCTGGTCATTTTATTTTATCATTTTTTTTATTGTCACCGTCTTGTGAGCATTTGAGCGCTGAAATTAATTTCCGATCATTCACATACAACGATAAGCGGAAACCGTTTGTTTTCATTAATGTTACTTTTTTCTTGATAAAATGTAGTAAATAAAATAAATACTCATAAAACGGTCAAACTGTAATCAAAGTTAAACTTTAAAAAATAAAAACGAAAATCGAAATTTACTTCGCAATTAATTTCTATTATAAAATATAACATTTGCTTCATTTAATTCAATGCATATTGTCCTTTTCAGGGTCGATCAAAAGTAGAAAGAGTTTTTCAAGTTTAAATAAAATACATACTTTTAAAGTCGGACTCATTAAATTCGGAGATTTTATATTTTAATTAAAGATTTTATAATATGCTTATTGCTGTTTTCAAATTCGGCCCATTTTAAAAATTTTTTATTAATTTCAATAAAATATATATTTTTTTTTTTTTTTTTTTTTTAAATAATTTTCGGGTCCCACAAGGCAATTGCCCGTCTGTGGGTTCCCAACATAATTATATCGTTTATTCATTATATACATCTTAAGTCTAATACATCATATTCGTCTTATATATAATTACTTAATTCAACTTAACTTCTATTTTTACTACTCTACGTCTAATTTTAATTCACAACATTTATACCTATCGCACATCGTACCACAATATTTACACATAAGCCATAAGTAATGCAGCTAGAACTGAGCATTTTTTTTTTTTTTCATTAAATCATTTATAATTCTTTACTCTTTCAATCAATTACCCGTCTTATCGCTGTTCCTTTCCTATGACTATCCATTTCTCATTCTTTGCACCACGCAAACAACCATATTTTTATTCTGTCTTTCCATATATTCAAATTACATTCGTCTCTTAATTCCTTTGGTAAGTTACCCAGTAAATGACTCATAACTTCCTCTTCAACATTATCAATTTTATTATTAATTCAAAATTAAGTACATTAAATCTCATATTTGAATTAAGAGTTTTATAACGAAAACATCATGATTTTGCCAAATGATTAATGTTTTTTTATCCACCTTAAAGTATTTTGCCCACAAAATTGTATTTCTGCTACAATACTTTTAATTTCTTTTCTTCTATACAACTTTTTCCTACGTTTATGGCCCACTTATTGGCTCCCCGTCAACCACATTCACATCAAAACATAATAATAAATTTCTCCAACAACGAATGGCATTTACAGATAATAATAAATCAAATAACCGTTTCGTTTAGAATTCTTAGTAAAAATAATTTTAAATTATTAAAATCACAGAAGGTAACGGCCCCTGCTCATTTTATTTAAAAAAATTAAATTCTCCCATATTAGAAATTAAAAATAATGAATTTTAAAAGCAGATGAATTTTAGCTGAAAGTACGAAATTTGATTATTTCAAGTAACAAGTAAATCAAACATAATGTTCTTGACGTCTTTTTTCTCAACTCTACATGAAACTCTTTCACAACTTCACCATAATTTAAATTTCCATAGTATTTTATTGAAATAAATTTTAGATTTTTATTGTGTACGTTTTTAGTCCCTCTGCATCAAGATTTTAACCTAGTAACAAGGAAGTGCAAATATATTTAATTTATGTATTTGTCTGCAACTATGGTCGAATTGCAAAGTTCTTAAAAACGGCCAAGAATCGTACAATTTAGGTCACTACAACAGACTTGTAGAAATTTAAAGAATTATACAATAGAAGCCGCTTAATTAACAGCGAATTCTGTTCAGAATTAAATCATTCAATCATTATATTTATATATTTTATTCTGATCATATTAAAATGAAAGTAAGTAAAATTCCCTTAATACAAAAGTTTGAAGTATTGCGGAATAAAAACATAGTTCAAGTTTTTCACAATATTAGAATGATCATCGGGAAATTTATTATCAAAGGAATAATTAAACGTTGACAAAAATATTGCAACAGTTGTTTTAATCAGCAATGAAACCGCGATCAAAGAGTCAAATAAACAACAGTGATGAAAATGATGAAGAAGAAATAAGCAAACAAACGGTCGACGATATAGAAGTGTCAAATATAATGAAAACTTTTACCAAGTTAACAAAGAGTTGCGGATTTTTCGATACTAATTTAAAAGCAAAAATTATTAAGAAAATTCAGACCAGTTGAAACAATTTATAAAGAAACGGTTAGTATACAACAGTGTAAAATAAAAGTTACCCTCACTGTTTGAAAAAGTAAAGCATTATTACAAAGTCTTATAGGCTTAGCATTAAAAGGTGAGATTTCTTTTAATAAAATTTTTTTTTTTAAATATTTTTAGTCCTCACAGTTCGATCTAAATCAGTTTTGACTGCAGAAGTAAAAAATAAAAGACCCGCATTGTAAAAGTTTAAAGAAAATCATTAAAAAACACCATATAACATTTTGTTATATAAGCTATACAGTATAAAAAAAAAATATTTTTAAATTATATGAATTCATGAATCGGTATTTTGGGTAATGCACCACTCCCACAACTTGGGATGCTTGAGACGCCCCTGAATACATTATTGATACAAATTTTATTTTTTATATACGGTAACTTCCTAGCGGTCATAGTCAATAGACACTATGATTATTAACAAACAAATACACATATGAGAACAAAAAAAAACAGAAAAATGACTAGTGAATCATACAAAAAATTGTATTATTTTTACTTTGTTTTCGCTGATTACCAATAATTTTTTTGAATTTTAAATTCTTTGCCGGGCAACTGTCCAGTTTTGCTTTTTCACAAATGATGCAATTGCCGAGAACGGAAAAATTAATAAATTAGCTTCTGTTCTGCAAATCGATGTGCGCTTTTGTCCGTGTGCGCTTTTATCCGTGTGCGCTTTTGTCCGTGTGCGCTTTTATCCATGTGCACTTTTGTCCGTGTGCGCTTTTATCCATGTGCGCTTTTATCCATGTGCGCTTTTATCCATGTGCGCTTTTATCCATGTGCGCTTTTGTCCGTGTGCGCTTTTATCCGTGTGCGCTTTTGTCCGTGTGCGCTTTTGTCCGTGTGCGCTTTTATCCATGTGCGCTTTTATCCGTGTGCGCTTTTATCCATGTGCGCTTTTATCCATGTGCGCTTTTGTCCGTGTGCGCTTTTATCCGTGTGCGCTTTTGTCCGTGTGCGCTTTTGTCCGTGTGCGCTTTTATCCATGTGCGCTTTTATCCATGTGCGCTTTTGTCCGTGTGCGCTTTTATCCGTGTGCGCTTTTATCCGTGTGCGCTTTTGTCCGTGTGCGCTTTTATCCATGTGCGCTTTTATCCGTGTGCGCTTTTATCCATGTGCGCTTTTATCTATGTGCGCTTTTATCCATGTGCGCTTTTGTCCGTGTGCGCTTTTATCCGTGTGCGCTTTTATCCGTGTGCGCTTTTGTCCGTGTGCGCTTTTGTCCGTGTGCGCTTTTATCCATGTGCGCTTTTATCCGTGTGCGCTTTTATCCATGTGCGCTTTTATCCATGTGCGCTTTTGTCCGTGTGCGCTTTTATCCGTGTGCGCTTTTGTCCGTGTGCGCTTTTGTCCGTGTGCGCTTTTATCCATGTGCGCTTTTATCCGTGTGCGCTTTTATCCGTGTGCGCTTTTATCCGTGTGCGCTTTTATCCATGTGCGCTTTTATCCGTGTGCGCTTTTATCCGTGTGCGCTTTTATCCGTGTGCGCTTTTGTCCTGTGTGCTTTTGTCCGATGCGTTTTTATCATGTGCGCTTTTGTCCTGTGCGCTTTTGTCTTGTGCGCTTTTGTCCGGTCACCATTTATAGTACTGCTTAAAATAAAAAAGGTCCCCACATTAGTGAAATACAAAGCAATTAATAACAGAAAATTTTCTGTTAAAACCATTGTTTGACAGAGTTGTAATCTTTGATTTTTGTTATTTGTTTATTATATTATATTGAAAAATAATTTGTTTTCCGATTTAATTCCTCGGAGTATTTTAAGCTTAAAAATATACAGTTCTTCTCACATGAAAATAATAAGAGAATTAAGTGAAATCTGATATATCGATAAATCGGCGCTGAAAAAATTGGTTGTACATTGTTGTTTTGCTTAAATAAAACTTTTGAAAAATGGAAAATTTCTTTACGCCTGCTATAGTCGAATTGCGTTCGATTACTACCCCTGTAAACTTATTCTCAGAATCGGGCTACATCCGGTTAGGCTGCTTTCGCACCAAATCCGTCGAGTCGCGTCGGACGGTATTTGATTCGACCGATTCATTTTATGTTGATTTTAAATGCGCAGTGTAAATGTGCTTTCACACTAAGAGCGTCGAGTCCAGTCTCGTTTTCATCCGTCCGAGAGCGTCCGAGTCAGGACTCGTGTGGATTCAACCGGTTGGGTTTTTGCGAGTCTTCTCGAGTCATTTCTTTGTTTACAATTTGTTTTTTCATTGTATACATTTTGTTTCCTTTTTTTTTTTTTGGTTTAAACTTTGATTTTATTTTGTTCGTAATGGATGTGGAAAAACTGATTGTTCTTGTTCAAGGGAAAGACGCAATTTATAATTTAATAAATCCTAAACATAGGAATAAGGATTATATCTCTAGTGTATGGACCGAAATTGCAGAAGAATTAGGAACTACAGGTAAACTAACTTTTGTACATTATTCTTATGATTTCAGGCAATACACTTCTTAGCAATTTTTAGATAATTGTTGTTTCTCAATTTAACATATGTGTTACACTCAATTTGTGAAATTTCCGGTTTTGTGGAATAAATACAAGCTCTGCTGAATTTATGAAATGGGGAAATCTTTGCGCTTATTTTTTGAAATGAACAGTATTATTGTTGCGTATTTCGTGAAAGGGACAAGCAATATAGCATTAAATATTTAAATTTTCTATAATACGAATTAATTGCCCTACTATTGCTAAAATAAAACGTTTTCTAATATAAATTGTACATCTTTTTCGTATTTCTTAATTTATTTACATATATATATATTTGCATTATACATTTGTATATTATTAAAATGATATTGTACGAGTAAATATTGTCCCAGTTTTTACGTAATCCTTAAATTTGGTAAAACTTGTGTGTATTGTATGTGTGTAAACTATTGATTAATTTATTTATAATAGTTATATAAGCTAAACAACAAAAATAAAAAATAAAAATATTATATCTCATTCTAAATTATATAGTTTCATTTTGCCAAGGAATAGAACCTTCTGCAGAAAGAAAGTAATTCTTTAATGTATCTCTCATTTTTATAGCTTCTTCGCTACCCCTGTGACATGTTGTATTAGCTAAAGGCAGAGGACTCTGCAGATGTATATTTCCTTCTAAAAATATCTGTTCTAAATTATTTTCACTTTTATTTTGCCTGATATAGTTCTGTAGTACACATGCGCTTCTAATTGAAGCGGCAGCTAACTCAACGTTAGTAATAATTGGTTTTTGAAAAATACCAAATTTTTTGGTTAATATGTCAAAAGCACATTCTACAGTGCGACGAGCAGTTGATAGTCTATAATTAAAAATTCTTTTAGAATGGTCTAGTTGCCTTCGCCCATATGGTCTCATTAAATTGGTTCGCAATGGAAATGCTTCGTCACCTACTAAATAAAATGGCATTACAATATTTGTATTTGAAATTTTTCGAGAATGAGGTATATTTAATTCATTTGAGATAAAAGCTTTTCCCATTGATGATTCAGAAAAAATGCTACTGTCATTATGTCGGCCATACGCGCCGACATCTATCAAAATAAAATTACAGTTAGCATCTGCAACAGCCATTAAAACTATTGAATGGAAATGTTTATAATTGAAATATTGTGAACCCGCAAGAGGTGGACATTTAATTGCGCAATGTTTGCCATCAATACTTCCAATGCAGTGAGGTATATGACAAATGTCATAAAATGATTTAGAAATTTCATTCCATTTCTCTGCTGTTGGTACAGGCATACAAAGCGGTTGCAAAATTTTCCAAATTGCATTATTCACGTCTGTAATAATATCATAGATTGTACTAATTCCAACTCGAAAAGTATAACTCAATGATGTAAATGATTCTCCTGTAGCCAAGTATCTATATGGAAATAAGAACAAATGTTGTAGTAAAACTGATGATAATTTATACGTTAAATTAATATTTACTTATACTTTGATTATAAATATAAAATATAAACATATTATTAACAGTGATTTAAAAATTTATAATTAATTAATTCGATAACTTAAATTACTAATTTTAATTAAATTCACACTTTCTGTTTATTTCAGATACAGAAGCTAGGGCGAAGTGGCACAATTTAAGGAGCAATTATATGCGAGAAAAACGGAAGTTAAGTGGCGTTAAATCAGGATCTGCAGCAGAAAATGCAAAAATAACTTGGCCTTATTTTCACATGATGTCATTCTTGGATGATAGTCTACAGTTTAAACAAACTGTGGGAAATGTGCCCGAAACCGATATTGTTATTTGTGCAGAAACAAATGACGAAAGTGAAATTGTAGAAATACAATCTCTGTCCGCCGACTACAACGTATTTTCAGAAGAAATTCAGAGTGATGTAGAAACAAAGAGTTCGGTAAAGAAAAAGAAATACAACACAGAAACCGAAAACGAGATTGACCGATTATATTTAGAACAACTACAAAAAATGAATTCTTCAGATTTCAATGATCCAGATCTTAGTTTCTTTCGAAGTTTACTGCCAGATATCAAAAAACTGGGGACAATTCAAAGCATCGAATTCAAAATGGAAGTTTTGCAATTATTGAAGGAAAAGTTAGCGGCCTCAATGTTGGAGAAATGATAGTATATATCAAAATTGATTAACAATAAGTTTTATAATGATAATTTTTATAAAAATGCTGTCATTTTTAACAATTTATTTTAAATATACCTTAAAAATATCACTATTCGTTCTTCCACTTGAATACATCTCCGATAATTTGTATTTTGTTTAATTACTTCTTTTTGTAACATATTTGTTAATGTTACAAAACTATTTATGCTCATTCGAAAGTAATTAAAAAATTTCACGTCATCTTCTAATAAATCTGAGAATAAATGCGAAAATGAACCAAATTTGGCTCTCTTCAAGTTGATAGGATGAACCCATAATCTCTCTTGGTTTTTCCGTTTTTTACGAATAAGTCGTCGTAGAATTATAAACTTAACCTTATCTATATCCATATTTTCTAAAACTAATACTTATTAATAACTTATATTTATTTATATATTTTAAATATAACACTTCTAAAATACAAATTAACTGACTCGCGTCAAGGACTCGTCCGGTGTGAAACACTATGATTGGCTTGACTCGATTGGCTCGGACGCGACTCGACTCGACTCGACTCGACGGATTTGGTGCGAAAGCAGCCTTAAGCGATATGGACTAGTTTATGCAATACTTTATTATATTACTATGCCGGATGAGTGTGTCGTGTGATAACTGATAACGCTGATAACGTTTTATTTTCGTTATTTAAATAAATTGACTGTGTAGTAGAGCTGGGCGATTACGAATGAGTGTGTAGTAACTTACGTATTTGTTAAATTAGTATTTTTTATTTATTTAAAAAATTAAACATGAGCTCGAAGGTACCAGAACGATTAAAACCGATATTTAGGTAATTATCAATAGATAACAATTAAATTGTTTTTTTTTGTTTGTACTCAGCTGAGGCACTCTATTTTAATTATTTCATGTATTATAGAAATGAACAGTAACCTAGCAGTTCAAGTTTTCTCAATCAAATTTTTCATGTTTAATGGACAAGAATAAGTTTAAAATTCGTCGAACAAATTTATTTATTTATCAAAAAAAGAATTTTTCGCTAATTAATAGATATAAAAAAAATTGTCGAAATTAATAAATAAATGATTTTGTTACATGAATATTAAGATGTAAATAAGTATTTGTTTCAATTATTTATTTTAAAATTAAGTAATATAACAATTACGTTATCATTTTTAATAATAATTATCCTTATGTGATCGTAAATTTTTTCTTTTACGTAAAGCTATTACAAGTACATATACTGTATCTTATAATTATGCATTATTTATATTTTATCAATTGCCGGTTTCAGTTTTATATCATTTAAATTAAACTTATTAATTATTCCGTAAATATTAAATAATGATAGCATATTTAGTCAATTTAAAGGCATCAAATTACATATATGAAATCTTTGCTTCAGAATCGACTAACAAGTGTGAATTGTTTACTTTTTGTTAAGAAGTAAGTATATTTGACGCTTAATAATTTTGTATTAAATTTTATCAGTAGAGAAATGGTAGAGATGGTCATTTTACGCGTTCCAATATTTTAAAATTCGCACAACACTTCCGGATGTGCAAGCATTATCTCGTAAATGTATTTTATTAAATTTTAGCTTTATTTATTTATTGCTTCTTAGTTACATAGAGCAAAATAAGGGAAAATTCATTCAAAACTTAAGGGAAGTAGTTGAAATTCCTTCTGTATCAGCATCACCGGAAAGAAGAAAAGATGTTATAAAAATGGTTCATTTTGTCGCTGATAAAATTCGAAAGTTGGGAATTAAAGCAGAACTGCATCCTATCGGAGAACAGGTAATTGTGAGAAAATTATTAAAAAAGCTATCAATATAAGTTGAAATCATATTAACTAGTTTCTGCTCTCGGCTTCGCTAGCATATTAATATCTATTTGGTGTTGTCCGACAAAGAACTAGCGTATATGTATTTATAAATTATACTGACGAAATAATATAAAGCTGCATTAAAAAAACTTGTGGAAATCTGAAAAAGCTTACATGCAACACACCGTTAATGCGAATATCGATTTAGATGATGCGGGTCATTACAGTACATTTATGTTGTTTAAGTACTCATAATATGAAACATTTATTGAACGCAAAATTATTTGGAATCGATTATTTATTTTTAACTTATATCTATATACCTTCACCCTATAAACAATAAAATCGCAAAAGTTAAGAGTGATTGGTCGAATTGTATATATATTTTCTACATAGTTGTAGTTGTTACTCTTTTAGATTCACGGACATTTTCTTAAAGCCATTTTACCGAAAGATAATTTTATTCAAACGAAAAGTGCCACAAAAATTTTTCCCGCAGCAATATGTGCCCAAATACCGAATTATATTTAAGTACAGCCTCCATTACAGAGGTTGGCCATGCGCTCGGGAAAATGCAGGAGGGAAATTGTTTGTAGGTGGCTTGTTTATGTGCAATGAACGTGTGTACTGAGACTGTCGACTCGTGCGAAGCAAGGAATGCACGGCACGTGCAACGACGAACGTGGCGTTGAGTGTTAATGAGTTTTTTAACGCTCTTCTTTATTTATATTTATTAAATAGTAAATAAAATGTATTATTTTTTTGTGGAACACGCGTAATTACTATACGTTGCTAGATATTTTCATAAAATTAAAAAAAAAAAAATAATAATTAGCATAAAGTTTTAATATGAATAATAACTACAAGTATTCAGATAATTTGTTTACGTTTTAATATTAAGGGTTTATTTATTATTGTGTATAAATGATTAAAAATTTTTGAAATTGAAATTAGAAAAAAATTCTTCTTAAAAGTGTCTTACTCAGTCCTTGACATTACAACGCTTTCTTCCCCGCGTTTCTAATCAATTCATTGATATTCTTCAGTTCAGTCCAGTCCAGTCCTTAATATTGTTCAACCATTCCGTTTTTCTTCTTCCTGACCCTCTTTTGCCTTGAATTTTCCCTTCTATGACCAAACGTAAGATGACATATTTTTTTCCTCTGATTATGTGCCTAAAATATTCAATTTTGCGTCGTTTAATTGTTTTACATAACGTCCTTTCAATGTTGGCTCGTTTCAGTACTTCTTCGTTTGTCATCTTTGCTGTCCAAGGTATTTTCAACATTCTTTTAAGTGCCCACATTTCCAGTGCTGCATACCTATCCAGTGTGCTGCCTCTATCCCATAAAGTAGAATTGAATAGATATAACATTTGACCATATTTCGCCTGATTGACAAGCTCAGAGTGTCATTGAATAGCAGATTCTTTATATTTGTAAACGCTGTTTTTGCGTAAGCACATCTTTGTTTTACCCCAAAATCAGGATCTAAGGTCTCTGTTATGTGACCGCCTAGATACATGAATCAACACGTTCCACTCCTTTTTCACTTACCCTCAGTTTTCCATAAGTATTATTTGTTTTACTTATAAACATCCATTTTGTTTTCTTTTCATTTATTGTTAGTCCGTATTGTTTCCTAGAAATGTTAAACTTTTTCTCTAATAATTTTTCTAAAGTCTTCATAGAATCTGAAATTAAGGCTGTATCATCGGCATATCTGATATTATTGATTACTTTGCCATTAATCCTAATACCAATGTTGACGTCCTTTCAGAGCCACTTTGAAAATTTTATCTGCAAAAAGATAACAATGGAGAGAGGATACATCCTTGACGGACCCCTCTTTTAATTTCAAAATCAATTTTTACATTTTTTTCTATAGCAAGTTCAGCTGTTTGTGTCCAATACAAATTCTAGATTATTTGTAAGTCATTTTTATCAATACCAATTCTGTTCAGGATGTCCATTAGCTTTTCGTGTACCACACATTCGAAGGCCTTTTCATAGTCGATGAAACATAAGAAGACATCTCTTTTCATATCGCGGCATCTTTGAAGTATAGTATTAACAGTAAATAAGGCTTTGCGGGTACACCCATTCCTTGTCTAAATCCGAATTGCGTATCATCAAGGTCCATTTCACATTTAGTTCTAATTCTATTATGAATTATACGTAGGAAAATTTTCAAAAGATTACTCATCAAGGATATTATTGTTCTATAATCCTCACATGCTTTTGCAAATTGTTTTTTGGGTAACAAAATAAAAGTTGATTTAAGCGATTCTGTGGGGATTACTCCATTATTATTATAGATCTTATTAAATGCGCTTACTAACTTTGTGTTATATTCTTTTCAGTTAATAAACGTATAATATCACCTGAGATCAAATATTAATAATGTAAATTATAGCGTTATAAATAATTCAAATTTAAAGTAAATTTTTTTTTTCAATTTGTCGTCGCGATAGTCCCTAGTTGCTACAGTACTCGACTTTCGTTACGGATGTTCACGAGTTCGATCCTGGGCGACGACCAGAAATTATTATAAAAATTTTTAAAATGATTAAATAACCGCTAATAGTCATATGGTAGGCAAAGGGCAGACCACCATGTACACCACCATATGCGCGTTAATTAAAGGTATAGTAGGTAGAAACATTCTATACTAACGTTGCATATTAACTATTACCATGAAAAGCTGGTAGCAGTTATAAAATGCATCTCTCAATTTGCCTGACCAGCACGGGAGATTAGGACAACTTATCCCACCAGGGAATTGCCTTCATCCAGCAGTGGATCGAAATGGGCATATCGTGATTATGATCGAATATTTTTTAAATCTTTGTTAAAACATCTTGCAACGCGCACTTTAGAGGGTAATGTTGAAATAGTTTCAACAATTGCATTTTACAGTTTTCATTTGTTTCATTTTTCTGCTTTAGTTTATATTGATGTGTTTGTTTGCAGTTCAATTAATATAAAATTAATTTAATTTTAAATACTTAATAATTTTTTTTAAAAATTCAATTTTATATTGTTTACAGTTTTAAATTAATTTAAATTTTTTACAATTCTAAATTGTTTGTATACACAAAAACAATGGTAGAGTTTGGTTAGACCTAAATATTAATCGCGGTTAGGTGCACGTTTATCTTTTGGATAGGCTAAATTTTTGTGTTTCACATAAAAAGAGAGTGGTTTCGGTAAGAGTAGATTTTATATGAAAAAAAACAATAACGTTTGGTTAGATCAATTTTTGGACACAAAACAATTTGAAATTGTTTAAACTTTTCCAGGTGTTTTAAATAATTTAAAATTACTTGAAATTATTCAATATTGAAATATTACATTTTCAATGTGTACATATTGAAAATTATAAATGTTTCTAAAGTCGTCGCTAATATGCTCACTTACGTTGTTTAATAATTACTGTGTGATGTTTGATAGAAAAAATAATACACTTCATGACACTATTTAATAAATTTATGAAGAAAGCGTTAAAGAATCCGGAGGTTTTAAGGTTAATTTGAATTTTTATAATGTTAATTAGCGGACGACCTGGCAAATGGCTTTGCTATTTGCTAAATTTGAGTATATGTGTATGAATTAAATAAATACAACTGAAATTCGATATTAATTCATTTATTTAATTAAAGTGGTATCAATTGAATTGTGTGTGATAATTAATTTTTTTTTTGTTTCATTGTTGTTTTTAGAATTGTTTTTCGCTTTTTCAGCTTGTTAAATTATTCGGTTGCATATGGGAATCTAATTCGTTTCTTTCATTCATTAATCTTTAGTTATATTCAGTGTTTCGGGACAATTTTTTTTTTTTTTTATCTTAACAGAAATACGAACGATATTAAAACGTGGAGAAATACATTGATAATATTGAATTTTAAAGTTACTTGTGTTTTCCCATTTTTAGTACCATATTTCTAATTTTTTAATTTAGTCAATGAATACTGTATGATTGCACGAATATTGTATAAATCATTATATTTGACAAATTATTTGTTATGTAACAAGTAATTTAAAAAAAATTAATTGTATGAATTTAGAGCGCCATCTATATATTTTTTTACAAAAACAGTAAAATGTGTATCTTTGCAGTTTTTGGTGATTCTTTTCGGTGTAAATAGAAACAAATCATTTGGTTCCCCTACACGGAAGCATGCAATATGTAATTGATTGTGAAAAAAATACGGATTCCCTATTTTTAATGTTCATACTGATAACGATTGACCTTGCGCTTTATTTATTCTTATTATTGCAAAAAGCAGTTTAATTGGAAATTTTATCGTTTGAATTGAAATGGACTCTATCTGTTGAAATTAATGTCTCGCGTGGCAACAGCACATCTTTAAATTTGCCAGTTAAAGTATGACAATGTTCAGAAATTTCTAAAAAGAATATTAGTTTATAATGTGCGGTAGCAATGCAACTAAATCAAGTGCATTCAAGAATTCAGTAGAATAATTTACTGCTTCATCTTGATTCATAACAGTATCTACTGATTTATATGTAACTGTTTTCCCTGGCGTTTTTTGCAGCTAACATTGCAAGTTCATTAAACCGTTGAAAACGTTTGTAATGTTAGTGATATTTGGAAGTACTCATTGAATTGATTCTTTCGAGTGTATGACACAATAAAAATTGGTTGGTAATCTAATATAGCCTGTTGATTCATCGTTTGTAATTTTGCCATTTTCAGTATCCGATCATTGTTTTGCAAAAATTTCGGCAGAATCATCGTTTTGCAATTGTACTTAATGTAAATTTATTAACGTATTCTACGAATTTGTTTTTTAAGCATGCGTTAAGTGATCAGCTGATGTTGCATGTGGTATAACGGGGGTCATATCTGACAAAATTGTCTGCGAATAATATTAAGTAACATTAACATATTATTGAATGGCTGTTCATTTCCGCATAAATCTTGCAATAATTAATCTAATGTTTCCGACGATATTTTATACGTCACTGTGTATTGTCGAAGCATTGTTACTGTAAGTTATCATTAAATAGGTTATTTACTAATCTCTTACGATATGTCATTCCCTACTGATAATTTTTTATTCACGATTGCCAAAGTTTCAAAATCAACGCTTTATTATACATTTTCAGCGTGAATTGCATTTAATTTAAATATCTAATACGTAATTGAGGTAGAATACCGTCAGTTATAATTATATTCTTCGCAACATTTTTTTTTTTTTTTTTAAAAAAAAAAATAAAATAAACCCATTAAAAACAAAATTTGAAAGCTATTCATCGATGTGACAGTTGGTTTAGAGCGTGCAATTATTATTAAAAAAGATTTCAAGATAATATTTTCATGAAACATGTTGATGGTGCATTAGTTAATGATGCAGCACCATGATTATGTAGTTTTACTACGAATCATGTCGATAATATTTTAATATTTTAACATTATAAAATTGTAACTTCTGTTTAATTGCATTGTTTTCGTTTTATATTGTGTATTGTATAATCTATAAATTGAAACATTTGATAACTAAATAACCCCCTCTAAATCAATTAAAATTTAACTACGGATTAGTGCATGATTTGGAATCTGCAATGTATGTTTATATATAAAAAATAATTTCTAATAATAACTCTGCATTCATACCAATTATACATAAACATTTCAAAGGCGTATGTGCAAATATATTTGATTGCAAATAGATCTGTGTACGGTATTATTTCGAGTGAAAATTTTAAATATTAGTTCAGATCATTGTTAGATAAAAGCAATCATTGAAATAAATACGGAAAATTTTTTGAATTTCCGTTCTATAAGCTCAAAAGTTTTGGATCACGCAATAAGTTTAACTATTTTTTTTTAAATTATTTCTAAGCGAATTGTATGTCAAATAATAATACGGAAATACAAAATAATAATGTCGTTTTAGTACTATATAATGACGATGACACGAGATGTTAAGGTAAGGGAGCATAACGCAAAATATAATATAAAAAATGGTGACTTCCTGTGCCGTGAGGCATGTTGTATGTCAGAAATATAGAAAATATCTTGATTTAACTGCGGTAAACCATTAAAAAAATATAATACATCAAAAATAATAAGAAATGGATAAAAAACGACATGGCAATTAACATTCGAGAGCATAATTCATGTGCAATGAAGACACACATTTATTGCAACGTTTGAAGGTGTTTGTAATAATTCATCATCATACATTAATGCATTTACACATGTGTTGCTTTGCTGTTAATAATTCACAGAAGATCTTAAAAAATGTTCAGCTGTTGAATTCAAAGTGTTAGCAAACAGAATTTGAAAAGGGCATTATTAAACCAAAATTGATATTCCCAATATCAATTTTAAAAGTTTAATTTTAGCAATTCATTTACAGATAAAACGAAATCTACGTTCCATTTTTAAATCAGTTACCTTTTTATTATTTTCAAAATTCATATTATTTGATTAATAATAATAAATTTCACACGTACAAACGTTTCCATTTCATTTATTATACATAGAAAATTTGCTTTTCTCGTATTATCCTTTTAAATGAATATTCCTTTGTTTATAATTTAACCTACGTTCATAATGATAATTTATTACAACTAGTTGTCATTGAATACTTTATTCTACTTAATATATTTTCATAACATCTTTTCGCAAAATAGTTCTTAACTGTGTTTGTCCAACTTTGATAATGAGACTGTATTCTCTATTAATGTTTGTTTTACATATGTTACCATATCATCCGAAGCCTGTGGTTACACTTCCCTTTTTGGGTTTTACACATTGTGTTAATGGTTACATTATTTCCACCCAAACGATGACAGACACATTACAATAACATATAGATATAGTGTGACGGTGATAGTCGAGAAGCAGTATTTCGGTTGAGGGGTACCTATTAAAGTTATTTCTTTCTCTCTCTCTCTCTTTCTCTTTCTTTTTTTTTTATTTTTTTATATAGATATATTTATATATATATGTATATAATGGGTGTATATTTGTTTGCTCAGGTGTAGAGACGTTTTGGCAAACGGATGACTAGGGAAAGTTTACAACAGCAGATATGTCGTCATGTTTCCGCATAATCGTTTAGCGTTACCTATTAATCCATATAAATTTTTCTTACACGTTTATTTATGTAAGATAGCATTGGTTAATAGTTATCGTATGTTTTGCTGTTGTCTCTGATCCGCTGGGAGAAGAGATAATATTCTTAAATTTCTGTTTTTCTTTTTAGTATAGGGTCAGTAGTGCCAATAGTAGTAGTCATCTTCGACTGGCGTGGCAAAAAAAAAAAAAAAAAAAAAGTGCTTATCCGCTAAACGTTTGGGCGAATTTGACAAGAACAAATTGTTGCTAATTCTACGCTCAGTATCATACAGATAGCACGAGTACGCATGTGCGCGTCACACAAAATAGTCTGCAGTGTAACCGTCCGTATTTAAAAATTACAGGTTTATTTTTATGTACGTGATCGTATGCGCGTGCAAGTTAAAAAAAACATCCAGATGCATTTAAAGTAACCACAACCTGCAGTTAGTGATAGAAAATTACTACTTATAAACAGACTATATTATTCATTCTATGCGCTCCAGAAGTTTCCTCTCTAAAAATTTACTAGTACATACTCGTAATTTATTATATGTTGATGATAATAATTCATTATAAGTATTTGATACTGAATATGCGCACCTGTTTGCAATAATTTATCCCTTGTAAATAATACTTTAAGCACATATAGTTGACTTTGATAATTCATCCGGTATAGATAATTGTAATACATGACGTCTATGTAAAATTGAACTTTCCAGCAACGTTTATTTTTCTTATATATCTTTTTTACTCTTTTAATTCATATTGTGCGGTAAATAAAAATAAATTACCATCTATAAGAAAACTCTTCTATTTTTTTTTCATGATAATAGATGGTGCCGGTGATAACAACTGTATAAGCCGCAAGTATATAAGCAAAATCAGAAAAAAAAATTATTCGTTACCTACATTGCGATCTTTATTATAAAAAAAAACATCTACTTTTTACAAATAAAAACGAAGTTATAATCATTTTTAAAAAGCGGAATAAGAAAATGAAATATTAAATAAGTAGAGTTATTTATGTAAATGCCCCTGAAGAACATGCATGAAAAAGGCTTTTATTTTTATAACTTTTTTTATAAAAATTGGCTTAGTGAATAATGTAACGCTGAGAATCAGCTGCATTACCGTAATAATATAAGTGATCTTATTGATTTCTTTAATTTCATTCTTAGGTGCTACCGAATAAACAAAAAATTCCTTTTCCTCCCGTGATATTGGCTGGTGAAAAAAGTACTGAGGGAAAGCCGACTATTTTAATATATGGTCATTTAGATGTACAACCAGCAGCAATAGAAGACGGTTGGCTGACAGATCCGTTTACTTTAGTTGAAAAATGTGACAAATTGTATGGTCGAGGATCAACGGACGATAAAGGTCCTGTAATAGCGTGGCTTCATGCGCTTGAAGCTTACCAAAATACCAATACCGAATTACCAGTAAATATAAAAGTTAGTATCACCGGAAAGTAATAATAATCCTTATAACTCTCTAAAAGGTATCTTTATTAATATTAAAAAAGTAATTCGTTTGCCAACTATTAAACCAGAATTGAATATTTTATTTGAGAATATAAATGCGATTGAAAAATTTCTTTAAATATTAACGTTGTTATTCACAATTTGATAAATAGATAAATAAAAAATTTAATTTTTAATGAGAACTCCTTGGATTAATCGTGTTAATAAATTTATAATGGACATCTGCCTTCGATAGTATATATTTTATTAAATTTTTAAAGTATAATTTCTATTCATACGTTTAATGTAGCACATTACCAGTATTAGAATAGTAGAAAGGAATTATGTCAAACCTAGAAGTTCAAATGAATTAAACATTAAAATTATGCGGACTGCTAAGAGAAAAAATTTACTTTTTATTAGTTCTTTTAAGGAGATTGTATCTAAAATAAACAAATTCGCAGTGCTCCGATTAGTCACGTTATTACCTTTAAAATATAAACAGGTGGAAGAAAATAAATTAGCTTCAAATATGTCCTAGATGAAATTCAGCGCATGAAATAAACATGAAAATGTCGCAACCACGGGATCGACCTTTGTTTATGTTGTTTTTTATTTTCAAAAAATTGCAAGTCTCAAATTATACATATATCACATAGATGTTTTTTTTTTTTTGCATTTTTCTTATGTACTTCGCAGTTTTAATTACACTAATAAAATTAGATTTCAGTGCAGAAACGACATTCTTTCTTTATCAAAACTTGCTAGTTGAATTAAAATTACGGTCATAACCAATCTGTTACGATCATAGTGCAATATTTTATTGATAGATTATTTTTTATTTCAGTCGCGCAAATCTGTAATTAAATTATACAAATCGTTCTGTAAGATCTAGTTTGATCGATTAATTAAATATTTTTTCAGTGTTTAATATAAATGATATAATTAGTATTTTGACTAAAATGCCTATTTTTAATTTTTAATAATTTCTCTAATCAAAATCTGCTTTGTAATACATTTGATAATTTTAATCTGATTTATTACTGCTGTTACATATAATTCTTTAGAATTCTAATTTACTTCCATTTAATAAAAATTCTTCAAGTTATACATTTTTCGTCGAGAAAAAAGTATACACAACCTTTAGTGCATTTTATTAAATTTTTATAAAAAATCTTGAAGTCGGTATTACTTTTTTTTTTTTTAACATTTTATTTTACAATTTCTAGCATTATACTTCCTTCTTTTTTTTTTCTTGCTAAAAATTAATTTTTTTGTCACATTATTCTCTCCATATTTTATGCTTAAAAAAAAAAAAAAAAATCGGTTTCTTTATTTTGAATTGCATTTCCACGGTAAAAACATTAAAGTATATAATCGCTTTCTTTATTTAAAGCTACATTTCTATGGTAATTTGGCAAATTGATAGTTTTTAAGTCAATCGCATTTAAAAATGTAGTTTAATTTATTTTTTTCATTTTGGGCTTGTCAACTGGGGACCTTTACCCGGAAACAATTAGAATAGGAAGGAGTCAATTATATCTTCATACGATATCAAATGTTGTTAGGAGAAAGTAATCAATATAATGGGAATAATGTGTAGAGAGGGAAAAGACAGGATGTAAGAGGCGCAATATGGAGTAGGAAGACCGAGTATCAATAAAATAGAATAGAAAGCAGAGCACTCAGCAGAAAGAGATGAACACTTAATAAACACATGATCCGCAGCGCAAACATGCTTTTTGTTTGACAGGACAGTATGGAGAAGAAACCAACGAAAAACGAAAACGGGATTATGATAATAAAGTATGGCTTAAAAGCGCAGACGAATAATGGAGACGACAACAGAACGACGAAGTGAAGGAAACAAAGAATACCTATGGGTTAACAGGAAGACACTAGGTTGAACATACAGATGAAATTAATAATTATTAAAAAAAGAGGAAGCGTAAATATTCGATACCATAATCTAAGATGAAAACTTTTATACACAACGAAAATGGATTAGACGATGGGACTTTTTTAAAGAAGAAATAAGAAGAGGCAGCAACCCGAATACCATAGAATATCAGCTCCTTCATTACCGAAGATGCCCGAATGACTAGGAACCCGTAATAAATATATCAATGTAAATGGAATGAAGAGAAGAAAGAACGTGGATAAGTGAGCGTATGCGGAGTATGATAAAATCTCAGGAATGATCAGATAGGGGAGAATGAATTAAAGGGCAGTCATGGAGTCAGATATAATCAAGAATTTAGAGGAAAGGTGAATTTTTTATTAGAGAAATTATTCAAAGAGACCACATTTTTTCACTTTTTTTGACGAATACTCAATTTATATTCACTGATTTCCATCAATACTCACATGGTACCATCACTGAATGTTGTATTTTTACTGTGGACAAATAATCCATAAAATCAGTCCACAAAGATATGCGTAAACAAACAAAAAAAAAAAAAAAAAAAAAAGCATTTAAGACGAACATAATCTTCTTTTTAGAAGTTGGTAAAAATAACTTGTTTCTAAGGATTTTTAATTAAATTTTTTTGCACTTGGTAATTTTTATATTTATATCGTAGCATTACAGTTATTGATAAATATATATATTTTCCCGCGAAATTAAAGTTTTTATTTAATTTCTTCCGAGTTAAAAAGTTATTCCTTTTTTTCTTTTTGTTTTTTTTTTGTTTTATATCCAAAACATGCCATTAATATTTTATAATGTATTCATCCAATTTGTGAACCTTTTTTACAGTTTTGTTTTGAAGGAATGGAAGAATGTGGCAGTGAAAATTTGGATTCACTTTTGGAATCAGTTAAAAATACATTTTTAACTGATATAGACTATGTGTGCATATCCGATAATTACTGGCTAGGAACAAAAAAACCATGTTTAACATACGGTTTACGCGGTATTTGCTATTTTTATGTGAGCGTTAAATGTGCTGAAAAAGACCTACACAGTGGCTTATTTGGAGGAACCGTGTAAGTTCCATTTAATGTGAATTTACATGTAAAATTTCTACAGATTTTTTAAAAATTTTAAGACTCATGCGATTATTATTGTTGTTTACTTTAAAATAACGGAGTGCTTCACAGTGAAATTAAACCGCTATAAATTAGAATTTTTAAAATAATCAGTTCAGGCTGACCACCCAACCGGGGGAATAAGCTGGGAATTTTATTGCAAAACCGGGAAAAAAGTAAAAATAGTCAAAAACGACGATATTTTTAATAAGAAAAAATCATTTGAAATGTTAAAAAGTGAATCCATTTTTTACTATACTTCACACTCGAGAATAAACTAGGAAGAGTTCTGTTTTATTCATATAAATATCATGCTGCAGTGGTCTAACATTATCAATTGTAACAAAAGAAATCCGGGTAAGCATTCAGATAGGCAGCAACAGTTTGTTTTTGGTCGTTTTACCCAATGTAAATAAAAACGAAAATGAACGAACTAAAATTACAAATATGACGTAAAAAGAAGCAAAGTAACGTAATGATCATACGAGAAATAGAGCGAAAAGTGAAGTACCGGAAAGGGAATATTTTAAAAATAACGAACCTGCTCCAAATTATTACAATTAACCGTGAGTAGCCTACAATATGCCGAGCAAATCCTACACAGGAAATGATACTTTGTAAAGAAATGAAAAATAATAAATAAATAAAGTGTAAAAACCTAGAAATCAGAAGAACCCGATGTTTGATGTAAAATTTAATGGCATCTTTTTCCCCGTATATGCCATCAAATCGAAATAGATGGGCTTAGACGCCGCGTCGTACAATTCAATTTCCATGACCCACAAACCAAGTGCAAAGTGGCAGCTAGAACGGATGGAAATTCAAATGAGAGAATATGAAAACAGTAATACCGGAAAGAGAATATTTTAATAAAATGCAGTAACGTGAAGATGAGATATTTAATATGAAAAATTACATACCTTAATATGGTGAATCCGCTGGTACTGGAACGTAAATTCAAATGAGAGAATATAAAAACAGTCAGCCGAAAGTAGTGGAAAGTGGCAGCCAGTAAATAAAAGTAAATAAAAATAAATTAAAAAGAAAATAAACAGGCCACCAAACCTGTAATCAAAATATAATTAAAAAGAAAATAAACCAGCCACCAAACCTGTAATCAAAATATAACTAAAAAGAAAAAAAAAATCAAGCCACCAAACCAAACTAATAACAAAAAAAGCAAATTTGAAATATTTTAAAAACAGTAAATTTTTGAGATGAACCAAATGTAGCATTATGAACTGTAAAGACGGAAAACGAACTGATGCCGCGTAAATGAAAATTTACCAAAATTCGTTTGATCTTTTTGTACAAAAATTAGTAATCAGGAAATCGGTAGGATTTGGACCGGGAAAACCGGGAATTTAAAAATTATACTTGAATGGCCACCATGCTTTTGTCTGAAATATACTACTGAGAATAAACACTTATTAAAATAATATATTTATTTTATAATTTCGATGTGTTTCAAAGTTTAAGGCTTTATAATTACAGATTTGCGGTGTACCAAGTAGGATGTAGTTTACTTATTATTTCACGTTCAACAGTTGTATCAATACATTTTTTTGTAGGAATTTTATTTTTGTAGGTTATTGGTGTCCATGAAGAGTACAAAATTTTTATTACCGAATTGTTATTAACAACTTTATCGTTTGTGTGTTGCTCCAGAATTGTTATATGGATTGTTCTTTTAGGCTGTTACTCAGTATGAAACTATTGTCCTTTATAGATTTCGTTTCGTTCATAAGTTGTTAGGTGATGGCATATTCGATTCTCTTTCATCGGCCGAACTAAGAAAAGCTAGATGAACTGCAGAAGCATTGAAGGGTAAAAAAAGAGAGAAAAAAAAACAAATTGACCATTTTCCCAAGTTGCTTTCAGAGTTTTATTGTATTTTTCTTCGAAAATCTTTAATTACTTATTCTGAAATGGCCGGTTAAACAAAAACAAACTTTAATATGATACTAGAAAATAAATTTTTAAATGCTGGCGGAAGCTGTGTTTAAAATTAAGAAATTTTCTTTTCTTTTGTTATTCTTTTATACTTTGTTTATTTTTCTCTTCAGTTCTGTTCTATGCGATTAAATTAATCTGCTTGTGAAATGGATTGACTGCTTTTGACTTTGCTGATGAACACTCAGTAAAATAACTTTTCGATACTAGAGAGGTTGGTTCTTTTTATAAGTGAGAATTGCTTATGATATGTAATCGATCCAATGATAACGTATTTTTTCTTTTTGATTAATTTTATTGTTAATTTACGTACAAAATAAAAATCGGTAAATTTAAAATATAATACATAGAAATCTTCGAGTATGACCGAATTAGTTAATTTATTACGATACTTATAAGTAAATACATTGCGGTAGTTGCTGGAGTTCCTTTAATTTAACGTCTACTAAAATATCTTTGAATTTTAAACGTTCATTATATTTTAGTTGATCGCAATTTATTACTCAGATCGTTGCTGTGTCGATATTATCGATATTATTGTAATTTCTTTATATCGTGCTATTTAGTGCAGAAGCGGTTGCAGATTTGATCTATCTTTTGAATTCGCTATTGGATGAGAATGGTAAAATAACCATTCCCGGTATATTGGATAATGTGGCACCTGTTACCGAGGAAGAATTAAATATGTACAAAAATATCGATTTTGACGTGGAAGAGTATAAAAATATGATCGGAGCGGGAAGATTGCATCAAGAAACAAAGGTAAACTATTAAAACGTGAAATTCTAATTAAATATCTCTATTGTTTACATGGTGTTCAAATAATAATAATAATAATAATAATATCCGGTAAGTTAGACTTTACTTATCTGGCTGAGAAATATGCAACAAATGTAGTATTACAATTTGAATGAAACATCGTTGATTAGGGCCAATATAATATAATTACTTCATTAACTGTAAACGTTGTGCGAATATAAAACTTATTTCTAACGAATGAAAAATACGATCGTTATAGAGAAAACATTTCAGTGTTTTTTTCTTAAAAAATAAATTTCTCACTAATAACTGAATTATAAAATCCAAATGTAGTACTAGATTTTATATTTCGAAGGGACGGCTTAATGCACATTCGCTTATAACTCTATATTAAAAAGGGATTAGCAATGTTTGAATAAAATAAATAAATAAAGAGCAATATTTTGACTTTGAAGGTGGATATTTAAGTCACCTTTCTGCTCCATATAGCGCTCCCCCCCCATCAATGTTTAACCCATTTAGCGAACCTGTTCTTGAGATAAATTCTGGAAGCTAATTTTGTATCCAACTGCTTATTGTTGAGCGTCTACGAGTCCTCTTTGGATCCCTTTTCATTAAAAGAAAAATAAGTAAAAATTACGAAGAGCCAGATCCGAGGAGTATGGAGGGTGAATAATGACATGAAATTTTGAGGCTCTTCAACCACAATTCTCGAGTCGTTACAAGCAGTCTCGCATTATTATAGTGGAACAGTACCTGCGCTCATTGCTGGACTTCTCTTCGAACACGCTTTATTTGATACTTTTTTCGTATCCGCAATTCACTGTTGGGGGCATTCAGCGATCATGTTGGAATGAAATTACTGACGTGAAATGCTTGTCATCACCGGTAGAAATTTGTGGTCCACTGCGATGATTCAACTTGCCGGTTCTCGAATTGTCTTTTTTTATAGTCTACCTGTGCATAGTTGTCGGAATATAGTTTCAGACCCACAGTTGGGTGTTCAAACGCCGATAAATTTCTGTTGGTGAATTGTTTTCAGTGGTTAGAAACTATCACTGCACGTTGCTTCAAGCGCTCGCACAAAGCGGCTGTTTCGAATTATGAGTACGGGGTCGTTTAACCGATTTTGATGAAACCAAAATATATACAGAGACGGTCATAGTTATGAATGAGCATATACACACGGCCGTATTTCGTTCCCTCGTTATGAGCGAATTACTTTTCAGCCAATTTTTTTAGAATGAAAACAAAAATCAAATTCACATGAGCAGACCAGTTTGTAATGATGAAACAATTTGTTTCTTTTTTTCACTTTTTAAGTGGCATTCTTTGCTATTTGTACCCGCTTTTTTTTTCTTCGGTAAAGTAATGGTACTTATTTTTTATTTAGTTTTTAAACTTGCTCACGGCTTCACCTGCATATTACCATGCCTGTTTAAATATTTAATTTTTTGCTATGTAGTGATTCGATACTATGTCTGCGTTATAAAACTATTTCTCGCGTCTTGGACCGTAAATTTATACTTTCTTTGCCGAAATATTTATTAGAATAAGCTGAATATCATTTCCGAAGATCACATTGCTTCCATCATTAAAAATATCTGTATTTTAAATCTTATTGAAAAGTAAATAAATACACTTTAAACCACAAAATTGTTATTTAATTATTTAAAATAAAAATAAAACACCAATTATATATATATATATACACCACGGAGATGGATAATACTATCCGAAACTAGTCGGTGTTTTATTTTTATTTTAAATAATTAAATAACAATTTTGTGGTTTAAAGTGTATTTATTTACTTTTCAGTAAGATTTATAACGTACCACAACAGTATGGAACAGAATTATATTATCTGTTTTTTATTCCTTCGTCATTATTCCATAGTTTTTGCACGTAAAATATATAATTACAGACAATCTGAAATTTAATTTTTAAATTATAAACTATTTAAAATTAATTTCATATGTATATTGAACAAACTACAAACGAAAACACATCGGATATGAATATAAAGTAGTAATATGAAACAAACTCAAACGGTAAAATAGTCAACCGGCATTATTCCGAACATTTACCTTGTTTTTTTTATAGTAAATTACTACTATAATTTACTAAGTTGCGCATTTAATTATTTAAAAAAAAAAGTAAATAAATGTTATTACTAATGCTGACAACACCGGTTTATTTTTACGGTAAATAAAAAATAAAATAAAAAAACCACAACCAGTTTTTGGAACTGCCGAAATTTTAATTCTTTCGCTTTCGATATTATTACTAGCGTGTGAATTAACACTAACTACGAATAACAGGAAAAGTGAACGAACTGAAACTATATATCTCTAACATATCGGCTACGGTGTGAAAAGTAACGAAAAGAGGAAATAAAACAAATCAGATGTGTAGTAATTTTAAAAATACAACATAAATGCAATAAACCGGCCCACCGCTCCCTAATTTCAATTCAGCCAAGTAATGATATTGATTATGATTAGGAATATGCACAATACCCTACAGCAAGGAAGTCACGCACAAGCTGGCCGCCACTCTATCGTCCACATCAAAATTCCAAATTATGGTTTATCGCTAATGAATTTTGATACGGCGGCGAACCTTAAGGTACACAAGAATCTTCGCTTTTCATCAAAAGATGCGGAAATAAACCAACGAGTTAACAAAAAATAAAATGCAAGACATTTTTTTTTTGTTGGGAACGTTGAGGTAGGACAATGAGTAGTAGTAAATCATAAACAATTTAAAATTATCTGTATTAAATATAAGAATTGTTTTTATGTATAAAATATATTCATACCGAACCGCCCTTTTTTCCTTGCGAAATACTAACAAGGGAAATACGCATGTTGTCAGACGCCGATTTTGATGAAATTTTAATATGTTGTAGAGTATAAAAAAATATCGACCCATATGCAGTTTCAAGGGGTGAAACCCACCCCTAAAGTTAACCCCTGAAATCGTTTGTCCTAAATATCTCGTCTTCAACTCTATATGTTTTTATGAAACAAAAATTTGGGTGTAGCTGTGCTGGGGCACAGGGCCGTTGATTTAACGTGAAATGCCTATATCGGTTTAAGTATTTATATATATTAATTACAATGTAATTTTTCGGCTACCCCCCACTAGAAAAAATACCCCAAAAGAATGTCCCAATTATATGTAACGCGTGTTATATTTTATAGAATTTCTGTGATTATGTTATTATATTCATATGGACCGATTTAGAATTACGTTGTAAATTTTGAGTATAGAAGAGAAAGAGATAGAAATGCAAGCAAGAGGGGTCAAGGGGCACAGCCCCTTGCGAGGCCAAAATGGCCTAGTTTTATATATATATATTACAGATATATATAGGTATACATATATAGATATATATATAAATATATGCGGTGAAAAATAATAGTCATTGCGTTGCGCGATTTCGTTTCATTATTTCGTTTCACGAGGGATTTTCAAGACATTTCACGTCAAAATGGAAATTATTTCTCGTGCAAAGGACAAGTAATCCACAGTGATTTAAACAGTGGGGTTGCATCCCCTATTTTCAAGGGGGCGAAAATACCTTTTTTGGTCATAATTGTGGAATAAAATATTATAAAACAACATAAAAAAAAAAGAAATTTTTTTTTAACACGCGCAATTATAAAATGAGGTTGACGAGTTTCGGAATTTTCACGAATTTCACCCTTAATGGGGGTAAGTTTCTGTATTAGAAATCCAAAAAATGTTTCTGAATTTATTTCATCCTGTTGATACATTATTTCCGTATTTCCTTCGTTTACATACAAAGTAACAAAACCATGTTTTTATGTTACAATTCGAAAGTAGAAATAAACGATTGATCTCATTTTGTTTTCTCTTTTTTTATTGGCTACATTTTTTTCCTTTCATTGCTTATTTACTTTTAAAAATATATTAATGCTATTTACATAGCATATATAAATAAATTTAAACATAATTCACGTAGATAACACTGGTCTGCAACAAAATCCTCCTTTAAATAAAAATATGATGAATATGAGGAGTTTAATGTGCTGAATCCAGATTTACGTTCCATTTTTTGCTATCACGTATATATTTATTTAAAATGTTTTTTTTTAATAGCTCAAAATTATATATATTTTATCTGTCGTTCTTTCATTAACGATACTTTGTTCAGTTCAGGTCGTATTTGTACACACAAAAACGACTCGCACTGATAGAAAGAGAGAGAACGATATCAAAGACGTTTATCCTACGCTTAGTCAATCGAGTACTTCCTCTACTTCTTCATCATTATATACAGACTTAACAAAACCTCGTCTTCTTACACAATCTGATTTGAATGACCTTGTTCGCGATTTAGGACTCCCAAAATCTAAGGCTCAACTTCTCGGATCCAGATTACAACAATGGAACTTGTTAGATAAAAATACAAAGGTCACATATTTTCGTAACAGACAAAAAGATTTTATGAGTTATTTCACTGGTATTTTGTAATGATGCTAAAGGACTGCTACAAAAAATGGGTTTTCCTGAAGGATCGGAGGAGTGGCGACTTTTTAATAATTCGTCCAAAATCAGTTTAAAAGCTGTATTACTTCACAATGGCAATAAATATCCTTCAATTCCCCTCGCACATGCAACAAACATGAAAGGAAATTATGGAAATATGAAGTTGTTATTGGAAAAAAATTCAATATTCACAGTACACGTAGAACATCTGTGCTGATCTAATAGTTTTAGCAATGTTAACTGGATTAAAATTTTGTTGTTTTTTATGCGCAAGAGATAAGCACTACGTAGTGAAAAATTGGCCAAAAAAAGCGAGTTTAATGCCTGGAGTCAAGAATGTAAAAGAAGAACCTTTAATTCAAAGTGAAAAGATTTTTTTGACCGCCACTCCATATGAAGCTGGGTTTTATGAAAAATTTTGTGAAAGCCATGAACAGAGATGGTGGTGAAGGCTTTCAATACCTCAAACCAAATTCCCTCGAATCAACAACGCGAAATTGAAAAAAATAATCTTTGTAGGTCCCCAAATACGAGAGCTTATGAAGGACTCAAATTTTATAAGTACGTTGAATAAAGCTGAAAAATGAGCATGGACCGCTTTCGTAGAAGTATGTCATAATTTTTTTGGAAACTGAAAGAAAATGAAAACTACCAGGAAATTATCCAAGAACTTCTTTCTGCATCTGAAAAGCAATATGTCCCTTAAAATTCATTTTTTAGACTCTCACTTAGATTTCTTCCCCCCAAATCTTGGAGCAGTATCAGATGAACATGGTGAAACGTTTCATCAAGACATATTGCACATAGAGAGGCGCTACAACGGGAAATGGTGAGAAGCAATGCTGACCGATTTTTATTGGTCGATTCGTCACGAAACTCCAATAGAAAATATGAAAAGGAAGAAAACTACAAAGTGAAATACTATTAACAGCAAACAATTAGATTATCTAATGGTTTTTGATGTTTTGTAAGAAATTTTATCTAATATCGTATCAGTTATAAAATATATAATTTAAATTTGAAGCAAAAAAAAAAAAAAAGTTTTATTGAAGAATTCCTTTAAAAAATATGTATACGTGATTTGTAATTTTTTATACTATATTTCTGTTTAGAAATATCAAATTTGTGGTAATCATGCATAAAAATCAGAAGGAGAGAAAAAAAATGATTTTTTGCAGATCAGTGTAATTTGGGTCTGCTTATTTTATAAACAAACTATGAAATTTTATTTCTGAAGTTAATATTTTACTCGAGATTGCTCTAATATTTTTTACAACTATTTATGGGTTTGGAATAGGAATATTTTATTTTTAAATTTGAAACGAAGCATAGTTGTACATATTTTAAGCAGTTCCAAAAAATGTACACAATGTAAGCAACTACTGCGCGCGATGTATCGTTCTATGTTTGAATATATCAAATTCGCTCACAGCCGCGGTACAATCGATCTGTAGTCTTAAAAATCCGAAGAATTTTATTGGTGCCGGTATACATAAAAATAAACACGATGAATTTAAAAATAAGAATATATATATATATATATTTATATATATTTTTCTCGCGACAGGAAGCCTGCTAATAAAAATCTTTATACTTGGTCAATGTAAATACGATTTTGTTAGCTCTCATTAAAAGATAAATATGGAATAATATTTTTGGAATTTTTGCTCCGTCAGCGAAATTGTGCGGTATTCAATTAGATTTGTGATGTACAATTTGTTTAGAAATAATTTCTAGTGTCATTGGGACGGGACTTAAATTCTAAGAAGAAAAAAAAACAACAGTTTTAAACATATTACATGTCAAAAAAAGTAAACAAATAATCTTTCAGATCAAATGCACATTTACTTGTATAAATGGAAGGTGTTAAATTTAAGGTTTAGATTGGTATAAAAAATAAAATAAAAACAAATAAAAAAAATCAATAAACAGAACAAGCAAAAATGTAGGTAGCGGAGAATTGTTCCATTTTTTATTACGCCGTCGCCTGTAGATAGAGGAAAATATATCTGCTTCCACTGGCCGAGTTTTTTATGGTTAATTTTTTGTAGGCAACTCGGCTTTTTTAACAACAAAACCATTTATGCCGCACTTTCGTGGGCGTGAACATATTCGAATAGAACTGATAAGAAAGGTAATTTTTTAGAACAACGTATTTCAACGTTACGTATCAAACATTGTGTATTGTTAACAGATAACTTAAGTTATTTATATTGAAGGGAATCTTTTTGTTCTAAATGTTCTGTACGGTCATTTATTTCAGGAAGACATATTGATGGCGCGATGGCGTTTTCCATCTCTATCGATTCACGGTATCGAAGGTGCTTTCAGCGATGCGGGATCAAAAACTGTTATCCCGAAAGAAGTTACAGGGAAATTTTCTGTTCGTATTGTTCCTGATCAAGAACCCCAAGACATAGAAAAATTAGTTGTAGATCATCTGACTAAACAGTGGAATCAACGCAAGAGTCCCAATCAGTTTAAGGTAACATGCATATTTTTGTAAATGGTCTGGGTTCATTGTATTTTCGCGATCGTGTGTATTCCGTTAGTTCTCAAAAATGTCTTCAAGTAGAAAATTGATATTTCTTATTAACACTAGCTTCGGAACTGTTTTTTTACTTATCTTTTCTCTCATCTTCGTTTTTTCAGCTGCCAGTTTCACCATTGCCGATTTTTTCCCGTGTTATTGTTAGAATATTTTTCTTTTCTTTATGTCATTTACTCGATATTTTTCTTCTACTGTATTTTATTGGTTCGTTCATAGATAAATGCACCCCGATGAAGTATGAGATAAAGGTAGCGCGGCTGACTAGTTGTTAATATGCGCTCGGCCACCAAACCGAAACTCGCACGGGGTTTGAGATTCACCTCGTTCCACGATTAAGTTGCTTCCAAGTTTACCTAGTTTGAAGTTGAACTATGCGGTAGAAAATTAAAGGCGACCAAGAGAAAAATTACCGACGCTGGAAGTTTTAGAATTTCAATTGACTTAAATCAGTTGGAGAGTGTTCGATATTTACATATGTGCGCTTGCTTCTACCATTTGCCTTTATTAAAGTTGGATAAAGATAATTGAATTGGTCTGACGAATATAGATTTGTCGTGCATGTTAAGATTGTATAAATAGTTTTTTTTCATTTGTTTTCCTTATCACTGTTCGACTTGAAAGTAACAAATTTTTGAAATTTTTTCTTTAACTTTAAAAATAAGAATCTTCCAATTAATCGTTAAAAACAGTCAAAATAGGCGGTTACGTCAACAGAACTATCTGCTGAAATAAAAGATTCATTGGGTACTTTTTGCATCCGTAATGACTCCTCGCAAATGAATTTATTTTATTATATTTTAAAATGTAGTAATTATGTTATTACTAGTGGATTGACATTATACATTGAAATAGTTATTCCTATTGATTTACTGCGACTCTTCAGCTGTACGATTGAAATTTGATTAGACCATAATTTATTTTTTGTTTACATAATTTTTAATATACGAGTTGTTTGCACTTTTTTTTTCTTTTTTATCGCGATAAATTAATAGGAATAAGTTCTATTTTAATGTGCATTACATAATTTCATTCTACTTGTAACCAAAAACAACTGAAAATTTATTTTCGATGTCGCGGATTCAGAAATAAGTTTTCGATGAATAGCTCTATACGCGTTTCTTCGGCATAATTTAAATTCGCCACTTTTTTTGAAATGTATAACGTCTGAAACAAAAAATACTTCTCAGAGTGCCCCGAAAAGTTGAATATAATAAGAAACAAATGGTTTAAAGCAAAAATCAAAAAAAGTAAAAGAAACACGAATAAATCGCGTCTGCTAATTTATCAATTACACATTTTTTCACTTTAAGAAACAAAAAAAAAAAAAAAAATTAAAAGCATTTAAACAGCTGAAATCGCAATATGAATGTGTATTATTGATATAATGATAGTTTTTCGGGTAGTAATGTCTCCTGTTCGAGATGATTAATTTGTAACATAATTTCGTACCCTTAGGTTTGTCACAATTTGTAATAATCTCGACTTTGTCTTCTTACTGATGGGCGCTTTGTCGTAATAATCTCGAAAAGTCCTTTGACAAATATATACATAAAAACACTAAAATAATTTCACGAACGAAATTGCGTATTTTCAAATATTCTATACCCCTTTTTTGTGTTCTTTGTACGTGCAAAGTTAAAAGTGGCGAATAATAAGTTTTTCTCATTTAATTGATTTTTTTGGTTATGGTTAAAAGAAGTAAGAAATATTTTTAAACTAATTTTTTTTTTTTTTTAGATATTGTGTTCATATTTAGTAATATTAATTTTTTGTATAATGTGCGGTTTTTAAGATTAACTTTTGGAAAGAAACTTTTTATACTAATTTTCTAAAATAAACGTCGGTTTGGAATTTCTAACAGCTTGCAAATTATTTTTCGTGCATTGCAAACGGTCCGCGACCTGTGAATTTAACAGGCATGAATTAAATTGGAATGTACGAGAGAAAATTGCTGTTAAATGTGATTTAGCTAAAACTTTTTAATAAAATACCGCGAAAATTTCATTATTGAGGTGAGATAATATGATTTTAAATTTTAAGCACTTTTCGTAGGCATTCATGTGCGACAGTGGTAAACCTTGGATGTCTGATCCGAAACACGAGCATTATGAAGCTGCTAAGAAAGCCGTTGAATACGTTTATAATGTTAGTCCAGATATGACGCGTGAAGGGGGTTCAATTCCCATAACGTTAACATTACAGGTAATGCACGCGTGTAAAGCTGAGGAGTAAGTGGTGCTTATTATATTACTGTATAAACTGGTAAAATTAACTCGTAAGAATTGCAGCAAAGCAAAATAATTTTTTTTTCTTAACCTTACAATCAGAAATATTAGAATAGATTTTTTAATCAAAAAACAATTTTTTATTTTGGTCCGAAAGATCGCTAACAACTTGCGTATTGATTACTTTATAAAAAATGTCATAAAAATGCTGCTAAATTTGAATGAGTTATTGATAATTTTTGTTTTAACAGATGCGTTATGTATAAGTTTAACCAAGTTGTCTGGAGCTTGTTTTCGAAATTTTCCAAATCTAAATAACGCATAATGTATAGGTACGCAGTTATTGAAACGGTCATTTATTTAAAATAACTGCTCGATATTTTTTAGCGAATTATTATAACGTTCTAACGATAAAATGTCAAAAATTTATATTCATTAAATCAATAGGAACTCATCGGAAAGAATGTTCTACTATTGCCGTTAGGCTGCAGCGATGATGGTGCTCATTCGCAAAATGAAAAAATTGATGTGTACAATTACATCGAAGGGGTGAGAAATAAAATTAAGCTTCAGTAATATTTTGCATGTTTTAATATACAATTCGTCAGTTTATTATAATTTTCATTTTAATTTTTTATCTCGTCTGAGGAAAAGTCTTTTCTGTTTGACAGCTTTTTTTCACTCGGTACATTTATACACGTTAGAATACACGGTTCGGAATTGTAGTTAGTACAGTATTACCACCATCAACTACTACCGGTATTAGTTAAATATGTGGAATGACACACACTGTTAAAGATGGGAGATAAGGGTTAAACGCAGACTAAAAACATTTAATCTGAAACGTTATCATGGAATTTCTCTTTCGCCATTGTTCATTTAAGCTAGTGCGAACATAACAGTTATACTATCATTTTTATTTTACACGAAAGATAATATTACCAAGGTTGGTTGTTAGTAGAAGTTCATGTAATTCATAAGATTGTTGTGACCCAGTGTTACAAACTGACCAGGGTAGTTAAACCGTAAGGTCTTCTGTTAAAGATTGTCTGTTTAATGAACTAAGACTGTTATGTATCCGAAGTAGATAAATTTATGAGATTGCCAAGTATACAAATATCAAGGTTGTCAGCAAAAAAAAAAAAAAAAAAAAAAAAAAAAAACGCAGGAAATTAGAATTTATGCATTATATTAATAGTGTTTTTTTTTGTTTTTTTTTTTATTTTTTTTTTTTATTGATTATATAATATTTTGTAATTCACTTATGAAAAGTCTTTTGAATTTTGGGTAAGTTTTAGAATGAAAGCAAGTTGTAAAATATTAAAAACAGTAAAAATTTCAAATTGCTTTTGATCTATAAACCTTTTTTTTCCACTCGGTTACACACACACACACCAGAACTTTTTACTAGATCGCTTGTGAATCTGTGTTTGGCAAACGGGCGATGGTTGACGAAGGTCGTCGGTACACACCATGTCCAAACCCGCGAACGGACGCTCATGATCATGGATAATTTGTTGAAGTCACGAATTTATCTGTCCGAGAAGAGCAGATCCGATCATACTGCACTCATTGACGAAAACGATACGAACATTTGCGAATGCTGTGCGAAACGCGTTCAATGCTTCCACTGAAAGTGGATTGCGGAAGCGGCCTTTCTCGTCTACGCTAACGTTACATAAGTGTTGAAAGCATTGTTGTGTTGTTGAGAATTATATGTTTCCATCAGTGTCTTCATCGTGAACGTTTTACCGCTTCCGGACGGTCCGGTAAGGAGAATTTGCAGTGGTTGGCGTACTCCGTCGCCGAAGATGCGATGAATTGCTTCAAGGACAAGATGGCGCTGTCGCTGGTTCGTCCATCGTATCGCTTCGCAGTATTGCTGCGCCGATATCATATTTTCACGTTTACGCACGACCGACGGCATCTTTTCCATGTTGCGCATTCCGATATAGTCGTCTGGGCCGTCGCACACGTTTCATACGAAATTCTCGTTTACCGCCTTACTCCGGATGAACTCTTCTTTTTTTTTTTGTTCACGACGTTGTTTCCAAAGTCGTCTTCGTCTTCGGTGCAAAGAGACGGCGGCACTCTTCCATTCCTTTGGCGATGTCCAAGTTCGAGTCGAACTCTTTACGCTCGTCCATAATGTGCACTTCTTACTCGTCGTACACAGTTCGATAGCGGTTCGCGCCAACCTTCTTATTGCGGAAGGGTACGTGCGGAAGAACCATTTCTCGCTTGTACTCGACCACATTGAGTAAGTCGAATCCGTGTCTAATTCTTTTTTGGTTAATCTGCTTCTTCGATTTTCGGACATGCTGTCGTTCGTGCGGCCACGTCGTTGGCACATACTCGACTTTTCGGCTGTCCTCGCTCATGTGCGGGTTGAGCTGATATCAGGCAGCCATTTGCGACGAAATCTTTACCGAGTTCAACATCTTCAACCCGACTTCAGTCAACAAGGCGCTGTAGTCTTTGTCGGGATACTCGTCGCGCAGTTCGATCAATTCACGCTGCAAATTTCTGATTCCGCGATTCGTTTGGTTCACGTATTCGACGATTTACTTGGCGCGCGAGAACTCTTCCAGAATGAACTGAATATCGCAATTCGAGCGCAAAACTTTTACAACCCATGGATTAAAGTTGTTCATCCAGCGCGCTGGTCTTTTGCCCGTTTCAAAAATACTTTCGGACAAGTGATACCGGCTCGCAATAACCTTAAATGTCAATGCTGTGATGCCTAAGGAAGTCAGTTAAGGAGTCAAACACTTCAAGTTCAAGTGAACGGTGCATATCGGCACAATTTTGCTTGAAACGGTCGGCTGCCCTCTTTTGTAATCGGCAGCAACACCGTCGTTCGCTTCATCGGCCAGAACGGCGCTCCGAAACGACATCGTCTATTTTTCGTCGTTTTTTGGTTTTTTGTAATACGTGAACGTATGCTTGTGCGTTTGTCATTTTTGAGTTCGTTTCGGTTCGGATCGACGCTGATGAACGAGTCAATGAAGCGCACTGTCACCGACATCTTTTCATCGAAGTACTCTTTCGGATCATACTCGAGCCAGAGAAGGAGTTGCGCGCTGCTGATACACTTAAAGTAGTCTACGACACAATATCTACCGAACGGTGAACACGATTTCCACTTGAGCAAGTACACGAAGTACAAGCAACACGTTACTGGATTTTCGTTCACGAGCGTCGTCCGCAAATCTCCGCTGATGGAAATGGCAGGATCGCCCGTCCACTCCTTTCCCATCTCCAAACGGTAAAGTATACGTACCCATTCGCGCTCAACGTGAGAAAGATGGTCGGCTTTCGCAGCTGGCGAATCATCGCAAACACGTCCTTTTTCACGCCATCCGCTACTGTACGCTATTAAGGGTCAAGACGGGTTATGCTCGATTATATTGTCCATAAACTGCTTGTCCTCGATGTTTTCGTGTGTCACATTCCTCAGGTTTGCGCTCACCTTCAACGTGTAGTACATATTCCCTGTGAGGCGTATTCATATATATAGGACGTATTCGGGCGTTTAACTCCGCGTTGATTTTTTGTTAGCCATCATTTACTGCGTTACATTTTCTATCAAGAACTCGCTCCCGGCTTGAACAGACGTCAATTGTCGCTCCTCTTTGACGTGCACGCCGGAGCCTTTCCATCAATTTACTTGGACGAACCTTGCGAATTCGTGACGGAAAATGTTACGCCGTACATGATGACCATCAGCGAGATTTAACGCATCGACCGACGCGGAGTCAAGCCCCATCATGTCCTACATATAGCGATGAAGGTGATTCAAATGCGCCTCACAGAGAGTCAGTGCTACACGTTTAAGGTGAGCGCAAACTTGTCGTACTCGTGATACAGCGGCTTGTCGAAGCGAATGCCGTTCATGTGGTATAACGGTTTTAACACAAGGGAGCAAAGCCAGGCTTTCACCACCGATTTTTTCACGTATCTGGTGAAGTAGGTCGATTTCAGAATGAGATGGTGCTTGATGTGCATGTTGAACACGGGATCGTCGTTGAACTGACGCGGTAGCTTCGAAATCATTGTGTTGACGTCCACGGGAATGTTTATTACTTGTTCGACGATGCCTTTCGAACCGTATACAAAGGGAAGGCGTCTTTTTTCGGTTTTGACGGAAGCGGTGATTGAACTTGCTACTTTTGTCAGATTCATTAGCAGCTTTTCCTTTACGTTCCTCTATTTCCTTCTTTTCTTTCAAACGAACGTCGCACTTTCGGAATTTGTCAGACTTTAGCTTCAAACTGTCGTTCGTATGTCGTTGACGCGATTCGCATTTGCGTTTGGTGGCAGTTTTCAGTTTTTGCATATTAGACGCGCGCATTCAAAGAAACGCTTCAAACTTTTGTACATCTGTCGTACTCTTTCGTTTTCGCGTTTGAGTTCGGTGGCAGTTTTCGTTTTCGAAAACACAATGAATACACTTCTTATTACTGTGCAGATTGATGATCAAGAAGTCACACCATATAAAGCCTATATTGCTTATTTAGTAATACATGGAAACGCAAAAGAAATATTATTTATACGTATATACACCTATATATATAACGGCCATTTTGGCCTCACAAGGGGCTATGTCTCTTGATCCCTCCTGGTTTTATTTCTGTCTCTTTCTCTTCTATACTTTGTATAAAATGATCAAAATTTACAACGTAATTATTACTGGCATCAACACAAAAAAAAATAACATAATCACAAAAATCCTATTCTAACATTTAACTTTCATTATATAAAATTAAGACATTTTTTGTTACATAAAATTGTGACATTTTTTAAATAACAATCACAAAAATCCTATAAAATATAACAAACGTTACATAAAATTGGGTCATTTTTCGTTACATAAAGCTGAGACATTTTTCTAATGGTGGTGGGGGTGGGGGTGGGGGGTAGCCTATGAATTACATTGTAATTAATATATATTGTGGCGAATTCGGTACCTGCAGCGCGATCTTTCAGCGGTGTTCGGATTATAAAATATTTTCTCTGGTAGAATGATTAGTTCGCGGTCTATCAAACACCGTTCTATTCGGCGTTATCGCAAGTTGTAGGTATCGGGAATACTTATTGGATAAAACTAAGATTCCCATACGCAATCGAACGGACAGATGTGTCGAGGTTGAGACCGTGTGCGTGTGTATTGTTAGTAGCGGCCGTTAGCGGAGATAATTACACGTGCAAGAGCTATGCCGAGCAGCATCGAGCCAAGAGAAGATTTATAAAATCCCAAAAAGGTAGTCAGAGCGGCTAACGCGATATCATTCGGAAGATGTACGAGAAACATCGATAATTATTACTGTTATCGCGTTTAAATGTTGTTCGATTATTCGATTATTCGGTTAGAGTTAAATAGTCTTGATACATACATTGTTCTAATCGATCGCTAATCGCCAACGTGGCAACGTTTAAATTTTGTTCTAATCCGTGTCGCTGTTTATAATGTTAATTTTTGAAGACCATGCCGCAAGTATTTCGGGCCCGTTATTAAAATTTTATATAGGGCAGTAGTTTTTTTTTAAAGATAGTCGTTTTTTTAGTTTTCGTTGTCAAATTTACGTGCCCGCTACGCCGTTTTGTTTGGTTTTTTTCCGAGATATACGCGCTCTGACGGTCAGAAAGTCCTCGTTATTGGACACGTGGTTCGGTACCACCGTGATATCTCCGCGCGGTAAGGAGCCCGATTGCTCTGTAGCAGCGAAATAGTTTTTCTTTAAAAATTTCTGCGTGTGTCACTGGTACCCGTGTTTAAGTAGTTTTTCGTAAATTTGAGTTCTTATCAATATGTTCATATGGAATATAATTGTATATATATGCGATAATGTGATGGTAACATTTCATAAGACGGACAAATTTTTGGAATAACTCCCAACCATAAGACATATTTATGTCAAGAATGTAGAAAGCTTCGTGTGGAAATCCCGGCGGTATCCTTGTGGCAAAGTCTGAAGGATCGATTTACACGCGCCCATCATTTTTATATGTGCACTTAAAAGGAAAGGAGTATTTGAGAAACTAATATTCTTTATATATCAAAATGAGAAACTAGAGTATAATTCTGTAATTCCAATTATGAAAAAAAGCATTTCCAAATAGTTTGTTAAATAAACAGTTCCCGTTTTAAGAATATAGAGAGATTACATAAACTAATGGAAATTGTTTCAGATATATCTGAAATGTAATAATTATGTGACAAACAGAAGTTAGGCAGTTTCTACGTGAGTGAAATTCGGCGAATTCTTCAATTTTAATTAAATCTAACTTATATAAAACAATAAATCAATTAGTATATGTATAACTAAATTATCTTATTCAGATATGAAAAATAATGAATCATTTACTCGAATAAATTTTCTGTATTTTATCGCATATTTGTTTGTTTCTGTTTAGACGAAATTATTGGCCGCCTATTTGTACGAGGTATCGCAACTGAAAAACTGAACTAACAGATTATTTATAACAGGTATTTCATTTTATATTTACATAAAGTATTCATTTATTGACTTTTATCAGTTTCTCGTTTATATAATAAATAATGGTCACCATTCATATTTTGATGTATGTATTTTTTTTTTACCAGATTATTTAAAAGTATTAATATTTTGTCTTTAGTGAATTATACTTGATAAATTATTTTAACATGAAACTTTAGTTTTGTATTTCTTCATTCCACAAAATTTAATTTACAAAAAAATTAAAACACATCACATGTGGAATGCGAGGAAAATAATTAGTAATACAATTTTTGAATATTCAACGACATGATAAATAGAGACCGGCTAAATTATAATTTTATCACTAAGTTCGCAGTTCTAAAATTATTTTGAATATTGTAACAATATAATAACGATCCGATGCTCTTATTATCTTATAAAAGCGACAAACAAAATGTATTTTTATTATTGTTTTATATATTTTATCATTTATTATAAAATCTGAAAGTTTATTCGTCATTTATATGTATTTTTAATATTTCATTGTGATTTGATGTTTGAATAAAAATATGGGATTTTCAATTAAAATATATCTTCATTAAGATCTCTTGGGATATAATATGCTCAGCGTACAATATTGTAACGAGTGTGTTCTATACTTTACAATATTTTGAATACTACATATATAGTTGAACTTATGTTTAGAAGTTATACTGTTTGAAAACTCAGACCTATATATATATATACATATATATATATATAAGGTTCTTAATTCGTTTAAAATTATGATACTTAAACTTATTATTACGAACATTTGTTGCGAATTTAAGATTATTTTTGAAATTGTGTTCCACGCAGAAATGTGTAAAGCTAAATAATAATAATAATAAAAAAAATATTAATTCGGCTCATCCGATTAAAACCCTATGACAAATGCTAAGTCTTGTTACTGTGTAGATCATCAGGGTGCTATCCGCATTGATATGCTTGTGTCCCCAGTCATATGGGGATAGAGAGTTATAAAATGGCAGATTCCTTGGCTCAGATTGCTATATCCTTCCGCTTTTTTTTCTCTAAAATTCCCGCTTCTAATTTACTCCCATTGTGTAAAAAGTTTCATGTTAGATTTTGGTCAGATTTTTACGTTTCTCCCTTTTCTAATCAACCTTCCTCTTAAATTTTTCCATCCAACCTAATCTTAACACGCGGCCTTGGTTTTACGATTTTCCTTCGCTTCGCCGCTCCGTTATTGTCCCTATTATCCGTTTACGTCTCAATCATATTCTTCTTCCTTCTTCACGTTATCGTTTTCATCTCGCTTTATCCCCTTGTTGCCCTTTTCATTCTGACGACGAAGCTGTCTGTGATCCTGACCATATCTTCTTTGAATGTCCATCCCTCGTGAACGAACGCACTTCTTTGTACTCCAGTCTGTTATCACTTAAACTCCCTACTCCTTATTGTGCCTCGTATATCTTATCGTTTCTGTCGATCTCCGTTGTTCCTATCCTCAGTTATTTTATCTTATCAATAACCGACCGAATCTGCATTTAACTGACCCTTCTCCCTCGTGTCGTTTCTGGGCGAAGGTCCTTTGTTGACATCCCCCCCCCCCGGGGGGGGAGTGTCCCGCCAAGAGTCGATTTTTTAAGTTTGGTTACTCATTATTAACGAAATATGTAGTTGTTTATTGTTATGTAATTAGTTTACTTTCAGTAGCATTATTAATGCTAAAATAAATGTTAAACTAATGATAATTTATTTATACGATGACAGTTTTATTTAATATATAATAATTTTGGGGAGATGTATTTCATAATGCTGATATGACGCGCATGTTTTTAAATACTCGTAAAAACCGGTTTATTGAAACTACATTTTTGATACTTTTTCTATTTACTATTTACATTTTAAATATATTCAAATTCGATATTTTTCACAGCATAAATAAATAAAAATCGGAAATGGAAAAATGTTAAAAAAACAAATAATAATTATTAATGATAATACCTAGAGTTTATAATAAATAGAAAATATTACACATTAAAATCTACAATCCTTAACACCCAAGCTGGATACAGCAGAACTTCGGCTACTTTTTGAGGTAAATATACGGTGGTTATGTTTCTGAAATTCCACTAAAACAATAAAAAATATAAAAAAAGGTATTATTGAGTATATATATATATATATATTGATACGGATTCAGCGAAATAGTGTATAAATATGTGTGTGCGATAAATCAGCTGATATATAGCCTGCCGTACTAATTGATTTCGGTAATTTACCATTAGTTTTGTGTAAGTCAATAGCGAGCTGATCTGGCTAGATAAACCAGTCGCCGATAATCATTCATTAGTTACCGTCTTGATTAGCTAGTCAACGCAACGTTGTATGTCGCTTTTCGCTTGTCTATTCGTTGTATTATACGAAACGTCGATACGCGGGGTACCGCACGTTTACCAGAACGACGGGATTTCTTGTTCGTTTCCGGGAATAAAATTATATGTTTTGCGTATCATTTTCTGTTGAACATTTTTATTTTTTTTAAGCTCTAAAAATTACATTGGAGGGTATCACTCTAAAATATATTATTTTTTATAGAATAATTATTTTTTACTTTTAGTGCGCGTTTATTAAATTTTTATAGTAAATTTTAAAGTCGGTTTTTTTCTTAAAAAATGGTTTATTTCGAAATTTTTAGCTTAATGCTTAAATTTTTTGTCTGGATAAAAATCAACTTTTTTAAAAATGGCAAACTTCTATAGGGCCTCATGGCAGTTTAAAGTTCATTTTCTTTATTTAAAGCTACATTTCCATGGGATTAACGTTGATAATACTTTAATTTTTTTAAATCGCGTTTCTTTTGATTACAAAAATCTTTAATTGGTATACTTCGGGATCGCGGCATAACTCTAAAACTGCCTTCGTAGGAGGGAAAAACAAAATTAATGTGTGTACTTCGTAGAAAAACAGTTCTATACAAATATCCTTTACCGTGAAGTAGGCATTTCTCAATGTTTACATGTGATTTCATTTATTTAAGAATTTATTTTAAAACTAAAGCATATGAAAAAGATTTTTTTTTTGATTTCGTACTCCAGGTTTCAGTTAATTTACACTATACATATCTGTAAAGTCAACATTTCTTCTGTCCTTCGAAAAGACTTGATAAGACCGTTTTAATTTTAATTGAAACAAATTTCATAATCTGAATAGCATGCATACGAAGAGAACAATTTAGTTATTAGCATTTGAATATATTTAAATACTTTAAAGTTATTGTTTATTGACATTTTTTTAACTCCACTTCTACAAATAAATGTGAATTTTTTTTATTTAATCAGATTTCAGCAATGCTAAAAAAAATAAAAAGCGATTTGCACATTTGCTGGCAATTACGTAAGGTTAACAAAGTGACTGTAAAACAACTGAAAGAATGAAAACTGTGGTTTAAATTTCGGTAATTAAAGTTACTTCAAGTATAATCGTATTATACTCGTATAATTGTCACTAAAAAGCTACATCTGCCTACAATCATCTCTGCACAGGTGTACATCTGTGTGCGAGTTATTTCAGCAGCAAGAACAATACTATTACGTAAATCTTTCAACAAATCCTAGCACTACTATTCAAACTTGGTCGGTTAAGCATTATTGGATGTGTTATTTTTCGAAACATACTTTCTCAGTGTTACTTTTACGTTATATAAAACGCTTTTTCAGCGGTGCAGGTAATTCTGCGTAAAAGAACATAATTTATGGATTTTATTTATTTAGTGTTTCTATATTCATTTTTTTTCTTGAATTTTTTTCCTCGTATGAATGGATATTTTTCGTTATTCTTTTAATGGATATTCTTAATATGTATCCGTAAACATTATAATGAATATTACGCCATTGAAACTCTTAAACTGTTTTTTTGTCCAGACGGAACTCATCTAACTGCTCCATGCAGTAGACACCATTCTTAATGATATCGTAAAAAAAAAAAGAAAAAAAAGGCCTCAATGTTAGCTATCATTTCTCACTGAGATTGTATGTAAACTTTACCAATAATCTTTTTTTTTTCAAAGTGCATTTGTTAATATCACTCCACTTCGAAAATTTGATATTGCTATTTTTGTTTAGTACGCGATGTTTTAAGTTATTTTTATGGCAGTTTTGAAAATAAACAAAAAAAGGACTAAATCTGTATTCGTATTATACATTGAATACTCTTTATTACGACGTAAAGAAAGACATTAATTATTTTCTAGAATTTTATAGGAAAGTTATCGTCGACCGGTCAATTTATAAACTATAAATTTTGCTCTCTCTTTATTAGTACAGGATGTTTTTATGTTTTAGAAAATTTACTATAATTCCATCTTTTTTTAATATTGTGTGATGTTAGTGTTTTTTTTTTTTTTTTTTTTTTTTTTAATTATTATTTTAGAATATAATCCTACATTTGGAATTGTTTCAGCAAAAGGGTAACAACAACCTGCTATTATTTCGACAATCGCGAAAGCATTCCTAATTTTTAATTAATCTATTTAAATTGGATACGGCAAATTATTTCATTGAAATTTCATACCATTGAAATTGATTTCATAAATAACAAATTAAATATTTATTTTTTTTCACTTTGACTAAACGGCTTTATTATTGAATAAGAAAAAAGTATTCTGAATTAAATTATTATTGTAAAAACCAATTAATCAAAAAAAAAAAAAAATTTTTTTTAACTTCTGAAAACGATATTTTTTTTAAATTTAAAAAAATGCAACTTAAATTGTATACTATAAAAGGCATTTTTAATAAATTCTTGTAAGTAAAACTGAGATTAAAAATATGCACTTTTAAGCACATTACCAAAATTCTTCGCAATATAAAAAGCCATGAACCTTAATTCGCCTTTTTTATTTCTGTTTTTCTTCTAGAATTAGATGCTAAAGTGATAATAAGTTTAAATTTGTTTTCGTCATTTTTTTTCTCCGATCTATTGTATTACAAACTGGCCATTTAGGACATTTAGCAATATTCTTAACTAGGGAAATATTGGGCATGAAGAAAGAAGTACCCAATGGTACCTACCCGGCAGTCTTTACCTTAAACAAGGTCATGAGGTTTCTTACGCTTCAGCCGCCTCCAATCGTTAACAGTATGTAGCGGTCCAGCAGCAAGTTTGTTCGGATGACTTTCAAGTCTTTCTATGCGTCTTCGGGCACGAGTTTAATAACGTCCGTCATATACTCTATCCCTAAATCCTGATGCAAGGTTAGATTTGATACATATCATGGTGCCTTGGTTACGAGCTTAAGGTTTTTATTCTGCACGGTCTGTATTATCTCCAGATTTGTAGGTTTAACACAACCCCAAAGCTGTACTCCGTATGTCCAAATAGGCTTCAAGATACTTGTGTATTTCAAACGTTTATTATCAATACTTAATACGCTATTTCTTTCTAGAAGCCAGTACATTTTTTTAACACGAATATCTATTTCTCTTTTCTCTGTCTGAATATGCTGCTTCCATGTTAAACGACTATTTAGGTGTAATCCCAAGTACTTGACTGTTGTTCTCACAGGCAACTCCAGTCCAATAATCCTGACAGTTGGGGTTATGACTTTTCTATTCGTGAAATGAACGTTTACCGATTTACTTTCGTTGATCTGAACTTTCCACTTTTTAAACCAGCTTTCCGCCTCGATAAGGGCCTTCCGAAGATTGTCGCTTGCTATTTTCGGATCTAAATGTGACACAAGTAATGCCGTGTCGTCAGCAAATGTAGCTACCTGTATATTTTCCGTTGCAGGAAAGTCTGTATATATTAAATACAGCGTGGGTCCCGGAACTGACCCCTGGGCCACTCCTGCTAGAACTGGATATAGTTCTGAAAACATGTGTTCATAGCGTACCTGGAAATATCGGTTATGCAGATATGAACTCAACAGGAGATAGATATAACCCAGTTGGTAACAGAATTTGTAATTTATATAATAGACTATTATACCAAACTTTATCAAAAGCCTGTTGAAACTCGAGAAATGCCGCTGTACAGTTTCCAAACTTTTTTCTATTACACTTACCACTCTGTGCAACTGATCCACTGTGAAATGGTATTTTAAGAAACCGAATTGATTATTATATAGGTATGGCTGTAACCTATTTAATATCAATTTCTCCATTACCTTCGACATAACCGGAAGACGTAACAGCATGCAGATTTTTGCGCGGTTTCGCAATCATAATAATTTGCGTGAACTTCTATTGTACCGGAAAATAATGTAGGCGAAGTATTGCGTTCCAAAAAAAATGCCAGTAACATTACAACCTTCCGTGGAAGTCTATTCAATATAGTTCCGTGCTTATTAAATCAAAACCGGGACTCTTTCTCCTTTTCAGCGTTTTAAGTATGCTTTTCACCTCTTGAAGTGGTGACGCTTACTTGACAGAAGAAGATAACTGGTCAGGACTTTTTAAAAAGTCATCGACGTCTATGTCCGTAGCAGCCGTTAAGTTCGGTTTAAAAACTGTTGCCAAGTAGGTGGAAAATAAATTCGCCTTTTTCTTTGGATCTTTCGCCCAAGACCCGTTGCTATGCTTTATCGGAGGAATGCAATTTTTTGGTTGTTTAATGTTTTTCATATACTTCCACAAAGAATAATCATCCGCCGCTAATGGCGAGAGTTTAAGTAAGTAATTATTAAAAGTTTTATTTTTAATTTCTGCTAATAATTTTTCGAGTTCTTTGTTTTTATTATTAAGTTGTTTTTTATCTGATGGATTCCCTGTTTAGAACGATTTTGCCTAAGCCCTCTGTTTTCTAAAACAAGCTGGCGAACTAAAATAGGATAATTTTTTCTTTTTTTTGTTTACATCAATAGAAGGAGTGTTCAAAGTTACTGCTGTTTGAATCCCCCTAGTTAGATACCGCACGGCATTCTCGATGTCAGTTTGGCTTTTTAATGGGATTTTTAGATCTACTTTTGAGTCTAAATATTCCTCGAAGGAATCCCATTCTGTTTTATAATTATACAAATATATCGGCTTTTCTCTGCATATTACTGAATCACCAAGGATTAAAACAATTTAAGAATGGTTTGAGAAACAATCGAAAGAAGAATTTATTTCTGCATAATAACAGGCAATGCCTTTTGTAATAAAAAAATCTAAAAGGTCTGGTATTCTACGATTATCAATTAGCCAATACGTTGGTTCTCTCGTTGATAGATAGTTAGAATTGTGACTTTTCAGCGCTTGTTTGAACACACGTCCCCTGGTAGTAGTTACCCTGGAGCCCAACGCTGTATGCTTGGCATTCCAATCCGCACCCGACAGGAATTTATTTCCTAGGCTCTGTATGCATTTACTGAACTGGTCTACTGTTATTTTATGTCGCGGGGGACAGTATACAGCCGACAACACAAGCTGATCACCCTTCGTCTGTATGCTAATACTAGTTCCCTGCAGATACTTCTCCCTAAAATTATTTATTTCATAAGGTATAATATTAGATTTTATTCATATTGCTGAACCACCCAGTGATTTCCCCGAAAGGTGAGAACAGGAATGTGTTATATAGTTATTTATTTTGAAATATAGTTTTTATCAGTGAGGTGAGTTACAACGACTAAAATTACTTCTATTAAGTTTGAATTTAGGAATAATTCGAGTTCAGCCTTATGATTTTTTAAGCCATTTGCATTCTACTGAGCTATTCTTATATAGCCGGGCATTATTTAATCATTTTTTGCACTAACATGGGTAGCATAAATAGAACCATGCTGTTTTGTTCAGTTAATTAGCGAAACGTTGCCTTAAATTCCATAAGGAATTCTGTTAAATTTACTGAAGAATGGTCGATTGAAAACAAAAAAAAAAAATCGACCCTCCAGTAACAGGTAAACGATCTGCGGATTTTTTTGTACATTTCTTGTGCTACTGCTTTACAATATAGATGTTTGTAGCAGAAAATATATTTACTCCTTTTTCTGGGATGGAATGTAATAAATCTGCACTCGCAACATTCAAAGCAAAACATAATACTCCTTCCGCATAGCGTAACTTCTGTTCGAATTCTTACTCGTAATATTTTGGATTTACTAAGCATGTTAAACTTTCCTAAGTTGATCTAGAGCCCTCAACGTAAAAATGCCGAGTTTAGCACATGTTAGTATTATAAATATTTAATAATCTTTTCTTTAAGTAGAAATATTAATATTTCATCTTTTTTTAAAAAAATTCCCGCGGATCATTTTTTAGTATGTTTAATTGTAGGGGACTTGCTTTCTAGGCGTAGAAACAAGTGTAATACATTTCTTTGAACAACCTCCGTACTATAATTTCCATCGAATATTAATCAGTAGCAGTATGAACGGTTTACAATGTTTTGCCACTTGAAGTTAATTGCAGAAAGGATACGAAATTTAGAAAATTTAAAATAATAGTAATAAAACAGTGATGTCACCTTTAAATGTCCTTCATAACCGAGGATTGTGATTTTCGCTGTTGACGGCAATCGAACGCAGCCTAGTAGTAAATTATCCGTTTGCGGCCAGTTGAAAAATATCACGTATAGTGTATTATTTGCTCCTTCAGTACCTTTAGTATACCTGTAATGTTGAGGAATTTTTATTTTTTTTCTACAATATTAAAAATTAAGAGAAAATTTGACAATGTTATATGACAAAATAGTGACATAAATTTTGGTACATCGGCCAAGGAAAACAAATATAGAAGACATTCGGCACTTAAAGATTTAACATTTGTGAAACAACGGCTGGTTTTTCAACATTTGTAATCCTTTAATATATGCGAAATGACGGGAACTGAAAGCAGAGTTCTGGTTAAGAATGGAACATTCTGTAAACTAGAGTTGCACTGTGACATATTATATACTACATATCTGCCATCAGTAGTTGTCGAAACATTTAATTTGAATTTTAAAACTTTATTACTGATTGGCAACATTATCTTTAAAAAATTATTTTGTTTGTTTTATTAGCTACGCTCGTGCAAATATTTCGCATGTTATTTCGAACTAAGTGAAATTGTTATTACTATAGTGAAGTTTGCTGGTTTTAATTTTTTATATTGATTTAAACTGTAGTAGTGTCTCCTAATCAATTGCTGTTATAACATAATACACGTTTTAATTACTACCGGTCAGTACGCTGTAAGGTATAGTTAACATTTCATTACTGTAGTAATATAGATGTAATTTTACAATTGGATTTATTTCAAAATCTATAAATCTTCTTAAGTTACTGATTTACGAAGAAAAGTATTAAAAGATGTTATTTAGAATTTTGCAGAATAATCGATTCGCATTAAACCATTAAAAGCCTAATGCGGGAAAATAAATGGACAAATAATAAAAAAAAAAACAAAAAAACCCGATCAAACCCTAGCCGTGGGTGCTTGAATAAGGATACAATTTTACTTTAGAACATTGAATATGATTCTATTTGATCAAAATCATTAAAAAAATGTGGTTTAGAATTGTAGAACGGAATTTAGTGTATAGTCATCGAGGAGGTAATAATTACGGGCTGCCATCTAAACTGTAAATGTACTGCATTCTTACATCCTGTCTGTTAAGTAATTATGTTAATAAAGTAATAAAATTATTAACACCATAACAAACGTTTAAATTAAATATAAATTAACATACTAGAAACATTTTTTCGGTGGAATGTCTTTAGTGCTGGAAAACATAAATGAAAATATATTAATAAAGATAAATTTAGTATTATATAAATTTGGAAATTTTAGAAAATCTAAATAACCTCTTTTCATTTAGACAAAATTAAAGAATATTATTAAAAGCGAATCTAAATGTTTGATTTTTAATTTGAAAAAAAAATTAAAATAGAAGTATATATATATATATATATATATATATATATATATATATATATATAATAATAATAATAATAATTTATTAATACGAAAAAAATAGTAGACTTAATGTGACTAATCAAATAATTCTTTGTTCTACTTTTTAATATTAATCATTTATAATTATATATACATGAATGTATATATTTCTATTTTAATATTTTCAAATTAAAAATCAAATATTTAGGTTCGTTTTTAATAACATTTTTCGATTTTCTGTCCTAAATAAAAATAGGTTATTTAGGTTTCCTACAAATATTCAAATAGCATAATACTAAATTTATCTGTATTAATATATTTTCACTAGCTGCTACTCATGGCTTCGCTCGTGTATTAATACCCGTTTAAATCTGTACTTGGAATTTAATAAAAAAAAAGTTGTTTTATCTGGAATTTATATATATATATATATATATATATATATATATTATTTTATTAAATTTTTAATTTATTTTATCCTACTTTTTAAATTTGTACATTCTTAGCAAAATATTCATTAAAGTCAACTCAGTGACATTTTTGGAGGTTCCATAGCTTTCATTATTATAGTCACCTCTTTTTTATTCCTTATTCACTATTTTGATTACATCATTCACTTATTTTACAAACAGTCCATTTATTTATCCGATAACTGTAAGTCATTAATTTTTTCTCTTTTTTTATGTGGTGAATTCTGTATTTTTATTAAAGATTTATTTCTTCTATTCAGTTTTTCTTTCGTTTATGAATGTGAATATTATTAATACAATAATTAAAATAAACCTTAAATATATTGTAAAACAGCAAACTACGGTAATAGACAAGGGTTTAAGATCTGAAAGTAAATAATATTTCTGGTATAGAAAATATAAAAACTCCTCCCGTTGCAGGATTCTTATTCATTTCTCTGTAACTTAAATATACTTTTTTATAGAACACTACTGTAGTTTTTAAATTTTATGCTGAAATATTTGAAAAAAATTAAAATATAATATAAAAAATGATTTATAATGTAACGTTTTTGCGTAATTAATACTTGTAATTACGCAATAGTTTAATAATATATCTATATTGCAAAGCTGCTTCCTGCAACTTCACTATTTTTACTGAAATACTTATTAGAGTCAATTCATATCTGAAAATCGAATTACTTTTATCGCTGCAATCATTTGGTTTTTACTCCTTCTTGACCGCTCCATTTTCCTAATACCGTATTCACTTATTTTATAATTGTTCATCTATATTCCCCCTTGATCCTTTTTTTAATTAATATACTCATGTAAAGATTCTTTCTCTCTTTGGGGAGTATGTTTACCACCGTTCAACATAAAATGGTCTTCACGTTTTATGTCCAGCTGAAAATTATCGGTACTTCTATAATCAGTCTGTTGCGATCTAACAAAAAGTTTCGATCAACTAAATAGCATACACAGCCATCATTTTGAAGAGATGTGTTATTCACACGGTGATCTCCCATAATTATACATTTAAGAGAATATCTTCTTCACTTACATCTTCCAACCTCTTTCTGTCCCGAGCATTTTATTAAAATTAATTCATTACCACAACAGCACTACACAACAAATATATGTATGTCCGCTCATTAAACAAAATAGCCTCGGTGCCTAAAGATTTCAAATTTGAGTATAAATAATATTCCCGGTAGCAAATATTAAAAATTCCGTTACAGGATTTTTTATTCCTCTGTAAAAAAAAGTAGAAAACACTACGTTTTTAAAACTCTTCACACAATGAATACAGGAGTGCGACTCGTAAGTTTAGATCATGTCTTGGAGGTTTGATGATTTCAGTAACGCAAAAAGTGATAATTTTTTTCTATTCATCCCGTATACATTTCTGTACCGTTGGTCTTATCTTAATTACTTAAAAGTTCATACTTCGTGAACTAGAGGGAGTAAAAAACTCAGCCACACCTTAAAACCTTGTACAACACGAATACACTCTGAAAATTTTAACATGATCCGTCTAGCAGTACAGGAATGCATAGAGGACAAACAAACATACAAACAGACATTAATTTTTTATATACATAGAGATATATAGATTTATGTTTGTGCAGTAATAAAGATGGAACGTTCCATTGAAAAAACACTTCTAGCGTATTAATTTATTAATTTAAGCGTTTGCTACGGCGCTTGTTGTAGTATTTATAATTTTATTCTATAAGCTGTAAATTCACTGTTCCATTAAGATATGTAAACATTTTTACAACATCTTTAAACCCAAATTGCCGCGCAAATTATAAATGTTTATATTTTATGACGAATTACAGCTGCAACGCGTGGATTCGCAGAGGAATAGACAAACGGGAAGAGTGAAGGTTCTTTATATTAACATCTACCCTCTTCTATGATCATGTTGAACATTTACAAAAAAAAATTTTTGAATGGTTTCTTTCATTATGAAAAGCTTACTATAATTTCTTCAAAAAACCTATTGGGTTTGAGGTCGAAGTTCTGGAACAAAGTTTTATTCTCTAAGTAAGGTATTTATTACGTATAATTCTTTGGAATATTACTCGAAACTATTAAATCCTCTTTCAGTGAAATGCATGTTTGGTTTGATGAAAATTAATCATTATATCTAGCCGATTAGTCGATGCTACCATTGCAATCGCTGACCTACGCACACTGTAATAGTCTGTAGTTGTAAAAAATAGTTAGTAGTAAATTTTAAATTTAAGTTACCAGATGTTGTTAGCGAATGTATCATTCTGGCACACATCCCAAGGTTCGGTATTATATATCGCTTCACCGTTTAATCTTAACCATGTTCCAATTTGCAATAAACGCTCCTGAAATATCGGCGGTATAGTTCCGTAGTGTGTAGGACCGATGTTCAGCAACAGATTACCTAAATTATACAGCTGAGATGAGTACAGGAAAACGAAAGAAAATTGAAAAAATACGAGAAACTGTAACACGTGCATTTTCTGTAACAGCCAAAAGCACTAGTGTCCTATTAAGTAAGTCGTTAGATCTTATCAACCTGCAGCCAGCTAATCGCGACTAGTGCACATAGTCTTATTTACATTCGGTTATGTGTAAAAATGTTTTAAATTAAACTTTTTTAAGAAGCTTTCGTAAAAATTATAGCTTTTTCCGTACAGCGTACCAATAGAAAAAAACACCGCAGGAAACTCTGTAGAATGTGTATACACTTTTCCGATACTGTTCTTGATCTATTTCGTGTAAAATTCGAAGGCCACTAAATCATGTAAAATTCTTTTTTTTCATTTGCACCGACAATAATGCTATTATATCAGTGTTTCCAAGCTGGCGGTCCAAGAAGACCCGAAAGAAGTGGTCCGCGACGTCATTTCATTTTTATCATTCGAAATAAAATTTATCCAAATTTATCCAAATTTATCCAATTTCAAATATGAATGTTTATTATGCGTACACATATTTATTTAATAAATCGACTAAGTGAATATTACTTTCAACCTTTTTTTCTTTTCTACGATGCAGAAGGGTTTATTATGAAGAAAAAAACCGCCACAGAAATATGCGGTTTTAAACATAGGTACAACACAAAAGGAGCAGGGTTTTATAGACGTTCCTTTTATTGTAACTGTTGAAACAGTTTTATGATTTTAGTTCGCAAGTACGCTTCGCTTATCTTGTGCATATTTCACACACTTAAATACGTTAAACTTACAACTTGGAGGGTCGGAAAATAAACATTCGAAGGGTATAGCGAATGTTCTCATTTTTGAAGATAAACTTTGCGCGTTTATTATTAAACTTTAGGTAAATATTTACAGTTTTAAACATCATGAATTAAAATTTTAAATAAGAATTGCCTGTAATTTAGTTACTTTTTATTTCTCTTTACTTTCTGGTTACGGCGTCAGAAAATCGAAAAAAAAAAACAACAAAAAAACAGAAACGGAAACAGTCGCGCTAGTAATGAAGTGCTAGAGTAGGGGAGGAAGAAGTTCGGTCATGAGTTTAAGAGATCTGTCAATTAGTTCTGAATTTCTCGTAATGTATAATATATCTACCATAGTACAGTAAAGATCATTCTAAGAAAAAAGCACACTACGTATAAATAGAAATAAAAATCTTTTTGCAAGCTATATTCGATTTTGTATTCGCTCGTCGCTTCGTAGTAATAACAGCAAAGTTGATACATTTTTAAACAGCACAAGAACACAAATGTTAAAATAACTACTGAAATGTTTTCAATAAATTAATCGTGACTCGTATATTTAGTGCCTGTTCATTCTGTGCGCAATAAAAATAATTATTAAAGCATTCTTAATTTTAATAGATTACTCGTTGTTTGCGATCGTATATGTATACAACGAAGGAAATTAATTCGAGTGGAAAAAAGTATTCATGAAGTTTTGATGAAGCTAAAATCTTCGTTAATTTTTACCGATACAGTTAAATGTATCATATTTGTCCGATAACGATGAAAATTGATAGTCTCGAAATATAATGAAAACTTACTTTTCCGATTAATATTTTCACTTTGTCCGAATTTCGTTTTTGAAATGTTTACTTTACAGTTACTATATCGTTTTGCGTGTTTGGCACTGCGTAAATATGTGAGGTTAGCTATAGTCAAGTGAAAAGTTGAATTTACGGCTGTGATAGTGATTTAGAAAATAAAAGGGCGTACAATGATTAAAGTGAACGAATACCGAAGCCTTTGTCCCAGCGATGGTGACAACATTACAAGTGTCCTTAATAATAATACAAACAGCGTTAAGCGGAATAAAGTTTGTTTTATCGATAACACGTATGTTTCCATTTATGTTAATTTTGAAAAATTCTGTAATTTCTCAGTCGTTAAATAATAACGCGTTTGAAAAAATAATTACCGGGGTTGAGCGTGTTTCTTTTTCTCCTTTTTGTGACAAACAAGATAAAATAGTACCATATGAAAACGGCTTTAAAAATAATTTATTTTATCTAAATAGCGTATGTACACAATGAACGGCCAAGAATATTTTAACCATACTGGGGATCGTTGCGTTATTATATTTGCCGTCCGTTGCCGAATTAGTTTGAAAGCTGTTACTTTGATTCGATAAATTCTTCAGCTATATCTGCTAATATCTTTTAAATTTACTTTTTTTTTTTTTTTTTGTGGTTAATACTTTTCGTAAATAAAATACCGTTCATTTTTTTTTTTTTTTTTTTTTTATATAACTTCCTGTTTACCTTATTATTTACACATATAATACTGTGTGACTGCAGCGCAATTTTTTTTTTTTCGGATAATATAAAATATTTATCACTTCCGTTTTAGAAAGCGCCCGAGACCTGTTTGCCTAGTCGACTAGTAATTTATAAGGGAAAAAATAAAAAAATGGTAAAAAAGGTAAAATTTCACCAAGGAATCAATAAAATAACGCTAAAGTTAAAAAGAAAAAAAAGGTGAAGCGGATAATAAAATTAAGTTACTTTTTACCTCCAAAACTCACTGTTTGCACAAGGGCCAAGATAAGTTCTTGGTACGTGAAATAATCGGTAATATTTGCATTTTTACGATAGCCCCATGAATATTTATCAATGGTCATCGCGTTTTCCCACTTTCTTTTTTGCAGTTTTCCTATTAAAAACACATTTTTAAAACAAAAACAACTGGAATGATAATACGGTTTTATTGATAAAAATGTATATTTCTCACTGTGGCAGTTCAACGGACCACATCTTACTTTTAGCACGTTTTGACTCATTTTTCCGAAAAAGAAAAATTAATGCATTTCTTAATGATGTGAAAAAAAAAAAATATTTTTATACGCGTCCGTGTCTGTAATTTTAGTTGCAGTCGTTTCCACAGCAAGTTGATTTATATGCAACTGGTTATAATGTTATTCTAATCTTAACCTTAAAATAATACGCGAAATATTCGTTCACGAAGATAAAATTACAATAAAAAAATAAAAACATCATAAGGTATGATTTATTTTTTGTAAAATATCTTCTATAATAATAAAATTATAAAAATAATATTACGAAATGTATCATTCAGAGAACACGTCACCAAGTTAAAACAATAAACTAGATTTTTCATTCTGTGATAATCTCGCGCGACGAATTGTAATAATTATGATGTAATAACTTTGTTCATAAACTCATATTTTTGTATATTAATGATTTTTCTGAAAAAACGTAGTAGAAATCCATATTGTTTTTGATGATAAAATAAAAATAGTAATTTCACAAAACGAAATTTCTTAAAATTTACGACAAAACAAAACTTTCTGTCGGGTGCAAAGCTCATCATCAATAAATTAACCGAGACACAAAACAATAAAAATATTGTCATAAGATTTTATTATAATCATTTTTCTTATGACTTTAATCGTGTCTGCATGAGTTAAGGATAGTTTGAATCGAGAACAGAGTTTAGGAATCATTTTCTTTGAAAACAACCGTTTTTTATTAGCAGAATACTAAATAAACGTGTATCGTATAAAAGTTGTAAGATTACAATTCGTAATATTAATAAATTTTCATTATTAACCTTTATATAAGAATGTTAAAATTTTACAATAAATTCACTGATTTTAATGTTCGTATTCTGGATTTAAGGTAACATCTGTAAATTGTATAAAGTCTAATTGTGTGCACAACGAAAAACTACTTTAGTGTTTTTATGGACTAGGCGGCAGTTGTTTTTCTTTAACTTTTGTAATGTATTGATGTGCACAAAAAAAAAAAAAATAACTGTCCTAATAAAATGTTTGCAAAGAACTTTTTCTTTGTCGCGCAAAAGGATAGGGCAATGATTGTAAGGCCGAAAATGGTTCATACTTCAATCATTCGATTGATCGTGAGAGAACAGTGGCGTAGTATAGATCAGGGGGGCTAGTGGGCGTCCAGTACTACCCTGCCGCAACCGTGTTTCATAAATTCACGATGAATCATAAGCTAAACAAGGTGGCGCACGCGTACAGTGGTGGAGCAAACTTTTTCTTCCGCCATCTCTAAAATGCCTTACACATACTGGAGAACTGAAACATACAAAACACTTGGAATGTAATCATAATAACTCAGGATTTGATGGAGGGGGGGGGGGGTCGTACGGCATACCCTTCGGTTATGATACACATATCCATTCATAAACCACGTTCGTATTCTGCTGCTCACAGTACACAAGCCACCGGTGTATAATTGTATGAAGAAAATGGTTTGATAAATAAAACAACGTGGATGATTCTCTCTGATAATCCCGTTTTAGTGTAGAGGAGACAACGGGTGCAACACCATACTTCTTCTTCTTCTCGTGCCAACCGATTCGGGTATTGCTTAATCATCACGTATGGATTGGATTATCTGATGTAATAAATTCTGGTCTTTTGCTATTCTGACTAGATCTTCTGTTCTCTTAATTCCGGTCCATTTTTTTATATTATCTATCCAAGCGGTCTTTCTTCTTCCCGTATTTCTTCTTCCTTCTATCGTGCCCATTATTATTATCTGTACTAACTTGTATATTTTACCTCTCATGAAGTGTCCAAAAAATTTTATCTTCATTCTTTTTACTATTGTCATTAATATTCGGTCAGTTCCCATTAGTTCCAGTACTTTCTCATTTTTTAACTTTTTCGTCCGCGGTATTTTGTGCACATTCTTCTTCTGTAGCACCACATTTCGAATGATGATATATACGCTTCCTGATATTTTCCTTTATGGTCCATGTCTCGCTTCCATGCAGTAGCACTGACCACACGTAGTAACATTGCAATATCTTGTTGTTCTTGATCCTTAGGCTTATAATTTCCTATCGCAAAGGGTGTTTTTTTTAATTTCATAAATGTGTTGTTTCTGGCTATCTCAATACAACACCTCATATCTATGGCCGTCCATTCTCATGGCAAGAGAGCTATGAGTGGACGACTGTTAACGAGGACGTAGAAGAGGTGATAGTCATTCATAAATCGTATCGCTAACCAAACACTTTTCGTACCATCAGACTTTAAAATCATTGCCGAACGTAACCGTGTTAGAACTTGTACTAGTCATATGCAAACATTTTTGGAACGAAGTTCTTTAACACGGCTTGCGGTAGGAGTAAACTGGCAGAATTCGTCACTTAAGGAAAAAACGTTATGCGTCCTCCAGGCGACCTTTGCTTTCTTTCTTTTTCTATTAGATACGTGTGTGTGTGTGTGTGTGTGCGAGTATCGAGATTCGAGCAGCAAGCACTGTGCGCGGTCAGCTATATAACCTCAATTCTAAACACGTGTAAATTTTATTTTATTTTTTATCTATAGCAGGCCCGTGCCCAGAATTTTGAAGAGGTGGGGGGGGTGATTTTTTTTTTACATATTTATTTTATAAATAATAATACATTTTTCACTAATATTCATACTATTAATAATTTCCGTCACTTTGATTTATATGTATTAATAATTTACATAAATGAATTACCCCGTATAGGAACATTAATAAAAATTACATATGTTATTGATTATACTCGTAATAAAAAAATTTTCCTTAAGATATTAATGAAGTACCTAAAAATATGGAGCATATTTTTTCTTTTTTCTTTTTTAATGTATAAGAACACCCTAAAAAATCATCAATATTTATTTAAAATTTTTGATTTTTGTGTATTTATAATAACTATTTCAGTTCTCATGGGGAGGGGGGGGGTTAACCCCGAAAACCCACCCCGTGGACACGGCATTGATCTATAGTTTATGAATGACTTTATATATCTACCGAAAAGGGAAAAGAACTTAGTCCCCATATCGGGTATCCCTCGCTAAACATCACTTCTCATTTTATTGTTAATAAATTACGATTTTATAATAAAATGAATCGCTTGGATTTAAAATTTTTAATTTCTCATATATATATTTTTATTGAAATATGTCGGGAATGAAAGCGGTAATAAATGCTTCGGATGCAATTTAAGCATTTAGGTATTGCAGAATTCGCTTGCGCGCAATACTTCGAACGAACAGAACACAACAAAACATTCTGGAATATTCTTTTGCGCGATTGATTTTTTTCTTTTGCTGAAAATTTAATATTTTGTAAATCTATTTCCTTCAATAAAGAATACGCCATCTGTCAACTGATTAAGTTGAAGATGAGGTTTTCACCTAAGAGAAAACCTTCCTTTCTAGTATGCATTTTAAGGAATTTCGGTTTATTATAATCTTACTTTGATAGTAGTGAACTTTTTCACTTTAAAATTACACGCGAAATATTTTCAGACACAATTTCGAAAGGAAAAGGAGAAAAGAGATAGCAAAAATTTGACTACATTTTAAAATGAAATGTAACATTAGTGATCTTTGTGGTTTCGTGATATTGCATACACGTGACATAGTTGCGAAGAGTAGGATAGAGGTAACTGTCACATCGAAATTTAAAAAAGTATCCTAAAAAAGCAAATGTTTTTTCTTTCTTAATTTCTATTTTCGTTAATAAATTGTTGTTTAATTAATATATTTTCACTTTATGACAATAACCGATTGAGACAAATCTATTACCGGGTAATGTAGAATAGATGTATATTTTTTATTTTTAAGACCAATTTTTTTTTTTTTTTTTTTAGAAATATTCAAACACCTTCGAAAACACAATATCCGGCTACACCGCTGTACTGAAATATAAATACAAAAAGTTTATTTTTGCAGGGCTTTAGTTAAAAATCCTGCTCCCGTCGCAGATGGTCTTTGCAGTAATTGTAATATCATAAATATTCGTTATCTGTTTTTCGTCAACATATTTAGTGTTGTTGTTAGCAATGCTATTGTAGCTTTATCTTCTCCATTGCACGATATCACAACTATGTAAAACATAACTTTCTACTAAATGATCCACTATGTTGCGATAATATATTTTAAACAAAAGTTACAGACCGGAAAAAACCATCGTAATTAAAATTAATCAAGTGGAATTGTTAACTTTAATTACTTCTTTTTAAGTTCGTGGCGTAATAATAAATTGTCGACTGAACTGCAAAAAGATCTTAAAGTTTTCAGTTTTGAGAAGAACTCTTAAATATACATTGCTTTGACGTAGCTTCTGTAATAACAACAACCATAGAAACCATTCTTCATCTAGATCGATAAGATTACTATTATTATTATTATTATGATTACTACGCTTCAAATAAGGAAAATAATATTTAATAAAGTACAAGTAGTAATTATTTTCTTTTCATACCCGGATTGTAACGGTCTGCGCATGTTAAGAAACCACCGTGCTTGCACAGTGTGTCGCCTCCCCATCTATCGTTCACGACTACAGTTTCTCTTACCGGACTTGAATTGTACAGCCACGCTATAAATTCCTTCGACATCCAATAGTCCGCGCTAGCTTCCCATTCGCCGTCTGACCATATCACTTCTGGTTTATAAGTTTCAACCTACAAATCAAAAGTAAATATCGTTTTAATAAATGTGGCTTGAAACAAAAAACAAACAAATAAACAAAACAATATACTTCAAGACGCATTGATAAGAGCTCATCTAGTTTAAGTAAGTGTACTTCAATATCATATAAACACTGCCTCCCATTTTTGCCCAATATTAGAGTCTTATCATACGGACTTTTTAGCTCCTATGCCGTTTTAATCCGGAAATACGTAATTATTATTTGCGGATTTTCTCAAACCTTTTTGTAAGAAAACGTAACTATTTCGACAAAGTTGCAATAACCGCGTTATAATTTCAATTCTATGGAGAAAATATGGTTTGTTCATATTTTATAGTGCTATGTGTGTGTATTATTTTCATTCTGCTTGAATGTTTTATTTCCTGTTTTAAATACGAATATGTTTAATTACAGATGTATAGAGCTGTTTCAGAATGGGACATTTTAGCGTCAGGCATTTTCTAACTAGAATATTTTGATATTGCAAAGAAAAAAATAAAATAACGATTATATCGCTTTTTAAATTTAAAAAAAAAAAAAAGAGGTTATTGATACGCAAGACATTTTCTGTTTATGTCTCGCAGAAATCCTAATTAACTAATTAAAATTTTTTTTATCAGTGTTTATTTATAGTTTATGATTTGTATGCGCGCGAAATAAATTACATTTCTAAATTCTCGTATAAAAATCAAGTAATTACTCGTTTTCTTTTTAACATCTCGCCAGCGGATATTAACCAACTCTAAATTAGATAAAAATCCTTCAATGTTTTCCGATATATAAAAAACAAAATCAAAATATTATTGAAAAAAAAAAAGTCGAATTAATGAGGAGGCGTCAAATAAAAATAACTCTTTATTAATGATTTTATAAAAATGTAAACATTTGATTGATAACACGTACGTGTTATAAAATGATGTTATAATTAAAAAAATAAATAAATGAAATTAGTAACGGTTTTGTCACAACTTGCGATGGAAATGTGTATGTATTTTTTTTCTGTTGTAAAGTAAGCATAATTAATTTCAAAAATTTGATGTTATTTTTCCTAATAAAGTTGAAATGTTGATGTCCTAAACAGCCCTGCTGAAATGTTATCTAAATTACATAATGCCACATAATTTGTATATTTTACGATATCCCCTTATAGTAGTAAGTTTTTTACCGTTAAGTGGGCACTGTATCCTATCTTGCTCTGTGAAGAAAAAAAAAAATTAGTATATCTATTCTTTCTTATTTATTTATTTACTTAGTATTATTATTATTATTATTAGTGTTATACGTACACTTAAACGGGTGTCTAGTTTTTATTTATTTCGGTGCCCTATCTTTTTCCTTTAGAGAAAATCGATATGTGGACCACTTTTAACCGAGATGTTCATAATCAGTAGGTACAAACATAAATTATCGTATAAGTACCTAATACTACGCTATTTTAAGGATTTTATAGAGGAACCTTCTTAAATGCTTTGAGTATAATATTTTTTCTGCATTACTTTTCTTTATTTTATTTTGCTATATGTTTATTTTAGAAAAGATAATTTAGCCGACCAAAATAATACAATGGAGAAATGGAATAAGAAACGCTTTCAGGAATAACTCATTTTCGTTTGAAAAGAGAAGGAAAAAACGTGTTAAAAAAATGTTTATAAACCCTTTATCCGTTCTATTCCTGATTATTGTTATTTCAACTATGGAAATTCAGATTTTTGCTATTTAAGCTCGATCGTGTCAAAAACACGTCTCCAACTATTCCGATCCTTTCTTCTCTTGTCATTCGAAAGTCTTTGTTAAACTGCCGTTTTCTTATTAAAGGTTTTTTCTTCATCCGCGCTTGTTCTTTGCTACTCTTCTATTCACTACTGTAATTTCCGTTTTTCCGATAATAAAATTCCAGTACCGTTCATTTCGTTCAGCTTTCACCATACACGGTCACGCACGAAACACCCCATACCTCTCCTTCAGCTTTTCTATGTTCTTTCACCACATTAATTGCTTTTTTACAACCATTCCATAAAAATCTTAAATACTTTTACTTCTCTTTTTTTCAGTCACTTTACGACTTTCAGATAAAGGACCCAATGGAGTTAGTTCAGTTCTTCCTTCTATTCAATTTTTTATGCGAGGTCTACTGATATTTTACGTATTATCTCTAATCTTTCAATGTGTTCTTATTATATCAGATTCGCAAATCATCTCACCTCTTAATAATTTTTCTTATAAATACATTCTCTCTAACTGATAACCTTTTCACGTTTTCCCCTATGACTCTATTTATAGAATGACCTTTTGCGGATACTTCAGCACTCTGAAATCGAATGCACGGATCTCCTAATTATAGTGCTTATTTCCTTCTTCCGCTAGATTACTTAGCGTTTTTGAATCCGGCAATACTAAATTTATCTTCGTAGTTGTTCATTTTAAATTACGGCACAACTCTTATTTCCCTTTATTTTCAAATCTCTAATTCGTGCTTCAAGATCAGACTATCAACAACGAGTAATAGTTAGTTCTCTGTGTATAAGTTATAATAGCATTTAAGAGAACGTGTGCCATGAAAAAAAGTCTAGGCTGCGGCGGGGGGACGGGAAGTTGCATTATAAATTCAACAAACCACTCGCCTCTTACCTGCTGGCTCAATTGTAACAAGTAACAATAAAGTTTACTTAACAAAAATACAGTTAAAGATTTCCTGAAAATTTTAGGAAATTTCTGTAAGTTTTTATTAATCGTTTTTTACGAGTTGATAATACTTTTTTTGAGCAAACTTTTTTTTTGTCTTCAAATTAATTTCGTTTCCTCCCGATTGGTTGTCCAAAAATTCTCCTCAGAGTGTCTTCAAAGTAATAGCCACACTCAAAAATATAAGAAATTCAGTATTAAAACTAAAAAAAACATATTATTTTAGTAAATAGAATTAAATAAATATCAATAAAAGCATATAAGGATGCTACAAATTTCCAAAAAAAAAAAAAAAGGAAATCTGAATATTTAGTGGTCAATTGTAGAAAAATTACCGATAATTTGTTAAAAAATAAGTATTACGTTAGTTTCCTCTTATAAAGATTTCTGAAAAGAAGATAAAGCTAGCCGGAAGCAGTATATATTATCCGCTTACAATTCCGAAACTATACACGCTAATTCAGAAATTGCGTATTTTCTTTTATTCACCGGCTGAGCTTCATGAATTATTGGGCTACGTTACGAGACAGTTGAGTAGTGATGAATTTTGTTGATCAAAGAACTGAACAATTAAAACGGGCTTTAATATGCAAACGAATTCGCCATTATATGTTAACAATAAATCGAAATCTGCCGAAAAACTCATATAAAAGAAGAAATCAAAAAACTACCTAACATTCTTTTAAAACAAACAGAGAAATCGTCGAGTATGTATAAAATTAAAAATTGTCGTCCCTATCATTCTATTCCGTGTTTCGAAGGCCGACTATTTTTACATTATTTACACATCATTATCATAATTAGAATATTTTCCGTTTAGTAGAATAAATATTTTACGTGCAATGACAACGCAAAAATAAACAGATTTTTTTCCTCGTTTTTCTGTTATTGTATTCGTCTTTATTTTATTTTTTTCTAAAATACGTACATTTTGAAATTTACGCAAAATTTCGAATAGCATGAACTGCGTTATAGAGATAAATGATAAAGGTACATAATTTCTGTTCATTGTATTTCGTTAGCTGATAAATTTATCTTATATTTATATAATATTAAACTAATTAAAATCGCAGAATTTTGGTGTGGGCACGTAAACTTCATTATCCAATTCCTTTTTTTTTTCTTATTTTTCTGAAGCTAATTCGAAGAGTTGCTTTCATGCTTGAAAAAGTCTCAAAGTCCGTTCAACTATAGTTTTTTAATGGTTATTCGTTACTTTATATCGTTTGTAGATTTTTTTTTTTTTCTTTTTCATATTGTAAGTTGTTGGGGATATTGAATAACCTAAAAAGTTCCACATGAGAACCGTACTGAAAACATTCTAGAATATTCTCCAGCCAATAACATGTTAGGGTTATAGACATGGATTGTGAATGATTATGTGATGTTTCGGGTATGTAGTATGAAGAAAAAAAAGTTGATGTGTATTCGCTAGAAAGCTTGTTCATTTTCTCATTATTAAGATCCATCACCTGATGATAATCACGAGATAAAAAGAAGACAATGTTATTATTAATGTCTGTTGTTCTGAAGGATAAAAAAAATAGCACACTTACCAGTTCTAATAATCCCGCGATACTTTTTCCAACTACGAATTCTTGTGTTGTAAAATTATTCCCTTTGTCATACAGATAAAGCGGGTTGAACCATTCGAATAGTGAATGATATAAACCAAATTTTAAGCCTTGCTCTCTTGTCGCATTGGCTAACCTGTCTGATAAATAAAATTAATCTATAAGTTTATTCCAAGTTTTATTATTTATACGTTTTTGAGTTTAATAAGTTTTAATTTGTATACGTAGTATGGCTGAAAGTTGTTTTAATGTGAGGGTACCCGCTTTTTAATTACGGATCTATTAACTTTCTGATAGGGCGATCCAAGTAAGGATTGGCTCTAAAACATCTTCCTCCTTCCTCATCGAAAATGGTATACCGCAAAGCTCAGCGCCGAACGTAACATTGTTTATACTATATATAAATGACATGGCAGATTGTATACGCCAGTTACAGCCCGCTTATATATTGATGATCTTAATATATCCCTTCCTTCTAACCTTCCGTCCAATGCAAGATCAATCCTTCAATCAACAATCAATAACTTGGAAATATGGGCTGATAACGATGGCCTGGAATTCTCTCCCGACAAAATCCGTATGCGTGAAATTTCACAAGAGACGCGCCTGTGTCATACCGATTCCGACATAACTCTCTTCCTAAGGAATTCACCACTCCCGTTTCTCCACGCAGTTAAATTTTTGAGCCTTGTGTTTGATGAAAAATTGTCTTAGTTACATCACATTCGCCATCTTAAGATTAAGTGCATGAAAAATCATTGAATATTCTAAAATGTCTGTCAAATCCGAAATACAACATGGATCTTAAGCTCCTGCTAACTATATACAAATCTCTCACTTTAAGTAAATTGACCTATGGGTGCCAAGTTTATACCTCATCAAACAAAGTCCTCCTTAAATCACTTGACACAACCGATCACACTGTTACACGCATTATCTTGGGAGCGCATAGGACGTCGCCATCGTTGGAAATCTGTTCACCAGTGGGTATCCCACCCTTAACGGTTATCCGAAACTCCTATGAAATCAGAGATCTATTTCAATGGCACCAAGCTAAGCTACACCGCAGCGGTAATTTAGGAATCCAACTATCGTCCTTTCCAAACGATCCCCTCCGCAAGTGTACTATCACTCCTTAAGGAAAAGGGAATTAACTGGAACTCTGACTTTACAATCAGTGTATGGTGGAGAGGATACTCCGATTGTTACGGATTTACCCCTGCTGAGCGATCGCTCGGACCACGATGTCACACTGCCATCCCAATAGGTGGCGGAAAAAATGCAACTTTTTCCCAGCTATAGTCAGCTGTACACAAAAGGGTCCTCGCCGGTGGCTTGCGCCTACGAGGTGGAGGTAGTTGTCCATGCGGTTCGGCTCCACGACTTCTGTTCAGTGTTGGAGGGGGAGCTGTATGGTATTTTCTTCTGCTTGAGGGAATATCTGCAATCTTACCTTTAACGCCAAAATGCATTTCTAATCACAGATTTCTTACAATCGATTAGGACATTGCAGACACCAAAAACTTTACACACACTGTCTCGAGAAATTAAAGCGCATCATTCTCGGACTGGCTCACAGGTAACGTTTTTGTGGGTTCCGGGTCATGCCGGGATGCCGGGGAACGAGCGTGTGAATTTGGCTGCTAAGGCAGCAACATATAGTGCAATGCCCAAAGGCACTCCTCTTCCTTAATTAAGGTCATTCTTTTTCCAGCAACAAAAGGCAGAGACATGGGAAACTATGTGGTCGGCTCACACATCACGTCTGCAATCTATCAAGGTAAATACTGAGCCTTGATGGCCACTAATATCCATGTCCCGCAGAGAGTTTGTAGCATTGACTAGACTCCGCATAGGGCACACAGCAATATTCCACAACTATTTGCTGGAAGGAACATCTCCTCCCTCTGCCTGTTCCATATGCAATTCCCCCTTTTCACCAACTGCTGAACACATCCTAGAACATTTTACCGTCGGTTGCAGGATATGCTACACCATATTAGAGCGGCTAACCTGTTAAAATACTTCTAATCTTGTACTGATCCGTGTGCTGTAATAATCTTGGCAATTACACACACCACATGAACCATATATATATATATATATATATATATTTTAAAAAATTAACCGCTACAAACTACATTAATTATCCGGACCAATCGAAATATTTGATTGATTCTTGTTTTTTTTTGAATAATTATTCTACCAGCACGTTTGGAACATTATATTTCTATTGAACGGATCATTGCACAAAACAATAAAAAACAGTTTGGGTCCGTCGAGTTTTGAATCGAATTTAAGCACGTAAAAAACGACAAACATTAATAATCTGTAAATGATTGTAGTGATTAAGCAGATCAACAACACTTCCTTCAGCCGACAGATACTGATAGAAATTTTTTGGAGAAAAGTTATAGAACGATCTAAACCTGTGTCTTGTCGTTGCTTGTTGCCTTCCGATACTTTACTTACCATTAAATAAGTAAATAAATAAGTCGTATACCGGGTGACTAAAAAAAAGTTTATTCGAAAACTTTCGTTCTTTAATAATTCAAATTTGACCATGGTCTATTCGTAAGTTCTATCCGTAAATTCCGATCACAAGTACTCTGTCCTACAAGTTAACAAAAAGTTTTCAAAGTCATCCGTTTATTTTATACATCGTCGATTGCAATGCTTAATGCACCCGGAGGATATCCTTGGTTCATTAAATTACCTCGATTACACGAGGTCTACAACGTTTTTAATTTTAATCTCAATTAGTCTCCCGTTTTCATATATTAAACTTCACTCCTATTACATCTTTTGTTACTTTAAATTCTTCGATTAGACATCATGTCCAACAACTGTATACATACACATGGAATTGTCGAATCCCCGTAATTTTCTCTTTGATTGTTAGTGGCAGCCGAATTTTAAAGAAGATCGTTTCGTATTTTTTCTACATCAATCCGACCTTTTTTTCAACTTTTTTTCTTTTGTCAGAGAAAATTATTTGGCCCGGGCAGAAACCACCTCGTCTACCCATTCAGTTCAAGACCGTTGCTTTTAAGTTTGCCTCCGAGTCCGTTACACGTCTTTTTAACGCAGTTTGCCTTCGTACATTTATTTATCAGTTTTTCTAAGTTGCTGGTAATAACGACAATATCATCTGAAAATTTAAGATCACTACGATTTTTTCAATAAATTTTAAACTTTTCAAATAGATTTATAAAAGTTTCGTATCTGTCGACTTTGTTCGGTCGCAACAAGTCCCCCTTTATCGCTTTCTTCTATTACTACCCCAACCATTGTTATTATCTTCACATCCCATTAACTTTACACAATTTGACAATGATTTCTTTGAATTCCAAACAACATTTTGCTTTCTATGACCGATTTATGATGGTTTTCATTGGGGTAATTTTCATTTCCCAGTTTTTACCAAAGCCTTTCTTATATTTTTTCGGATGTTAATTTATTATTCAACTTGTATCTGTAGAATGCTGACGAAATTTTTGTCTTTCTTTTTATGTTTCACACGTTTCCTATTATGAGATACGCGGACATAATGAATATAAAAAAAAATTTGAATACATTTTCCGTGTTCTCTTAACTTTCCTTCATCATTTTCTTTACCTTTTCTGTATTTTCATTCCGCACCCTTTTTCTACTATCTATTCATTTTCCTATTGAATTTCACTTATATTTATTATTTTCCTAAATCCAACTTCGTTAAACTCGAGAAATTCCAAATTCCTCTTTTCTGCAAATTCCAAGTTGGTTTTTTTTTCAATCTTTTACCTATGTTTAATTTTCTTCTAAACTCTGAGTTCATTCAGTACAAATTGTTTCGAAGATAAAAATTGATTTTCATTCAAATTTCTTTACGCACTTGTACAATCCGGGGGAGACGCAAATGTGTTGTTCGTAACTTTCCCCGACATTAGCATTAAAAAATTATACCCACGACTAAACGACTAGGTTTATTGCTGTAACCTTTGAATTGAAAAAAATACACTTAGCAAGTCAGAACATTTTTTCCGCTGTATGTTCATTAGATGGTACATCATTGTTCTATATAAACAGGTGTACAATTTAGTGATACCGTTGTTAACGCAATTCATTCATTGAACACAATCATTTTATTTTTCCACTCCGCTTTAATTAGAGGATCCACGTCTGCCTAATTTTACCGTTGCCCATAGCAAAACATGATCTGTTGTTTAAAAAATTTATTCTTCGTTCCTGCGCGTTTCGGTTAAATCTGAAATCTGTGCGAAGGTTAATTTTAGTCCTGATTCCAAAAGTGAAACTAAGATGCCATTTAAAATCATTATTTTAATTATTTGATCCGTTTTTTTTTTTTTTTTTTTTTTTTTTTTATATTGGGTTACGGAATTTGAGAGATCGGTGATTACAATCCTTAGAGTAGCCATTGTGCCGTTAGCCATACTCGGAGTGGTTACCGGTTAAAACTATCGACCACTCGTGAATAGATTATTCTAAAAATAACTTAAGTTTTAAATATTTAAAATAATAACAATAATATCCGGTTAAAAGAAATATTTCGAAACAGAATTTATCAAAGAACTTAAAACATACTAAGCTTTTTTAATGATGCAAAAAAAAAAAAAAAGAAAAAGGGAAAAATATTCACATTATCAAGTAAAAAAAAAATATGAAATATAAAAAAGGTGTTTTGAATTTCTTTTCCTGAAACAAATAAATACATAATAGAGTACGTTTCTGAAGAATATCGCAAGCAGTTACTACTAGTGAATTCCTGCTGAGGAAGAAACCTAAATTTTACCGAAAAATATTTATCAAAAAAAAAACTATAAACAAAAAAAGTGCAATTAAACGTTAATAAAATTTTAAACGACTTCAGGAAACAATGAATTAGTGTACAAATCCCCGTAAAAATAATTTACTCTTCCTAGCTACAGATTTTTGGAACGGAGCTGGATAATATCAGATTAAAAAAAAGCCGAGTGTTACGATTTTTTAAGTATCAGAGCAATAAAGCTACAACGGCGACGAACGAAAACAAAATTACGAAAAACTATAACAATTCTTCATTATTATGTAAAATCAGGTACTCGTTCCAGAAAATTATAGAATGGGCAAACTGACGTCACATCTACACAGACGCACTCGAAGCGACAAACTCAAATTGTCTGTTTTTAAAAATCTCAGGCTTACACAGCTTTGGTGGAATCAACAAGCGACGATTAATAATATAATATATGTCCTTGAAGAAAAGAGCTGCATTTCCGAACAATAATTATCAACCGATTTTAATTAACACCGTTCTATGTTTATAGATTACGCAATTATCCCCGATTCGTTACGGTGTATATATAAATGCAGTAGAATTCCGTAAACTGAGACATTAGCGATTGAAAACGAATTCGGTCAATGACCGTAGAATGCATATTTTATGCAAAAAACCGTTGTAAAGCAATCTGCAGGCACTGGTGATGACGCAACGTCTGCCTAGCGAGTATATTATGAAATAGAATCGAATATTCGACCAAAAATAAACAACATTTAGCCGGAGGAAGATTAGACGCGTTTAAGAAAAATGCGAGTAAGGGTGTGTAATCTTCGTTTAAACATATGCCATTTTCGAAAATTACGGAGAAATTAAAAGCTTTCTCTGACGCATATTCTACAGGTGTATCATATTTCAATTAATTTGTATAAATAGTGGGCTACATTCCGTAATCTGGACCTAATCGAAACATTAGGAGAGATTAACTGAGACAATCTGAATAAAACTGGCGGCCCCGGTATTTTTAGTTTAGGGTTTTCAAAATGCATCGGCTTCTTAAAATGACCGTTATTATAAAAAATTCTCGATGCAAATAATTGACTACCGCTGTGGTAATATTTAACCGATCTGACGAACCTCCTGTTTTACAACTCTATCGGTTCGTACTACTGGCATTTCTTTAAATAAAACAAAACAAAAAAAAAATCCTAGCCAATACATTGATGGTAACTTCATGCCGCTTCTACCCATCAGGAAATAAGCCGTATTATTGGAAACTTTTTCGCACACATACGTTATCGTAGATGTAACTTAATCGTTCCCTGCAGTAACATATAGACGCGATGAACGGGCATGACCCCGCGAAAATTATCGTATTTCGAGAGGAAATAAAACGTTTTCTCTTAAAATTTTCGGAACATCTAATTTTTGTTAATAATTATATATTTGTTCGATTAATCTGTTCATTACAATAATTCATTAAGCAAAAGAATAAAAAGAGTCCACTTTTAAAAATATACGTGTAAATACGCTTCCCTCCGACACGCACAAACAGAATAAAAAAAGTAATTTTTTTTTTTTTTTTAAATAGCCTTTTATTTCTGCACTAAAAATAACTTTATTAGTGTGCAACTATCAGATACGCATCTTAACATTAAAATCTGAAACTAGGAAATATTCTGAAAAATAAAAGCGGGGGCCACAGTTACAAAAATATTCCGTGTGTGTGTGTGTGTGTGTGGTATTGTGATGCACAACAATGGAACAACATTAAATAGTGATTGTATTTTTGGCTTAGGATGTATTATAATATTAATATTTACTTATTAATCTGCGGCTTCCGCTTTTATTTTTCAGAATATTTTCTAGTTTAAGATTTTAATGTTAAGAAGAGTATCTCTGGTAGTCGCACACCAATAGAGTTATTTTGTACTTCTTTTTAGTGCATAAATAAAAGGCTATTTTTTTTAAAAAAAAAAAAGTTACTTTTTTATTTTTTAGTCTGGACTTTTTACTATGTACTTTAATAGAAAACAATAAATTTAGAATTGTATTTTGTTTTGCTTTATTTTATTCACTATCTTGATTATAGGACATTTACAGAAATTTCTGTTACATTTTATTATTAAATTACGGATCGCATTCTTTTAATTATATTGTCCTTTAATTTTTCATACAATACACACGGAATCCTCAGCACGTAAAACACAATGTTTGACTAATAGCGATCTTTCCATTGATATATCACATGACCGAAAACAAATATATATTTTTTTGAAACTTTCGAGCTTTTGGCGCTCCCAAGGATCCGATTTTAAAGTTGGAAACCTAAATGTTCCAAAGTAAAGAAATATACGTGCAGGTGAAAATGTTCAACCTTGTTTAAAATTTTTAGCTATAATACTCGCGCCGCAAAGAGGGAGCAACATATTAGATCTTGCGTTTTTTTGAAATTTTCGTAAACTTCGAAAGTTTCATTAAAGAAATAAAATATGGTTTTGTTCTTGATAAATACCGATCTTTCCAACAATATATCACATACCCGAAGAAAGAAAAAAAAAAATCCAAAATTTCGAGCTTTCAGCGTCCTGAGGGTCTAACTTTAAAGCTTGAAACCCAGATATTGCATAATGTTGTATTGCCATCTGTAACAAGCATTTCTGCAAAAGGATACTTTTTTAATTTATCGGTAAGTAGCTGAAAAATCGTTTCCGAAATTCCCCTCAGTTCGGCTTCCCAAGGGTGTAATTTTGAAGTTGGAAACCCGGATGTTGCATAATATTGTATATTGTCATCTATAACAAGCATTTCTGCAAAAGGACATTTTTTTAAATTCCCCCCAGACAGACAGAATGACAGTCAGAATGTCAAACCGAGTTAAATAAAAGTCTATAATAAAGTCCACTAACTCTTGACCGCTGAGTATTAACGATGTGTCAGCGGGATGCATAATTTTCAGTTTAACTTTTATGTACAATCCTCACCGAAATCTATTTACTTTCAACCTGAAGAACCGTCATTACCTCCGCCATACTGATCTATTCAATATTCTGTAATTCTGTATGTGTTTCAACTGTTTAATCACATACTACTGTGCTTAACCTTGATAGATAATCTCGCGAAACTATCCAATCTTGCCAACGCATCGGTTAATCCGGTGCCCTCGGTACTGCAGCGCGATGAAATCCGTTTAAATTTCACTCTAGTTAAGAATCGCTGTATAATTTGATTACTACTTTCATAATGCTGGCATTCAGTCTATTAGTTACATGCAATTTAAATGACGATCTTTCACTTTTGGAACATTATCTAATGAATTATAAAACACTTCGATTATGAGGTTAAAAGCGAATTTTCCGATTCTTTACCCTTTGTTCCGCATAAAAGTTGGCATACGGACACAAATGCAGAATGTTGAACAATGAAAATAAAACAACTTTTGTGTTTTTAGACACGTGGTCAGAGATATTACAGGGAAAACAAGACAAAATCGTAAGAAATTCGTGACAGTTAATTAATAACAAAAGTAGATTTTAGTAGGAGTAATAGTGGGGGAAAAGTGCATTTCTGGGTCGAGAAAAAACCGCGGTATGACGGTATAATTGACGAGAAGTATTTTATCTCTTTGTGTACTATATGTAACAGGAATATAGAAGTAAAAAGTCGAGCTTAAAAATAACGCGTTACTTTTAATTGTAAAATGTTTATTTAGAATATAATATAAAATAAACTAAAACAGTCTGTTTTTATCGGAGAACTCGCAGTGATTGCCCGAAGCTCAAATACAAAAAAAAAACAAAAAAAAACTTGAAAACAGAAAAATACATTTATTGAAGAATTACACGTATTTAAAAATGGCAATACAAATTAAGGAATAGGAAATATAAATATCTTTATGTAAATTTCTCGATTAAATGATTTTATTAACACCTTACGGTATTTACATGCTGTAAATTATAAGACACCCTACGCCCCGCACTAGCATGACTACCATTTTACAGGCGCTTGTAATATTTATAACTTTATCGAGAGTGACAAGTTTTCTACAGAAAACTGTTCGCTATTAATCTACTTTTTAGGATTCGGTACAAATATAATGTACGGAATCCTAATAAGATGGTTCAGAGATAACAAAAATATTCAATTATTAAAATATGCAATAACTCCCGAACGACTTGACACTTGTAAACTTTAAATTTGGAACATAAATTAATAATTAAAATTCTCTTTAAAACGATCTATTACTTCAAGATGATTGATTATCCTGGGCGGCAAAAAAAAAACAAAAAAACAACAAAAAACCATCAAGAACATATAATATGGTATTTAAAACGACCACCTCAGAAATCACTTACAAAATCATAATTCATCATCAGACAAATTTAAAGGTGAAACTGGAAATATAAAATAAAATGTAAGGGGTACTTTCCTAAAATCAAACGATTACGGTAAAAGAATTATTTAAACTTCCTCTTTTAAGCTAAAAACAGTAAAAAAAAAAGGAAGTCATGTAAGTATTAGCCCAAGTAAACACGTTGGAAAAACCAAAACGTATTTCAAACATATGTATAAATGACCGCTATTTATCAAAAATATAGTCAAGTTTACAAAGTTTTGTATTCAGACCCTTGTGGCGCCAAAAGCCCGAAATTTTGTAAAGAAATGTACGGAATCCTAATAACATGGTTCAGAAACGACAAAAATATCGATTAAAAATCAATAGCTCACGAACGGCTTCAAATTTGTAACATCAATTACAATTAGAATTCTCTTTAAAATGATCTTTAACTCCAAGATGACTGATTACCCTGGGCGGCAAAAAAAAAAAGCCGTCAAGAATATATAATATGGTATTTAAAATTACCTCAAAAATCACTTAAAAAATCATAGCTTATCACCAGACAAAACCTTTAAAGGTGAAATTCAAAATATAAAATAAAATGCCGAAGTCTTTTCATAAAATCGAAAAATTACGTAACGAAAGTTATGTAAAGTTGCCAAAAAGTTCAAAAAAGCCCAAAAACGACGTGTCCCCTTAAGGCAGCGAGTATTAAAACTAAAAATTTTCAACGCGATTAAAAATATGCGCATACCCGTATATTTCTCTAGTTTGAAACATCCGGATTTCCAGCATTAAAATTAGATCCCCGTGACGCCGAAAGCTCGATGTGATATATCGTTAGAAAGATCGCGCTATTTGTCGAGAACGAAATAATTTTTCATTTTCTTAACGAAACATTGGAAGTTTACTAATAGTTCAAAAAAGCACGATTAATTACGTATAAGGGTGTTTCTCAGGTATTGTAGCTAAAGGTTTTGAACAAGGTTAAAAAAAATGCGGATTCCCCCCTGTGTATTTCTTTACCTTGGAACATTTAGGTTTCCAACTTTAAAATCGGACCATTGGGACGGCGCCGAAAGCACGAAAGTTTCAAAAAAATATTCTTTTTTCCGGTCATGTGAAATATGAATGGAAAGATCGCTATTTGTTGGGAACAAACCGGTATTTCATTTCCGTAACGAAAAGTTCAAAAAAGTGCGAGAACTGATATGTAGTCTTCCCCCTTTGCGACCCGAGTATTATAGCTAAAAATTTTGCACAAGGTTAAAAAAATACGCATCCCCGTATACTTCTCTAGTTTAGAACATTCGAGTTCCCAATTTTAAAATTCGGGGCGTCGGAAGCTCGAAAGTTTTGAAAAAAATATTTTTTTTTCCGGCATGTGATTGGAAAAATCGCTATTTGACGAGAACGAACCTATAAATCGTTTCCTTAACGAAACATTTGAAGTTGACGAAAAGGATAAAAAAAGCGCGGATGGTGACGTATGTGTCCTTTTTTTTGAACTACGCGAGTATCATAGTTGAAAATTTTGAACAAGGTTAAAAATATGTACATTCCCGTCTATTTTTCTAGTTTCGAGCAAACCCGGATGGTTTCCAACGTCAAAATTACATCCCGGAGGGCAGGGAATACTCGAAATTTTGGAAAGAACCCTTTTTTTTCCCGGTCATGTGGTATGTGCAAATTAAGAGGCCACTATTTGTCGGGAACGAAAGCGTATTTTATTTTCTTAACGAAATTTTCGTGATGGCGATAATTTCAAAAAATCGCAAAAAATTACGAGTCAAATTCCTCCGAATTTAGCATTATGTAAATATAAATTATAGTTATCTCGTTAACTTACATACGGAATAATCCTCAGCGCATGAAACATCATGCTTGACTGAACTTGTTTACATTAATTTTCCAAATACGGTTTGACCGAAAAATAGTTAATGTAGCGTCGATTATTTACATCAGCAATCTCAAATTGCTCATTTAGCCATTTATTTGATGATAACATTGTTTACGCGGAGCGTAATGTTTGTTTCAATAGTTCATTAAACAATATTAACAATAATGGTATGAACATCAATCACGCTATCATCCGAAATAAAAAAAAAAAAAAAACATGGACTCTTTTTCGTCACTCTTTTTTCTCTTCTCATTCCTTTATAACGTATTATGATTTCTACGCATCCGCCTATTTTTTTCCCCGGTTTTTATCTTTTTTTTTTTTTCCACCCAGCGATAAAACGTTTGGCCGCTATCAATCAAGTCAATGTACGAACTAAGAAAAAGGATGATAAAATTTCAATTTGAAACTGTCGTACAATAAGTGTACCGAACAAACACGGTGGTAGATGTTTTAAAGTAGCCCGCAAATGTCTATACCAGAATCATTAGAATAAAATTATAGTTTAAACAAACTAAAAACAGATGCTTCATATGTAAGATGCGCTAAAAAACCTTAATTTAATTTAAATTCTTTTACAATACGAAAGAGTGAAGAGGTGAACATTAATTAATTTTAATTCATTAGTAGTCATGCAGTTCCTCAACAAATGTAAATAATATAAAACCACATATCCGCCTCTTCACTCTTAGGTTAGTATTGTAAAATAATTTAAATTAAATTAAGGTTTTTTAACGCACTTTACATATAAAGCATCTGTTTTTAGTTTTTTAAAGTATAATTTTATTTTTTAATCTTGGAGGAAATGTAACACAGAAGGATCATATTTGATTATAATAATTTTCTGTGTTTAACTAAAGCTATAATTACGCTATTTGCATCTACAGTTCACCGTTTCCGTAAATTCAACAGTACAATACACAGCAATCTATAATAAATAATTAATTTCAATTCAAAATAAAAAAAAAAAATGAAGTTCCTTTACAATATTAACATAAAAGTGAAGAAGTGGACTGATTAACTCGTTCTTCATTGTTTGTTTCAATTCCAGTATTTAAATTATTTTTAGTTTACTATTATTTACATCATACTTTGTGTCTTTTTAATTTATTTGGAGCTTCTTTATCAATCAGCCTTTTAGACGTTCAACAATTATCGTATTTTTCAGATTGTATTAAAAGCGCATGAAAGCCTAGGGGGGACAATTTCCGTTAATTCCGTCGAGCCGCCACCACACTGTGGCGAAAAGCATAATGAGACCGGCTACGATCTTTTTTTTCAAGCCGTCTCATCGTGGCGCGAACGATAATGAGACTGGTTGAGAGGATCATCCGTTGCTTTCGTCAAGCCGCCGGGTTTTTTGGCGGGAAATAAAAATTATTCCGTTTATAAATATTAGCATTTTTTAAATTTATTTGTGGGTGTAGGTGCTTTTTTTCTGCATCATTGCATTGTTATCGGGTTCTAACAATTAGTAAAAATTTTGAATTATTCGGACGTCGGAAAGTGGGTGAAAAAATTCCATTGCAAACTTACAAAGTTACCAGTTAAGCTAATATAATATAAAAAAAAAAAAAACTGTTCAGACCAAGTTCGAGATGTGTTCTGGAACACGACTAAGCAGCAAAAGGTGATATGTAAACTTCGTATCGCCGAGAATTGTTTAGGACGGTAGATTATTAGAGGAAAATTAATTTCTACCGTTTAGACTTTGATGCCGTCGCATAAAATGAATTTAAACAAAATAGCAGGAGAACCCGCCGGTGTGTCACTACCACACAAAAGGGGCTATATAAATAATATCGTAAGGAGGAAAGATCACAAGTAATTGTTCAAAAAACGCACTTCGGTAATGTTTATGTTTATTACAACTAAACACGGTTAACACGTCATCTAAAGTGTTTTTTGACATACACACTCCGCAATTCTGACACTTGAAAAATTCAACCTTACTCGAAATTTTTTTTCTTTTTGGTTCTACCGTGTCTTTCCTAGTAAAATTATACGAATGTATTATTCCGTCGCAGTTCTATAGGTCTTTTTGATTTTACCATTTAGATAATTTCAAATATTTCAACGTTTGCTTAAATACAGTTTAAATAATAATAAAGTTACTAAAAAGTATCCCTTGTTCGAGAAAATACTGTCAACAATAACGAAATTACTAGATTCGAGAAATTCCGGTAGTAATTTGTTTTTAAGGTACTTTTTTTTTTTTTCATACATAATAAGATGTCGGGGCTTAAGTGTTGTGCGATAGCCGAAATAATAATGTATAAAAGCCGAAAATAAAACTTGTTCTTCGGAAATACATTCAGTTTTACACTTTTTAACGATAAATATTAAAAATCAGACTAAACACCATCTTCTCTGTATTATTTTCCTGATTTAACTTGTTTTTGAAATTTCTTAACGCGATAAAAACTATGTTTCCATTTTTGATCATGTTCATACATAAAAATGAGATGTTCTTCATTTTTGTAACAAATGCCGTTTTCAAACAGTACTTGTAATATAGGTGATCATCATTTTAATTTTTCTAAATAAATAGTACAACTGGATAATAAAAACACATGAACTTATTTTCTTATAATGTTTACTAAAGGTTCCATCATTTGGAGAAATTTCACATTTTTCGACTAAAAACTTATTTCGCAGCCAAGGGGATGAGACATACCTTTTACATACTATTTCAAGACCTATTGCAATTAATTGAAGTGACCGTAACTTCAAAGAAGAACGGTTTTGATGTAACAAGACACTTTCAAACGTGTTGTAGAGGCTGCTTTAAGAGCGAAAATTTTTTTAAATCACATTTTCACCTGTCCTTAAAAATCAAAAAAAAAAAACGAAATAAATGAATAAATAAACGTCCAAACTAATTCGGAGGTAAGCGATAATTTTATCCTTGTACAAAATTTTTTACCGTTAGCTTTAACCGTTTTTAAGTTAACGACACCCGAACAGTGTATACTTTCCATTTCAGAGCGAGAAATAAATAACAAGAATATTTCAATGAGCAAAGAGAGACAATATTTAATGTGTAATTTTCGTTTTGTTTTTATTACGACTCTTGATTTGGGTCAGCAATGCTAATGGGATCATTTTTAACCAGTGTAGTATAAAAAAAAAAAAAAAAAAAAGAAAGAAAAATTTTTATAATAATCTTATAAAATGTCGTTAACCTGTGTCGAGATGTTATTTCGCTGGAAATTCTCAGCCTAGCGTACACATTCTCGTACTGTTGCCGATATTTGCTGTTTATGTATCTATAAGCATTTCTTCTTACACACACAAACACACTCGCCCATCATTTTTACAACTCACTTTGAACTCAAGATGCAAAAATGATTCTTATAAAAATTCCAGTTTCCCCTAGATTGAAAATATGCCATAAAAAAAATCCAAATAAAAGTAGTGTAAACTTTGAAGGCAATTTTTTTTTAAACTTTTACAGAGAACTCGATTTGTTTTTACTTCAGTGTGCCTGGAATAGTTTTAATAAAATGCGCGTAAAACTTAGTTTGCCTCGGTAAAAGCTTTTAAAACAGTAAAAAAAAGTTCCAAAAAAAAATATTCTTTTCATTTTACACCGGTAACACAACATACCGCTGCGCATTACTCATATGAAAAACGATATCACGTGTAATATTTATATTAACTTTAAATGGTTTGAAGATTTTACAAATGCTGCAAGTAAAAAGTAAAGTAGGTCCCATACTCCTGATAAGGTATCATGGATTGTGAAGTTAAGCTTTTCATAATTATACTAAGCCTAATGGATCTGATGAGAATACTAGAGCCAGTTCCTTTCCCTCGGCCGCCTTTACCTTTCCAGATTTCTCTGGTACCCAATTATTTCAGATTAAGTATTGTTAGAGTGATTTGAGTGGACTGTATTTAAAAGAATTAACAAACGAGAAGTATAAAATGTACTTTATTAAATTGTTAACATAACTTGGAAGAACCACAACGAACAACGTACAAACAGAAACTAAAACGTTAATGCATTCCGAGATCTGAATACAACAATACATCGCGATAAGATAAAACTATTTCGAGCGGTAACCGGTTTTTTATGCTAGTTACGGCATCGGGTTTTTACACTATTTACAAATCGGGCGATACGGGTTTTTCCGCTGTTTATAGCTTAGGCGGTATCGGGTTTTTACGCAGCTCCTCTAATAAGAGCCTAACAAGTATAAACCTGGGAGCGACTTTGGTGCGGAACGATACACAAGTCTTGAACCTGTGACCTCTGGTTTGGTAGCTAAGCGCCTTAACCACTAGGCTACCAATGCTGTACTGTTATTTATAGAAATCGAGAAAAGTTAAACCAAGAGTCATTTTTATTAGCAACGGTCGGAAACGTTTTCAGGAAAATAATCCTTTGAGAAGCGGTTAGTGTCTTTCGTGAGAACAACAAAACGGATTTGGAAGTAACAATAATGCACAATCGATCATCTCATAATTGGAGACGAATTGTTAGAAAAACTCAAGACGAAATTTACATTCATCGATTTAACGCAAGTTAGTAACCTACTACATATTGAAATGGTAACCGTTTGTTTTCCGTGCCCTCGGGGATGAAAAATAATCATATCAAGAAGCAAAATTTTTAATTTTTAAATATACGAAAACGGTGATAGTGTATTCGCAAGCAGGCACGAGTGTCTCAAAGCGACCTACAACCGTCATTGGTAAAAATAATAAAAAAAAAAAAAAAGGTATGCAACAAATGAAACATTAAAAGTAGTTTATTATGCGCTAGTAGAATTGAGGATCAGATGTGGAATTCAGGCATATGGCGAGAAAACTATACTTGGGGAAAATAAATAAACTGCAAATTAAATGCTTGAAATTAATAGGAAATCCTTAAGGGGAGAAACCGATAGTGAAATAATTAAAAATGAAAACGTAATGAGCATAAGAGGAATGTTTCTTACTGAAGATATGGGAGTACATATCAGCAGAAAAGAAAATTGAATTGGAGGAAAGAATAAACACAGAATACGAGTTGAGGGAAAAACTTTCGTACCAATTGCCGTTAGCAAGAACATAGATTAGCAAACGGATAAATATATTATAACTCAGATGTTGAATAAAATACCCAAAGAAATAATAGAGAAGGAAAAAATAGGGGAAAGAAAAAAGAAAATAAAGGAATGGCTTCCGGAAAAAGAAATTATAAAAAAAATAATAAACATAAAATAAAAAGACACACAGCGCAACAAAAAAAGCTAGGAAAAAAAAACTTTGAATATAGAAAATAGAAATAGATTAGTAATTATTGATAAGTAAAACAGATAGATTAAGTAAATATTACACGATTATGTATATGTATAAGTTAATTTAAGATGGTAAAATGTTCAATAGGAGATAATTCGTCGACAAGCGTTTTAGCTTGACGAAAATTTTTGTATGTAAAAAATTATAAATACATATTTTTCAAGGAGAAAAAAACAAAAAAAATGATATAAAATAATTTTGTGATATATATTTCGAGCGATTTTCTTTTCACTATAAATTACAATATATGAATCAAAACCGTTCCGAGTTTTACCATTAACAAATTACATCCCGAAAAAGACGCGACAAGTTATTTATTAAAACATAATAGGAAAGCATCAGCTTAAAAAACATCATGGATTTCTGAAAATGACGCTTATGGTTAGGATTAGCCAATTTTAGGGATGAGCCGGGTTTAGAAATACCGCAATTCACCACACACATTGTCAGGTGAGAGACTATACGATTGTTAGCAGTTCGCTTATGTTTAGACAGTCAACGTATTTTCGACCACCATTAGTTCAAAAAAAGTTTAACAATTAAGGAGACAAACGGAAACTATTACTTTTAATTGTTTATATTGTTCTTTTTCGTCGTTATTTCACTAGACGCAAACTCTCTGTACGGGCAGACTGTTTTTACGCATGAATCAGCGTTATGTTAACAATAGAGGGAAAATTAACAGTAAACGAAGTTAATTGCTAGCGATGCGAGTGTTAGATAAAGCCGTGATTAATGATTACCAGTACGTCGAAGGAGGAGATTTTCTGTTTATCGTTATATTCACAAACTGGTTCATTGTAAGTTTTTTTATTTAGTTCCAATAGTGTTAGATCGTGAAATTTATTTCTTTTAACTTATAAAAAAAATAAACAAAAAAAACAGGGACCAAAACCTGTGACTTTTGATTATTTCGTGTTCAATTTTTCGTTCCGTACTTCATCATTTTGCTTAGCAATTAATGAAATTAAATGTTTTTAAACGATTACAAAAGTAGTATATAAAATGTTCCAAATGTTAAAAATAAAAACGATATCATTCTTTTTTTCAACTAACCTGAAAATAATTCGAGCTAGAAATATTATAGAAATATTCGTAGATCGCCTTCGCTTCTTCCCCCTTTTCTTTACTTACGTTACCAAAATAGTAATTCATAAGCAAAAGGTGTTTTCATCTCATTAAAGCGCCATTTCAGCTTGACTTTTGATTTAACTTGATAAATCAGTGCACGTTAAGCGAGGCTAGAATAAAGTATAGCGAAAGCAACGAAATAATTTGGTTAATTGTTATTATTATTTTTATTAGGTCTCTTTTCTTTTACTGTTATATTAAAACCGAGTTCAATAATATTCTGATTAATGCGTAGTCGTATTCATTGTGTTCGGTAAATAATTGTTTCATTTAAATCGTTAGGTAAGACAATCAGATAAGGCATCAAATCGTGTTTCAATTACTTCATATAATCGATATTCAGGCGATAAAACTTTGTTTCTGTACCATTTATTATTATGATTTTAAAATTATTATTTTTATTTTTTAATGGCCCGGCTTTAGTTAACTATCAAGCCATTTGGCCACCAACCAGTTGATTTAGGAATAATGTCAACTAATGAAAGATACATAATATTTAATTAGGAAAAAGGTTACAGACAACCATGGCCGTAAATGTTCAACATTACCCACGGATGGCTGAAAGAAAAATTGGCCAGACTGAGCGCAAGATACATAGAGTACCTGAACTTGACTGACCAAAAAATTAATGGAACAGGAATCACAATCATCATATATAATAATTATCAGAAACAATCATGGCCGCAAATTCTTCAGCATAGTCCACGAATGTCTACACAAAATCATAGCGAAGGAAAAACTACCCAAGTCGAGTTCGAGATGCGTTGGGTTCCCCAACATGACATGGCATCAAGAATTAGGATAATGGATCACGCTTCATCAAGAATTGCATAGAATAATTAATTACTCAAATAAATAAGTGTATGCTGTTAAATTTGGATGTCGTTTAATATAATAAATTTAAACAATATATACAGGACCTGGTAGAAGATTATAAATAGTATACGGAGGGAAGAACCCAAGAGAATTTAATTGTTCACAAAAAGGATTTTAAAATTTTATAGACGGAGTGAATGCTGAACTTTATCAAAGAGACTTCAGATGCGATAAAAGGGAGAACTTAAAAAAGCGGATGAAAGAATGAACTTTGAAACAATGCAAACTATAACTACACAAACTGATGAACTAAAAATAGTGAAGGACCTGACAGCACAAAACCAGCTGGTATTAACTTTTTATAGATGATTTAGAATCATGTGATAAAAAAGATATATATATATATATATACAAGGGCGTCGTCAACCGATGAGTCGGGTGGGGGGGATGATAGAAAGATGATATGAGTTATAGGAAAAATAAAATTTGTAAGTTGTAAAGGCTTAATATTTTATGAAAAACAAGAACAAAATCTTAATTAAAACATAATTTTCGTGGGTTTCTGGCAAATTGTTCTACTGCTTTATTATAAAAGTCTTCCAAATTGTCCATGATTACGCGCCCATGAATACTCATCATGATCAGTTGATTAAAAAGTTTCAAGGCTGCATGGGGGGGGGGGGCAGCTGTCCACTTGCCCCCACTGGTGACGCCCATGTATATATATGATATAATTATGATATTATTGTATGTAGCGCTCGGTTAATGTCTCCAGTTGATGGTAAGCCCGAGGAAAAAAACAGAAAAAAAATTACGATATTAGCGAGCTGTACAGATGTTATTACGATATTTCGAAGACATGCTGTTTTTCGTTAAACGGGGGTTAAATGATAATTGTTCGTTTAAATAATAGAAATAAAAGGTCAACTCTAATTAAAAATAATAAAACACAACGTGTACACGCACGTGTCTGGTAAAAATCTCACACTAAATCCGATAGTACTCGTTTACTAGGGATGTGTTAAATGTCATATGTACTGCATACAGGAAAGTTTAGAGTAATGTCAATACTTTACATTGACCACAGAAAATCGTGGAACAAACGACAACTCAAATTGCGCATTATTGTAGTAGTAAACCAGACAGAAAGGGAAAAGTGACGTTGTTAGTTTAGTGTAATCGGTTTTGTTCGCTTTTTATCGGTTAACTTCGCTTCTCAGTCATTGCCACACTCACTCCGGATCGTAACGTAAATTGACGTCGTCACATGCGCTGGAATTAATCCGATAATTTCGTGTTACTAACATTCGCTTTATTGATTTACTTGATAGTTTCCGCCCGTCCCGTTAGATTTCTGTACTGATGTACAAACACGAGGGATGATTAAAAAAATTCACATATTTTATTATCCTGAAATAAATTACGTTTGTTATTATTATTAATTTTTTTCATTAGATTTCAGATGTTATTTTTTTCGCTCTATTCTCATATTGTATAAAATTCTGAGCACCAGAGCTGTGTCCAGAATTTTGAAGGAGCGGGGGGGGGGTGAAAATTTTCTTCGCATATTACATTTTTCACTAATATTCATATTATTAATAATTTCCAGCATTTTGATTTATAAATTAATAATTTACATAAATAAATTACCATATAAATATATTAACAAAAATTACATATGTTATTGAGTTTACCCATAATAAAACATTTTGCATAAAAATATTAATTAACTACCTAAAAATATGAAGAATATTTTTTCTTTTCTTTTTTGACATGTAAGAATACCCTACAAAATCATCAATATTTATTTTAAATTTTTCATTTTTTTCAGATTTTTCTATATTTATAATAACTATTTCAGTTCTAATGGGGGGGGGGGGGGGGGTTAACCCACAAAGCCCCCTGTGCACACGGCCTGCACTTGATTCTTTCATCAATGCTATATATATATATACCTTATTATTTTCGGTCTATTCATGCAGCATTCTTTATTATCACAATGTGAACTGAGCCTAAAGCCACGCACTTCTGTGCAGTAGCTCTGAATAGTGATGTAAATAATCGGATTATTTACATACTTGGTTATTTGTACTCGTTTCAATATAATCTTTGGATTAATGGTCGCATTAATCTTCGCATCACATTTTTGTTCCCGATTTAGGTGAATCAGTAAATCGATATATATGTGAAATAATCGCATCAATCCATAATGTAAATTAAAAATTGATCATTTGATGATTAGAATAATGAATAAGTAACTTTTTTTTATTAGGCAAATCAGTTTATTAGTTTTTCATTAAATTACTCTTAATGATATGATATATATCATTGAAAATTGAAAAAATTTGTAAAAATGTATAACACCGTAAGTAATTTTATCCTCAGATTTATTTGATTTCATAATAAATTCTAAATAACCTTCGGTAAATTAATAAAATTTAAAATACAAGTTATTAAAAATTATTTATTTCGTCCAGTATTTAATATTTCATTAAAGAAATTTTAAATTCTTCTATTTATGGATAGTTTCATCTGTTCGAAATATTGAAATAAAGATTTCGTAAAAATATTGTACACGGAGAATTTTATTTTTAATACAAACTGTTTTAAAAAGTTTTTAATATGTTGTATTATTATTCGAGTTTTTTTTTTTTTTTTTTTTTTTTGTTTAAATTTTGCTCTTAATATTGAAGTACACAATTTCAGTTTTACAAATAACAGTTTATCAGCAAATGTACACGACTTTATTTTCTATTAAATTTTGTAAAATATTTTATATACTTTTATCGTAGTTTAATGCAAACTGTTTTGAAAGCTTTGGGACTGGTTAAATATAAAATTTCATATTTGCTATACATATAATTTGTTAAAAATTATTACATTTTCATCATTACCGATATGGTTAATGTACTATTAGATTTAACAATTTTTTTCGCGAACGGTCAACATTTTGTATTATAGTGTATTGTATTTACTAAGCATTTAATAAGAAACGTAATTATTACATATAATAACAAAATATTTACACAATTTACAATTTAGTAATGTAGTTAATTTTTATGATTTAATAATGATTCGAATTATTTACACGATTATTATAAAAATTAAAAAAAACATAAAACGTAACGTGCATAATAAATTATTCTCCGTATACGCTGAGTGACATCCACGTTTTTTCTTCTCTCCATTCCATTCAAATTGATTTGCTGTGGGTTCTCAGCCATTCGAGCATTTTTGGTGATGAAGCGGCGGACTCTTTGGCACTCGGTTTTCGCGTCCTTTCCACCTCTTTTCTTAAGGGAAAATCCCAGATTAGAGATCTCCTTCCGCTATATAAAAATTTTCATCTTAGATTATGCTATCGAATACTTACGTTTCTTCTTTTTTTTAACAATTGTTCTTTCTATTTGTTTTTTGTTGAAGCTGGTGTCTTTCCGTTAACCCATAGGTATTCTTTGTTTCCTTTACTTCGTCGTTCTGTTGTTATCTCCATTATTCGTCCGCGTTATTAAGTCATACTCGAGGATCCTCCTCCCGTTTCCATTTTTCCTTAGTTTCCTATACATTTTATCCTCTCAAACGAAAAGCATGTTTGCGATGCTGATTATGTGTTTATTAAGTGTTCACCTCTTTCTATTAAGCGTTCTGCTTTCTATTCCAATTTGCTGCCAATTAGTATTCCTACTCCTTATTGAGCTTCTATATTCTGCCTTTTCCTTCTCCACACATCGTTCCCATTGTTTGTTCCTTCCTACAAGCAATTCTGACCGCATGAAAATATAACTGATTCATTTCCCTTTCTAATTGTTTCTGGATGAAGGACCCTGGTTAACGAGCCCAATAACAAAAAAAAAGGAATCGTATGCCCAACAGATGGACATTATAGGAGTAAATAAATAAATTTAAATTTAATTCAATTATAATTGATGGAGTGCAAAAAAGAATATCTTAGGTCAGCTTATGATTATATATTTTCAATTTAAATTATACTAATCAATAGTTCGTTTGTTTTTACATTTTTATTTATTGTTGATTTTAAATATCGGTAACCTAAATGGAATAACATAGCGAATGCAAGATGTGACACGGTCGACATTCATTTAGGATTGTTATGTTGAATATTTGTGAGTGCATATGCGGTTTTCTTTTATTAGAATTCCGTACACATATAATGTACGGAATCCTAATAACATGGTTCAGAAACGACAAAAATATCGATTAAAAATCAATAGCTCACGAACGGCTTCAAATTTGTAACATCAATTACAATTAAAATTCTCTTTAAAATGATCTTTAACTCCAAGATGACTGATTACCCTGGGCGGCAAAAAAAAAAAGCCGTCAAAAATATATAATATGGTATTTAAAATTACCTCAAAAATCACTTAAAAAATCATAGCTCATCACCAGACAAAACCTTTAAAGGTGAAATTCAAAATATAAAATAAAATGCAAAAGTCCTTTCATAAAATCGAAAAATTACGTAACAAAAGTTATGTGAAGTTTCCGAAAAGTTCAAAAAGCGCGAAAAATGACGTGTCCCCTTAAGGCAGCGAGTATTAAAACTAAAAATTTTCAACGCAATTAAAAATATACGCATACCCGTATACTTCTCCAGTTTAGAACATCCGAGTTTCCAATTTTAAAATTCGCGGCGTCGGATGCTCGATGGTTTTAAAAAAAATATTTCTTTTTTTCCGAGCAAGTGATATATTGTTGGAAAGATCGCTATTTGACGGGAACGAACCCATGAATCATTTCCTTAACGAAACATTTGAAGTTGACTAATATGTGACCTTTTCTGGACGACGTGAGTATCATAGTTGAAAAATTTGAACAAGATTAAAAATATGTACATTCCCGTATATTTTTCTCGTTTAGAACTTCCGGGTTTCCAACGCCAAAAACAGACCCCGGGGAGCGCGGAATACTCGAACTTTTGGAAAGTCATGTGATATATTAAGGAACGAAAGTGTATTTCATTTTCTTAATGAAAAATTTTCATGATGGCGATAATTTCAAAAGACCGCAAAAAATTACGTTCCTCTTCCTCTTTGCAGCGGAAAAATCAAATTCCCTTTCTTTGAATTTTTGTATTATGTAAATATAAATTATAGCTATCGTTAACTTACATACGGAATCCTCAGCGCATGAAACATCATGCTTGACTGAACTTGTTTTACTTTTATTTCGGAGTGTCTTTCTGTTTTTAAATGCTACGTTTTCGGATGTTCGGACACAAGTGACGGCACTGACCTGCACGTTAGCTGTGTGCAATATAGTTAATCGCCATTATTTCTTAAAGCTGATCTTGGAAAATAATTTTTTTTATTTAATAAATAAGTTGTGGGTCCCACTGGACAAGTATGCCCGTTGCGTAAATGCCCAACACTCTTATTATCGATTATTCTAGTAAACAAAATTACAGTTAATCATTCTTACTACCTAAATCGAACGCATTAAACCAAAAAATAAAAACAAAATGTATCAATCGACGCAAATATATATACGAATAGCACAATAAAACACCCATACACAGGAGCCGCTTACATATTAGACGTCACATACATTAATGTACAGGAAAGAAAAAGAAAGGAAACTGGTAAATAGATGGTATAAAGGGGCCCTAAAAATACAGCAATAATAATAATTAAGGGAAAAGAGGACGCAGCAAAATTCCTTAATCTTTGCACCATTCTTTCAACCACTTCCTCACTTCCCTCTTCCATACACCAATTTTTTTTTCGTTTATTATGTGACTATGGTACTTATTAATTTAATTAGAACTCAGTAATCATCTGTATTGTCGATTCGTAGATTTACTCCTCTAGGATGAATGTAACATGTATTACTTTGATTCCTTGTTGGTCGAGTTTTTAGTCTGGAAGGTAACTTTACGTTATTGCATTTAAATTCAAGTAGTCTGTAATAATAATAGTGCATTTTGGGAGACATTTTATTATTTTCCTTCCACCAGGTTGATGTTGTATCACTTCGCTTTCAATGGGGTAGTATAAGTTTCAAACACCTTTTCTGAATTTTACCTATTTTATTGATTTCCGTTTTTTTAGCCTCACCCCATATTTGGATCCTATATAAAATTCTGTACATTATTAATGAATTAAAGTATATCCGTAATGTCCCATATGAAAAAACCGTTCTCAGTTTATATAACGCTGGAATTGACCGTCTTATTTTCGAATTTAAGATTTGTATGTGATTTTTCCAGTTCAATGATTTATCGATATATATTCCTAGATATTTAAAATAAATACGCAAGTACCGTATATCACTGCCATTTATATTGACCAACCCATAAAGATTATGTCTGTTTTTTTCTTTTTTTTTCTCCGCCTCGCGATACATCATTTAGTTACTGTTAATTAATATGATGCAGATATGATCGCACCTAAGATTTTGGCAAATATTAATCCGATCTACGTAAATAAGATGCAAAAGTTCAACTTTATTAAATAAACTTCGGAGAAGGGATCAAAAAAAAAAAAAATCTAGAGAATAGCAAAGGTACGAAACCAGAGATGTAGAAAAAGAAAACAACCCTTCCAGTTCAACTGTTCTAATCCGTCTGAAAGATCAAATCTATTCTCAGGAACGAAAATTCATTTGGATTAAATAAGTATACGGTTTATACTTATAAACTTGAATAAAATAACTAAGGTACGGTCATCAGAATATAGGAACGAATCTACGCAACATCCTATTAGAGATTAACTTTTCAATGAGAGTGATTCTACTGCACTCGAACAAGTTGAAAAACAAATGATCAATGTCCTCTCCAAAACTGTTACTAGTGTGATTGTCACAATTCCGCTTTAGAAGTCCTACTATACAGAAAAATTCTGCGACAACATATAGAAAAATTCCCATTAACATGGAGAACATTTAAAACATATTCGCAGTCTTTTAAAAGCTCCAGCGTAAGTACCGAAGCCTCAAGGGATAGCTTGAACCCCTGTGTGAAAATATTTGAGATGATAAACGCAACTCTTGATTGGATCCTGGGAATTTGGCACCATAAGTGAAGATCTGCAGATGATGAGGATACTGACTTTCCGTGGTACTTAAAAAATGAGAACTGATTATCTCAGGAGGTAAATTAAATTTATATAATTCTTGAAATTAATGTATATTTACATCAGTGTTCATTAAGTTCACACGGTAGTTTGAAATACATGGATAGAAAAACAAGCATTAGGCCACGTTATATTGAATATATTAGGTTATTAGGCCTCCAGAAATTGCTTATTTACTTTTCTTTATTATTAGCATCAATTACATATACATTCCTAAAGGCGTGCGAAAACCAATGGAGAACTGAATGGGCAGCTGCTACAACATTCCTAATAACCATTAAGCCCACAATTGAATCATGGTGGCCACCGGAAGGAACATCCCGATACGATTTTAAGATTCTCAGCCGGCTGCGAATTGGCCACATTGCTATTTCGCACCAACATATAATTGATAAAACGCCGCTTCCGGCTACATGCCCCTTGTGCAGCCAGACAACCGTACTGACAGTTTCCCACATACTGCTTACCTGCCAAAAGTTTACTATGTTGCGGAGGCAACGGCCTACTCAGAAATATAGAGCAGACCCTCTCAAATGAGGTAATTTCCATCAACAGGATTATTACCTTCATTAAAATGAGCGGCTTCCCTCCCTTGTGTGTGCTGTAATAACCATAGTAGTTACACACAGCACATACAATTTAAGGGGAAAAAAAAATTAGCCGAAAATATCGATAGCTATGGTAAAATCGGTACCAATCATGTTTGTTCGTTTTTCGTTTTTTTTTGTTTTACTTCTTTTACCAATTTACATTTATATTAGAAATGCATCTGGAGTACATACCTACTAGATCCAAATGCGGTCCTACGTCAACTGAATTCCAACTGTACGAAAACTTTGATGGCCACAACGTATAGCCTTCATGATGTTTACTAGTCAGTACAACGTATCTAAAAGAAATCACTAAAATCGTTTTATTAACAATCATATATAAAAAGATTTCTTGTTCTAATTTAATAAGTTTTTTATATTTTTTCTGTTTCGATTTTTTTTATTTTTTTTTTATAATAGCCATCAAAGTATTACATTGTGTTGAATCAATAGCGGATACAGGGGGTGATACTGGAGATATTTTCCTTCCTAAATTTTATACTTTCTTTTTAACAAGGAATTATTGATCCATAACATTTTAAACGAGGAATAAAAAAATATTGAAGATTAAATGATCAATTATTTTGGGTTAATTTGCTTCAAATTGGAGTAAAGAAAAGTTTGTATAGAAAAAAAAAATCGATTATTTATAAAAATAAATTTTGGTAGAAAATATTTAACATTAAATTAAAAGATTAACGAATTTATTTTAGAGTTAAGAAAAAATAATGCGACTGAAATATTTGTACTGAATTACGATGCAACAAAAACAGTAAAAAGCATAAAGACGTAATTTAAAAACTATAAACACCCTATTACAAAGGAGGACTAAACAGAAGAAAATAATATTTTTCGGGACTTGATTATTACTCGAATCTTTATTACTTATACAAAAAGCGTAAAGCACTTACGGTTACATTTAATATAATTTTTCAGATTTTTCAGAAAATCGTTTTCTCGTCAGCTGGGAAACTTGCATTCAAAAAGAAAAAGAAAAGAAATGGGTGAAGAGGGAAACGACAAAATATGGGATGCACAATGAAATATAGGAAGTTTCAATTTTAGCAGATAAGAATATAGAACGTTGGACAGAAAAAGATGGGCATTCAAAAAAGATATGATCAGCATTACGGATACCATTACTTTATTTAATTTGAAGAGGAAGCATGAGTGACAAAATGCGTAGCATATAAATTTGTGAAAAGAAAATTAAGTTTAAATAATATTTTAGAACGATATTAATTAATACTTAGTACCGTGGGCTCCCAATATTTTCAACTTTAGCATAAAAGCCTGAGTAACGTCGATCGCCTAGAACTAAATAATAAGTTAAAAATACCGTAACGACCAGTAAAGGTCGCAGCGCGAATAATTCCTCATTATGTGTACTTAATGGTTATAAAATTCTGCACGCACTCGAAAAACTTTGTACACCTATACAAACAATCATAATTTATAAAAATTTCTTTTTTCCCCGTTTTTTTCAATTAAAACCTAATTCTCTATTTGCCTTAAAATACGACTACGCTACGTTTAACCTCATACCATGATATTCGTTTTTATGCAATAACTAAATTATGTTTTTTACGTCTTTTTAAATTACTAAAAATTCTTAGAATAAAATTGCAGTGGTTTTAATTCCCGTATCAGTACAAATTTAATAATATGAACAGAAAGAAAATAACATTATTTGTTTCAGACCAATGAATTACAAAGTTCTGCCTGGAACTGGCACACGTGGTACCCACATTGGCATATTTGTTTAAAAAGTATCTCTAGAATTTTCCACACTTAAAACATAAGTATATCGCAAATGATTACACTAACTGTTACTTCCTCAGGAAGTTAATTATTATTATACTTTGTTTTTAATTCATCATTTCAAAAGTGTATTTTTAAACTTTTTAAATTCATAAACTTTACTTTTCATACTTTTTAGCTTTCAAGACTCGTATAATTAATTTTTAACCACAATAATTTTAGAACATTTGAATGAGTTTATTTTTACAAAAAAGACCATGCTTTAAAATAAATAATTATCCTCGAATGAAGTATAATCGGTCATCTTCGCGTATTCTCAGTCTGACGTTGAATGTTTTGCACGTTAACAGCAACTCTAATGATTCACTGGGGCCTTTTTTAAAGTTCTACATCAATACCACCAGACTCAGTTTACGTTATTTTTAAAAATGGGCTGGTGTTTAAATACTTTTGTTTTGATACCAACTCGCTGCTCTTGATTTTTTTTTTTTCTAAAATAATAAAGTGCAGCAAGATAGGTTTAACGTACTTACGGCATTTTTCCTTAAATTTTGCTGGTCTTCGGAGAGCCATAATACTCACTGTCATAAAACTAGGTCAACTAATTTTTTCATATCAATACAATAATTGAAAGTGAACGAAAAATTTAGTACAAGATCCGATTGTTACAAAAAATGAAATTAGCTAAAAATCCACAAAAACTACTTTGTAACTTTGCAATATAATTTTTTATCGCTTTTTAATCACTCGTTGGCAAATAATTTTCAACTTTAGAAAAACAAGAGAAACCATTTACAATTTTTCATCGACCGATGCCCCAAACTTGTTATTTTTAATCGAGATAGTGCCTGTTTAATGATCGGAATGTTGAATGGTTTGTTTTTCTTCTTTTTACAACCACATCCGTTTTTCATCTTGAAACCTTTCTTTCTTATGGTCAATAATTTTTTTCTTTCTCAACCAATCGCAGACCCTTTCACAGCTTAATGAATCTTGTTGCTCATTACTTATCCCCTAAAATAAGTTTTTATTCTCACTCACAGATCTGCTCTTTTCCCATCGTACAACTAATTGTATACTTTATTTTTTTTATTGTAAAAGTGGAATTTTAAACTTAGATTATTCAAAATTATTTTTATTCTAATCATTCCTCAAAATTTTCCTTCTCCTCCTTCCTTCAAAGATCTCTATTATTATATTATTATCCTTAATAGAATTTATCTGAAACAAATTAGGATTTTTTCCATTCCTTAATTGATTCTGCAAAAAAAGAATAAAATTGGACTCGTCAATCAAGGACCTTCTCCCAGAAGCAATTAGAGGAAAAGGGAAGTTATATAATAAGACGATCACATATCGTTAATAGGAAGTTAACAATGGGAGGGATAATAAATGTAGAAGGAAAAAACAGGATATAACGGGGGCAAAAAAAGGAGCAGAAATCCCAAACCTAAGCAAGCGGGAGTACAGAGCCGAACGCTCTACCGAAGAACTGAGCACTCAAAAAAAAATGATGGGCGTCACGAACAACCGCATTATTTGAATCGAGAGAACAACATAGGGAAGAAATGATTAATAAACGCCTAGTCTGGTGGTTGGAATTCAGCAATATTCTTCCCAGTAACATGTTCGGTTTCCGTACGGAACTGGGAACGGCGGACTGTTTATCGTTGTTTCTATTTGACGTGTACAAATCTCTTATTCGCAAAGAATACACTATCTCTGCTATCCTTGATGTTACCTCCGCATTCGGTCACGTTCACTTACCTTCTCTTCTACATAAAATGTGTTCCATTAATGTTTCTTTACAGTTCGCTTCCTTAATTTTCAAGCTTTTCTACAAATTCAGCTCTCCACTTCCTTCTTCTCAGAGTCTAGAGTGGTCTTTCGGGTTCTTCCGCAAGGATCATGTCTTAGCCCTACTCTCTTTAACATCTATTTCCATAGCCTAGCTACTCTTCAGATATCGTCTACTTCCTTATTCTTTGCCGATGATATATTCATCTACTCTTTCTCAGTTACTCTTTCTTCCGCCGTCGTGGAGCTTAACAACTCTCTTTTTCTCCCTTGATAATGCGTTATCCGATCTTCACCTTTTTATTTCTCCTGAGAAATCAGCAGTTATGGTTTTCACTTATCGTCCTTATAGTCGTTCCTCAGTCAATCTATCCCTGTGCCATCTTCCTATTGCTGTAGTTAGTTCCATCTCCTACCTTGGTATTGTTCTTAACAGTAACTTGTCCTTTCACGATCACGTCGATTATCTTTATACGTCGGCTCTCAAGAGGATTAATTGGTTGAAGGCTCTCTCCTCCCGTAATTAGGGTGGGGATCCGTATATCCTTCTGATGCTATATAAGGCCACTATCCTTTCTAAATTCGATTATTGCTCGTTCCTTTACGCTAGTGCTCCTAAATATCTTCTCCTTAAGCTTGATAAAATCTATAATATATGTCTCCGCCTTTTTATCGGTGCCTTGACCTCCTCTCCTATTGCAGCCATTTTGGCAAAAACTGGTTCCTGTTCTTTATTCATCCGAAGACTTTATCTGATCAAACGTCTTCGTATTTCTAATTCCCACTTGCTTAATTTCAACTGGTTTATATTCAACAACTGGCGTTTCTCTCCTCGTAAAACCCCAATCCTTTCCTTGATTTCTTCACGTCTCAGGGTTATTCTATCCTACACCAAATGCCCTTGATTTACCTATAATTTCCCAGATTTTATTTACTCACCCAGTTTACTCTTTCTTTCTTCGTATGTCAAGTCTCTTCCCTCCCCCGCTGATCAGAACAAATTTAACTATGTTTTATCCTCGCTCTTTCCTTCTTATACTTTAATTTTTCCATATGGCTCAAAGTCAGCTGTGGGGGTTGGAGCAGCTTTTACTTTGCTGGATTTCGGATATTCTGAGACGTTCAAATTCCCCTCCTTCTCCTCCATATTTCTAGCCGAATCTATTGCGATCCTTAAAGCAATTTTTTTTATAGCTTCTACTAACAATATATCCAAGATTATCTTATCTTCTGATTCAAAAGGTGTTTTACAAGCCATTACTACTCCCTTTCCTAAACCATCCGCTGATCCTATCGTGCTTCACATACGTTCCTTAATTTCACATCTATTTCATTCCCGCTCTGCCCCCGTATTGAACTATTATAGATTATCCTAGTTATTGTGGAATTTCGGGCAACGAATTAGTCGACTCGTTGGCACGTTTGGCTGCTTTAAACGGTCGCTTTATTAGTCATTTCCCAGCTCAAAGTCTTCTTCCTCTTTCCTTTCGTTGCCACCGCGATTGTTGGTCTGATCTCTATCCTTCTTCTTTTTCGAATCCTGCTTCCTTTTACTTATCCATACAACCCATTCCTCTTCTTTTTCCGTGGTTTCTTAATTTCCCCAACATGAGGCGGTTAACTAACTCATCCATAATTAGACACTTCGGTTTAATTACAGCTTGCTTCCTGCTTCGCTCTTCCGTTTCTCCATTACTCAGTCTCCTTTTTTTATCCGTTTGATCATCCGTCAGAAGCAAACTTCGTTTGCGATGCGAATCTTATTTTGCTTGAATGTCCTTCCATTTCTTTAGAACGCGCGATACTGTATTCCGGTCTTCTGCGCCTTGGCCTTCCTACTCCTTATAGTGTTCACGCCATTCTTACAATCCCCTCTCTCAATAAAATGCCTTTGTTAGCCTTCTTTATCTCCTCAATTTATAATCGTTTCCTTATATAATGGAAAATGTTCTGCATTGGGTAAATTCCACTGTTGACGTGCTCAAAAAAAAAAAAAATAATAAAATATTTCAGCTTGGTTTTTTGGAACTTTATGGTTTAAGCCGACCTAAAGAAAAATAGGTCCAATGCATAGAATGTTGCAAATGGTCCCACGAGGAATGCACTCAACAAGAATTATCCTACATATGCAATAATTTATCTTTCTGAATAATTCATAAAGTAATTCGAATTATCTAAGCAATTTTTATTTTCCATTAATAAATATTAACTTTTTATTTTGATATAGTGATTTAGTGTTTTATAATTATTTGTAGTAGTCGGTATGCATGAATAATTTAAAAAGGTACCAGTTAATTTTTATCGTTTGTAATATATAAGAAATAAATATTTCAAATAATTGCGTATTATTCATCATTGTTGTTTCAATTGTCCCTGGTAGAGGGACGGTCGGAACATTTAAAGTATTATCAGTATATTTACAAACCTTACACATTGTGCAAGCTATATACTATAAATTAATTTAAAAAACAAATATAGGTTAGCTGTAAAAACATAAAATAAGAAAATTGTTTCAATTGTCCCCAGTCCCCCTACGGCTTTAAATAAAGCCGGTGCATAGAATTAGTTAAAATATTAAGCCAGAATTGATGCTTGGAAATACACGCACCGATAAAATGAATTAACGTTAAATGATGATGAAAGGGTTAAAAATGTAAATTTAAAATCAAAATTAACTTACTTTGCTCCAGAATCGTGGAACAATTTCGCCCAGTCTTTCGGTCGATAGGATTCTGCCGTGAAATCTTTTGCAAACTCTTGGTACGTAAATCCAGGCTTATAATTATCTTTCATATATTGTATCGCATTTGGAGATTTTGCACCTAACAAAATAATCAATCTTTCATTTCTTATACGTAAACTACCTAATATTTAAAGATACAAAAAAAAATATGTTTTTTTTTATATAGGTTTTAAATTTTGAAAGAAAACTTATGCGTTTATGGGCGTACCGTATATCGTAATTATATAATACTAATTCTTGATTAAAAACCATTGTGAATATAAGCAAAACTTCCAAGTAAAAAAAAAGCGAGGAAAATGAAAATAAATGACGAAAAAATAAAACAAGGGCACATACGACAAAAACGATAATAATAAAAATAATAATAATAATAAATTTCAGTAACCGAAATTACACCAAACACATTAATGGAAGCTGTTGAAACATTACAGATTACAAGATATATACATAATAACATACAAAAAGCAGTCATATTAAGTACCTGTAACATAGCGAGGAATTTTTTAAATCATTAAAATATAATAAAATAATTGTGACTTGATGCAATCCGTCACAAATTATAGTAACCGGGTTATAGTAAACCCGAGAAAATAATGAATAATAATAATAATAATAATAATAATAATAAAAAAATGTTTAAAAAAAAAAAATACCGACTTTTTAATCAAAATGCACTAAAAAGTAAAAAATAATTATTCGATGAAAAATATATTTCAGAGTGATATACCTTACGGTGATATTATCGTAATTCTATACCGCATTAATACTTATTAGAGTAGGTATCAAATTCGACCAAATACTGTTTAGCATTATTGAATTAAGTAAACGGAGCACCAGAATCTCTTTCGTTTGGATCCCGAGTCATCGAGGGATAGATGGCCATGATATTGTGCATCATGCGGTGCGACGGTCAACTCAAACTTGTCTGCCGGCAATGCTGGGAGAAGACTTCGCACAGTGGTACACATTCGGGAAATCTTACACTCATGGAATCAGTGGTTCCAGGTTCGGCCAAGTATACTTGGAAATACAAAGAAAAGCGCGGAGGATTGACCGTTAATCATTGGTAACGTCTGCTCACCGAAGCTGGAAACAGCTGTTAACAGAATATACCTTGGCCATACACGAATTACACATTCATATCTGCTGAATGGCCAGCCACCGCCCATACGTGACATCTGCCACGCACCGCTAACGGTCCATCACATTATTTTAACTTACCGGAAGTATAATCACCATCGCGACGAGCAACTGGGCTCAGGTGTTCTCGATGTGAACAACCTTCGGGCTCTTACACATTTTATTATTAAATCGAAAATTATTAAGGTATTTAAGAATTTTAAATCGAGTCCATATAGGCATTAACTACTCGTAAAAAAAAAAAAAAATCATATTAAAATAATAATTAAAAAATGCATTAAATATTCATTGTTTCTAGATATCGTAATATGAATTTGAGCCTACTCTAATAAATATTAATGTTGTATAAGAATTACGATATCACTTTAAGGTATATCACTCTAAAATATATTTTTTATCAAATAATTATTTTTTACTTTTTAGTGCATTTTTATTCAATTTTTATAATAAATCTTAAAGTCGGTAATTTTTTTTAAAAAAAGAAACATTTATTTCATAATTTTTATTATTATACTTGAATTTTTTTTTTTGGTTAAAAATCAACTTTTTTGACACATTATTCTCCATATTTATACCTTAAAAAAAAAGTTGGTTTCTTTATTTTAAACTCCATTTCCACGGTAAAAACATCAACAGCAGCTACATTTCCATGGTAATTTGGCAAGTTGATGGAATTTTAAGTCAGTCGCCTTTGTATAGTAATAAAAAATAAGAAGAAAAAAAAATTATCCAAAGGGACCAGGTTTTTTACGTTTTTTAACAAATATCAGTTTAAGTTCACCGATTTTCATCAATACTCACATGGTACCTAAGTTGAATAGTACTCTTTCTAATGGAAAAAGAATCATTAAAATCGGTCCATATGAACATGAGTTATGCGCGAACAAACATTAAAAAAAAATAAAAACATACGCGACGAACGTATAACCTCATTCTTTTTGGAAGTCGGTAATAGCATATAAATGCAATTGAGAAATATTAATGTACACTTAAAAATTAATAATATTCAGTATAGAACTTCTTGCTTTTCGGAGGGAGGAAGGTAACAAAAAATCATCACCGACAAACAATGTGGAGAGGAAAAAATCATTTAAAAATTCTGTTAAAAACTGATAGTATAAATACACCGAGATCTGGAATGGAATAGGGAGAAGGAGAAAATAAGATGTATGGAGCACAATAAGGAGTAGGAAGCCCAATTGATAGAAAGTGGGAATACCAATTTTCGCTCCGTTCTTCAGTTTGCTTCTGATGATGGCCAGTGTAAGCTGGTCGAAACGTTAAGTGAATAAATATCTTTTTAAATACACAGTTGTTTCCGAAAATTATTTATCATGAGTAATCACTGTGAAAGCTTTAAATTTTTAATATAGAATAGAACTTCGATATGTAGGGATGAGGATGAAAAAATTACATAATTTCAATTGCAGGAAGCTTCACCACTTGGATAAGGACAATTTAGGGAATGTGTTGAGTAAAAACAAAAATGAGCGGAAGGCAACAGAGGATGATTGAAACGCACGCGAATAATGGGGTTAACAGTGAAGTAGCGGATTAATGGAAAATCCTATAAAGAAGAGATGCTCATGTAAAAAAATACCATTATCTACTCTTCATCATTTTCCAATGCTTTCCCTTTCTTTTTATCCGTTCAACCTAGTATTCCATCTTATTCCTGATTTTATAATAAATTTTACTGAGATCGACCATGACTTTGAAGGTTGTTTAATTCCTTCTGGTTTATTAGAAGACGAGATCTCCAAATTAAACGTCATGGAATTTTTTGTCTGGACGACAACTGATATGCTTCTCCAAATCAATTGTCGGTATTGTGATAATAGGTATTGAGTTGAAATATGTTGTTTTTTTGGCAGCTTGGTTCGTTGGTTGAGATATCACCATGGCCGGAGTCCATACGAAGATTATTTAACAGGGTGTATTTTGCAGTACAGAAATGATTTCCTTTGCTATATGGGGTGTTGTTTATGACTGTGACCACTTGAGCAAGTTTTCTAGTGCTCCTAAAGAGTCGGTGCAAATTAAATTTCTGTCCGAAGAAACACTAAGGATGGCTATGAAAATAAAATAAAGCTCAGCAGACAAAATTGAGTAAAGTGAAGATAACAAGCACCAAATCTGATACTACTAGGCAACCGGTTCGGTTTTCTATTTTGAATCCATCAGTGAACGTGAGTTTATAATCCAGATACTTTGAAACAAATTCCTGAAATGGACGAACTGGAATATCACTGGTGCGATCGTTTCTTATTTCCAGTAAAGTCAAGTCAAATCGAATTGGAAGCTTTGTCTAAGGCGATAACGCTTGTTTTAGGTCGCTATATAAAGTTAGTTGCGCTCTGTTAGGAGAGTTGAGCAGATCTAATATTTGGGCTAAGAAATGCATAATTGTGAGCGAAAATTTGGATACAGTAATGGCACCGTAGGCTGAAGAATAAGGAGAAGTTTTATCATGTGTATACAAATATTCAGCAAGAGTTGTTTTCCTCGAAAAGAAATAGGCTTTTCGTTGCCCTCATACAACATGCTGACTATTGGTGAAGTCACCGAAAGCAATATGGATGGCGGCAGAATTTCGGATTTTATCGAGTCTGTTCAAAATTCGATTTCTAGCAGAGCAATAAATTTCTGTGCCTTAATCGCACTTTGAACGAATTAAATCGCGGTAAATTCTTAATAATGAGTTTATCTGAACCATAGGATGTATGGGAAAGCTTTTTCATCAAGTTGAGTTTTGTTTCAGTGCGTTGATATGGGAGAACCATGTCAAATTATCGAAAATAAGGCCGAAGTATTTGATTTTATTTGCGTTTGAAACACGTTTCCCACTTAGTTGCATTAAAAGGGCAGTTCCTGATTTTGCAGAAGTGTATACTGGTCATTTTTGTTTTGTAAAATTTGTTGACGCCCAAAGCTGGGTCTAAGCAAGACATGAATATTGCGAAGTCGTCAGTAAATAGAGTGTAATTAATTCGTGCTAGAATTGCATCGATCGCATCGTTTACAATTAGATTGAAAAGAGAGGGGAACTAGGTACCGATACCTGAGGAACGCCATTTTGTAGTTTAAATCTCTCTGAAGTTACTCCGCTAGTAGGAATTGAAAAATGCCGATTCGCAAGGAAGTTACAAATAAATTTAGGTAAATTGCCTCGGAAACTGAAGTCACGCCAAGTCTGACGTATTTTATTGCGCCATGCTGTATCAAACACTTTTGAAATATCAAAGAATATGGCTAGTAAATGACGTTTGGTGGCGGAAGCATTATTAATGGAATTTTTCAATAGTAATAATTGATCCTGCGTGGATTTTCCAGCTCGGAACCCACACTGTTTACTGGAAAGAAGGTTATTCGATTCGAGCTAGCAGCAGAATCGATTTTTCACTATTCGTTCGAATACTTTACCAAGACCTGACGCTAATGAAATTGGGCGATAGATGTCCACTATTTTATTGTGCACGTGTCGATTTAATGTTCGCGATTATGTATTTTTATATTTCGTCAATTCATTTAGTTGTTGTGTTCCAAGTCACCTATCTTTTTTTATTTTTATTTTTTCCTTTTCTTTTTCGTTTCATTTTGATTACCGATATTATGGAAAATTTGTTTTTCCATTGTTGTGTTATTTTTCTTTGTTTTTCCTTTCCTTCTGTTCCATCTGAAGATGGACTTTGCCCTAAAACGTTTCTGATATACTAAGTATATCACATTTTTTTAGTTTGCTATTTGGTTAATATATATATATACATATATTTTCAATTAATAATTTCTAGCAGACAGGTATAAATTTTAACACTATTTTTAGATTTAGTTTTTGATCACAGAGTTTTGGATCAGTTGGGTTTTTGTTGACTTGCGACGAAATCCGAAATATAGTTTCGCGTGAAATATAAAAATAATTTTAGTGATACAATTTATAATGTTTCTTTCCAAAGATTCCTTCCTCAGTCCTACTCTTTTCAACATATATGTACACTATCAGTGTGGCTTCTCTTCCGCTAAATTCTTCGTCTTTATTCTTTGCTGATGACATCCTACTTTATGCCTCATCTCATGATATTGTATCAGGCAGTGAGGGATCATTCCCTTTCCTCAGTTAACCTTTCTATATCTCCTACTAAATCTTGTTATGCTGTATTTACTCTGCGATCTTATAATCCTGCTTCTGTCTATCTATCCCTAGCAAATACACTCCTTTCTCGTGTTAATTATTTCTGTTATCTTGGTATCTTCCTTGACAGTCGGTTATCCTTCTCCGAACACATTAAGTATCTTTCCTCTTCAGCAACCAAAAGGCTAAACTTGCTGAAAGCCTTATCTCCAACCAAATGGGGTGATGATCCTTGTGTTCTTATTTCGCTATATAAATTTATCATCCGCTCAAAATTTCATTACTGTTCATTTCTCTGTGGTTGTGCCTCTAGGTGCTCTTAAATCCTCTCCAGTTCCAACAGTCCTTGCCGAATCTAATACACCACCCCTTTCTATTCGCAAATCTTATTGTGGGCTATCGTTTTCTTACTAAGCGTCTCCCACTCACGTCCTCTATATCCATTCCTATCTTTCCATTTCTAGGAACTGGCGTTTCATACCTAGGAAAACTCCTATTCTATCTCTCATTTCTCTTCGGCTCAGTTCATTTTGTCCTTACATACTTTGTCAATCTCCATTATTTCATTTTTAATTTCGCCGATCTCTGCCATCCTCCAAATATGTTTACTGTTCCTACGAACTCTAACTTTCTTGCGCAGGCCCTAATCAGACAGGAATTCCACAGTTTTATCAATTCTGAATTTCCTTCGCATGCAACCGTGTTTACAGATGGTTCGAAGAGGCGCCGGGTAGTGTCGATGCCTCTTTTATCCTTCCAGATTTTGGAATTTCAGAATCTTTTCGCTTGCCTCTTTTCTGTTCCATATTCACAGCCGAATTGATGGCTATCCTACGTTCCATTAGTTTCATTTCCTCCAATCACGTCTCCTCTAAATTCTTGATTATATCGGACTCCATGACCGCCCTTCAGGCCATTTGTTCTCCCCTTCCTGATCATTCCTGTGATTTTGTCATACTCCGCATAATTTGCTGTGGGTTCCTAGCCATTCGGGCATCTGCAGTAACGAAGCGACGGACTCTTTGGCTCGGGTTGCTGCCTCTTCTCACTTCTTCTTTTAAAAAGTCCCATCGTCCAATCTTCTTCCGCTGTGCAAAGGTTTTCATCTTAGGTTTTGGTCGGATATGTACGTTTCCTCTTTCTCTAACAATTGTTCTTTCTATTTGTCTGTCCAACCTAGTCTTCCTGCCAATCCATGGTTCTCTTTGTTTCCTTCACTTCGTCGTTCTGTTGTTGTCTCCATTATCTGTCTGCGCTCTTAAGCCATACTTTATTATCTTCCTCCCGGTTTCGTTTTTCGTTGGTTGCCTCTCCATATTGTCCTCTCCACTCAAACGAAGAGCATGTTTGTGATGCGGACCATGTGTTCTTTGAGTGTTCATCTCTTTCTGCTGAGTGCTCTGCTTTCTACTTCAATTTGCTGAGACTTAGACTTCCTACTCCATATCGTGCTTCTTATGTCCTATCTTTTTCCTCCCCACAGATTGTTCCTATTATTTGTTCCTTTCTCCTAACAATATCTGATCGTATTAAGATATAATTGATTCCTTCCTATTCTAATTGTTTCTGGGTAAAGGTCCCCGGTTGCAGGCCCAAAAAAAATAATAAAAGTTGTGTGGGCAAATTGAAAAAAAAACCTATATTTATAATCGATATTCGTTAATATAGCCCCTCAAAAAAAAAAAAAAAAAAAAAAAATCCCTTTACACCACCGTCAAAATCTTACACAAAACAAGAAATGGAAAATGAAATTTTATACGAATAGCTTGATATAGTATGAAATTTTTTCAATTAATTGTACCTCTTTTTTTCTATATTTTGGTTGCGCTGACTGGTTTTTTTCTTTTATTTCTTAGACCCTAATTCCAAAATTATGGATGGGGAAATATATTTATTTGTGTTCGAAGTACAGAAAACTAGTGTACCTGAAAGGGAATGATGCGTGAAAATGAATGTGGAGCATAAACAAAACGAAATAAAGGTGGTGTGTGTAATAATTCCTTGCAAAATGTACTTACATTATTGGAAGGGGATGAGATGAAAAACATAGTTCCGGTGTATTCGTATTTACTACTATTCAGTTTTTTTTATATTCCAAAATTAAAGGGGAATTAAAATTTATCTTAGTAATCGACTGTTTATTTCGCATTATCAAATCGTACCGTTTACAGAATAAATTATTTATTCAGTTGTATTAATAATATTATAATGATAAAATAAGTGAAGAATCTTTTTTCATACTGTTTGTTAAAATATATAAGTATAATAAGTTAATAATAACAAATATGATAAACAATTATAACAAACAAATAAGATAATATTAAGTAAGAAAATTTATCTTATTTGTTTGTTATAATTATTTATTATATTTGTTATTATTAACTTATTATACTTAGATAAAATAAGTAATTGAAGAAATGTTTCTTTCTTTCTTTTTATTTCATTACGCGGTTATAAACATCTCGTTTTAGCTATGAAAAATTACAATATAAGGTCTAACTTCAATGTATCTAAAATCGTATGGAACTTTCATCTTTTTGTTTACTAACAATTATTATTGTAACATAAAAAAAGAAGATTGGACTCAAAATTTGAACTCAATTACGATGGACTTGAAAAAATAATACACGCTTAACGATAAATCCACTCGTACAATATTTAGCACGTTGAATCACAAAATTAGGTACATGTCCTATGTTGACGCACCCAGGAAAAAAAAAAAAAAAAGAAAGAAGAATCACAAAATATATCCATTAAAATTAACGTAATTCCAAAAATAAACAAAAAAAAAGGAATTAAATATTTTTTGATTAAACTGTAAACTATTCCGTATGAATACTAGAATACAGATAATGCGTACTAGACCCAGTGCGCGTGTACGTATGTGTGTGCGTGCACTGTGGTAGGGGGCAGTTCTTAAATATGTTTGTATCAATATTTGAAAAGGTAGCAATATTGCTTTTAATATTTTTTAAATAAAGTTCCAATTGGAAAATAACCGCCAGCTTTAGACTATAGTGTGACTAAAAATATTGCAATAATATAATTAGGTATATAAATTATATTTTGTTATTTGACGCAAACTTTTTATCAATAAAACATATAATTTTTCATTTCATTTCGTCTTATTTTTCCGTAATTTTAACAATTATTTTCGCCGTTTAATTCATTTTACAAAACGGTATGAAATAGAATAGACTTATTTTACCTGAGTTAAATCTCGGTTTATATCTTTTTTTCTTTTTTAAATGCACGTTCGCTTAAAATAATTCCTACTGACGGATAAGTGCCATTGTGATTTTTTAAATTTTAAATAATTTTCTCTAAAACAATAAAGCTTGTAGTATTTAATTACCAACAAGATAAGCAGTACCGGTTTTAATCCTACGAAAGCGGCAAGTGATAAACATCGATTACATAAAAATATTAAAACTTTACAATTTCAATAAGTAACATAGTAAACTGGTAGCTATGGTGATCGGCTACCGAACCAAAGGTTTCATAAGTTTTTAAAGATTGTTTCTTTCCAGAGTCAAGTCACTCTCATATTTACCGAGCTTCAAATAATTACGTATCTGAGAAATCCGAGATAATAAAAGCAGACGCGAGAAAGGATAGATCCCCCTATTTTCGTTAGTCCCCTGGACTTGGAGCATTATGAACCTTAACTTTACGACGCCGATAGCCTATCAATGGAGTAGAATTCACTTTAATAATTTAATCGGTGGCTAAATAATCTAATATCAACTTAAAAACCAAAAAAAAAAAAAAAAAAAATACAAATTGCGACAAAATTTTGATCAACGTAAACAGTAAAGTGATATAGAAATACAAGAAACAAGCTCGTGCCCAGAATTTTGAAAAGACGGAGGTTTTGAAAATTTTCTTCGCATATTTATTTTATAAATAACAATACATTTTTCACTAATATACATATACTATTAATAATTTCCATCATTCTGATTTATATATTAATAATTCACATAAATGAATTACCCCGTATATGAACATTAATAAAAATTATATACGTTATTAATTATACTCGTAATAAAAAATTTTGCATAAAATATTAATGAAGTACCTAAAAATATGGAACATATTTTTTCTGTTTTCTTTTAATGGTAGGTAAGAACACCCTAAAAAATCATCAATATTTATTTTAAATTTTTGATTTTTTTCAGATTTTTGTGTACTTATAATAACTATTTCAGTTCTCATGGGGGGGGGGGGGGTTAATCCCCTCCCGTGGACACGGCTTTAACAAGAAATTAAAATTTATCGAATCATATCGTACTTTCACCTCTGCAGGTTTATTCTATACCTCAAGTTGTATATAAATACAGAAATGCGTACATAAAAAAAATATTAAATAATCAATAACCCTACATGCTTAAGAAGATCAAATATTTTAGATTTGTCATTTTGTAAAGACTAATCACATTAATTTAATCTGCAGAGTTTTTTTACTCGAAGATCACAAAAACTGTAAGAGATTCCATCATTTTCTGGATATATAATTGTAAAAACGGGAGAAAAAAACACAATATTTTTAACTTAAAACTTCTTTAACATCGCAGTGGTCACTCGTATTACAATAGTAATCCAGCACGTTTCGTTTGTTTACTGTTCAAAATGGCGCCAGTGATAACCTCGAGCTATTCACATTACCTGGAGCATGACTCGCGGCATAACGTTTTTGTTAACATTTTCCGTATACTCCGTAGGTTGTTGACACTTTTTTGCTGCGGATAACAATAGTAATGTGCGCAACTGATAACGGTATAGTTTTTTTCTCGGTAGTTTTTATAAAATAGAGTTATATATTCGAAAAAAAAGTTTGACTTGGATTCAAAAGAAATTCTTGACTCAACAGATGAATAAAAAAAAACGAAAGATATCATAGAAGAAATATTCTAGGATGATGTACGTAGATAAAGAAAGTGCCGTTTTTAATTAGAGAAACTTAATTTATACTATAAAAGATTTGTATAAATGTTAGCTATGGATTTAATTATAACTAATATTTAACACTGTTTTCTAGTAAAACTATTGATGTTACGTTTTTATTGTGTTTTAAAAGCAACTGTCGTTGCTTTTTTGTCTTCACTATTAATTATTAATTTTTATTTTGCGATGTAAATGAAAATAGTTCAATGAGAAATATACATATATTTCTTTTACTTGCTCATGGACAAAGAGAATTCAGATCAGATTACTAACAAAAATAAAACAGAAGTCTAATAAAAATACTATCTTTCTATTCTTTCTAGTAATTTAGTATTCAGATTCTAAACTACCATTTTAGCTACAATTCTGTAATTTTTTAATTTTTTTTACCTAAAAATAAATCAAAATTTAAATTAAATTGTAATAATTATCAATTTTTAAAACATTTTTAAATCTCTAAAGAGGTCGCTATTTGATTTTTTTTATGAAACAAGGTATTTCTCAAATTTACTGTCTACCGTATAAGATATTACGTAACTATATAATTCCCCTCTCTAAAATGTCCCTCTAGATCCTCCCCTAGTATATATATATATATATATATATATATATATATATATATATATATATATATATATAAAGGGCCGTATTTAGACCAAAATTTTGGGACGGGTTACGAAAATATTTATAAATCGCGCGTTTGTATTATCATGAAATATATTTATTTATAAATAGTACACTAAAGCCTTATAGTCAATTATTGTATATGAAATATTTGAACACTACAATAAAAACAAATAAAAAATAGTCGTTTTCATAGAATTCATAAAAATTTCGATTGTTTTCTTTTGTCAAAAATTGAAAAGAAATAAATTTATTCTGAATTTCGGTCCACTTAATTCAAGCAGTTATTATTTCGCAGACATTTCGTGGGGGGGGGGGGTCGAACCCGGAAAGCCTATCTCAGATACGGCCCTGTATATATATATATATATATATATATATATATGTATATATTATAAAAATATAAATAAATAAAATTCTATGATCGTTAATTTTTTTCTTTAGCCAGACTTAAGACGAAACTCGTATTATTCGGTTTTAGTTCATTTTCTTTACTTATCGCACAGAAAATTATGAAAGATTCTAAAAAAAACCTATACTCGGATGAAAATAATGAATTTGTTAATATGTTTTTTAAAAATCTGCACACACATAACGTACCTTTCCAGTTATACCAAAACCATTCTCCGAACGCTGGAACCGCAAATACACCCCAGTGTATAAATATTCCAAATTTAGCTTTATCATACCAGGATGGTAACGTTCTATTATCCAGACTATCCCAAGTCGGCTTATATTTACAATCAGATAATTCATCGCCAGAAGAGCAATAGTCTTTATCTTGCCAAGGAATAGAACATTGAACAAGTCGATTAAATATTAGAAAAATTACGAACAGCGATACCAGTCGAATTTGAAAATGTTCGATACTTAATGAATAATTCATATTATTTACAAACTAAATGCCGGTAACAGTATTAAAATATATACGCGTCGAAACGTTTAAAAGTAAACGTTTCAATAATGGCGCGCCAATTAGTGAAAATTTTTGGCGCGAAAACAAACACCCGGTACACGAAATGACACTGGATCGTCAGTTCACAACTGCTGAAATATTGTCGACCGTTCCAACAACAGAATCAGAAATGACGACAAAGAAAGTTATGACGTCACTGTGGTCTTTAAACGAACCGCAACTAATAACTATTGAATTTGTTTTGTGTGCCGATAAAGTAAATAGTTATTCAATATGTTCCTTAACCTTATACGTTCAGGGAGGGGTTAGAAAAAAAAAAAACTCGCAATGAAAAAAGGTAAAAACGTTTCCTCGAGAACTTCTCCAAAAACCGCTAAAACTGAATAATTTTTTATTACATAAGACACTTGCTCGTTTAATTTATGTTAATTATGCAAATATTTTATTCGATGAGACATCGCATCTCCGATCCATTTTAATAAGCAAGTTATTCACCCGCGCGCTTATGTAATTTTATATTGTGCGAGGTATTTTCGCTCGTGTTATTTCCATAAAAAATTGTGAATTGTGTATCACAAAAATGATTAAAAAAAAAAAAAACTACAGATATACATATATATATGTATATACAAAGATAAACGCAAATATCGGGCATGATTCCCTCCTCACACATTATGTATTCAAAAAAGTTATATCGCTAATAGTAAAATCCGGTTTATCAATAAGTTTCTTACTTAATATTATACATATAAATATATAGATTGCGATATAAATATATAGATTGCGAGTGTTGAAAATGTGTTTAAATAAATGCATCGATAAAAATGATTGCATATTAAAAAGTGGTTATAATTTCAGATTTTTTTCACTCCAGGGCCGTGCCCAGAATTTTGAAAAGACGGGGGTTTTGAAAATTTTCTTCGCTTATTTATTTTATAAATAACAATACATTTTTCACTAATATTCATATACTATTAATAATTTCCATCATTTTGATTTATATGTATTAATAATTTACATAAATGAATTACCCCGTATATGAACACATTAATAAAAATTACACGTGTTATTGATTATACCCGTAATAAAAAATTTTGCATAAAATATTAATGAAGTACCTAAAAAAATGGAGCATATTTTTTATTTATTTATTTATATTTTTAAAGGTAAAAACACCCTAAAAAATCATACATCTATTTTAAATTTTTGATTTTTTTCAGATTTTTGTATATTTATAATAACTATTTCAGTTCTAATGGGGGTATTTAACCCCCTCCACCCCGCCCCACGGTGGACACGGCTTTGGTTTACAGTAATCTAGATCAGTGGCCTTCAACTCGTGGCCCGCCAACGTAATTTCTGTGGCCTGTCGTTGTTTAATGAATAATACACCTTCAAAAATAAACAAATGTAAGAAATATTTACTTTCGAATAAATGTCGTTGTTTATCGGAAAGTTAAAAGGCATCATGTCATTTTTTCTACAGATCACGTGACATTTTTAACGCTTCACAAAACATATGAGGAATCTATATAGAATAAATTCGTCATCTTTGTTTAAATTTCTCAGAATACTTTCGAGAATATTAGGCGCTGTGTTTCCTTTGTTTATTTTTCAAACATCCCAAATTATTCCAATTTTTATATTTGTCGTTTTTTAGTTGCCAATGTATGATTTTTTTTGTTTTAATTTTCGTACCTTACTCACATGGAATGAAGCAGTTCCTTGACTTGAATTTCGGCTATTCAATTAAAAATCGATTCTTCTCGTTTTAACTGATTTGTTTATTGACGAGATTTATCACCTTCTCTTTTGATTTCCGTTCCGTTTGTAATTTTTAAACGTTATTTAAGTGTGTTTTCATTGCGTTTCGATTACGTCCAACCGTTTATTAGTACACCAGTTTGTCGTCGCTTGAAAATTGTTTTTTCTTTTTTTTATACTCGAACCAACCACGTTTACTTCCTGAAGTTATTAGCAATATTTTCTTTTGACTTTGAAGTCTTCACTCGTTGGCTTTCTTAGGTTCTGAACATTTCGTTAATTTTTTCTCTTCCATATATTTCTTTTCCCGATGGCTAGTAAGAAATATAAAAAATTAATAATGAAACTTTTTTGTCGAATTTCATTGAAAACCTGTTTGTTTATCAGGCGTACAAGTATGGAATGCGGATTTTCTTTTCCGAAAAAAAAAAAAAAAAAAAAACCTGTCAAATTCAGAAGAATGATAAAAAGTGGTTTACTCAAACTATGTTCCGTCGGTGGTTACACATTTTTTCCATCTTTCGGGCACTTTGTGAATAGCACGCGAGTAAAAATCTTGCGCTTTTATAGTAGTGAACCATTTATCCAGCCATTTTTTTCACATCTTCGTACGAATCAGAACGCTACTCAGCAGGTGCATAACCCAAAACAAGTGTAAGTCGAAAGTGAGTAAGCCGCATGAACTAGCACTTCCTAGTTGAGTGCTTCCAATGTGTCGCGAACCGATTTTGCTGTATGTGATAGTGCATTGTCGTGAAGAAAAATTATCTTGCGTTACCTTTTTTGAAATTTTTTGAGCAACGAACTGCTTAAATCGATTAATTGCTGTCGATAGCTTTTGATATTACCCGATTCGCTAGGCTTTAATAGCTCATAATAGACCACGCCTTTCTGGTCGCGCCAAACACAGAGCATCGCCTTTCTGCCAGAGCGATTCCGTCTTGCGGTCGATGTGGTGAATAGTGCACTGGTTCTATCCATGGAGATCTTTTCTGCTGAGGATTTTCGAAATAAATCCATTTTTCATCCCCAGTAACGATATGATGCAAAGAAGATTTGCAAAGAAGATTTTCTTTTGTATCGTTGGAGCAAAATTTCACACGTGCTTTTGCACATCTCCATCTGCCTCTTGGACAACTCACGTGGTGCACATCTGGGACCACCTTCCGAATCTTTCTCACGTAGGCGATGAGTTCAGCAGCAGTTCTTTCCAAATGAAAACAAAAAATTAATGCTGTCCGCGAGTGCTCTTTATTTGGCACAAATTTCGACATGATGACCACCTCAAAATAATATTACGCAAAACACTTTTTCAATTTATCGTTGATGAGCGTTTGATACGTGTTGATGGCGCAAAAAAATGGTAACTATATCAAATCTTTATATTACACAATACATTATCGCGTTTCACAAGTGTGCATTACATACTTGTACATCTGATAGTTGAAGGAATGTAATGTTAAAAGGCACTACAAAATCAAATGCCATTAAATTTAGTGAATATAAAGATCAGTTAGGCATAGATAAAATATCGGATTTGAGAAAAAAATTACACTGTCAACAATTTACTCTTAGAAACAAAATCTAGACACAGAAAACACACATCATACGACTTTTAACACGAACCAATTCAAGAAACAAAATTTAGGAAACACAAAACCTTTTACCGACGGTAAATTTGTGAAGCAGTTATATGAAGTAGTCGGTTGGCAAAGTACTCGCATCATGTCATAAATATCTTTTTTCAAAAATAAGTTTATCTACACTAACTATTGCTAAAAAAAAGTAAAGAATTAGTAGAAGAATTAAAAAATTTCTTCAAAAATCGCGAGTCAAGATTTATTTTTTATTCAGTTGTGATCGGCGAAAGCATTGGCATGTCTGAAGCAGCACAATTAGCAGTTTTCATTCGCGGTACTGATGATAATTTTGAAATGACTGAAAAAATGGGAAGTCTTCATCCAATAAAAGGAACTTTACAAAGGGATCTGATATTTTCAAAATTTAATGAATTTAGTCTGAGATACGGGAAATTTATCTACAATTATAACAGACGGTGCCCCAACTCAGAGAAGAACACGAAAGACTTGTTCCTTTGATAAGAAAAGACAAAAAAGGATTATTGTCTTTAATGCACAACATTACTGCATCGCGCATCGGTGAAATTAATGTACTGACCCCTCTTGCTTACATTTCTGTTTCTTTCTCTTCTATACTTTGTATAAAATTATCAAAATTGACATCGTAATTCTAAATCGGTCCATATGAATATGAAAACATGATCACAAATATAACAAACGTTACATAAAATTGGGACATTTTTCGTTACATGAAATTGGGACATTTTTTCTAATGGGGGGTAGCCTAAGAATTACGTTATAATTAATATATATATTTAATTACAACGTAATTCTTAGGCTACCCCCCATTAGAAAAAAGGTCACAATTTTATGTAACGTTTGTTATATTTTATAGGATTTTTGTGATTGTTATTTAAAAAATGTCACAATTTTATGTAACGAGAAATATAACGAAAAAATGTCTTAATTTTATATAATGAAAGTTGAATGTTAGGATAGGATTTTTGTGATTATGTTATTTTTTTTTGTGTTGATGCCAGTAAGAATTACGTTGTAAACTTTCATCATTTTATACAAAGTATAGAAGAGAAAGAGACAGAAATGAAAGCAAAGGGGGTCACACAGTCCCTTGCGAAGCTAAAATGGCCGAGTTTATATATATATATATATATATACACATATCGACGATTTACTAGGTAAAAGATGTGAAAATAAAATAAAAAACAATATGTAAATTAACAGTGGCATGCCAAGCGCGAGGGCAATATGCATGCTTGAACTTAAAAATCCGCCGGTAACATTCTTCAGTTAAGGTAGAAAAAAAAGTTACGGTTATCAGATAAATTACGAATTATTTAGTGATGATAGTTAAACAGTTGAACTCAACGTAGTTAGAATATTGTAGAATAGCGATATAGAAGTGGCTACAGATTTAGAGAAATATTCGTAAGGAACGTGCCGTTATTTTGTTTTGTTAAGTGACCGGTTGAATTAGGTTGTTTGAAAACAAGAACGGTGAACAAAGTTATACAACATTTAACAGTCAATAATGTAAATTAGAGACGTTATCTTCCATTTTCCTAATGAATGATACCGCGCCGAGGCCGTCCCCATCTAGGCGTCATTATCTACTATAAATCTCAGCAGAGAAATAAACACTATCGCTAATTTACAAACATATGTTAGATTAAAAAAGCAGTCATTAAAAGCGCCATCTGTTTTAAAAATACGCATTAAGCGATGAAATAATTCCGTCTTTTCGTGACTGACGGCGTTAGCAAAAATAAAAATCACGCTATTCTCCTTAGTACTCGATCGTATTCAGGAGTACAGTAAATTTCAATTCGTCGGCTATAATCTCATCCGACTAGTTTTACAAAAATAAATTTTGTCCACTACCTCTTATACATACACCTCATCCCCTTTCCAAAACCAATAATATTTATTGTAACTGCAGTGTATGTACATATGCGCTTTTTGGGGAGGGTTGCATATCTGTGTAAAGAATTATTTATTTCATTTATTCAAATTTTGACATGACCGGAGATCATGATGAGTCTCTTATTTGATGTTGTAAATAATTTCATTTGTTGTAAATTGAAACTGATCATAGTGCACAAAAAGAAGAAAAAAAAAAGAAAAGAAGATAAACCCTCATTTATCAGACATGAGTACTCCGGTCACAGTTATATCCTCTGATGTATATTTGTGTTCGAGGACACAGCCGGATAAATCTCCAGTGATGTAATTTAATCTCGTCGCACGATGAATAAATATTATTATACTAATTGAATTTAATAAGTTTCAACTGAAAATACGACAACTATTTAAGTTTTCCAAGGTCCTGTTGCTCTGTGTGCTCGGAGTACTGCACGGAGTTGGATGCACAGCCGAAAATTACAATTATACGTATGTACATTAGGTATGAGAGGTAAGTCGGTCGGAGTTGGAGTTGAGAAGCGAACATATGTACATCCGTACTTAAAAAGAACACACATATATATCCAACTCCTCCGGCGGAGTTGATCTGCACATCTCTGATATTTAGACTCTGAAACCGCTTGTGTAACATGTCGAACTAAACTTTGTCAATGTTAAAATTAGTTTTGAGAATCTCAGAATTCGTGTCAACAAAATACCAACTTTTAACCGCCACTTCGTTGATCAGATTTTCAGTTTTTTTTTTTTTTATTGTCCGACGTAGTAAACTGCATTGCGTGAAAAAATTGTCCGGAATTTCTAATTCAAAAATAACTCCGTTTTGCGTGTTTGAAAACAATAGGCTAATTCTTTCATGGAGTTAAACTTCTATTTTGCTTAAACTCAAATGTGAATTATTTTGTTTGTTTTTTTCTGATGATTTGCATTTTCTAACGAGCCGAACGAAGGAATAAGTTCATAATATTTTGCGAAAAGCTCATTGTACACCGTGAAAGTCTCGAAATTGACGTATTTGTCACATTTTCCAAAGACATTGAAAATCATTGTATTCATCATAATGCACACACACACATATATATATATATATACACTAGTAGTGTCTAAGTTGAAACTTGTTCTAACTGCAGTTCACTCTGTTCCAGCTGAGGACGTATCTACATGCTAGAGTCACTACGTGCCCCAAGAACGCAGAGAATAGCATTCACAACGTTCAAAAGAACTGACTGAAATTAAGCGGCTAGAGCTGGAACCGAAAGAATGAAAGAGACGGGTAACTTTTTTATCTTCGTCACTTATACAGTTTTTACGTACTGCTTCCACTGCATGTTCTGCTACTGGCACCAAGAGAGTTGACGGGTTCAATGCGCAAGCGCAAAACACATAAATAATATAGTCGGATGATTAATAATAATTTGGCAAGATTATTCTGTTTTCGTTACGCGTGCAATTAGCCGGAAACGAAATTCTTTAGTCACAATAATTGAGAACGTACGGGTTTTTGTTGCCCATAAACTATGTGTGCCGAAGAATCAATATCGCTACTCTCATTATGTGCGTGTTAGTGTCAACTGGAAAGGACGTTATCCCGCTTCCAGTTAAAACTGAATGCTCTACATCTTCAGACGCAAGTGGATGATGCTTATTTGAAGATGACCGCGTCGGTACGTTACTCACACCATTTGTGTTAGCTACACGAATATATCGACAATTTTAACGGCAGCATTCTCACCTTACAATTTTTCACCGTTGTTAGACATCTCACATCACCTTCCAGTTAATTTCTTCTCGAATAGCATCTGTTTATTTGTCACGTTTCGTTCCAAAATATTTGGAACTTTACTGATCACTAATATACGCGACGGGTTTTACAATTAGCGTTTTGTATTAAACGACGTCGCTACAATCAAAGCCAACCATTATTCGTTCTTTGCTCTTGATTTCTCTGAATGTCACTTATATTCTTCCGCTTATCTGAACAATGAAACCATATGCTTTTCTTTTCCTTTCTATTTCGAGATTATTGTTACGTAGGTAAACGTGTGACCCAAAAGTTCCTAAAAGTCCTTTGCTATATTATTTCGGTCGATTTCCTCTCATCATTTACCATTTGTATAATTTCGGAGCCTTTTTTCTTCCGTCTCCATAACTATCGCGCAGCGCTACGCTCACATTTTAAATAAATTTCCGACTATTATCCGACTACGATGCTCCCTAACACAGATGTACCCAGGATTTTTTTCAAGGAATAGGCAGTTTTTTGTTAAACTCCTTTATACAGAGCTCTATATTAGATTCGATGTATTTAATAAACGATATGAAAAGGTACATATGTATATAAATTTTCGAAAAAGCGATAATCTATAAATTTATAATACACGAGTATTGAATAAATACAGCAAAGTACGACATATGTGAAGAGTACAGCATAAATAACAAATATCACCCGATAAATCGATAAATAATTAAGTTTGTTTAAAAAGAAATTGCAGACGTCTCAGCTTCTGGGCAGGTACATCAGCGACGTCGTTTAGAAACTGTACATTCATGGGCGTCGCCAGCGGGGGGAAGGGAGGGGCAGCTGCCCCCCTGGAGCATTGAAACTTTTTAATCAACTGGCATTGATGAATATTCATAGGCGCGTAATCATGGACAATTTGGAAAACTTATGTTTTAATTAAGATTTTATTCTTGTTTAATAAAATATTACGAATTTACAACTTATAAATTTTATTTTTCCTATAACTCATATACTCTTTCTATCATCTCGCCCCTCCCTGGCTCATCGGCTGGCGACGCCCTTGTGTACATTTATTCTTTATTTATTTTTATTAAGTCTCGAGATTGTTCAATCGGTCTTCAGCTGCAACGGATCGAATCTGTTTGAATTCGGCGTAATAGTGTAGGAAAGGAACGTTGAACATTTCTGCGATTACCTTAATCAAAAAACAATATATCCTCTAAATCAGTTATTATCAGTTCCTCAGCGTTGTAATTATCCAAAGATCACACTAGTTTCCCGCTTCATTAAAGAAGTTCTTCAGTTGTCTATATTTTTCATTCGCTACTTTTTATAGACTAATCGTTTGATATAAAATTTTTTGGGTGAATCCTAAAAAGTAATTATTGCATTTTATTTCGCGAAAATCTGCAATTTACGGAATCTCGGAAAAAAATATTACGTCAAAAGTATTATGCTGTTAAATCCGGACTAATGGTACGATTTGATTAACGCAAAGCAATATGCCAGGTTCTTAAATTAACATCCAGCGTGAGTTACTCAAAAATTTGATGCATTAGACGATGTAAATGATTTTGAAATTAACAATATAGATATGATGCTGGGTTCAGTCATCTGTTCCGCAAGGCAAATACAGATTTTGAAACTTTACTGTAATTGGACCAAAAATTAGTAAAAATGATGCGAAATTTAGAAAAGCAATCTATGTAACGTCGCGATTTCTATTGACTGGAGATGCATATCATTCTTTTATACGCGTGTTTAATAGTTTCGAAATGTGCGCTATATCAAAAATTATACCTAAAGTTTGTGATGAAATAATTAATGCGTTTAAAAGTTACATCAAAGTGAGTCGAAAAAAATTTGTTTTGGTTTTAAACAAAACTATTTTATTTTTCACACAAAGTTTCTTCGGTAGCATACTCATCTTCAGCTTGTTCTGCACGATTACGATATCATTCTGTTAATGAAATCATATATTTTCATTTGCTCTAAAAAAAAAAAAAAAACATTAAAATATATTCTCTTTTAAATAACGAAGAGGCGGTGGTCGAATTGTCATTGCGTCACGACTTTCCACGATAAAAACCGAATCGGTTTAGAATCAGCATGCCGCGCAGCGTGAGTCCACACTTATTTTTGCCGATCTGCATAATGTGACGCACGTTTACTGATCCGCAATATCCAGCTCAACTGAAGTGAACTGGTTCTAAGTTTGCAGGAAGCATAATCGTAAATAAAGAAATAATGGCAACCGGTGTGTAGAGAAAGTCGATAACAGTTTCTATTTGAAATTTGTTTTTAGTATTTCGGTCTATTTCCACACCTAAATTTTTCAGTTATTTCAAAAGATGTTCTTTAAATAAACAAATACAGTAAGTGACACTAATCTTTGAACAGTGGGAATCGGAATGAAAATACACAAAAAAATGAAAGAAAAAAAGGTATATTCTGAATTTTTTTAGGCGAATAATGAAACAGAGAATCTCTTACACACGTACAGAAACAAGAAAGTCGGAAAACAAAAATTAAACATAGCGTCGGTTACGAAGAACAAAAAAATGGCGAAATCACGCGTTACATTAATCGTTGAACACATTACAAATTATGGAAAAATTCTGGATAGCAGGTGGAAACTTAATATTTGGTATGACCACCTTTGGCCTCCACAATGGCTTTACGCGGCATGGAAAAAACCAACTGCTCTAGGTACTGTAACGATCTTTCAATACAGCTTGTTCGAAACCGGCCTTTCTCGAACTTTGCGGTCTAAATAATCCCACACGTGCTCATTGGGTTGCAGTCTGGGAGCTATGACGGCGTTTCGAGGACCTTCGGACAGTTGTATAAGATCCACTCATGCGTACAGTAAGCAATATGCTTCGGATCGTTGTACAAGCGAAGGGAATTCAGGATTCCCGACTTCTCCGCACTGCGACAAAGATTCTTTTTCAGGATTTCTCTGTACATAGCAGCATCCATATTCCCTGTGATATACTCCAATGCACCTACGCCAGGCGCGGCAAAACAACACCATACTTTAATATTGCCGCCACCGTGTTTTATTAAGGCAGTTAAGTTTTTACTTTCCAATACTGTATTGGGTTTACGCCATACTATGACTTTCCTATCACTGCCAAGCAGGTTGAACTCCGATTCATTCGTAAGAAGGGCATCACAGCAAAACGTTTCCGGCTTGAACTTAAACTTTTTTGCGAATTCGAGACGCTTTGGTTTGTTCGCTGCGGTAATGTAGGGTTTTCTATGAGTCGCTCGCGCAAAGTAGCCCATTCTTTTCACTGCTCGGCGTACAGTTGCGGCCGAAATTGTTACACTTGCTCTTTGGTCTAGTTCACGACTTAATTGCGGTGCGCTTCCCTGCAGAGTTTTTGCGATTTGCCACCCGATCCAGCGTTCATCAGTCTCAGTTAATTTTCTCGATTGTCCTTTTTGTGGAATTGAATGGATGCGACTTTCCTGTTTGAGTGCCGTAAAATCGCGTATATGGTGGTTCGCCGAATATTTAGTAACTTCGATATTTGATCTCCGGATGAACCTACCTTGTAGTTCGAAATTACGAGCTTACGGACCGCAAGAAGGGTATGTTGGCCTTTACGCGACATTTTTTCGAATATCAAGCACACTTTTTTGAATCGTGACGAATCTACACTATTTCACGGCGAAATCTTTTCATGGTTCCTACGTAGATACACTTGCACTGTATGAATTTGACGCACCCTGGAAAAACCCATTACTTTTTTCGCACTCGGCCTTTCTTACATGTTCAACGATTAATGTAACGCGTCATTTTATCGCATTTTCACACGTACTGCTCTAACTTCCGACCTATTGCATTGAACTCTCTCAAATTTTGGTGACTCAGACTTTGATCATTTCCTTTCGTTTCACACATCAGTCGTATATTTCATTCAGCCATTACCAAGGAATAGGACATTGTTGTTCAACGATTAATGTCACTCACTGTATGTCTCCATACTTTTCGGTCTACTACCATATTTTACACGTGGTAAGAGAGTATAGTGTAACGAACCAAATGGGCCGGTTCTTTTAATTTAAATATTATGTATAAAAGATGTAAAAATAATAATAATAATAATAATAATAATAATAATAATAATAATAATAGGAATAGCAGTAATAATTAACGAATTAATTCGAAAAGGGAAAATAGAGAATTTCGAATAGTTGGCGTGTGTATATTTTAAATTACATTAGCGATGTAGATATGTACCAGGTTCGGAAATGTGGAACTTTTGTTACAGTGTAATCGCGGTTTTTACTTTTTATTTTATTCCTATTACTCGAATTTCGTATTTCATGTTTTCTATTTCGTATGTCGTATTTCACATTCTGGCTTTATAAAACCGTTTAGCGTGTATCTGGGTATATTAGTGTTTCTGGAATTTAGTAATTAATTTGAGTAGTCTGAAGAAGAGAGATGGAGCGAGAAGATACTATGAGGATTACTTCTCGTAGGAAAATTTGTTGGATACTTCTGTAAGCGAGGACTTGGTTCCACCGGTAGAGGAAACATCATGCAGAGAAATAGACATATTGGAAGGAAGAAAGAGTACGGAAGACCAAACGCAGAATATGCTGCGCTTCATACTCCAAAAAATCAGAGAAATAGACAAAATGCGAGGGAAATAGAGAATAAAATGAAATGTAAGAAGGCCTACTTCTGGGTATAAATGAGGAGATGCGAGGAATGGGAGACGGATTAGGAACTTTCGCAAGTAAGAGATTCGAAGGGGTTGAACTGAAAGAACATGTAGGAAAAGAAAGTGATAAAAATACATATAATGTCACAGGTAAAATGAATGACCATAACGAAAAGAGTTTGAAAGAGGTACATGTAGGCATCGAGCAAACAGATGAATTGTTATAAAAGGAAATGGAAAAGGACCTAAGTGAGATAAATCAGAGGGTCGTAGAATTAGAATATGAGACGGATAAAATAGAAAAGGTAAGCAATCATTCTCAAGTGAGGATTGGGAGCAACTTACCAATGGATGTAGACATTCGAGGGTTTGGAGGGAAGCGTTTCCACATCGTCGAATTTATCAATGATATAGGAAAATATATAAAACATCAGGAGGTAACAGATGAGAAGGAGGAAATTAGTATTATGTCGGGACAATTAGGTGAAGGTCCACGGAGTTGGGAAGAGGTATTTTTGGAAGATGGTAGTAAATGGGAAAACGGAAAAAATAAACTGATACAAAATGATTGGAAACGACAAGAGCAATTGATGATTGGAAGGTACACTGCCACAACAAGGGGTGACGATGCAAGAAGGATAATTGAAAAAAAAAGGTACGGGATAGAAGAATTAAAGAAAATATGAGAAAAGAACAAAAGCAAGATCAGAGACGTATAACAGAATATGAGGTAAGAGATAAAGTATATGTAAGAAACCAGGTGCTCTCGTCAAAACCTGAAAAAAGAACGAAGAGACTCGAGCTTTTGTATATAGGTCCCTTTAAGATAATAAAAAAGTTTGCGGGAAATGCGTATTTACGTGAGGGGAGCGGAATCAGAAAAATAATAGGCGTAAGAAATATCGCAGATATAAGGCCCGGCTAAATGAAGTTTGATAATTCATATTATTACGCGTTTTATTTGTTAATTTGCATAATTGTGTAATTTAGTAATATTAGTTTGTTGTGTATTTTATTTTTACGTATTTATTTATTTAAAAAAAAAAAAAAAAAAAAAAAATGCGATTCTTGTAAAAATAGAGGAGAAAAGGTAAATACTCCTAAACAAAGGAATATTACAATGATGAAAGAATAAAATAATAAAATAAAATAGAAATATGTAGAAAAGGTAGCTGGGGTCCTTTGTTAGGTAGATCTATGAGAAACCTTAATGTCATGTTCTTTCCTTAGAAATGCGATTAGAAAAAGCTTATGCGATGCATTAAAACGCACCCTATGTAGGTAGCGACGCTCGGTGCGTGGGTCTGACTTAAAGGGCAGAACACACATCAAAAGAGCCTAACATCCAAGACCGTTGTGAGACAGGCATCTGAGGCATCAGAGGAGGACAATAAATTTACTCGTGACGCATTCGAAATTGTGTCACGAAGGTCTAAAATCGAATTTTGGCTGAAAGACCACCTAATGGGGAATAAACATATAGAGATAAATAATAGTGTCTATTTAAGTAAAATAAAGAAAAGAAGCAGATAAAAATAATAATAAGAAATAAATGAATAATGTTTTGATGTAAATATATAGGAAAAATAGACAAATCAGTACCACTGGTCGGAAAGCGAAAATATAACAATAGAGTTATCAGTTAATACGATCTATTAAAGTGTGTAGTGTGAATGATGATAGATTAATATCGTCTCGTTCCCCTTATCGCGGTGTGTGAATAAAAGGGAACTCTTATCGGCTGCCAGACGATCTGATGATTAATATTTGTTTACTTTTGTTATCTATCGTCGAAGTTCAATTTGGAAATAATCTATAACTTTTCGATTTAAGTTGTTAGCCTATTACCGGCGTGACAACTTCGAACTCGGCGGAAGGTAGTTGTTACGAACCAAATGGGCTGGTTCTTTTAATTTAAATATTACGTATATAAAAGATGTAAAAATAATAATAATAATAATAATAATAATAATAAGAGGAATAGTAGTAATAATTAACGAATTAATTCGAAAAGGGAAATAAAGAATTTCGAATAGTTGGTGTGTGTATATTTTAAATTACGTTAGCGATGTGTACATATGTACCGAGTTCGGTTCTCTCACATGGGATTTCTGTGTAAACTCTACCTAATTCTGGAACAATCGGGTTGAAAATAATTGTCAGTTCATTCGTCATTCTCTTCTTTTACTTTTTCACTATACTTTTACACTCCAACTTCCAAAAATTAAGACTTTGAAGATCATTTTTGATTAATTTTTTTTCAATTGGTACCGGTAGGTATACTTAGGAACGCAATAGTCTATGTTTGGATCCGCCATATGAGAATAATAAATACGGCCGAGTCGTGAAATATTCCTCTATTCTTCAAAAATAAATTGACTTAAAAAACGACAAAACTAAAATAATATTTATTCGCATATATTAATATAAATTTTACTATCTCCCGTTCACGTTAATACTTTGAAGTGCTTGAAAAATTATCTAATAACTTGATAAATTCGCTACTCTATTCTCCGACAATCGAAAAACGATATATATGTATATACTCACGTTCTTTGGTTTTTATCGTCTGGAACTGACACCTTAACGATTTGACTTTTATTCCGCTTTTTCTTCGAAGAATGTTTATTGAAATATATCAATCCGCATACAACATTAATTTTTTAACTTTGAAATAATCAACTTATTACACTTCTGATTTTTATTTTATCACGTTAATTTAACAAAATCATAATAAATTGCAATCCATTCAGCGTCTGAAATTACATAGAAAACGATACCCAACATGCCTATATTCTGAAAAACATCGAAAAACCGAACTCTTACACCCATTTTTCACCCATAGTTACCCGTATGTACTCGCACAGCTGTGGAACCCATATCAATCTATTCAGCACTCAAAACTACATGGAAAATGATACCGCACATGCCCGTGAAAAAGTTTCACAGGCACTGAAAATATTGAAACTGGAGCACTCGCGTGTAAGAGTTTTTCTCACAATTCAGCACTAACGAAAACAAATATGTACTTCCGAAGCCTAGAGGGGACTGACTTTGACTATCGGGTGTCCTTTGGGCAGCGGTGCCCCTCCCTTCCAGCTATACAAAAACCCGACTTTCCCGCCTTCGTGTACCCTAGGTAACACCATTTCATCCAGACATGTGAGAGAAAATCTCACGCAGCGAATACTGGCGGGTTATTAATGCGCTATCTGGATATTTAAATTTTTCTATGTAGTTCAAAATTTTATCATTTCCTTTTATCATTTCTATTTTCACGCTTCGCAGCTTTTAGCATTCTTATTTTATATATATTTAGATTTCAATTTTCCTCAAAACATTAAAAATACCCGATTAAATTAAAATTCTCTTTTATTTAGTTCCACTGAAATGGTTGAAAAACTTTAGAACGTTGCTGTGGTACAGACAACGTTGTTTCTCGACCGCAAAATAAAAATGTGGCCCCTTACATTATTAAAAAAGCTGTAAAGTTTGATTCGATTTTATTGAAGTTTTATCGGAATATAACCTGTTGCATGTTCTTTGTTTTTAGTAGTCATTTATAGAGAGATCTGGGAGGTCCGCTAATCCGAACCCCAATTCCTGTCCCGGAGTCGAAAATTCACCCCAGACCGGTAATCCGAACACGAAATTCACCCCAATTCGTGTCCAGGTGTTCAAAATTCACCCAAGTTTCCCCCAATTCCTCCGAGTTTCCCCCGATTCCTCCGAGTTTCACCCGGACGGTTCCCGTACATATCCGATAAACCGAACGTCCAAACAGTGTCCCGAGGTCAATAAACTGTCCAAAGTGTTATTCGGGGGGCGCAAGTAACCCCAATTAGTGTCCAGGTGCTGAAAGTTCCCCCAAGTTCCCCAAATTTCTCCGAAATTCCTCCGTAAGCGTCCCGCTCGTTTCCGATAAACCGAACCGATTATTAATTAACATAAGTATATTAATTAATGTCCGAAAGTAACCCAAGTCTCCGATCGCCCCGCCCGCCCGCTCCGTTATCGCATTTTTTTTTTTCAAAATTCAGGCCCTAAGTAAGAAAATTCTAAAATTTAACCCCAATATATTATTTAAAGCGTAAATCTAACCCAACACCTCCGTTACACCTCTCACACGTATATTTCGTTCCGGCGCACGCTCCGGTCGACACCGCGAAAGCGCACGCGCTGACCCCACGCATATTCCGATCTCCACCGCGATATCACACCCACACACACACACACACACACACATGCACGCTCCGTTTCCAAAATTCCCCCGTACGCGTCCTGCTCGTTTCTGATAAACAGAACCGATTATTAATTAACATAAGTATATTAATTAATGTCCGAAAGTATCGCTCGCCCCGCCAGCCCACTGCTACGTTATCACAACTTTTTCAAAATTCCGAGCCCGAAGTATGAAAATTCCGAAATTTAACCCCAATATATTATTTAAAGCGTAAATCTAACCTATAACTCCAGTTCACACCTCTCACACGTATATTTCATTCCCGCGCACGCTCCATCCGCCGTCGCGAAAGCGCACGCGCCGATCCTACGCATACCCCGATTACTGCCGCGATATCCCCGCGCACACACGCACTCCCTTTCCGATACCGCGATTATTTCTTTAATATTTCAAAGCCTAAGTATACATAATATAAAATTAGCCGAAGCATATTTTTTATTTTCCTGATTCTCCGATCTTACTACCATATGCTAAATCGCTCGTCCCGATCCCGCGCATATATCTAACATAACGTTATTCTCCGCGAAAGCGCACACGCAGATCCCCCGCACGTGTTGTCCGTTTATACTATCGCGATTACTTTTTTTTAATTATTATTTTTTTCACATAATAACCCAATCACTGCTCTGTTGTCTAAACCTAACCGGTTATCTAAAACATTTACAAATTAACAAATCAAGTATTTCTATAGTCTAAAATATCCTTAGTCTCCTTTACCCCTTCCATCCTCTTTTCCGATCGATTCCGTTGTTTTAATATCGAATATATCACATTCTATTTACTTTTACTACGACCATTAAACCCCCGATCGACGTTCCCAACGCATCCGTCATCTCATATTGAGAGGTAATTATTTTTTTCTGTGACCGCTATGAATGCTCACCGTCCATTCCCGCACACCCATCTGCTGTCGTTAGTTCCCATACCGTTCATAATAACTTTTATTCAACTCCAAGTATTATGGAATTATTCCAATTATATATTTTCTTCACTTCCGATCATTTCTTCAGACCGTTCATAATATTTTTATTTTTCTCCGATTCTAAAAATAAATCCTACAATGTCTTCAACGCGATGAATGCGCACACATCTTCTACAGTTAGTTTCCATATCGATCTTAATAATTTTTTCGAGTCTAACTATTATGGAATTATCATAATTATATTTTTTTGCTTTCGATCTTTCCTTCCGACGGTGTATTATTTTTATTTTTCTCCGATTCTAAAAATAAATCCTATAATGTCTTCACTGATATGAAGGCTTACACATCCTCTGCAGTTAGTCTACATATCGTTCATAATATCCTTTATTCAACTCCAAGTATTATGGAATTATTCCAATTATATTTTTCACGTTTCCGATCATTTCTCCCGACAGTACATTATTTTTATTTTTCTCATAATCTAAAAATAAATCCTTCGATACCTTTACTGTATGAATGCATACACATCAGCCGTCGTTAGTTCCCATACCGTTCATAATAACTTTTTTCAACTCCAAGTATTATGGAATTATTCCAATTATATTTTTCACGTTTCCGATCATTTCTCCCGACAGTACATTATTTTTATTTTTCTCATAATCTAAAAATAAATCCTTCGATACCTTTACTGTACGAATGCATACACATCGGCCATCGTTAGTTCCCATACCGTTCATAATAACTTTTATTCAACTCCAAGTATTATGGAATTATTCCAATTATATTTTTCACGTTTCCGATCATTTCTCCCGACAGTACATTATTTTTATTTTTCTCATAATCTAAAAATAAATCCTTCGATACCTTTACTGTATGAATGCATACACATCCTCTGCAATTAGTTTCCATATCGTTCATAATATCCTTTATTCAACTCCAAGTATTATGGAATTAACCTAAGTATATTTACTTCACTTACGTTAAATTCTTCCGTCCGTTAATAATTTTATATTTTTTTCTCAGATTCTAAAAATAAATTCGTCGATGTCTTCACTGCTATGAATGCGCACACATCTTCTGTCGTTAATTCTCATATCGATCATAATAATTTTTTCATGTCTATGTATTATGGAATTACTCTAAAATATTTTTTTTCTCCCTCCAAAGATTTTTTCCAAAAGTAAGTATTTGTAAATTTATGTCGAGTAGAGTTTTATTTAACACGATTTCAACCCCCTCCCTCTCCTTTCCGCCCTACACAAATTACAAATCTTTCATATTATTTTTCACGAGAACATCCACCCGAATGTGAATCCGCGCCACCCATTCCTGCACACACATATGCTAGAGATGGTTTACCAATCATTCATATTAATTTTTTTTCCAAGTCTATTAGTTTAAGAATATTTTATTTATTTCAAACTCCAAATATTTTTCAAGATCTTTTCATATTATATTTTATTTTCTGTTTAAGACCCCATCAAACCCTCGACTGTTGCAAAAGCATCCCGACACTTCTCACACACGTTCTCCATTATACATTATCAAAATGAATCGAAATTTATAATCAACGAAGACAATTTACTAATGCTATATACTTTTTATATTTTTTCCCCGTACTCCTCGACCGCCAGATCCGTCACAAAAGCGTACAAGTCGTTCCCACACATATATACATTGTCACGACTACACAACACTATATCTGTGCATGTTATACATTCCTATTATGTATTTTCAAAATCGAACCGACTCTCAATATTTTTCACTTTACACGGATCTAAAAATTTCTTCTTCTCTCCTTTTACTACCCCTGGACTAAATTAACAACCATACATAATGTTATTTTTATTTATTTATTCTCAAATACTTATACACGCATACACATCCGTTAGCACTATTTACCAAATCATTCATATTAATGTATTACAGATTTTTAAGCTTCCAATCATTTCACCGTTCATAAGTTTTTTATTTTTATGCAAAACAGTCGTCGTGAATCTCTAACATCCGTTCTGCACACATGTTTCTACGCATTCGTCACTGTATCCGTCCGTTATTCCACTTTCATTTATTTTATTCATTTGTTATTTTTTCTATCAAAAGCCTGAATCTAACCTTGAACCTCTTTACCGTTCTTCATTCTTTGTATGTAATACTTTTCTGAGCTTAGTTACCGTAGAATTTAATTAATCGATATATTTTATTTTTCAATCGACAACATTTTTTAAAATCTTTCATAATCATATTTTTATACAAATACAAGTATGGTTTTAATATTTTTTTTAAATTTCGTAAATTATTTTTCCGCGATATACATGAGTTTGTCTATGAGGTGTTGGTGATCAATTGTATAGAGCGACAGATAGAAAAAACCTGTTAGTTTACGAACCACAGCATGTTCGAAGAAAAAAACACGGTAGCACGACCAGATCAGGGTTGCAATGTGCGAGTGAGAGAGTGTATGTGAGTGAAATAGAAGGTTATATTCTCGAGGGCAACAGCCTGATTGTAAAAATACGTTAAAGATACCTGCATCTATCCCTGAACAGTCATCATATCGAACACAAAAAGGTCGCCTAAAAGAATATTGTTTTCTTTTTCAGGTAACGAACAGTAACATTTTTTTCTCTGTGTTATAAAATTAGCCCGAGTATATTTTTTATTCTTTCATTACGCTAAAATTTTTTCAAATCTTTTTTGTAATATGCTGTGCAGACAAATGTACGCCGCAGACACTTCTCGCTTCATTACTGCTGATATATCTGTACGTTCATTGACACTATTCTTATCGTAATATAGTTTTTTCAGGAAATCGTAGAAAATGGTTCTTCGCTCAATTCATACTATGTAATCTATTTCCAAATTTCAAATCGTGCATAATTACTTTAAAATCAACTTAAATATACTTCATCATTTCCAAAATTAGCAATCTCCTTACAGATCATTATCTCATTTTCCGATTGTCAATAATATTTTTTTTTTTAATCTATCGTACATATATTATTTTTTTATCGTTTAAATTTTTCTTCAATTCGCAGGGCCTAACCTATAGAAAACATATTCTTGTAAACATTCATGACGAATTCACTCCTTCTACTTACATTATGAGTTAATTTTTCTGTAATTATTTTTAACATCTTGAAATTATAGTAGTTTTTTTTTAATTTTTTTTATTTTCCATACATGACAAAAATATTGAAATCACTACATCTATAAATGCATTCACCGTAAGACTCCACTAAACTATCATGAATTTTTAAAATTAGCCCAAACATACTATTTTCCACTACAAATTACATTCGCCTATAATTTTTTCTATATAATCACTAACCTACGAAAACACTTCGTTCGTTTTACTCATGTCGAAGCAATCACTCCTTTTCCCTCTTGCTATCTATGTTCAAAGTCTAATAATGTAATACGAAATTATTCTAAATAAATGTTCATGCTAGCAAAATTATTACATCACCCCTTTTTCTACACAATTGTATGCATGTTTCCGAAAAATCTCACTATATATTTTCAAAATTAACTCCAGCCCACGTATTATTTTTACATTTCATTCATTTATATTTGTTTAATCATATCTGCTGCAAGACCGTATAAAAGAATACAAGCAGTTCCCGCACACATAATTATTGTTCAGAGGTGTTGTTGGCGTACTTTATCATATACTTTTGTAAGCTCATACAGAACGGCTTCATAACCTTTTATCATTCATTTAGATGCGGAGTCACACAACTTTTAGCGGAGCAATCAATTCTTTGCAAAACTAATGATTGAAAGCATAACCCCCCCCCCCAAAACGTGGAATAGCGAGGATTTTTTTTTTTACACACCCAAAATAAATGAGATAATTATTTCTCTATATTTATCACATTACCAAGATTGTATATATCACTCGATCGCCTCTTTCACTCATTCGTCGATTTCAAATGTGAAGGAAATTTTCGTACCATGCTTTATTCATACATTTTATTTCTGAATAGAATGTTATATGGCTGGGATGGCTGTAAAGATTTCAATTTTATATATGAAGAAAGGATGAAGCAATCCAGAGACTGTTGTAAATGTATAAGTCTTATTATTTGAAATATAAAATTTGAAGGAAATTTATATATCTTGCTTCGTTTTAAGATGTTTTATTTTTACATTTTTTTTAATCTCCCTCTTACTATTATTTTTGAAATGGATGTTGATAACTATGAATAGTATTTGTGATTATAGAGAGAGAGGTAAACGTTTTCCTTACTTTTGACTAATTATGTACAATTTTCAATCATTTTTTACAATTTTTCGCACATTTTACTACTTTTACATTGTTTTAAGCAATTTTTGCTATTTCGCACCATTTTACAGTCTTTTTTTTTTTGTACTTTTTACACAATTTTCATCGATCTTTCAACAACTTTGTAAGGGTTTTTTTTTTTCTTTCTTACATCTCATTACAATATCGTTAGTCATCAATGATAACAGTACATATTTATGCTTTCACATCACCTTTCGCTTCATCTGTGCACATCTACAACTTAACAAGCGCAGAACCAGTTGAATGTTGTAGGCCTGCAATCACGATCTCCATTTGATTATTGGATTTACCACTCACATCTTTGAACGTTTGATTTAATGAATTGACAGGGACTTTGTATTTTGCTCGCCCGCTCGATATCTTCAACAGACTAGCAGCCATAAAGCTCCAGACGTTTACTGAATGTTTTCTCAACACATTCACAGCCCATACCCCATACACTAAGGAAATCTTTAAACACCTCTATAACCATTCCTTTTAAGCTGGAGGGTGCAAGGGACTCCTATAATCGTTTTGACAATCAACACTTCGTCGTCCATCGCCCTAGCTTTACTTGTCGTTGCACAGACATGTAGTAAACGTTTTCTTCTTTTACAATTTTTTTATATTTCAACACTATTAACAAATTTTCCCACCATACTAACTAATTATAAACAGTTTTCCATTATTTCTTAACATGTTCTTATGTTTTAGAGTCTTTTTACGCTATTTTTTTCACCAATTTATGATATTTCTTATCATTTTCTTGCGTTTTAATGTCTTTCATACAATTTTACTCAATTTTTCGTCATATTCGTCAGTTTTTTATTTATCTCTTACATTATATATCTGAATGTGTCGAATATCCAACCTTTTAACTATATTTTATAATTTGATACGATCATAGATAATAACAAAAGATTTAATTCAATATTGTTCACAATTTATTCAATAATTTTTATGACATTCATTATAATCAATAAAAATAATCATTGCTTCATTGTTTCAATGTTAAATTCTAATATATCATTATCAGCCATTAATATTTTACAACATAAAATATCTAATTTAACTGAATATATCCTTCTTCAGCCAACTTTTCTTCAATCATCCGAATTTCAGTATCTAAACCATTATTTCCCGATTGTTTAGATCTGTGTAGATCAATAATCGCTCAACCAATTCATTAGGATCGTCAGAATAATTGAAATGAGAGTCTTCAAGATTTACTTTGCGAACAGTCCTATATGCACGTTTCTTTTTCGTTTTACCCTGATAAACTTTTACATTCTTTATGGTAGATTGAAATAGAGGACGTATTATTTTTCTGTATTTAGGAAGTGGAGTACCCTTTAATACACCAGTAACACGTACATGAGCTCCAGTAAATTCCAGTATTTGTTTATATAAAGCTAAATCATTATTTGTATATTTATTCTCATCAACATTTGCTTCCATCAGTAAATGAATCAGTCCTGGTGTGTAAGGAAATTTAGTTAGTGTTCTTCCTTTTCCTAAATAAATTTCACCACATTTCCGATTCCATGAAATTTGTGTTGAACCCATCATATACTCATGTGTGTTTGCATTATATTGTATTCCATATACAGGATCATTTGGTAGAGGTTCATCATAATCTATTTGAAATGTAGCCGTTTCATGTATATTAAGGGCATTATTATCACGATTTTCATATTCTTCTTCATTTTCAATAGCAGTCTCATAATCACGTTTCCTACTGTCATTAGAAAGTTTGTGTCGTCTTACCATTGATATATCATCACTTATTCCATCAGAACCATTTTTCATCCTTTTAGGTATTTGTAATGATTCCCGAATATCCAATATCTGTTTTGTAACAGGTTCAAGCATTGCAGCTGAAGTATTTGTAATAGATTTAGTCGCATACTTTAACGCATTATATTTTTTCATTATATCGCTGCGTATCCTTTCCAGTTCGCTTTTAAGAAGTGCTTCTTTATTTATTCCGTTATTACCAACATTAACAATCACTTTACTCGTTGATACCATTATTACAGGCAATTAAAAATTCATCAAACCTTACATGTAAATCTTCTCTATATATACATTTCACAATCTATTTTGAACACAGAGAGTTAATGCTAATTCATCAGCAATAATTTATAGAATGTTTTTAAAGGCTTAAAGAATGCTTATTATATACATATTGTATTTCAAACTGTCCCCTAAATACACAATTCATGAAACAAAATCTTTATAAATAAAAATAAACAACAAAATTGGAACAGAAATTTTAATGGAATTTAAGAATCAGTATTTATTTTTCAATATACTAATATCTCAAAATATGTGATAACATCTAACCTTTTACTAATGATATTACAAAATCTGGAGCAGTGTAATTCACATGCAGGATATATATATATATCTCTACATATATATACATATATATCTACATATATATACATATACATATATATCTACATATATAAATATATATCTACATATATACACATATATATCTACATATATATACATATATATCTACATATATATACATATATATCTACATATATTCATATATATCTACATATATACATATATATCTACATATATACATATATATATCTACATATATATACATATATATCTACATATATACATATATATCTACATATATTCATATATATCTACATATATACACATATATATCTACATATATACACTGTATATATGTAGATATATGTGTATATATGTAGATATATATGTGTATATATGTAGATATATATGTGTATATATGTAGATATATATGTATATATGTAGATATATATGTATATATGTAGATATATATGTATATATATGTAGATATATATATGTATATATGTAGATATATATGTATATATGTAGATATATATGAATATATGTAGATATATATGTATATATATGTAGATATATATGTATATATATGTAGATATATATGTGTATATATGTAGATATATATTTATATATGTAGATATATATGTATATGTATATATATGTAGATATATATGTATATATATGTAGAGATATATGTGTGTATATATATATATATATATATATATATATATATCCTGCATGTGAATTACACTGCTCCAGATTTTGTAATATCATTAGTAAAAGGTTAGATGTTATCACATATTTTGAGATATTAGTATATTGAAAAATAAATACTGATTCTTAAATTCCATTAAAATTTCTGTTCCAATTTTGTTGTTTATTTTTATTTATAAAGATTTTGTTTCATGAATTGTGTATTTAGGGGACAGTTTGAAATACAATATGTATATAATAAGCATTCTTTAAGCCTTTAAAAACATTCTATAAATTATTGCTGATGAATTAGCATTAACTCTCTGTGTTCAAAATAGATTGTGAAATGTATATATAGAGAAGATTTACATGTAAGGTTTGATGAATTTTTAATTGCCTGTAATAATGGTATCAACGAGTAAAGTGATTGTTAATGTTGGTAATAACGGAATAAATAAAGAAGCACTTCTTAAAAGCGAACTGGAAAGGATACGCAGCGATATAATGAAAAAATATAATGCGTTAAAGTATGCGACTAAATCTATTACAAATACTTCAGCTGCAATGCTTGAACCTGTTACAAAACAGATATTGGATATTCGGGAATCATTACAAATACCTAAAAGGATGAAAAATGGTTCTGATGGAATAAGTGATGATATATCAATGGTAAGACGACACAAACTTTCTAATGACAGTAGGAAACGTGATTATGAGACTGCTATTGAAAATGAAGAAGAATATGAAAATCGTGATAATAATGCCCTTAATATACATGAAACGGCTACATTTCAAATAGATTATGATGAACCTCTACCAAATGATCCTGTATATGGAATACAATATAATGCAAACACACATGAGTATATGATGGGTTCAACACAAATTTCATGGAATCGGAAATGTGGTGAAATTTATTTAGGAAAAGGAAGAACACTAACTAAATTTCCTTACACACCAGGACTGATTCATTTACTGATGGAAGCAAATGTTGATGAGAATAAATATACAAATAATGATTTAGCTTTATATAAACAAATACTGGAATTTACTGGAGCTCATGTACGTGTTACTGGTGTATTAAAGGGTACTCCACTTCCTAAATACAGAAAAATAATACGTCCTCTATTTCAATCTACCATAAAGAATGTAAAAGTTTATCAGGGTAAAACGAAAAAGAAACGTGCATATAGGACTGTTCGCAAAGTAAATCTTGAAGACTCTCATTTCAATTATTCTGACGATCCTAATGAATTGGTTGAGCGATTATTGATACTACACAGATCTAAACAATCGGGAAATAATGGTTTAGATACTGAAATTCGGATGATTGAAGAAAAGTTGGCTGAAGAAGGATATATTCAGTTAAATTAGATATTTTATGTTGTAAAATATTAATGGCTGATAATGATATATTAGAATTTAACATTGAAACAATGAAGCAATGATTATTTTTATTGATTATAATGAATGTCATAAAAATTATTGAATAAATTGTGAACAATATTGAATTAAATCTTTTGTTATTATCTATGATCGTATCAAATTATAAAATATAGTTAAAAGGTTGGATATTCGACACATTCAGATATATAATGTAAGAGATAAATAAAAAACTGACGAATATGACGAAAAATTGAGTAAAATTGTATGAAAGACATTAAAACGCAAGAAAATGATAAGAAATATCATAAATTGGTGAAAAAAATAGCGTAAAAAGACTCTAAAACATAAGAACATGTTAAGAAATAATGGAAAACTGTTTATAATTAGTTAGTATGGTGGGAAAATTTGTTAATAGTGTTGAAATATAAAAAAATTGTAAAAGAAGAAAACGTTTACTACATGTCTGTGCAACGACAAGTAAAGCTAGGGCGATGGACGACGAAGTGTTGATTGTCAAAACGATTATAGGAGTCCCTTGCACCCTCCAGCTTAAAAGGAATGGTTATAGAGGTGTTTAAAGATTTCCTTAGTGTATGGGGTATGGGCTGTGAATGTGTTGAGAAAACATTCAGTAAACGTCTGGAGCTTTATGGCTGCTAGTCTGTTGAAGATATCGAGCGGGCGAGCAAAATACAAAGTCCCTGTCAATTCATTAAATCAAACGTTCAAAGATGTGAGTGGTAAATCCAATAATCAAATGGAGATCGTGATTGCAGGCCTACAACATTCAACTGGTTCTGCGCTTGTTAAGTTGTAGATGTGCACAGATGAAGCGAAAGGTGATGTGAAAGCATAAATATGTACTGTTATCATTGATGACTAACGATATTGTAATGAGATGTAAGAAAGAAAAAAAAAAACCCTTACAAAGTTGTTGAAAGATCGATGAAAATTGTGTAAAAAGTACAAAAAAAAAAAGACTGTAAAATGGTGCGAAATAGCAAAAATTGCTTAAAACAATGTAAAAGTAGTAAAATGTGCGAAAAATTGTAAAAAATGATTGAAAATTGTACATAATTAGTCAAAAGTAAGGAAAACGTTTACCTCTCTCTCTATAATCACAAATACTATTCATAGTTATCAACATCCATTTCAAAAATAATAGTAAGAGGGAGATTAAAAAAAATGTAAAAATAAAACATCTTAAAACGAAGCAAGATATATAAATTTCCTTCAAATTTTATATTTCAAATAATAAGACTTATACATTTACAACAGTCTCTGGATTGCTTCATCCTTTCTTCATATATAAAATTGAAATCTTTACAGCCATCCCAGCCATATAACATTCTATTCAGAAATAAAATGTATGAATAAAGCATGGTACGAAAATTTCCTTCACATTTGAAATCGACGAATGAGTGAAAGAGGCGATCGAGTGATATATACAATCTTGGTAATGTGATAAATATAGAGAAATAATTATCTCATTTATTTTGGGTGTGTAAAAAAAAAAATCCTCGCTATTCCACGTTTTGGGGGGGGGGGTTATGCTTTCAATCATTAGTTTTGCAAAGAATTGATTGCTCCGCTAAAAGTTGTGTGACTCCGCATCTAAATGAATGATAAAAGGTTATGAAGCCGTTCTGTATGAGCTTACAAAAGTATATGATAAAGTACGCCAACAACACCTCTGAACAATAATTATGTGTGCGGGAACTGCTTGTATTCTTTTATACGGTCTTGCAGCAGATATGATTAAACAAATATAAATGAATGAAATGTAAAAATAATACGTGGGCTGGAGTTAATTTTGAAAATATATAGTGAGATTTTTCGGAAACATGCATACAATTGTGTAGAAAAAGGGGTGATGTAATAATTTTGCTAGCATGAACATTTATTTAGAATAATTTCGTATTACATTATTAGACTTTGAACATAGATAGCAAGAGGGAAAAGGAGTGATTGCTTCGACATGAGTAAAACGAACGAAGTGTTTTCGTAGGTTAGTGATTATATAGAAAAAATTATAGGCGAATGTAATTTGTAGTGGAAAATAGTATGTTTGGGCTAATTTTAAAAATTCATGATAGTTTAGTGGAGTCTTACGGTGAATGCATTTATAGATGTAGTGATTTCAATATTTTTGTCATGTATGGAAAATAAAAAAAATTAAAAAAAAACTACTATAATTTCAAGATGTTAAAAATAATTACAGAAAAATTAACTCATAATGTAAGTAGAAGGAGTGAATTCGTCATGAATGTTTACAAGAATATGTTTTCTATAGGTTAGGCCCTGCGAATTGAAGAAAAATTTAAACGATAAAAAAATAATATATGTACGATAGATTAAAAAAAAAAATATTATTGACAATCGGAAAATGAGATAATGATCTGTAAGGAGATTGCTAATTTTGGAAATGATGAAGTATATTTAAGTTGATTTTAAAGTAATTATGCACGATTTGAAATTTGGAAATAGATTACATAGTATGAATTGAGCGAAGAACCATTTTCTACGATTTCCTGAAAAAACTATATTACGATAAGAATAGTGTCAATGAACGTACAGATATATCAGCAGTAATGAAGCGAGAAGTGTCTGCGGCGTACATTTGTCTGCACAGCATATTACAAAAAAGATTTGAAAAAATTTTAGCGTAATGAAAGAATAAAAAATATACTCGGGCTAATTTTATAACACAGAGAAAAAAATGTTCGTTACCTGAAAAAGAAAACAATATTCTTTTAGGCGACCTTTTTGTGTTCGATATGATGACTGTTCAGGGATAGATGCAGGTATCTTTAACGTATTTTTACAATCAGGCTGTTGCCCTCGAGAATATAACCTTCTATTTCACTCACATACACTCTCTCACTCGCACATTGCAACCCTGATCTGGTCGTGCTACCGTGTTTTTTTCTTCGAACATGCTGTGGTTCGTAAACTAACAGGTTTTTTCTATCTGTCGCTCTATACAATTGATCACCAACACCTCATAGACAAACTCATGTATATCGCGGAAAAATAATTTACGAAATTTAAAAAAAATATTAAAACCATACTTGTATTTGTATAAAAATATGATTATGAAAGATTTTAAAAAATGTTGTCGATTGAAAAATAAAATATATCGATTAATTAAATTCTACGGTAACTAAGCTCAGAAAAGTATTACATACAAAGAATGAAGAACGGTAAAGAGGTTCAAGGTTAGATTCAGGCTTTTGATAGAAAAAATAACAAATGAATAAAATAAATGAAAGTGGAATAACGGACGGATACAGTGACGAATGCGTAGAAACATGTGTGCAGAACGGATGTTAGAGATTCACGACGACTGTTTTGCATAAAAATAAAAAACTTATGAACGGTGAAATGATTGGAAGCTTAAAAATCTGTAATACATTAATATGAATGATTTGGTAAATAGTGCTAACGGATGTGTATGCGTGTATAAGTATTTGAGAATAAATAAATAAAAATAACATTATGTATGGTTGTTAATTTAGTCCAGGGGTAGTAAAAGGAGAGAAGAAGAAATTTTTAGATCCGTGTAAAGTGAAAAATATTGAGAGTCGGTTCGATTTTGAAAATACATAATAGGAATGTATAACATGCACAGATATAGTGTTGTGTAGTCGTGACAATGTATATATGTGTGGGAACGACTTGTACGCTTTTGTGACGGATCTGGCGGTCGAGGAGTACGGGGAAAAAATATAAAAAGTATATAGCATTAGTAAATTGTCTTCGTTGATTATAAATTTCGATTCATTTTGATAATGTATAATGGAGAACGTGTGTGAGAAGTGTCGGGATGCTTTTGCAACAGTCGAGGGTTTGATGGGGTCTTAAACAGAAAATAAAATATAATATGAAAAGATCTTGAAAAATATTTGGAGTTTGAAATAAATAAAATATTCTTAAACTAATAGACTTGGAAAAAAAATTAATATGAATGATTGGTAAACCATCTCTAGCATATGTGTGTGCAGGAATGGGTGGCGCGGATTCACATTCGGGTGGATGTTCTCGTGAAAAATAATATGAAAGATTTGTAATTTGTGTAGGGCGGAAAGGAGAGGGAGGGGGTTGAAATCGTGTTAAATAAAACTCTACTCGACATAAATTTACAAATACTTACTTTTGGAAAAAATCTTTGGAGGGAGAAAAAAAATATTTTAGAGTAATTCCATAATACATAGACATGAAAAAATTATTATGATCGATATGAGAATTAACGACAGAAGATGTGTGCGCATTCATAGCAGTGAAGACATCGACGAATTTATTTTTAGAATCTGAGAAAAAAATATAAAATTATTAACGGACGGAAGAATTTAACGTAAGTGAAGTAAATATACTTAGGTTAATTCCATAATACTTGGAGTTGAATAAAGGATATTATGAACGATATGGAAACTAATTGCAGAGGATGTGTATGCATTCATACAGTAAAGGTATCGAAGGATTTATTTTTAGATTATGAGAAAAATAAAAATAATGTACTGTCGGGAGAAATGATCGGAAACGTGAAAAATATAATTGGAATAATTCCATAATACTTGGAGTTGAATAAAAGTTATTATGAACGGTATGGGAACTAACGATGGCCGATGTGTATGCATTCGTACAGTAAAGGTATCGAAGGATTTATTTTTAGATTATGAGAAAAATAAAAATAATGTACTGTCGGGAGAAATGATCGGAAACGTGAAAAATATAATTGGAATAATTCCATAATACTTGGAGTTGAAAAAAGTTATTATGAACGGTATGGGAACTAACGACGGCTGATGTGTATGCATTCATACAGTAAAGGTATCGAAGGATTTATTTTTAGATTATGAGAAAAATAAAAATAATGTACTGTCGGGAGAAATGATCGGAAACGTGAAAAATATAATTGGAATAATTCCATAATACTTGGAGTTGAATAAAGGATATTATGAACGATATGTAGACTAACTGCAGAGGATGTGTAAGCCTTCATATCAGTGAAGACATTATAGGATTTATTTTTAGAATCGGAGAAAAATAAAAATAATACACCGTCGGAAGGAAAGATCGAAAGCAAAAAAATATAATTATGATAATTCCATAATAGTTAGACTCGAAAAAATTATTAAGATCGATATGGAAACTAACTGTAGAAGATGTGTGCGCATTCATCGCGTTGAAGACATTGTAGGATTTATTTTTAGAATCGGAGAAAAATAAAAATATTATGAACGGTCTGAAGAAATGATCGGAAGTGAAGAAAATATATAATTGGAATAATTCCATAATACTTGGAGTTGAATAAAAGTTATTATGAACGGTATGGGAACTAACGACAGCAGATGGGTGTGCGGGAATGGACGGTGAGCATTCATAGCGGTCACAGAAAAAAATAATTACCTCTCAATATGAGATGACGGATGCGTTGGGAACGTCGATCGGGGGTTTAATGGTCGTAGTAAAAGTAAATAGAATGTGATATATTCGATATTAAAACAACGGAATCGATCGGAAAAGAGGATGGAAGGGGTAAAGGAGACTAAGGATAGTTTTAAACTATAGAAATACTTGCTTTGTTAATTTGTAAATGTTTTGGATAATCGGTTAGGTTTAGACAACAGAGCAGGGATTGGGTTATTATGTGAAAAAAATAATTATTAAAAAAATAATCGCGATAGTGTAAACGGTCGGCGCGTGCGGGGGATCTGCGTGTGCGCTTTCGCGGAGAATAACGTTATGTTAGATATATGCGCGGGATCGGGACGAGCGATTTAGCATATGGTAGTAAGATCGGAGAATCAGGAAAATAAAAAATATGCTTCGGCTAATTTTATATTATGTATACTTAGGCTTTGAAATATTAAAGAAATAATCGCGGTATCGGAAAGGCAGTGCGTGTGTGCGCGGGGATATCGCGGCAGTAATCGGGGTATGCGTAGGATCGGCGCGTGCGCTTTCGCGACGGCGGATGGAGCGTGCGCGGGAATGAAATATACGTGTGAGAGGTGTGAACTGGAGTTATAGGTTAGATTTACGCTTTAAATAATATATTGGGGTTAAATTTCGGAATTTTCATACTTCGGGCTCGGAATTTTGAAAAAGTTGTGATAACGTAGCAGTGGGCTGGCGGGGCGAGCGATACTTTCGGACATTAATTAATATACTTATGTTAATTAATAATCGGTTCTGTTTATCAGAAACGAGCAGGACGCGTACGGGGGAATTTTGGAAACGGAGCGTGCATGTGTGTGTGTGTGTGTGTGTGTGGGTTGATATCGCGGTGGAGATCGGAATATGCGTGGGGTCAGCGCGTGCGCTTTCGCGGTGTCGACCGGAGCGTGCGCCGGAACGAAATATACGTGTGAGAGGTGTAACGGAGGTGTTGGGTTAGATTTACGCTTTAAATAATATATTGGGGTTAAATTTTAGAATTTTCTTACTTAGGGCCTGAATTTTGAAAAAAAAAAATGCGATAACGGAGCGGGCGGGCGGGGCGATCGGAGACTTGGGTTACTTTCGGACATTAATTAATATACTTATGTTAATTAATAATCGGTTCGGTTTATCGGAAACGAGCGGGACGCTTACGGAGGAATTTCGGAGAAATTTGGGGAACTTGGGGGAACTTTCAGCACCTGGACACTAATTGGGGTTACTTGCGCCCCCCGAATAACACTTTGGACAGTTTATTGACCTCGGGACACTGTTTGGACGTTCGGTTTATCGGATATGTACGGGAACCGTCCGGGGGAAACTCGGAGGAATCGGGGGAAACTCGGAGGAATTGGGGGAAACTTGGGTGAATTTTGAACACCTGGACACGAATTGGGGTGAATTTCGTGTTCGGATTACCGGTCTGGGGTGAATTTTCGACTCCGGGACAGGAATTGGGGTTCGGATTAGCGGACCTCCCAGATCTCTCTATAAATGACTACTGTTTTTACGACTGGGGTCCGGAGCTATGATACACACAACCGAGAATCCCAAATTCTAGGTGGCCAGGCGCGTCCGTGGGTGTCCGATGGCAGAACAACGTCCAGCTATAGAGAGGTTAGAGTTGCAAATAAGTCATTGAAGCAATTGCAAATCAAAAACGATAATGTATTAGGGTGCAATGGAAAAGCCTTTGGAAAACTTTCCTTAAAAAATATCGCATAAACGCGTTGATTACATTTTTTTTTTTTTTTTTTTTTTTTAAAGAAATAAGTTGTGGGTCCCTCAAAGCATACTGCCCGTCTGCGGGTGCCCAACACGCTTATCATCGTTTATTCAAGAAAAATGTGTAACAAAAGTTCTTTACTAAAGTGTACGGGCTAGAGGGCAGAGATAACAGTACCCACCCGGAACAGTTCTTCAAAATGAACAGTGATTATTCGTCTTTTACAAACGGCTCCCTGTACAGCGGTCGTGACTATAGCGCCATTCAAATATGACAATTATTCGATGTTTACATTTTTGTTTCATTCGCGCCTCTAACTGACACGCAGTGTGGTCCACAAAAATTACTTTATTCAAATTTAGTGATTAAAATATGGATCAACGAAATAGTTCTGAAATCAAATGTCATATTTGCGATAAACCGTTTAAGTGGAAAAGGGATTTACGTGAACACTTAAAGAATATTTATAAAGAACAGTTTCTGGAAAAACATAAAAATTTGAAGTGCACTTTTTGTATACCTGGGTTTAAGCGTTCTGATGATTACAGGGAATTTATTTTTTATAACATATCACGAATTTCATTCGCTTAATGAAATATTACCGTAAAAAGTATTTTGGAATATGTCACGCGGTTGTTGAAAGTTAAGTATTTAAATGGACTTTTATTTAATACGGAAACATGTTACACAAAAATTACCTCTGTTATTCCAGTAACTATATCTAGTGTACTTTACTGAAATATTTTAAATTCTCAAACATTTACTTTCAATTTATTTCCTAATGCCGATATTACAATTAAGAATATATGAATGTATTCAGGCATACGTATAACTTCTTCAACATTTATTATAATTTAATTCGTGTTTCAGTTTAACGAAATAATTCGATTTACCCTCTATAAATAATTTTTTATAAGTAATTAGCTTTTGATTTCCTTTAAATTTCGTAAATCTGTTATAAATTTCTACTATTTCTACTTCTACAAATGACAAGACCAAATTCGGACGTACAAAAATTATCCTCAAAACATAATCATTGCATCACTGAAACAATTTTCAATATTATTACAAATGCAGCGCGTAAGTAAAACTAAACACATTACAAAATAGTATTTTACAATTAATTTTCAATAATACAACAGATTCGCCGAATAAATCAAAAACCACAAAATCAACTGTTAGATTATTTTGCGCAGACCATACATTTCACGGCCAAAGCTCTTGTCTAGAATATAATATGGGTCGTTAGCTACAAGTAATGTTAATAAAACCCAGCTGTCGCACTTTAAGATCCTCTGCAGAATAGACTTGGTGTTCTTCCAATAACACTTCGTATGATGATATTCAAGAACATCACACCATATGATGCTAGAAAACCATTCGAGAAAAATTATTAACTACATTAACGTGCTGTAGCATGAACTGCAGAAATTTTTCACGAAATACATGGAGAATTTTAAGGATATGTAACATCGTGATGCATTAAATGAAAGCTGAATAGATTAAAACCTTTCGGGGAAAAAAACAAAACAGACTCTCCTTAACAGCTGCAGGTACATTGTGAAGGGCTATCAATCTATGCAGTGAAGATAAGTTGAAGTAGTAATATGTAAATTTAGTAAACAAGTGATTAGGTGATTTTTTGCGCTTTCATCATCCAAATACATAGTGTATGTTACTTCGCTATGCTGACATTACCACAGTGGACGTTAGCAAAACAAACCCTTAATACGATTTGCTTGCCCCTCCGTTAATGTTAAGATCATTATAAATTATTCAAATTTCTGTTGCACGCCGATAGAAGTGGGGAAAGTTTAAATTCACTTTTTTTTTCTTTTCCATATCCATAAAATATGCATTGCAACATCAATAGTAGTTGAATTATCCAGTGTACCACATAAAACGAATATAAATTCATATATTATATATATATATATATATATATATATTAATGGCAACGTCATTTTTAGACCGACCCCCATCACTTTTTTTGTCCCAAAACGTTACATATATTGTTGTATATATAGAAAATAAAGTTGCGACAGAAAATGTATTTCTAGTCGAGCTAAGAATGACTTTGTCAATTTTCCTCGTTTTATACGATGTACAAAACTGATAGAGCTGGAATTCCAGAGGTCCTCAGGCGGGGTCAAAGAACGGAGCCCCTTGCGAGGCACCGAAGGCCATATATACAGGGTGTCTCAAAATGATATTAACGGTCTTATGGATTTTCGCGCTAAATCTGAAATAGCGCCGAATCATCAACTCCTAGACTCCAAGTTTAAACCTACGGAATGTTCGGTCATCCTTTCATTATCGAATACTGCAAAGCGCATGTCGATATCGTTTTTTGTTTTCAAGATATTTTCAAATTTTGTAAAATGAAATTGACAAAACTTTTTCTACCGATTTTGTGTTTTTAATCATTAAATTTTTCGTATAATGTGTTTTTTTCGTCGATTTCATTTTACACAATTCGCGATATCTCGAGAACAAAAAACGATATCGGCATGCGGTTTACGGCGTTTTGTAGCGGAAGGATAGCTGAAAATTTCGCAGATTTAAATTTGGGGTCTAGAAGTTGATGGTTCAGCGCTATTTCAGATTCAGCCCGAAAACTCATAATAATACCGTTAACATCATTTTGGGACACCCTGTGTATATATACAGGGTGCGGCAGCATAACTTCCTTTTTTTAAAATGCGCCACTTCGTTTTTCTACTGAATTTTGTTAAAGAGAAATAATAACAGAAAATCGAAATAACGGATACTCTAGATCCCCCCAATTGGAGGGCAATATGTATGCTTCTTGCCTTCTCGCAGTTTCATTTCGATTTTCTGTTATTATTTCTTTAAAAAATTTAGTAGAAAAAGTGGCGCATTTTTAAAGAAAAGAAAATTATACTGTCGCACCCTGTATATATATATATATATATATATATATATATATATATATATTAATTACGATGTAATTCTTAGGCTACCCCCCATTAGAAAAAATGCCCAATTTTATGTAACGTTTGTTATATTTTATAGGATTTTTGTAATTGTTATTTTACAAATGTCACAATTTTATGTAACGAAAATGTAACGAAAAATGTAACGAAAAAATGTCTTAATTTTATATAATGAAAGTTAAATGTTAGGATAGGATTTTTGTGATTATGTTATTTTTTTTGTGTTGATACCAGTAAGAATTATGTTGTAAATTTTAATAATTGTATACAAAGTATAGAAGAGAAAGAGACAGAAATGAAAGTAAGAGGAGTCACATAGTCCCTTGCGAGGCCAAAATGGCCGAGTTTATATATATATATATATATATATATATATGTAAATAAGGAAGCTTATACATTAAAAGGAGTACTTGATAAATAAGACGCAAAAAAATATTGTTTTAATATATTTTTATTTTTTTTAAATTAATTTTTATTTTTTTTTAATTTATTTTAATTTTTTTTAAATTTATTTTTTCTTTTGTTAAAGGACCGCCAACATCAGTTTACATCCAGCCGTCAAATACCCCTGGTGTTTCACCGATTATTAGGTTTATACTTTTTTGTTATAGTTTAACCTTTCCAAATGTTGACGTTCACGTAGTGCACTCTAGCTACACATGACGACCGGAGCCCCTACTTGACAACGTGAAAATAGGAAATTAATAATTTCGGTTGAATCCCTCTTCACGCATATTTACACGGAACTAGTTACGAGTGTAGATGTAGACGACGAATGTTAGTAAACAGCATCGTCTTAATTAGCGAACTTAGTTCACTGCTCTTTAAAACGGATTGCGACCGATATATGTGTGCAAGCCAATGACACGGCCACCGATTACGAACTTAGTTCAAAACGCATTAAACGGGTCCATTATAAAACGTCATTCAAGGTCTTTATTAACCAACAACCACAAGAAAAATTATTTTCGAACGCACTATTAATAAATTTAGCATCCGTTACAATTACCGGGCGGTTCAGTTTTTTTCTGCGACATAGAGCTTCAAATCCATAATAGAAGGAAGGCTAAATAACCGATTCCCACCGTAAACACAAAACCACTACTGAAAATCGACGATAACATTATCATGATTCATATGCTTTCATTAGTTTACCACGCAGATGTTATCGACCAAATTCAGTAATTTCCCCTGGTATACTATTATCCGATAATCTTATCCATTCACTATTCTTCGCTATAAGTGGTCAAATATTGTTTAACTACCTTATTGTGGGATGGCCAGCTACTTTCATGTTACCGAACACTGTACATCGCATATTGCTATCCGATCTAGTAACATGCGCCCAAAATATTTCAATGTATTTTGCATAAACGGCCACATATGATGTATGTATTAGCCCCCAATGGTTAAGGTGTTTGACTACCAAATCAGATGTCATGGACTATAGATTTGTCCCGTTCCGGATCCAAATCTTTCCCAGATTTACCCAGCCTGAAATAATTGAGTATCAGAGAAGTTTTGGAAAGTAAAGACAGCCGAGAGAAAGAAACTGGCCCCAGTATTCTCTTAGATCCATTAGGCTTAACACATTGTGAACTTTAACTTCTCAATCCATGATACCTTATCAAGGATATATGGGACTTACTTTAATTTTATATATATATATATATATATATATATATATATATATGTGTGTGTATATATATACGAGTATATTGAGATTGCTTACAAAACAAGTAAAAGGAATGGTATGAGACATGTAGTAACTATATTAAAAATTTCGTGGTTTCCTATTCGAATAATATTTTTTTTAAATGTTCATATATATATATATATGTATATATATATATATATAGTGGTAGCGGGGGGGATTATAGTGTTGTACAATAACCAACTATTTTTATCCCACATAAAACGGTTGCTTTATATACATTTAAGTAATTTTTACATTTTTCATCGTATATTATATTAATTAATATGACTGAACAATAAAAATTAAATCGATCCAATGTAAGGCATCAGCAAACGTAAGTTGTAGTACGTTACAAACGACAACGCACTTTGATCGATTATTGCACGTATCTTCTGTTGCTTTCAATCGTTCGAAGCGTAGCATCTTTTTTAATAAATGAGCATTGCCGTGATGCAGTTGCAACTTGCTGTTTTGGAATTGCAGCAACGGTTTCTTATATCATTTTACTTGTTGCCATCTTTGCGAATAAACTTTATAAATAATGACAGTAATCATTTAAATCAGGGAATCAAATCAATTTCATGTGTATGAATCATAAAAGGGTAATTTAACCGAGTTATTCGAATTAGTAAAGTATATCGCTCGGTTTATTTATGTTCGTGAATGTGTTTTTGTTTAAATTTTACGCGTTTCAAAATGTTTATTTATTTTTTTTTTCGTGTGTGTTGCGAATTTATTTTGTTAATATTTTATTCAAAAACGAATTCGGTACACTATGCAGAAGCAAATTTATTTTGTAATCTTGCTCGAATCGGTAATTGTACATTAATTTCTAATGAGTCAACACTTAATAGTTCCTTAAACTGTACTGCACTGGAGCATAAAATTCTCTTGTTGCTGATGGAAGACAGCCCATTATAAATACATTGTTGTCTAAGATCACCTATAATGTCATACTGTTCCAGAAAATCGGCGCACCATTATGGTAACATCGCATATAGTGATTTTAGGCAAAAGTATAATTCAACAGCGCGAGTCCCGAACATTTTATTTCTACTCCATTTGCAGTAATAAATGATTGTTTTGCATGATTTATTTTTAGACTTCAGTGACACTAAACTGTCAGACCCAGTGCCGATAAGGTATTAAAGTTCACTATTTTGACCTTTCCTAAACAATCATGACGAAGCAATCCGGTTTTTAAAGAGTAAGGCAGCGCCATCATTATCGCAGTCGCCTCATCTCGTTTCCACTTGTTCATTTTACTTTTGTAATGAAACTAGCAAACCCCATCAAACAACTGGGCGACCAGTAAAAATCCTTTTCGATCTCGATTGTGAGCGCTCTGACTTATTTTGTACAGAGGGTCAGTTTGTTATAGAGAAAAATTGGAAATTGAATTACAGGCGATTCTAGTGCTTCCCCCGAATCTTGTTTGATCAACATTGATATTCTATGACCAACAACAGAAATTTTTGCAGTTAGCTAGTTTGCTCGATAAAACACGATAGCTTTTTCTAATGACGAGCTGAAGTGCTCAACGTTGTCAGAAGAAGTTGTGACCTTTCAGACAGTCCTTCCCGCCATAGCACTTTACACCAGCTGTTTCAGAACTTCTTCCTCAACGACGGATTTCATGTAGTTGACTCATACTTTCAAAAGGGAGGGAACGCGCATTGAAAGTACAGCCAGAAATTCTTCCGGCTTTTTCTCATCACTTACTCTGGGATTATAGTACACGCTTTAATTGTCGAAACATATTTTATCAGAAGTAGGATCATTTTGTATAATACGATAATTGATGTTGTTTCCAGGTAATTATGACAAAATATGTGTGTGTTTTACACATTCATTGATAACTAAGTATCATTGCACATTGAGAACCATAATTGTGACTTATTAATTGTTGTTATACCTAATTTATTGGCTATTGCAAATTAATCTTTCGTCTATCCTCGTTCATATCGGTCTCTGTTGTGTTTTAATAACTGTTCGATGATTATTAATGATGTATACTCCATAACTACATTTATAAACATGTAAAAAGTACTATTAATTATATATATTGGGGAACATTTGAGAGCCGGCATAACATTACGTAATATCTAACCTACAAAATATATGTAAACAAATCATAGCACATATACCAAATTGAATCAGTGTGACCATAACAGTCTCTTACTTAAAATTTCCTGATTTCTTTTAGAAGTTTTTCCAATCATCTCCCCCCCCCCCATGGTTATAAATGTATCATTTTCACGCTAGGAACACCACACATCAATACGCTGATTTGATTCGTTGCATATACCGGGGGAGGGAGCAGTATTGTAATATGTTGTAATGTGCGCATTGCATTGCACGTACTGTACACAAATAAAATAAATACAATGATAAAATCACAATTATTACATTTCAATAACGTGATGAGAGAGAGAATGTGCGTGCGTGCGAGATTCTGTTGTCAGCCGGGGGTAAATAACCAGTCGTCGACATTCCAGTGGTTACGGGGCGGAAAGGAGCGACGAAATGACAAAAGATCTGATGGAGACTTTTTTTAATCAGTCAGTTGCCGTTTTACCTTTCTCTGGAATTGTTGTTTTTTGGTTTCTCCCGATCGTGACGGAAGTATCAGTAAAAATGAAGTCGTCAGTTATAGTACGGACATGTTACTGATGAGTTGATTCGCTTGAAGTTTCACTTGACGTGAACGTGAAGTCTCAAATACGAAACATAGAGTAGAAGTAAAACCTAGATGCAAAATTAAAGGAGTTTACTTACCATCGATTGCAGTCTCGGACATTCAAAGGATAGTGCCAATCCAACGGACTAGGGATCACCATCCCGGCAACGGTGACACGTACAGTTTTGCGTTATATTTAAATAATTTTTTTTTTTTTTTGTTTATTCTTATATATTTGGAAATTTGTTTATTGTGTATTTTTAGCGGACGGTGGGTTAAAAAAGATTGTTGTAGGCAAATGTATAATATAGATTTTAAAGAACAACTGTTACTAATTCCAACAAAAGTAATAATAATAATAATTTAATAATATAATTCTACGTGCTCGGTATTTGCAAGACCGTGGTGGCATCGGGATTCATATAACGAATATTTTTTTTTTTTTTTTTCTTGTTTGGGTTTTTCCCTGGGCTTGTCATCAACGGACGATTACCCATCAACATGTGTACATAGCAGCAATTAGGAGTAACAAGGAATGGAATCTGACAAAGAATGCTATACCAAAGATGGAGAAACAATAACAATCAACGCCGAAAAATGCCAAACGTATGCATCCTGAAAAGATAACGAATATAACGTTACAATGTCCATTATAGTAAGGGTTAAAAACATTTTAAATTAATAAAAATAAAACGATATAAAAAAAAAAAAAAAAAAAAAAAAAAAAAGGTGTGGCACACATCTCATCATATACGAGTTTCGGGAGTTACATTACTCCCACCGAGGAGCGTGTTTTCATCAACACTTTAGCATTTACTCTTCAGTTGTTTTGGTACAGCTTCATTTGATAGTTTTTTTTTCTTCTTTTTTATTTCTATTTTTATTCATATAAGAACACAGACGCAGAATCCGCACTATCCCTTCAGTTATTAGTAAGACTCTACCTCAAAAGTTAAAATATGATAATATATATTAAACTCGCCCAGTTTATTTCTAAAGGTAACATCGACGTAATTATTTTTGCTCAGTCTTAGATTTATTGCGAGCCTTAAGTGTATAAATATTGAGTAATTGAACAGTCTTTAAAATTCATGTTTAATAAGAAGTGTCATGTGTCTTTATTTATTTCATTACTAATTTCAAACATTCTAATGTAACTTTTCCATTGGACACATTCAAACATCGTGCGGATCGCAGTATCACTTTTATTTTTTTATCTAAGCATTCCCGACACATTGAGTTGTCAGTAATTTTAAGGGGTCTCCTCCCTAGTGTGTTTGCTCAAAAATTAAGTGATTTTCAGATTTTTTTTTTTTCGAAGAAGAATTGCATAAAATATTTCCAAACTTTGGGAATATATACATATATATGATTCAAGTAATTATAAAATTTTTTTTGTATAAAAATATTGAAAATCAAGCGACTTCTATAATTTTTCCCAGACCTCGAAAAAGAAAGTTGTTCCACTGCTGCAGTAATTGCCACCGTCAGTGCCTGAAAAGAAAAAAAAAATCTTCAACTTGAAGATATTTGCTGTACAATGACTTAGAACTATGGAAAAATATTAAAATTTGACAAAATAGGAGAATATTTTAAAAAAATGTGAAATTTTGAATAAAAAAATAGTGTTTTTTTGTATGGAAAATTGGCAATTTTTATCCAATTATAAAAATTCTACGTCATAGTATGACAAAAAAGGTGCTGAACAAAAAAGTCCCAAGTCAATCCGTTAATTTTTATTTTAGTTAAAATTACGGCAAATTTGAAAAATGATGTTTTGAGAAAAACGCGTTTAAAGTTTTCACTTCTTATTTCGTCGTCAGAAAGTAAAATTTATGATACTTACAGTTAATACGCTATTTCGAGCCCATATAATGGACCTTTCTCTTCTTTAAAAAATATTTGTTGAACAACTACAGCTTTTCTCCGAGTTGTTCGATCCTCTTTTGAAGCCGCTTGATGTCGCATGTCTGCTACATGAATCCCATCGGCATCACTCTCATCGACATAATTTTTTACAACAGGCCCAATGATGATCCCATTATTTGAAATATTTTTAAATAGATTGAAAACCATCGTTGAAAATTCCAACAGCAAAAAAGTTATCAAGTTCGATGGTTTTTGCGCCGCTGTGAAGCTGTTTTGGAGCAAAGTGCCAAAGTAAGCCATTATAGCTTTTGGGTATTGCTCCCCTTGCATCTTTCTAGTAATTCCCGCTTACTCAAGTTAGTATATATCGACTTCAAGGCTTCTGTAACCTGTGGGTCCAGAGGTAGTCGTGCTCGAATTTAGTCATGTCTAATCCTCGAGCTTGCGCACGACGATATGCACACCAACCGTTCTCACTTGTGTTGGGCAGTTTAACGTGATCCGAATTCTTATCAGTTTTTAGTTAAGTGATAAAAAGTTGCCCAAATTTCTTTGTACATTTTGTCAACATCGTCTTGATGTCTGGTTATATTGCTAAGCCATAGTTGTCGGTTAATTTCGTTGTATTTTTACTTTTGCCTCCTAAGCCTATAGTTAGCTTCTTCAGATTTCAGAGTTCCCATTCTTTCTTTTTACATGTAGGTAGCACTCTAATTTTTCAACTATGGCATCGTATGGATTTAAATCCAATATACCTTTGTATGTGGCACTATCAACATCGGCAATGTATCGCGTATATTTTACTCCATAATTTTCAATGGAACAATTAAGCATTTTTTTTATACCACCAATTTCCATTTTCGCAGCTGATCCTGAATGATTTATTACATAGTCGTCGTGGTTTGCTAGTAATTCTTCGAATTTATCGGGATGAGTGTCCTTTTATTTTTCCACGTTTCACAACTCTTTACTTTTATTTTACGACTGTGTCGTTGATCTTTTTGCAATATTTACCGGCAAGAGTTGTAACGCTAAATAGTGAACTGCGGCTTCGACTTTTCCAAGTACCATCTCCAGATACTATCAAATTAACGTCTGAATCTTCTTTTTCTAATTACACTTCATTTATAAACTATTTCTGCTGCTTTGTATATATTCTGAAAGCACCCATCAAAAGTCTTACTATAAAATTTCGATGCGATATCCATCAGGCCACAAAATAAATTCAGTCCACTTTCGCCGATGCCTAAAAGTCGCATTACAAGTACTATTCGACGATTGATTTCGTATGCATTAGCAGTCATAGGTCCAGAATTGATATATGAAATACCGCACCCACGCATAATAGCAATTTTAAAACCTAAGCCCCGCGTACTTGCTTCATTAAATTGTACTTCTTTGTTGCAAATTTTTGCACACGAGAAAATTACTGATTGCTGAAAAACAGCTAAAAAATGAAAAATGCGATATCCGTGGGTATTGTCAATTACGACTTGGTCCAGTTTGTAATAATTTTTCACCAGCTGTACTGGTACTTGCAGTAGATTGCTCGTACGTATGTTGATTCCCCTGTGAATTTCCTCTTCTTTCTAATCGAGCGATGCGGATTACTGTGGCTGCCTTTTTGATTCGAATAACGGTGTTCTTCGCTTAATTTTACTCGAACACGTGCTACGATATGCTCTGTGGTGCGACTACAACTGAATTAAACAGCTCATTCAAATATAGAGCTGCATAGAGCAGATTTACACGCGACAACGTTTCGAAATGCTTTCTCAGACATATTTATCAATCTTTTGGACAAGAATAGCGTTCTTCTTACTTCTGTATTATTCCCGATGTCGACTGAACCCAAGAACTAACACAGCTGTTTACGAGCCCCTCCCCCGCAGTAGGCACGTTTCTGACTGCGCAGCTGTTCTTTGAAAGGTTGCCACTTAAAAAACTATATGACATTCGACCTTGAAATTTTAGTACGAAATGACAGGTTGGCCTATTAGTTGTAGCTTCTTTATGCAATTCTTGCCATTTTACTAAGGTCTGTTCTCCCTCCTGAAGGATCTCCTATTTTTTGTAGCGCTGGACCATTCACTCCTACTTGTGAAATTTTTTGTTCTTTTTTATCTGAATCTGCTCTTTATCTTAAGATTTATAGGTGGATCCTAGCGTCACACTAAGCTGACACATGCGATACTGTCCTATATGCAGAAATTGCTCCTAGAAGTATTTTCTTTTCTAGTTTTAATAGTTTAGTTGTTTGAATCTTACTTCGATTTTTGCCGTACGCTAGTGAACAAATATTGCTTTATGCAATATAACTCTATTCCTTAAAAATTATAACCGTAGGTGTTTCCGTAGAGGGCTAAAAAGCAGTTATATCTTGTAGTAATTTTGTTACATAAATAATCTAAATATATACTTAAATTAAGGTTTTCATCTATTATTACACCGAGATATTTAATATATTTTTCAATTATATTATAGCTTGTTCGTTATTAACTTTGATTTCCTCTTTGATTTTATGTTCAAAACTGCCTCTGCAGGCTTTACGTTTTCGAGTAACTAGTACACGAATGGTCTTGGATTCATTGAATTTTTTAACCAAACGGTCCAATTTCCCCTTTTGCAAAGCTTCTATAAATTTATTCGTGAGTTCAAGATCATTTATTATATTTAACACATTGAAGTCGCGATGTCTGCGCCTGCGACACGGGCATCTTGATTTGCCCTATATGGCGGAACTTTTAAAAAGGTTTTTGTGCCGGGCGACGATACCCATCTCTCACACGAAAAAGCGAGTAACCCTGCGGTGACGGATGATTTTTGTTCGGTTTTGGCCCTTCTTCAAAATTTTAAATTAAAATCAAAAAAAATAGTTAACTAGATTTTCATAAACTTCCAACCTCATACTTCCATTATGAAAAAAAAAAAAAAAAATTAAAAAATTGAGACAAATAAAAATGAAGATTAATTAATATTTAAAAATTACTAGATTTGAAGCTTCAGAAAAAAAAAAATTAACCGCATGTCGTAGGAATTAATAAAAGCGAAGGCAAAAATAATCGAATAATATTTCAAACATTTATTAATTTATACTTGCCAGTACCATTGCCGCACTCAAGGTGGGTGCCAAGGGGCCATTGCTCCCCACAAAAAATCTTCGAAATCTTAATTTCGTTTTGTAATGTTTTGTTTTATTTGATTTTTTTTTTTCAAAACATACATATTTACTTTTTGCTTATATTACAAGTATAATATTATATACTTTTAGCTAATTTTTTTGAAAATAAAATTCGTATACTTATCTAATTTGTGCTTATTACAAATATAATGTTACGTTTCTATTATCATTTTTTTTTTTTTTTAAATAAAATTCGTCAGTTTTGTAATTTTTTTAAAAATAATATTCGTTATTTTTGTAATTTATTTTTTATTTTTTTTATTTTCATTTACAAACCACGGAAATAGATAGGTACTTAATCGAGGTACCGAGTTACCACTCCCTAACTCAACTTCTAAATTCTAACCCCGACCAAAAAAAAATCCTGAGTGCGCCTTTGGCCAGTACTAAATATTAATAAAAAAATACAAACCTAAGGTATGGAAAAACAACAAATACAAAACGGAATAAAGTAAAATTGCGAATTGAAAAATATACCTAATTATAAAACTTTCATAACTGAAAAATCAATATTTGAACAAAACAAAGTATAAAAATAATGAATAATATTCAACGACAGGTATCTTGCGAACACCTATTTTAATTAAATATTACACCTACTAGTAATGAGTATTAATAAAAAATTGGAAAACTAAAAAAAAAAAAAAAACAAATAAAATAAAATAAAATAAAAGAACTGATAAAAAACGTAATTATAAAATCTTCGCAATTTAAATTCATCATTGGAAAAAAATATACAAACAAAACGAAAGCATTTATTGCAAATATATCGATAAAAATTAATTAATCCCAAAAGTGAAAGTTGGTAAAGCCATCTGGTAAGCCCCACGATGGTATTTCGCACCGTGCACGTTCATGTACTGTTTACTTTCGTCGTTCCAACATTCTCCTCTTCTATTCTTTTCAGCGCATACTTTACACAATCGACTTACACTCCTTTTCCTGCCTGTTGCGATTATTTTTAAAATATCACCAAAAACAAACAAAACAACCAGAAAGAATAGTTGGTTTACAAATCGTAGAACGAAACGGCCATAACGAAATGATATGCAACATAACAAAAACATCCTCGATGTACAGATATGCACATTTGCACTTCACTTGCACGTCCCGGTTAAAAATCAAATATTTACAGTATCACTTTGAAACTTATGCCGAGGTTACCGTTTACGCGAATAGACGTGAGTACAGGAGAATGTTTTACTCGTGAGAATATAAGCGAGTACGGGCGAGTAGCGAATGAATTGAAATGATTCGATTCATTCGCTTATTCGCCTAATCATTTTTTCTCCCATTTCTTCACAGTACATGCATGAACACAGTAGGGGCTAATTTCGATTTCAATTGCAACGGATACAGAATTTGAAATATAGTCGGTCATCGACATCCCTTCGTAAGGTCTAGTTTAAATGAGTGTCGGATCAACCAGACGAGTTTTTAAACAATTTGACCGATTAGGTATATAATAATATGTTTCTATAATTATAAATTCGATTTTTATTATTTGTAATTTGTACTTACCTTAATGTAATAGAAAGCCTTTCAGCTGAACAAATTACTTTCAACTCGTTGTTAGCAGTTTTCATAATTCTGTTTTTTTCTATTTTAGACAAAATATATTTTAATGTAAACGCAGTGTCATTCTATAATATTCGAAAAATTTTGTTTCGTCCAACAACAACTGTTTGTACAAATTATGGAACTCCGCCATCTATTGTTCGCCTTTTAAAAATTACATCATTCGATTTTTTTTTTTTTTAAACTGTTTATAACATTTGTATTTTAAATGATAACTTTTTTCAAACAAAAATAATTCAGACATTGTTGATTTATCTTAACGCACAAATCGAGACTGATAGTTAAAAATGAAGTATGTTAAACCATGGAAAATGCTATTATTCGCTATTCGTTACTCGCGTTAACCACATTATTCGCTCAATTCGCTTGTACTCGCTTATTCGCAATTTACGTGAACGGTAACCACGGCCTTATGCATACATTCATGTTGCCTGCAAAATCACCATGAGCACTATATTCGAACAACAAGGTGTGCGACTAATGGCAACGATCATAATCTAGTAATGCGATCATGAAAAATGATCATCTATGAAATACATTTATGTTACACAACTACCTTTCTAATTATGTTGCTTAGTCGCTCCCATGTCTGGCAGCCATATGTATCAATTGATAAAACGAGGGTGACGCAGGTATTTCAGTTTGCGTTATGCACACTTCGCTATACTGCCAGTGCCGAACGAGGCAAATTATGATTCATGTGTTTTTACGTTTGTTCAAAAAGTAAACAAAGTTTGTATATAGGGACACATGTTTTTATATAAAGTGATAATAAAGAATTGTGTTAATTAAATACTATCCATTTTTTGGAAGGAACACTCGGTTGGCGACTCCTTCTGCTCCAAAAAAGAAAAAAATATCCATTTTTGTAAGCCTTTAAAAGTGAGTTTTAATTACGTAAAGAGGTCACAGAGAGTTTTAATTTAATAAATACTTCGAATTATGAAATATATATTGAATCATAATAGACGAGAAACCTGTATAATTTTTAATAATGAACTGTTTAGAAAAATCATATGCGCTACAATTATTTTTATTTAATATAGGAAGAATTTATTAAATATTCAGAAAACAAATGTTTTTAGAAATACAACAAATATAAGTTGCGTATTTTCCAAGTTTACGATACACGATGATGATATAGTTTTATATATTTACCAAAGTAAAACGATTTCTTATTATTGGTAACAACAATATTTTCGAAATGTAAACCTTTTATTCATTTTTTTAAAATATGACAAAAAAACTCATAAATATAATACATTGTAACTAATTATTAATACAGTTAATACATATAGAGGCATATACAGTGAGCAAATAACGTATGTAGACATCCGTGATAGAAGAAAAAATGAGGAATAAAAGAGTGAAAACGAAAGTCGTTTAATGCTACTTTGTACATAAATAGAAAAAGGAAACATTCGCAAATACTTAGTATACGAAAACAAAAGACAAAATAAAAAAATCACAGCTGTGGTAAACGTAAACGATTACAAAGTAGAAGTTGCATGCAAATAAAGTACGTAGACATTTGAGTGTAAAAGGTTTTCCCCACGTATGGGTCATACGTGTAAGAAGATAAGAGATGAGTAATGCACGAGTAATGCATCACAACAGTGCATGGCTAGTACGTACAGTATATCACGACCAAACTAGCCGCATTAAGAATCGCATTCGAATGACTGCGCCAAGATGAGTCAAAATTCGCGAGAGACCCCGTTCAAACTACGCCGTTTAGTGATTTCGAAGTACGCCGAGGGTATGTCGGGCGATCGGATTGCGGACATGTTGGAAATGAAGCGAAGTACGGTTTATCGAATTATTTGGTGCTTTAAATATGAAGGTAGAGTCGCAAGAAAGGTCCGTGCTGGTCGACCCGAAAAATTGTCTGCGCAGGATAAGCGCTTTATCATTCGCACAGCTACATGGAATCCGAAAGTAAGTGCACCACAGATATGTCGTGAGATTGTCGATCGATCTGGTATGGAAATTGCAGCGCAAACGGTTCGAAATACACTGAGGAAGGCTGGTTAAAAATCTCGAATCGCTCGTAGCAAACCCTTCATAAGTCCCGTCAATAGAAAAAAACTTATAACCTTCGCGGAAAAATATATTTCAGCCGATGAAACATTCTGGAAGACAGTTTTGTTCAGTGATGAATCGAAATTCAATTTGTTTGGTCACGACGGTAAACAGAAAGTATGGCGGAGGCCTAGGACAGAATTGCAGGAGAAAACCCTGAATTGTACAATCAAACACGGAGGTGGAAATATTATGGTCTGGGGGTGTGTGGCGGCCGCAGGAGTAGGGGCGTTGGAATTTATCGATACAACGATGAACGCAGACCACTATATTACGATTTTGAAAAAAAATCTCCGCGCAAGTGCCGACAAACTCGGAATTTTAGAATCTTACTGTTTTTATCAAGACAACGACCCCAAGCATAAGGCTTATGCAACCCGTGAGTAGCTACTCTATAACTGCGGCAGAGTGTTGGAAACGCTTCCACAATCCCCCGACCTTAACCTGATAGAACATGTTTGGGATTATATAGACCGTCGAATTCGTCAGCGCACAATTTCCAACCGAAATGAGATGAAAAAACGGCTACTTGAGGAATGGCAGAATATATCATCCAGTTACCTCCAGACTTGAGTCCAATCGATGCTCCGGCGGTTAGAAGCTGTTATTAGAGCCAAAGGTACTCACACCAAGTACTAGGTAGAGTTAATTTTTCAGTTTTTTTCGTCATTTTAAACACTTTTTTTCAAAAGTCTATATACTTTATTTGCATGCAACTTCTGATTTTTAATCGTTTACCTTTACCACAGCTGTGATTTTTTTCTTCTTATTTTGTTTTCGTACACTAAGTATTTGCGAATGTTTCCTTTTTCTATTTATATACAAAGTAGCATTAAATGACTTTCGTTTTCACTCTTTTATTCCTCATTTTTTCTTCTATCACGAATGTCTACATACTTTTTTTGCTCACTGTATATATATATATATATATATATAACATTTCAATGTTTCCGCCAGATGTATGCTAATATTTTTCGGGATGAGATATATATATTGATACGGATTCGGTACTTTTGGCGCTATCTGTTATTCGACGTTCGAGCTAGAAATTATTCTTCGATGTATTCATTAATTCTCGGTTTCTCGAACGTCGATATATTTTACATCGCCGTTTTGTCTTGTCTTGGTAGCTTATCTGCTCGATACCAAAAATCCCCGAGATCAGTGGCGTGATCGGCGAGTACACGGTCGCGCTGGGATAGAGACGCAATAGTGTCTGAGTGGTAGTGGTCAATGGCCAAAACAATGATATGCGCGTGCGGCAAGAAGCGCTAAATAAGATGTGCCGAGTAATGTCGAGCCGAGAGAACATTATAAAAGGCAGGGTAATTTACGCGGTAGTAATTTAAGAGATGTTCTAGAAAAATCGGTTATTATATTAATTGATAAGGTACCGGGTAATTTTCAGCGATTCGACTATGTCGTTCGGTAAAAGCCCATCGTGTACCGAAAAATCTTCGTTCGTGCTAGGCACTATAAAATCGATAGTCAGATTAATTGTTCACGCGAGCGAGTCGTGTTTTCTCGTGGCTCGAAAAAGAACTTTCGTTGTAATTTTGTCGTCGCCGTCACGTGTAACCGTTTAGCCCAGTCATTGTGAAAATTCGGCGTGCATTCAACGTAGTCGACCGAAATTTCGTTTTTTTTTTGTATAAATTTCTTTGTGTTTACTAGTCTAAACCGCATTTCTTTTCTCGTACGCATTTATTACGCGGTTGCGTCGCTTGTCTGTGATTTTTCTGAATACATACGTTCTTTTTTAATAAAAAGGTTTTCATTTTGGACACGTGGTGAAAGAAAGGGCCTCGTGAATTCTCCTGCTGGAGAAACTGCCGCTATTCCGGTGATTTTTTTTTTTTTTGTTTCGTTGTTTCTTTTTACTTCGAATATTAGTAACAATAATAATAAAAAATAAAAGCCTAATGCTCGTAAAGGGGTTTTCCGATAAATCTTAAGGTCCAAATTCACATCAAGCAACGTTGTTCGTATAAAATAGCATCCGAGATCAGGGACTCCTGTTACAAATGGCGTCCGGAACAGCGACCGAGAGTATAGATGCGCATCAATATGCACATCTGAAACTAATTCAGGAAATAAGTTTTACACTATAAAGCTCGTCAAAATAAACAAAAAAGTTCGGAAGGAAAAATCATTTAGGCGAATAATTAGTTAGTTATAATTTATTTAATTTAAATGAAAAAATATTTTTTTTTATAAATCAATATTTTGTAAAATAAAAAGAAAAGAAATATTGAAAAGAAGTAAAATATGTATTAAATATGGTCGTAAATGTAAAGTCAACAATGATTTGTCAATGATCTAGAGCAAGTGCTCAATATATTGACCATTTTGCTGTACCACCATCTCAGTGCTTACGGCCCCCCGTTGTAGAAGTTCTGGTGTTCGTCGAATGTCGTCAAACGCTGCGACAATCCGCTGTATACAGTCGTCTTGTGTGTTAATTGATGTACGATACACCTTTTCCTTGATAAAAAAATCCGAGTTATATCGGGAGACCTCCCCGACATAAAACGGCCACACAATCGCAGTGATGGAAAAATATGCCACAGCTAACTTTGAAAGGGATGATTGTATTTTGTTTTAGTCCGGGAGGCAGTGAATTTTTTTAGTACTTATTTTTGCAGTTAGCGTATATGAATTAGTTTGTTCTGTTAGTGACACAAAGCAACAATTTTTGAGTCTGGCTAAAATTTTCGGATGGGTTCAAAACATAAAAAAAAAGAAACAAAACAAGTTCACTTATTTTCTCAGTCGTGAATATTTTACATTTACTAAAGTTGAACATGAAATGCATGAAAATAGCAGTCTGGCTTATCTGAAATGGAGGAAAGTATGTCTGGCTGAAAATTATCAGATTCAAAAATTTAATCGATTTTTGGAATCGGTAACCCTTATTTTCACACGCTTGAAATTTAACGTATAAAAAATTAATGCTATCATAAACTGTAATTAAAAATAAGTCTGGCTGATTTATGAAACTGACAAATGAGTCCGGCGGCATCTTCAAAATTGTAATAATAGAAAATTTTTGTTCTTATTTTCTCAGGTTTGAAAATTGGTCACGTGGTAGATTATACTGTCCAATTATAATTTTGTACTCTATGAAGTGTATTTGCTTTTTTGTATTTGATTAATACTCTCATAATAAAATCACGTAGGCATGACAACAATCACCCATATATCGAACGTGCTGAATTTAGCGCTGACGAGCATTAGACGAGTCTGGCAAGGCTTTCGGGGTGTTCCACATTAGTCAGATTGTATTTTAAACTGTTATTATAACACGGACCATCATCTGATAAATTTTCAGAACTGCAAAAATAAGGGAAATTGTTCTGATAATTTTTTTTCAGTTTCCCACCTACCAGATGTATTACCCATACTCACAGATTAGACAGACTATTTGTGTTTCACTTACCTTCAGTATATCTCTTACTATTCCAAAACAATTTATATCACTGAAAAAAAAGTGCAGTGGATTTGTATGGTCCAAATCATTTTCCGCCTTAACCGATCGGACCCCCCCCCCCCCCTATGTATATATGAATTTTGCTTAGAATTACTAACTGAATAATTCTATCGATGTTTGCCGACTGCGAAAATTAGTACCGAAAAAGCTCACTGCCTCCGGAACTATTTTTTGTGTTTACAAAACAGCAAAGAAAAACAAATGAACACCGAGGCTATGTTTTGATGAAATGCATATACCGCTGATTTTAAAAAATACGACGAATTGGGTTGAATTTTTACTTAATTGACTATACACTTACGATTACACTTAATACATATTTTACTTCTTTTCAATATTTATTTTATTTTTATTTGAAAACATATTGAATCATAAAAAAAAAATTATTATTTTTTTATTACAATGAATGAATTAATTAATTATAACTAATTAATTGTTTCCCCGAATGAATTTTTCATTTTGACGAGCTTTATAGCGCAAAACAGATTTCTTGAATTAGTTTCAAAACACCCTATGTATATATATAAATATGTAAATTAATAAACACTGCAAAAACCTGTAGTTGCTAGAGCGCTTCGCTTCCGTTACGGAAATCTTGGGTTCGATCCCGGGCAACGATAAGATTATTACGAAAAATTAAATAAAATATTCGCTAATAATCACGTGGAAGGCAATGCAAATTACCACGTATACCATCATATGCGCGCCAGGCAGTACTTAGCAGCAGACACATACGGGACTGTACTTATATATCGATAAGTCAAACGATTACTAATCAGTTCCGAATAGTCTTGCGTGTGTACACTCACGTTGCATATAACAATTGTCTAGTCACTATGCCTGTGTCTGTACAGCTGAAATGTACACATAGGTAGTTGCCGACGTTCAGGAATTAAATATAGTACACTATGATGATGATGATGATATGTAATATACTTTAAGAATGTTTTCAAAAAGGCCCTCTATCACTTTAAGAAGTGAACGTAACATAGAAGCCGAACTGAAAATGTTTTTAAGTATTTATTATCTATTCTAGTTGTCTGTTAATTGTTTTTTTATTAAGTTTTATGGTAATCTATCAATTAAGATAGAAAATAAAGATGAATACATATAAATGAAACGTATTTAATAAATATTTTTTAATGCAAAATATTTGCGATTTATATTTTTCAAAAAAAAAAAAAAATATGCTTTATTATATAATAAAACGTCACGGCCTATCAAAACGTCTTTTTATTCGAATACGACAGTGCTGAAGAGGAAATACCTTCAGAAATACAATAGAACGAAACACAACTATAAGAATCGCAATAATCAATTCACACTCGACAATTATTCCTCGTTTTTTCCTTAGTATTCCTAAAATATACTATTTGTTCACTATTTAAATTAACTAAATGCGTGTTTTTTTACAACCGCGACTAAAGATGTACGAAATAATAGAACTCGGCTCTTCTCTATAAATTAAGAAATACAATGAATCAACAATTTATTATTAAACAACAACAATTGTATACGCGCTATTGTCCCAGTAATCACTTATTACACACATTGAACGTACAAATCGCATACACTATCAATCACATTATAACGTCTATAAAAATAATTAAAAATTAACGCGATTAAACCAAAAAAGTACATACATAATCTTATTCATATACTTGTTAGTAATATCGCTAAATGTATATACTACATATCCCGTAACCCACGCATTCAGGTTTTTTCCCCTGTTGACGAAATAATTTTATAAAATGCTCGAATAGAAACTTTGTAAAATAATAATCAGTAAACATTTAGAACATTTAAATCAACACGTATGGGGAATACATGCGATTAAAAAGAGAAATAAAAATACACACACACACACATATATATATATATATTATATAGGAAAGAAAAATGCGCAAATCACAAATGTATCCATTACAGGCTAATATTTTTCATATTAGTCATTTTTAATCTGTCCGGAATCTCTTCAAAAGTATACCACGTCAAACTGGGCATAAAGTAAAATTAATAGACGATGTATGGGTTATACCATTTCCGACTATCTTCTTTCACGATTAATTCTTCTCCGACTTAATGGAAACATTCATTTCCAAAATTACTGCTCGATTACTTTAAAATATTCATTAGATATTTTACTTCTAATTTATCTGGTTGGAGAAGAAGGTAAAAATATTAGTTTTATTTGATAATATTGAAGTTAAACCGATCATTTTTGCTTTTATATTAATTTTCCCCCGAAAACTACCTCGAGTACAATTCACCGGTAAGTAAATATTCGCCTGTTTTTTGATATTTTATGATACAACAGAAGCATTCATTGGTTTATTTTAAATTACTCCAAATCAAATTCTAAGTTCTCTATGTATTTTTGCACGGCTTTCATGAATAGCGAGATGCCCCACATGATTATTAAAATACTTGTAATTTTTTATGTTTAACAATTAAATGTATTCGAAGTAATATGATATCCTATGGTAAAGTTACAAATTTTCTAATGTTTTTTTTTAATTTTTAGTATTGAGCTAGTCGCGTTCGTGAGGATATTCGTATAGTTTAAATGTGAATTTCACTATTTGATCGCTAAGTTCCAATGTCGCTGTCGAATTTACATGTATACTTTTTAAAACTAATTTAAAAGGGAGAACTAGTCATTAATATTTTTCTTATAAGCAACTAATATTAATAGTGTTATATAGTTTTAAATCATTGATTTTCATTCGCTTCAATAATATCGAATAATAAAATCAATTATTTTTTTTATTATTTTTTGTAGAATTGTCCACAGAACTGCGTGCTTTTCATAAGTAACTTTTGGAATCAATACATTTTTTTAACGTAGACATTTACCGCTTTTTAAGCTGAGACACAACACCGCAAGTAGCATGAAAAGGGCTTCTTCTCATAATAATAAGTGCTTACGACAAAATTTGAAAACGAAATACTCCATGGCTTAACTTGGCTGATCAAATTAATGACATATTTACACCATACCGACACGAAATATATTTTATTATGTAATTCATGATTTGGTTAGGGAAAAAAATAAATAAATAAATAAAAGAAAGAAAAACGGGAAAAATGCAAAGTAACATACACTTTAACGTACTCCTCTGAAAACCGAAAAAATAATTATTTTTAAGCATTCCTGCGTACAAGAACTTTTTAGTCAATTTCTACACAGGCGCATCACATTTTTTAGCATCACCGAAGAATAGTTTTAAAATAGCGATTACAGAAACAGATGAATATTTTCCACGCCCATAAAATTTCGAATTAAAAAATCACATTTTATAAAATTATTTTGAAAAAAAAGAAGAAAAATAAATAAACGAAATAAAATAACGTTTCGATTTTTCAAAAATATGTCGGGAACAACTATATTTTCAATATTTTTCACTCCAGCATTAAAAATTATAGTTTAGTATAGTTTTTACTTGCACTATCTGTCCCGAGAGATAATTCTTTGAATTTTCTCATTATTTATAGGGCTTCGAAATGTAATTTGTCTTAATTAGTAATATGTTTACGTAAAATACAAAACAAAAGAGAGGCTGGCTATTATTATATCGAGAGGATTTGTTCTGTAACGCCTCTTTAGAACGGAGCAGAATGGCTAAGAAGAAAAAAAAGTTCTTTATTAACAAAAACAAGTTACGTACATTTGATATTGAGATTTTTTGATCTATAAATCTGTGTAAGTTACGTGAACTGACTTGTTCGAAGTATTCTTAACAGAAGACGATTCAAAAATTAATCGATTCCTAATGAGCCTTATTTTTGTTCAACGATGTTCACCGATTCGTAATTTCTCTTTTTTGTACTTTACCGAATAATCCAATAATCACACCGCCAATTAATACGACAAAGTATGCACGCGCTCGTGGTGTTAATCAATCCGTATTAAACTAATTTGAAGTAATCCTAATAAACGGAACAATAATATAAACGCGAATATTATAGTGAATAAACAAAAGAAAATGATATTTCACAATTTAACTAAACATTTTTCTATAAAGAAAACATAAAAACTATCCGTATAATAATATAACACATATAATCTAAATTGTAATTTCATCTTATTAAAATAACAATTCTACCGATTTTTTTTTTTTTTCGAATTTATTTAATAAATTAATTAAAAATTCCACATTCACAAAAAAGGGGAAAAAAAGATTAAAAACCGGAACAATTCTGATCCAATTTTCACACAAATATATTAATTGACAAGTATCTTTATTAATAAATATAAAAAGGAAAAAGAAGAAAAGCTTTTTATTTACTTGAACAGATTATCCGAATATTCGAAAAAGCGAAACAATTAAAAGGGAGAAAAAAAAAGTGAACAGAGTATTTAAAATTCAGCGGAAAGAAAAAGATTTAACAAACAATGAAAAAATCAATGAATCACAACAAAAACAAAACAAGGTGAAACAGAAAATGAGAATGAAGAGAAATAAATAAGATAAATTATAAACAAAAAATAATATACATATACGCATACACGCTAATTTCGTTTTTTAAATTAGATGCAATATTTTTTTTTTTTTTTAAAATCCACGTAAAGTGGTGAAACATAATAACAGTATAAACATACAAATCGATTTTAAGATTGTGTTAGTAAATGTGTAGAAATATTCAATTACGACGAAAACACAGTATTCCTAATATGTAGAGACGGCGGCAGATTCAGAGACAATGATTTATCACAGTCCGAAAACTGTTTTACTGCTGGTTAACGAGTAATGGAATGTGTGATATTCTATATACGCGCTAATAGCAGGCTATTTAGTTGTCGTAGCCGACTGCTGACCGAGAAGATTTTGAAAAGTTTGCACCAGCTTAATCCATGAATTGTGCAGCGCTAGCTTCGCAGACGATAGGTAAGCTTGAATGGTTTTATCGGTCGTCAGGTAAACGTAAGTTTTACGGCCAGCTTCGACCGTAAATTGAACGCTGAAAATGATAATACTGTTAAGCTTCTTGCCCAACCAGACCGTTCCGTCGTTTATTCTCGCAGCGTATTCTTCGCCCAGGTAGGCAGTTAAAGCTTTATTCCAAACTGGCACTATTCCGCTCTTGATTTTCTCGAATAAAGGTTCATTTAAAAATGAAATTGTATACAACGATATCGACAGTAAAAGGATCAGAAGGAAACTGTACTGAAGAAACTGGAAAATGTACGACGCAACTGTAAACAGCAACAGGTAAAATAAAATTGCGAAATTAGTCTCACCGAAACAGGTAAAAATATAGTGGTTAGCGTTTAACATTACATATTAAGTAATCGCAGCAGCGGTGGCGCTGTTTAAAAGAGGAAATAATTATTGCCATTCTCAAACACATTACCGTTTTTCGCAATAAAACATATACTATACATTCTCAGTGTGAGTACCGTTAAAAAAAACAAAAAGCGAACTTAATACTAAATTATTTTTATTCGTAATTAACATTAATTACCACACAGAAACGGTAAATTATTGCATATTGGATGTTCCAATTTATTCGGGAAAAATTATTTTGTGGCGAAAATAACGCTTCCGTGTATGAAAATACCACGTACAACTTGGTGGAAAAATTGTGACTCATCTATTCAACCGTACCTTACAATATTGAAATTCGATAAAAAAAACAGACGTTTAAAACTTTTGCAGAATTTAAAAACAACCTGTTGTATGAAGCACGCTGTATTCATTTTTCACGTTTAAATTCTGATGTCTTTTAGAAAATAGACATAAAAATATCGACAAATGTGCGTGCATCCCCTCCTCTTGTGGATAGTAGGTTACAAAGGGGACAGTTTTATTTGTTGTATAGTCAAATAAGGAAAGGAAATGATGATGAAAAATGTTTGCCCTAGCAACACTGCTTTTTTGAAAAATTCTGTCCGCACAATCTTTTTGCCTTGTATCTCATATAATGAAGGTCGTTTTTCTTTTCCGTATTAATGTTTTCCACTTTAATTCAGTAATAAGAAATCTAGAAATGCTGTTAAAACCGTTTCTGCTATCGCTGTGTCTGTTCTGACAGGTCTACACCAACACAAAAACAACAAACGCGTGAGAACAGTAAACCGAGACGGTTTCAAAAAATAACATCGAATCGAGTTGGTTTTAAAACCGTCTGGCGTTTCGAACGCTGTGTGTGTGTGTGTGTGTGTCATGTCAATGGTGAACTCATTGATGACGATCGCCCCGTTTAACGCCTCGATTATAATCGCTGCGTGTCATTTTAGTCTTAGAAAAACTGAACATCAAAGGATAATTTAAAAATAATATTTTAATTACGTCAAAAACAGGATTCCGACGTCTGTCCCGAGGTGGTGAACAATTAAGAATATGGAAGCAGAATAAGTGAAGGCGAGATCCGTGTTCGATCAGTTTAAAGTGAACAAAAAAATTATTGTAACTCGTTTAAACTATCTAAATTTAACTTTTCCAGAACTATTTATTCTCCTTTTATTACCGAATTTTCATGTTTTTAAATAATGTTTACGGGAGAATAAAATTTTCCCGAAAAACAGTGCACTTCCCAAAGTTCAGTAAAAATTTAAACGGTTCCATTTTATTGTACACTTCATTTAGTAGCGACAACACACAGATCTTTCAATTTTTACAGGGATACGAAAATATTTCTGTATTTTTATTCTCCATCTTTCACCGTTTATTTCGTTCTTAATTTTCATCTAGAAAATAAATAAACGCCCTTTGAAAATCGAAATTGTGTTGACCCGCATAATAATAACTTTACAATACACTACTCTCTTGTAAAACGATTAGTTAAATGCAACCATTATAATAACTCGCGAATTGTACTGATTAGTCTTACTGACCCTAGATAGGACATCCAGAACTGAAAAGTTATGATCTAGAAAGTATTACGAAGACTAGTGTAGGCGAGGAAGAAAGGAATAGTCACTTTTTCAGATTTTGCTGATATCCAATGATTTTAAATTGGATAGCCTTAAGAGTGAGCCTGGAATCGCGTTTCATACGCAGGAAGACCCTATGTCCGATTAGTCGAGCAAATATTACACCAAGTTTTACCGCGTTTACTCCGGGAATTACAAAACTATTACACGATGATGATGATAGCGCCTGTCCAGTTACATATTTTATCACAACTTTACACCATGCTATATATAAGCAGCTGGAATGGAATTTGACGTAAAATATTCGAATTAAAAACACGATAATTACCTCGTTGTAAAACGGATTTCTTCGTTTTTTTGGATTTTGCTTTGGCTTTCTGTTTTAATTGATTTACTCCATTTGGAGGATTCTTCTCATCGGTATTCTTCTTATTTTTATTTTCGTTACCTGACGAATCAAACGAAGTCGTGATGATATTAAAAAATATTTTACGAGGGTACATTCGATACAATTATTTTAAAAAATAATTTGCTCGACAATGAAAAAAGTTTACGTTGAGCATTCTCTATATACATTTATATTTGTGTTCCATATATCTTACTCGCGTACATCAGTAAAATCACATAATGCTAAAAAACAAAAAACACTCCAAGATTACGACGATGACATATTACTGCATGCGATTTTTGAAATATTAAATTTCTTTCAGATTTCAATCCATCATTTTCAAAAAAAAAAATTTAAAAAACACTAAGGATTATATTATACGAAGCTACAGCGGGCGTGGCTAAACATAAATGCATCAATTATCTGGCAAGTCTGGAACACAGTAATTGTCACCGTAACGGTTGTCTTAATTACCATTGCGACCAAACCACGTCATTTTTGGTTTACAAATTAAGTATTAAATTATAATAATATATTTAATGGGTTTTTACAAATAAAAATAAATCACATTATAATAGCCTTATTGTCATCTACTGTAAATGACAAGCACAAATACGGAGCATTAACGGCAGAAATAAATAAATTAGTAAAATGGGTTAAAAATAATTACTTTAATAAAATATGCAAAGAAATTGAACAACATTCATTGAACAACACCAAGAGATTTTTACATGAAAGTGAAAAAACTGACGAATATATTTAAAACATAACTTTTAAGAAGACAATAGAGGTGCTGCATTATCCATAAAATCGGAAATATTAGCTAGATGGCGACAATATACTGCCATGAACTAATGAATGAAGAAAAGGAGACGAGCACTAGGTCTTATACTGAAATAGAACCTTACGTTTTAAGATCCGAAGTAGTATTAGCAAGCTAAAAAAAAATAAATCTCCAGGAACGACATAGTTGCGGAATACCTTAAAGGAGCAGGAGAAGCAGAAGTGGATGTTATGCACATGTGGTGCGTCAAAAGGTATGGGAAACAGGCGAATGGCCAGCGGATTGCATTGAAACAACCCATGTTCCTATAAATAATAAGAAGGGATCCTACAAAAAATGTGAGAATTATCGCACAATTGCACTGATAAATCATGCCAGTAAGGTTTTACATCATATCCTTCAAAACCGATTCAAACATTTATTGCATCCCAACATTTCAGAGGAACAAGCCGATTATAATGTCGAATAGCCTAAATTATGGCAAGCACTGAACTGCATTGGAACACCGAAACATTTCATATTCTTGTTGCACAAGCTATACATAAATAATAAGAGTTAAAACAGAAAGTGGATTACCAAAACAATTTCAGGTGAACAAAGACGTAAGACAGAGACGTTGCCTGACGTCTATATTATTTAATATAACTGAGAGTACATAATAAACAAAGCAACACAAGGATGGGAAGGCGGAATTTCCGTAGGAGGAAGAAAAATATTTAATCTGATATTTGCTAATGATCTGACACTTATTGCGAAATCAGAAAATGAATCAACTACTGAATAAAATCGAAGATACCAACATGAACAGGTCAAAATGATTTCTTTTAATAGTTGACAAAGATGGGGAAACTACATCACAAGTAGGAAACCTAATTAAAGACATCCCGATAAGAGAAGAAGTGATTTATCTGGGAGCATGCATAACAAATCAAGGTGGCTCTGCTGATCAAGAAATTAAAAGAAGAATAGCTTTGGCAAGCGGGGCAATGGGCGAATTAATTAAGATATGGAGAGATCATAAGCTACCGAAATATACCAAAACAAGATAATGCTAAAAATCCTAGCGTTTTCGATTCTGTCGTATGGATCGGAAGTATGAGCTATAAATGTGGTATCGAAAAGGAAACTGGAGGCCTTCGAAATGAAGTGCTATCGGATGCTAATACGCATACCATGGACGGTGCATAAAACCAAGTCCATTTTGAATAACTGAGAATTTATGAAAAGAGCGGCTACTAACTATAATAAGGAGAAGAGCATCATCACTTTTCGGTGGTCATATAATTCGGGCCAATAAGATGGAAAAATTTATTATTCAGGGTAAAGTTAGCGGTCGAAGAAAACGAGGCAGACCGGCAAATCGTTATGTAGATCAAATAAGAAAACTAACTGGTCTTGCAGACATCTGAACTGATGCGGAAAATAAAGATTCGACGGCAGCAGCGTTTAATTGTTCAAAAATCAGGTCTCAAAGTCCGAAATCGGACTACAATATAGAAGGAAGGACCTTAAACCGTTGTCTGGACCCTCGTCGCTGGGACGGATGGCGATCCTTCAGAGCGGGGGAGGGTCACCTGAGGAACCGAGCGGCCTGAGATCGTCAGTACCTTTTCGTCTTCCGGCAAAGAACACAAGGTTAGTTGGACATTGTGCTTGTTTCATTTTTGTAGACGTAGCAAGTTTATTCTCGTCAAATTACGTGGTGTCCCAGGGACGGGGGGTACCACTTTCAATCTCGATTTTTTTTTCTCCTTTTCAATCAGTTGATACGTATTTCTTGGACGTCTTTGTTTATATTTTATGTAAATGTGTTTTATATGGGTAGATGGGGTTTTCGTAACTCAGGAAAGATAAAGCTAAGCTGATAGAAGACCTGTAGGCAGCTCGTTGTTTGGTTACAACGGCAACAAAACTATTGTTTCATACTTACCTAAAAGAAACCGAGCAGTCATTTTGATGTCATCAATGCACCACTCGAAAGAAATAGATTATCGAACCGGGAAACCGGAGATCATAATGTATTACAACCACACAAAAGGTGGCATGGACTGTTTGGATTACAAATGTTCCCAGTACTCAATAGGTGGAAAAACATACCGGTGGCCGTTTGCCATTTTTTTCAAAATCCTCAATATTTGCGCATCCAACATTCATTTACTGTATCTGCGCTTTGCAAATAATTCTGAAATAAGAAGGTTCAAGTTCGTCTTGAAACTCGCGTTTGAACTGTTGAGGCCTCATCTTCAATAACAGCTGAACAATCCTTTTCTCTGCCACGATTTGAAAGATAAAATCAGGAAAATTTTTGAGATACTGTTGAAAGTAGAAAATGGTCTACTATATACTACTGAAGGTAGTTAATGTTTACCATGTTTAATTTTTCGTTCCGTGATACAACTCACAGAATTTTGCTGTGAGGTACCTCCTACTCTAAGAATTTTTTAGTAAAATTTTTTTTCAGTACAATTTTAGTGATTTCTCGTGTTTTTTATTTTGTAAAATTTCAGTAGGTTTTCCACAACTTGTAAGGATAGGTAGATACAAGAAACAACATATCATCAACCAACGTTTTCGAAGACTGAAAATTCTGAATGAAAAGACTTAAATGGAAAAAGTTGAATTTTTATCTATGATTTTTTTCTTGAATTTGTATTAAAATATTGACGTTTTTTTATTAAAATGAATACGTTGAATAATGCCTATTCATTTGTTTTTACCGCCTTACCTGAAAATCGCAACGCAAAAGTGGTTCAAAATACAAAAAAAAAAGATGCTGACGTCTCAGGGAGAGCAGTCCACTCAGAGCAGATAAACAGGAATCCGGACAACAAGTTAATGTGATAAATCATTTTTCTTCCGAGCTTAACGATTTTTTCAGATCGACTTTAGACTAATAATTAGTCAAACTACGACAGTGTCATCCACACAGTATTAGAAAATTGTAGGATATTTTCTTAAATCCCCGTTGCTTTCGAAAGATTTTTTTTGATTAAACTCGACAATATTTTTTTCGCGACACGTTCTATTCAAATTTTTATTTTTCAACTTTCACCTGTATTAGAACTAATTAACAGGACGATAACAGTCGCTGCAGTACTTATGTAGTTTTGATTTTTCATCTTTCTATCTCCGTATGTAGTTTATATTTTAATTTTAATAATCATTTTTCTTTTTGAAGCATTTCCATTGTCATACACATAGAGAAATTTACATTTCGTCACTTATACAAGCAACTTTAAAACTAATTAAATAATTCAATGTAAACCGCAAAAGATGATAACAAAAATCAAATGTACAAATTAAAAATATACAAAGTTGGAAAGTATAGGTTTAAATTTATGAAAAAGCTTTGTCCTTTCCTTGTTTATTAATGCATTTTCTACTTTAAATGGATTTGAACGCAGACTTATAGAACTGGAGACAAATTAAGATGATGTACCTAAAACTATATCCAGTCTTAACTCGGAGTTTATCAAAATAAATGTTACATTTAGCGATAAAAGAATATTTCATATCCAACGGGTGTATAAATCTTTACACAATGCGGCGAACGTACGAAAAATCGAAATTTATTCGTGAATTAGCCTAAAAGAAGACATTTAATTTTCCTCAACAGAACAATTTACGCATATTTTTACAACTGAAATGCCTGTAAAAATAGTAAAACATTATTTTATCTCAAATTCATCGTTACGTCTTCAAACTGTTGCCTATTTTCAGCTCGACAGAGCATCCTGCTATTTTACCGAACAGATCGGAGTACACTATTTTTGATAAATCAAAGTAATTTAAGTAACGTTAACACGCTACACATGCATCAAGTTCATCCGTCCCACTTCAGAACAAATCAAAACAAGAATCAGAGTGAACAGGTCGAGGGGTGTACATTGTGATTGTTTTTTAAAATTTATCCTTGTAGTAACAAGTGATTAATTTACCACTACAATTCTGCCTTTATTCGAAATTATTTTAAATACGACTAACGGCAATAAAGAAAAAATAAAAACTATGCATTTATATTCTTGTATAAACAGCAACTTTTTCTTTTTTTGCATTATTATTATCGTGCAATAACAAACTGTTATTTTAACTTCTATTTTGTTCTTCTTCTGTACTTTCGCAACACTATTTTTTCTTTCCTTTTCTAATCATCGCGTCTTAAAATACAACAAAAATTATATATTTTTTTAACTGAGTGTTCTTTTTCTATTATTATTATTATTATTATTATTATTATTATTATTATTATTATTATTATTATAGAATAATAATAATATTATTTTATGTCTTTTGGATGCGCCAGAGGCTTTCACTCAACAACTACAAAAGTTAAAATAAGTGGTTAAATCGAGAGACGATTAGAGATAGAGCTTAGGAAAGATTGAAATACAGGTCAGCTGGAAATGGGAAGGAAAGGATAAAGCAAGAATTATAGGGAGCAGGAAGACCCTTTGGAGTACCAAGCAGAGCGTTCAGAAGCAGGGGGGGGGGCATTCAAAAAAGATGTGGTTTGCAATATATCGTGGAATAGAGATAAAACTGTGAAGGGGATAATTGGGAGAGGACAGGAAAAAACGAATACGCGAAGAGGGGAGAAGAGAGTGATTAAATTGCAGTCTGATTAAAAAAACGTTCGCGGAGTGTTGATAAGAAGAGGAATGAAACCACGGCTGAGGACAGGGAATCGGCTATATTTGAAGATAATGAGAGACAGGATTAGAAAGTAAAAAAGGATAAATGTCCCACCACAGTCAGGGATGATTAGCTGAGAAGAGAAGGAGGATGTTCGAGGCAGGAAAATTGCAGAATGAAGGAACCGAGTGTTCTTGATTTTACCGATAATTCAACACTTACATTTACTTATCCATATTTCTTAGTCTACGCAGCATCTATGTACTGCAATAATATTACTACTTAATAGTACACACAAGAAGACCGGTAAAAGTCACGATAAAAGTTAGTAAAACAAAATTTACATAGTGAGATAATAAAAATGAAACCTACCAGTTTGTTCTTTTTCTTTCTTTTTATTCTTATCGTTTTCCGTATTGCTATTTTGGCTAGATAAATTTTTTAAGAAGTTCCGGGCAGTTTGCTGAGGACCTTCTTTTCCTGAAACGGCTAATTTGGCGTATTTTTGAGATAGCGGATTAGCCTTCAAATCGAGATATTTCAACGATTTTAAATTATTTATCGAATTAGGTAGTGAAACTAGATTATTTTGACTTAAATTGAGAACTTCTAGTCGATGTAAACTGCTAATGCCATCCGATATTCCTTTTAACTGGTTTCTGCTAAGATCTAATTTGGTCAGCTGGGTGAGTTGTGCAATCCCTTTCTAAAATCAAATAACAAATTACTATTTTACACACGTTAATTTCAAAAACAAATATAAATGAAATTTAATAAACACTTATTTAATATCAATAAATAAATTATTAATACAGTTGTACTTTCAAACAATTATTAAATACATATTCTTACGTACATGTACACCTACACAACCAACTCCTTATTTTATACAAACCATAATTTATCCATTAACAAACACTCAATGTAAAGAAAACACTTCACGGAAAATTATATTCCACTTATACACTCTACATGAATATAAAATTCAATAGAAAAAAAACAAAACAAAATTAACAAAAAATTTAACCTTATTGACCTACATAAAATCTAAACGCGTGTAAATACAAAAGTTGATACCTGTATTATTAGATATGTTTGATATAGTGTACCTATAAGTATCATGAATATAAGGAATATGAACCACTAAATCAGATAGATTTTTTTTTTTTTGCTTCATTGTATAATAGTAAGAAATTCGAATACGACAAGTGACGTTAAAAAAATTGAAATTATTAAAAAATATATGTCATTTTTTTGTTCAAAATTTAACCATGGGGATAAATCCTAAAAGCATGACATAATGTAAGAGATATCAGGGCCTATGGTCATGTAAAAAATAGCTATCGTAAACTCAGATGTGTCAATTGTGCAGGTCCCCACCTAACAGGAAAATGCACTAAAAAACTTGAAGAATAATGCATATATGCATCGTGTAGGAAACATAAGGTATGACATAGGGAACTAGTACTAGAAATTAAGAAGACATTAAAAGCATGGAGAATTATCTATCCGCAACTAGCTAACAGATCTTTTGGAATAAAATATAATGATGAACACTCTGATTGCAACCTATATACGTAGGAGTACTGCAAGGATATCACAAGAGATAAAGGAATTGGCAAGAACGCACAATTTAAGACAGCAAAATCATTTAAATTCAGAGGTGAAGCAGCTTCTGATTCATCGGGATTAGGTCAGACGGTTGAAAAGAACTAAACCTTATAAATTAACCGAGTAATAAATAAAATGCAAGAGAATGCAGGATCACCAATTGAAAATCCTAGTATGTATATAATAATACGATTAATTTAGAGTATTTCTAAATGTTTTAAAACCACCGAGCAAATTGTAATAAAAACCACTTAGGTGTATTTCTTCAAAAAAAAAAAAAATATATATATATATATATATATATAATTATTCTCTTAGACTCCTCAAAATCGGGCTAGAATCTAATTACGTTTTAGGAATAAAATTTCCGTTAAAAAGCATATTTGTTTTTAACTTTTTTTTTTTTTTTTGCAAAGTGTGAGGATTTGCCTATTAAAAGTCTGCAATATCCTACGACTTTCTCACCCTCGGCGAGGTTTGGCCGCCGTAATAGCTATACCCTGCTGACTCCTCAACAGCAAATAGAGCGCGACGGACTCCATGTTAGGAGCGGCTGAATTTAAACTTTAGGACTTACAACCTCAGTTTTAATATTGAATTGGCACGAGCTAATTCCCAATTATAACTTTTCATATATGCACGATGGAAAACAATCCAAAAGGAACTACTCCAGAAGGTAACCTGGTAAAGAAGGAGAAACACAGCCAACCAATGAAGAAATACTGGAGTGAAAGGAAAGGAAGAAACAGCCATCATGAAGATATTTCACGTGGTCCGTAGTTGGCCAATTCAAATAATAATAATAATAAGCTAAGTTAAATTTAAAAACAATAAGGTAATGTTTTGCAAGATACCCTAGTAAAAAAAAAAAATAAATAAATAAAAAGAAGTCCATTCATAATATACATACATAATAGAAGTTCTCACGTTAAAACCCTCGTATCGGTCAGGTCTCCAACCCCAACGTTCTCAAATATAAAATGTAACGGTCCTAAGTTTCCGTTAGGCAGTTTTTCACTCATCAAGACAACTAGATAGGGTTCGAAAAATCTGCAGAATCAATACACAGCGAATATGATGAAAAGTGTAAGATTACAAGAAACCACATAATAGAATAAAACAAATGATGAGGGTTCATAAAAAAAAACAAAAAAAAAAAAAACAAACGGGTATATGGTGTACAAGAAAAGATGAAAAATATCGCGTAAACAATCGAGAAGCGGAAAAAGTCTAGATAGACTACGTGAAAAAACTGTACGAAGACCACACACGACCTGATCAAATTGATAAAACAAGATGGAAAAGAACACCAAACACGAAGTGAGAGAATTAAGAAACGTTATAAAAAGAACCGGAAATCACAAAATGACAGAAGATGAACTTGATCTATGGCAAGGTACGAACAAAAGCTGTTAAAAATTATTAACAAAATGTATGATGAAGGTACGCTGCTCAAAGATTTCAGAGCTGGAAATTTCATATCGACACCGAACAATAAATTCTCGCAAGTATGTTCCGTATATAGAATCATTGCAGCCACATGCTTAAATAACTGTTGACGATAATTAACATCAAAATTGAACGGAAGCTAGATAATAACTTGGTGGAACGCAATGGCTTTCTAGCGAAAAAAAGAACCATTGATGCGATTGCCTTATTAGAGGTTGTCACAAAAAGAGTGTTAAACGAGAACGGTGATATAATTTCATGCTTCATCGACTACGAGAAAGAGTTGATTGTGTTAACCATGGAGAAGTAATCGAGATCCAAAAGAAACACAATGTTGACGGTAAAGATCTAAGAATAATTAAGAACCTACACTGAAGCCAAGACTCAAAAATAAAGATCGGAACGAAATACTTTGAAAGAGCAGTGACGCAAGGATGCCCTCTAACACTGAGACTAATCGAAAGAAGCGCGAATTGGGAAAATAAATTTGAAAATAAATGGCGACAGTATAAACGAGATAAACTATGCAGATGCATATTAATCGCGGAAACTCAAATGCAGAAAATGATGAACCAAACAAATAAATAGCGCTGGATTAAAATATGATATGAAAATTAACGCTAATAAAAAAAAGGTGATGAAGTTTAAGAGAAACGACAAAAAAGAAGTAAATACAGAAATACAGAAGCTAGAAGTGAATGCATATAGATACCCAGGAGCTGTAATAAGTAACGATCGCAAAAACCTAAAAAAAACAAGAGCATCAATTAGTATGGCAAAGAAAGCATTTAATAATTTAAGGCTAGTAAACAAAATGATGAGTCTGAATCTCCGGAAAGGAATAATGCAATGTGAGATATGGACAGTGCTGAAATGTTATGCAAAAAATGAATCATGAGCGAGGAATACGAAAAGAAAATATTCGCATTTGAAGTGAGGTGTTACCGAAGACTTCTGAAGGTATCATGGATCAATTACGTATGCAACAAAACAGTATTTACAAGAATAGAATAATCCGAAAAACTCGAAGATATTACGAATAGAAAATCGAAATATATAGCTTATAAAATACGAGAAAATGTAGTATTCACGCAGTGGTGTAGGGTAAAATACAGGAAATCTCGATTAAAGGAAGAAAACAACGGAAACCGCGACAAACCTATCGTCTAAGAGAGACCATAATGTGCGCCAAAAATCGAATAATATATTGTAATATCGATTTTGGTTAAAAAAAAAAAAAACAAGAACTCCACGAACTACTGAAAATAGTGCACAATCCCAGATTTTTTTAACTAGCTCATTAATATTTTAAACGTTTCGAATAATCATAGCTGTTTAATATAGAGGGTAAATTAGCAATAACAGAATAGCTGTAATTGACTCCTTCCTGTAATGATGAATTACTAACATAAAAAAAACTGCACGATAATATAGCGTAATCTACGTAAGTGCATTAAAAAATGGGATTAATACATATAAACGTTCCTCCGCATTTACTTCGTTCAACTGAAGAGCGTCAATTGTGAACCATTAATTAAATATAAAAAGAGAAAATTGATTATTTGTTTTTAAAAATCAACATAGCAAAACTTTACAAGAAAGAATAACCAGTTTTGTAAATTTTAAAATTGATATATATATTATAAATGTAAAGTAGTTGAAGCAATTTATATATTACATAAATCTAATGTAATCTGTAAATATCAATGCATCAATTATTATGTACGATCAACTATACGATAGATTCAGATTAAGTTTTCGAACCTAACATTTTACTAACTGAAATAGTTGAAATGATCAGATGTTTCTTAAAAATTGACGTCTTGTTTCACCAATTTCATATTAATAAAAAAATTCAACGTCCCACTTTAGAAAAAAAAAAAATATATAGTAAAAACCTTTTCATCAAACAAAATTAGAATACCAATTAAGAATTTAAAACTTTCACAATGATAGTTGCCACATGTTTCTCAGAAACACCCACGACGAATTTATTTTTGTCGTGTCAGAATCGTTTACACGTTTCATCATCAGAAAAAGACGTAGCAACGAATTAGGTGAAAAAAAACAATATTATAAAAAAGTCGGCCGTTATTTTTTTCACAAAGAAGATGTTAATAATTAATAATAATAATAATATATTTATTCATATAGGGAGATAATGTATATTAGATTTATTGCCAGCCACCCACAATTCATTATCTCACAAAATGGAATATTCGAAATAAAACTGAAACAGCAAGAATTTTTAATCAACAGAGTACAAAATTTACGAAAATTTTTAACTATACTAAATGTAAAAATGAGTATTTTTTTAAATGATCAGAAACACAAATAGTTTAAAATTTAAATAATTAAAAATAACAAATAAAAATCTACTTTTATTAATAGAAAAAAGACAAAAAAAAAAAAATCGGATTATAACAGGACACTCAGACACTCACTTATCGAGGATAAATTGTGTATCATTTTATGACATATATAATACACACATACGCGCAAGTTTCAAGTATATCGTTAAAGATTTATCAGAACGAAATTATAGTGTATTTCATTACCAAAAATTTAATCTAAAGAGCTTGAAATGACAGTTCGCAAGCATATAAACATGTATATATTAAAATTAGTTGGGTATTACTATTTAAGTTTTTAAACATAATACTTCAGTTAGGAATACCGTAATTTTTCAAACTAAAAATGATATCAATAAGTCTATTAATGGTTGAAATTAAATTACTTACACCAACTGAAGTGATTTTATTATTCGACAAATTCAAACTGGTTATCTGCTTCGCATTATTTATCTAAAAGCAATAAATTCAACTTTAACATAGTACATAAAATAATTCTCATAACATTAATCAATGCGCGCATGAAATGTATATTTACATACAAGTTTAACATAAAATATTTACAAAAATTAACAAATTTTGGTTTTCTATAGTATTGTTTAATTATTAGATAGTATGCTAAGAATGTACAAATAGGTAGTAATGGAGCAATACGACTGAAGGATGTTATTCATTCCGTAAAATCTCTATCTGAACTTACATTAAAATTTAAGTTTCACGATCACTTTATATTAACAAATTTCTATTCCGTAATTCGGATTAGTAATGATAATTCCTTCTAACACTTTTCTAAATCTTTTACTTGCGTTTCGTTTATGAAAAAAGCACCTACATCTGACAAATTTTTATCATTTCATATAACAAACAAAAGAAACAATTATACTTATATTTAATTATTAAATCGTAAATATTAGTTGTTACAAAAGTACTACTCACAAATGATGAATATGGGATTTCTTTTAATCCTGAAGAGCTAAGATCGAGTTCACCATTCTTTAATTTTTCTTTAACATTTATACCCGGCATTTCAAAACCTTAACTTTTCTTAAATTTAATTTCTTTAATTAAAATTTATGTACAGTAAACGTAGATAAATGTATTATTTAATTTGGTACTATCATTTACAACAATGTACTTAAACACCACATCAGTTCCAAAATTTGTGTATCCTATACATCACATAACAGCTTCAAGTTTTGCCAACCACAATACACGTTGTATTCGCAACAGCGGTGTTGGCGCTCAAGCGAAGTGGAAAGTGATCCAAATCTTCACTTAAGAAAATAAAACTACAAAGATTCGAAACTATTGATCACGTAACCCATTAACTAAAATTATTTAATTCTACAATAACTTCATAAATATTTTACATTTTAAATTATATCTGATATTTTAAATATATTGACATTATTAATTCATATAAAAAGAAAACTAATTTTTATTTTATCATAATCTATCATTGTTTAATATCAATATTTTTTTGGCAAATTTAAAAATTCATGGAAACCTAATTTATCATATTGTTAATATAACATTTTGTACAAAAATTAACTAAACTACTGACAAGTAATAATAAATTTTAACAACTTCTTAAATTATTATACATACAGGAATATAAAATGTTTTGTAAATTCATGGACAATGGAAAATTTTTAACTCACATACAAGGACTAAAGTATTTCTGCAAATGCGTATTTATTAACTATTTTATGTAATGTGTATTATATTGTTACTAATTTTAACTTCTATTATAAATTTTACTGTAGTGGTCAGATTGTCTTTTCAATTAAAATAAAATCAGTATTTTATGCAAAAGCATGTACAGCAACATTCTTTATAAAAGTTTTGTACAAAATAGTTCTTTTATAAACCAATCATTTCTTAATCTGTATTTTTACAAAAACTGTAAAATATAAAGCATTGTTCGATATTTAAAGACTGAATCACATACAGTATGTCCAGTGAAGTTATAAATATTCAAAATGTATATAAGGAAAGGATGGGGGGGCAAATACTGAAAATGCCGACTTTTTGTAGAGTTTAAAAATAATTTTTTATACTGTATATAATACCTACTAAAATATTGAATGCTTTTTTTACAATTTTTCAAAAATTTTTGCACTGTAAGTCCTTATTTTCTATTATTACAGTTGAAATTGATTATGACAAAAGGAACCAAAAATACTTTTAAAATGAACCGAATTTGTATTAAAAGAAGTCCTAATTTAAAAGCAGCGTTTTTTGAAAATTAGAATTATTCTAGTCAAGGGCGTCGCCAGCCGATGGTCCAGGGAGGAGGGGAGATGATAGAAAAAGAATATGAGTTATAAAAAAAATAAAATTTATAAGTTGTAAAGGCTTAATATTTTATTAAACAAGAATAAAATCTTAATTAAAACATCATTTTCATGGGTTACTGGCAAATTATTCATGATTACGTTCCTATGAATACTCATTATGGCCAGTTGATTAAAAAGTTTCAAGGCTCCAGGGGGGCAGCTGCCTCCCCTGCCCCCCGCTGGCGACGCCCATGATTCTAGTTATATAAGAGTTTGTAATAAACAGTTGAAATATGCCATAATTATTTACAAAATTGTAGGATTAACGTTCCATTTTTTTAAAAATCAGTAGTAACTTTCTTTTGTACAGTTCAATACTAATTCGTTTTTTTTTACAAATTTTTCTAACTGGTCTTAACTGTTTTCAATAATATTGGCGTCCGAATTAGCATCAAAAAATCCACAACTCTTTGTTTATATAGAAAAAGTTTTTGGTATATTTGACACTTACATATTATGATCAACAGTGATAGAGTTAATGGTGATGGCGCCCTAGGACCGTGCTGGTAACCCGCTTTTCCTCTAATGAAAAAAAGGGAAAAAACATATATATAATAGTATATACATTGACAGGTTTTGATAACAATTTATGAAGTCAAAATCAACAATTCTTACACGGCGTGATAAACTTACTTTAATTATGATGAAAATATATTATTCTTTGATACACAAAATTACAAAATATTATCGTTAACAAAAAACTTCATCAATTTCGACTTTTAAGCGACTGGAAAAAAATGTTTGAGTTCAGGCGCCTGACTTTTTAAATTTTAGTTAGCTTTTAATGGGTCTAGCCGGTTAAAGTGAGTAAAAGTGCCTTTGAACCAAACTTCATAAAAAAAATATGTACATCTAGGGCATGAAAAAAGTAGTTGATGCTGAAAGTTTCAAATCCTTAGTCTCACAGGGGGCTACTGTAGTCACCATTTTGTGATTTTCGAGTTTTTTATGATACCTCAACCATTTTTCAATCGATTTTAAAAATTCTTGTTGGATGTTAAAGATCATGGAAAGTCCTATAACGGTGAAATTTTTCAGATTTTTAGATGCTAAATTCAAATTTTTAGAAACGATCAAAATTTTTAAAACAAAAATTTTTTAAAAAATTCAGTAACCACGAAAAAAATATATAACATGTATTTTAGTGTAAACTATCTATAGAAATTTGTTCAGATTCTTAAAAGTGGTGGAAGAGGTTCAAAAGAAATAGAACCACGCGTTTTTGGCTGAAAAATCTCTTGAAATTCAACTAATAACAAAGGAATAGATGTTACGAATATTATTATAAAATGTTTTTCTGGATTTTTTCGAATTTTTAAAGTAGATGAAACAAGTCCAAAAACATGAAAACATGCATTTTTGGTTGAAAAACCTCTGAAACTTCAACTGGAAGCAAACTATAAAATATATGTTACATAATTTGTCATTGTATTACCTAATTTGCTATTATAGGAATTTTTAATTCGTGCAAAATCTCTATATTTTTTTATTTCTTAAAATCATCATTATTTTTCAGTTATAATACATTAGTTTAAATACATTTGTCATATTTAGAACAAAAGAAAAACCGTAAAGTTGAAGAGAGTCGCTTCCCTCGCGGGTCTGCATATGAGCTCCAGCAAATGCGCATATAAAATAGCATGCCTCTTTATTTTGTGCGCCAACATATTTTTATATTTATGTAGTTTTCTGCATATTTTTAAAGTCTGTAGTTGAAACCTTTACGTGTAAAATCGACAAAAGTTTCTGCTGTGATTCTTTTTGCACGGTTATAGCTCCAAGCTAGCTTAGTTATTACAAATCATTAAAAAATAACTAAACAATGGCTTCCATTTTTTTTTCCATTATTTCACTTTTGAAGAATGTTGATAAAACTTATGGTTTTTCTTTTGTTCTAAATATGACAAATGTATTTAAACTAATGTATTATAACTATGTTGAATCCTAATTACATTAATTATAACTAATTAATTGTTCTCCCAAATGATTTTTCCCTCAGGACTTTTTTGTTCATTTTGACAAACTTTTAGCATAAAACAAATTTTCTGAATCAGTTTCGGAACACCCTGTATACGGTAAAAATATTTATATCCCATTATTGTTGGGTTATGTTGACAAACTTGAAATATAAAGAAAAAAAAATTGAAAATTATTAACTATGCAGTTTAATATTATGTTATGTATTACCAGTTTTTGGTTTAATAAATTAATTTCATTAAAATATTTTGGAAATTTAAGTTGTTATGACATTCATAGGGTCTTACAAAGAATTGGGAAAAACACAATTAAGAACATTGTCTTTGAAGAAGCATTAAAATAATTAAATTCAACACTTCTATTTATTAATAATTTAATAACTAAAACATTTATTACAAAATTTGTTAAAAAATAATCACATTAATTTAGTTTTATCCTGACATGTTTTGAATAATTACACTCCATATTTATGAAATTTTAATTTTTAATTATACAGAAAAATTAAATTTTTTTCAAGAAAATCTTGCAGGGAGAGAAATTTATCTATTATTTAAATAATTCGATATCATTTTTGTTAAGAATGTCAAATAAAACATGTATTTGCTCTATTTCTATCTACAGCTGCTATTCTAATTTTAAAGAATTTTATGAAGAAACTTAGCTAATAGGTGATCCATAAATGGGGCGAAAAGATATATAAAAGCCAATATATTAAAAGTATTACAGCTAAGATAATTTTTAGCAATATTTATTTAAGAAAATAAAAATCATTAAATAGGTTTTATATCATATGCTAATTTAAAATTTTATAATTATCATTAAGGCGAATTTACACCAAGCGAGCGAGCAAGAACAAAAATATGACCTTGAAAATTTATGCTCGCTCTTGCTCTCTAAAGGCGGCATTACACCGGGCGCGCAAGCGCGAGCGAGCAAGAGCAAAAGCCTGACCTTGACGTTTTCTAGCGAATGATCGCACGGTATAATCGATTTTAGAGAGCAAGAACGGCCGAATGCTCGCGCTCTCTGATGATCGCTCCGAGGGCAGTTCTTCAAAGAAAATTTTTTGTTCTTGCTCGTTCGGTTAGATGGGTTTTTATTCGCTGTTTTGCTCGTTGTGTTCATATTTGAATTAGCTTTGCTTACATATTTGAAGATAGTCGTGTATGTAATGTGAATAATTATTTGGTTTTAATTTTTCCTATACAACATTTATTTTTTTAATTATTAAAAAGAAAAATATTTCAGTTGCAAAATAAAATTTATTTATTTTTTACAGCGGAATTGAAACTAAACTCATGAATGTAAACATAGAATGAAAACATTTCACATTTTTTGGCAATAAAACTGTGTTTCCAATAAGTTAATAAAATAGTTTATCTCGTCATATTTTTATGTAAAATGTATTTTAATTCTTCTTTTGTATATACAGTATTTGCATTTGCAACAAGGTTTAAACTATGAAAGTCTCGTAGTGGTGAGAGGAGGGAATAAACTCACATGCGCAAGAAAAAAATATTCTTAAAATATCTAAATTGAATTTGGAGGAAGTTTGTTATATAACTGTATTTCGTTTTGGTTTGATTTTTATGATTTCAAATTATTACATTTATATTTTTGTCTGACAAATAATCGAGATGTATATGTAAAAAAAAGAAATTCTTAATATGATGTGATTTTTTTTTGCTGGTTACTAGTTAACTACTTTTTTCAACATACTGAATATTTTGAATAAATTAATAAACTAGTTTATACAATCATATTCATATGTTATAGTGGCCACTCAACTAGGAAAACTGAATTCGCCATGATTTTTTGTACCCTGAGAAAAAAATGGGATTTTCCTTGTAAAACCAAGAAAATAATGAAAATAGCCAAACGATAGTTTTGATAAAAAAATCTTTTTGAACGAAAAATTTTTGTAATGTACATGCTCGGTAATAAATTACAAAGTTCTTTTTTATTGATGTAAAGTATGCTGTGGTGGTCAAGCATCAATCAATAGTATCCAAAAAATACTATTTTTTTTTACAATTCTTTTCTTATTTTTTGATTAAAAGACTCTCTACAACGACAGGTCTATTTTCATCATGAGCAATATTTATATTTATTGTTAGTACACTTTAATTAAAATTTTAACGAAACGCACAAAAGGAAATTTTTATTATGCATCTTAGTTTATCGGGAGAATTAAACCCTTTCAGTAAAACGTTTGAAGGGGCTGGAGCTATGTAAACCCCTTGAAGTTAACATGTATGATTATAAATGTAGATATTAGATGTCAAATTTTGTCAGAACTATTTAAATAGAGGAAAGGTAAATCAACCTGTTATAAACTTTTATTATTAACTTTTTTAGTAATAAAGTAAGCAAATATTGCTTGAATTAGGGGTCATTATAACTGTAAAATATATAATGTGAATAGAACCACTTCAAAAAGTTGAAAAATTTACTTCGCAATTTTCTTTTGTTTCTACCGATATTTCATTTGACTTCGTTTCAATTTGTTGGGCTTATTATACAAGTAGAAGATCGTTTGTGTAAGCTCTTGTATCATTCTGATAACCAGGAAATGGGAGGATTTGCATCGGCAAATTTAAAAATTATATTGCAGTGGCCACCATGCAAGTGAAATTAATTTCTTGGTGTATATAAATGAATAAATTATTTACCCACCTTAATTTCATTTCGTAATGACTCGATTAGTGCATCACATACTTCAGGCACTATTCCTGATATTGCCGGCTGCGATACTTTGAACAAATATTGTAGGCTAGTGTACAAATCTCCCATTGCTAAGAATCGCAATGTTATAGCCAGCCGCTCACGGGATGAAACCGCTGTTCTATAATTAGTGTCCTCTTTCATTATTTTCGATTCGATTACATTATGTAGGGTTTCAAAATCCATCGACGACATTCTGCAAAAGTTATTAAATTTTCCAGAATCTTCAGCTTCCAAATCTGTTAGCAAATTATTGCCACCATGTAAATTATGATTGTTGAATACGGTTAAACTCCACCATCTTCTTTGTCTCCTTCTTCTCATTTGTAATAATTTATACCATAAAATAAACAAAGCACACATAATTTCTTCATTGTCACACATATTTCTACAATTGAACTTTCAAACAACAGTGACAACAACACAGGATTATTATTGTTTATAGCAAGTACCCTGATCAACAGCGAACATAAAAATAATTGGTAGGTGTGATGAGAAGGCTGATCATATGCTTGCAAAGAACAGAGAACACTGGAGAGCATAAATATTCAAGGCCATATTTTTGTTCTTGCTCGCTCGCGCTTGCGCGCCCGGTGTAATGCCGCCTTAAAATATGTTCACACTGCGCGATCATTTGAGAGAAACCGTCAAGGTCAGGTTTTTGCTCTTGCTTGCTCGCCCAGTGTAAACCTACTTTAAGATATTATTATTTTTTTTTTATGGGTACGCTAACGAAGAGCAACATCCAGGGCTTGAAAGCTGAATAATAATACAGCTTAAACTTAATACGGCTTATGTCCTTGAAAAATACAGCTTAAGCTTTCGGCTTTTGGCTGTTTAAATTTGAAATATGGCTTAGGCTTTCGGCTTTTGGCTGTTTAAATTTAAAATACGGCTTAAGCTTTCAGCTTTCGGCTTATGAAATGAATTTCAATAGAAGTTAATTAAAATGATTTACTGATTTCTATGCATCAAACTATTAAGCATTATTATTGAAACTTCAATTTTTTTCTTTACGTACGAAAATAAAAGTTTTTAAAAACAATTTCTTATACGAACAATTACATCAAAAATGCATAATCAAGAAATTTAAAAAAAAAGCTTAAGCCAAGTATAAAGCTTAATTTAGTTTTTTCAAAAATACAGTTTAAGCTTTCATCTTTCGTCTCTTTATATTTTGAATATAGCTTAAGCTTTAGGCTTTTAGCTTATGGAAATTTAAATATGGCGTTTGGATTAACCTTATGACATCTGAAAATGATTGGCTTTCAGCTTTTAGCGTTTGGCTGGCTTTCAAGCCCTGGCAACATTCCAATCAGCCAAGGATAGATATTATTTAAATCTATAAATATGACAGAAGTAGTTTTTTTTTTTTTTTTTTTGTTATAGGTAAATTCATTAATATATTTTAATTTGAAATAAAATTTCTGGAATGTCACTAATGAACACAAAAAATCAAGGAAATATTAATTTTTAGGGAAGTTGAACAGCATACTAATTCTACAATAAAAATTTATTTAAGGAATTAAAATATTTTTAGTACCAATGTTTTATTAATTTATAATTCTCAGATTTTGCATTTTTTACATAAATATTTGCATAAGAAATTATTTTTATAACTTTTTATTTCCATGCTTAAAAAAAAACAACTGAAGTTACCGTAATGCTAAATAGTTTAATGAATAATAAACAGAATATTGTAAATGCTTTTAATTAGATTTTTTTTAATTCATTTCGTAAACTAAATTTTGAAAGCTAATAAAATTTAAAATATTTTAACTTAATACTTAACCGAATGTAATCCGATTGTGAGTATAAGTTTACAGTATTAGTAATGGGACGGAAATTTCAACTGTACGATTCCGGTGTCATCAATTGTCAATTTAATAATTTTTTCATTAGGGCGCTAAAAAATAATATTTTGAAAAGAAATATTCTGAAAATATTACACATGAAATCCTATTTTTATTATAATTACAGCTTAAAATAACAATTGTTCACACATTATTGAAACATAAATGCAATTTACAACAGAAAATTTCCTGTTAAAACTATTGTTTAATAGAGATATAATTTTTCCTTTTTTTTTTTTTATTTGTTCATTATATTACATTGAAAAATAATTTGTTTTTCGATTTAACTCCTCGAAGTATTTTAAGCCTAAAAATACAGTTCCTCTAACATGAAAAACTAAAAAATTTGAATGAAATTTGATATGTCAACAATGCTAATAAATTGGCGTGAAAAATTTGATTGTATATTGTTGTTTTGATTAAATCAAAGTTTTAAAAAAGAGAAAATTTCTTTATATCTGCAGTAATCAAATTGCGTTCAATTATCAATGTTGTAAACTTAAACTTAAAATCCAGCTACATTCGATTAAGCGTTTTGCAGTTTACCCAAATATAATTTTGTCTATGGATTTAGATACGTAACTGATAGATCTATAAAAGTAAAAATATTTTTTAAAGAAAAAAATAATAAGTTTCTTATTTCTACTTAAAAATAATTAGAATTATACACGTGAACTTTGTAATACATACTCTACACTATGAATAATTAATTTTTTTTTAGTTATGTTAAAAGATTTAAAGTAAGATCATCATAGAAAATATTCAATGGAATACTTTATAGTTTAACATTATTGTTTAAAATTTTTTTAACATAATAAAAATACGTTTTACTTCTGGATAGTGAAGATAAGTGATCTATTTTTTCACTGCATGAGTTTTTTTGATTTTTTAAACATTGATTAGGATCTCATGTATGCAGTTTTGTATATTCTTTTTTTAAATGTTTATTTATAAGATTTCAAATAAACTTGATTAGGGCATAAGTGTAACTAACCTGTTGCAATACATTACCCATAAGAAATCAAAGTATGATTAAAAGTAGTAGAAAACAATAATTTTTTTATTACAGTAAATTATTTTATTTTCCCTCATATTATAAAATATATTTTGTCCCTGAGCTATTATCATTATAATTAAATTACTATAATAGACTTAATAAAAATAGTTATTTTTGTACAAAAAAACTAAACAATATCTTCATTATTTACAAATCAATTATGTGACATCAAAACATAGGAAAATGGGTTAGTTTCACGTATTAAATAGTTTATACTATATATACAATTTTTACATAAGTAATATAACTTGTTAATGACAAAACAGAATTAAGGGGAGTAAATTGTTATATTAAATATATTTCCCTAATTTAGAAAGGTTCTATAAATTAATTTAGTAAAAAAAATTATTCTGTAACCTTTTTTTATGGAAACATGTAAAACTATTCTTTCATTTGAGACAATGTATAGAAAAAAAGCAATACGTTTATATATTTTTGGTAGTATATGAAAATCGTAAATCTACCTAATGTGTAGATGTTTTGTATAAGTAAGATTGTTATGTAAAAAAAAATAAAATAAAATTTTCAACCATATATATATATTAATTACAACATAATTCTTAGGCTACCCCCCATTCGAAAAAATGCCCCAATTTTATGTAACGTTTGTTATATTTCATAGGATTTTTGTTATTGTTATTTAAAAAATGTCACAATTTTATGTAATGAAATATGTAACGAAAAAATGTCTTAATTTTATATAATGTCATGAGCCTACAGTGAGTAACGTGAATAAAATATTGATTTTGTGTTTGGAATTCTGGCTTTACTAAGCTGTGAGAAATGAAAAACAGATTAAATTTTATATTCTTTATTTTATTTATTATCGATCAACACAGCATAGTATTTCGTATATATTTCTCTAGTAATGTTCGGACCGAGTAAAGTAAAGTAGTTGATTAAATGGTTCGAACGGTTGGGAAATTGGAATATAATTCCGATGCCGTACCAACACAATTATAATAACGTAAAATTAACTAAGGCTAGACGCGGATACACTGCCCAACTAAAGCGACGTAATTTTGCCAAAAATTACGCGTATGATAAGCATGATGTGTCGTTGCGACTGGTCGGGCAGTACCGACAGCTGATCGACTACCTGGGTTTTCGCGAGTTTTGCGGTCGTTCGTCAATTAATTAGTATCCGTTTTGGCTCTGAAAGAGTTACCGTTGTCGAAGCGTGTGCATGATCGGCGCACTCGTGTGAACTTTTTAATTAGATTTATTTTGCCGGAAGAATTTTATACGTATATTTATTAATTGTTGTTTGTCGTGGATTAATCGTGTATATTATTTTTATGTTCGATAATATAATAAAAGTTACGAACTAGTCACCGAGAAGTTAAGTGTTTCAAAGTCACTAGAATACATATAAGTATATGCTATTTGATTAACTATCATATTTTATTTGTGAATACCCGAGACCCTGGGCAAATTAGATAATCGGAATGGACACGGCGGTCCGAGCCACCGTGAGATAGCTTGATAATAGCTCAAAGGCCTCTTACTCTTGAGATATTGAAAGTGAGCATACGATAATAATGAAAGTTAAATGTTAGAATAGGACTTTTGTGCTTATGTTATTTTTTTTTTTGTGTTGATGCCTGTAAGAATTACATTGTAAATTTTGATCATTTTATACAAAGTATAGAAGAGAAAGAGACAGAAATGAAAGCAAGAGGGGTTAAGGGGCACCGTCCCTTTCGAGGCCAAAATGGCCGAGTTTTATATATATATATATATATATACACTGCCCTTTGATAGGTCTAGAATAAAGTGTTTCATCAGAAAAATCAAAAGAAAGAAAACCCAACGAAAATTTGAATTTGTGGTTACCAAAGGAAATATTTGCAGAAATACATTTTACTTATACGCAATTTAACTTTTATATTTTGAACGAGTGCACAATTTGTCTAATCTTTGAACAATGTTCAATCGACACAAAATGGATGACAATGACAAAAATTATAATCACTAATTCATTGAAAATAAGTGAACAGTGTTAGTTCTAAATTAAAATAGGGAAAATATATATCGTTCAAATCAAAATGTCTAGAATTCTAGTGTTTCAAATTAGAAAAATAACTGTGAATGCAGATATTTATAATCCGGTTCAAAATTTTTAACTGTAATACTCATGCTGCACAGACGGATTGTATTTTCCATTTTTTTGAACTTTCCAACATCAGATGTTTCATTAAGAAAATGAAATATAGTTTTGTTTTCTTCAAATAGAGATCTTTTGATCAATTTATCATATATACAAAAAAAAAAAATTTTTTCTCCAAAATTTGAGGCTCTTTGCAACCCAAAAGCTCAAATATTTGGTTGTAATATTAGTCATGTATTTTTTCTGAAGTGCTTTTTTATGAACACGTTTGAGATATGTTTTGTTTTCTTCAAATTCTTTACTTAACTATTACTTACATGTTACTGTTTTTTTGCCTCAAAGAGGAGTTTTGAATAATTTTTGACACTAACTTCTTCATTTTATGAGTTTATGATTTTTGTTTTACATTTGAAATTTTACTTTTAAAGGTTTATCTGGTCATGAGTTATGAATTTTTTGTAAAGCTGATTTAAGCTCTAATAATTATGTATTCCTAATGATTTTTTGTGCTTAGGATAATCAATTGTCTTTAGGTTATGTACATTGCTTTTGTGATTTATGTTTCAAACTTGAAGTTTATAAGTAAAGCCATTCTTGGGTTATTGGATTTTATTTAATGTTTTTGTTGTTTCTAAATTATTTTATTAGGATTCCATATATTGTACGTGTACAGAATCTTGAAAGTTACAAAACAAATCTTCATATATTCAAATTTATTTTATATTAATATCTTTTACAATTAAAATAAAAGAATATTTGTTGGGAATAGTGATTAGAGAAACTGTTTACCACTTTGTTTAAAATCTGGTATCTTTCAACAAAAAATAAGGCAATTCTAAAGACATTTTTATTTTTTTCTAAAAATTCAAAGATATCCCTTTATGTATATTAAACCTGTATTAAACTGGTTAATGTTGCAACATTTTTGTCTTTTAAGAGGTTGAAGTTAAATCTCTTTTGTTAAGTTTTCAGCCTTAAGTCAGCGCCTTCAAGAATTAAAAAATCAGTTTATTAGATGCTGACATTAATGCTGCTTAAATAAAAGATCACTTGAGGTTGAAATTATATTATTTCAGTAGTCGGATTGAAGTTCATTCTAACATTTTAATATATTATTAAAAACTAGGTATGCACACATACATATATTTTAGTCATATGTGAAATGTAATGTTGAAATATATTTTAAAAAAGGTACAGTCGACTCGCGATTATCCGGATCGATTTTTCAAAAAAATAAAAACAAAAAAAGAGGAAAAAGCCAAAGCGTTTTTATAAAATCTACAGTTATATCCAGTACGTATCTGAATATTTGTTTACATTCGCTGCAAATGAAGATGCTGTAAAATTTTTAAAACTTGGTTTCACAAAGAGTTGTTTGTGCCCACAGTTATGAAACATTTGTCTGACAAACAGTTACTGAGAAAAGCAATCCTTATTCTCGACAACGCACCTTCCCATTCGACAACTAAGGAGTTACAAGATGGTGATATAAAGGCGCAATATTTCTTTCAGCAAACGTTACATCGGTTTGTCAACCCATGGATCAAAGAATTCTAGAGACCTTAAAAAAATATCGACGCCGCCTCCTCACTAGACTAATATCAAGCATTGAAAATGATGAGGACTGTCAGGTTGTTTTAAAATCAGTTGATATGTTTGATGTTATCACTTGGTTATATGAGGGATGGGAAGAGATTAGTCCTAAAATATTAGTCTGATCGAGGAAAATATTATTAGATCATAAAGTCAGTGATAAATGGGATGAAATTGACAAACAATGTGACTTTGACAGTTCAAAAGACAATGAGGAGCTTGTTTTTCTAATAAAAAATATTCTAGGATATGAAACGCGTAGTAATATGGATGACGTTACAGAATGTATGGGCAGCGACGAGATTAAGGAAACCGCAGATGAGGATATTGTGGTCATGGTACTCAATGAGGATCCAGTTGAAGAAAATATGGGTAACGAGTCTCTTCAAAGTGTTATACCGTACGATGGACTAAAGGCTTGAGTACATTACTTAACACGAGGAAGCGTCACCGGCTGATATCATTTGTTTACGCAAGTGACGAGATATATCGATCGGCAAGGAAGAGAATGCAATGAAAGACACAGACTTTAATTACAGACTTCTTTGAAAACTAGTTAATGTACATCGTAAGTTAATTTTCATGTTTACTTTTTTATAGGATAAGTTAATTTTCATTTTTCATTTAATTTTTAGATTTAACCTTGAACTCCGACGTATCCGGATTTTTTGTTATCCGGACGGACTGGCCGCCCCATTAATCCGGATAATCGCGAGTCGACTGTATTACTTTTTATTATACGTGATAAAACTTCTGAAATAATTATTTCCTTACTTACAGTAATTTCTCATTAAATATTATAAAGAAAAGAAGCACAGTGTATTTTCATAACACTGTCTTTCTATATTGTTTTAATCATATCTTTAATCTAAATTTAAAATAAATATTTCCATTGTTTTCATGTAATATTCTGCTATGAATGTGTAAACTTATTTATAGTGATTAAAAATCTATAAGCATAAGTAACACATGACAAGAGAACACACTGTTTTCATATTTTTTTGAACTTATCACAAACTTAAAATACAGAAAAAAATCTACTCACAAGAAGTTATGAAAAAACAAGTGCAACTTAAAAAATATTGTATGCAATTACATTTAAATAATTATCCACTTTTGAAATGTATTTCATGCTACTAATTATGCAACAAACTTTTAGATAATAATTCAATGTACAGCATTTCTTATGACAAATACTGCTGCAACACATTCTTAATATTAGTTTTCACAAAGAAAATTTTGTAAATGTTTATTATTTTGGCAGATTTTTATATGACTTTAGAGGTACTGGTATCATGAATTTTTTTTATTACATAGTAGCACTGCCAGGAGACCTAATCCACCGCTGTCTACATTAATATCTGAAATAAGTTGCAATAGCAGAGTTCAATAATCATTCCAGTATGTATTATACTGAAATTAAGTTATAAAATATAAATAAATAAAATTGAGTATCATTGTCAAAACATATTACTTATGTCGGGAATGTTAAACACGCAGCCTGTGGACTATGTGAAGTATGAAACAATATTAAAAAACAATGTTTATTAATGGTCTCAGTAATTTTCAAAAGAGAAAACAATAAATATCTAATTTTAATAAAAGAAATGATTATTAAAAAAAAATAATTAATATTTAATTTAAAACAAAGTCAATGGATGTTTATATCTTCCATACTGTTGCAAAAAAAAAATTCCAGGTGGTGCATTTTTTATAGAAAAATTTATTATACTTATAATTAAATAACAAATTAAAATTCAGTATAATTTAAAAATGTAGTATTTATATAAAATGTGAACTATTACGGTTGATCATTCAAGGAAAAATAGAAGGGAAACGAGGAAGAGGTCGAAGAAGGATATCATGGACCAGAAATGTCCAACAGTGGATTAATGATGCAAGCGGCAAGAAGCCATAATATATGATCGTCTGCGCGCAGAACACTGCGTACGACACGTCGGAGAAGAAGTATTTATATGTGTTCTATTTGTTAAGCAAATGATGTGCTACTAAAGTCAGTTTGGCATTCCTGCTGTATTCAATTAAAACCTAAACAATTAATCAAAACCAAATTAAAAATTACACATTCCTATCACTTTGATTACTAAGTGATGTAAGAACAGAATATATATACCGCCTACACAAATTAACATCTAAATTTTTTGTTGGAGGTTGTTTCTTCAAAAGCAAATGAATACACCACAGCTTATGAAATCTTGCTGCAAAATACGATATGGTGACAAAATATTCCAATTTTCAACATTATTACTTATTGCATTAATCCACATCTGTGCAAACGTTTTATATTTGTTAACGTGAAAGTATAGGGGGCCATATATCTCCATGACTTTACTTTGAAATTTTATTACCAATAAAATCCAATGGTTCTCTTCGCATTTGGATTGCAAGGCATTAGAGTTATATTGGAATTATGAATTTTCTGAGGTAACCCTTGCACCTTGAAATACTTTTGATGATTTCCAACACACAATACCGTCGTCGTCGTCGTCGTCGCAGCTCTTGGAACAAGAGATCGCGTGCAACTCATATGATCCTATTTCTGGCATCCGTCACTGTTTTCTGAAATGTTTTGCTAATCAGATTCGATGTTACCATTTCCAGTGTCCTACCTTTGCATTAAAGTCCCCCATGACGAATACGATATCATTATTTTTGGTTGTTTTTTTAATCTCTTCTATCTCCTTATAAAAGTTGTTAATCGTTACTTCGTCGCTATCCGCTGTGGGAGCGTAAGCCTGAATTAGTACTATAGGTTTGGGCTTCACATTTAGTCGTATCAGTATAATTCTATCAGTCTTCGGAATGATTTCGCTTATTTTACTGGCCAGTTGTGTTTGTATTAACATAGCAACGCCGCTTTCATGTCGGTTTGGTCCTGAGTATACTATTTCATAATTTTCATCAACCTTAAATCTTCCACTCCCTATCCATCGTGTTTCACTAATTCCCATAACGTCAATGTTTAGTCGTTTCGCTTCTAAAGCCACATTTGCTAATTTTCCTTTCTGGTATAGCGATCTTACGTTCCAGGTAGCAAGAATAAATGCCTTTTTCCATTGGTTCTTTGTTACACTCGTATTGTTTATTATGTTGGTGTTATTTATCATGTTGGCGGGGGTTTGTATGTTGACGACCTGAGGAACCCGCTTTTTCCTCCTGCCGGGTCTGGCGTAAATGAGACCGCCTGAACCAGTAACGTTTGCTATATCTGTATTCATATTCATAGTTGCTCCTGGGGATTTTAATGCGGTGGTTTCCCGTTACCTTCCGCATGTTTTCTGTTAGGGTGAACTCCCTTAGCCGAAAAAGACCCGGTTTTAAGGCGCCGGATACTCGCCTGCTCGCTCTGGATTGATATGCATCCATCCGACCGGGGCACATGTCACGAGCGAGTTGCTAATAGCCTGCCGTTGTTAACGCAGTAAGAAGCTTAACGATATTTACTAGAAGGAACACCTTCGGCAAGTGAACCCTCCTTCGTTTTCCTATCAGCTGTGTATTTTGTGAGTTCTGGTTTAGCTTTTCTGAACAGCGCTAAGCCCGCCGATTAGAAAATTACCACCCTGCACGACGTGGACGTACAGAACTCACGTGGTTGTTGTTTCGTTTCTCCGTCGGTGGGACTAGCACCATATGACGGTCGAGTGACTACTTACTAGAGAAGATAGCTCTAGTTACAACAACCTGTGCCCCGCAGGGCACACACAATATAGTTGTAGCTAATAGATTGCAAAACGCGTACTGAAGGCAACTGATTATACAAAATATACAAAAAAGAATCTATAATAATATCAAATAACCACCCACGAATAAATTCTCACCTCTTATTAACGATAGTTGATCGTCTCACTATATAACTTTCGTTTTCCTTTAATTGTTTCTGGATAAAGGTCCTTGGTTGACGAGCCCAATTAAAAAAAAAAAAGAAAAAAAAAGAGGTGTTTAAAACTTATACTCCCTCACTGGAAACAAAACGATTCTGCATCAACTTGATGGAAAGAAAACAACGAAATGTCCCCCCAAGATGTACTATTTCTATTATAGATTATTAGAATTGAATGTCAATAATATAAAATTACCATCCAGGAAAAAAAATTCGATTAATAAGAAACCAAATTAATATATATTACATCTAACCCCGGAGCGTAAATCTGTGAATTGATAATTCTGATGATTCATTTTTAATTAAACTAATTAGTAAAATACCCCATCACATACTAAACAAAAAAAAAAAACTTGGTGTGTGCAAAAAGGAAGTAGGGAAATGGCTAAAAGAATGGCGCAAAGAGTAAACGTTTCGAATCATTCTATTTTATAATTTTCTTTTATTGTTCTCTTTTTATTTATTTGTTTTCGTCCTTCCTTGTTTTTTTCCTCTGTCATTTTTCTTTAAAATAAGATCAGGTTTTTTTTTTCTTTCTTTTCTTTGTATTTGAAGATATTTAGCTGCCCTCACGTATCGGTATGCAGATGAGTATTTACGGTGTATGTATGTACTATGTTATTATTTATATAATCTTAAGTTGACTAATATTATGATGTATAGGATAAGCAAGAATAGTTGTAATTTTATATTTTGAATAAACGTTAATAAAAGCGTCGGGCACTCACACAATGGGAATACTTGTCCTGTGAGGCCCACAACTTATTTAAAAAAAAAAAAAAAAAAATCCAGTTTACGATAATAAAAGTACAAAAGTGACGCATAAAAGAAGGAAATAACAATTTATTTTCTAATAAAATAATTTATAATAAGAAGAAAAACATAGACTAAACAAAAGATTATATATATATATATATGTACACATATAATAAAGAAATGAATATTACGCTATAAAATTTTATTAAAAAAATAATTAATTAATTTAGAAATTTATTATAACGGGGCCCCCTAACAATTTCTAGTCGAAATTTAAGAAAATACGGAAAAAGTTAAGATACAATGCCGTCATTAATTTCTACGTTATTCGTACGTTCTGCGGTTTGTTTCTTTACTTCCAATGTTTCATTAGAACGCTTCTTTCTTTTACGAAGCCATTTAATAAATATAGGAGATTAAATTTTTCTTACACATTAAAAAAAAAGTATTTCGCAAAATTACTGGCTGCCTTGATCGCAGAATTGTATATGTCTTTATATACCTAATCACTAATTTGGATAAGTTTCTATATCGCTTTCATTATTCGTTGAAGTAGCAGCTATTGAATATAAATAATTAAAATGTATTAGTGCTCTTTTACTGTAGTGGAGAAAATGAAAAAGAAAAAATCGCATCATCATTAATATTAAGTAAACTATGAACTAAAATCAAGAAAGTTAGCAGTGGAATAAATAATAACTTAAAGTTATATGCGGTTACCTGTACTGTTAAAATGTTCAATAATGTTTGGTAACGATTTAACGTATTCATCTTTCAGTTCGAACGAAAAATCAGATCCACCAGACGTGAGATTAGTATATAACTGTACATCGTCTTTTGTCAAATTATTAACTAAAACATAATCATACGCAAAATTACAAGTTTACTGAAATTTAGGAAAACATTATACATTTTTAAACTAAATATTATAATCCCCTACGCACCCGCTGTCAAGGGTATTTTTTTACTTTATTATGAAAAATATTACACTCTGCATTGGTAGAGAAAAGCGATAGGTTTTTATCGTTTTAATAATTTCCTTTTGTAATGACAAAAGAAAAACCAATAAAAATTACAGATACGCGCTAAATTAAAAAAAAAACAACAAAAAAACCGACGATATTTCTAAGGATGTTTTAACCTTTTCAAGGTAAGCAAAATTTTTAATAGGTATTTTATTAATGTTTCATTGCTACGACAAATTTATTTTGTAATTTTACTACCATTACGTGATGACATTTATCAGAGGAGTTGTTATTTTTCTTTACGTCGACAAAACTATGCTTACGGAAATAAAAGGAGAAATACAATTTGTCGAATTATAAAATTATTTTTTACAAGAACAATTTTTTATGCAAAAATTTCGTGTCTTAACAATACATAAGCTTAATGAACTAATCAGGTTCACAACTATTGCTATTTTGCTTCAAATAAGTAGCATCATATGACTAATTCAGCGAAATTATTTAATACCTAATAGTTTAAAACGTTTTACAATGTTTTCTAAACTGACGAGAGAAACGACAAAACGTACTAATAATGGCTCTTAATAGTGATTATATAGGGTGTCTCATGGCAGATTTAGGATTTATAAATGAAATAAATCGATGTCACATATGTGGAAAATAATTATGTATTGCTAATCAAAATTTAAATTTGCGGATTTTATTTTTTAAAGATAATACCGTCTAAATGTTTTCCATCACGGCGTACACACTTAAAGAATCTCTTGACGTTATTCAGAGCGATGCGTGGCAATAATGGCTGTGGAATATCGTTTATTTCTCGCACGGTATTTTATTTTTATTCCGATATATTCGTTCGGTTGCTATCGTACACTTTTGCTTTAAGATACCCCCAGAGAAAAAAGTCCATAGGGGTGAGATCCGGTGATTTAGGTGGCCACAAGATGTCCCCCCATATCGATTAATCAATTTTTTTGGGGAATTGTTTGTGGAGGAGACTCATGGTGGCTCTCGCTATGTGAAGTGTAGCGTTATCTTATGAGAACCACACGTGCGAACTGTAGGATGGATGTTTTTGAAGTAGCGGTATGAAATATTCCTTCATCATGCGACGATAAGAATTACCACCGACAGCCTCCATCAGAATTTTCAAAAAAAAAAAAAAAAAAAAATGGTCTGATCATTCCATTTGTGGACAGAGCGGCCCAAACGGTTACTTTCGGAATGTGCAGCGCTTGTTCGTGCTTTGAATGTGGGTTTTGTCCTTTTAGTGCCCAATATCGGCAGTTTCGTCTATTGACAAATCCATTTAAATAGAAATGTGCTTCGTCACTAAACCAAATAGAATTCACAGTTTGGAATCGGCTCAACATGTTTTCACAGAACTCCTTCCGCACTATGTAGTCATTTGGTTTAAGAGCCTGCACCAATTGGATCTTGAAGGGGTGAAGTTGGATATCCGCGCTTAAAATTCGGCGTAACGTCGTTTTCGGCAGAGCCAAAGCCGACGCCCTCTTGCATGCTGCTTTCAACACGTGTGATGTTCTCTTCAGTCGTTGATGTTCGACTGGGGCTTATAGTTGAACCTGTAGTATGAAACTTCTGCAATTAAATTTTCATTAGGTGCGTCACATAAACAATGAATATTGAAACGTGTACAAAATCGTCGGCGGGCAACAGCAGACAAATCACTGGCCTTAAAGTACGCTTCTAATGCGAACACACGATGCTTACCGGTCCACTGCGACATCGTTATCAAACAATCCGCACGATTGTTTCGTCGAACAACACCCGTCTCCCATTTTCCCGTGCAACAGTTTTGAAGCTATTTGAATTTCAAATCCTAAATCTGCCACGGGACGACACCTTATAGTATCAGCTGGCACTGAAATAAACTGATTTTATACATAAAACAAACTTCATTTTGTCATTTTCTTGTGATGTAATAGCTTAAGAAACAAGCAGAAGTAATAATACGGGGAAAAGGATAGTGTAAAAACATTTATATCCATGAATAAGGGAACAAGCACAAAAATATCTACGATTAAGTAAAAATATTGAAAAGAGAAATAATTCTAATTAGTTTTATACATCAAAAAAAAAAAAAAAAAAAAAAATGATAATGCTTACTAAATTACAGTCGCATTATTAATAAGATTACCAGTTGAAAAATTGTAGTTAAATAAATGATACTAATAAAATAATAAAGGACATTCACCGATGAATTTGTTATACAATCTGTTTATTAATTTTTTTATCGCAAAAGTCAACTTACCGACTTTTCCTCGCAAATAGGCAACGCTCTGCCTTTTTTTGTCAATACGTATCTTAACTTCATCATTTAATTCTTCGAAACATTTCATATCCTCTTTGGTAGCTGCTATTTTATCCTTCAATACCTTCATTATATCATAATATCTATCGGGCGGTTCTAGTTCAGTACATTGTTCTATATACTTTTTATTAATGATGAGACCCAATCGTAATAATTTTTCCACCGACAGTTTACCATTCGTGCATAAGACATCTGTAACTTCCTAAAAAATTTCACATTTAAGTAATAAAATATTCAATTTAGATTACATAACTTATTTATCTATCTATATATCTATCTACACACACACACACATATATATATAAACTCGGCCATTTTGGCCTCGCAAGGGGGTAATGCCCCTTGACCCCTGTTGCTTTCATTTCTGTCTCTTTCTCTTCTATACTTTGTATAAAATGATCAAAATTTACAACGTAATTCTTACTGGCATCAACACAAAAAGAATAACATAATCACAAAAATCCTATCCTAATATTTAACTTTCATTATATAAAATTAAAACATTTTTTCGTTATACATTTCGTTACAAAAAATTGTGACATTTTTTAAATAACAATAACAAAAATCCTATAAAATATAATAAACGTTACATAAAATTAGGACATTTTTTCTAATGGGGGTAGCCTAAGAATTATGTTGTAATTAATATATATATATATATATATATATAGAGAGAGAGAGAGAGAGACTTAAAAAGATGGTAATCGTTTTTAAAGTTTTGCTATAACAACTAACAGGGTTGGTTGGAATAAATGTTGAACTTCTTTAAAAATTGTAATTAAAATAAAGTGAAAAAGTTCAATTTTATTTCTTTTAAAAAATTTCAACTGCGTCCACAGTGCACCTAGGACTTTTTTTTTTTTTAAAATATTTTTACAAATAACGTAAGAAAAATTAGATATTCATTTAATTTTGAAGATAATAAAAATATTTATGGTAAAAAATTTAATAACGTACTTAAATTAGAACATTTTTCTCTTCTGTTTACATTCACTAACAGGACGAATTAAATTACACTCATACAGTTAATTTATTATACTATAATTAATGCAGTTAAATTTTCCACCAGCTAAATCTCTAACTTTTTATCTGCTTTAAAATTAAAAATTAAAGACTGTGTAGAATAGTTAATGGTTTTGTTCATATATTTTATGTATACAACCAAATATGGCGAAAAAAATTAAAAAAAAAAATAATCTCCAAATATAACGATGATAATAATAGTAAAATGAAAACATCAATAAAATACAAGAGGAAAAACTAAAAACAAAATTTTAATGACCAGCACACTTTGTAAATATTCTGAAATTAAGAACAAAAAAAAAAAAAAAATTATATAATCATCTTATTTAATTATTCATTGTGGTGCATGTGTACAATAGAATAATTATAATGTGTGTATGGGTACATCGTACAGTGTAATTTTAAATGAAGCTATAGTAAAGAGTGTACAATACTTTTCTGTTTATTGTTCATTCATTACTTGCGCGTTTTAGAATTATAGTAAGGCATAAAATATTTATATTACGTCGTATATATATATATATACATACAAAACTCGGCCATGTTAGCCTCACAAGGGGCTCTGACCGTTGACCCCTCTTGATATATTTTCTCTTAAAATGATCAAAATTTACAACGTCGTTGTTACCGGTGGGATATATTTTTTTGTTACAAAATTTAACGGGTGCATGATTAAGAATAATGTTTTCATTTAACATTTAACTTTCGTTATATAAAATTGGGACATTTTTTCTAATGGGAGTCGGCCTAAGAATTACGTTGTAATTAATATATATATACATATATATGGTAGAGCTACGACGAAAAAATGGAATTAATTTTGAATGTTTCTCGAAAGTGCTACTAATACGATTCCTTTTTTAAATTTGTAATGCTTCAGATTATTGAAAAGGAATTGAAAATGTTTATGTAGAATATAAATAAAAAGGATAAAACAAGTACACAGTGTAAAGCAATAGTTTTATATTTTATCTTTCAATATAAATTTCGTTTGCAATATTCTAAATTTTAGAATGGAGGTTCTATTTGAAAGAATGCCGAGGGAGTTTTAAGTAATAATTATCGGGGCCAGAGGGACTAATCAGAGATGCGTGACAATTACCCGATTCATTTTTACAGAGATGTGTTTTAGGTTACAATATTGAAAATTATCTAACACCATAGATACTAGAAAACTAAACATTTACAAACATTAATTGATAAATAAAACTTTGTTGAACTTATGATTAAAAAATATTCAATAAAAATACAAAAATTCTTGTTTTTATCAAACAACAGTTTGGGGGATGTTTATTTTAATATCGAAAACGACTGTTCGTGGAAAGATATGCCGTAAGACCATAAAGGTCATTCCTTTTCGGATAAATAATGTTCAAGTATTAATTAAAGAAATAAATTACCAACAATAAAAGTATCGCGACCTTAGTAAGCAAATAATGATTCGAAAAAAATGACATACTAAGGTTTTTAAATGCTAGTTGATGGCGGATTTTAATTGTTTAAATTACATTTAATGTATTCAATTAGCGGATGTTTCATTTAATTTTTAAATCCGTTCAGATCTGACAATTGAGACGCCTAAGGGACTGACATTTACTTACGAGACAATAGGGGAATTGCAAATTTATAAATATTAATTAATATCCGTAATTTAAACTGATTGTAATTTTATACCTACACTAAATTTATACGTGAATTTAAAAAAGTTTCGAAGATTTAATTTTATGATTTATTAACACAGAGCACCACTATAAAACTATTTCACAATAAATGCCCATGAACATGTAATACCTGACGCTGAACTTGAATTATATCTAAAGTGTAATTAGATAATTCGATGTCCACATCGAAACCGTCTAACAGAATTTTCAATAAATCATCTCGTTTATTTAGTAGATTAATTAGTTCGTTTATTAGTTCTAAATCTTTTATAATTTTCTTTTCACGTTCTTCCACCGTAGCTTGTAGCAAACGTAATCTTCCGAACCACTCTGTAATTGTAAATCGAATTTGTTAAATTTATTTCTTATAAATAATTTAATATATAATGAAGAACGTATCTATTAAAAACTGTGCTTAGAAATATGTTGCAAACGAAAGTTCATTAATTGCAGATGAATAAGTAAATTGAAACAATATACATATATATATATATATATATATATATATATATATATAATTTAAAAAAAACAACTTTAAAATACTACAACTTCAACTTGAAGTAGTAAAACCAATACGAAAATGTCATTAACTAAGCCTCGTAAATAAGAACTTAATTATTTTTTGTCGCTACATTTTACTATACTACAAAACTTTTATGAGAGATTATTTTTCTAAAAAAGTACAATTATTAACTTTTCTTTTAAACAAAGGCAATTGATTAAAGTTCCTTAAAATTTTAACTAGCTGACTCGCTAAACATTGTCCTGTCTAAATTTCAATAAATTTGTTTGTGATTGTTTTGTGACTTTGTGGAAAACTATTGAAAATGTGTAAACAAAGTAAAAATAAGAAAAAAATGTATTTCTGAGTGATCATTGTATCTGTTAACAATTGCGGCCATGTATATTCAGTTTGAAAAGGAGGACTTTTAGAAGTACGCCAATGAGAAATTTAACACACGAGATGAATTTTGTCGGCAGTGCACCGCTGAAATGCTGGAAATGTGCCTGAAATGTGATCGACATGGAGCCATGCGGTTTCTTCCAAAATTTAAGTCACAATTGAATTAAGTGTCAGAATTTCATTGTCAACCAAATGATTTATTTTTTCCCATTACATTTGAAATTACAATGAATTTTGAGGCGTTTTATTTGCATTTCGATTTCGATTGCAAGATCGATGTTCAAGTAAACAATTAAAACAAAGAAATTCTTCGTATCGGTTTTCTGTGATATCACCATTTGGTTTTCATTGCAATGATTTATGATACACGATTGGCTTGATTCACAATTTGACAATCAGCTGTCAAATGACATTTGCGCACGCGTAGCGAAATAAATTGGAATAGAAATAAAATAACTCCACATCTGTTGGACAGATCGCGAAACATGTAAGTAAAAACAAATGCAATTTTATTTTAATTTAGATTGGAATGCGTTTTTTCATATTTTTCTTCAGATCTTCCAGATTTTTTTTTTCAATTGAGTTATTTCCATCCCGGGAGCACATGAACAAAATAAAAAAAGAATCAACCAAATATGTCGTTCCTATCGTCAGTTATGATCGGAAGTGTATGCAAAAATTGTGATTTTTGTAGTTTATCTGAATTTCTCGCCTTTCCTTTTGTAATTGTTTCGATTTTTTTTTTTCTAAACATTTTTCCGGGACCATAACGAACAAAGCAAAAAAAGAGTTACGCGTATCCATCGTTCAAATCGTGAGTTATTGTTTTGAATTCATGCAAAAATCCTATAGAAAAAATCTTTTTGTTTTTCCCAAATTTTCCAGTTTTGCAGGTAACCCTCAGACCCATAACCTTATTCGTACTATTACGTACATTTTAAAAAAATCAGCTAAATTGGTCCAGCCGTTCTCAAGTGATAAGCCTGCCGACAACAGCGTTTAATTTTTATTTTTAAAGATATATTAACATTGATGTAGGAAAAGAAAATTAATAACTGGACTTTTAGACGTTAATAAACAGAAAAAAAATAACGATGGCTTGACCGTGTAATTAGAAGTGGAAATAATCGTTTATTAGAGTGGGTTCTATGTAATACATTTGCAAAAAGCATGCAAGCATTAAGTGTTTTGAAGAAACACTTTTTTTTCCTACCCTGGGCGCGCCAGCGGCCTTGACCCAACAACATAAAAAATTAAGAGATATAACTAAATAGCCAGGAAACACTACAAAGCCAATGCTGCAGCAAGTCGGGAAAATGACAAACTCAAAGAGGTAGATGTTAATATTAAAAGTGGAAATGAAAAACCTGAGATTGGAAAAACAGGTTTTTTAATATAATGAATGAGACCGTCACCGTATATTGGAATCATTTAAATATGGATCTTTTACGATGATAATGGTCGACATTTTATAACAAAATAACGCAGAATTTTCAGAACATTTATCAAGCCTCGTTTCATTTTTTCGCATACGGTAAGAAGTAAGTAGAAATACGATTGATTCGAATTTTCAACAATGGAACGTTTTCGTTGAAAATTAAATTGAATTTTTAATGAAAAAGCATTTTGAGTAACTGAGCTTAGGGAAGCACAAAATAAGCCTCTAATGAAAACTGAATTATACAAAAAGTCATCATTAACGTTTTACATCACGTTATATTATTAAATTTCCTTTTTGCCGTACGCTATGTAAAAAGTGCTTTTTTGAAACTGAGTCTTCTTTTTATGATCCTTATATCTGTAAAGTAAGATCGCTTACAAAAATTATTTTGCAATATGTGCTTATATAATTTCAAATTCCAAAGCATAAAAGTGTTTGTTTATTAATAATAATTTAAATGAAAAATAAACAATAAAAAAATGTTTATAATAAATTAGTTCAGTTAAAGACATTATTCGAAAAACTAAGGGAAGCCTTAAAAAAAGGGCATTTAAAAATTCAGAATAAGTAGTAGAGCAATCTAAACGAAATAATTTTTAAATATAACAACTGTTCATTATAATTCATATTAATTTTCGATGTCTTCGATCTCACTTCGGATGAGAATATTTGTAACGTTTGCCTAATTTATAAAGCTTCTTTAGGTTCCGAATGAACTAACTACTTCATGATGTAACTTTTAAACATAGATCTCCAAAAATTTGTTTTCCAAAATGCTTTTCTTATTAACTTACTTTTTTATCGAATTATGCAGAATACGCAGGCATTTTTAATGGAATTTTCAATTATATGAATATTTCTATTAATATACTTTTTTCAAATAAACCATATTTCTTTAAAAATCCAAATGAATAAAAGACTATCTAATTACACATAAATTTCTCATCATTTAAATTTGATTTTAAGAAAGGATTTAATTCCGTCCTAAAGGGAACATCCGCATCAAAAATAGCGAGGTATGTGTACAAAAACAGAAGAAATGGAGAAAGAATGACTGCTGTACGTAGACAAACTGTACGAAGATGCAAACAGGCATAACCGAATGAAAAATTTTAAACTGAATTGGCAAGAGCAAGAGACAGTGCTAGATATCTCCAAGGAAGAACTAGAATATGTTATTAGGACAGCTAAAACAAGAAAGGCAACCGGAACAGATGGAATCCCTGTAGAGTTAATAAAGCATGTATCTAAAAAGAGCGAAGAAAAATTTCTGAGGTTAATAAACGAAATATACAGAACCAGATACTTGCCAGAGGATTTCAAGATTTTTACATTTGTGGTCATATCTAAAAAGAGGAATTCACGAAACTGCTCTGAATACCACACGATTGCATTAATTAGTCATACATTAAAGCTGTTATTAAAGATAATAAATAGAAGAATCGAAACAAAAATTGATGTAGATTACGAGAAGGCATTTGACCATGTAGAGCGTGCCAAAATTTTACAAATCCTGAGAAGATATAGAATTGACACCGAGGACATACATCTAATACATAACGTATATATGCAGCAAAATTCGAGTATTACTGTTAATGGTCACCCAACAGAAAGAACGTGCAAAATCAAAAAAAGGCGCGAGGCAGGGCTGTTCACTATCTCTAAGATTGTTCAATGCATATGCTGAAGAAAAAACAAAAACCAAATTCTTTCAAAACGTAGTATTCAGAGTAAATGGTGAAAAAATTAACAGCATATACTATGCAGATGATCGTGTGCTTATTGCAGGAACTGCAAAACAGTTACAGATAATGAAAAACAGATTGAATAATGAAGCAAAAAAATACGGGACGAAGATAAATATAAACAAAACTAAAGTAACGGAGATCAGTCGGGCAAAAAATAGACCACTGCATACCGAGGTGGATGAAGTACGGATGGAACAAGTGGCAAAATATAAATATCTAGTTGTATTTGAAGGTGATAGGGATGATGCGGAAATAAGAGCAACATTGGCTAGAATGGCATTTAACAATTTGGATAGCTAAAAGAACGGAAAATGAAAATGGAATTGCACCTGAAAATTCTAAAATGTTACGTCTGGTCTGTAGCAAGATATGCCACAGAAACGTAAATAATAACAGTGGATACGGAAAAGAGACTTAATGCTTTTGAAATGTGGACGTATAGAAGAATGAACAGGATAAGTTGGACAGAGAAGATCGAGAACGAAGAAGTATTAAGGAGAATGGGACTGAAGAATTACATTTTGCTACCAATGATTAACGGAAATAAACGGCGCTTCTTTCAAAATAAAATATCTGAAGAGAGGATGTTTTCGCTGGTGGCGAACGGGAAGATTTCAGGCAAGGCACTGAGAGGCAGAAGAAGAATTACAATGTTGAATAGGTTGGATAAGATGGTTTAATCGGATGTCGATTGCAATCTACCGCATGAGAGATGCTTACTAATAATAATAACTATTTTTATAGATATATATAAAGATGCAATAAATATCTATAATAAATGAAGCAAGGTCAACCGTTAAAATTATATGCAATATTGATTTGTTAAAAATACAGTGAAAAAATATTTGCCTTTTCTACAATTTTACCTGGACAGGAAAAAAGGAAATGGCTGTTAAAAATTTACTTTTTTTTAAATTATTTGCAATTAATCAATACAATATGTAATATACACTTAAAATATAATTTTATTATTAAAAAATGTATTCAATGTATATAATTTGTTATATTAATACTTAAGAACACAATGATTTAAAATGTATGACCAAATTATGTGTAATTAAAATACTTATTATCTATACAGATTAAAACCAAATAATTTGTTTTTAACCTAACGAAAATAGAAAATTGCTCTATCGAAAGATTGTCTTCCTGTAATTTGTATTGACTTTAGTTAGTGTTATGTTTATTCTGAAAATATTTGGATTTTTTTTTTTTTTCACCATTCAACACATCTGAAAATAAACGATACATTCTAAATGATAATTACTGCTCATTAATAGAATAAATAATCCTTTTTCTTAACGTTTTCTTTTTCTAATTTTAATTGGTTAGTTGTCAACAATTTTAATATATCAAACGTAATTAGATTTTAAAAAGTAAAAGTCATATTTATTTAAATAAATAAAAAAAATTAGAAATCACGTTTTTAAAATGGACTAAAAAATATACAATAATTTTTCCTAGATCTATTCAGATCTATAATATCGTATAGACTGTCTTGAAAACTGGTGAATAAAATTTAATAGCTATAAAAAAACCTGTAAGATTTATAAAACGAAAAACGTGGAGCGCAGGTAAGCGATAATTGATGCATGAATAGTTCACCTGAGGCACATATTTTTTTTTGACGGGCGGATAAATGTCATAAAAAACACGAAACAGTCTATGATCATTGTAACGTCATCAGTTGTAGAAACCATATTCTGCTTGAGCGCTAGCTACTAATATTTCTTTTTATGCTGAAAGTATTTGAATAACGAATTTTTGGATGTATCTTTATTATTCGAGCATAAAAGTAAAATTAGCTTCTTAAGTATAAGTTTTCTAAACTTGTTTTATGTGAAATTTATCTTTTCAGACGCAAATTAGGTTAAAAAAGACATTTTTATTTTGATAAATAGTGATTTATTTTATTGGTAATATATATATATATATATGTATAACATTTAAGAAGTTTATTTTTAAATGTACAGATAATGTTGTATATATTGCAATAAAACGTTTACAATGAAAGGTAAACTAAGTTCATTTAAAAAATTATTTATTAAGTAAACACAAAGGAAATTGTAAAAGGAATATATAGCCGACAGTGTGGAATAACATTTTCAAATTATAATTTCTATCGTCATCATCTGAAAGATCGCAGCACCGTTGTCACAAATGGCTTAATGTTTTCTAGTTTTATAGTAAGGTATTATTGTAGTAAAATTTTCCTACTTTTTATATTTTTTTAAAATCGTTTCTTAATTTATACCGAGAACACAAACGTGGTACATTTCTAAGTACCATTTACAAGAAAAGAAATTGCTTATAATAATACAAACTATTCAAATTTTACTAAATTACCGCAAGAATTATTCGAAAAACGAAATACGGTAAATAAATTATAAGAACGCAACACATTTAATACTACGAACAATCCCACTACCATACACTAATTTTTTTTTTAAAAATACTAACTGTATGACGTCACAATGAAATGGACCGTTTTGTGTTTTTTTGCGACATTTATCCGTCTGTATTTTTTGTACTGCAAATGATATGAACTGTTGTGTTATTTTTTCTCAATGATAGCTACTCTCTACACCATTTACTGTTGCATGCGCTCCACGTTTTTCGGTTTATAAATTTTACATAGGTTTTTTTATAGCTATTACATTTTACTCACTAGTTTTCAAAACAATCTGTGTAGTGTTATAAATCTGAGTGGGCCTAAGAAAAATCATTTTATACTTTTTAGTCCATATTAAAAATGTGGAGTTTAAAATTTTTTTAAAATTTAAATAATTATTTTGATTTTAAGTCTTATGTGTATGAAATTTTGCAATCAATTCCAAACATCTTGATGAGAACACGACAGATTTGATAAAAAATATATTTTAGAGTGATATTATTGTAATTCTTATGTAACATTAACTTTTTGGAACCGCCATCACATTTATATACAATAATAATTAAAATCTGCATTAAATATTCATTAAATTGTTAGTATTCCATTCAGAAAAATTCCACCCGAACATACAGAAATGAAAGCGGGTTAATACAAACACAGCAAAATTACATAAGCAGAAGCACAAGCAGTAAGACTGTATCGGCGTAACAAACACATTCAGTAAACACGCATGTGTGCCGTTCATCAACACGTTCTTACTGCTTGTACTTATATCTGTTGTGAAAAGAGTCTACAAAACAGAGAGAGAGAAAAGAATACGTTTATGCGCGTGTGTATGTAAAAGAGAAAGCGACAGAGAAAGCAAGCAGCAGTGCAGGGAGGGTAGAACTGTTAAAGTATAGGAGACTGTATTTTCATATATGAAGATCAGCGCAAAAGAGAATGCGAAGATCCGTACAAGAGAATTCGAAAATAGGCCTGCCTTAGTTAAGTCCATGGTGATGTCGCTTTGATTAATATCAATATATTATTAATAAATGGTAATATATAAATATAATATTTATTACATTGTGCAATTCAGCCCTAGCTGTGTTCAAAATTTCAACTCTACGGTTCACTGGGAAGTAATATTAAAATCGGTTGTAAAATTTCACCCGAACAGATAGACACAAAAGGGAGTTAATAAAAACTTGATAATAATAGAAATGTAAATATAAGAGACTAATCGAATTGACTGATTTGGTGTAAAATCATTTGACTGATACAAATTAAAGTAGTCTAGACTTAACTCGGTTGTAATCTAGTGTGAAACGGGCCGAAATATATCAAAATAAGAATTTTGCTTAAAACAAAATCATAATATAATGTTGAACAAATATTTCATTTAATTATTAAAGAGAAAATTACAAATGATTAAGCAAATACCGGATATCGCTTGTTCGCTGCTTAAATCCATTAGTAATTCTCTATTACATTGAATTTCTTCTGGAATGTTACTAATTCTATCAGCTAAAATAGAAGTTTCTTCTGTAATGGTATTTGCTGTAATATCAAATTCCTTCAACATTGATCTATAATGTATAATTTTCATCAATAAAACAATAAATATACCATTCGTAAAAACATAAACACTTAACGACTGAGTGTGGAAATATATATTTAGGATATTATCATTTCAATTTAATTTCAAGTGCGATAATGTAACGACAAACGGTTGATCGCATGATTATTGGTATTTACAAATTTAAATTGTTACGAAGAGTACTTTTAATCTACATTTGTAAATAAATTTTTTTCGATTTTTAAATGTGCACATTAATTTTTACGATTTTTGCTGTCTCCAGTAATAAAGTTATTCGAAGATATATATTTTTTGGCAGAACATATTCATGTGCACAATTTCAAATTTATAAGTTTAGACGGTTGCACAGCTATTGAATTTTATTTGATTTCTTTACGTTTTCCAAATCCTATTGTATTAACATTTTGTGTTTATTAGCATACGAAGTCGTAAAAATTACAGTACGAGAAATGCCAATTTATCTTGGGTTGCTGCATTTATCACAATCCTTTGAACTATTAAATAGGTTACAGATAAGTTGCTTTTTTTTTTTATTTACCGCAAAATCACTCGAAGAGTACAAAGGTAATGTCAATCGATGTAGAAGAAAGTTTAAGAATCCATGTGTCTCACTAACCAATAAGAATCACGATTATACTCCGGAGCGGAGGTAGAATAAAACAGCAGGTAGTCTGAAAAGGTATTCGAAATGTTCGTCCTAAGCGTACTGCGAGTGTTAGTCTCCGGTGAGTCGGGCGGTCCTCGGACTACATGTATACATTTATTTAAAATATATTTAATACTGCACACATACTTTTAAATTGCTGTTAACGGTATGAATCATGAGATTAAAAAAATTTATTTCGTGTTAATTTATTTTATCTTTTGAAAACATTAAATTTTTAATATTTTGTTTTGTGTTGATGTGGTATATATTTTTTATCGTGTATAGAAAAATAAAATTTATCAAATTTTTTTTTAAATACGTTCTAAGGAAAAGAAAAACTATTTTAAAATTTATATAACAACGTCTAAATAACACACATAGCATTAAAATGAAGAAAACAATATCCCATTATTTTGTCAAGTTTCTGTTTTCCATAATACTTAAAAAGTTATAATGTAAATAGTGTTAAATTTATCACTTTATGAAAGAAGAAAGCCGCCACATAAAAATTAAAATGTAGTAATAACAGATATGGTGAAATTAACAATGTTTTGCATCAGATCAGAAATTTTCTTTGTTGGTAGTATTTTAGTTGTATAACTAATTTTTATGAAAGACGGTGTAGGATTTCATCGATTTTGTTAAGTTTACAATAATCACTGAGTGAATATATCGCGCTAACTGCATAACTAGAATCTTCATTTAGGCAAATTATATTTTTTCATGTAATAAGATCAGGGATGATATCTTTTTCTTTAATTAATCTGCAAAAACTTTTTTGAAGTTAAATTTTGTACCGTCATGTCGTTATAAGTGATAATTTTTTATGTGTACCAAAATTTTAGTTGTAATAATTGATTTGTAGCTACAGCTGATATATTTACAACTGATTTTCATTGTGTGCACAAACAAGGAATGTGAATACAAATTGTCAAAACCACGGATAATAAAAGAAACTTCGAAAAACATATCACAAAACTAACTGGCTAAATATGAATGAAAAAAAAAAGATTCGAATAACGAATTAAACAATAATACACGAACAAAAAAGCATGTGGCTATAGGGTTTAGTGGCTTTTGAAATAACTACTCTGGTAATGACATCATATGAACGAAACTCAATAACATTATACAAACTTGACATGACGTCAACTACGCATCTTGGGGTGTCCCGATTACCTTCTCTTTATGATAGAGCAGACCTTCGCGACAGACTTTGAGGGGTAAAAATTGCAACGTCATTAATTCACCTCCTTGTTTTTTGTGTTGCTATTCGTTCACTGCTGTTTGCATAGACATAGAATTCGAGCAGACATTATGTTTTACATTGGCATAAATATTTCAAAAATTCTATAACTATATTTTATTTATTTATACTGAATTGTAATACAGAGCAAAAAATTATACTATAAACGTCACTTGCAATTACTTTCGCTCAAAGACTGATATATTTATTTTAACCTAAATTCATTTTTAATTTACGACTCAACTTTTCTTAATGATTTATAAAATTATTGAGCTTCTTTAATTCTAAAATAAAAGTCCGATATATAATAAAAAAAGAAACGAATGTGAAATTATTGATGTCATGAACACGGTACACTATATATAAATAATTATTTAAATAACTGTTATATCACATGGATTTATTTAAAATAAAGTGAAGTAAGTGTATTTAATACTGTATGTATGCCTTCAAATTACTATTAGTAACACGAATCATGAGATTAAATAAATTTGTTCGGTATTAATTTATTTTATCCTTTAAAACATTCATTTTTTAATGTTTTGTTTTGTGTTAACCTGGTATTAATTTTTTACTAAGTGTAGAAGAATAAAATTCGTGTAACAACTAATTTTTCTGATACGTTACGAGGTAAAGAACGAGTATTTCAAAAAAGTTTACAATATCTAAATAACACACCATGTTAAAACAAAAAAAAAAAGCAATAATCCATGATTTTGGTCTGTAAGTTTCTATATTTTCATAATTCTTACTAAATTATAATTATTTGCTCCTCAAAATCTATCGCGATTACCTTTATCGTGATGGGAGATAGATCTTTAGTGAGAGAGTAATGTTAATAATAACTCTAAAGTAGAATACATTTATTTAAAAATATAATCATTTTATTCGTTACTAATAAGGAAATTGTTATTTAAATTTTTTTTTAAGTAGTTTATTTTGAAAGTAAATTTAAGTTATACGAGTACACTTTGTTCGCTTTAAAATTATTGAAATTAGAATCATGTCAACGTATAAAATATCGATATAGAAGTTATATGTAATTCAGTACATAATGTAACTTCTGATCAAAAAAAAAAAAAAATTGACGAATTTCTTTTTTTATTACAAAAAATTTAAATAAAATTTCTACCTAACTTATAAACAGAAAAATTAAGATTGTAAACTAATTATTGTATTGAAACGTAATCGTAAAAAGTGTATAAATTGTATTAACATGAAATCCTTCTTACTGTTAACAAATACGCAAATACTAGTTACTAATTCGCTAAAAACAGATTACACTAAAGAAACCCTCTTCCAATCAATTTGTATGGAAATTATGAATAAAATCGCAATTTTAAGTTATATTTTTTATCTCTTCCTTTTTTTACATGCCTTACATTACTGCCCAGTCTAGAAGCATGTAAAAGGTAGAGTACATTAGAAGAAAGAGATTGTAGATATGGGAAAAAGCTAATATAAAATATTATATTCAAATTACCTCTGATAAAACATTTTAAATTAACAAAATTCGTTTGTATCTTCTTCACAAGAAGAATCTCAAATACCTGGTATAATTATTATTTCGTCTTTAAGTTTTTCTATATCAATTACTTAAACAACTGAAGAACATATTAAAAATGAAAATCTCTTAAATATTATCGATTAAATGGAACTGTATCATAATAGCGCTAACATCGCGACACAGCATTTGAATAAAAGGATTTGTATGTTTCCCAGTTAATCCATTTTCGAAATGCCTGTCACTCAGCGGTGACAAGAATATCGCCACAAATTTTTCAAAACACAACAGTAAATTTGACACAGATATTTGCATAAAAAGAAACATTGCTCTCCGTATAGGTAAATTTGAACCGTTATCTTATTGTTTCGGATTTACGATGGAACATCATCGTATCACTTTTCTCGTTTTTTCCCATCATTATTGTATGATATCTGTAATTAGTTGTTTTTATTATTAAGTTTTGTATAGATTATTATTTGTTATTTATATCTATTTCGAATAATTTTAAAGTTAAATTTAATTAATTTCCGGTAACTGCATTAAAATTATAAAGATCCACGAAAAACAAAAAAAATTTTCTATTCATTAGGGTAAAATTTATTTTAAATCTAGAAAATACGATTTTATCGTAATTTGTAATATGTAAACTACGCAACATCCAATTAAAATAGTGAAATTAAAAAATTCACCCATAAAATATTCAAACCAATACTTATACATTAGGTAATAACAAAATATATCAAGTCTGTAATCATTTGACTATACATTTATTTCCTAGAACTTGTCTAACATGTATTTATATTTTATAAAAAAAGGAAAACGGTGCGATCGTGCTCCACCCTGAATCTGGAAAAATAGGATATCGGATCGAATGCAGATTTTGTGTATTTGAGGAACGCAGTGTTTAGTATGACTCAGCGACACGTGTCACAAACATCATACATGAAAATGCCCTTTAATCTCATCGTTATAAAAACGGTTTTCTACCGAAAACGCTAAAAAAATTTGCGCTTAAAATTATTTGATAGCATATATAATAACAACATAATATACGAATTTATAGTAGTTTAATATTACTAATATACTTCAGAAATTTTATTACTTTTGCTTACATGTAATGTATTACATTGACATTTATAGACGAGTTAAGAAAATAAAAAACAGTTGAAATAAGTGGATTGAACACAATATTCATATAGAATTCTATAAAAAGATAATGAAAAAAACAGAAAAACTTACTCAGCGTTTCGCTCAAAAAATTCAAAAAATTTCTCGAATTCTTCCGCTTTTTTTTTTTCTTCCAATTCCATGCGCAAAATTGAAGACCGGATCAACGATTTATTTTCCATAGGCAAATGTATTACCCTTTCCAGTAGATTGATTCCTATGTATGCATATAGACTGATAATTTGTAATTTAACAATACCATAGGCAATTTACGAAATGCATACACTTTTTTGGTGTAAAAAATGGAAATTATTTATTATAAAAAATAAAGTATTTTACCGTAATATTTTGAAATAATACATTTCATTGCGTGCAAACAAAATCTATGAAGAAACTGAACAAATCGATCGCCTGAAGCTGCATTTATTAATGAATATGCAATCTTTGGAGAATTAAAATCTACAAATTCCTAATAAGAAAGGCATATATGCAAAATGGTCTAGATTAGTTTATAATAAATAAATGGCGAAAAGCTTTGAATTTATTACGCTAATGATAATGCTATTTAGGTTAATAGAATGGTTAATTTTCAATTACTGAAAAATGAACATATTTATAAATTAAGAGGTTCATTTTGTAAAAGTAATTAAACTTTTTATTTTTATTAGTGTAATATTTGCTTTAAAAAATTATTTTGAAACAAATTCTTAGAAAAATTTCATAGATCAAAAAATACTGATTATATTTTAACGCCGTAAAAATAGATATCAACCTTTTTAAACTATTCTATAGATATCAAAATATGAAAAAGTGCCAAATTTTAGCGCATTATAAAAGCTGTATAATGAAACATGCATTTAAATTTAAAACATTATTTAGTAATATTTACGTCTTCGATGAATTTAAAAATTCCTGATTTAAACTTGTACGTATCTGCTTTATATACTGCCGGCCAAGGTAACAAGTTGCGACATTTTTCCGGAGATAGAATGAAAATTATCGAATAAAACACTGAGTACATCATTTTGTTATTTGGTTTTTTGAACATATCCTTAAAAATAATACAAAATTATATATTAATAAACTAATATCTAGAACAAAATCAAAAATAAAGAAGTAATTCGATACTAAAGCAAATCAATATCAAATTACTTTCGGTTTAACAATAAAAAGAAATGTTAGTACTAAAATAAAATTTTCTAAATAAATTAATTAATATTCGAATATCAATGTAGGAACAATTTCGCATCCTGTATTACTTTGATTTATTAAATCGAAATAAGATTTTACACTTAAGTCAGTGATCTATAAGTTTTTAACCAACTTTTTTTAAACAATCCTACTATAGTAAAACAAAAGGTAAAGTTGTACAACAGTAGTGCATGATTAGTATTACTTCTTTTGTTATTTTTATATTGTATTTGCATTAAAACATAAAATTCACAATTTTGTTTCCTTTTCCACTGATAATCAGTGTTTGCTGAATTACTTTTCTGTAACTAGTCATTGGAAACATAACACTGCTGAAACCTATATATATATATAATAGTCCTATTGTTTATTCCAATGCCAGTCACAAATTGTATAAAATGAGTGAAAGTGGTATTATAGACTATGCAAACATTTTACAATCTTGTCAATTTTTTTTTACTAATTTTATTCGAATATTCCTTAACAATTTATGTTAATAATAAATGTCGTTAGTTTTATTACAATCATTTAATACAAAAATTCCACGAGTCTAATAATTAAGTGAGTAACTTACTGCCTCTAAATCACATTTAGCCATTTCACAATTCGGAAAAATTTGGCATATTAATTTTAGATTGGAATGTAACATTTTATGATAATCCACAATTGATAATAAGCTTAGAGTACTCATTATTATTATTATTAATTATAATATAGTATGCAAATAATAAAAAAATTAAACATCGTCCAATTTTTAAAAAAATCAGGTTATTTACTGTTTACCGGCAAATATAAACATAAAAGAGGGAAAATACAGTTTTGTTTATCATAGTGAAAAACCTACGGAAATGTTTTATATCGAAAGATAAGAAATTTTTGATCAAAGGTTATAATATTATTTTAATTTTAAAATAATAAAATTGTAATATTGTATTTTAAAATACATGTAGTGTATAGAAATGTATTTACTAATAATTAATATTATTTAATGTTTAAACTGTTTTTTTTTTTTATTATATACACTAATTTTATATTTATATGCAGTTGATGAATATATTTTGTTGTGATTCAGAATAGAATAATGCTTACAGAAAAACGCTTGAATTAATATTATTGTGCACTTTAATGGTTTTTTCTGTTACACAAACCATCTCATATTTCACAATTTTTTTACAATCATACATTAAACTATTAAGCACTACATTTAAAACTTTATTTTATTTTATGAATGAAAAAAGTTTTTTAAAGCAATTTCTTTTGTAAGTGTATATACTAAAAAAGTGAAATTTAGAAATTTTAAATTTAATAAATCTAAATATAAAGGAATATTTCAATTATTAAATAAATTTTTACCTAAAGGATTAGGGGATCATTAAACCTGTACAAAAGTTAATGTCTGTTGGAGACATTCTGTAATTTTTATAGTATTAATGTTTTTTTATTAATCTGATAATCTATAATTTTATTATACAATTAAAATATATTAAAGTGTTTGTAGGACTTATCAGTTCAGCAAATAAAGTAATAATTAAAACATTTTTTTGAGTATACTCTTCTACATTCTATATATTTTTTTCATGATCCCACCATAATTACCGTAAAGCTAGACTTCCGAGCATCGCGACAGAGACCAAGAAAGGAGGCAGAGATATTTGTCACATAGCGACACTGATGAGTTATTGTCAAGATCAGCGACTGCTGGAATTATTAAAGAGAAAATTGATGGCTATTTCTCTTGCGACAGAAGATATTTTTGAACATATGGAGAAAGAATTTTAGCAAAAATGTAATATACCAAATTGCGTGGGTTGCATTGATGGAAAGCATGTGCGTATTAAAGCAGCAAAAAATAGTGATTTTCTATTTTTTAATTATAAAACATATTTTTCTATTGTACTGTTGGCTGTAAACTATAAATTTATTGCTATTGACGTTGGATCTTATGGCAAAGAAGTTGACAGCAGTATTTTTCAAAAGTCTGAGATGGGTAAGAAAATAGCCGCTAACAACTTTAATTTCTCTGCATCAAAATGCCTACCCGGTACTAACATAGAAACATTGGCGCACCCAAGGGGGGTGCCACGGGGCCATTGCTCCCCCCAAAAAATCTTTGAAATCTCAATTTCGTTTTGTACTGTTTCGTTTTACTTAATTTTTTTTTAAAAACATACATATTTACTTTTTACTTATATTACAAGTATAATGTTATATACTTTTAGCTAATTTTTTAAAAATAAAATTCGTATACTTATCTAATTTGTGCTTATTACAAACATAATGTTATGTGTTTCTATTATTATCATTTTTTTTTAAAAATAAAATTCGTCAGTTTTGTAATATTTAAAAAAATAATATTCGTTAATTTTGTATTTTTATTTTTTTTTATTTTTTTATTTTAATTTACAAACCACGGAAATAGATAGGTACTTAGTCGAGGTACCGAGTTACCACCCCCTAGCTCATCTTCTAAATTCTAGCCCCGACCAAAAAAAAATCCTGAGTGCGCCTATGCATAGAAATGTCACATTTTGTAGTCGGCGATGAAGCATTTGCTTTCAGCACCTACTTAATGAAACCATATTCTCGCAGAAGTTTAAAAATGGATTAACAAAAAGAAATTCACGTTATTATTTAAAAAACACTCTGCAAGTAGAAAATAAGGAACGATTTAAATTTCTACCGTAGAGTAGTTTAAAAAAATAGGAAAACATTGTTTCGTATCAATTATTCCTAATGATTTTGTTTGTAATGAGTGAAATTTAAATTCTAGTTAAACATTTATTACATTTTTACTGAGAAATAGAATCGAATTTTTTCCTCACTTTCGATCGGTTATACTAATAATCCTACGGTATATAGTGTGAAAAAAAGTTATGTACGATATTATTGTATGAAAATATCTATTATAAACACTAATATCTATAAATATAATACTTTTCCATATATTATCACGAACATTTACATCTTTATAACTTTTCACCTGGGGATTAAATAAAACAGGATTAGATCAATTAATCCGTTGTCTTCTTCACTAGAAAATTTAATTTCATCCAGTTCATGCACACAATCATTCAGATGGGAAGTAAATAAGAACAATACAACAATTGCTGCTTCATGTGTCGCGCGACACTATTGCTCCGGAAGCAGTCACAGTAAAACTGCCTCGGTCGTCTGTCGCTGTCATCTGCCTCTGTCGAGACAGTTTGAATTGACTTTTTCAATTTATGCAACAATCAAACCGGTCGCGACCAATTTCAGTTATATTACAGTGTCGTCTGTCGCTGTCGCTTGTCTCTGTCGCGGTGCTCGGAAGTCTACCTTCACAATCATAATTGTATTCAAGGAAAAAAGACAATCGTGAAATTCCAACACCTCAAATGCATAGTTAACGTCATTTGAAGTTTGTATAATGTTGTATACTTTTTGGTTACTGTTGTATTATGTATAATGCGCAATGCGCTTCATTTTGTTTATTTGTGAAAAGTTGCCTATAATTGCACATTTTGTGAAAAAAGTTGTAATCAAAAATGTTATTTAACTGCTCACATTAATCATATTCATCTGGAAGTAAATGATGTTAGTTATGCGTGTAGTATGTGTGAATAAAAGTTTTTCAGTAGGTGTAGTTTAAAACTGCATGTAACGAACTGTACTAACAGAAAAATAAAAATTTGCTCGAATGGAGCAAATAACTGTTTTCTTTGACATATTAAGTGCTACTGCTAAAGTCAAAGACCTTTTCGTAATTTACAAAGCACAATGCTCCCTGCATAATACATTTTTGTACTTTTCTAATTCGACAAAACAAGCACAGAACGAACGTCAGTACGAACGAAGATATAAATGTTTGAACGAGGTATTTCAACCACACTTGGCCGTCATGATAGCCTAGTGGCGAGAAATCTTGATTGATGAGATAGTGGTCAAGTTCCAACGACGTCCAAAAAGAAAATAGAGTAATTTAAAAATGAGAAGTAGACTGATTTAATAAGAAATAGAATGATTTAATTAATAATGAGTAGTTAGTGACCAAATGGTATTCATAGCCAGGCAAAAAAAAAAATAAACTACACTTCGTTCACACAGCTGTATCTCGGTTCGTCTTGCTATAATGGCGCGATTGTTCTGTTCGAAAAAGAATAAACTTCATATTTCACTCGTTTTTTGAACGTTGAATAATGACCGTACAACGTACAGAGAGTAGTTGCAGTTGTTTTGGCCCACCCGTTGTATATTTGCATCTTAATAACTCTGTTAATGAAATTCCTCGTCTAGCATGTAAAACAATTCAATCGATTAATTAAAAATGGCTTAATATTTTTTGTTATTTTCCAGAATAGTTGCTATAATTTCTCAAATAATTTGAAGGTGAATAGTTTAATATATATTATATTATAATATGAGCAAAAATTGTATATATTGAAACTGTATTATCCGTTTTTATTCCTACCAAGGATGAAACGTTACCGCCTAGTTATATTGTCAGGGATGTCACCACGGTTTCGTTATTACCGTGTGGGTAAAATTATATTTTATGTTATTATTATTATTATTAATATTTTTGATAAAAGTAATTTATAGTTGTTTTTAACATTGATATTACACACTTGCCTACATCAATCTTTTGTTACCTACCGGCCGCTGAAAATATACAATTGATTAATTCACAAATATAGAAGAATAAAAGGATTATTTAGGTCTAATACGAAATTGTATGTATCACTATTGTCGGTGGTGATCCGTTTCTCCTGCATCCTTCGGAACGCCAAGACTGCAATCGATAATTGGCGGAATCATTTGTATGTCGAGATTTCACTTTTGCTAATATGGTTCTTACTTGGGATTTGACGTTCACGTCACCTAAAATTTTGACCGAATCGGTTAATTAATATCGCAATCGTAATATAATTGATGACTTGCTTTTTAACAATATTTCTGCTAAGATCGGAAGAGGCCAAAAAATAATAATTCCGGGGAAAGGTAAACAGTGACTGACTCTTTGACTGCGGTGTCGAAACCACGTTTTTTCGAAAGAAACTAATAGGTTCGAAACGCGTCGGCGTTTAATTTTATATACATTATTACTTTATAAAAGTGTATACGTCTATTGATTTATTTAATAAATAATAGAAATAATGTGTTTATCAAATTTTAATATTGATAACGTTAACGCGATCATTTCTTCTTTCTTTGTTTTCTCAATGACCAATTACAATCCCTAATATGAGCTAGGCCTTTCACTGAGCGGGATCGTGTGGTAACATATTCATCCACGACTGACAACATGAGCTCACACACACGCGCATATTTTCGCTCTCATCACGTTTTTCAAAATTTTATATTTTTTATTTTATTTTATTTACAGCCTGTACAATGTAATGTACACATTACTGTATATGTGTACATGTATACAAAAAAAGTATTTGTACATCGCTGAAAGAAATAAACTCAAACGGCAAAATAGAAGAAAAAATGCGTCTTTTATTTTAATTTTTTTGAAAACACAATAAAAAAGCTTTCCTAAACACAAATGTAAAAACGAAATTTGATTCTTGTGTGCATACCTGCAATTACCTACACTATTGCATACCCGGGGTATCTGGATGCTCACCAACAAATTCGACTGATTTTTTATCGTTTATGCAGCAGAAAACGATCTTATAAACGTTTTTTTTGTTGGCCGGATTAATGTAGAGTTTTGCGCGAATTAAAACCCGTCCGTCTAATTAAATTCCGAATCGTTTGACCCGTAATTTTCTTTTGACACCTTTAAGAGACCCCTTTAACTTTACTTAATTGTTCAGTACTTGAATTTGTCGTAAGACAAATCGTTTATCCTGACACGACGACTTTTCAGGTTGACCAGACCGTTCAATCTTGTTTCCTTTTCTAAAGCAGCTTATTGCGTTGTAAACGGTACTCCGTTTCATGTTTAATAATGCAAAGTACACAATAAATTTTGAATTATTGTATTTCAAGTTTAATAATCGATAAAGAATAATTTGCTTATTTACCATTGTAAATAAAAAATTGAAATTTCGTGTTGAAATAAATATATTTATGATATTTACATGGCAATTTTAAATATTATGTAAACTAAAATACACATTTAAAATTGGAAAATGGGATACCAATACGATTGTAGCTTTGGTATTACATGCGTATTGTTGTTATATTTTTAAATGTTTTTGAAACTCACGAATACTTTAATTGATCTGCAAATTCGAAATAAATCTGAGCTAAGCTTGGTTACCAAGTATTATATATACATATATACACATGTACATATATACATTATGCATATACAGTTACAACGTAATTCTTAGGCCACCTCCTATTAGAAAAAATGTCCCAATTTCATGTAACGTTTGTTATATTTTAAATGGGGACCGGCCTAAAAATTACGTTCTAAATTTTGATAATTTTATACAAAGTATAGCCCCTTGCGAAGCCAAAATGGCCAAGTATATTTATATATGCGTGTGTGTGTTGTGCATGCGTACTTATATATAATCATTTTTTGGGATTGCGTCAGAAACGAATTATTGTAGAATGAAGGAATCGAAGAAACTTTTTATTTTATCGAAAAAACAAACGTGTGAAGAATAATTAAGGTTTTTTTTTTTTTTTTTAATTAAATTATACGTATATTACTAGTTTGTTAATTTGTATATTTATTGTATGCGTAATTGCGTACTTATTTTTTAAACAACTTAAAATTGTACGGAATTTTTTGATTACCCCCTCTGAATTAGTGTCTGTCATACAATCTCATCTTATGACAGACTACAATTGAATGTTTTATTATTTGTTTTTTATAATTAACTTTTCACAGAACTTTTTTTTTTTTGTAAATGCGGCATTTGGGACCCGAACGAAGCGAGAGTCTCACGGACGGAGTCTTTTGTAAATATATATATATATATCATTAATCCAAGAAATAAATAGAAGAATCAGACTAGGGTGGACAGCATTTGGACGAAACTCAGTTAATTTCAAATCAAAAATGCCATTATACCTGAAAAAGAAAGCGTTCGACCAATGCATAATCCCAGTGATGACATATGGTTGTGAAACATGGATACTAACCAAGAATCTCAAACACCGATTACAAGTAGCTCAAAGGTCGATGGAGAGATGCATGCTATCAATTACTAAAAAAGACCGAAAAACGATAGAATGGATTCGTGATAAAACAGGATTAACAGATATATATATATATATATATATATATATATATATATATATATATATATATATATATATATATATATAATTTATAAATTACTTTGTTTTGATTTAAATATTGTTTGAAGAAAATTTCAATTTTTGTTTGGAATTTATTGAATTGTATCGATCATAAGCGTACCCGTGATAGATTTTTATTTGTTTCAGAAAGTGACTTAGTCCTGTTGAATTCTCTTCCCAATAATAAATATAAAGTAGAAAAATTAATGATTCCAGCTAAAAATTCGGAGAGTCGAAAAAAATTAAATAAAAATCTTAGGCAGCAATAAATTATTTTCTATTATTTGTACTCATTGCGTAAGAGTAGCTGGATAAGTTAAATTAATTAATTTGTTAATGAAGGCGATGGGGTCAACAGCAAGAAAAAGCAGCGCTGTTTTATTTTCTATAACATTATTCCGCGTTATGGTTAACGAAAATATAATATCTCTTACTGTACGGGTCAGCGAATACTTTAAAGCTATCAGTTTTTTACGGCTGAATGAATTTTGAAACAATATGCTAATGCCTTCTTTTTTGTTACAATCTTTATTACATACAATAAGTAAAAATGATTAATAAATGGTGAGAAAATGAAAATAAATGCTTATGTTGTTACTCTATTAGGAGTGTCCCCCCCCCCCCCAATTCGTATTAAAAAATAGAGCAGTTTTATTGTATGATTTTTATTTAATGTATTTATCAAAAACGAACTTGCCAGAGCTCGTTCAATGAAGCCTATGGTACTCTTTCATATTTGTTTTATAATGTATGAAATTATATTATACTAATGCATGTATACAGATAAAAGTGTTATTCCCTAGGCCTTATTTTATCCATATTAAAATTCTTATCTATTAATTAAATAACCTTATCTCAAAAAATAGTATTGTTATAGTTAGATTTATTTATAAAATGTTTAGCACTACTACCTATAAAATGGCATGCAACCATTTGTTTTAGATGATTTAAATCTATATAAATAAATTTTAAGTATTCCACCGCCAGATATAAATTAAACATTAAAGTGCTGCACAATAAAATTCTTACTTTCTAATCTTTATAATACATTAGAAGAAAAAAATTCTGTTCTAATTTTAATAGTCGTTTTATATTACATATTTTCTCTTCATAAATAAATTCATTACTTTCGTATTAAATTTCATTAAAATCATATTTTATACTATATATATTATTTTTAATTATGAGGAAGTTTGTGTGTTTATTAATCATCGAGAGTGTACTTTGCATCTAAAATTCAGGAATTAATTATAATAAAGTTATCATGTAGAGCCAACAACGTTTCAGTCAACGAAACTGAGTCATCTCAAACGTTCCTAATGTTTTGAATAAGTAGATTCAAGTTGCTAAGAATTAAAAAATATTCTATATATCTTATTTTAGAAACATAGAATGAATCTTGAAGTCATTCTGTAGTGATTGGAAACATTAATTACGGCGACGTTTTAACGATATATAGAGTAATATTTTGGATTCAGTTATTGGAATCAGGGGATGTGGGTTGATTTAATAAAATTACTAAATTCAATTTCGGTAAGTCCAAGTCGGTTTTTACTACCTGTTGACTTGGCTTTGCCACTATATCCACACCGGTTTAAATCTTTACCTACAAATTATATATATATATATATATATATATATATATATATATATATATACTCGTACATATTTATTTTTTAACTTTATCTAGTTTATATTTACTACAGTAAACATTTTATGTATGTTTTTTTTATTTTATCGAGCGGATTATACATTTTTCCCCCATTTCATCGACAAAAATACAACTAGAGGTCGACTAAATATATTCAGTTTTCGCTAAAAATTAAACTTTCGGCCGAGTAATCGGGTGGCGCCTAAAATTAAGTCGAAAGTTTATAACGTATTTATAAAAAAACGCAAAACAGAGTAGAAAATAAAATAATTTTTGTTTAAAATAAAAGGCTACTGCCCGTTCCCGCCTTTACTTTAAAAAGATTCCTCTAGTACTAATCTATTATCCTTAAGTAAAAATTTCACTTTAAATTTTGGTCAGATATGTACCTTTCTTCCTTTACCAATGATAGTCCTTTCAATTCAACCCAACCTTCCTGCTAATTCTTGGTTCTCAGAATTCTCTTCTCTTCCACGTTCTGTTATTGTCCCTTGCCCTCTTTTCGCTATCGTTTCTCTTTGGTTTCCTCTCTTTATTGTCTCCTACATTCTAACGAAGTAGTTGTCTGTGATGCTAATCACATTTTCTTCGAGTGTTCTGCTCTTTTTGCGGAATGCTCTTCCCTTTATTTACTCCTCTTAGAGTTAAGGTTTCCTGATCCCTATTGTGCTTCCTATTATCCCTGTTCTTTCCTTCTCCGTCTGTTGTTCTTGCCATTGGTTCCTTTATTTCAGCTATTTCCAATCGAATAAGGATCTAATTAGTTAACTCTTCTTCCTATTGTTTCTGGGTGAGGATGCTGGTTGACGAGCCCCCCCCCCCCCCCCCCAAATCGGGAAAAATGTTCGTTATAACGGATTTGGAAAGTGTGACGTGTTTGTCCTATACATATTTTGTTACATATGTTACATTTAATTTTATATATAGTACCGGATTTATTATATTTATCTGTGTTTGTGAATTTATTGGCATTAATTACAAAACAAATAACAACTTATATAATTAATTAGTTAATACAAATAAATTCACAAACATAGATAAATATAATAAATCCGGTGCCATATATAAAATTAAAAGTAGCACATGCAACAAAATATACATATATAGGACAAACGCGTCGCACTTTCCGTATCCGCTATGACGAACATATTGCTGCTATTAAACACGGACATATAAATAAATCATTTGTTGCGGAACATACTATTATTAATAATTACAGATTAAAATTAAACATACAGGACGACTTAGAAATAATAAAATATATATCAATAGTAATAATTTACTTAACAGCGCCGAAACGTATTATATTAATAAATTTAAGGATAACTTAATTAATAATAATTTAATTATAAATAATAACCCGCTATTTAAAATTAACTGTCAACTATAACGTGTATCGATATATCGAACAGATCAATTTATTGTAAGGAAGACACATATGTTATCGTTTACTTACTATTAACTTTATTTCATTATTGTCATGATTATGGAGTATGCAACTCCGAAATATGTCGGCTGTATTTTATATTTTTTATAGCAATTATGATTTTCTGTAATACGTGCTTTATATACACATATATATTTTTAATAAAGTAATGTTTAGGTAAAGATTTTTCCTCTCGTTGGACAACATGTTTTGTCCAACCAAAAACAAACTAGCTAAAGATTCCTAGTTTTTGTATCAACTGTGTCGTCTGTCGCGATCTAACAAAAAGTTTCGTTCAATTGAACGGCATACGTGGTCAATATTTTAAAAATATATAAAATCAATAACTGGCACATAGTTCACTACTTTTTACCTCATGCAAATAGAATACTTGGTTATAAATCGGTTGTGAGTTGGTCACACAGTTGTCTTCTACAATTACATTTTTAAGAGAACATCTCTACCAACATGTCTTTTGTTCTGCATCACCCGATCATCGAACATTTCATTGAAAATACTTTATTCAACAGCAAACCGCGGTAGTTAAGCAAGGATTTAAAATATGAATGAAAGTAATATTTCTGTTACAGCTATTAAAAGTTCTGTTTGCAGGATTCTCTTTATATTTCTCTAAAAACTAATAACGAATTTTGAAAAAAAAAAAAAAAAGTCCCGGACAGTTGGCAGATATGAAACATCGAATTCGGTAATTATCGACAAAAACGAATATGGAATGAAATAGATGTTTTAAATTTTGTTAAAAAAATGTATTTTTTTATTTTTATAAGATATATAAAAAATAAGTATAAAACAGTTAAGTTGCATCATCTGTAGTTTCTGTGACAATATCACTGAGTAGTTCACGTATACAACGTATTCATTCGTAATTTACTTCATCGATTCTATTGACATTTGGCCACTGTTATTAATCAGTGTAGATTTCACCGTTGTTCCATGTAGTCCTGAAATTTCTTTTAATTTTTTGTGTACATTGAAATTATCACATTTTCTCTGTAATTCCTCTAATTCAATCACATCTCTTCTTGATCAATGTTCCCTTGACCTCTCTGCACTTCTGTCTAATTACTGTTTTTAAGCGTGTATATTCAGATTTAGACTTTTTCTTCGTTTTTCTTCTCTCCTCTATTAGGTCAGATATTTTATTTGTTATCTATGCTATGTATAATTTATTTATTTAAAGTCGCTCAGCAGCTGGGGCCATTTGCGAAGCCGAGAAGTTACATCTTATAAGAAATAGACTAATAAATGAAAGGTACAAAAAAGAAAATTAAAATAAACAAAAGAAAGAGAAAAAAGAAAAGAGAAAGGAGACGGACGATGATATGCATCAATACTATAATATAAAAGGGAAAAGTCGGGTAAGCTTCAAAAATTTAAAAATGTTTCTACGCGCCGTTTCATTGTTCGCCATAATTTCGGCCAAACCAGCATCCTCCTTGAAATACGCGGCTCTCCCTTGTCGAAATTTGTAGTACGAGGTGAGGAAATAACCGGCACTTCACTAATTTCACGTATAGGTTTAGATTGTTTTCGAAACAGGTGGCTATGTGTGTAGAGGCAGTATGCGCAGGTGAGCTAATATTGTTTCCTCATGTCGGTCCTGTTTGTATGAAATGCTCCATCGCCGAAGGTTTCCCTTGACTTTGTACAGCTTCAGCGAGAGACAGTTTCGCTCCCATTCGTGTTGCCAGACGGAGTATACATGTTTTTTTAGTTGGGTCTTCAGATTTTGGCTGTTTTTCCTCATACTGACGGTAATCAAGTTTGAGAATGGTAAAAATTTATTTTTTTAACATTTTCAGCCCTTTTTGAAGTGAAAGTGTAGATGTAAAAAGAATTAAGTATTCCATGCAGTTTTGATCTTTTATTTTGCTTAACTGAGTGAACAGTAAAAATTCCAAAGGAATTTTTCTGAAAAAAAATCCGGGAGAAATTTGTTTTAATCTTGTAAGTTCTGATATAACTGTTTTTTCGTTTTTTAAATTGATGTTTTACGTTCTAATTTTATTAACTATAGGTGCGTCTATAAGTTCTGTTTATGTTTCTAATTATGTCGGAAGTCATTAGTTATAATGCACGTAACATTTTTGCAGTTAGTTTTCGTTGCTATCTATTGAAACTTTATTTTCTTCAGAAAATGTCTTCTGTTTTATATTTAAAAACATCTTTATTTGAGACATTTCGTGTCCTACAAGTGTTCCCGGATTTGATATTTAGATTCTGTGTTATGTGCCCAAAAAAAGAGAAGTAACGGAAGACGACTATGTTCTTATTTGCGCCAGAAATGAATAAAATGTTAGAATATTTAGATTTACCGTAATAAATTTTATTTAAAAGATTTACACGATAGTAAACGTATTATTTAAATTTCTTTTTCTTTTTATAGGGGAGTGTATTTTACCTTTCTATTACTCCCACTTCAGTAAACAGTGTGTGTGAAAGAGAATGTGAGGGTTCCTAAAAAATCCGGTCTTCTTATAAGAACTATCTCAGGGCTAAGCGCAGGTCTTTGGTGGTCGATTTCGACAGGTAGAGGGATTAGAAAGAGAATAAGAAAAGAGGAAGGCTCTTATCGCGATTTTTTCATAGGGTTAGTTGTTTTTTTTCTAAAGTTAAAAATCAGCCGTCTATCGGAATAGTCGCCGTTCGCTTTAAGCGGCTAGCAATAGTTCACAGCGCGGAATAGTCAAGTCGCCTGTCAGAACGGTCATTTTCGTTAGTTGAATTACGCAACTGTAAATATCTTAAAAAAAACAAAAGTTTTACTGTTATTGTCAATCAGAAAATTCATACCGCGCCTATATCGGAATACGTATATATAAAAAATATCGACACCTTAGAGATACCGAGAGGGGAAGTCATCAACTCAACGGCATCGGATCACTATCGCCGACAACAGTAATAGGTACAATTTTAATTTAATTTAATTTAATTATTCACATTAACCGTTGTAATATTTATCCGTAGTATTTGTTTTGTTGTCTTTTCAGCGGTCGGCCGTTCAAGAAATATCCGTGTAGGGAATTATTGAAAATGTATTCCCTAAAAAACCCAACAATTGAATTAACAAGATCGCAGTAATGTTAATAAATAAAAACAAAAACAATACTTATATTAACTAGTACTCAACGGTTCCATGAAGCTATACAGCCCAATTCCAGAAGGTAAAAAAATAAAATAGTTACATATCATTTGGCACAATGAGTGGAAATTTTAACTGTATCAACATTCCACAGGAATCAGATTATCTACTGGTGAAAATCGCAACAAAGTAGGTTTGGTTAAAGGCGCAATCAGGATTTTTTTTTGATCGGGGCTAGAATTTAGAAGATGAGTTAGGGGGTGGTAACTTGGTACCTCGACTAAGTACCTATCTATTTCCGTGGTTTGTAAATTAAAAAAAAAAAAATAAAAAAAAATACAAAATTAACGATTATTTTTAACAAAATTACAAAACTGGCGAATTTTATTTAAAAAAAAATAATAACAATAGAAACGTAACATTATGTTTGTAATAAGCACAAATTAGATAAGTATACGAATTTTATTTTTAAAAAATTAGCTAAAAGTATATAACATTATACTTGTAATATAAGTAAAAAGTAAATATGTATATTTTTAAAAAAAAATTAAGCAAAACAAAACATTACAAAATGAAATTAAGATTTCGAAGATTTTTTGGGGGGAGCAATGGCCCCGTGGCACCCCCCTTGAGTGCGCCAATGGGTTTGGTGGTTCGTGAGATCAGTGCACACAGACAGACAGACAGAGAATCAGACAGACAAATAGGAGGTCAGGATAGAGAGACAAATTTTTCGACTTTTAATATATATATATATATATATATATATATATATATATATATATGTAAACTCGACCATTTTGGCCTCACAAGGGGGTAATGCCCCTTGACCTCTCTTGCTTTCATTTCTGTCTCTTTCTCTTCTATACTTTGTATAAAATGATCAAAATTTACAACGTAATTCTTACTGGCATCAACACAAAAAAAAATAACATAATCACAAAAATCCTATCCTAACATTTAACTTTCATTATATAAAATTAAGACATTTTTTCGTTACATTTTTTGTTACATATTTTGTTACATAAAATTGTGGCATTTTTTAAATAACAATAACAAAAATCCTACAAAATATAACAAACGTTATATAAAATTGGTACATTTTTTTGGGACATTTTGCGTTACATAAAATTAGGACATTTTTTCTAATGGGGGGTAGCCTAACAATTACGTTGTAATTAATTAATATATATATATATATATATATATATTAGACTGCTCTACGTTTGCATGGATAATTCTCCTTTAATTTCTCACCTAAAAATTAATAACTTTGTTCGGGCCAAAAAAAAAAAAAAAAAAAAAAAAAAAAACTTTTTTTTTGTTTTACTTAAAATTTATGTATATTGTAAACATTTTTTTAAACCTTTATTTTATTTTGTCCCACTTTTCCCCACTTCCTCCGCATGGGTCATTTGATTCACACCAAAAAATTACACAAATTATGCACTAAAACCTTTCTCCGGAACCAATCTATTAAAAAATCTGTTCAGTAGTTCCTTGACAATAGTATTAATATCTGTTTAAATCTTTATGTTTCCTCTCTTTTAAATAATAAAGTCTGTACTTTCACTAAAGATTTATTCTTTTTTTCAGTTTTTCTTTCCTACAGGTTAGTCATATTAAATAATTAAAACAAACTCTAAGTGTAGCCTGTTACACTAAACTGTAATATTTAGCAAGGGGATTTTGAATATAAATAATATTTCGAATAATAAACTTTTGAAATTAAGTACGGTTGTAAGATTATTTTATAGTTCTTCTATAGTTTTAATTCTTGATTTATTCTAATGAAATCTATTTTTTTATAGAACGTTATTGCTAATGCGTATTTATTAAAGACATCTGTCAATGATCACCAGTGACATTTCTCAACATGATATATTAATACTAATGATGTCATTATTAAAAAAGCACAGATGTGACACGGCGATTGTCTTGTTTACCGAACAGGGGAGCTAGATTTATTTTTTCTACTTTTTCTTTGTTAGACTTTTTGGCGACACATGCACCACAATATTATATACTTCAGTTTAAAATTATCACCTTTTTACTGCCATATATTAATTGCAGTTTTCGGAGTTTTACTGCTAGCCGGTTGTGTAAAGTTATCTGACTCGCGTAAATTTATCTTATCTCTGTTAACTTTTGGGTTTTTTTGGGGGGGGGGGGGGGGTAGTGGTACATTTTACGCATTAGGTAAAATGTCACGATAATTGTGTAGAATTATAGTGAAACTTTGTGAACTTATTCAACCAGAGCGAAAAAAATAAAATCGATTTCAATATTTTTGAAAATGTAAGCGCATATTGTTCATGCTACCGTTTTTTTCGGATAAGATTTAGATATTTATACGTAGACTTTAAACAATGATTTTCTGCACATATTCCTTAAATATACATACAGGTGAGTAAAATTCTAGGTTTTATTATTTGTCTTTGTTCTTCATTTACTAATATAAAAATTACTAATGACTAGAAATAGGATTTTCGTGCAGCAAACAATTCAAAAAGTGCAATAAAAACCTTTGAAACGTGCAAAAACACGTACAATGTGAAAATGCGCAATGAACTTTCAACTGAAATAAATGTTTTGAAATAAGTCATATGTAAAGTGTATTTTTACTTTAATAGCTTTGAATTAAACGATACAATTGAACGTATTTCTAGGTTTTATCTTCTGTAAAAATTTATGTTTTCTTTCCGGTTAAAATGTTCTCTTCTTATATACTGAAAACGATTGTTTAATCTCCGTTGAAGTTAGCGGTATGTGTGCTAAATTGAAAATGTACTATGGCGATTAATCTTTTCATTTTGCAATGTATCCTCTATACCTCCATCTAGTACATATTTTGCATTCCTTAGAAACTCCAAATTTAGATTTTCAATTTTAAAAATATTTAAATAAAATGAGTTTTGTAATATGATCAATTTGGACTTTAAATAATAATTTCGTGTTCCTTATTTTTTTACGAATGAATAAATAAATTCTACATACATTTGATAATAATTTAGCTAATACGTTTTCCGATTTCTTACGTAAATTTAAGCCTTTATCTCCCGGAATAGTTTGCATTTTTTCTGTTACCTCATCAATAATATTTTTAACTGATGTCCAAGAGTTTTTTATTCTAGTCATCATTTTTTCGGTGCTGTTTAGTAGGATTGAAATGCGTCGGTACGAATGCTTGGTCATATTGAACTCTTCCTTTTTCAATGAAAATTTCGGCCTAATCGCGAAGAATTAATAATAGAAACTGTTTTAAACCGATCGTAATTAGGATAAAATAAATAACAATTTTATTTACGTTTCTTACCAGCATCATTCTCCAAAGCAACTACAACTTCTTTAAATTTTTCGAAATTATTTGTATAAAGCAGAGTAGCTGATAATTATGTTTCCTGTCTTTTTATTACTGGTTCTGGTGGTACTGGTGGTACTGTTTTTTCTTTCATATCCGTTTATTAACTTCTACTCACATAGGGGTTTTCTGAAACATTTTTTTCTAATAATTTATTAGTTTATTTACATTCGGAAATATATCTTGTATCAGATAATTCGACTCAACCGATGCATGGGCTATACATGTAATATGCCTCATATTAGAGTAAAATAATTATACATTTTTCCAGCCTTTTTTTTTTTTTTATATATGTATATAAATTTACAAATATAAATTTAGGCTGTAGTTTGTTGGATGCTGCAAAATTCAATACTGCCTGAACATAGTCCGGGTCATTCGCCAACATACGATGGGGGGAGGTGAACTAGAAGTACGGGAATTATGTCGGCATCATTTCGGGCAGATGTTCTACGGTTGGCGAGGCCATGAACCCGCAAAGAGGACAGGAAGGCGGAGGGGGAGCTCTTTCAAAGACATAATTGTGTGACAATGCAGATATATATATATAGACGCATATTTATTTTTTATGGTTTATGCAGTTTTTTCAGAAACATTCAAACAAACTATTGGTAAATTTTCTTAATGTACTTTCAGATGGTACAGTGTTTTGAGCGTATTTCTCTGAAAAATTATTAAATGATTTGGATGACAGTTTACTTAGTGGAATATATCTGAAGCTACACTATTGCCTAGCAAAAATCTTCAAAAAAATTATTTTTTTTTATTGCGTTACGTGTTGGTGGAAACACATTGTTTCTCCGTTTTCTTATTTACTTTTAAAGCCAAGAATCTCGTATGAGAAACTAAAAAAAAAATAAATTTTAAGTCATTATTAATATCGGCTAAATTATTTTTCGATCTTTTAAATTTCATTATAATTAAATATTTAAAAAACGATTGATTCCTATTGTTTTTTCCCCAGTATAATAGTCTGTTTTTTTAATAAAAATAATTTCAATTTTGAAACTAGTACAGCCGATGCTTTTAGGGGCAAACATTGCAATAATGAACTACTGAAAGTTCCAAATTTTTTGTCATACGACGTAATCCACAAACAAATTTTTGTTGAGTACAAACTCCGTGTTATTTTTGGCATTTTGAATTATGGAAATGTATAAATGAAATAAAATGAAAAACGGTCGTAAATTTTGTTCATCAACAGCGAGTACCAGCAAAAAGAACAGTACGAATTAACTGTAGGTTGGATAAAAATGAAAAATCGTGTTTAGGCTAGCGTTTTATTCTACTTAAAATTTTCGAGTGTGACAGATGATGCCCCATTAATTAAACGAACAAAGCGGTCATCCATTAATTAGGCGAGCTGGTTTTTTTTTTCCATTTGGACCCCTTCACCGTTTTGGCGAGACTTAGTGAGAGATTTGGTAGGACCTTCTTCTCTCTCACGTAAGGTTTACATTATAGCTGTTAAAGGACTAAATTTATTTTCATAAAGGAGAAAAATAAGACAACGTTAAGGTGTACTACTATAATGAATTCAATTAAATTTAGTAAAATTAAAAGTAAAAACAGACAGCATCATCACTTTCCTTAATTTTTCATTCACTCCATGGGGATTCATGCACTATACAAATATTTTTTTTTTACTTTTTTTTTTTTTTTTCGTATTCTTGAAGTAAGAGCTTTTAACAGCCATGAGATTTTTTCAGCGTTCAAAATAGGACACTCCAAAAAGAGTAAAAGAAAAATTTAATAATTTTTTTTTCTATTATCTCATATAATAATGTATATATATTCTTTAAAAGTTGACTCGAGGTTTTCAATTATCCCCCCTTTCCTCAGTTTAAATGAGATTTGCTGAGATTTTTGCTGCCCTCCCCATTTTGGGGTCACGTAATTAATGGATGTCCCCAAAAACTCGTGCAGTAACTCGCTATAACGTGCAGAAACGTGCAATATAAAACCGAGGTGAAAAAATTATTGAGTCAGATTTACTTAGAAACGAAGCAAAAATAACGTGCAGCATCATGGAAATTCTAGCTTTACTAATAAGTTTGAATATTATACGACGAAAATGTCCGAATCCGTATTTATCTAAGCTGATAATGAAACCCCTTTTTCTGAGCCCCGATTATAAGAAAAACATTTTAAACCACGCAGATGTTATACATTATTTTAGATAATACAATTTTTGAATTACAGAAAAAGCCGTAATTTTTTAAAAATATTTAAGTAACGCCATTTGAAGTAGCACTTTATTATGTTTTAATTAGCTTTATTTTAATATCCCGTCACTCTTTTATACCAAAAAAAAAAAAAGAACAACAAACAATTAAAGGTCGATGCATTTTCTGGGCTACCGTATTATTTTGTATTTCGGGAAAGGGATAAAAAAAGAAAAGAAGGTTAATTTTAATTAATCAATTAACCAATATATCTATAGGTTACTTACGATAATATGAAAAATTACGTAAAATACGAAAATAAAAAAAAGAAAAAAGAGACGTTTAAATGCAGCAATCTACTTTTACGACTTATTTATTTTCACTCATCCTTGACTTTAAAATGATTAACGCTATTTAATCGCTACCCAGAATACGCGCAACGATATAACAAACCCAAACAGTAGTTCTCAGATAACAAATTTAAATATTTAAAAGCGATTAATCTTCTAAACTCTGCTTTCGAATTAAATTTACTTTTATGACCCTTAGGTTCTTTTTTTTTTCTTTTTTTCATTTCAATATTTTCCACAAAATTTTGTACAGTTCCCCCACCCTACCACAAAAACTGATAAATTTTAAGCGCCGAATATAATTAGAGTGAGTAGAATGCGACGTTTATTTCATCCAGCTATCGTCTATAAATTTCGTATATTCGCAGGACTACAAATTTCACATTGCGGTACAGCATAAACAAGTATGAAGGTGTGTATTATCGGTTGCGGAATATCCGGTTTGTCTTCCATTAGACGATGTCGCGAAAAAAATTTAGAATGCGTAGCTTTCGATCAGGCTTCTGATATCGGAGGAACATGGCTATACTCGGAAAATAGCGGAATTGACGAATTCGGACTTCCTGTTTTAACTAGTATATATCCTTCGCTAAGGTAAAATAATACTTTAATTACGCGATTTATTCATTTCTATAATTTTTGAAAATGGCTTTTCCGCTTGCATCACGATAAGTCTACATCGACACACTGCTTAACGAAGGTCTTAATCCTCTCATCGATGCTCATAAACTAGCCTATTGTTCGTGCATTATTTTCAGCATGTAATAGTTTTTTTTCTTTCTTTTTACAGTCTATTGACCGCTATCGTATAATTCTCTCTTTATCAAACTGTCGTCATTTTTATGTCAGTCTGGTTCTATTTATGTTTGGTGATGTCTTCATTACACGGGGAAGACCGCGGCAAAAATTCATTTCACAAATAATGGAAGATATAAAGGTGAACAAATACCATCTAGTGAAAGAGAAGGCCCGAAGTAGATGCTTAAAAGCAAGCGGCTTCAAGTAATGTACTTTCCAGATGATTGACCAACAATCGAAAGATTGAGGAATAGAAGATGTCTTCATTGCATTCATCAGTTTGGCTTTCCTCTGCTCTGATTGATACCTAATATTGTTCCTACTTGCGATGTTTGTTAATTTTTCATTTTGTTGATGATTCCTCTTGTGCGGTTTCAAGTTTTAGTCGCTGATAAAGTACACTGATTGTTTATATACTTTCTTCTTTTTAAGCCACCCTTTTTGCGGAATACATTTTCAATTTACCGAACACTATTTGCTTTAAATGTATTCTCCTCTAATGTTTCCGCTTTCAGTATTTTATCTTTTCCAGTGTTAATTATCTATTCTGAGTATACATGACTATTCTCACATTCTCTGTTGTTTCATCTGTTATTGTTACGCCTTATCGGTTCTATTAAGCTTTTTACCTTTGTCGTTTGCAAGCCTACTTTCTTTAAGGATTCATTTCTTTCACTTTTCATCGTTTGTAGATCATTAGTGCTCAGCAGTACAACATCGTCTGCAAATCTTGTAAATGGTTGAGATGTACTCTTGGGTTAAGCCTCAGATCTACATATTATAATAAAGTTAGCGGAAAAAGAAAAAAAGTTATTAGTTTAAATCTTGTTGCACGAAGAATGTGAGTATGTGTGTGTGTGTGTGTGTGTGTGTGTGTGTCTATAAGTTAAAGTTCCTATTTCATCTGGTATCTGTATTTTTTTTTTTATTTTGTATTTTTGATATTTATCCTTTTTTATTTTCGAATCTTGAATCCTTCTATCTTAGTATCCAAACCCATCCTCCTCCTTACCCTTGGTACTATGACTTCCCTCATCTCTCGCGCTTTCTTATCTCTTCCATTTGCAGGCTTCGCCTAATAGTCGTTTTCCGGCATCCTCTTTTCGCTTTTTTATGTCCCCTTCTCCTTTTTGTTCCTTTCATCCGGATGATTCTGATTTATTCTGCGACATAAGTCGCATCTTCTTTGAATGCGCGTTTGTATCTATAGAACGCTCTCACTTCTATAGTCATCTCCTGAAACTTGGTTTGCTTACTCCATACAGTGCTTCTTTTATTCTTTCACTTCCATTCCCGGCAATCATTCCTATTCCTTCATTGCTTCTATCTCCAGTAATATTCAGTTCTAATTCGTTTCTCCCTCTCTTTCACTAATACAACCTAATGCAATGCCCTCGACTGGCTATACCAACAAAAAAAAAAAAAATAAATTATATCCCAGGTTTTTTTGATGTTATTAGTCGCTTTTAGTAATTCGTGTTGGTAGTATTTTTCTTTTTCTTGTCTAATTTCTTGCTTTACTAAATTCTTGTGTTTCTTATACGGTTCTTTACATCTCCTATTTCAATTATTACCTTTACATCTTTTGTAGTATAGATTTCTAATATGTGCGAAGTTTACAATATTTTTCTGTTCATCAAAGCTGCAATAATGGGGTTGTATCCTCTTTAGCCCCTTTTGTCCGTCTAGTCAATTTGCAATCGTCATAAAGTTTATTAAAGGCTGATTTCAAATTATTTATTAATTCTTCAACTTCTCCCTTTTCCAGCAATGCCTGCCACTGAAAGGCATTTATTTTAAGTTTACGTTAAGGTAAAATATTTAAAATATGCGATTTAATTAGTTTTTATAACTTTAAAACTTGCGTTAGCTTTTCTTCTACTTTTATGTTAACCAAAAAAAAAAAAAATATACATTCATGTATATATTTTTACATATATATTAGTTTAAGAATAAGAAAGTGTATATTCACAAGTTCAAATATGTGGGCGAATTGAAAATTCCAAAAATGTTTATCGAATTTTATGGCTGCTTCGAGTTTTTAAACGTATAATTCGAAAAACAGAGCAAGCACGAGGGGAAAAGGTTATTATACTCCTTTTCGAAAGTTGAGCGCCAGAAATAAGAATCGAATAAATTAAGCGAGAAAGAAGAAAAAAACATCGTATTTCAATAGAACACTAAAACGAAAAGTGGAATTAAAACATTTTATATACTTAAATAAAATTTGAAAAAAATGGAAACGTTTGAGTAATGATGGTCTGTTGATAAAGCAAAAGCAGATTTTTATACTTGGTACAAAATAATTGTGAGATGCGATATAAAATTGTGAGCTATTATAGCAAAACTGTTCTGCGTATATTTCTGTCGTAGTCCAATGTACTGTTACTTCTATCTGGTTTGAAGTACGTACATTACAGATACTTACGATTCAGATTATTACGATTACGACAGCTATGTTGCATTGAGTAAAAAGCGACAATTAATCACCTTTTAAGATTACAACCAGAGACAAGCAGGGCTTTTAGAGTATACCATGTTTTCCATCTGCAGGGTAGATGTAAAAAATTTGATATGCTTGTTGCGGGATTAACGGCGCGCTAAAGAATTATATTTATCCCTATATAAGCCCTGTATTGGCGTAGTTGCAAAATGTCTATATATGAATAAATGACAAAAAACTAACAAATTTGCAAAATTTCCAGAGTGCTACCGTAAAGCATTAGAGTAAATTATCTGACTATACTTTCTTTTCGGTTTTCTTGCCAATTCAACTTACCCGTTTTCGACTCCATTTTTTCATAATTTTCATTTTCCCTGTAATCCGTTTCAGATTTTAAATTGCGCTTCTGTGTTTCTATTCCATCCACATTCTGCTCTTCCGATTCCAAATGTATACGAATTCTAGTTATGCATGTGACTTCAACCGCATCCTTCGGATGTTTTCGTAGCCCTTCCGGAAAGTTCACTTTTTTTGGTTTTCTTCGTTTGTTTTGTCATCTTCTTCATCGTTAGCATTTTGCATTCATTCCATTTAATTACATTTTCATATCTAATGTTTATCGAATGGTGAGAAGAAATATTATGAATGAGTGAACGTATACGGAAGACACACAAAGTGTTACACGTATGATCATGGAGAGGAGAAGACATGGCCTGAAGGGCGTTCAAGGAGTCGGAGATAATAAAAAAAAAATTGGAGGAAAGATGATTCGAGGAAATAAAAATAATAGAACGTAGGATGGTCAATAATTCGTTTGTGAATATGAAATAGAAATAGGGAAGACGAAAAGATTCTGATAAGTTAGAATCAGGAAGGATGAAGGAAGTTCCAACACAACCAGACCCCCTCAAATCATCCGTGTAAGTATATAGAAGGAAATAGGGAATACCTGTTTAATTACGGTTTGGGGGAGATTTTTAGAAAATGAGGGAAGAATAAATACCTTAGGAGGATGACAGAGATTAAAATAGTTGAAGGAAAAATAAGGGAGATTATTGAAGGAGATAGTGTGTAAGGCCAAAATGAACTAAGACGATGTGAAATAAATGCCAGAATAGGGGTTTTGCTAGGAGTGTAAAGCGCGAGCTATAATTATAACTCGAAAGGAAGGACTGAATAAGGGGGTAGAGGACGTGAATGGAAGACGTTTAATAAGGAAATGATAGCCTAAATAGGATATCTACGAATAGACAGGGCTAGCGTATTAGATTCAGTAAGAATAGCAGGGATTGGAGAAGATTTAAGTGTGCGCCAGGACAAAGACGAAGGCAAGAGTTTTGAATTTAGAGAAACGGGTCTTGGACGCACAATCATAAATAAAAGAACAATAATCAAATTTGGAACGGATAATAAAGATTTGTAAAGAGAAATAAGAATATAGAGATCATCACTGCATTTAGTTGGCGACAGAGCTTTCAGCAAGTTTAACCTTTTAATAGTAGAAGCAGAAAGATATTTAATATGTTCTGAGAAGGACAAGCGACTATCAAGAAAGATACCAAGATAACAGAAGCAATTAACACGAGAAAGAGATATATTATTTAAGGATAGATTAACCAAAGCAGGGTTATATGGTGGAAGGATAAAAATAGTATAAGAAGACTTAGAGGGAGAAATCGGAAGGTTAACTAAGGAAAGAGAATGTTCCAGCACAATGAGCGACGAATCGAGTGCTTCTCATTGACTGTTAAAATATCTTTGGACGAGGAAAAAAGGAGGATGTCGTCCGCAAAAAATAAAGAAAAGGAATTTAAACGAAGAGAAGCTATACTGATAGTATAGATGTTAAAAACAGTAGGACTGAGCGAGGAACCTTGAGAAAGACTTCGGAAAACCTTAGTTGGAGCGCTGAGAGATGGAGAGGTGAAATGGATAGAATTAGCATGCAATTGATAATAAGGGAGAAAGAGAATCTGATTGGGATGTTAGTTGTTGTCATTTTATCTCTTAAAGCGGGAAGATGAACATTATTAAAAGCAGAGGAGACATCGAGAAAGGAATCTAAGGTGAAATGTTTCTGGATAAAGGACTTATATAAGTGAGGAACGAAGAGACTAACACAATCAGAAGGGACAATACCAGACCGAAAGCCTCTTGTTAGGAAATATATTATTATATTCCAGCCCCCAAACAAGGCATTAAGCGTACCCTCAAATAGTTTTCTAATGCAGGATGCCAGGGAAATAGGACGTAGGGAAGAATTTTTTTTAGAATTGGGGACGACGATTAAAGAATTCCAGGAGGAAGGAGTTCTACCTTTCGAAAGGAAGGAATTAAAAAGACTAAGAAGAAACTAAGGGATTGTTCAGAAAAGTTTTTAAGGGCGAAATAGGGTATACCATCAAGTCCTGGAGTGGAGCTGGATGATTTGGATAGAGCAGACTTTAATTCATTGAAATTGAATGCCAGAGTTAGGAAGTGGGGAGGAGAATTTTTCGGAAATGGAGAAGGGTACAATTCATTAAAAAGAAGGAACATAAGCTGGAGCGACAGAATCAACAAAAGGAAAAAGCCTATCGTCGGGAATACTGAAGTTGGAAGAAGGGCAAGGAGAGGATGGAAATTTGAAGGCTCTGGCCGTTTTCCAAATCTGCGCAAGAGGAGGAATAGTTTTAGATAACTTAGCGTAGAAATATTTTCATCGGGGTCATCTAAACGTTAATTTGAAGACTACCGAAGGTACTCGAAATTCCTTGATTCTATGCACGATATTTTTAATCCTCACCTCTGAAAAACCTCTACTATCAGAAATCCTTTTATCTTTTTTTTTTTTTATCTATCTTTATATGTTTCGTCTCCACAAAATCTACCGACAACAAAAAATAGACTATTAGGAAAAATCTAGCTACTACTTCTGTCGACAGCATTTCTAGATCTGTCTTATTTCAAACGGGTTGAGTAATAACAACATCGTGTGTCTGTCGATATCGGTTTGGATAATGTGATAGATATTAGTAGAGTGTTAAAAAGAGAACAACAACAATTTTAACATCGACAATGCTAAACACTAATCGAAACTTTAATAAATACACCGTGATTAATTGTGCGGTAATAACTTAACACGCTAATTATAAAGCATTTATAGAAAAAATCGGGCTACCTATCAGCGTTTTTAAAATTGCCCAAAAAATATGTAAAAATTCTACATTTACAGACGGTCGGAGAAGCCCTGGTGGAGTTGGAGCCTCATTCATTTTTCCTGACATCAATCACTTTGGGTCTTTTCGTATTCCTTCCTTCTGCACTATCTTTATCACTGAACTCACCGCCATATCTTACGTTTCATTTTTTATATCTCGTTTAATCGCTCCTTTTCCAACTATTCGATGGGAGTGCCTTTCAAGCTATTTCCTCTCAATTCCCCACTTACTCTTGCGATTTTCTCGCCCTTCCTATTCGATCCCTTATCTGCAATCTTCTCGCTCTTCAATCCATGTTGATTTGCTTCGAGTCCCATGTAAGCATTGAGAGTAATGAGATAGCGGATTCTTTGACCAGAGTTTCTTCAGCCTCTTGTCTCTATTTCAATAAAATTTCCCCGCTTCCAACCTGCAACCTCTACGGTTAAAATTTCATACTAGATTCTGATCAGATATCTACGCGTCTTCCTTCTCTAACAATCTTTCCTTCTATCTGTCCGTCAAGCCGAATCTTCCTATCTACCCTTAATTTTATAGCTTTCCTATTCTACAAAATTCCGTTGTAATCTCTATTATTCGTTTGCGTCTTAACGTGTTTTTACATTTTTATTTAACATATTTTTCTAACTGTCCTATTCATTCGAATCACGAAGCTATCTGTGATGTTAACCCGGAATGTTCTTCTCTCGATCGCGCCATTCTTTATTGTAATTTGTTGTTCCTTGTTTGTTTTTGGACCTTATTTCGTTTCATACATTCTGCTACTTCTATCCCGATTCTTATTGTTAGTTCCTTCATTCTGGGGCTATTTCTAACCGAATCAGTATTTGACTGACTCTCTTCTTTCCTGTTGCTGCTGAGCAGAAGTCCTTTGCTGACGTACTCCCCCTTAAAATGCTAGTTCATATTATGTCGATTGTATTGTGTTGTAAAAAGTCTTTTGAGATAACTATTGAAAATAGGCTTACTTGCCGAACTGAAAATAGGGGAATTTCCTTTACATAGTTAAAACGTTGCTTGATCAAACTATTTGCTGAAATAGAGCGATATTTAAAACTGGTTTTGTTCACAGTAATTACAATACGCGCTATAGATCATGCGTACACGTTTTTCGCTCCTAGCGTTACTAGGGGGACCGCTGAAGCGTTACTGTGTTGTTGGCACCTTTATTAAGATATGCAATTATTGTCAATCAAGAAATAGCATTTAATTTATTTTTACTGGTACGTGTCGGATATGTTTTGTGACCTGTGTTCGTAAATAACTTCATTTTATAATTATTTTACAACCCCACCTATTCAAATGAGAAAAAAATAACGCACTTTTTTCGTATTTATTTTTTTGCACAAAAATATTAGTTACTGATAATTATGATGTTTTTGAATTTCACCTTACTTTTTACATATAAAATTTAATACGCAATATTCGGTTAAACACAAAAATACACTGAATATACACTAAACCACGTTGGTCACCGGATTATTTCAGAAAGCGAACTTGTACTGCGCTCACTGATCGTGACTTTTACCATGTAGTTACCGTGGTTATGTTTACATTATCATCGGTTATAATAAATTTTAAATAGAAAGACTACTTTATCGAAAATTTATTTATATTTAATTACATAATTAACGACACATGTCTCGAGATCACAACACTATATTCATGATTATATTAATAAATGCGATTTTCGATTATTGTTGCAATTTGAGAATTTGTAGTACTATTGTTGTTTAAGAATAATCAAAATATCCTTATGTATATTTCACTGTAAAATATCTTTTATTAAATAATTATTTATATCGCTGTTATAAAGACTTAAAACGTTATTTAAATATTTCATTATCGCATTAATAGAACGTAAAGCGAGTAAAGCTAAGGACCTAGTCAGCTACGGTAATGCAGTTGGTTAGGCGTTAGACAGCGATGGTTTACGATAGGTTATATAATGTCCGTAGTTGGCTAAAAAAACAAGTTCAGTCAAGCATGATGTTTCGAGCGGTGAGGATTCCGTATTTTAACTAAAAGATAACTCTATAATTTACATTTCCATAATAATAAATTCAAAATAAAGAAATCTGACTCTTCGCTTTGCAAAGATGGAGTGACACGTCGTTTTTTGTGCTTTTTTGAACTTTTCACCAACTTCGAATGTTTCGTTAAGGAAATAAAATACAGGTTTGTTCCCGATTTAACTATAATTTTTTGATTTAACGAAAAAGCTTCCGCGTTTTGTTTTATATTTTGATTTTAAAGGATTACCTGATTATGAGTTATGAATTTTTTTAAGGTGCTTTTTGAGGTCGTTTTAAATTACATATTATATATTGTTGACGGTTTTTTGGGTTTTTTGCCGTCCAGCTTAATCGGTTAGTTTGGAGTTATAGATTGTATTATAGAGAATTGAATTTTTATAAGTCAATCCGTTCGTGAGTTATTGATATTTATTTGATATTTTTGTCGTTTCTGAACCATCTTATTAAGATTCCGTACATTATATGTGCACGGAATCATAATAGGTAAAATAAAAAAATAGCAACCCCTTATATTTTTGATCCGGCACACAAAAATACTGTAAAACATGAGCTAGATTAAATTTTCAAATTGTTTTCAATTAGTATATACGTTTTCAATTAGTATATACGTTTTCAATTAAATTTTACAGAACGAACTTGCCAACAGTAGCGATGGAATTTGAAGGGTTCGAATTTAAAACTTCTTCCAGCGATACGTGTTATCCGAGTCATGAAGAAGTACTTCGGTATATACGAAATTTCGCCGATTACTTTAATCTATGGACAGATATTAAGGTTTGTTGTAAATTTTATATAACTTTTTGCTCCTTTCATACCATCATTTTTTTTTTTTTTTTTTTTTCAAATAAACGGTTAATTATTTTATTTTTTTTCTCGCCGGCTGTACACTGATTTTAAAATTTGATCAGCCTCTGACAGTGGTGGTGATCGGAACATATCCCTTTCTTAACGTTTGGGAAAGCGCTGAGATACACAATGTGGCCTAATTAACGCGATGTCCACAAAAATTCTGAATCCAAGATTCTTGCAGTAGAGTACGATTCAGTTTCTTTGAAGTATTGAACCGTCATAGTGAGCAGCGACATTTGAGGTGGAAGTTTCTCCGGGTTTTTAATAATTTCACCATTGTTATTGAAATTATTATTACTATTATTTGTATCATTATTATTATTATTCGTATTATTATGAATCGTATTGTTCTTATGATTGTGGTAATTGTGTTCCGGAACGCAATTAGACGCGTTAATTTTGGCGGACTTTTGAACATGCGTATAAAAATTTTTTAAAACTAGTTTTAGACATAAAAAAAATGTATTTTCAGCAATTAGGATTGACCGATTTGTTTTTATTCTTTCGCTTAATGAGTTATTGTTATAAAGTATAAATGCGTGTTAATTAAACAGTAGTAATCGATAGTAAAAAATTAAATTAAAGAAGAAACGTTAATTATGCTCTCTGAATATTTTTTAAGTGGCCACTTCCCCTCACTTCTGTACCGCTACCACTGACTGTAGTGATAATTGTTACGAATCTCTTTATTATTATTATTCATATTATTATTATTATTATTATTACTATTACTTTTATTGATGTAAATATTATTGCTGTTAGCATTCCCGCTATCATTACACCAGAACTGCTGCTTTGTTAAGGGAAAAATGCAAAACATGTAAGAATCAGAAATATCGGTCATCGAAGTCTCAGCAAATAGAAGAAAATTTTATTTTTTTTACCAAATATCGTTAAGAAAGAAAGAGGATGTGAAATTTTATGTTGGCATTATTCGCAGAGTTTAATAGGAGGTTACTAGATTTATTACTTGTGGGAGCAGAAATGAGGCTTTCTAATAAATAAAAAGAAAAAAAAAAGAATATATATATATCAGTGACGGATTCACGGGGTGGGGGGTCAGATGACATCCCCCACCCTACCCTCAAAGAAAAACTTAGTTTATACTATAAAAGATTTGTATGGATTTAATTATAACTAATATTTAATACTGTTTTCTAGTAAAACTATTAATGTTACGTTTTTATTTTATTTTAAACCCAATAACTGTCATCGATCTTTTTTTCCTTTATTATTTAGTTTTAATTTTAATTTTGTAATGTAAATGAATAAACGTTCAATGAGAAATATGTATATTTTTTGTACTTGCTCACGAACAAAGAATTCGGATCGGATTACTAACAAAAATAAAAAAGGAGTAAAGTATAATAAAAATACTATCTTTCTTACTTTTCAAATTCTAAACTACTATTTTAGCTAGAATTTTTTAATTTGTCTATTTTTTACCTGAAAACAAAACAAAATTTAAATTAAATTGCAGTAATTATGTATTTTTAAAACATTTTTAAATTTCTAAAGAGGCCGTTTTTTTGATTTTCTTTATGAAACAACGTATTTCTCAAATCTACTGCCTACCGTAGAAGATATTGCGTAATTATATAATCCCCTCCCCCGATGTCTCGCTGGATCCGCCCCTGTATATATACACATATATATATTAGAGATGAGCAAATCAACTCTGCTAGAGCAGCTTTGAGTACATATATGTATGCTTTCCGATTGCAGATATATATCCACTACTCAACTCCAACTCCACCGGAGTTATGTTTCAGATACCTGGTGTAAAATCACAATCTTAACTGCGTATTCAACTCCAACTCTGTGTAGCACTCCAAATACACAAAGTAACAGAACGGTCTTGAACACAGTGCGCATGCGTGCAGCTTACGTTTTTTTGGAGTTGAAAAAATATTAAATCATCCCGTCAGAGATAAATCCGACTGCATCCGGAATGGCATTTGTTCGCTGTGTGACATCTTTCGGAGTTGAGATTAAATCATAATCTTCGGAGATATATTCGGCTGCATCCGGAAGTGTACATATTTCCGAGGATATAACTGTGTCCGAAGTTACCCATGCATACATGCAGTGAAAATTGATTATAACGGCGTCGGTAATAGCGAAATACCGTTGTTATAGAGACAAATATTGCTGTTACCGGCAGAATTCCATAAAACTACACGTTATTCTTTATCCTGGCGATAAAAAATTTAATTTTGAAAGATTTTTGCAGATAAATTGAACAAAAAAAAAAACAAAAAAAAAAACTCGAAAAACGAAATTTTTGTACAGAATGGAACAGATTATTGTTGTTCTTTTTTCTACTTATGTTGCTAATTGACATATTAAGTGTTTATCGTAAGCTTAACAGAATTGATGAAAACCTCTGCTACAAGTCATTACAAAAAATACTGGAAAAAGTCTATACTACTCATCTGACTATGATGAAAAATTGAAAATTACAAATTTCTACGTAAATAAGAAAAAACTGAATTACCGATGCGTAGTCATTTTTTTATCTTTTTCATTTGTTGTATGTTGATCTAGGTTTTATTTTTTCGTGATCATACTTTCATGTATGAAAAAAAAAAAAAATTGGTTCTGATCCTTAGAATTTATGAAAAAATATAGCTATGATTACAAATGAATGATTATCGGTTCAATCGGCGAAAAAATTTGTTTCCGTAATAGTGTGCATCTTAGGCATTAAAAAATCAAAGTACTATACCTGATATTGAATATAGCGATAAGCTGGTTATAACGATTAAATTATTCACACCCTCAAAATGATTATAATTATTTCTACTGTATAACGAAGTAAAATAATATTTTCCTGAAAAAAACAGAACTAAAACTGGAAAATTGTTAATCGGAGAAAATAAAATAAAGAATAATTTAATTTCCGATTAACTATGAATAATAATTTATTTTTTTTGGGCTTTTTATTTTAACCCCAATTCCAAAATTATGGTTGGGGAAATATATTTATTATAATATGTGTGTTCCAACTACAGGAAACTAGTGTACCTAAAAAGGAATGATGGGTGCAAATGAATGTCTAGCTTAAACAAAACGGCATAAAGGTGGTATGTGCAGTAGTTCCCTGCAAGATAAACATGGTCCCGTCACTGACCAAGTTGTAATGCGAAGTAGTCGGTAGCAACAGTGAAGAAACGATAAAAAGACGAGTTTATAAAAGTAGAAACATGTAAATACTGCGCTATACAAATATATGTTCTTAAATATAACTTAATATAATATATAGAGTAAATTAAGCATGCCGAAAAGACCATGCTGCTCAAGCAGATCAACATCATCAGTGTGCTATACAAATATATGTTTTTAAATGTAACTTAATATAATACATAGAGTAAATTAAGCATGCCGAAAAGACCATGCTGCTCAAGCAGATCAACATCATCAGGTTAACGCGGTTGAATTAGTGTGTGGAGAAAGTTACTGATTACATAAAGTAAATTTAATACGCACAGGTCCTTTAAGATTACTGCAGGAAGACCGCAAGGTTACCCTTATCAAAAGTAGGGGATGTATAGAATGAAGCCATATTATAAGCTTTATAAATGCCGGAGACGGCAGGACATTCAAACAAAAAAATGTTTAACATCATCAGTAACACCCGATGGACACAGAGTACAAGATGGAGCATCAGCGAGCTTAAACCTAAATAAATAGGATCGGAACTTGCCATGCCCAGATAATAGCTGTAAATTTAAAAAATTGATCTTCATACCTTTAATGTTTTAGACGTAATGAAACATCTGGCAGGAATTCATAAGTTTTCCTGCCAGTAGGGTCAGTGTTCCACCGTCTTTGCCACTCGGAAATAATTAGCTCAGCAACGAGTTTCTTAAAAAGTTTCTTAGAAATAAGCTGCTGAATTCTTAGAAAATTATTTTTCGGAGCTTCAATTGTTTCATAAAATTTAGGTCACCAACCAACCTGTGTTCACTAATCATCGCCCTACCGATGAGACACAAATCCATTGGCGGGACACCGTAAATCACAGGCTGCAGATGTTGGAGAGGTTTTCTAAAGCGAGGTAAGACGTAAAAGGAATTCCCTATGTTGAAGGTTAACCTTTGAACGGATTCTTTTATTAACTGTAGACAGCGGCACCATACCCATACAAGGCTCGAATTAAACCTTTATAGAGTATGTGTACCGCCTTCTATAAGACAATCCCCAGACATTTGGTTGAATTCTGGCTAACTCATTAAAAAGAGCATCACACTTTGCAGTAATCGTAATGGAGAACGAAGATGAGGTTTTCATCTGCAATCATTCCTAAGTACTTTAAGTTACAAATATGGCTAGTGAGTTGTCCAGAAACTAGCCGAAGGTCAGCTATCTGTCCGGCAAGTCCACGATCATCAAACACCGAGAAACTGCATTTGGGAGAAGAGAACTCCAGGCCGAAGTCACCAACAACTTCTTCCAGATATTTCGAAACGATTTCAATTTGTTTGAATGGGTAGTTTCGATGGACGTCAAAAACTAAACAAAGATCGTCGGCATAAGAAATTAAGACACACTTGTTATTAAAAGATTTACAGAAATCTTCAACTTTGCGGTGAACTACAGAGTATAGCAAATTCCATAAAATAGGGTCTAAGATAGATCCTTGGGGGACACCGCATTTACTAGAGAGGGACGAGGAGCCCAGCTCCAGACATGCAACTTTATCAGTAAAGTAACTGATGATTAGATTGATTATATACCGGTTGAAATTGTTTTTTATCATGATACCAATCATTTCAGACCATCTGCAGTTGTCAAAGGTCCCCTTGATATCATCGGAAATGACAACCCCAGACCTGTCGGCAACGGTTGAGTACGTAATTTGAGAAACAAGTTTAAGTACCGCACCTTCCGAAGAAAATCCTGTACGAAAACCGAACTGATTAGAATGAAGCCAGTTTTTGTTGGACACCTCGTCCAAAATAAATCTCTGAACAACCCTCTCAAATAGTTTGCCAATTGAATTCGGCAGAGATATCGGGCGATAGTTGCTAACTAAGGAGAGGTATTTTCCAGGCTCGGGAAGCAGCTTGATATCAGCCACTTTCCAGCACTGCGGAAAAACCTGCAATTGTAATACACCTAAAACGAGCGCGAAGAAAATTGTTGGAAATTTCTGATTTAGAAATTTCACAAGTTTATTGTTTATTTTATCGGAAGAAGTTGATTTTTTATTTTTTAATTTTTCAATTATATTATCCAGCGTGTCTAAAGGAGGGCAACACTGAGCTGCTAATGGGCACAAAATCAGGCAACTGGTCAGCTTGGCGAGAGAAAGAATGATCCAGCAAAATCTCACACTTGCCAGTTTTAGAACACAACAGTCGCTGATGGGACCTCAAGTCAGGAACAGCCAGCTCTACCACGCCTTTAACCAACAGTTTATATGGCCTACCCAAGGTCGTGCTGTCGCTAACAAAAATTTTCCAATGCACAAGCTTATCCCTTGATATATCTTTCTTATATAGTGCATTTAGTTCCCTTAAAACATTATTAATAAAAAATAATTTAACAGTATTTTTACATTTTATCTTTTTTTCTTACGAACAATGTTAATTTTGTCTTTAATATATTGAAGTTCCGCAATAGGTGCCTTAGTTGAGATGTGACTTCCACGAGCAAGCTGGGAGATGTACGAATTAAAATTGTTAATCCTATTAACCAGTTCATTGCTCTGTTGGCTTTGCTTAATGTCATTAATAAAAGTCATAACACAATTATAAGCAAAACTATCAATATTGAATTTAAGATGGCGCCTGGGTGTGGCGTAGCATCGTATTTAAAATAGAGGAAAAATTTAATATTTTTATGGAATGTTAAATCAAAGCATTGAAGATGGAAGGTTGTCCGCAGACTTGGATTAACCGAAGTGAGCAAGTAGTCAATGATGCTGCTCCCGTTATAATTAGAGAAAGTTGGGGTTTTGTGATTCTTCATTTTGAGGTTATTTGAATGAATAAGATCTGGCAATAGATGCGAGTCACGGGAGTATCTGACGTAGGGCTACATATTAGGAAGCCTAGCGTTGAAATCGTCAATGACAACCGGAGAAAGATTTGGGAACAATTTGATCGTAATATCTATTAAATTAATAAGACGACTCTCTTTCGGTTTATTAGGGGATATACTATATATACATAAGTGGAAATTGAAATAATCTCGCTTACATTGAGAGCAATTAAGTTTGATATGTTGGCTAATAACTTATGTTTAATGTTTTTTTTTTAAATAATCAATGCAGTCCTATCACTTACAAATGTAGAATAATTTGGATTAGTGGGAACAGCACCATCAACTAAATATGGCTCAGCTATGGAGCATACATCAATGTTTAAGTCGTAAAATTCTTTAAGAAATAATAGTTGACAGGAATAAAAATTCACGAAGTTTAAATAAGTACAATTAAGGGAGGCCAAAATCTATTTTCTCTTTTAGGTCCTTACAAGCTTTAATAAACGCGGGGAAATTCTCGGATTGAGCGGCGGGGTCAGTTTCAGACACAAACTCATTAATCATAGATGAATTCTTAAGATTAGCAGTAAAATTAGTAGTCCTATTAGAGAAGCCGCGAGTACTTTGGTGTACAAACAGTTGCTATAAGAGTGCTTATAAAAATTAACGAATTGCCTGAACTCCTCCGTAGCCCGGCAGTAGTTCAATGGATGGCCCAACTTATTGCAAACAGTACATCGTCTGTGATTTAAAGGTAGGGCCTCGCATTTAATTCGTAATCTTCCATCGCTGTTTCCGAGTTGTTGATATTGAGCCGGTTTTAACTGAATATATATGTTCGACTAGCCGTTTCCGTATTAATTCTAGTAACGTTAATTGCTTTTTCTCCAGTTAAGGCCAGAAAGTGTTCGTTTACGTCATCTTCTGTATTGTTCCTCATGCGAAACACTAAGATTGCCGGGTTCATTAGTTTTTCCTCTGTAACTCTACAGTGGGCAATTTTTGAGTTTACCTCGGAGGCAAGTTTAATGACAGAACAAGCATGTTAGTAGTATTAATTGAATCGATCTTACCGGCATTTAGCGATGAGAGTTGATTACTAGTGTTATCGAAAGATTTAAGCGTTCATTGTTTATCATTTGGGCTGATAAACCTGAACAATTCGAATTTAACATTGCCCAGTGAAATCCCAGCGCCGAACGAGAAAACGATGATAAGCTATCGAACTAACAATTATTGTACGATAGGAAACAACGAAAAAACGCAGTGTAACACGTCTGTGTACTAGCCCGAATAAACTTAAATATAGATATATTGTGATTTTCTGAATAACTTCATTAAAACTTACGCTGTTTTATTATTTCAGTTATGCCATCGTATTGAATCGGTGAAACGTATTGAAGATTACTGGGAAGTAACTGTTAAAAATTTAAAATCGCAAGAAATCTTTGTGAGAAATTTCGATTCCGTTATTGTCGCATCCGGGTAATTAACACAATTCTTTTTTACGAATGTGCCGTGTAATGATAAGGAATATTTTTAGGGCTCGGTATAGGAGAACAGTGCAGAAGGGAAACCCCCTTATGATAAAAGATGTGTTTGTAAGTCAATAATTATTTTAAAAAAATTTTTTATGGTCACTTCAGGTTATTGCAACTGATTTTTCTAAATTAACCAGAGAAATGGCTTTAATCCTTTAAAATGAACATCTGTTGGTTTAATCGTTCGGCTGTTATCAAGTTTTTAAAAGCTCTTTCCATCTTTCACTGAACTTAAACCGTCAACCGCCAGTATTTACCTATATATATATATATATATATATATACGTAGTCTTATTATTTTAATTTCATTTGAGTGTACTACTCTATATTGTTAATTAATGATGGACTGGTATGTCTGAAAACGTTTCTAAAGTAAGTTAAATCGATTAAAGTAAATTTATAAAGTTATTTTCGTTTGTTAATGAAGTAAATTCATTTATTTTGTATTTATAAACACAAATTCGCCTCGTTAGCGATAATACTTTTCAAGAATACTGGAAAACGATTTTTTTATCGATCGCAAATGGAAAACGTTAATTCGATAAGCACGCATTGTTAGAAAAGTAAATATACGAGTGTGTGCTCTTTATTCTTTTTAGTCACTATTCAGAGCCATTTATTCCAGATATACCGGGGATACATAGTTTTTATGGAATAGAGATGCACAGCCATTACTACCGAAGATCGGGCTTGTTCAAGCACAAAAACGTACTTATCATCGGATCTGGAACTTCCGGACTGGATTTATGTTACGAATTTAAAAATGTATCTAATAAGGTATAGTTTTCATTATCAAATACACGTTTGTATATTCTATGCTTTCGGGGAAAACAATTAATAATAGCACAATGTTAATTTCGCAGACATTTTTCAGTCACCACCATCCTGAGTTGACGGGACTTAATTTCCCCGAAAATGTGGTGCACAAACCAGACGTAAAACATGTATCTAATCAAGAAGTACATTTCAAAGACGATTCCGTTGAAAAAATTGATGTTATTCTTTATTGTACAGGTTGGTCAAGTTTACCACTTTCGTTTATTGCCCACTTTAAAATTTTAAAAAAAGGAAATGTAAAACAAAAATATATGTTTTTCTTAAATTAGTGTTTAAATGTAAAATAAGAAGGATGAATTAATGGGCTTTTCAAAGACGGTTAGACCTACTGAATATGAATTAAAATGAATTTATAATTTTTTTAATTTTATTAATTAAAAGCAAACATTTCGCGTTAATGGTGTACTTTTGCATCCTTAACTGCTTTTGTAAATTATGCTTCCGACAAAAAGCATTTTTCGCGGGCTCGTTTAATAATGAAAAAGAAAAAAAAAAACTGAAACTACATCTGCTTGTATTTTTGCTCTTTTATCATACTAAATTTAGCAATGTCGTATTTTCTTTGAATTTAGTTTATATATCCCGAACGACCTTGATGAGCTAATACGTATAATTCAATTTTTTTTCCCCCTCTAATACACCATTAAAATTTTTGACGTCACAGTTTACATTCGTTAATATTTCGGATAGCACCACTCCATCCATTATCAGAATTCAAATACGCAACTGATACGAAAATTGGAACGAAATAAATTACATAATAATACACGAACATCTATAAGATTCTAGTTGATGAAGTAATAACATTAGTAGAAGAAATAAATGTGATAGCCACTCGGATGAACTTAAATCATTCTCTTTAACCGAATCAGCGAATGAGAATATCTATAGTCAAAGAGAGCGTTATTTTCCCACTTTTTAAAACAACACAATAAGAAAAAGTACTGAAGTTGGATTTTTTTTTCTTTTTCTGCACTTTTAACCTGGATAAAGGCGACCGAAAAAATCGACATAGTAATAGAAAGGTACATTATTAGTTCGAGGATATTCCGGCTATCAAAATAAAAAATTGCACTTATAAAAAGTATAGAAGGAAGCAAATAAGGGAGCATCCATTAAATACGTGAGTTGTTTTTCTTTTAATTTGAACCCCCCCCCACGTGAGATTTAGTAAGATTTGGTGGACTGCTTTCCCCGCACGTGAGATTTACGCTATAGTTGTTAAAGGACTAGATTTGTTCGTTTTTTTTTTTATTCTCGAAATAAAAGTTTTTAGTGATCACAAGATTTTTTGAGTGGGCAACATAGGACACTCCAAAAAAAAGTAAAAGAAAAATGTAATAATTCTTTTCCTATTATCTGTATAATAATGTACATTTTGTAAAAGTTAATGTAAGATTTTCAATCCCCCCCCCCTTCCGTTTAAATGAAATTAAATGAGATTTTGCTGGATCCTTCCCATTTCGAGCTCACGTAATTAATGGATGCCTCCTAAGATTGTTATTTTGGTTTGTAATTCAATTTTGAGCCGAATTTTGGTTATTTTAGATAGTTAGAAAATTCTGATTTTATTTCTCGTAATTTATTGTTGTATTACATATTTTATTTTCGAAACTGTTTTATAGAAAAATATAGTATCCGATTAATTTCTGTTGTACAGTTTGTGTAATTTTTAAGACTTTTATCGGGAGGTTAGTGGGTGTACGTGTGTGTCGTGGAAGGATACCGCCATAGGCTCAAGTACACTGCTTATGGGGAAATAGGCTACGCGTATGAATACGTCCCCAGTAAACACTAGATATGTGAGTATACAGGCAGTGAAAAGCTTATTTTGCAATTAACGGTTGCAATAATGTTTATAACGTATAGCGGGCAGACGAGAGTTGACTGAAGAAATACATCGAATTTGTATCGTGGATTAGCTGTCTCTGAATATAACGTGGAGTGTATAAATCGGTACGCGTGGCAGTGTTAATCGTAAAACACATGACTCGATTTTCATATAAAATATAAATTTCGTTATATATTAATTTGTTTTTTTTTTCTTTTTTAATAAATAGTTTCAAATAAATATACATCTATTCTGATAGATCAAAGCGTTGAGTGTTTAAAAAGGAAAGAAAATGGTTTCCTCGGAATTTCCCATGATGCTAATTTGAGTTATGGCGAAAAAATAGAAATTTATTTGATTTAAAAAAAAATTGATGAATTAACTATTTAGCCTTGGCGCCCCCGAGTATTTTAATATAACTATAATCATACCGATAACGTGCTGAAAAGGAACCATCGGTCAAACTGCATTAAAAAAAAACGCCGATAGAGGAGTCTATCAAAATGATCCACGAACAGCGACAAAAATTTTACATCAGTTCGTATTAAATGACCCATCCGCTACAGAGACGACAACGAATTTTGAAATAATTTCTATGGTCAGTCTATATGTATGTTTGTATATATGTATACATGTATGTAACATATATGCGAGGTATGTATAAAAAGTATTTGGGCAAACGTTACTGCGAGCGCTTTATTGCACCTAGACATTCTTTTTGTCTGAAAACCTGAACCTTCCTCTTTCGAATGAGACCATTATGAACGGTCCAAGTCAATTGGTTCTCAAACTAGGGTGCTGAAAGCAAGGGTACCTAAAGTTCGTTCCGCGATGTAAAGAGTTATGAAATAAACAGGCGAAAAAACGATCAAAAAATCATTTTATTCAATCGATCTGGGCACATCTTAAAGTAAATCGTTATCCTCTTCAAAATATTCTCTCCCCTTAGCGATACACTTCTTGCAACGTTCTTGCCACTTTAACTGGAATTGCTTGAAAGGCGCGGATGGTGTTTTTCTTGATTTCGTCGATGTTTTGGAAGCGTTCGCCCTTCAGGTACCTTTTAAAAGGCGGAATCTCGAATTGTTAATCTGCGGTTAGATCACATCCAGAACACAAAAAACATTATCCGGTTCGCGAAATGTGCGCGGTCGACCAATTCCCTCTTCATTTCCGATTGAATCACGACCATCTTTAAAACGTTTATACACATTCGTATGAATGGTAGTACGTTTAAGTACCGTATGCTGTCTTCATTAATTCAAAACATTCCATGAAAGATTTACCGAGTTTAACGTAAAATTTTACGCTCGTGCGTTCCTCAACCGTTAGTATCGTGATAACAAAACACACACTTCCGCAGCGCGCACCAAACACAGGTTCACTAAAATGCACGTAGACCCGCCTGTAGACTAAATAACCAGTTCGTAAATATCTCAAATGAAAGAAGAGGGATGTGATAATAGCTGCCCATTTCGCTGAACAAGATCCGATAATTACACACGTCACAGTAACATTTGTCCAACTACGTTTTGATCATACCTTGTATGTATGTATGCATGTATGTATGTATGTATATGTATGTATATATGTATGTATGTATATGTATGTATATATGTATGTATGTATATGTATATGTTATTAATATTGCTATTAAGAAGAGTAAAGTTACGAATGAATGCGATATTTAATAAAATATGTAATAAATTTCAGGGTATAAATACGATTATCCGTTTTTGGATGAAAGCTGTGGATTGAAAATAATAGAAAATAAATTTGTTTGTCCGCTATATAAAATGATTATAAATATCGAACAACCGACAATGTCATTTTTGGGCATTCCGATGCGATCAGTTTTTTTCGCCATGTCTGATTTACAGGTAAAATTACTCAATTACTTGTTACCGATTTGTCAATTAGTAGTCAATAAAATTTCTTATATTACTTCGGCAGACACGATCAAAGCTTTATAAAAAAGAAGAAAGAAAAGGAAAAATAAAAAAATTAAAAATTAAAAAAAGCATTATACATAGTAAGAATATCAAATGTTAGTAGGAAGAAGATTGTTCAGAAGAAAGGATGAAGCACTTAAGTAAAATATAATCGGCGTCACAGTAAACGTGATGAGAAAAGAAACTGAAAGAGAGCAGATTGGAATCGATGCAAATGAGAAATAAAATAGTAATACTGGAAAAAGTATATAGTTAAAAGAAAGAGGCATCGGCAAATAGACTTGAAACATTTTAAGAGGGGTGGGGGGTTGTAATAGTTATGGATGAGACGGAAGAGATGGTTAAAAAGGGAGGCACAAGAAATCAGTATTGGAAAACAGAAGTGAATTACTGTGGTCTAAAAAAGTTTTAAAGAATTTGCGTCATTTAAACGAGCTAATGAATCTCAGCTGAATCCAATACCTGTGAATCGCCAGGAATCTGTAGAGTATTGATTTGAGCGAAAAATAGGGGCCCTAACAAAGTAAGAACCAATACATAATCGGAAAGAAAGCAATTAGCTTGTAGAACATTTTTGGAATATGAAATTATAAGAAGATTTTGCGAAAATTTACATATGGCAAAATAAAAAATAACGGCAGCACGCGTAACATAGCAGATTCGGTATAGAAAATTGAGCAGGAGAGCGGGGAAGTTTCAAAAATTAGAAATAATTTGAGGTGAAGCAGAAAAGGGACAGAATCAGATGGGACTTCTTGGAGAGGTGAGGGAAAAATAAAACCGCGTCATTTGTGAAGAATGATGCAGCAAATCAGCGAAGGTAAGAACTGAAAATTTTTAAAAGTATCATTCGTGAGGAAAAATCAGGGAGGTTAAGAAAATAAAAAGTGTGTTTCACTTATAGCGGGGGAGTGGAATTTAATTAAAGGGTGGTCGGAGTTCTGTAAGGGTGAACGATCAGGTAAGAAAATTTTAAAAAAAGTGAGATAAAGTAGGATTTAGCTCAAAATGTGCACTTAGGAGCTAAATAGTCGATAAAATTATGATTAGGAATTAGGAAAGGGACAATTTTAAAGTCTTTAATCGTTATAAAACGATGGGAAGATGAACAGCATTTTCGTGAGTTTTTCTTTGTTATTTTGAAGATCTAATCTAGTTTTGGAATGACGTTTTTATCGGAAAGAAAAGGGTTTTCTTCCAGCGGGAAATTCTGAAAATAGGGCTAGACTTAAATGAAAGGTCACCCTGCAATTCTGATATTCCAGCCGAAATGATGAAGAGATTTAAAACTTTTTTAAACCGGTGATGGACGAGTAGGTGTTAAAGAACGAGTTAGGGCAGAAGAAGCGGATACAAAAACGTTAAAGCGCATTATGTAAAAGAAAGATTACATTTCCGATAAAGGTAATAATTTACGTGAACAACAGAAGGCAATAATGCAGAATGAATTTAGAAAATAAATAAATGAATACGACTATTGAGTAACGATAACTCTAAAACTATACAGATTAATATATATACAACGCTTTCGTCTTATAATAAAACAATTGAAATCAATTATTTAGAAGACAATTACCAATAGATTAAGAAATCTATTTAAAAGTGAAATGAATACGTCTATTAACAAACTTTTTCCAACTGTCAACGTAATTTCGCCCAGTATCAAGGCGTGTCTATGGTGGGGGATTCACTCCCCCCTCCTCATCGTTAAAACTGAAATAGTTATTATAAATGCACGAAAATCTGAAAAAAATCAAAAATTTAAAATCAATATTTATGATTTTTTAGTGTGTTCTTACATTAAAAAAAAAAAAGAAAAAATATGCTCCATATTTTTAGGTACTTCATTAATATCTTAAGGAAAAACTTTTTATTACGAGTATAATCAGTAACATATGTAATTTTTATTAATGTTCATATACGGTAATTCATTTATATAAATTATTAATATATAAATCAAAATGATGGAAATTATTAATAGTACGAATATTAGTGAAAAATGTAGTGTTATTTATAAAATAAATATGCGAAGAAAATTTTCACTTCTGAACATGTCCCTGCCCTACATACATATATATATATATATATATATATATATATATATATATATATATATATATATATATATATATGTATATATTGGGAGGACAAATAAGTTTTGATGGTTTTTTTTTGTAACTTTGAAGCTTTATTCAGAGAAAGCAAGATCTTTTTGCCAAAGTGGAAAAGTATATTTAGTTATTTGATCGGCTTTTCACATTGTTGCTGTACTGTATGTGTAGCCTTCTCGATGCGTTTTTTGTGACTCGCTAACGTCGGAGAAGTACTTATAGCGCCTAGCGAACACAACACAAATTCTTGTAGATCATTAAATTTACTGTTTTACACATTAAGAATTTTTCTCTGCATTCTCAAATAGATGGTTTCTCAAATTGTCCTATTGTCAAGTTAAAAATTGTCTCATCCCTTTAGCTAAATTAATCTCTGTTGCTAAAGAAGTACTGGCAGATTTGTATCTTTTTCATTTTGTTTTGGTACTTTGCCGGATGGCTAAAAGCACCAAGGGAGATTCGCTACTGATATTAATTACAACGCAATTCTTAGGCTACCCCCCATTCGAAAAAATGTCCCAAAAAAATGTCCCAGAAAAATGTCCCAATTTTATGTAATGAAATATGTAACGAAAAATGTAACGAAAAAATGTCTTAATTTTATATAATGAAAGTTAAATGTTAGAATAGGACTTTTGTGGTTATGTTATTTTTTTTTTTGTGTTGGTGTCAATAAGAATTACGTTGTAAATTTTGATCATTTTATACAAAGTATAGAAGAGAAAGAGACAGAAATGAGAGCAAGAGGGGTCAAGGGGCACAGCCTCTTACGAGGCCAAAATGGCCGAGTTATATATATATATATATACGTATACAGTAGAGTCTTGATAATCTAGTGCGCGCTAGTCCGGACATCCGGTTAATTCGGACGAATCGAAAAAAATAAAAAATTAAAAAAAAAATCTCAGATTACATACATATGTACAATAGATAGTGCATCCATATTGTTTTACATGTAAATAACTTTCTTAAGTACATAGACACACTTTAAAATTATAGTCTTTTTTTTTTCGACTTGTTGAGCATAACACAACAAATTGGCAGGGCAGGAAGTACGAAAATTCTTTGCAAGTAATACAAATAGAGCAGCAACATTTACCGAATTTCGAATCCCAACAAATCGGAAATTTTAATATGAAAAATTAGAAATTAAGGCTATTTTTCATTATGTATAATATATAGGCCGCTGCGCCGTTATTTGTGTTATTTCCTTTTTTTAAAATTCGTATCGCATTTGATGGCGCATACCTGAACAATTTGGAAGAGACGAAATTGAAGAATTTTATATTTTATAATTTATTTTGCATATGGCGAGACGTAGTCAAATATAAACGCTTCGTTGCGACTAATTTTCTTAATTTCGTCTTATTCCATTTTTCCTATATTGAGACCGGCGTGTTGGAAAATATAAAAAATACTAAATTTATTTAGAGATTATTGGCGCCATTTAAAATAATAATGGCTAAAAGAGGAATGCGCGAAATGTAAATTTTAGGTCGGGTAATTTTTATCAACACAGACACACAAAGAGTACAGGAAGAAACATGTTTCCCGCTTAAAACAAAGAAAACAGTCTAATGTAACTAGAAACATCAAATGAGGGACAGTCACTAGGCAACTTTTTTATCAGTGATTTGGTGAAAAATAGTTTTGCAATTCGTTCATACATCTGATACGTTCTTATTATGAATTGAATGTTACTTTTCTTTTTCTTCAAATTCCTACGTCAGAGAAATGGTCTCCACTAGTGGCGACCTGCCTTTGCGGATTTAATTGTTTCCAATTCGATATATATATATATATATATTTATAATTTAGTCGAACTTCTTTACACATGTCTCTCTTTCTCTCTATATGTTTGTGTAGGTGCGTGCCTTTCTGAGTTCACTACTAGGAGTCGCCAAAATGCCGTCGACAGAAGAAATGTTGAAAGCCTGGAAAACTGAAATGGAACAGTTACAGCAAAAAAATGTTCCAGTCAGTAAATATCATTGCGTTGGACCGGAATTCATTCATACAATGCAAACATACATGCGTGACCTAGAAGCATTCGCTAATTTGCCCACCGTTGTACCGAACGTGATAATTAAGATTTTTTCTAATAATGCTCGGTTACGAAAAATGGACTACTCGAATTTTCGTACACAAAAATATACTATTATAGATGAAAATTCTTATCGTCTCGATTATAAGGGCGAAATACAGTACGGTTAGATGTTTTTATTATTATTACATTATTAGTACAATCACGTGTCTAATGATATTTTAAACGAACCGGGAAAAAGTAATAATTTAAATATTACGGAAATATGAAAAACCGGGCGAAGCATTAGAATATGAGACATCAAGATATCTCGCCGATCGATTCTGTTTTCAAGTGATTTTAACAATCTATACAGCGAGCGTAGGCAAGGAAATTTTCAGGATTATCCAGCGCAAAAATCGTATTTAATGAGAAAACGTGTGATTATTTAGAAACGATTTATGAATATTTAGTGTCCTTTTTTAATGCTTTTCTTAAAAATAAATAAAACTAAATAAAACTAAATAAAACTAAATAAAATAAAGTTATATAGTGAAAAAATTAACGTGCGACTATAAAATTTAAATGATGACGTGAAAACGTAAAGAAAACAAGTTCATAAGTTTAAACGCTTCAAACGTAGTTTAACGAAAAAAGTGAATTTCTTTATCGTATACTTTCATAGCGGGAACTCGTATCCGAGTAGCCGAGATGCACATCATCAATATTTGTTTAGCGATGTGTTCGTCAATGGCTGATTAGTCCAATTTTAGCAGTACATATTTTCCCGCACTGGTGTCATTCGATATGGTTGATCCGGACTAGTATCTCGTTCCTTTTTCTTTTTCTTTATGGTTATTTTCTACCACCTCCTGAGAGACACGATCTTCGTAGCGTTTCTTTGGTCCTCCATCAGGCGCCCTTCCACTAGTTCACCATAGAATACGCGCTTAGGCAAACGGTGATCTTGCATTTGCACAACATGACCTATTCATCTTAATTGCGATGTTAATATCACAGTGTCTCTGTTCGTTCCACGCCAAAGCGCCTGAGAACTTCATCATTGGTAAAACAAAGTCCGTCCATTTAATCTTTAGCACGTAACGAATTAGACGCTGCTCGAATTGTTCGAGCTTACGGATATGGCGCTTACACAGTGTCCATGTTTCAGATCCATATAGCAAGGCACATTGTGAATATGGTTAAGTTTCTGTTGTGAAAGTATGTACTCGTATACGGTAGAAATTGGTTAAGACGAAACTGTGGCCTCTGCTAAGAATACTTCTGCTCGTATTAAAAGAGTAATAGTATTTTTTCGAGTCGTACCAATGAGCGCCACGACTGCCACCACATTGTGTAATACAGATCGCAGGTTCATGGCACTTCTGTGTGAAACGCGAATGTAAGCAAGGCTGGATTTTAGAAATTGTTTGTGAATGTCTGATTAATACAAGTACGTGTGTAATACGCTACCCCGCGCCATACGACAGGGTTACTTTTTACTGTCTACGCGATTATTAACGGTTACTTATTTTTAATAAATTTTATCTGTCGAGCCGATTCTCGAACTGAAAACCCTGATCTACTATTATTATTATTATCATTCGATCGTTCTAGTAACTATCGTGATGACAAAAAGAAACACTAAAACTAAATCAGCCAAATTTCAATTTGTAACAATAAGCAACTAACACATCCACAATAGCAATCGACTTATTGCTTGCATTCACCAAATATCGCCAACTGCTAAAAACTAATCATTAAAACATTTTGTCGATTGTAACTCGCATAAGTCGTTTGCGTGCGCGCGACCACAGTAATCGTTAGTCATTTATTTTTTGGTTCTCCGCTCTCACATTATTATTAACTACTTTAAAAAACTGAAGAAGGAAATTTCATATTTCATTTTCGACATCATGAAGTCGATTGTTTCGTGATACATTTTGGATGTTTTTTTATCCGCACAGAGTATTGAGAATTTTCGTATTAGTCGAGTTTGCGCGTCCAGTTATAGGAATAAATTAACGTACAAATACATTGAAATTCCCACTTCGTACTAATATCTATACTCGATTCTTCGAATCTCCCACCAGCAGCAGATTCCTTGGACCTCTATTAATTTCCTATGATGAGTAGTCGATTTTAATTCGTAATTGATCATTTTTCGTAAAAAAAGAAAAAAATCCCAAGTGCGACGCGTCAAAAAGTTGCTAATTTTGCTACAAGATTTTCTTTCTACCGCATCGGTCTATGTGTTAAGCTTGTATTAACGGAAAACTTAGCTTCTTTTCACACAGACCAAGTGGAGTGCGCGTTATTTCATTCGTGTGATATTGTAATGCGAAAAGCGCTGCTGCAGCGATGCGGAATATTCATTTCCCCAATAATAATCGATAGCTGTTCCGAGGAAAAAGAAATCTTTTAAATTAACATATCCGTGTACTTATGGAGGGAACGAAGGCGCAGTTGTTCGATTCAGTTTTGGGCACACTGATCGCATGAACTGATGCGGCCGTTAACGTGTTCAGAAGTGTCAACTGAAATTTAATATTTGTAGAGTTTCCGATCGATTAAATGTTGCAAGCGGGGTTCTATTTACGCAACTGTATAAAGGGTCACATACGTTTTTAGTTCACTTCAATTCGCAACGTACTGAAATGTTAAATGACTCTTTATATATTGACCGACTGAACAACAATTTTGCGTCCAATCACTTGTGTGTCGGTTCAATCATCGCTCGTACTGAACTGTCATTTATTTTTTAGATAACTAATTGAACATTCAGCCGCTTAATCAGGCCTGGATTTAGGGGGTGGCTAGGGGGGCTGCAACCGCGGGTCCCGCCTTATAAAGAGGCTCCCACTTCCGATATGGATGGTTAAACGTGCAATAATAGATGATTTTTCCAAACATTTATATTGCGTATAGACTATATTTGTAACTATACCGATTACAAATTGTGAGGCGGAAAGATCTTTTTCGATATTAAAAAGAATAAAAAACATGTACAGATCAAACACGCTAGATGATAGATTATCGGCATTATCGAGATTAACGGTCGAAACAGATTTTCTCCGTTCGGTAGATTTTAACGATATTATACAAGAATTTTCAGAAAAAAACAAGAAAAAAAATTATTTTTTTCAAATTATATATATATATACATGGGCGTCGCCAGCGGGGGCGGGGGGCAGCTGCCCCCACCTGGAACCTTGAAACTTTTCAATCAACTGGCCATGATGAGTATCCATAGGCGCGTAACTATGGATGATTTGGAAGACTTTTATAATAAAGTAGTAGAACAATTTGCCAGAAACCCACGAAAATTATGTTTTAATTAAGGTTTTATTCTTGTTTAGTAAAATATTAAGCCTTTACAATTTATAAATTTTATTTTTCCTATAAATCATAACCTCTTTCTATCATCTCCCCCCCCCTTCTCCCCTGGCTCTTCAGCTGGCGACGCCCATGTATATTATATATTTTCTTTTTTTGGCATCGAAAATTCTATCCATTGTCTATATAATGTTTAGTTTTGTTTACATTAATAATTATATGTGTTAATTCGTGAATTCAAAATAATATAATTAAATTAAAGAAAAGAAAATTTAGTTATTCTATAAAACTGATAATTTTGTCACTTCCGAAAAGGGCCTCTAATATTTCCGTAGCCCCGGGCCTATCGTACACTTAATCCGGTCCTGCGCTTAATTCATTCGTTCTTACAATGATAACTTAGAAAATTAATAATTTAAAAATCAAGAAAAAAAAATTCAATTCCGATGAAACTTTTTCTAAAAATCATAGATATCATATACATATATATAGATATCATATACATATATATATATATATATATATATATATATATATTATGAGCGTTGAAGGTCAGGTTAGGATCATTCTTTCACAGGTTTCTTTTAGTTCATTCTCCCTGCTCGAAATACGTGACAGGTTTGGGAGCTGTTATATTCTTTTATTCATTCTACCGATCTGGTAAGTAGTTGTTTCTGCTTCCCCTGTTATTTATTTTTTCGTCGCGCCATTTTTTTTATATTTCCGCATCATGAATGACCGGATAAAAACAAACAGCTTATATCGCAAATAAAGGATATTTGGGAGGAGGGTAATTCAGGACATTTTGGATTTTTCACCTTCGAGGGCCGGCTGCACGTTTATTCATGCTTGGGTGACTTGAAATGTTTACCGTATAACTAGAACTGTGAAACCGGTGTAATTATACATGGTAATATCTACTTTATAAAAAATTTTTTGCTTGTAAAAAATTTCAGCTGCTGTAAAAACTAACGTATTTTTTAGTGATATAAGTATAGTTACCTCTTTGGATTTCCGTTGCATTACGGCCAATAGAATAATTTTCATTAGAAGTATTTTTCTCTCCCGTAAACCGCACTATATGATAAATGTAAACAATTATAATAAATTAGTCCGTGAATATGTCGAACAATTGACGAAACCGGTCGGACTAATTTATTATATTTATTGTTTTAGTGGTTCATTTTTTAATGTTTTTAATGTTTTCATAATCTAAATTATGTTATATACTTTTTGTGAATTGTTTACATTTAGAATAGTTTTTATTGAAACAGACAAGTACCTCAAGTTGGAATGAACAACTACATTTCGATGCTAGTTTTTTACTTTTGGAAATTTGTGTATCAGCATGATATATATATTGGTAAGATGAATTTTTGAAGTTTCAAAGATAGAAGAAGAACTAAATCTGCAAAATATGTTTTCTCTACTATTAAAAATTGTTATAACCCCAGGTCAGGCAAAAAAAAAAAAAAAAAAAAAAAAAAAAACTAGTTTTTTGATTAGTGTAAATGGAAATTTATAAAAAAGAACGGGTAATTCACCCCTTTAATTTTATACTGATATATGGTCTTAAATGTCAAAGAATAGATTACTCTTGTAACTTTTTTAATCATTATCAACTGGAAAAAGGTAATTTGTGAAGACATGAGGTTTAATTCGTTTTGTTTAAAAAATTATTGGAGTGTAAAATTTTTTTTCAACAAATAAGAGAAAGAGAATTTTTTTTTCTATATATATATCCGCGCACACATTTTTTTCTAAAATTCGCGTCCTTATCCTCTTTTTTTTTTGAAGACATAGTACTTTCTTGGATAGGAAAAATTAATTTTTCGCAAAGTTTCCAAAATATTATATTTCTACAATATTTTTTCAAATTTTTTGAGAGAAACGAAAAAATATGTTCAAAGTTATGGTTGATTGTAGCGATAAACATCAGGCAATTATAATTTTTAGTATTCAATTAAAATGATTTTGTGGCAGAAAAAAAAAGTTTCTTTTTTTGCATATTATAAAAAACGAATATGCGGAAAAGCAAACAAAGCCAAGAAATTATTAACCCAAAAAAGAAAGTGAGATACAGGATTTACTACAACTAGAGCTATTTGACGTCATCGAAATTCAGTAGAAAAAATAAAAACAAAAGAAATTTGGTTCACATTTTACCGTACGATTATTTCAATTGTCGGAAAGCCATTACGATACGTGGTATGCTCGCGGGACTGTATCATGATGCAATTAAGGAAAGCGCGAACCTCAAATGATTTCAAGCGCCCACTTTCTCTGGGGACGACAATGTTCGAAAATTTCTCAAATCCGTTTATAAAAATTTGACAGCAAACAATCGTCTGGAGGTGTATTTAAAGAGCAACACACAAAATAACAATGAATCATTCAATTTTTAGCCTTTAAACATATTTTTTATAGCGAAAAATTTGGAAACTTATACATCTGCGCGTGCATTTTTAGTGAAGGTTTTGGCGCAGTATTAAAAATTATGGAAATCGTAGGAGCAATGGTTACTTTGACTTGCAACCGCCGAGCTTATCTGTGAACTGTCGGAACGTGCATCAGGTAAGCCGAGCGCAATTACATCGATGCCGCCAAGCAGGCTAAAATTGTATGGAGAAACGAAAGAACACTTGAAAACGTATTATGTAGTTAGCGTAACTGATTGAACGGAAGTAGTTTTTATGTGTAAAAATTTGTTTGTGGAAACTTTGAACGTATTTTTTTTTTTTGTAAAACAATGCTTCTGCAAGTGGCATGAGCAAGGTAATGAAAAATCTATTCGGTTGATCGGTCTGAAGTTTTAATAGTGTTGTATTTCATAAACAAAAAATGTATATGTATATGTATATATATATATATATATATATATATATATATATATATATGTATCAGGGGCGAATGTTTCGGTACTTCTAGTCATACGGTGAGGTACTAAAGAAAATTGAAAAAAAAGAGAAATCTGTCAGCACTTCTTTAGCAGTAGAGATTAATTTGCCTAAAAGAGTAAGATAATTTTTAGCTTGCTAATAGAAAAATTTGAGAAACCCTACTTGAGAATGCGGAGAAAAATTTTTAATGTGTAAAACGGTAGTGGGCCCGTTCGTATCGAGCACTAGCTGAATTATGATTTGATGATCTATTGGAATTGGTATTGTGTTCGCTAGACGCTATAAGTACTTCTCTACTTTGACAAAATAGTTATTCATTTTTTGTTGCGAAATTATCATAGCAAGATGACGTTCACAAATACCAATTTTTCTATCATAGTGTTGACTCATGTCTATGAAAATTGCACAACTAAAAAAAAAAAAAAACTAACCTACTCAGTGAACAGGAATTTATAAATGCGCTTGGCAAGATATACCACTAGCGAAAATTTTTCAACTGTGGGAAACGAAAAGTGGTACAGAAGTGGTAATGCAACGAACCAGCGAAAAATTAGATCGGTAGTTTAGGAAAGTTTATTAATGTAAACAGACATCGCGATTTTACTTTTAAACAGATTTCTTAATGCGATTTTTATTCTCTTCTAATTAATACATTGTAATTACTTTGTTATAAGACGAAAGTGCTGTGTATATTTCACTTTACAGTTCTTAAATTAAGATTACCTAATAACCCTTTTTACATATTTATTTGTTTATTTTTAAATTAATTTTGCATTATTCCACTTTGTTGTTTACATGAATTACTCTCTTCAACAGAATTTAAATATTAATTTTCTTTTACATAAGCTTAATTTTTTTAGTTTTTGAAATTTAAAAAGGAAAGTGGTTTCTTGATTTGTTTTCGTTCGGGTTTCGCTGCTGATAATATGTATTACGATGAAAATAGATCGACTATGTTTACTAAGTTATAATCGGTTCTTATTTTCCATTAAGTGGTATTGTTTACATTAATAGTTGACTAAGTAAACAAAAATGATACAGTGATGTCGGGGAGCTACAAAAATTGATAACGAATCATACAGAAGGCGCGTGTATATTTAAAAAAAAGTGACGTTTCATTACTAAATTTCTAATCGCTGTGGAACCGAAAAAAAAAAAAACAATCTTCAAATCTGAAGCAAAAATATGTAACTAGTATTCAATAAAAAGGTAAATTTTTATTTTTTAAGTTTTAGATGTAGTGTAGTACCTTGGTTTAGATGTCTTCCACATTCAGATACACACAATGTATTCATCTTTACTATTTTTACTAATACGTGTTATACGTGTTTTTCTTTTCTCCTTTATAGCTGATGGTTAAATATTCCTAAGAACGTCTCTAGCATATCTAATTACAATTCTTTTTAAATATTTGTTTTTCTCCCACCATTGTACTAATTTCAGACTTTAGTAAATCGCAAATTACAGTAATGATAATTTTATCCCTAGATGGCGCATTAGTCACAATACGGCTTAGATGTTAACAAATATGCTATTTTGGAATAATCTAGAAATCTGATTATTAGAGTTTAGTCGTAATTTCGCGTGAATGAAGTCCAAAAGTCTATATACCGAAAACCCGTTGTTTCAAAGCCCTTTAATGGGAGAATGTACGTAAGAAACTCTTTACATTTAAAACATATTTACCGAAAAATTTCGTTCATTAAACGAACAGGTAAACACTGCGCTTTGATGTTTTTTATTTTTTTTTTATGTGTAGTTCATTTTATTGTAATCTATTCCAAAAAACGATAGGTGAACAGCTAAATAAACGAAAAGTTTTACATCACTTTAATATGCGGTATCATCATTAATCAATTATCGCGCATATTGAATGATAAAAGGTGAAAACGTTATGGTAAATCAATTTAAATAGATTATTAGTTTTTAAAATCTTCTAAGACGTACACAATGATGGACGTATAAGTTAAAGATATATAAATGTTTGCACGAGTCCCTTACCAATCTGGTGAAAATATCGGAATGATAATTAATATCTTTATTTGGAGAGAAATGTGGTATATTCGTGGGAAATCTTTCTACAGTTTACGTACGTATTAACAGCACTCGTAGGTATCGAGTGAGCTTTAGTAATACATTTTTCTTAATTTATGTTAAATTTTACTTTCAATCAAGTATGTAGTACATAAAATGGTAAGTGATTAGTGCGGGAACAGTAGTGTGCCCAGTCGAAGCTTTCAATTTCCATGTTTGGCTGACGATTGATTAAATTGAAAAAAAAAAAAGTGTTCGATTATTTTGCTTTTATTTTTTCCCATTTTTTAAAGAGTGTTCTCGTAGGGAGCGATTGTTTTATAGTACGTCGAAAGTGAAATAAGGGTTAAGTTAAAAATGTATATTTTACGTTAGACATTTAATTAACGAAACTTAAGGTATCTTCGATCTCTTTATAAATTGTTTATGCCACTAATATCCGGCTGTAATATTCCAATTACTTCCCGTTATTAATAGTATTATATATAGAATAAAGATATTTGAGCAAATTTGAACCTAAATAATAACCAGATATTATTAATGGAATCTCTACTGCTCTTCATTGCTACAGCTTAATGAACTGGTCACGCTACATTGGTGGTATATCTCTTAATTGAAACCTATTGTAAAATACTAAAATGTACGCCAATCTTCTTTTAACAGAAGGAGGCTACCCTGTTGAATTTCTTTTAATTTTTAACTATTCTGTTTTCCGTCATGTTTAACTTCCAGTAATCATTGACGTATATAAGGGGAGGGTTTGGAAGCCCCCCCCCCAGCTCACATAAAAACCCGAATACTAGTCAAATACACCAACATTATGTATGACTATGCTTTTGTCGCCTTGGATTGGATTTAAAACGGTTCGAATCGTTTTTTATGCCTTTATTTAAGTTACTTGTATAAGAAAGAATGTGCAAGCTTATTTGTCAAGAGGTATATTGTATATTGATTGAATACCACACCCCAGCAGGTCGAAGGTTAAAAACGATAGCACAACCCTTTCATGGTGAAAATTAAGATACGATATTTCTGAGCGAATTTGAGATATGGCACAATCATTGGAAATCTGTAACGCGAAAACCTGCCATTTCCGTAGAAGCTGTTGATCATTGCGATGAACAGTTTTTCTTTTTGATAAAGAGGCTTCTTATCATATTAGCCACACTTCCAGCGTCTACTGTGACCGCAGAAAGATGTTTCTCCACTCTAAAGAGGTTAAAAACCTATATTAGAAATAGAATGGACGACGAAAGAGTCACTGGTCTTACTCTTATGAGCGTTCACCGTGACCTAGCGGTAAAACTGGATCCGGAAGAAATTGTAAATAAGTCGGCAATAAGATGTAAACGGCTCAATTTAAAATTTTAAATTATAATCTTAATATATTATTTTAATAATATTACTGTATAAAAATATAAGCAAAAAATGAAATAATATTGTATTATTCAATACGAGTATAATAAATAATAATGTAATATAACAATAAAGAGTGACTTTGCTTAAGAAAAAATTATGAAAATTTCAGATTTGAAGCCCCCCTCCATTGAAAGTCTATGGAAGTAATAACATTAAAACAGCTACTTCCAGTGATATCGGAAAATTCTTTTTTTTTTTTTAAGCCTTCTTCTTGTTGTAGAGATGTGTAATTGAACGTTTACTCCGCAACTTTTTCAGTGAACAATCAAAGTTATGTCTAATCGTAATTGGTAACATTGAAATTTTAACCAGAAAAATCAAAGTGGAATTAAAAAATAATATTCCGTTTTTTTAAAAATAACATTGCTACAATCATGAATTTATATGTAATGTATGTTACATTTGGTTCATCATGGTGCCATACTTAATTCCTGAGCGTCGGTGATTACCTATTCGTACATTCTAACTGTATAGATACGGTCTACTAGGCAACTGTTGTTATATGCAACGCTAGTGTAGACGCAAGAGTAAAAAATATTTACAGCATTCTTAATTTTAAAAAAATATGCTCATTATATAGTAAAAATTAGAAAAACAAAGATAATAACTAATACGAAAATATCACTAACAATTAAAACTAAATAAAATATATATTAAAAAAATAAATAAAACTAAATAATTTTATATACTCCAAAAATGAAAAGTTTGCCAACCTTCCACTGGTTCTCTAATAGGAAAAAAATTGTCCAGCATTATCGAACAATTATTCACTTGCTCTGCCATACTACCGTTGCGATTATACTTATCTGAATATACCATTTTATTGTTAGCCGTACCTAGTTTCCGGTTAATTGAAATTATAGCAACTTATTTAAGTCTTTTTCTATTCGTATGTGGAAAATCGTCTCCTGTTGGTCCTTTCGTACATAAATTTTCCCTTCAATGCTCTGACCCCTTGTTTCGTCTGCCAGAAAAGGTTCTTGTAATAATACTTCGATAGATTTTTTCGTTTATGAACATTTTATCATTACCGTTTTCCGTATAATTGTTATCTTTATCGTAAATGATTATACCCCGCTTATTATCAAGTACCCAATCTGGAACTACCCTAGTAGTCTTTACTATTATAGGATTTGGTAATCTAGGGTTTCTTAAAAGTAATCGGTAGGCCACCAAAATATCATTCTCCGCGATATTAATATTTATTTTTTCTCCGATCTTTGATATTATCTGAGGGAAGTTTTTGTTTTCCGATTCGGTCATACCATGCATCTCCACGTTGTCTCATCCTCCATATTTGTTCTAGCTCGTACAATACTGTAATTGACTGTTCTGTTTGTCTATCCTTCTTTTTGACAACCTCGGTAAGTGACGTAACTTGCTCTTTTAAAAGTTTGACCTCGTTTAATAACCCAGTGTCAGTCGCTCGACTGTCCTCATACTGAGCTGCTAGAAAATTCATTGGTTTTTTGATTTCTTCCATATTTTTCCGCAACATCTGAAAATGATGTGATGTTGACATGGTATTTTCCGTCCTCAGTATTGAATTCAATCGTTCATGTTGCGTTTTCTTCCTAATTCTACTCTTCTCCACGCTAACTTCGTTGTTATCGCTTAACTACCTCTTAGTCTCTTTGAACACTACAACCGTCAGAACTATTAAAAATAGTAAATTTGCAACGTATGAACACGTAAATAACAATCATAAAATACCTGCTATCTATGAACGATGTGTATCAAGACATTCGCCGCCATATGAATTCTTTCGAACATAGTATGTGACGAAAAAATGTTGATCACGCTATAAGTTGCTAAATTATCATTGTCATTGTATTTTCTTTTTGTTCTTATAGTAATTTCACAAATCATACAAAAATCAGAGACTATACGCGGCAACATGTACTCCGATGGAGAACCGAATTTTGCAGTGAGACGGACATCAGTCTTGGTTTTATGTAAAGCAGTTACGTCAACATCAAAATAACTGTAACTGCTATTGGTCTTAATGATACGACAAACAAGTGTAGACAAGGGCAGAACAATTTAGATTATAATAATAGCGTGTTTATTGATAATACTTTCATACCTTCAATTTTATTTTTTGGAAGGGAGGGTCTAGACCCCTGGAAACCTCCTCTTAGTTCATAAATGGCTGATACAGAAATATTTATAGACAAAATAATAATTAAATCGGTTATTTGAGATTCTTATTTTTGAAAAATGTAAAAATAGAGGATTTTGTTGAATTAAAACATTTCATGTGAAATAACTTATAGGTGACTACATTTGAACAAATCTTTCAATATGGCCAGAAGTGAATAAATCGAAACAATTGCACAAATCGTGCGAACGATAAATCCACCAATTTTTTGGACACATCGCAAGGCGTATCGGTGAAAGTCTAGAAAAAATATTACCTGTTTGGTAAAACACGTGGGGCAAGAGGAAAAGGCAGAATGCCTGCCCGCTGGAGTGATGGCTTACGAAACCAACTTGGATCAGTTGCAGCAGCAGTCACTATAATTCAAAATCGGACAATCTGGGGACCGTTCGTAGGTCATAATGATTAAAATTGGCCAGAACTAATTGGAAAAAAGAAATTAAATACTTTATATCATCCGTTAATCTCCTTACCTTTTACATTCTTCTAGTCTAGGCAGCAATATAGGGCATGCAAAAAAAAGTAAGAGATGGGTAAGTAAAATTTATTACAATTGAGGTTTTATTCATAATACAAATTGATTGAGAAAAGGATTTTTGTTGTAATCAGTTCTCTCAAATAAAATAATCAATATTTGTATAATTATAAACGGTTAGAAATATTTCATATTGTTGTGCTCCTCCACTCCTGGTCGAACAGAAATGAATAAAGGAACAAAAATATGAACTTTAAGAATAATCTCTTTTTATTTCGTCATTCGTAGTTCTTTATTTATTATTAAATAAAGTAGTAACAACTATGTGTTCTACGAGATGAGCCTAAAATTAGCGAGCTAACGGCTTGGTTTAAAAGTATAACTTCGAACCGCCAAGCGTAGCAGAAGAACTCCGAAGATCAGAGAAAACCGAAAAGATTAGAACCAAGTAGAACGGAGATACAAACTCAATTGATTTTAGGAAAAAATACGATTTCGGCTTCGCCGTTTCAGCAATGATAACCAGAGCAAGTCGCTTAATATAGCTTGATATGGTTATTGACGAACGAAGATGAACAAAAAAGATACATAAAATAGAAGATAATTACGTTACAAAATGAGAACTAATTAATTAGATCGTTTATCGATGAACAGAAAAAAGGGCTTTTGAGAATATCGGCATTTATGAGAAATATCCTTGTATACACGAATCAAGTAAATAGGGAACGGAAATGCAATAGACAGGAGGCAGAGGTAAGAGAGCGGTGGAAAAATGGACTTTGGTTCAGAGTTAAATAATTACGCAGCGGACAGCGTTAAAATTGATAAAGGAACGAATAATAAATGCAAAAATTAACGGAATTGGTGATGGAAATGAGGCAGTGATAGCGATACAAAAATGATATGGATAATGTTCAGACATAGCTTAATAATCATAATAATTATTATAATAATAGTATGAACTGATAACATGAAAGAACAAACGAAAAAATAAGTAGGAGTACAACAATATTAATAGAATTTATATATTTTTTCAATTGTTTTACGGTAATTACTAGTGCTTTTGATAAATTTAAAACCAAAAAAAAAAAAAAACGTATACTACTTTTCTGTTTAAAGATTTTTAACAAAATTAGCTCCAATCACTTTTATAATTTGAATTTTTTCTTTATAACTTTTTTGTAAGAAGAAAAGAAAATTTCGCAAATTTTTTCGTTCTGAATGGAGATTATATACTTATTTTTTTTAAATTTATAGTTTCTACATTAATATTTGTAAATTTTAAGATTATTCTAATTTTAATATATATTAAAATGAATAAAATTTTCTAACTTAAATTTTCGTTTTTTTAAAATAAACTATGAAAATAAAATCTGAAGTAATAATTTCCTTTTTAGTAATAAATGGAATTCTTATGTTTTTTAAATGCAGTACTTTCCCTTAGTTATTATTAGTATTTAAAAAGTTAACCCTTGAGTTAAGAATCCGTCTCCTCTTGTAGAGTTGTCTTCAATTTGAAATCAACTCCACCGAACGATTTGATTGACATTTTAAAATAAGCGAAAAATTTTATTTTATAGTACTTCCTTCATTTGATATTTAATTTATAAAACGCTCTTTTTAAAGAGCTAGTAATATTTATCGGATGATTTGATCACTTCTTTCTTTTCCTAATTTTTTTTGAACCTACATGTAATAAAGAATATCAGGTTTCATATTTATAAATGTGTATAATGAATATAAGCTAATATGACTTTCTGCGACAGCATTCAAAATATTTTGTGTCGCCGCGACACACCTCTTTTGTCGCAGCGTTTGGTGTCTTTTAGTGACTCTAAAGAAAATTATTAGATTATAGAAAGAATTTAAAAATTTCAAAATAAAAGTATTTATAAATTACTTTTTATATTTATATTTCTTTTAAAAGAAGCAATCTGGTATTTCATTTATAAATCTTTTTATGTTTTTAATCCAGAGTCGATTCTAAAAAGTTGATTCGCTCTCGTGACACGGCAAGTTGACTCGGAATCGATTTTGAGGTCGGATTTGTGTCACAATCGTCTAAAACGATGGAAGTGAGCAGCCGAAATGAAAGAAAAACCTCTTACGTCATTATTTGATAATATTCCTAAATTTTATAGGCTTTTAATGAAAATTTACAAAAAATTAGTTTTTTTCATCATAATAAGTGTTAAATATTTAAAAAATACTTAAAATGTAATAAAAAATATTATTTTTACAATTAGTAATTAATATTTTATATTTACTAATTATTTTTATATATGTATGTATATATATATATATATATATATATACAATTTAATGTTTTTAACAGTTATTAGATGCAATAAAATTGGTAATCAAATAAATGTTTTAAATTGATTTTGTTTTTAAAAAACATAAAAGCTGACGGCAAAATATTAATCCATAAAATAAATTTTAGTTTTTTGAATATGTATATGGATTTTCGTACACTGTAAAACATTTTAAAATAATTAACAGTAATGTGTAGAATAAATTTAAAAAATATATTATTTATTGTATAATGAAACTATAATGCGGGATTTTATTTTATGCAGTACTATTTAGAAAAATTATCTATTAAATGGGAATAAAAAATGAAATGAAATTTTTAAAGAAAATTATGTATCTATATTATTGGATAATTTTGAACATAAGTTCCTCAATACTGTGTAAATTTTTTAAAAGCATTGATTTCAATTAAATATATTATGAATTACTTAAAGTAGTAAGACTGAAAATGACATAACTTAATAAAATAATACTAAATGAAAAATACCTCGAAATATACATAATAAACTATTTTCAATACCAAATGTTTTAGGTAGAAAAAGGAATTATATAAAATAAAAAAGTGAAGTAATAATTTTATTATGCCGAATAAAAATTTTACAAGTAATTTTTAAACATGTAATGAATTTATATTTAATGTAAAATATCAAATTCAGTAATGTTATATTATTTTTAAAAAGAAAACTATGTAGAGATAAATAAAAGTTTTGTACAACAAGAAATAATTATAATCTACTGAATTATTATTTTGTTTCTAAGACTGAATTGTTTCTGCATAACATTTCAAAATAAACTGAGCCCGAACACTAATGAGTTTTCTAAAATTTCATTCAAAAAATTAAGTGCTTCTGCAACGGTTTTTGAAGATGCAGTACAATGGCAATCACAAAACTGCTGTATTTATGAAGATGGATACTAAAAATTATGTACACTAAGTTTTTCAGCAAATTTGTTGGTTTGTTCTATAAAATTTGGTTCACTAATATAAACATTAATGTTTTATTGAAATTTAAACCATGTCAAATTTTTTTTAAATTTAGTACATTTACTTCAACCATTTTTCCTTTATTCTGTTTTACTTTTCCTTTTCAATTTTAAAATTGTTGTATGAAAAACACTAAACTATTTTGTTAACTTTTAATGGACTTCCCATTTTCTTAACATAAAGTAATATAAGTTTTTCTCTTTAATGAATAATTATCTTACATTTATAAATATTGCAAAAATATTTTTTACAGAACAAACTTACTGATTCATGCTAAAAATTCGCCTTAATGATGGAATAGAAATAAAATATGTTTATGACCTTCATACTAGCCATATATGTATATATAAAATAAAAAATACTAATATAGGTGAAATTACTTAATATGAAATGCAAATTTAGTCTGGAATTGAATCAGTCTATTCATGTATTTTATTATAATAGTAAGAAAGATATAACAATCTAAGTTAATCTAATAAAAAAATTTAATGATTTTTAAGAGAAGAAAGATTCCATATACTGTCAGCCACCTGAAACCATTTATCCAGTATTCGTGTAAGGCTGTTACTAATTTCTGAACACTTACTTTTCTATCTGTTGATACTAGTCGCTTAATAAACTATACATCAAGAGCGCCCATTTTTTTCGGCTTCTTTTTTTGCAGAATGAAATGGATTCAACTTCCTTTTGATACTGCCGAAAAATTACATTTACGGTGATTCACAAATATATTTAGTAATCAACTTATCTCACTGTCCAGTACATTATTTTTTGTTATGAAAAATTACAAATTCACAAGTCTCAATTGAGCTTTTTTTGATCTCACACAACACTTTTTCCACTACAACTGTACTTACATTATTTGCATAGTAACTGCAACTTAATATTTATTAATGACTGATATGCAGGCAATGTACTGCCCTCCCTACATTAATGTAATTTCTCATGTTGGGGAAAACCCAGGACTGCTGCTCATGCGTTGGTCCGTCATTGACTAAATATTATTGTGGCACACCAATTTTAACTTTTTGTGTTTGCTGTTACCAGAGCTGTGGTACTTTTTCGTTTATGATTTTTTTTTGCATGTATATATTTAGGCGGGTTTTCTTTGTGTTATTCCATTAAAAAAGTTTGGTGCGTTAATTTATTTCACAATGCTGTGACGAAATATTAATATGGCTGACTATATTTCAACAAAAACTGACTAGTGACTTATTTGATACTAGTAGCAGTCTTTTGTCATCTTTTTTATTTTTTAAGAAAAAAACATATCGAGTGACAATGTTAGTTAAATTCATCTATAAAAACTTTTAAAACTATATATTCAGCTATCATTATAAGCCATAATTCATTACATGAATAACAAATTTTGGTTGCAATATTGCATAAAAATTATGCATTTCTTCCACTTGCAATACTCATTTCTATAACCTGCATGCTGCTATTATTCACTGTAACTGTTCACTGTAACACCAAATTTTTGAGGCAATATATCAAACAATTTTTTTTTTTTTCTCTAATCATATGTGTATGAAACAGATAGAATTTATAATTGCACATAATACATGGGCATTTTATACTATAAAAAGATTAACCATTATATAAAAATGAATTCCTACACATTATTATAAATGATTTCAAGGACTGAGAACAATTATTTTGCTTAAGAAAATGCAGAACAGAGGACATACATCAGAAAGTCTTGTTTTAACTTTGTGTAGGGACTAATATATGAAACGGAATGAGTCTTAATTGCAGATTTCTTATTTTACACTATAAATCGATATTTTAAAATCAAATTATACCCAATGAAGATATATAGCTTTGCAAAATAAATACATGAAAGTAATTAACATTTTCTATCAAAAAATAGACTGTGAAATAAAAAAAAAGATTTAACTTTTAACATTTTATTTACTTTTCTCTTATTTCTGAGTTCCATTTTCGTAACATTTATTTAAGTATCTGTTAGGCAAACTGCACAAATTGTCCATTAAAAAAAAAAAAAGCAATGGCATAATTTTATTTATATCAATTTGTGTGCTAGTTTCTTCACTTTAAGATTCATTTCTTACACATTGATTACCAAAATTTAAGTGTGTTTCGATTCAAAATAATTAAAGGATTGTAAATATTTAGGATCATTGTTCAGAACACTAATGGAACAAATTAGAGTAGTTATTGTCAATCTGACAACTTCTTATTTAAGGAATAATGTCTTACAATACATTGCATGAAGTTTTACAGTTATTACTTAAAACAGTGTACAAAAAAATTTTAGATATTTATATTTAGATTAAATCTGTTATTAAATATTACCTCCCCATCCTTCAAATGTTCAATTATTTTAGATTGTTTTTTTATTTACTCATCTGCTCAAGAATTAATTTGAGTTTGAAGGAAGTAAAAATTCACTGGTCAGTATCTGAATTACAGGAATTTTTTTTATTCATGTTCTGTAATAATCGTTCAATTCATTATGCATGCTTTGTTGTAAGTTGAATTCAGTAGCAACCCCTTGGAATTTTTTTTTTATTTTAACCTCCAAAACTAAAACTCCAAAGTCAGCAAGTAAATTATTCTGCAGTGAATTGAAAATGGCCATTCTGTTACAGGGACATCATTGTGAAGAAAAATATAAATCACAACTTTTTCGTTTAGACCAGTGTTTTCTTCCTATTTATCATATTCATAATAAATAGACAGGTGAAAATTCAGATGATTTTTATATATCATACTAAACATTCCCAATATGGCTAAGATTTATTTATATTTGTGAAATAAATTTGAAAGAAATTATTACTAAAATTAATTCAGAGATGTTAGTTATACATTTTGTAGTAACATTTCAATTATTAGATCAAAATAAAATATAATTTGCTCTTAAAGATTGTAATCAGAATTAGTTTTAAATAGTTTATAAAATTTTAAAAACACACCAACAATTAATTTGTTTTATGTCAATAAATTTGAATATCAGTAATAATTGTATTAAAAATTGTAATAGATAATTTTTGTTGAGACTGTTCAATTTTTAGAATTCTATACACATATGATGTTTTTGGAACCCTAATAAAATGGTTCAGAAACAATAAAAATATCAAATAAAAATCAATACCTCACAAACGTTAGATCAAAAATTACAATTAAAATATTCTTTAGACAATCTACAATTTCAAGGTAATTGATTACTCCAGATAGCAAAAAACTCAATGAAATTCAAAATATAAAATGAAGCGCAAAAGTTTTTTCATAAAACCAAAAAGTTATGGCTAAAAAATAATTTAAACCCCTTCTATTTGGAGAAAAAACAACAAACAAACAAAAAGGATGTTCCCCTAAGTAATAGTTAAAATATAATAGTTAGGGAAACCAAAACATATCTCAAATATATGCAATAAAAGCCTGCCTTATAAGAAAACTATAGCCGAGCTTACAGCTTTATATTTATGCCTTCCAGGCACTTAAACTTGAATTTTCAAAAAAAAATATCCTTCCATTCCTTGCATGTGAAATATTGATGGGAAGATTGCTACTTGTTAAGAATGAAACTATATTCCATTTTCTTACTGAAACTTTCAAAATTAGAAAAAAGTTCAAAAAAGCACCAAAAATAGTTTCTCCCCTTTTGCAGTACAAAAAATCAGAGATTTCTTTTTTTCGAATTTAATTTTATATAAATGTAAATTATCTTAAACTTAATATATAGAATCCTCAGCCCACAGAGCATCATGCTTGATTGACCTTGTTTTAAAGATATATAATACGCAGTTGAATCACATGAATAAACTGGAGATTTGTAGTACACACATCTTTTCTATTAAAAAATATAGCAGACTTATAAAAGTTATTAACAAAATATGAAATAAATTTAAATAACACATTCTGAAATTTAATAAAATTAAAAGATCTACACTATGAAATTAATCAAAGAATAAGAATTTTCAAAAGTGAATAAAATATGTATTGTAAAAAAGTTTTTGTAATACTTTCAGTTGTTACAATAATGTAAATTACAGTACATAAATAATTCTTTTAGTAAAAATCTGCAGAAAAAATAAATCACAATAAATCACACATTCAGCAAATGTAAGATGTTTGGGTTATAGTAAATTACAACTGTGACTTAAAATTAAAATAACATACAATATAATGTCTAATTTAACTATAAACAACAGCAATTCAAATCACAAAAATTTATTTTATATGTTGATCCAAATAAGTGTGGTCAGACCATATGAAATCTGCAAATGAAACATAAATGTAAATAAATAGAAAAAAATATATTAAACAATGCACTTTAAATTATATTTTGAATCATATTTACTAAATAAAATATATATTATGTTAATAAATAGAAATAGATAATTTCATCAATTAACAATAAAATCAAAGTTGAAAGTTACCAAAATATATTCCTCTACATTTAGGGTAGTGATTTATAATATATTCTGAATTACTTTTTTATAGTTTTTCTATATATTAATTTAACTTTAATGATAAAATTTTTCATAATTTTTAAATAAAAAAGGAATCTAAATGTATTTTATAAAATAAATTCCCTCCCTTTTGTTCCAAAACATTCATAAGTTTACATTTATAGGATATTTTGTAATTGTTCCTTAATTATACAAAAATTATTAATAGTTTTATATATTAATTTTATTGAGTATTTTAAAATAACGTTTTTTAAAAATATACTTTGAATGTTTTTTTCAGTTTCTCTTAATCAAAGCGTTAAAAACTGGCTGCAACCTGCATCTTAAAAAACAAGAGCAGTTGAGATAAAATTTTCATGAAACACCTATAATTTCATCTATGAATAAATATTAATTTTTTAAAACTGAATAAAATGTGTGAACGAAAGCAATAAAAACAAATAAACAAACATGAAATGTACATAAATTAACATCTATATAATTTTTTTCCACCTTAGTATTTAAATACATGTCCACTTTCGCTTATTTCAAATTTGTCTTAAATAATATATTCTTAATATTTTCTATATTCAGAAATTGTTACACCATCCACCATATTAATTTTTTAAAACCAATACACTTTTACAAATACCATTCTATTTAATTTCAACAAGATTTATTTTTATATGTTTTTAGAACTGCAAAAAACTCAATTATATTGTTTAAAAAGGATTTACAATAAAATTTTAGTTAAGTTCAGTGGGTTTTTAAATATTGAAAAGTTTATGTTTTATTAGATACCATATTCATCATAAATACTTTGCATCACATATGAATATATGCCGAATGAAGTTTTACAAAACAATATCAACATATGAATTTTAGTTATTGCAATCTTTCATTTCCGGAATATATATATATATACTTATAATAAATATTTGAAAGGTGTAAATGTTAATGTGAATATCCTATTGAAAACTATGTAATGGTTACCATATATTTCCTTTTTTCTTCCGTGTTCATTGGTATACAGCTTAACTATTTTTTACAAATCCAGTGTTGCAAAATTTTCAATAAAAACTTTTCCATCCACAATTACTACTATGATATGGTCTCGACACACATTACACCTATTTATAATTGTGCAGTACAATCTATTAATTATATATCAAAAGCACTCTTTTCATTTTACTAAATCTTTTAGTTATTAACAATACAGATTATATATAACTCACCAATCCTATAAAGCTTCTTTCTACGATAAATACGACGTCTGTGTATTTTATTTTTTACTTGGCCAACAAAATTACAAATAAACAGCTCCATTCTTTTTTTTTCCTTTACTGCATTGCACGGTTCACTGTTCTATTTTACTTAATTCCTGTTTTCGTTTCCACACATTAAATTCTAAAAAAGTTTTATGTAAATCGTTGAGTATTAACATTTTCACATAATTTTCTTCTCAAAATGTATTATAATATCCGACGATAAGAAAAAGATAAATTATATTTTTCTTAATTCATCTACTGACCATGATTACTACTTATACTTCCTTTTCCACCATTACATTTTTCCGTAATAAAAATTTAAGATTACTATATACACAAAGTGTTCTAAACACGCATTTCATCACTTCATGAATTATTATTCTTTTATGTTGAATAATTACAATTTATGTATAAATAAATGCATAAAATTCATGAAAAGAGCAGAACAGCAAAAACCGATAATAGGACTAAATGGCATCTGAGAATTGATTTAATTGCTGAAGACAGCATTAAAAATTCAAAAAAGTCGATAATTGTTATAAGAAATCGATATAGTTTAACAATTTTGCAATCATATTATACAACGATGACGTAGGAGGAGATTTTTCCATTTTGGCTGCTCACTTCCAGCGTTTTAGTTGCTTTTGATTTGTGTCCGTCACTATCACTTAGCAGTATTGTTTTAGATTACGGAACAGGTAACGTAATAAATTTAGGAAAATGGTATATTTTCAAATCTATTAAAATTATTCATTAATATCATAAAGGATTATAAAATTGTAAAATATATTTACCTAATTTTTATAAAATTAAAAAGTACAAGTAATATTCAGTTACTGTTCTGCTACAGTTCATTTTACTGTGCCATGTGTAGTGTTATGATGCCAAAAAGTAAATATTGTTAAAATTTAGAAAACGTTTTGAAATTATTTTTGACTAATATTATCCGTTTTAATATTGTTCGTGATAAAGTAAAATGCCGCGATCATCGTCATCGTCGACGAAGTCTTCATCGCCCGACTCTCGGGAACGAAGACTTTTAGAACGCCTTGAAAGGGAACAAATAAAGGTGAAGGAGAAGAAAAAAAAAGAAAAAGAACTATTAAAAGCGACTGAAAGTTTAGAAGAAAAGCGTATACGTCGGTTATTGAAGAAAGAAATGAAAGAAAGAAAACGAAAAGAACGTATGGGTTGGGATAACGATTATTTGCACTATACCAATACTGATAATCCTTTCGGCGATTCGAATTTACTGTCCACGTTCGTTTGGAGCAAAAAATTAGCCAAGGAAGGCTTCACCGGTGTGACCAGGGAAGAAATAGAAGCGAGAAATCGAATGAAAATGGAGGAGAATAAAAGAGAACTGGAGAAAGTTAAGAAACGTCGATTAGAACGAGAGCTAGAACGACAACGAAGAGAAGAGGAAATGTCCCGCCTGCAGCGTAGCAAAGAAGCTACTCAGTTTCAAGAATGGGAACAACAGGAAGATCTGTTTCATTTAGATCAAGCCCGTCTGCGGTCTCAAATTCGAATCCAGGACGGTCGAGCGAAACCGATAGATTTATTAGCTAAGTATATTGGATCGGAGAAGAACCTCGACGCTGTAGAAGTACACGAACCGTACACTTATTTAAATGGTCTTTCTATCAACGATCTCGAAGACCTGGTAGTAGATATTAAAGTCTACACTGAACTAGAGAAAGGTAAAAATTTAGATTACTGGAACGATATAACTTTGATAGTACAAGATGAGTTGCAAAGGTTGCGAAAAATGGAAATCGAAAAGAAAAATGATAGGCCCGTGTTCAGAGACAGTATTAATCCGTCAGTATCTAATGATATTGTAACGGTATTTAAGGGTAAGACGGCGGAACAACTAGAAGAAATACAGCAACAAATAACGAAAAAAATTGCAAGTTCGGGGGAAGGTACTGACTTAAGTTATTGGGAATCGTTATTAATATTATTGAAAGCTCACATGGCTCGGGTTCGTTTGCGCGATCGCCACCAAAAGAATCTAAAAGAGAAACTAGAGTATTTAAAACAGGAACAAAAGGTATCGAACGCTGATGGTCGAACAGCAAACGGCTATTATTCCTACAGTACAAACGGTAATAAGCCTTCTACTAGCCATAAAAATTCTTCCCGGTCGAAGTCTGAGAACGAAAACTATAGTATTTCGAAAGAATATGAAAAAGAATTGATGGAAAGTGCCAAATCCGCCGCGTACGAAATACTATCAGAAGAACTGGACGATTACGACGCTGGTATGTACAGTCCGGAGTATATTGGGACAGATGAATTGGAGCCGGCTACAATTATTATAACAGAAGAAGATGATGTGAAACGTTTAGAATTTGATAGGTTACAAGTTTTAGGGAATGGATCTACAGCGATTGATACGTTATCAGCCGAAGAAAAACGTCTTCACAATGAAGCTCGGAAAGGTATGACAACTGAAGAAACTGAATTTTCAGTAGAATCCGTATTAGATAATCAAATTTATCTTTGGTCGGATAAATATAGACCGAGAAAACCACGATATTTTAACAGAGTTCATACAGGTTTCGAATGGAATAAATATAATCAGACGCATTACGATATGGACAATCCACCTCCAAAAATCGTTCAAGGTTATAAATTTAATATATTTTACTCGGATCTAATTAATAAATCCATTACTCCGGAGTACTTTTTGATCCCTTGCAAAGATAACCCAGATTTCGCTATATTACGTTTTCAAGCGGGCCCGCCTTATGAAGACATCGCTTTTAAAATCGTACACAGGGAGTGGGAATATTCGTATAAGAAAGGATTCCGTTGTCAATTTCATAATAATATTTTTCAATTGTGGTTCCATTTCAAACGTTACAGATACCGACGTTAAAAGTAAGCTTTATCTCTGCTAATGTAATACTTTTGAAAAATCTATGTAGAATTTAACTGTTATTTCTAATCGTGTACTTTTAAAAGCGTTTTAAGAAATTAACATTTAATTATATTAAAAATATCGTATTGTTACAGAAGATGTACGTTTGTAAATGTTATATGTTCACTTCGTTACTAGTCACACGGATTTAATTAAGCATCGAAAAAAGACAAATTGTGTTTCAGCTATTTGGTATAAATATATATATATGTTATATATAAACGGTAAGTAAAAAATGACTAATTTATTTATTAGATAATGGTTTTTAAATGCTTTACATATTGATATAGTGATTGAAATGATAATAAAACGCTTTGTTGTTGTTATGACCTATAAAAAAATTGAAAAATTTGCTATTGATTACATTATTTTTCTTTTAAAATCCGTGGCAAATATATTATTTAAGCTCTAAAAATGAAATGCGAAGTAAAGGAATTTTGGCAGTGAATTTTAAGTCCGTAATGGCCGATACCGTTTATAAGTTTATATCAAAACCATTGAAATTGTTTTAGCAATTTTTATAATAAAAATTACATTTTAAACTCGTTAATTTTATTAGTAATTCACATTGCATGTTAGTATGCGATTATTTCCGCTGGTTACGATTTTTAAAATTAAACATACGATTTAGGCAGATAGAAAGTATATTTTAGTTAACGTAAATATGTGTTGTATTGCGTTTGTGGATTAAGTATAGTTTTAGTAGAATAAAGAATTAATTGAAACATATTCTTTAAAATAACAATTCGAATAAAGATATTCACGTTTTTGAATCTTTGCATTTTAAGTAGTCGCTTAATGGACATTTAAATAAGCCCATTTGTCTTAAAAATGTAATATATGCAATTAATTTCGGAATATATATTATTGTTATATTTATATTGTATATCAAAATGTTTTTGTTTTTTTTTTATAGAACGTCATGATGAAACGAATGACGGGATGGAAATATTAAATTAATAAAAAGGATCGTAATGAATGGAATTACTGTCGAACTCATAATTGAGAGTTGCAATACATACTGCCGCCGTATGTAGTTGATTAGTGTAAAGATTATTTTATTAAATGTATACTCGTTTATACCTTGTAAAACGTTTATTTTGTTATGACAATAAAAAATAACTTTTAAAATCCTGTGAAATTCTGTACTGATGAGGATATAAAGCTACTATATATAAAATTTAAAAATCAATAACTATATGCATTAAAATAATTTTGAATTTTACAGATAAATTGCGAAGGATTTTATTTATTCAGTGAAGTTGGTTCTAAAGATTAGTTTCTTATTGTAATAAAAAGGTCAGTAATACAACGTACCATTCTTTTTTTTTTTGTTTAAATCTACGTAATTGATTCCTCTTTGTTTTTCCTGTACATTTATTATATTATCGTGTAAATAAAATAATATCAAATAATGAAAGGAGTACGGGTGCATAAATAACCGAAGAAGTATAATTATTAATAAATATGCGGACGCTATTTAATATCAGGAATTGTTGAAAAGAAAACTTTAATATTGTATCTTAATTAATATTTTTATTATGTATACTCAAAATGATTATTTTTGTGTTTGCTTTGATGCCCGAATTATTTGAGTAAAAATAAACGATTTACATAAAATTCGTTCTCATAAATGTAAATAGATTTACCGTTTAACTTGTCAAAAAGTGAAATTTTATATTTTCGTGATTAAGCGTGTTTTAATGTTGCGTTTAGCTCTTACCAGCTGCGTACATTTAATGTCAGTTTATGATTTTACTAATGAAATATAGACATTTAAGTGAAATAATTTGGTTTTGTTATTGGAAAAAAAAAATATATAAGTGTCGTTTGCGACCCTTGGAAGGTGTGGAAAAATACATATGAACCTAGCAACATACTGTTATATTTTTAGGTAATAAAAAGATTACTATATTGCGGAAAATTGAGAAAAATATTTTAAACTGTATTAAGAAATTAACGATAATTATTATAAGTGAAATGTTACATAATTATCAATTCATCGTGCGGAAAACAGTAAATTATCAGGTACGTTAATTGAGTTATTTTTTAATTTTTTCTGAGATGATTTGATAAAATTTAAACTTGATTATTAGCAAGATTGGACAAATATAGTTCACCCTAATTATAATTTTTATCTTCAGTTTATTACAAATATTCCTAATATAATATTTGTTTTACGGATTACATAATTTTGAATAAGCTAATAACTTGAATAGTGTTCTAATTATAAATTTATAACAATATTTGTTAGGGCAGAATTGTTTCGTCGGAATAGTAATATAAATTTGCGTTGATCGATTCCGCGAAATATTTACTGATTCGCCGACTCATTATTTTATAAAGTCAACATTTTTGTTGCTTTCAATTTGATTATATAATTTATACATGTTTAATGACATCTACATCATTTAAATTTCTTCTCAAAATTATAGTAAATTTAATTGCATTTTAAATGTATAAACGCGGTTATCTCTGTTGTTTAATTTTATAAGGTTTTAAGTAAAGATTGAAATTCTAGTAGTACTTTGAGTATTAAATTGTTAAAATTTAAAGTTTGCTAGATTATAACGGTAATCGTGCGAGATTCTACTTGCTAATTGTAACATATGGAATGATGAATATTTTACAGAATTTAGTTGTTTTTTGGTTTACGCATATTTTAGTATTAAAGTATAATTCTGAGGTTTTTTTTTGTTGTTTTTTTTTTTTTTTTACAATAGAATCAAAAATTCAAGTTAATTTTGATGTTTTGGAAGCTTAAGTTTACCTTTCATTACTTAAGCACTTGGCTGTTTGCTGAAGTATAATATTTTTGACCGGCCAGGAAAAATTCAATTTTTGGAATGAAATTTCTACAGGAATTTTTAATTTTTTTAAAAATAATTCTATCCCGGTGCTTAACTGCTAGAGTATATATACCCTGAAAGTAATCGTTATGGATTTTATAAGTTTCTATTTATAAACTATTAATCCTTTCTGTTAATAACAGTTGAGCATAAAATTGTTTATGGGGCTCATGAAGTAGTGTGGGAAGTACTTGGTTTGCACAACGAAAAATGTTAGTAATCATTTTAAAAGCATGATTTTAAAAAATCAGCTTTTGGGGTTAAAACATTGGTTAAAGTGAATAATTAGAAATGGTATTATATATATATGTATATATATACATTTTTTTTGAAATTCCGAAAGGTAAAAATTACTGAATTAAAAGTCAACATCAGATATTTTATGATATGTTTTCAGTATGAGCAATTAAAAAAACATATGTCTTTTTCTCTCGGTTTACACGTATATACATACACATATGTGCGCATGTGATTTTTTGTTTTTTGCTTCACGTTATTCCATACGTAATCATGACTGTTAGATTTTGAGTTAATTTGATTCAGAATTTTTGATTAATTTAAGAAAATGCGAAAATAAATAAATTCCTTATTTTGTGAAAACTAATTACGATATGGAAATGAGTATGCTTTTTGAGAGATAGAGCAACAGGCTTTTTTTTTTTTTTTTTCTTTTTCGTTAAATACTTAAGGAATTGTTTGTAGGTTGTGAATGTTTATATGCGTACAGAATTTTTTAGTAAATATTAATTTAATCGAAAAATTATTAATGCCATCTTTATCGGTCACTGTATATTGACTATTCTTGTTAAGATAACTCAGAGGCGATGTGGTGGAGAGACAAAAGAGTGCAAGTGTCACGGGCACTCGTTTGAGGTAGGCGCCGAGCGTCCATATAACAAAGAATTTTTCAAAATAAAAATATGATTTTGTTGAATTAGGAGGTAGCGGGATTTGGATTTTCCGGCTGCCAAAACTCGCCTAGGGTGAGACAGTCTTAGGATTTTTACTTTGGTGATTAGTTCCTTTGAATAATCTTCCACGTCCTTATGTCTCATTGTCCTTTCACTGCTGGAATCGCCTACTTCAGTTTTTTCACCAGTAGCCGCTCTTGATCCGCGACTGCTTATTTATATTCGCAGCTAACCTGCATATCTGCAGGCCATTCCACCATCCACCCCACCTGTGGACACGCCTCATCCCAGTTTCGAGCTTCGGGCTCCACAGAGATACCAACGCCCACTCCCCCTCTGGAAGGGAATAATCAATATCACTGACATTAATAATTTATTTAAGAAAACTAATACTCTAGAACTGCTCAATATTATTAGTAATAGAAATTTAGGTAACGTATTCTCCAATGTTTGTGTTGTATCGAAAATTTATTGTACGCTTCCGACATCTTTAGATGGATAAGAAAATAGTTGCAATAAGTTAAAGTTGATCAAAAATATCTTAGATCTACTATGTATAATATCTAATTTTGCAATACTTTCAAAAGAACTTGAAATGTACAACAAAATATGAAAATGTGAGAAATTCATTTGTCAAAAAAAAAAAAAAGTGGTGATTTAATTGTTTTCTGATATTATTATTTAAATTCAAATTATATAGTTTCCCTTCTTTTTTAGTTTTATTTGATCTTTTGTTTCAAATATGAGTCTCACTCCCCTTTGTATATAACCTTTTTGCCTGGTTTTCTTTCTATTTTAATTTATTTCTCATTCTGTATTAAATACACTTCAAGTTAAATCTGTTCTTTGTAATATTAATTTATTTTGTAATTAATGTGTCTATTCATTTGTTTGTTAAATTGTTTATATAGAATGTAATTATTTCGCTATTTTATGGCTACAATAATAGTAAATATAACAATTATGGATATGTTCAAAAAATAAAAATATATAAGAATTAATATTTTAAAAATTTTTCTGAAAAAAATTAAACATGTAGTTTTGAAAATATCATTTTTTCTAAGGGGCGGTAAAATTTAACGTCTCCTGGTAAAATATGAAAATTACCGGTTCTTTATTTTTTAAACTAATGGAACTAGAAGTTATTAATTAAAATTATTTTAAAAATGATAAAGAAAATAATGGGAAATTTCGATAAATACACGAATTACAAAACTCGGTTTCAATAATATTTGAATTATTTTTTATGGTTAATAACACGCGCATTTTATAAATTCTTGTTTTTGACGATACTGTTAATTATAACATAATATTTATCTTTTTGTCTTATTTAAGCTCTTAAAAAAGAAATTGTAAACTTGATAATTAGGACCCAAGAAAATACTTCTTAAATAAATTTCTCTCTCGTTTTATAACTCGCTCGATTCCTTTTTTATTCGCAGTAAATTTGTATGTGCGTGGATTTAATAGATAGTTGAATTTGTAACATTTTGTAATGTAGAATTTTTATGATAAAAAAAAAACAGTGTAATTTCGTAAGTTGATGATCCAGTGTTGAAAAAAGTTTATTTATTTTTTTAATTTAAAAAAATACAAATTTTGAATGTCTGTATATGTACATATAATGTGTTCCGAGCGGGTGCAGAATTTTGTGATAAATATGTATAAAATTGGGAAATTATTGGTGTGGCTTTTACCAATTGCAAAGCACTGCTAACTTGATAACATATTAATTCACTTTGGAATGACTGTTAATGTGATTATTGGTTTTAATACAAAAAGAAAAGTAACATATACATATCGATAAATTTGAAGTAATTGTCATGCGCGTAATATATTTTATAATCTGGTAATTGTAATTTTATGGAATATTATTGGGTCTTACGGGACTCGCTCCAGAAAGTGTGATGCGCAATATAAAATTCACCAGCGAATTTCATAGCCTCTCCACTTCCACTTCAACACCTGCCTGCACGTGGCGACCCTGCTACGCCGAGCAACCTGGTGGAAGTTTGAGTGAAAATCCCAGAGGGAAACCGGGTCGGCAAACCAAATGGTGTATGGGGGTCTGAGGGGGGCAAGTGCCGAGTTCAACTCGAGAAAGGTCTTTTCAGACTGGATAGGAACGAGGACAGGTTACCTACCATAAAGACGGCGATGGGAGTTTTCTCTTGAGAAATCAACTGCGGAGTTCCATAGCCTTGGAAATCAAGGTTACTGTCTTTGGTACAAGACAACAGCTGTTACTAGTACCTTCTTGGAGCTGAAGACAAATTATGTCGGCAAGGCTTAAGCTAGGACAATCGTACCGCGAAAATCACATATTGATTCAATCGGCTGGGACACTGCGATGAAGAAAGCAAGAGGAAACTACCTCATTATCTCCCGAGTAATAGCAGCTACAAAACAATTCTCGGATTGACGACAAATGATGATGATTAGGTCCTATAATTATTATTTTAATAAATGAGTGACAATATTTAGAAAATTAAAACATATGATCGTTTAGAATGATGATAAAAATTAAATAAAGTACCGATTTAATGACAATATTTAAAAGTTGCATAGAAAAAATCAAAAGTTCGTGAAGTTTCAGAATTCCTTAGTGGGAATTAAATATTTTTATTTTGCGCTAAAGGTATTTTCATTATTTTTTAATGTAAATATATCTACGATAAGTATGTGCATATATACATACATACATATACACACACATATTTATATATATATATATATATATATATATATATATATATATATAATTATTATGAAATTTTTAGTTGTGAGTAATGCTTTTTGTGCTACAAAAGTTGTAATGAAAATTTCTATAAAAATTGTAAATTTAATTTATCGGTTCTGAACATTTTTTCAGTACATTAAAAAATAATAATTTTTTTAAAAATCATTTAGTCAATTAAAATCTACAAGTTTACATAGCGCGCGAAAAATTCAGATTTTGTCAAAAAGTTACAAAGTATTAGTAAAACATTTTTTTATTCGAGTTTCAAGTTATGGATACTGAAATAGTCGTTATCCAACAGAGATAGAAAGTATAACAGGTTCATTACCAGTAAATATAAACAAAATTTAATTAACTTTAAATAACTTGCTAAATCAATTGTAATTTCAGTTGTTCTTCGGGCTAGAAATTTTGTTTAGAATGTTTTCTTTTTTTCTTTTTTTAAGTTTTAAATATATACAAAAGAAGAAAAGAGAATTAAAATCAATGATCTACTAAAAATTTATGATTACTACGTGATTTTTTTTTTTTTTTTTGCTAAGTTTCAAATAAGGAATAGAAACAAGTGAATCCGACTGTTTCAAATGTCGCTGATTATTTAACGTAGGTTAACAGTTTCAGTTTTTGTTATGTAATATATTCCATTCGTTACTAATTTTTTAACTGCGATAAATTTAAATTGCCATTAGAAGAATTCTGTTTTATTTTTATTTCTGCAGTTGGATTAAAAGATCGTTTATATGAAAATATTTCTCTTTTTTTGTAGCTTTTCTTAGAAAATAATTATGTATATACATTGTTTTTAGTGTTTTTTATTTGCTGCAAGCATTAATAATCGCTTTAAAAAATATCTAAAATAATGTAGGGAACAATTTTCTTTCCGACATTTCGGTATAGTAATGATATATTATTATTTATTGAAACATTGTGTTACAACTGGCTGTCTATTGCAGTGAAATTTTTCCAAATAACTTCTATACTTTTTACCGCAAGGATAGATTACACAAAAAACAGATGGTATTCTTATTGCAGTTAAAAGTAATTTAATATCTAAAGAAATATAATTTAAGTTAAATAAGGTAGAGTCATTTGCTGTAAAAGTAAATGTAGGTAATTGTAGTTTGATTATTTTTGCGTATTTTCCTCATTGTAACGAATTTTATGCTAAGGTAATAAATTATCTCTCACAGTTAAATTCCAATAAAGTATTAATTGTGGCGATTTTAATCTACCAGTCACTACTGTGACTATATAAAATAATTCAAACCAGATTAATGTTTCTTTACTTAATGCCTTTTTATCTTTAAATAATTTATCATTAGTGGAACAGAATCATTAGGGTAAAACGTTGGACTTAGTTCTCTTTAGATCACCTTACCTTATGTTTTAATAAGATCCGTAACACTCATCATTATATATATATATATATATTTATTGAATCTGTTACAATACTACAAAAATGATATTATTTCATGAATAGTAAATATAACTTCAAAAAAATTCCGTTAGCAACTATTAAGTCAGCAATTAATAATTTCAATTGAAATAATTATTACAATAGTGAGACATCAAATAGTTGTTCAAAACTATTCTATAATTTAGTATATATAAGGCGATAGATAGTATTCCTAAGTCTAAAAGTTTTTAACTTAATATCTACCATGGTGTACGAAGGAAATAATTATTAAATTAAAAGAAAAGGATAAATATTGTAGGAAATTTAACAAAAGTAAGCTTCCCAACGATTATAATAAATTAAAAAAACTAAGAAAGGAAGTAAAAAAAAAAAAAATGTATGTTATGGTAAATTAAAGATTAAAGTAAGATGATCCTAAGAAATTTTAAACTCGTATGATGCACTTTGAAGATAATACTACGAGGAATTATTTTACCATTTTAAATGGAAATTGAATCAGATGTAGAAAAGAAATAGCAAATAACTTTGTGGTACATTTTAAATCAATATATAGCATAATTAATATTAATCGACAACCATTTTCTGAAATACCCTTAAAATAAAATGACAATAGTTACCCGTTAAAATTAGAACCAATTAGTTTTGATGAAATGTATCAATCATTTAATAGTCTTAAAATTTAAATGATCCTATGGAATTCCATCTCTAATTTTTAAATACTGGTCTATTTTATTACCACTAACGTAGTATTGGTTTAAAATCATAATACGAACTTTAGGTTGGTTAGATAATTTAAAATTAGTTAAAATCACCGGTGTTTAAATCTGGATGCATTAATTGTAGACCTATTGCTGTGTTAAATGTTTTGGCAAAATTACTGGAATCATATTGAACAAAAGGATATTGTTCTATTTTGAACATTAATTAATTAACTTGCCACAAATTTGGTGTCCTATTCAGAATTTTTCATTTCTAAACTCATTAATGGAGGACAGGTTAATTTTATTATATGGATTTATTTATTTAGACCATTCGATAAAGTTGATCACCATATATTAATAAAAAAAATTAGAATTTTGTGACTTTGGCAATAGATATATCTCATTATTTAGATCTTATTTATCTCAGCGTAAGCTTTATGTTTCTTACAGTGGTTACTATTCGATAATTCGTAATTACATTCTGGTGTTCTACTGGATTTCAATTTAGACCCACTATTACTTTTAATTTTTACTAATGATACGGTATTCATTGATATTACTAAGGCATTTGACAAAATCTGGCACGACGGTCTACTACACAAAATTAAACCAATGTTGCCTATGAAATACCACCTACTAATTAAATCATACCTAGTAATAGACAATTCCAAGTCAAGTATGACACCGATCGATCGGAGGTATACCCTATTATGGCTGGAGTTCCACAAAGAAGCGTATTAGGACCTCTCTTATATACACTGTACACAGCAGATCTGCTAACAGATGATACAGTACACATAGCAACGTTTGCAGATGATACCTTACTGGTTGCATCAAACTCAAATGCTGAAGCTGCTATCACCGCTCTGCAAAATAACTTAGATAGACTGTATCAGTGGACCCAAAAGTGGAAACTGAATATAAACCCAGAGAAGTCTATACACGTATCTTTTTCCAATAGAAGAGACCATGATAAAGAAGTATTCATAGGAAACAGTGTGATACAAAAGAAAAATGAAGTAAAATATCTGGGGATACACCTAGACAAAAAAAATAACGTGGAAAGTTCATATACAGAAGAAAAAAAAAAAGAACTGGACCTAAAATTAAAAAAATTATACTGGCTCATAGGGCACAATTCTGAATTGTCCCTACAAAATCGATTACTGGTATACAGAGTAGTACTGAAACCAATCTGGAGTTATGCCGCACAAATTTGGGGATGCGCGAAGAAATCAAATAGGGTAAAAATTCAGCGCTTCCAGAACAAGGTGTTACGCTTAATTTACCGAATGCCTTTGTATGTGTCAAACGAAGCTATACATCAGGATCTAAACATAGACAACGTTGAATAAACTATCCATAAGCAAGCTCAGAACCACTTCAGCCGATTACGCGATCATCCAAATCAACTAGCAGCATCACTTGCACATACGGACGTAACGACTACGCGACTAAAAAGAACAAAGATATATGATCTAGGTTCATAGTGTCATAGTTTGCAAGGTTAAAGCACCGCTGGGTGCACCTTCTTCACGTGATTATTAATAGATACTATTTATTAGATAGCCTTTCAACTGGCTAGTTATAAATTAGCAAAAAAAAAAGAAAAAAAACAACTAATGATACGTTAATTCAAATAAATAATAAGGGTCTATTATTATTTGCGGATGATTTCACAATTTATAGTGAAATCATTAATATTAATGATTGTAAATTATTCTCTCTTTATAGTGCCATACTCAGCTTCTGAGCGTCGGCGACTACCTATTCACACACGCAAGACTACATTCGGAACTGATAGTAGCTGCTATTATTACAACATGATATAAATAAATTATTGATATGGTACCTTTTAATTTAGATAAATACCCAGTCATATCATTTATTAAAAAAAACGAATAAAATTGTATACAGATTCACCATTAACAATTGTATAATGCAGCGAATTAAAATAATAAACGATTCAGATATATATTTCGATATTCTTTAATTATCAAATTAATCGTATACGTAGCAATGCTTATCGATCGTTGGGCTTTATAATTAGAAACAGTAAGAATTTTGGTAATATTCAAACATTAAAAAATTTTATATTGCGCATTAGTACGTCTTCATTTACAATATAGCTCAATTATTTGGGATTCGTATATGTCGTGATCAATACATTTACTTGAGAAAGTTCAATTTAAATTTTTTAGATATTTACCATATAGGATTTTCGGACTGTATCTCAAGTTTGATTGGTACGATAATTTATTAACTACATGGAATTTTAATGCACTATCTACAAGAAGAAAAGTTGCTAAATTGTTTTTTTTATATTACTTATTTAATTAATTGATTAGGAATAGATTTTTCTATTTATATTGAGGAAAAAGTAATATTAAACTTATTTTATACTCCAAGACCTTTGTTTAAAAAGATGATTTATCAATCGTTGATGAATATATCCACACTAAATATATAACGACAGTTGTAATAATGTTATTCTAATATATTATTTATTACTATTTAACTAACCTATCATATATACAAGTGTATTGGTTATATATTGATTAAATATTATGCCTTGCTGTTACTGGGCTTTTAGCCTATTGCGGGCATAAGAAATTTGTAAATATTATCAATTAACAATTAGTTTTATAGAAAATTGTTTTTTTAAGTTTCTGTTAAAACTGTTTATAAGAGTACAAGCTGATGTTTTTTTTTTTTTTTTTTTCATAACTTTAATTAGTATTTATTTGTATGAAAACATTTAAAAAATTTTTAACCAAATAAATTAACATCCTCTTTTCTTTTCTTTTATTTTATCTTTAAAAAAAAAATGAAATTCGGTGTCGGTTCAATTAGTGTATTATTTATTGAGAAACATAGGTTAATTAATCATTTATGTTCTTATCTAAAATGGGAGATGTATCTTTTCGTGATTATTAAATTGAAATTGGAAATATATATTTTTTTTTATCGCGAAGAGATATTGCTTTCTTTTTTCAACCTTATCATTGTTTGGCCATTCCGAGTATGTTTTTACTGTCTGTTGCTTGTACTTATATCTAGCCTTGTGTTGTCACCCGAAGAAAGCATGACTTGTTTATGCAACAGTATTAACGAGAACATCATATTTTTTTTTTTTTTTTTTTTTTTTTTTGAGCATACTTGTAAATAATCGAATTTCAATTTTTTGTACATTACTTTGTATTTATCAAAACATCCGATAAATTCGTTTTTTATTTTAGCGAGAAATTCATTAGTGGTTTAACTGAACGTTATAATTAGTAGCTAATAAATATACATCCTTATTCGTTTTCGTAATATACGATAACATTCGCATACGTACGCAGGTCTAAACCCACGAATCATGCGTGCACATTATATTATCGATGGGAAGAAGTTTGAAAATGCAGTTTAAAAAAAAATGAAAATAATTTGCCTAAATGTTGGTTATAAATTCAAAATGAATGTCTAACTTTTACAAACATACTTTTTAGATTATTTAAAATAAAATTTTAAAGGTGAAACAACTTAAAGTAATTTTAAATGAAGATTATAGGAGTAAATATGGAAATGTACTGGACAGTTATAACGGGCTCACGAAATGATATTTTCTGAATACTATAGATAGAATGTAATTGGATTCTTGGAAGCGACTGAAATGATTTTGATGGAATTCACGATTCCGTTGAATTCTTATCGTTAAAAAATTCTACGAAGTGAACAGTTGAAAAGAGGAGGCGACCAATGTTCGGTCTTAGTAATAAATTAAAACAAATTAAAGATTTATAAACCAGAAATATTATTAAAAATTATATTTTTGAACAGTGGCGTAGCTTGCCTTAGAGGGGCCCTGTATCAAGATTTGTTGGGGGGCCCTAATAAAGTGCAAAGATTTTTCACAAAAGAAACAAAAACGCTCGCATTAAATTAAAATAATTATTTATTGATTATAAGTTATTATTTACAATAAATGCTCCTGGGAGCTAAGTTACAATTCAATCTAAACAATTCCACATCAATCAAATATACACTTTTCTCGCCCCCTTTTTTTTCGGTAAACTTATTTTTATTACATCATCCATAGCTGAAGACGATTTCAGCTTTTCTAGATTTCCTGCCTCTATGGACAATAAAGACAAGTCTGAAAGCCGTTCCTGCCCTATTGAAGTACTAAGATAATTTTTTATCTCAGTTTTAATTTCGAGAAACTTCTTTCAGCTGCGGCAGTCGTGTAACCGGAAGGGTCAAAAAAATAGACAGCATGCTGTTATTACCTCCGGAAAACTGGATGCAAGGCTATTGAATTTTATCAGTAATAATTCCGCGAGTTCTTTAATCGGGTGAATTTTCTGAATTTCAGATTTTAGCATGTTTTCAAAGCAATTAATTGTGAATGATCAACTGACATGTCTTTACTGTTTTCCGCAGACAGTTTTCCGGCATGCTTTATTATCATTTCGTTTGAAAAAGATAAGAGTTTCTCCGGTTCTAACACTTCGAACGTATTACTCAGGTCACAGAGGCTCTGAAATCGTTGTTTTGTTTGAGAAATTAGTATATCTGAAGGGCAATAGTACATAGTAACTTTGAAGTACGATTCCGGGTCTGAAATCCTCTCATCTTCTGATCTTCCGTCTTTTATTTTTCAAAACATTAGCTCCCCCCCTCACTCTTTTGCTAAATCTGTGAACTCGTTTAGTAAGGCATGGAACGAATTTTGATTTCTTATTTCGTTCAGCCTATTTAAGAGATTACTTAGTAAAATACTAGCTTTCTGAAAGTCATACTACATATTTTAAAATTAGCCCTTCGAAGCTTCGAAAGTTCAAACTTTTGAAAGAAAATATTTTTTTTTCTGGGCAATAAAGCGCCAAGGAAATAAATAGATGAAAAATCAAAAAAAAAAAAGTCCTGAGACCATTTTATGGCACTTAGAAAGCTATTTTTTTTTTAATCGACAGCTTCAGGTTAGTGGCTTTTAGGAAAATTATAGAATGTCCAAAATTTTCATACCTTGGGGCTCAAAACGAGCAATGAATCAAATTTTTCTTCCAACATAGACGAAAATAAGACAAAAGACCAAAAATGAAAAAAAAAATCCTGAGTCCGTTCTATGGTACTTACAAAGCTATTTTTTTTTTAATCCACTGCTTCAAGTCAGTAGCTTTTAGGGAAATTATAAAATGTTCAAAATTTTCATACCTTAGGGCTCAAAACAAGCAATAAATCAAATTTATTTGCCGTTTTTTCAGTTTTTTAATCGTTTATCAAAAACTAATTATTCTGCTGTAGGTCTCATTTTAAAGAGAATTGAATTTAGAGTATTTCCCTCGCTTACACCACCCTTCTAGCGATTGAACTCTCTTTGAGGAGCTATTTTATTTCAAACTTTTAACAAAATAATTTCAATTTTCGTATTATTAGATGAAAAATCAAAAAAAAAGTCCGGAGACCGTTCTATGGCACTTAGAAAGCTAATTTTTTTTTTAATCGACAGCTCCAGGTCAGTGGCTTTTAGGAAAATTATAAGATGCCCAAAATTTTCATACCTCGGGGCTCAAAACAAAAAGGGAATAGATCAGCGCTAATTTAATAAGATCATTACCAATCACATGAAAACACGGCACTGTTGTATTTACCTACGCAGTGCCGAGCTCCCTCTCCGCCCCATCAACCGTTACTGGCTTTTCGTTCATCATGTATTACTCATAGTGGATGAAGACGAAATATCTTTTGTTAACGATCCTTCTTTTGTTTCCTCTATGGTGTATTATTGGTGTATTTCGACGATATTAAATTTGAAAAACGACGTTGTAATTTTGAAGTTGTGATAGGCTCAAGACTGAAGAAAAGAGCAAACTAACGTATTTGCAATTCTATGAACAGTATCGTGATAGTGGAAAGAGAAATATAGAGACTGGTCGCAATTGTTTCATAAAGAGGGTTCGAGGAGTATGTGTTTCTCGAAAGTGATCCGAGTTACTCAAAATTTTTATTAGAAATTGGTGAAGAAAAAATGCCAGAGACTTTGTATGGCGAAGAAAATGGAATCCTATTAAATTTCCCCGACTTAAAAATGTTTACTTCATTTGATGAAATAATTGATCACATTTATTCCGCTGATGTTCTTTCAAATTTTTCTGAAATGTCCAAAAGATGTATTTTATCACCAACGAATAAAAATATAAATCAAATAAACAAATTAATAATAGGAAAAAAAAATTCTGGAGATCAAAATAAATTTTACAGTGCTGATACAACTCTGATTGATGAAAAAGAAACAAATGGAGATTCCACACATTTATGTACTGACATTTTAAACAAAATGTCAGACCCAAGAGTTCCAGATCACAAAATTACTATAAAAATTTGAGCGATTTGTATCCTCATCAAAAATTTGAATTTTGAAGAAGGCCTGGTGAATGGAACAAAAGTTGTCATTAAATCTGTTAAACGTTTCATAATTTAAGTATTTCTTCTAGAAAATGAATGAAAGACGTTTTTGATTCCTAGGATCAGTTTCAAATTTACAGCTGACGACACTGGCATTCAGATTTTAAGAAAGCAGTTTCCTGTCAAGTTAGCTTATGCCATGACCATTAACAAAGCTCAGGGTGAAACATTGGATTTTGCCGCTGATGATATTTGAGGGATAATGTCTTCACTCACGGGCTATTGTATTTTGCCTTGAGTCGAGTGAGAACATCGAAAAATATATACATTTTAAGCCTTGATCACGACGAAACTCCCACAAAACGAGGGTTTGCCGCGAAGCGGCCAGTGGGTAAAGCCCCCTAGTATGATATACTGTTGGAAAGAGCGCTATTTGTCGGGAGCAAACTCGTATTTCATTTTCTTAACGAAACATTGGAAGTTTACTAAAAGTTAAAAAAAGAGCAAAAAACCACGTGTAGCCCCCGCTTGTGGCTCAGTTTTATAGCTAAAAATTTTGAACAAGGTTAAAAAAACGCACATCCTTGTGTATTCCTTTATTTTGGAACATTTGGATTTTCAAATTTAAAATCGGACCCTTGGAGCGCCGAAAGCTCGAAAGTTTAAAAAAAATATTTTTTTTTTTTTAGTCATGTGATATATCAATGGAAAGATTGCTATTAGACAAACATTGTGTTTCATGTGCTGAGGATTCCGTATGTATTGTATGAAAAACAAAAGACAATATAATTGAAAGAATGCGATCCATTATTTAATAAAATGTAACGCAAATTTCTGTAAATGTCCTATAATCAAGATATTGAATAAAATAAAGCAAAATAAAATCAATTCTAAATTTATTGTTTTTTATTGAAATACATAGTAAAAAGTTCAGACTAAAAAATAAAAAAAAAAAAAAAATTTAAAAATAGGCTTTTATTTATGCACTAAGAAGTACAAAATAACTTTATTAGTGTGCGACTGGAAAATCACAAAATCACTGGTGGATTAAATGTTAATCACGATACCCCACCTGGGGTGACGACTGTAGATGATGAGATGATGATGACCAGATAAGCATCTTAACATTGAAATCTGAAACTACAAAATATTTTTAAAAATAAAAGCGGGGGCCGCAGATTAATAATTAAATATTAATATTATAATGTATCCTAAGCCAAAACTACCATCACCATTATGTTGTTGTTCCATTGTTGTGCATCACAATACCACACACACCGAATGTGTTTGTAACTGCTGCCTCCGCTTATATTTCTCAGAATATTTTGTAGTTTCAGGTTTTAATGTTAAGATGCGTATCTGGTAGTCGCACACTAATAAGGTTATTTTGTACTTTTTAGTGCATAAATAAAAGTGTATTTTTAAAATTTTTATTTTATTTTTTTTATTCCTATAAAGCGGTCTCTTATGTATATGTTTGAGAAGGTTCTGGCTTCCTCAACTTTTTTACTCGGGCGATTACTTAAGTAAACTTTCTTTTTTTTTTTTTTTTTTTTACTGTTTTTGAATTGATTTTATAGAAGGGCTTCTACGTTTTGTTGTATATTTTGAATTTCACTTTTAAAGGGTTATCTGATAATGAGTTATGAATTTTTAAGTGTGACTTTGAGATCGTTTTAAATTCCATATTATATATTCATGATGGTTTTTTGGGTTTTTTTGCCGTCCAGGGTAATCGGTTAGCTTAAATTTATAGTTTGTCTTAAACAGAATTTTAATTACCATTTATGGTCTAAGTTTGAAGTTTATAAGTCAATCCGATCGTGAGTTATTAATTTTTGTGTGATATTTTTGTCGTTTCTGAACCATCTTATTAGGATTCTGTACATTGTATGTGTACAGAATCCTAAAAATCGCTGCGATGATGTATAATTTGTATTTGTAACGATCCCATTTCGAGTTAGTTTAGCTTTTATGCAGTAGTTTCATTTAATTTTTAACTTCTACAAAAGGAAAACTATTTTCAGGTGTATGTTAATTATAAATCGGTGCTTTACTCGTATATATATATGTGTTAATATAAGTATAGCGATGAACACAGTCAAGATAAAAATTTGTAAACCAAAAAAATATTTTCCCATTAAACAAAAATTTTGTATTAAAAGAAATTTTAATACTTGTAAGCAGCGGATACTAAAAAAATTAAACTAAATATATTTTTAAACGTATTTGTATATAATTTACACTTTTTTTTTTTATAGAAAAAAATTCAAAAATGTAAGTTTTTAACTACGTTAATTATATCACTATAAACATCGGGGGATCTGTTAGTGAACCTTTCATTTTGCTACCTTCCAAGACGAAGTTATCCAATGTTTGCCCCATATTAATTTGTAAATTGCAATTGCTAAATAAATAAATAAGTATAAATTAAATGTTAAAAAACTAAACAATTTCCTATTTTTGAAATCAACTTATTCCACAGGCTAATTCAGCCAAGTACCTTGGCATGCATTTGGATTCACGATTAACCTGGAAAGTTCATGTTAAAATGAAGGCTCAGCAGATTAAAAATAAAACACGGCAACTATATTGGTTAATGGGCAGGCAATCTGAGTTGGATGTTTCTTGCAAACTTCTGCTGTATAAACAAATTATTAAACCTATCTGGACGTACGGCCTTGTCTTGTGGGGCTGTACAGCCAGATCGAATAGGGATGTCATACAACGTCGTCAAAACGTTATCTTACGTGCAATAGTCGATGCCTACTGCTACTCACGTAATTATGACATTCATTCTGATCTCCAGATGTTGTTCATTAACGATGTAATCAAGGAGTTCGCTAAGTCGCATAAGCAGCGATTGCAGTCATGTTAATGCGGAAGCAAGACAATTACTTAATGCCGAATATGCAGTTAGACGACTTACTCATCGCCATCCTCTAGACTTAATCTTATAAATATATAAATACGAATTGGCGTATAATGGATGCGTAACCAATGGGATATGTACTCCACACACGTTGTCACTTAGTAGTTAAGTTAGCTATTAAGTAGCAATATCAGTAATTAAGTAAATATAGATAATTATTTAGCATACCAGCTAAGATTGTATCAAAACAAATAATAAAGTATTATTATTAAAAAAAAAAAAAAAACTAAACAATTTTCTATTTAACAAAGAGAATAAAATTATCCCCACTCCTTAAACGCAATAAAATCAATACATTTTCTGATTTTACCATTAAGCAAACTGTTAATGTTAAAAATTGGGGTTGTTGTATGAGAATGAAGTAACGGAAAAATAAGAATGAAACATAAAACAAGAAAATCAGGAAGATACGATCAACAACAAATATTTATCATTTAGTGTACCTAGAGATGGGGCTTCCTTCATATCTTCCGTTTCTTTTAAAATTAAATTTTTATTTGCTATATTAGTATCTATTATGACGCGTTCAAAAATAAAAACTATTTAATATTAATTTTTATTTTTTCAACATTTTAATGCGATTGTAAGGAATTTAGTATAGAGGTAAAATGTTGCCGGGCTACAAATATAGCGATAAATATGTGGCATTACATTATAGAATTACTTTTGTTATGTAGGCTTCTTATTTGTTTTAATTAACACTGGTTCGTGAGCGGGTTATTGATTTTTATCGATCGCGAATAAAATGATTAAGTTTTTACCGACTCAAAGCCGTGTCATGATAAAAGAAACATTGAGAAGCGTTGATCCGGAAATCATTAGTCCGTCGTCGGTGAGATGAGTTGGCCCCTATGTGTTAAGGTCGCAAAGAATTTACCTAATTTTTTTCGGTTACAAGTTAGCGTGTCTTCCTTAATTACCTTTGAAATTTAGTTGCTAGCTGGCCAATTTCTTTTCAAAGCGTGTTGTCGAATAGTTAAGAATTTTTTTTTACTGACGTATTTTTTTTTAAATTCGATTAAGGTAAAATTTGTCTTTCAATTTTCTATTACTCTGCAAGTCAGTTAATTCCGTTTAAAAATTCGTGGACATATGCCATCGATAGATATGCCGTGTTGAAATGGCTCGAAAGTAGATCGATCATCTTTTCATTTTTCCGGAAATTCGGAAATCTTAATAATCAGTTATAAAGTTGAAAGAAATTTATTAACATCAGAACAATTTTAGAAAATTAGTTAAATCGCCGACGGACTGTAAGTTTCTGTTTTTTCTGCTATTGACCTTGTCTTGTAAGATGTGTGTGAAATTATTAATTTTCTTATCTGTAATCATTAATCTTCGCTGTAATTGTAATTGTAATTGTAACATCGGTTTTTTAATCTTTCCGCAGAGTTTCATAACTAGCAGTTTATGGTTAGTACCTCATTCTGCTCCCGGGTAGACTACCGCATTCATACAGGATGATTTCCATCGTCTACTTATTAATATGTAATCAGTCTGGTTTTTATAAATATTTCCTGGAGATTTCTATGTGCTTAGTCTTCTTGGCTGATGTCGGAACATAGTATTTGCTATTGAAAGCTGGTTAGCAACTACAATTTCAATAAGCCGTTTACCTCTGTCATTACGCTGACCTAATCCAAACTTTCCAATTAGTTGTGCCCTTCATTATTTGATCTGCCTACTTTAGCGTTCAAATCGCCCATTACGATTAACAATTCGCGCTTTGGTGTGCCACAAGGACTTCTTGTAACTATATGTAAAATGTCTCTACTATTTCGTCTGATTCAGGCCATGTAGGTGCATATACTTGTATTATATTTATTGCTATTGGTTTCGTATTAATTTTTCTATCACTTTTTGCTGTATAACCACTAATTAAATGATTCAGTTTTTTTAACTACAATGTTACACTATAAATACTTTAATTCCCACTGCTCGAGCAGTATATTATGTTGTTTTCTGTTACAAAATGGCCTGCTTATTTGTAGTGAGTTTCTGACAATGCACAAATTTCAACATTACCCGGTTTTAGTGACGTTACTTCTGATGTCACTGAGAAATGGGTCACCCAAGATGAGCCTAAATTGATGACGAGTGACTAAGAAATGTGGCATCCGTATTATCTCAAGTGAGCAGCATATTGGAAGATCTTCAAGAAGAAAATGAGTTGAAAATTTCACCTGATCGAGCGTATTCGGCTGTACAAACATCGTTGGACTTCATTGAAAGGCAGCCAGACGTAACTTTTGCGTAAGTCGAGAGACGTTGCCACTCTTCAACGATTTTCATCGAAAAAACAAATCGTTTTGACTGATTTTTTTAAGAAGAATTAATTTTTTGTCTTATTGTTCGTATAATTTTTTTTTGAAGAATAAATATTTTATAGTGGTAGTTCTCTATCAAGGCTAAAATTTTTCTTTATAAAAATATGACTTCGTTAACCGATTTTTTCTGTTCCCCTCGTCCCGATTAACTAGGTTAATCGGGAGGCTATGTATATATATATATATATATATATATATATATATATATATACTTATTAGTTAGTAGTGTATAAATGTGACAGCTGGCGGGTCTGACGTCACCAACCCCTATTTGTCCCCTGGTGCTCAAAACTCACCCCAATTTGTCCCCTGGTGCTCAAAACTCACCCCCATTTGTCCCCCGGTGCTCAAAATTCACCCCAATTTGTCCCCTGGTGCTCAAAACTCACCCCATTTTGTGTCCAGCTGCTCAAAACTCACCCCAATTTGTGTTCAGCTGCTGAAACTCACCCCAATTTGTGTTCAGCTGCTGAAATTTCATCCCAATTTCTCATCCAGGTGCTTAAAATTAACCCCAATTTCTCTTTTTGAATCCAAAGTTACCCCAAGTTTCCCCTGATTTCATGGATTTCCTCCGAGTTTTCCCTGTTTACCCCTGATTCCTCTGCACAGTTCCGCTAATTCGATCCCTAATTCCCATCAAGGTAGTCAAAATTCACCCCCCCAATTAGTGTACAGGTGCTGAAAGTTCACCCCAATTTGTATCCATATGGTTAAAATTCACCCAAGTTTCCCCAAAATTTCTTCAAATTTTTCCGATTCCCCGTTCATACTGTTATCTGTAAATGCGCTCGCACCGTTTCCATGCATATATTCAACATAGCCTTAGCAGTGTACTCGCTTTCCCATACCCGCGCCTTCTATCATCATGTGTATGTATTATATATGACTCTGCTTGTAATGTATACAACATAATTTTTAATTTTCATTTTTTGAGGTTGGGAGGGGTAAAATTTTGCCCGGAGTGATAAAAACGTTTGAATCTCAACACTTAGAACCCAAAATTTAAAGGAATTTTCCGAGTCATGCTCCGTTCTAGCATTTTTTTTTTTAAAATTTCGAAGCCTAAGTACAAAAAAATTCTAAAATTAGCCCAAGTATATTTTTTCATTTTCGCGATTCCCCGTTTGTACAGGTAAATGTGGAAACACACACGCCGTTCCCTCGCATATATCCACCATAACGTTAACCACAGTGAAAGTGCACTCCCATCCCCATGCATCGCACCTTCTACTATCATGTGTATGTATTATATATGACTCTGTGTGTAATATATGTAGCATACTTTTTAATTTTCATTTTTCGAGGTTGGGAGGGGTAAAATTTTGCCGGAGTGATAAAAACGTTTGAATCTCAACACTTAGAACCCAAAATTTAAAGGAATTTTCCGAGTCGTGCTCCGTTCAGGCATTTTTTTTTTTCAAAAAATTTTATCTTTAAAGAAAATATTTGAACGTTCCATCAGTCGAATGAGAGCGGGCGAGTGTGCTGCTACGGGATGTATTATGTAAGCGCGAGCGCGGCTGTAATGGAAATATTTAAATGTTCCAGCAACTAGTTGAAACTGTCACCAGGTGAGGTGAATTCCAGTCGTTCGTTCGAAATTAACTAGCCGATCATCTATGCACATTCTCACACGCCACTGATAGAAACCTGTTCACGATCGCTACACGTTCACACACGCACACATACACACCGCCACCTGATATATATTTTTCGTCTTTTTCCGCTTCCGATCTTATACTTAATCCATTGATATTTTTTTATTTTTATTTTTACGTATTCTCTGTTCATTGCAAAAGCACACCGTCCATTCTTGCACACATATCAAGCATTGAGTTAACCTGTACAAAGGTACACTGTACTATTCCATGCACGCTCCGTCACCACCGAAATAAACACCGCGATATCACACACACACACACACATACACACCACCACTTCGTACATATTTTATTTTCGAGTCAAAATATTATAGAATTAGCCTAACTATATTTTTCTTTTACGCTTCTGTTTATTTCTTCTGTTTTGTTTCTCCGATTCTAAAAATTAATCTGTCAATGTATTAGCCACTCTTTCATTCGCACATAATGTTCCCTCGCACTCATCTGCTACCAGTAGTTCTCTTGTCGTTCATAATAACTTTTTCAAGTCTAATATTATAGAATCAGCCTAATTATATTTTTTTCGCTTCCAATCATTTCCTCCGTCCGTTGATAATTTTCTTATTTTATTTTTTCTCAGGTTCTAAAAATAAATCCATTGATATCTTCACTAGTATGATTGCGTAAACATCTTCTAACGGTATTCCTCATATTGTTCATAATAATTTTTCATGTCTATGTATTATGGAATTAGTCTAAAATATATTTTTTCCCCTCTAAAGTCTTTTTCCAATCGTAAGTATTCAAAAATTAATTCGAGTATATTTTTATTTAACGCTGTTTCATATTTTCCCTCTCCCCTATCCACCCTACACAAATTTAAATTCTTTTCTATTATTTTTCATGAGTACATCCCCCCCCCCCGAAACTACAGTGAATCCATACCATTCATTCCCACGCATCCATCTGCTAACAATGATTTTCTCATCATTCATAATAATTTTTTTCGAATCTGTTAGTTTAAGATTATTTCATTTTTTTCAAACTCTAAATATTTTTTTTTTTTTTTCAATATCTTCCATATTTTCCCCCAATATGCCCGCATACGCTCATAATTCAAAGGTACTCTGCTTATTTCCTTGCATGAATGTTGCTATGTCGTTGATTTCGATCTTGTGTCAAGGTCATCGAGTCTGCCCGGATCTTCTCCTTCATATCTTTTGTAGAAAAACCGGTTGACATGTACACACCTACACACAAACACCCATAACCTAAAGATCACCTGTAAATTTCGTTCATTTGCGTATGCAACCAGCTTTCACCAAAGGAATGTGGTTTTTCTGGTGCAACCCGCCCTCTTCAAAGACATGCATCGAGCTAGAATCTCGAAAGGATCTGTTCAGGCAGTCAGTATTAGTGTTACATTAAACGTGTAGAATTTGTTGAAGCTGTGTTCTTCACGCATTAATAAAAGTTTGCTCTAACATTAAAAGTAATAATTTTCTACATTCTTAGTAAAAAGTTAAAAATATTATTCAAACATGAATAACAATACCGATTCGATTGATATTAAACTCGACGAATTTATTCAGAATTCATTTTCGAGTGATATTGTCCCGCATACAACTTCATCACCTCAATCACAGCAATCAGATGATGGTTATACAGCAGAAGGATCAACATCTTCTGTACATAATATCATTGGTCCTGTATTATTATCAGAACAAGCAGATATAGCGGAATATTTTGTAGATATCAGCATCCATATAGATTGTGATTATGGTTTGGAGTAACCGAACTAGCAATGATTGATATGTCTGGCGGAAAGTGTTTGCATACACTGTATAAGCCAAGCAGAGCATGGCATTCATCAAAAACGCCACATTTACAATGTTCTTCGATGAGTCATCACTTGAAAAATCCTTCATTATTTCCCTGACGGAAAGAAACATTTATGGCACGCGATATATTCACGATAATATCTCAAAAACCGAGAGCTCGCATATATATTTTAACGGTATATGCTAAACTTATACTAATGGAACTTAACGAAAAGTCTGAATTGTTGAGTGATTTAGACTATGGAATCGTTAATATGGATAAAGTCTTTCGACTACATAGTATTGAGAATCTACATGAAGAGTATTTTGATATAAGCAATTTGATAACCTGTAAACATCATAATGAGAATGATAGTTTTCATTGTGCAGCGAAAAACGTTATGGTAATGAAGGCATGGTACGATCATGTTTTCCATCCGCTGAAGCTTATGAATAATCTCAATATAAATGATTTAAGTCAGTTGTTCATTACAGCCACCAAAGAAATGATAATTACATTATTTCCAAGTTGTGTTGGAGACATTTATGCATTTCTACAGATAGATTAAAACCGGATGATATGATAAAATCACTTCTACCATGTTACGAGCATGAGCATGATGAAGAATTCGTCTATGAGGTGTGTTGATCAATAGAGCAACAGGTAGAAAACCTAGTAGTTTACGAGACACAGCATGTTCAAAGAAAAAAAAAACGAACTAGCACAAGCAGATCAGAGTTGCAACATACGAGTGGGAGATATATTCTCGAGAACAACAGCTTGATTATAAAAAACGTCGAAGATACATGTATCTATCTGTGAACAATTATCACATCAAACATAAAAAGGTTGACACTAAAAGATTATTATTTTCTTTTTTCGTTCATTCTCGCCACTATTACCACTGGCGCCCCCACTGTCAAGACCTCTAAACATACATTACTAACCTCGCCAACACTATAATATTTTTTCTCTGTGTTACTAAATTAACCCAACTATATTTTTATTCATTTGTTACACAAACATTTGTTCAAATCTTTTGTAATATATCGTACATACATTTATAGCCCACAGACACTACTTGCTTCATTACCACGAATACATCTCTTTCATGGTCACTTATCGTAACATAGTTTTTCCTGAAATTGTAAAAAAATTCTCTTCGTTCCATTCTTCCAAGTTTTCCAAATTTCAAATCATGCATAATTATTTAAGAATCAAATTAAGTATATTTTATCATTTCCAAAAAATTAATCATCTCTGTACAAGGCATTAACTCATTTTTCAAAACAAACATATTATTTTTTTAATCTATCATACATATCATTTTTATCATTCAAATTTTTTTCTGAATTCACAAATACTTAACCTATAGAAAACATATTATTGTAAACATACATGACGAAGTCACTCCTCATAATTACATCATGAATTCATTTTTTTTTTCATTTTTTTTTTTTACCATCATGAAATTGTAGTAGTGTTTTTAATTTTTTTATTTTCCATACATGACAAAAGCAATACAATCACGACATCTATGAATACACACCATATGCTTCCAATAACCTATCATGCATTTTTTAAAATTAGTCCAAGCATACTATTTTTTCAATAACAAAGCCGATCATACATAATTTTTTCTTCTATATAATCACTAATCTATGAAAACACTTGATTCGTTTTACTCATACTGTAGCAACCACTCCTTTTCCCTCATGCTAACAAACTTCAAAATTTAATAATATAACACGAAATTAATCTAAATATCTGTTCATGCTATTAAAATTAATATATCAATCTTTACATTCCTTTTGTACATTTCTGAAAAAATCCTACAACATGTTTTAAAATTAATCGAAGTATACTATTTTATTACCTAAAATCAATTATTCTCTCATACAGTTTTTTCCAATCATCCATAATGTTTTTTCTGTATTGTCATTATTACAAAGTCATACAAAACAACAACACATTTTTAATCATAATGAATCCTTCATTCCATTCCGTTCATGCTATATACCATTATCATTCAATTCAACGTTATGAAATTAGTCTAAATATACATTCATGCTAGCAAAGTTATTATCTCACCCTTTGCATTGTTCCAAGATGATTTATTTGACATTTTTTCTTTAAATTTCCCTCATACTATTATTTTTGAAATGTAGGATGATGACTATGATTAGAATTCATGATTATGAAGAGAGAGATGCATGGTGAAATTGTATTGTCATTATATGCGAGATGATGTGTGTTTGTGGGTGAGTATGGATGCATGTAAAATATATGAGTGTGTTAGTAGAAAACATCCGTTCATGCGTGAACACAGGTACAGATACAGTTATAGAATGAGAGAGGTAAAAATATATATTTTGTTATGTTTGATATGTGCATGATAAAGAGGTTAACAAAGAATAATCACATTACCCTCACAACTTAGACATTGAGTTTTACCTTTGCAATATTTTAGATGTAAAAGCAGTGACATTGACATGTGGTAAACGTTTTCATCACTTTTGACTAATTATAACCAATTTTCCAACATTTCTCTTCGTTTTTCCTACATTTTAATACTTTTACACCGTTTCAGTCAATTTTTGCTATTTAATGCCATTTTTTCCAGTGTTTTTACCACCTTTCTCACAATTTTCATCATTCTTTCATCATCTTTGTTAGGTTTTTTCTTACAACTCTTTAATATTTCGATCGTTGCTAGTGATAACCATCATTATTTATGCTTTCAATCCTTCCACTTCAGCAATGCACACATACAGCTTAGCAATCGCCGCAGCCATTGAACGTTGTAGGACTGCAATCGTGATCTCCATTTGATTATTGGGATTTAAAAGTCACATCTTTGAACGCTTGATCTAATGCATCAACATGATTTTTTTTGTATTCGCCCACCTGCTGCTGGAGGTTCCACTTAATATTCTCAACAGACTATCATACAGTCGTTTAACAAGAGAATCTGTAAGACCCGAGACATTTACTTAACGTTTTCCCAACACATTTACAGACATACCCTGTACACTAAGGAAATCTTTAAACATCTCTGTAACCATTCCTTTTAAGCTGGCGGGAGCAAGGAACTCCTATAAACGTTTATCAATCAGCACTTCATCGTTCATCGCCCTGGTTTCACTCGCCGTTGCACAGACATGTAATAAACATTTTCTTCTTTTACAATTTTCTTATGCTATAACACTATTACATCATTTTTCCTCGTTTCTAACTAATTGTAACCAGTTTTCCATTATTTCTTAGCATGTTCTTCTGTTTAGGACCTTTTGCGCTATTTTTTCATCAATTTATGTTATTTCACATCGTTTTTCTGGTGATTTTAGTGCCTTTCACACAATTTTACTAATTATTTTCGACTATTTCTTAACATGTTCTTCTGTTTTAGGTCCTTTTTGCACTATTTTTTCATCAATTTATGTTATTTCACATCGTTTTTCTAGTGTTTTACTACCTTTCACACAATTTTACTCAATTTTTCCCCATCTTTGAAGATTTTTTTTTTCATTTATCTCATACATTATATCTCCGAATGTGACGATTAGCTATCCTTTTAAGTACATTTTTTTAATTCGATATAAGTGAGGAGTACTTTTCAGGTCGACATGTATACTTCATGATATGACATTCAATTCATTATTAATCTATGTTTCAACAGGTTTGTGGTCGGTTGTTGGAGGTTTACAGAACTTTCTGTTGCATTGCTTATAGTATAATGGTTCTTGTGTGCTAGTGAGATGATGGTGTTTTGTGGGGAATAATAAACATGGGAAAGAGAAGGAGTGCGCCCCATCAAGCAGGGGGGAGTGATACTTCGTAATTAACTTGGGTATTGCGCGCATTGCATGGCAGTTATAATATGCTCGAGCAAAAATTAGTCGCTGTACTCGCATGGTGTTCATGTTATTCATTAAATGTTCACACTGAGAGATGCAATGGGCTCATCGACAGATGGATCCATGCTATCATTTCGATTTTTATAATTGTAATCTGCACTGAGCATGTATGTATTACAACGAACCCATCAACTCTGTTACAGATGGTAATGTTTGAGGATAGATAGTGAAACGTTCATTAGAACATGAATGTGTATACAAAGTGTTGTTACATCACATGTATGTCATCAAATTAACTAAAATGTTGCGTCTATAGTAAAAAAAGAAATGAGGGTTTTTCCCTAAGAGGGCGACTATAATAAAATTGATGCGATTTTAGATGGAAATGGGAGTATTTTACAGTAAAAACGCTGTTTTGCACCTAAATGGTGAATATTCTGGAGGTTAAACGGCATTTTTCACACAAAATTTGATGTTTTTTTATAAATGTGGCTATTTTACTCCTACATGGAGTAATTTCTGCATGAGGAGTACTTTTTGGACTGACATGTATACTTCTTGATGTGGTATTCATTTCATTCTGAAGCTATGTTTGAACAGCTTTGTAAATGGTTGGGGGGGGAAGTTTACAGAACTTTTCTGCTGCATCAGTTATAAGATAATAGTTTTTATATGCTAGTGAGATGAAGGTATTTGGTTAGGAATAATAAATATGGGTAAGAGGTGGAGTGCATCCCAATCAAGCATGGGAGAGTATTGTTTGGGAATTAACTCCATTATTTGCACACATTGCAATACAATTGTAATCAGTTTGGTCAAAATTACTTGTTATATATCGTTCATGTTATACATTAAACATTCACACTGAGAAACGGACTGGACTCTTCGACATCAAGGTCCATGCGATCATTACACTTTTTTTCAACAATTTGTGACGTTTCATACTATTTTTTAATGTTTTGAACGGCTCTTATGATGTATTTCAGCACATTTTCACAGGTACAAAGTTCGTAATGCGAAATAATTTGAATTATTTCGACAGTCTTTACACACAAATAAAATACTATACCATTAACACACTCAACATGAAACAAATCATTACAAATAGAAATAAACAACGAAATTGCTCAGAAATTTTAATGAAATTCAAGAAGCATAGTGTATATGAAAATGAATATATTCTTTAAATCAACACTCCAAACTTGCAGTTTCAGAATTATATCAGAACCTGACTAAGAACTCCGTTGTTCCTTTTGCTGTATATATACATATATAATCATATATTATTAAATTATACATATAACTACATATGTACATATATATATCTAAATATATACATATATATCTACATATATACACATATATATCTACATATATACACATATATATCTACATAAATACATATATATCTACATATATACATACATATATCTACATATATACACATATATATCTACATATATACACATATATATCTACATATATACATATATATCTACATATATATCTACATATATATCTACATATATACATATATATCTACATATATACACATATATATCTACATATATACATATATATCTACATATATACACATATATATCTACATAAATACATACATATCTACATATATACATACATATATCTACATATATACACATATATATCTACATAAATACATATATATATCTACATATATACATACATATATCTACATATATACACATATATATCTACATAAATACATATATATATCTACATATATACATAAATATATCTACATATATACACATATATATTTAAATAAATACATATATATATCTACATATATATACATATATATGCAGCAAAAGGAACAACGGAGTTCTTAGTCAGGTTCTGATATAATTCTGAAACTGCAAGTTTGGAGTGTTGATTTAAAGAATATATTCATTTTCATATACACTATGCTTCTTGAATTTCATTAAAATTTCTGAGCAATTTCGTTGTTTATTTCTATTTGTAATGATTTGTTTCATGTTGAGTGTGTTAATGGTATAGTATTTTATTTGTGTGTAAAGACTGTCGAAATAATTCAAATTATTTCGCATTACGAACTTTGTACCTGTGAAAATGTGCTGAAATACATCATAAGAGCCGTTCAAAACATTAAAAAATAGTATGAAACGTCACAAATTGTTGAAAAAAAGTGTAATGATCGCATGGACCTTGATGTCGAAGAGTCCAGTCCGTTTCTCAGTGTGAATGTTTAATGTATAACATGAACGATATATAACAAGTAATTTTGACCAAACTGATTACAATTGTATTGCAATGTGTGCAAATAATGGAGTTAATTCCCAAACAATACTCTCCCATGCTTGATTGGGATGCACTCCACCTCTTACCCATATTTATTATTCCTAACCAAATACCTTCATCTCACTAGCATATAAAAACTATTATCTTATAACTGATGCAGCAGAAAAGTTCTGTAAACTTCCCCCCCCAACCATTTACAAAGCTGTTCAAACATAGCTTCAGAATGAAATGAATACCACATCAAGAAGTATACATGTCAGTCCAAAAAGTACTCCTCATGCAGAAATTACTCCATGTAGGAGTAAAATAGCCACATTTATAAAAAAACATCAAATTTTGTGTGAAAAATGCCGTTTAACCTCCAGAATATTCACCATTTAGGTGCAAAACAGCGTTTTTACTGTAAAATACTCCCATTTCCATCTAAAATCGCATCAATTTTATTATAGTCGCCCTCTTAGGGAAAAACCCTCATTTCTTTTTTTACTATAGACGCAACATTTTAGTTAATTTGATGACATACATGTGATGTAACAACACTTTGTATACACATTCATGTTCTAATGAACGTTTCACTATCTATCCTCAAACATTACCATCTGTAACAGAGTTGATGGGTTCGTTGTAATACATACATGCTCAGTGCAGATTACAATTATAAAAATCGAAATGATAGCATGGATCCATCTGTCGATGAGCCCATTGCATCTCTCAGTGTGAACATTTAATGAATAACATGAACACCATGCGAGTACAGCGACTAATTTTTGCTCGAGCATATTATAACTGCCATGCAATGCGCGCAATACCCAAGTTAATTACGAAGTATCACTCCCCCCTGCTTGATGGGGCGCACTCCTTCTCTTTCCCATGTTTATTATTCCCCACAAAACACCATCATCTCACTAGCACACAAGAACCATTATACTATAAGCAATGCAACAGAAAGTTCTGTAAACCTCCAACAACCGACCACAAACCTGTTGAAACATAGATTAATAATGAATTGAATACCACATCAAGAAGTATACATGTCAGTCCAAAAAGTACTCCTCATGCAGAAATTACTCCATGTAGGAGTAAAATAGCCACATTTATAAAAAAACATCAAATTTTGTGTGAAAAATGCCGTTTAACCTCCAGAATATTCACCATTTAGGTGCAAAACAGCGTTTTTACTGTAAAATACTCCCATTTCCATCTAAAATCGCATCAATTTTATTATAGTCGCCCTCTTAGGGAAAAACCCTCATTTCTTTTTTTACTATAGACGCAACATTTTAGTTAATTTGATGACATACATGTGATGTAACAACACTTTGTATACACATTCATGTTCTAATGAACGTTTCACTATCTATCCTCAAACATTACCATCTGTAACAGAGTTGATGGGTTCGTTGTAATACATACATGCTCAGTGCAGATTACAATTATAAAAATCGAAATGATAGCATGGATCCATCTGTCGATGAGCCCATTGCATCTCTCAGTGTGAACATTTAATGAATAACATGAACACCATGCGAGTACAGCGACTAATTTTTGCTCGAGCATATTATAACTGCCATGCAATGCGCGCAATACCCAAGTTAATTACGAAGTATCACTCCCCCCTGCTTGATGGGGCGCACTCCTTCTCTTTCCCATGTTTATTATTCCCCACAAAACACCATCATCTCACTAGCACACAAGAACCATTATACTATAAGCAATGCAACAGAAAGTTCTGTAAACCTCCAACAACCGACCACAAACCTGTTGAAACATAGATTAATAATGAATTGAATGTCATATCATGAAGTATACATGTCGACCTGAAAAGTACTCCTCACTTATATCGAATTAAAAAAATGTACTTAAAAGGATAGCTAATCGTCACATTCGGAGATATAATGTATGAGATAAATGAAAAAAAAAATCTTCAAAGATGGGGAAAAATTGAGTAAAATTGTGTGAAAGGTAGTAAAACACTAGAAAAACGATGTGAAATAACATAAATTGATGAAAAAATAGTGCAAAAAGGACCTAAAACAGAAGAACATGTTAAGAAATAGTCGAAAATAATTAGTAAAATTGTGTGAAAGGCACTAAAATCACCAGAAAAACGATGTGAAATAACATAAATTGATGAAAAAATAGCGCAAAAGGTCCTAAACAGAAGAACATGCTAAGAAATAATGGAAAACTGGTTACAATTAGTTAGAAACGAGGAAAAATGATGTAATAGTGTTATAGCATAAGAAAATTGTAAAAGAAGAAAATGTTTATTACATGTCTGTGCAACGGCGAGTGAAACCAGGGCGATGAACGATGAAGTGCTGATTGATAAACGTTTATAGGAGTTCCTTGCTCCCGCCAGCTTAAAAGGAATGGTTACAGAGATGTTTAAAGATTTCCTTAGTGTACAGGGTATGTCTGTAAATGTGTTGGGAAAACGTTAAGTAAATGTCTCGGGTCTTACAGATTCTCTTGTTAAACGACTGTATGATAGTCTGTTGAGAATATTAAGTGGAACCTCCAGCAGCAGGTGGGCGAATACAAAAAAAATCATGTTGATGCATTAGATCAAGCGTTCAAAGATGTGACTTTTAAATCCCAATAATCAAATGGAGATCACGATTGCAGTCCTACAACGTTCAATGGCTGCGGCGATTGCTAAGCTGTATGTGTGCATTGCTGAAGTGGAAGGATTGAAAGCATAAATAATGATGGTTATCACTAGCAACGATCGAAATATTAAAGAGTTGTAAGAAAAAACCTAACAAAGATGATGAAAGAATGATGAAAATTGTGAGAAAGGTGGTAAAAACACTGGAAAAAATGGCATTAAATAGCAAAAATTGACTGAAACGGTGTAAAAGTATTAAAATGTAGGAAAAACGAAGAGAAATGTTGGAAAATTGGTTATAATTAGTCAAAAGTGATGAAAACGTTTACCACATGTCAATGTCACTGCTTTTACATCTAAAATATTGCAAAGGTAAAACTCAATGTCTAAGTTGTGAGGGTAATGTGATTATTCTTTGTTAACCTCTTTATCATGCACATATCAAACATAACAAAATATATATTTTTACCTCTCTCATTCTATAACTGTATCTGTACCTGTGTTCACGCATGAACGGATGTTTTCTACTAACACACTCATATATTTTACATGCATCCATACTCACCCACAAACACACATCATCTCGCATATAATGACAATATAATTTCACCATGCATCTCTCTCTTCATAATCATGAATTCTAATCATAGTCATCATCCTACATTTCAAAAATAATAGTATGAGGGAAATTTAAAGAAAAAATGTCAAATAAATCATCTTGGAACAATGCAAAGGGTGAGATAATAACTTTGCTAGCATGAATGTATATTTAGACTAATTTCATAACGTTGAATTGAATGATAATGGTATATAGCATGAACGGAATGGAATGAAGGATTCATTATGATTAAAAATGTGTTGTTGTTTTGTATGACTTTGTAATAATGACAATACAGAAAAAACATTATGGATGATTGGAAAAAACTGTATGAGAGAATAATTGATTTTAGGTAATAAAATAGTATACTTCGATTAATTTTAAAACATGTTGTAGGATTTTTTCAGAAATGTACAAAAGGAATGTAAAGATTGATATATTAATTTTAATAGCATGAACAGATATTTAGATTAATTTCGTGTTATATTATTAAATTTTGAAGTTTGTTAGCATGAGGGAAAAGGAGTGGTTGCTACAGTATGAGTAAAACGAATCAAGTGTTTTCATAGATTAGTGATTATATAGAAGAAAAAATTATGTATGATCGGCTTTGTTATTGAAAAAATAGTATGCTTGGACTAATTTTAAAAAATGCATGATAGGTTATTGGAAGCATATGGTGTGTATTCATAGATGTCGTGATTGTATTGCTTTTGTCATGTATGGAAAATAAAAAAATTAAAAACACTACTACAATTTCATGATGGTAAAAAAAAAAAAATGAAAAAAAAAATGAATTCATGATGTAATTATGAGGAGTGACTTCGTCATGTATGTTTACAATAATATGTTTTCTATAGGTTAAGTATTTGTGAATTCAGAAAAAAATTTGAATGATAAAAATGATATGTATGATAGATTAAAAAAATAATATGTTTGTTTTGAAAAATGAGTTAATGCCTTGTACAGAGATGATTAATTTTTTGGAAATGATAAAATATACTTAATTTGATTCTTAAATAATTATGCATGATTTGAAATTTGGAAAACTTGGAAGAATGGAACGAAGAGAATTTTTTTACAATTTCAGGAAAAACTATGTTACGATAAGTGACCATGAAAGAGATGTATTCGTGGTAATGAAGCAAGTAGTGTCTGTGGGCTATAAATGTATGTACGATATATTACAAAAGATTTGAACAAATGTTTGTGTAACAAATGAATAAAAATATAGTTGGGTTAATTTAGTAACACAGAGAAAAAATATTATAGTGTTGGCGAGGTTAGTAATGTATGTTTAGAGGTCTTGACAGTGGGGGCGCCAGTGGTAATAGTGGCGAGAATGAACGAAAAAAGAAAATAATAATCTTTTAGTGTCAACCTTTTTATGTTTGATGTGATAATTGTTCACAGATAGATACATGTATCTTCGACGTTTTTTATAATCAAGCTGTTGTTCTCGAGAATATATCTCCCACTCGTATGTTGCAACTCTGATCTGCTTGTGCTAGTTCGTTTTTTTTTTCTTTGAACATGCTGTGTCTCGTAAACTACTAGGTTTTCTACCTGTTGCTCTATTGATCAACACACCTCATAGACGAATTCTTCATCATGCTCATGCTCGTAACATGGTAGAAGTGATTTTATCATATCATCCGGTTTTAATCTATCTGTAGAAATGCATAAATGTCTCCAACACAACTTGGAAATAATGTAATTATCATTTCTTTGGTGGCTGTAATGAACAACTGACTTAAATCATTTATATTGAGATTATTCATAAGCTTCAGCGGATGGAAAACATGATCGTACCATGCCTTCATTACCATAACGTTTTTCGCTGCACAATGAAAACTATCATTCTCATTATGATGTTTACAGGTTATCAAATTGCTTATATCAAAATACTCTTCATGTAGATTCTCAATACTATGTAGTCGAAAGACTTTATCCATATTAACGATTCCATAGTCTAAATCACTCAACAATTCAGACTTTTCGTTAAGTTCCATTAGTATAAGTTTAGCATATACCGTTAAAATATATATGCGAGCTCTCGGTTTTTGAGATATTATCGTGAATATATCGCGTGCCATAAATGTTTCTTTCCGTCAGGGAAATAATGAAGGATTTTTCAAGTGATGACTCATCGAAGAACATTGTAAATGTGGCGTTTTTGATGAATGCCATGCTCTGCTTGGCTTATACAGTGTATGCAAACACTTTCCGCCAGACATATCAATCATTGCTAGTTCGGTTACTCCAAACCATAATCACAATCTATATGGATGCTGATATCTACAAAATATTCCGCTATATCTGCTTGTTCTGATAATAATACAGGACCAATGATATTATGTACAGAAGATGTTGATCCTTCTGCTGTATAACCATCATCTGATTGCTGTGATTGAGGTGATGAAGTTGTATGCGGGACAATATCACTCGAAAATGAATTCTGAATAAATTCGTCGAGTTTAATATCAATCGAATCGGTATTGTTATTCATGTTTGAATAATATTTTTAACTTTTTACTAAGAATGTAGAAAATTATTACTTTTAATGTTAGAGCAAACTTTTATTAATGCGTGAAGAACACAGCTTCAACAAATTCTACACGTTTAATGTAACACTAATACTGACTGCCTGAACAGATCCTTTCGAGATTCTAGCTCGATGCATGTCTTTGAAGAGGGCGGGTTGCACCAGAAAAACCACATTCCTTTGGTGAAAGCTGGTTGCATACGCAAATGAACGAAATTTACAGGTGATCTTTAGGTTATGGGTGTTTGTGTGTAGGTGTGTACATGTCAACCGGTTTTTCTACAAAAGATATGAAGGAGAAGATCCGGGCAGACTCGATGACCTTGACACAAGATCGAAATCAACGACATAGCAACATTCATGCAAGGAAATAAGCAGAGTACCTTTGAATTATGAGCGTATGCGGGCATATTGGGGGAAAATATGGAAGATATTGAAAAAAAAAAAAAAATATTTAGAGTTTGAAAAAAATGAAATAATCTTAAACTAACAGATTCGAAAAAAATTATTATGAATGATGAGAAAATCATTGTTAGCAGATGGATGCGTGGGAATGAATGGTATGGATTCACTGTAGTTTCGGGGGGGGGGGGGGGATGTACTCATGAAAAATAATAGAAAAGAATTTAAATTTGTGTAGGGTGGATAGGGGAGAGGGAAAATATGAAACAGCGTTAAATAAAAATATACTCGAATTAATTTTTGAATACTTACGATTGGAAAAAGACTTTAGAGGGGAAAAAATATATTTTAGACTAATTCCATAATACATAGACATGAAAAATTATTATGAACAATATGAGGAATACCGTTAGAAGATGTTTACGCAATCATACTAGTGAAGATATCAATGGATTTATTTTTAGAACCTGAGAAAAAATAAAATAAGAAAATTATCAACGGACGGAGGAAATGATTGGAAGCGAAAAAAATATAATTAGGCTGATTCTATAATATTAGACTTGAAAAAGTTATTATGAACGACAAGAGAACTACTGGTAGCAGATGAGTGCGAGGGAACATTATGTGCGAATGAAAGAGTGGCTAATACATTGACAGATTAATTTTTAGAATCGGAGAAACAAAACAGAAGAAATAAACAGAAGCGTAAAAGAAAAATATAGTTAGGCTAATTCTATAATATTTTGACTCGAAAATAAAATATGTACGAAGTGGTGGTGTGTATGTGTGTGTGTGTGTGTGATATCGCGGTGTTTATTTCGGTGGTGACGGAGCGTGCATGGAATAGTACAGTGTACCTTTGTACAGGTTAACTCAATGCTTGATATGTGTGCAAGAATGGACGGTGTGCTTTTGCAATGAACAGAGAATACGTAAAAATAAAAATAAAAAAATATCAATGGATTAAGTATAAGATCGGAAGCGGAAAAAGACGAAAAATATATATCAGGTGGCGGTGTGTATGTGTGCGTGTGTGAACGTGTAGCGATCGTGAACAGGTTTCTATCAGTGGCGTGTGAGAATGTGCATAGATGATCGGCTAGTTAATTTCGAACGAACGACTGGAATTCACCTCACCTGGTGACAGTTTCAACTAGTTGCTGGAACATTTAAATATTTCCATTACAGCCGCGCTCGCGCTTACATAATACATCCCGTAGCAGCACACTCGCCCGCTCTCATTCGACTGATGGAACGTTCAAATATTTTCTTTAAAGATAAAATTTTTTGAAAAAAAAAAATGCCTGAACGGAGCACGACTCGGAAAATTCCTTTAAATTTTGGGTTCTAAGTGTTGAGATTCAAACGTTTTTATCACTCCGGCAAAATTTTACCCCTCCCAACCTCGAAAAATGAAAATTAAAAAGTATGCTACATATATTACACACAGAGTCATATATAATACATACACATGATAGTAGAAGGTGCGATGCATGGGGATGGGAGTGCACTTTCACTGTGGTTAACGTTATGGTGGATATATGCGAGGGAACGGCGTGTGTGTTTCCACATTTACCTGTACAAACGGGGAATCGCGAAAATGAAAAAATATACTTGGGCTAATTTTAGAATTTTTTTGTACTTAGGCTTCGAAATTTTAAAAAAAAAAATGCTAGAACGGAGCATGACTCGGAAAATTCCTTTAAATTTTGGGTTCTAAGTGTTGAGATTCAAACGTTTTTATCACTCCGGGCAAAATTTTACCCCTCCCAACCTCAAAAAATGAAAATTAAAAATTATGTTGTATACATTACAAGCAGAGTCATATATAATACATACACATGATGATAGAAGGCGCGGGTATGGGAAAGCGAGTACACTGCTAAGGCTATGTTGAATATATGCATGGAAACGGTGCGAGCGCATTTACAGATAACAGTATGAACGGGGAATCGGAAAAATTTGAAGAAATTTTGGGGAAACTTGGGTGAATTTTAACCATATGGATACAAATTGGGGTGAACTTTCAGCACCTGTACACTAATTGGGGGGGGTGAATTTTGACTACCTTGATGGGAATTAGGGATCGAATTAGCGGAACTGTGCAGAGGAATCAGGGGTAAACAGGGAAAACTCGGAGGAAATCCATGAAATCAGGGGAAACTTGGGGTAACTTTGGATTCAAAAAGAGAAATTGGGGTTAATTTTAAGCACCTGGATGAGAAATTGGGATGAAATTTCAGCAGCTGAACACAAATTGGGGTGAGTTTCAGCAGCTGAACACAAATTGGGGTGAGTTTTGAGCAGCTGGACACAAAATGGGGTGAGTTTTGAGCACCAGGGGACAAATTGGGGTGAATTTTGAGCACCGGGGGACAAATGGGGGTGAGTTTTGAGCACCAGGGGACAAATTGGGGTGAGTTTTGAGCACCAGGGGACAAATAGGGGTTGGTGACGTCAGACCCGCCAGCTGTCACATTTATACACTACTTTAGTTCTTGCAACAACATTTTTAATAGTTGCTACCGCAAATATCATTTATATTCAAATTTTAAATCTTTGTTCAACTAATCGGTTTGCTGCTATGGTAATATATCCATTTTTATAAAATGCCCAACGGGCGGCAGGTTAAAAGGAGCGGAACAAACTGGTATGCGGGTGAAGAACATGTTCTTTCTTAAATATGCAATTCTGAGAGATTATATCGTGTTGGGACTAATTCGCAACCGATTTATAATGAAGGATTCTATATGTACGTAAGGTAAAGAGAAGAGAACTATGTTCCGGTTGTTGATTTTATATATTGTTAAAATGATGGTTATGTGCGACCTTTAGTTGTTGAGCGTTTGTTAGACCGCGCATACGCAAGTTATAGAAATACCGAGAATCTTCAGCTGAAGAACACGATGACCGTTTTTCGTTGGAGAATGATAAATATGTTTCCTAGAGAGAGAAAAAGAATCTTTACATAAATATATTAATTAAAAATCTCTTAAAAAAAAGAAGATTAACGTTATTCACACATTTAAAGCCCAAAGAAGCAAATTACGAAGTCGATGATGGACCGTTTATAGAATAGGGGGGAATGATAACAATGGAGCGGTTAAGAAAAAGTAAAAAACCGACGATTGCAGTAATGATAGCAATGTGATTTTCAGAAATGAAGCTTTATTAACTCTAATAAGTATTTCGGGAAAAAATGGTGAAGTTGCCGGAGGCAGCTTTATAACGTATGGTATTGAATATTGTCAAATAATTAATTGCGCGAGAACATTATAAATAATTATTTTTTATATAGATATATATATCCGAGTACCTTTTTTTTTTTTAAATATTTGAATGCACAATTTACTAACTATGTAGAGTATTAGTAATGTTCTGTAAAAAAAAATATGTATATTAAAATTACAGGGAAATTAATTATTTAAATTAAAATCTAAGGTATGCTGCTACAGCGCTTAATGTTTTTCTTAATTATTATATCAGTAATATTCCCAAAAGACCGGAAAACTGAATTGATGAAATAGATCTTTAGAGTGAAAATATAGAATTTTCATTATATAAGAAAAGATAGAAAATCAAGGATTTAAACAGGTATTAATGTGCTGGTGAAGTCGCGACTAGCGGCTAGCAGGTGAGTGAATGTTATAAAGAAAGTTAATGATATGATGAAAATGGCAAAAAAAAAAAAAAGAAACACATAATTATAATGATGAAAGCTGCGGGACCTCTGAAAATGTCGTACAATTAACATTTCGTAAAGGACGACCAAATTTAAAAAAGTTGGAAAAAGCAAAATAAAGATTAAAAAAAATGTTCCCTATTACGTACATATATATTTATATATTTTAATTCTAGGTAAAATAATTTTTTTTTTTATTACTGTCTAATTAGAGATTTAAACGAGTATTAATACACGGGCAAAGCTGTGAGTAATAAGCTAATGTAAATGCATACATATGAAGGTATTATTGTCTGAAAATGTAATCGTTTCAGCACCTCAGGTAATTTTATTCTAGGTGTATTTTTGTAAAGTTCCGCAGCGTGTAGTGTCTATTTGCCATACGAGACAGAGTATACGTATCTTTGTAAATAGTTGAATGGAAATGTTAATACATTGTTTCGATTTGGTTATCTCGAATAGTTTATAACTTTTACCGGGACCGCCTGCTGTAGAACAAATGCAATAAATAACTTCACTGCCGGCTTCGTTTCACACACCGAAATAAAATGATGCAACAAAGTAACCTGTTTGATCATTTTACCGGAAAAAGGTACAGGCGTACAGGAGAGTGTCGGTTGTTTGATGGCGCTGATGATAGATGGGATTTTCAAGCTTTATGGTGGTCGAGTTTAGAAAACTTTTTTGTCGTACGAAACGAACGCGCTGGAAACGGCTGATGAAATGAGTGTACTTTGTTGGATCAGACCAGTAATATCTGGGTCAGAATAGTAGTGGTACAGGTCGCCGAGGTACCTACTTCTTGCATCAGAATTCCGATTGTTTCGTCAGTGCGCGATCACCGCCGATTGTGTACAGGAAACAGAGAAAGCAAATGAGCTCTTCTTCATTTCCTTTGACTTTGTACCATGGGCATTTTAAATGATCGCATTTTTCATCAGGAACGTTATAAAAAGGCGCGAACTATAATCATCGTTGTTGTAATGTTCAGTGTAAATGGCCGCGCAAAAGTAATTGACGTATTATATACAGTGAGATCGAGAGAGAGCGTGAGTGATGGGGAGGCTGATGTGAACAGATGCTTACGTATTGTAACTAGCCGTTTTATTTACGACATAGACCTAGTTATTGCACCAAAGAAATTGTTGCAATCCCTACCTCTGATACGTTTTTGTGTAATTAATACATGTTACGATTTTTTTTTTATTTAATTTTATTTATTTATTTTATTTATTTATTTTTTTTTTTTGATTATTCGGTAAATTTTTCGTAACAGAAATATTAACTGCGAAACGCGTTCTAGGAATGTAAAAGTTACTCCGTGTTAAACGATCAAAATGTTTACTTCACTAATTACGTACTAATAACGTTTTCCTTTGGCGGCGGTCTTTTTCATGATTACTGATAATTAACAATGTGTGTAGAGCGGGTTTGAGAAATTTAAAAATTGTCAGCGCTACGCTTGGCTTTCTTCGCGAATAATATTACCGGGCTAATAGATGTTTTTAATTTGACGACAAAAAATTGTCATATTAAAGGCACGAGTGTTTGCTTTAATATCAATTACTTTTATATTTCCTAGCAAGCAGTTATAAAAGTTGGCTCCATTGCCTTTTATCAGTTGACGACATGGCATTATTAGATTTGTTATAATATATTGAAAGATGTGCTAGATCGTTTAAGAGTATGCGTAAACATTGTAGTACACTGTGCAATTATACGGAAGCACATTACAGATAGCTAAGCGTAAATACATTTTTAAAGAATTGATAAGATTTTGTTAAAAGTTATCTTTTTTCTGAAGAGAGTAACCTAACCGCCGAAGTAATAGAATAAAGTAATAAAGTTCGCAAATTGAATTGCGAGACGTCCGAATGTATTTCCATCTTAATTAAACATATGCCGTATGAAAAGTTTTCTACGTAATCTGCGCTTATAGTACAAAATATAATAAATAAAAAGTTATCTTTTTCACTTACTGTAAAAAACAGTTCTTATTTATTTACAAATATTATATTTTATATTAAACTTATGGGATTATACATGCTTTTTAACCTACGTATGCGAGCCGAATAATCTCTTACATTATTTAATGGCGTAATTTTTATTCCATAAATTGTTTTATATATATATATATATATGTATATATATTCAGGGTCGTATTTAGAACAAAATTTCGGGGGTGAGTATTGTTTTATAATAAATGAGTAGATTTTTTTCTTTTTTGACCCATGCGCATGTTATTCCGCTGAAGAATTACATTCTTAGAGATTTTTATCATACAATATTATTGTGAGAAAACAAATTTTTAATAGTTCAAAGGTTTTCCCAGATTTTTGCCTGTTTTATTTTGCATAAGACGAGAAAATTTTATTAGTATAATGTTAAAATCAGGCACGCGTTACAGTATAACCGTTTTTGGTAGTCTCTCTCTCCCTATATTCTATATTACGTCACTGATTTTATGTTACATCATTTTATTTTCGCGGTGCTTGAAATATTTGCAAAGGCGCGCAGCCACTTTATTCAGTTGCGAGGAAATGAAGAGAAATCTCATCTTTATCGGCTAGGAGCTCTGGAAGAAGATATCGAAAATCCATTGGAAAAAAGGGAACATTTGAAATATAATTTTTCCTAACGATGAGATCAGTGAATATTTTTGTTAATGATGATAGCGAAGATTGGTAAATGGATTCAGAGAAAATGGGGCTATCTTCGGATACTGTAAAGAACTGACTTCTACAGCATTACCCGCCTTAAATGCTTCTAATGATGAATTTTCGGTAATGATAAAGTAGAGTGAATTCAATGCAATATCTGATTTTGGTGGAAGCGCTGGCGATGTTCGGCGAAAAATGGTTAAGCTCTTGGAACATTTATGTCTAGATATTTTAGCTAAATTAAATTATAAAAAGGTAAAATTAACTGAAAACTGCTTACGTCATATACTGTCACTAATAACGTAATCTAGTGTCCGAGCGAAGTTTCAGTTCCGGTTTCGGCCGATTTCGGTCCAAAATATGAATTCCAGCCCAGGCTCCTGTTTCGGCTAAATATCAGTCAAACCTCCGGCTTTAATTGGAACTCTGATTATGATGTTGTACTTTTTACTGCTAAAGATGAAAAACGATTTTATTCGAGTTCTTGGCAAATTGATCCTAGTAGAACGCGGGCCTGTTTTTAAATTACTTTCGCAGGCATTTAAATCTTAGACTCAACTGCTCCTTTAATCAAGATAATCGTTTCGACGAGAAAATATGAAGAAATGAACAATTTAAAGTTTATTTTTTAGAACTACGATTGCAAAAAAGCGCGGATACACATTCTTATTGGAACTTTAGTACGCAGTTCTGGGAAAGCAGCATTAAATATCGATCTACTCTAATTATCATTGTAACTAGCGGGCAGTTATTTAGTGTTGTTGGTGAATTTACATAGACGGTTGATTTTCGGAGAAAGCTGAAAAATTGTTGTTCCTGAATTATAACGTCAACCGTTTTAAATTGTCAGTTATTAAATTGTTAATTTTTTGTTTCCTTAAAGAACAATCTATCTCCATCTCTCTCTTTCTATGTAATGAATTTTAAATTTTTTATTATATAGTTAAATTAACTTTTTTTTTATTTTAATTTCTAACTTTACTTGATGCGTATCTCTTCTTTTTTAAAATAAATATATAGTTCTTTGTTCATGAGAAAGTAGAGTATATAAATCAGCTTGCGTACAAGTCCGCAACACAGTGTGACATTTTCATGTTTTCCCGTAAAAGTAGGCTTTGTACAGCCATTCAGGCGCAGCGGCGGATCTAAGGGGTGGCGCGAGTGGGCCTGGCCCCTCCGCACTTTTTCTGGGCCCCTCCATGGGCCCCCCCAAAACTCGAAGATTAACACGAGAAGAAATACGTAAAATTTTTTTCTTCTACAAACATCGCACGAAAAATATTACATCCGTCAAACATTAAAATCTTGGTGTTGTTACATTTGTAGTCTGTCTCTGCACCTATGATATGCGTTGAGACAGGCGGCGTTTAATTTAAACATGTTTTACGAAATTTTATTCGACTTTAGAATGGTGAGTGAATATATGCAATCCACCAACGCTGAAATCAGCCGTGTTCTTTGCCTAATTGAATCGTTACTGTTAAGCTTCACCGATTACCGAATTAATGATGAGTTTTTTAAAATTTTTTTATAAAAACTGCATTCAAATGTGCGAAGAAAACGAAATTAGTCGTAAAATGTGCTAGCAAACGAAGTCGTAAAATTTCCAAAAAATATGAAAATTTTATAATTTCAAGTTGTGCAACTGAATCGGACGATGATGTTTTTGAAGACGAAAGTGACTATAAAATTAAAATTTTGTATCCTATTTTAGATTTGGCCATTTCTGAACTAAACTCTCGATTTTCTGATAATAACCCTATTTCAAAAGCCATCGAATGTTTCAACCCAACAAGTGATACTTTTTTAAAATATTCGTTATTGGAACCCTCAGCTATTCACTATGATGTCGACGTTGAAACTCCACAAGCAGAATTAAAATTGCTACCAAAAACATTGAAAATTCACGAAAATGAAAAAAAAGCAAAATTTAAATCTACCATGATGTTCCTTGATTTTCTAGAAATTTACAAAAATTGTTATGTAGAAACGTATAAATTGTGTGTAATTAGTATTACTATACCAGTTTCCAGCGCTCCATGTGAACGGACATTTTCTTGCATGCGTTTTATTAAAAATTACCTGAGAAACTCCATGTCAGACGAACGATTACATAATTTAGCTACACTTTATATTGAAAAAGATATTGTAAAATCACTCGATTTTGACGAAGTAGTCGAAGAGTTTGCTATTAAAAACAAACAATCTCGCATGATATTGTATTAAGAACTCGTATTTACCTACATATTACCTTTCAAATATATATACGTATTTTGGTTTTGTTATGTATAGTTCTTTTTTTTAGCACACAATTTTGTGCCCCCGGGGAAAATTTTCAAGTTTTGGTCGCCCCCCCCCAAAAAAAATCCTAGATCCGCAACTGTTCAGGCGTCAGCCGACATTAGAATTTCGTTCGCTTCGTGGCCTTCGTCGACATGAGAATGTCACCGTGCAACCTGTGATTTCCTTTATACATATTATATCGCAACGTATACAGCGTTTCGAGATTGAACCTACGTACTGCACCTGTGATTTCCTTTATACATATTATATTTCAATTTATTCGCAAAAATATATATTTAAGAACTAAATACCGCTAGTACAAGGTTCCTTATTTACATTATTATCGTTAGGGGTGGTGATAATGAGCAATGACCGATGGTGAGAATAGTACGACACGTAAGCTAACGTTTGTACCTTCCATACGTTTCGAATAAAAATTCCGTCGATGCACGTCATATTTCGCGTTGTCCAGAGGTCCACCGAATTATTCAGCTCATAACCGAACGTTTCACTCATGAATTGACGGAATCGCAATCCCTCGTCCAAACGGAAATCAATGTTGAAATCAGCATACACTACGATCGTTAAATCGTACAGCTTTATTTCATCGATAAAGAGAAACAGACTTTTCAGCTTGAAATCAGTCGTATCTAAATAAAGACATGAAATTTTCGTAACGCTTTTCCGTGATGCTCCATTTCGTGATGCTTTTCGAGTTTACGTGCCAAAGTAAAGACATAAAAATGTCAATATAAAAGTAAATCTTTCTTTTGATGTAAAGAAAAATTATATATATACAGTGGGCGACTTCTTTCCGCTTCAGTTCTACAGTCTTTTTGGATAGTGATCGAATACTTTTTTTACCCACTATATATATAAACTCGGTCATTCGGGTCTCTTACTTTTGATTCACAACCTTTTTTTTCTAAAATTTTTTTAGAAAAATAGTTTTCTGTTGACTAGGTCATTCTTACCTGTCTTTTGGTAAACACGGTGGCCACCCAGCTGAGAAAAACTCGGGAATTTTGTTGCAAAACCGGGAAAAAAGTAAAAATACCTAAACGATATATTTAATAAGAAAAAATCATTCGAAGCGAAAAATGAATGCATTTTTTAATGTACATTACTAAATAGTAAATTACGTACAGAAAGAAATAGGAAATAGGGAACACAGGGCCCTTGAAGGCACCCATGAAATTAGAAACAATCAAATAATTGTAAGAGAGACAATTAGAAGAAATATAAACATCTTATATGGTCATTAATTCGCTTATGAAGATTGAACTAAATCCTGCTTCGCTCTTTCGTTTTTCCATTACTCAGTCTCCTCTTTGTCCATTTGATTCGTCAGAAGCAAACTTCGTTTGTGATGCGAACCACATTTTACTTGAATGTCCTTCCATTTCTTCAGAACGCGCGATACTGTATTCCGGTCTTTTGCGTCTTGGCCTTCCTACGCCTTACAGCGCTCACAGCATCCTTTCTTTTCCGTCTCCCTTGGTTATTCCTTTGTTAGCTTCTTTCGTATGTTCCATTTGTAATATTTTTCCTTTATAATTATTAACACTATCATACCGTTGAAGTGAGTAACGTCCTTAGCTGACATGCTTAAAAAAAAAAAAAAAAAAAAACTAAAGGAAGGAAGACGAAAAGATTTTGAAAATAGTTGAAGGCTGAAAGGTTTTAAAGAACGTGTCTTTCTGAGCCATCAGTAAAGATGGGCTCATATGCGAGTAAAATAAGGAAATTGATAATGCTGTGGAGTTCCTCTTTCGATTCAGAGGCAGGAAGTACTCTAGAAGGATAGCTAAAGTTCAACGAAGTTGAAGGAGAAAGATAAACGACTAATTTTAGGACGAGAATGAGATAAGGCGACGAGAAATATGAGTTGAAATAAAAATTATGAATAAAAGGTCGGTTATTAAAACTGGAAATATGGAAGTAAACAGTTTTGGACCATGCTAATGGGATTTGGCAAGGAATTGATGATTTGAAAACGAACAGATAGGGCAAACTTATCGGATTCTGCAAGAATTATTAAAACAAGGAAGAATTTCAAGGATTCAGACTGTAAAAAAAGCTGGAATTTAGCGGAATGACGGTGTTATGATTTTTCAACTATTTTTGAAGTTTTAACGAACTTATTCAAAATCCTCAACGGTTATTAGGAATAAATTAATGCATTGCTCTGTACTGGAAACAATAACATTAGTTACGTTAGTTAAACCTTAATTACATAAATAATTTTTTTTGCTAAAATTCTTGTGAACGTATTAGGAGTCCTAATATCGTCCTTAACAACAAATATTTTTACTGAAATAATAATAATAAATAAATAAATCTATATGGAACAATTACGAAATACCATTTTTTCGTAATGTAGAATCTGGATTCTGATACGTTGTGGCGCAGCGATTGAAGATGTAATTTAAATGTTATTTTCTAGTTTATATGATTGGATAAAGCTTACAGTGTTATTCCTAATATGTACGTAAATATTTTTTTCGATAGTACCTGACGATGTTATTTTTTTATAACAAAAATATAGCTCAAATGATATGCCAGGGATGAATCCAGTGTGGTTGGGGGGGGGGGCAGAATTTAATACAAGCTGTTTAAGAATACGGCAATTTCATAGGAAATACAATTCTTTTTATTAGCTGTGTTTACAGTTTTACGTCAAAAGTTTCTGCCAAAACATTTTTAAATGGTCAATTAGTCGTATATTTTTAAATTTCAAAATTACGAGATTTATTTTTGACGAAATTTTTTTTTTAATGCAATTTTGCAACTAGCTCTGGGCTATCTAGCAATTTTAATAACATAGTATGGATGATTTGTGGAGCTCCTTATCCAGCGACAAGGATTTCCGCTGCCTGTATTTTAATAATACTTTTTAATTATAATTGTTCATTTATAATAAATCTGTCGGCTTTGTTCGTTTTAATCGTCTGATTTCTGTCGAATTGTCTAGTAATCCAATGGCTAAGATATTTTTGTGATGATCTAGTTTAATACCATATTGCCGAGCAATTTCTTGTATTTATTCTTTGGCAGGTTCGACTGCCAAATCCGTGTGCAGTGTAAGATTGCTTACATACCATGGGGCATCTGCAATTGTTCTTAGTGCTTTATTTAGGAAACGTTGTATTATCGCTATATTACTCGGTTTAGCACAGCCCCAAAGTGGACTTCCGTACGCCCATACAGGTTTCAGAATTTGATTATACAATAACAATTTATTCTCCAGCGATAATTCGGATCTTCTTCCTATAAGCCATAACATGTTCCTGTATTTAATATTCAATTCGTTCCGTCTTTTAACTATATGGCTTTTCCATGTTAGTTGTTTGTCCAAATGGATTCCGAGATATTTTGCTGATTCCTTAACCGGAATTACCTGATTGTTAATGTGAATATTTTTGATGCTGCAGATTTTTTTATTTGTAAATATTACACGGGCCGATTTTTTCTCGTTGATTACTATTCGCCACCGCTTGAACCATATCGAGAGTGTATTAATTGCTGATTGTAGGTTTATTGCGACATTTTCTAGCGACGAATCTGAACAAATCACTGCTGTATCGTCCGCGAAAGTGGCTATTTCCGTATTATTTGGCACAGGTATATCCGCTGTATAAATTAAGTAAAGAACCGGTCCCAGTATGCTACCTTGAGGTACACCAGCTTTTATCGGATGCAATCGAGATTCTTCATCTCCATACTTAACCACAAAATATCGTTCGCTAAGGTACGATTTAAATAATTCAAAAAGCTGGTATGGGAGGTGGCGCCGGATTTTATAGAGCAGCCCTTCATGCCATACTCTATCAAACGCCTGTTTAACATCAAGGAAAACTGCGTCGCATATTTTTTTAGCCTCTAGGGACTGTTCAATAATATTGACTATACGGTGTACCTGCTCTATAGTTCCATGACCAGCTCGAAATCCAAACTGATGTTCCGGTATTAAATTTCCACCTTCCAGGAATTGTTTCATTCTTTTTAATATTATTTTTTCGTATACTTTAGAGAGCACCGGAAGAAGAGAGATTGGTCGATATGATGTTAGTTCTTCTGCAGGTTTTTGCTGTTTCTTTGCTATTATAATTTGTGAAAACTTCAGTTGGATAGGAAAGTATCGTAATCGAAGTATAGCGTTGAATATATAAGTTAGTAAGACAAGACCTTTGCGAGGTAATTCCTTTAATACCCTGGAAGTAATTAGATCGTATCCGGGTGACTTGTTTGGATTCATGGTTTGGATTATTGACTTAATTTCTCCGGGAGACGTAAATTTGACAGTATTCCTCTGATCTATATCGTTTAGCGGTGTTGGTAGAGAATCTTTTCCAGGATTTGTCTGGAAGACCTCAGCAAAATAATTTCCAAATTCTTCGGCCTTCTCGAGATCACTTCGAGCCCATATTCCATTTAACTTTCTAATTGGATGTAGTTTTTCTACCGGTCTTTTTAATCGTTTGGTTGCTTTCCAAAGGGAATATTCGTATTGAGGAGTGGGTGACAAGTTACATAAGTATTCACTGAATGTTTCATTTTTGTGAGTCTGTAGCAGTTGCTTTACTCGTTTTGTTTGGTTATTTAATCTAGTTTTGTCTATTGGATTTCTATTATTCTGCCATATCTTCCGCAGTTTCCTCTTCAAAGCAACTTCTCTACGTATTTCTGCCGGGTAATATTTGATTGTTTCGTATTTCTTATTACGTGGGGTAGCCGCCCAGACTGATTCCTGGACAGTTTTTATAAAGTTTTCAACAGCTGTTTCTACGTCTCTTGCAGTTTTTAGTGAAATTTTTAAGTTAATTTTGTTACTCAGCATTTCTCGAAATGAATCCCAGTCGGTTTGTCTACTGTACAGCTTTGGTGCGCGTAATTTCCATATAATTTTTCCACTAATAATAATCACTACTGGTGTATGATCAGATGAAAGAGTATCATCAGAGTAAACATCAATAAAGTTTGTTGATAAGCTTTTGATTACAAAGAAGTCCAGTAAGTCTGGAATCTTTAATGGATCTGTAGGCCAGTAAGTTGGGGTTCCAGACGAGTGTACCATACAACGGTTTTCATCAACCGCCAGCTTTAACTGTTTGCCTCTAGGTACCGTAATCCTCGATCTAAAATATATATTTTTTGCATTGAAATCCCCCCCAACTATATAAACATTACCTAATGTTTTAAAGTAATTGTTAAATTGGGTTTTAGTAATAACATGCCGCGGAGGACAGTAAATAGCTGAAGCTGTAATATTACTTCTTTGATTTCTATTTATTAATACAGTAGTAGCTTGTAAATAACTACATTCATACTTCTGTATTTCATGATGTTTTACATATACCTTTTTTAATAATAATGCCTGTGCCACCATGCGCAGTCCCATCCGGATGATTTGTAAAGTAAGAATTGTACCCCGTAAATTGCACGTATTTATTGTCAGTTAAGTGAGTCTCTGATATTAAAAATATATCAACGTTATTTTGCGCAACATACATTTCTATTTCGTTTATATGGTTTAAAATTCCGTCATTTATTTTTAGTTACTGTTGACAATATGGTTTGAATTACACCATGGAACAATTGAAATTGTTGATTCATGATATCTTTAAGCAGATTTTTTATTTCTGACATAAATGTCTGTAGCATATCTTTAATCGGCATGCTATCCATATCACTGCTAGGTAGGTTATTTGTTTTCTGTCGTTTCAATGTTTCTGAATACGTTTGGTTTTGCGGGGAAGGATTGAAATCTACTGTTTCATTCTGATTGCCTAATTTGGGCCAATAGGTAGGCAATGCTTGGTTATTTATTCTAGTGTTATTGTTAGACACTTTTACTAATTTATTATCACGCGTTTGTTGGAGTTTTCTGTATATTTCACAGCCTTTGTAGTTGGAAGGATGATTTCCCTGGCAGTTAGCGCAAACGGGTGGTTCTTCACGTTTTTTATTGCATTGAATGGCATTATGGTGTCCACCACACTTAACACATACTTGTGCCCTGCTACAATAATTTTTGGTATGACCACATGCTTGGCATCTGAAGCACTGTGGGATTATACTCTTCTTTCGTGGTGCTTCCACTTTTATTCTCATTTGAAGTATCGCCTGAAGTTTATTACTTGAAATTTATTGTTCACACTTGCTTTTTCATTATTTTAAATTACGTAACAAATCATGTTTTACATATTTGGTTTTATTCAGGAATATCCCAAAAAAATTTTCTCAGTAAAAATATAAAAAAAATCTCTGCCCCCCCCCCCCCAAGAACATAAATTTCCCCCCCAGAAACAGATTCCTGAATTCATCACTGAATGATGCGCACCCTAATTAGTTTAAACGGTTATAAGCCCTTTCTTAATTGAAGCTTTCTGATTAACTGGAAAAATGCGCCTTTAGTCGGTCCGATATATTTTTGAAGATGTATGAAAGAAACACGTGATCATTGTTCCGAGTCATTCTGTTGCTTGATACTATTTAGATGAGATAATGTTCTTTGTGTTCACGTGCCAGTTATATCATCAGTAGTTCGGTTTGTCTCGTATAGAGCTTAATAAAATTCTTCGACTTTTTTGTTTTAGTATATTTTTTTTCCAATTACCATTTTTCCAACATAATCATGAAAAGTAAGTAACACTTTAAAAATTAAATCTTTACAGATATTTTTCGAAACAGTAGATAATATTTAACGTTATTTTCTTTATACATATTTACTTTTAATTCGTTAATGTATGTACAGAAAAAATCTCTATATTTTTCTTTATTTACACACTGAAATATATTGTAGCATTGCTACATATACTGAAAAACGGAAGATTAAGTAAATAAATAAATAAATATATATGAAAATAAAGGTTATTAAAGTATAGTAAGTAGGGAAATATTCTCTTTTAATTTTTATTTATTATCATTTAACAGAATATGCCGAATCGTAATAGATGGAAAATTTTTTTGCGTTTAGTGGTTTTGCATTATAAATAGGAATAATAATTTTGTAACGGTTAATACGGATTAATTTTTTAATAATCTGAAAGTTGGCCCTGATTATATGATCTTTGTTTCATTAAATCTGAACAATTAAAAAAAAAATTGCGAACATAATTAGTCTTCTATTTACTTAGATTTCAATAAATTGTAATTATTTCCACTGATTATTATACATCCTTTAATATATGTATATATATATGTGTGTATATATATGTATATATATACATATATAGGGCCGTATCTAGACCAAAATTTCTGGAGGAGTTACGAAAATATTTTTATAAATATATATATATATCAGTGGTGGATCCAGGTGGCGAATAGGGGACCCCCCCCCCCCCCAAGAACCAAAGCTTCTATAAAAAAATTTGTTATAACGGAGAAACTTAATTTATGCTATAGATTTGTATGAATTTTACCTACGAATTTAATTATAACTAATATTTAATACTTTTTTCTAGTAAAACTATTAATGTTCCTTTTTTATTCCATTTTAAACACATCTGTCGTTGATCTTTTGCCATTTTTATTTATTTTTACTTTTTATTTTTTTTTTAAATTTCTATAAAGGTCGCTATTTGATTTTCTTTATGAAATTTCTGCAATCTACTGCCTACCGTAGAAAATTTTACGGAATTATATAATTCCCCCTTCCCAAATGTCCTTCTGGATCCGCTCCTCATATATATATATATGTATGTGTGTATGTATGTGCGTGTGTGTATTATGATGAAATATGTTTATTTATAAATAGTACATTAAAGCCTTGTAGTCAATTATTGATGAAATAATTGAACACTACAATAAAAAAAAATAAAAAATAGTCGTTTCCATAGGATTCATAAAAATTTCAATTTTCTTTTCTTTTGTGAAAAATTGAAAAGAAATAAATTTATTCTGAACTTCGATCTATTTAATTCAAGCATTTATTATTTCGCGGAGGTTCGTACCCGAAAAACCCCCCATCAGGTACGAGCTTGTATATTATATATAAAACTCTGCCTTTTGGGCTTCGCAATAGGACAAGCTTCCTTGACCCTTAATCTTTTTTCTTCTAAAATTCTTTTAGAAAAATCGCTTTCAATTGACTCGTTGTTCTTCCTCGTCTTTTATTAAAAGAAAATCTAGCAATTTTACAACATAACATTCAACCTTTGTTATCTTACGTGAAATAACGTAATATAATTATGGAACAAAAGATATAGTGTACTCCGGGCTAAGAATGGCTTAGTCAGTAATATATATATATATATATATAATTTCGTTCTTTAGACCTTGCCGTGGAATCACCCCTTGGACATCTAGAGTCACTTTAAATTGATTATGTGATTTAAGAAATAAATTTTTGCAAGAATGATAAAAAAGGCTAAAAATTAAACCAATACAAAAACGTTACATATAATCGATACAAAGTGTTACGTGATTTTTCACATTACCCCGGCGTAAAAATTTCATATATATATGGAATTTGAATATTTAAATACTTTCATATATGCAATTAAAATGATTGCTTAAGTTTGTTAAATATTAAGAATTCCTATAATGCATATTGTTATTGTAGAAATTGAGCTTTTATATATTCTTGTAAGTGTAGCGTGTGGATATTGTTAATATCATGGTGTTTTAATTCGAATTTTTACCCCCATCTCTTTTCCGGTGTTGTACATTTTTAATATTATTATTTAGGGATTGTGAATGTTTTTGGGTACTTTCTATTATTGTGTCGTATTTTAGTATTTGAATTAACTGGTGACGGTGTTTTGTTCAAACATTGAAAATATAAATAGTTATTCGCGATGCTGGGTTAATATCTATAGTTGACGAGCTCAAAAGTAGAGAAAACATATCAATATTTCTGCAGTTACGAATAAAGCTAGTTTTACTTTATGTCGCTGAGATTATACACTGATTAAATGTCAGGTGGTTATACTATAAAAAGATATGTTCCTGTTTGGTTAGCGGAATAATGAATTTATGAATTATTCCATAGACAGCGAATTGATTAAGCAGTTCCGGTAGGAATTAAAAAATTCTTGTATAATTAGTTTCCTACAGATATTTTGGAACGAATAGAGGTATTGGTGGTTTGATTCGAAACGAACTGCTGCCAAAATAGTTTTATTTTGAGATATTCTTCTTTCAGTAAAATTGAGATATTTTTCGAGGCGCGCTGATGAAAGTCGCCATCTCCGGCACCGGTTGAATAAATTATTCGTTTCCAATGAAAATGAATAGAATATTTTTAAGAAAGAAAAGAAAGAGTTTAAAAAAAGTTGATTATATTTTTTTCGATTTTTGAAACATCTGTTTTACGCATAGCAGTTTTAGCTGTAAAAATTTTAAAAAATATTATTTTCTAAAAAAAATAGTAACTTTTTTCTCGTGTAAAAAAAGTAATACTTTCTTCGAGAATTACAGTTTGTAGTTTCTGATAATTTGTAGTATCTGATAATTTGTAGTATCTGATAATTTGTAGTATCTGATAATTTGTAGTATCTGATAATTTGTAGTATCTGATAATTTGTAGTATATGATAATTTGTAGTATACGATAATTTGTGGTATCTGATAATTTGTAGTAGCATGATTTATACTCATTTCTGCTTTTGTTTTTTATTCTATTTCATTATATTTTTTTGTTTCGTGAAAATAACGGAAATATAATTATTATCGACATTTCTAAAATAATTTCAGGTCCGAATTTTTTAATTCCGTTTTTCTTCCGGAATAAACAATAAAAACGATAACTTCGGTAGCGGAGCAGTTATTATTTTTGTAATTTTCAAAAAGCCTCTTGTTAAAATCGATAATAATCATCATCCGAAGTAAACCCTAATGTGCATTCTGCCCGAAAATCACGAAAAAATGTGATTTTTGATTTTTTTTACGGATTTAATACTTTATGACGCTGGTTGCGTCAACTTTTGCCGCTGATGCTCCCTTGGATGTTAAAACGAAATCTTCCTTGGGGCAAAGTAGCGCGGTTCAAGTGCCCCTTTTTCATCACTGTGCAGTCCGAGCCGTGTCCGGTTGATCATTTTGAAAATAATAATGTTCCGGCATGGTTAATTTCGTCGTAATCTTTCAAAGGATGATCCTTCTAACAGAAATTTTCAAACGCGAAATTTATCGTCGTTCTTGTTTATTTCATAACATTTTATTTTCATTTGTCGCTAAATCCAGATTTTGATCGATTTTAGACATTTCGCGGTGTTTGATCTTATTCGCATTGCACGATAAAAAAATTAAATTTTGTAGAATTATAATATATGGTTTGGCTTCTCTTGCGATTGATCGCGGGAAGTTCAACGAAGTTTTAGAGTAACGGGTAAGGTACGCGTGCTCTGCACTAGTCACGCTGGAAAAAAAAAAAAAAAGAATTAAAAACAAGGAATGAAGTTTAAAATCAGAAAGTAGACGAATTAATCTATGCGAGTTTTTATGGAGTAGGTAAGGCTGTATCGGAAATGAAAATTAAGGAAATAATCTGCAATGAAACAAAATTTAAATGATAGACGTTATTTTATTGTAATGAAGATTCTAGAAGAGAATCCCGGGCTTCTTAATCGGCCGGGTCTATGCTACGGATTAAATAAAGTTTAAAATCGGATTTAATGGGTTTTTTTTCTTTTTGGGGGAAAGAAATCAAACGTAACAATATTTCGAAATAATTTTTATTTGCATTTGTCCCTGTACATATTGTATATTGTATTTCATATTCGCTATTCTATCTGTACAAATCTTTTAAAGTCCTCCTGCGGAACCTGTTAGTAGAAAAACATCGAGAGCGCGTGTATTAAATTAACGAGAATATTCTCCGTGAACGATCTCTCGAGGTATGTGTATATAATGCGTTGAAATCAGGCGAATTTCAAATTGTATAGAAATTTTGCCACAACCATTTTTATTTCACTTGCCAATGTTCCTTAACAGTTTCGAATCAAAGCCAATAGTATATCGATAACTGAATTATAGACAAGCCTTGTGAACTGAGTTTAATTATCTTAAACACGTTTAATCGGTTTACTGTGGAAAATAAGTGAGATAATCCAAATGTAATAAACCGAATAGTTACATAACCTACGAGTATTCTGCTGTTTCTTAAGAATTGTATGTAAAATGTTTGAAATTATATTAATTTCGTGGGTTTTAAGAATAACTCTCTAGATTACAACTTGCGCAAATAGAGTTGATTAAAGAAAAGTCGCATCATCTTATAAATTGTTTTTGTAAATAAATTCAAAAGTTTAAAAAAGACAAAAAAGAAGGGAGAAAAAAAATTTAAAAACCACACTAAATTTCGTTTTTTTTTTTTCAAATTTCAGCACGGTCGAAAAAAGTAGCCGTCATTGGCGCTGGTGTAACCGGATTAACAGCTGCTAAGCGTCTAACGGAAGAAAACAGCGGTTTCGAATGCTGCGTCTTCGAACGAGCCGACAGTATTGGCGGTACTTGGGTGTACACCGATCAGTCAGGAAGGGATAAGTATGGCTTGCCAATACACTCCAGCATGTATCAGAATCTGAGGTAAATTTTCCGGTTTATTATCCTTTAAACCCCCTTCATATTTTTCTAACCCTATAAAACTGTTTACATTATTTTACCATTCTGATTGACAAATTTGTGCTCACATTGCAGAACAAACCTACCGAAGGAGATAATGCAGTTACCCGATTTCCCGCACGAGAAACCGAAGGATAGGTCGTATTTAACATCTGACGAAGTACTGCAATATTTCAGGGACTTTACTGAACACTTTGATTTGTACAAGTACATTAAGGTAAAAAAGAAATTGTTGTTAAAAATTTTCGAGAATATTAAATTTTGCCCCGTAGCTCCTATTAATTTGAATATGTGCAACGGACAAGTAAATCTGTAACAGTGTAGTGTTTTTCTTATATTCAAAAAGCCAGAATTGTTTCTTGAAAGAAACTTATTATTTTAAAAAGATTAGAATGATGGGTGGGAAGTAAATTTCTATAAATAGTTCTATTATCTCCTACATCTAAAATTACTTTGGTTTTGTTCTCTTGATCGATGAAGTCGTGCGTTCTCGCGTTTATTTCACCGCTCATTTTGTGCATGTGTTAGTTTTTATTATATTTTTTATTTGTTAATTCTTAAAAACTACCTGCTACCAATTTCGGGTATTGCTTATCTGTTAAATCGTTTTTTTATTTTCTCTTTTTTCTTTCCTTTGTTTGTTCGTGTGTTCAAGTGTTATCTTCGCACATTACGAGTTTTATGCTTGTAGGTAAGCAATCGTAAACAAGTTCACTTTAGTTCGTTATATAAAACATTGACCGAGCCGGTTATTGACGCGTAAGTAAAATAATAATTTAATACTATCGTCGCGTACCTCTGAATTGTTCATGATTATGGCCAATGCTAACAATCACGTCGTACTGACTACAGACGATGTTGATAAAGTTGCATCCGTACGATTATTATCAAATGATGCTCAAACCACTCTTTTTCCAAAAAGGACGCAAGGAATAGTTTTATCCGCAATGGATGATGTCCCATTAAAAGATTATATTGTAGCAGTCGGCTTTAAGATTGGACCACAACACATCCGTAACGCTTCAAAAATGTCCCATAAACGAATTGGTCTATTCCTCGCTGCAGAAGAAATGGTTGACCAATTCTTATCAAACTATACTAAACTTGAAATAAATGGCCAAGTTGTTACTGCTCGCCGCCTTATCAACCCATCTAAAAGAATTATAATTTCCAATGCTTGTCCTTCCATTCCATATACACTCATTGAATTCGAACTTAAAAAGCTTAACCTCGCCTGTCACATTTATGAAAATGAACATGACCATATTTTAAGTTATCGGCGTCAAGTTTATATTGCTATGGAAGATACAAGTAAATTCCCTTCGACATTTAGCCTCATGTTAGATAATGAATCGTTCCAACTCTTCCTCACAATGGATGAAATACGCTGCTTCAAATATAAAGTAATGGGACACTTCTCTAAAAAGTGTCCCTCTGTCCCACCTCTAAACACCACAAATCAATCAGCTCCTAGAGTTACTCAAGCAGAAAATATGCATACCGACACCTATGGAACAAGCAAAAAACGAGCACACAGCGACACTAATTCCACATCTACTCGGAAACCAGACATGCCATTTACGGAAGATATTGAAGATGCCACCAACCTTAACGATTCTCAATATCCTGTAAAATCAAAAACAAAAAGCCAAAAACTGCAGAAACAGCCTATCCAATTGAACCAGTAAGCATAAAACAACTACTTGAAAGCGTAAACGAAAACGTCACTAACAACCAAGATAAGTATCCGCTCAACCAAACCAATCTTGCATTATTTATCGACATGTGCAAAGGGCAGAAAAATATTATCGAGATAGCTGAACAATTCACCAATGATCACAGCGCCCCCATCAACATGCTACGCGAAAATTACCGATTCCTCAGCCACCGTTCAATGAAAACAAGATTCACTAAAATTATACACAAACTAGAAACTATAGCTCTTAAGGGGGGGGGGGGGTAGGGTCTTGGAGGTAAAAAAAAAATGATTTTTTTTTATTTCATAAAATGAATGTACAACATCATAAGAATATTGTGCCAAAATTTCAAATAAATCGAAGCAAAACTAACAAAGATATGGCATTATAACTGTGTGCCGCTCTAACTCTACTAAAAGAACGAAAACGACTATCTGACCCTGACGCATAGCGGGATTAAAGAACATATTTTTCTGTCCCTTTTGTATAATCCCTTAATTGATTTTTTCGAAAAAGATTTACGCAGGTAGGTAGATGTTTATAACCATACCTTGAAACAGATTCGGTACGCGTAATGCTATTTCTTGACGACACGAGGTTTCAGTTAGAAATTAGTCTCTATTCACGATCTCTCAAACGTCATTCTCGGTTGCATCGCTGCTTTGTCTTGTCAAGGATGCTTACTCGGGCAAAACCAAAAATTCCTGTGTTCTGTTGTAAGTCCGGTCGTTTGCACTGCTGCATCGGGGTAGAGACGTATTTGTGTCTGAGTGGTAGTGGTCGAGGCACTGACTTGTACTTGCGGCGGAAAACGCAATACTGTGTGTCAAGTAACGCTGAGCTGAGCGAAGATTTTATATGTTAATCAACAAAAGGAATGTGTAGGACACGTCCAGAAGAGGATGGAGACCCGTTTGCGCGATTTAGTAAAAAAGAAGTGTAATAGATAATGAAACTAAGGCTGCAAAGAAAATACAAAGGAAAACACTTTCCGGTAAAGGCAAGCTCACTGCTAAATTGATTGGTAAACTAACGTTTCACTATGGTCGTGTCATCCGTTACAATTCTCATTCTGTAAAAGAAATGAAGAAGGCCATTTGGGCGACTTATTATCACTACGCCTCAACTGACAAACACCCATAGCAAAATTGCCCGAGCGGCAAAAACTCATGGCGTGAATAGCAGAGAGCCGCAGCTGCAAACGAATTGCGTTTTTTCAAACACTCTTACTCTGCTCTACCAAGTGATGTTCTAGAAAGGATTAAACACCAATTTATGAACATCTGAGCAAAGATGCTCTCTTGGAGTGATGTATTGGCGGATTCTCTCAAAACAATAATGAGAGTATCAACCAACTTATTTGGAAAATTTCGCCAAAAACTGAGAGTGGTTCGACAATTATTGTTGAGTTTGGAGCTCATGTGGCTGCCTCTATCTTCAATGAAGGCTGTGTTGCTTACCTGACCTTTCTGGAAGAGATGGGAATCAGTACAGGCCTAAGTTATCATGGATGGGCGCAATCAGTGGACAATACACGAATGAGCAAAGCGGATGAGCGAGCGGCGGAACATACCAAAGAAGAGAGAATTCTTCGTAGGCATGAGCAAAAAGATGCTTTGGACATTCTAAATCAAAGTTCTTCATTTTATGGGCCCGCCATTGATGATTCTGTGTGATTATAGACAAAAATTACTACCTTATTAACGTTTAATTTGTGATTTTATACTATAAAAAACTTTAAACGCGTTTTTCTCGAAACAACGTTTTCAAAGCCGGTGCACTCCGTAACTCAAAATCTACTGCACCGATCGTTCTGAAATTTGGTACACTATTTTTATAGACAATTTGCAAGGTAGCAACGTCGAGTTTTTTTGTTTTTTTTTAATTATTATTATTTATTTTACAATAACAAATGGCTAATTTTTACTCAAAAATCGGTATTTTCACTTCCAAGTGTTACCAACGATTAAAAAATAAAAAAAAATTAAAAAACTCACCGTTACTACCTACAGAAACTCATTAACTAATGGAAAAACTTTGGGTTTTTCATTTCCGATAATCCAGTGTTGAGTTATGCGGTGCACCGCAAAACAACTTTTTTTCGAGGCGCCTACGAAAATTTGCTGCCATTGGCTTAATTCTTTATATTTTTCAATGAAAATTTAACACAATATTCTTCAGATGTTACTTTATCATGTACCAATTATGTAAATAAACTTGCATTAACCATATTCTCTAAAAAAATTATCAAAAAATCGTCTTTTTTTGACCTCCAAGACCCTACCCTACCCCCCCCCCCCCTTAAGGAAGAACCTACCAGCGGTTCTGAATCTGAACCTACCAAGCACGCTACAACAACTGCATGAAATCACATAATACAATATTCCAACACCCAACAATCATCTCCTGGAACTGTAACGGTCTTTACTTACACCTTGAAGATCTCCAACTTCTCCTAAAACTTTACAATTTAGCAGTCATAGGTATCCAAGAAACCCATTTGAGATAATACCAATCATTCAAGTTGAAAACCCATTCAATTATAAATTTATCGATACCCACTACCACAATTGATCGTGGAGGAGTATTATTTGGTATACGAAAAGATATACACTTTGATGAAATCACCTTGAACACAGAACTTCAAGCAGTCGCAGTCAGAATTTATCTCCAAGGACCAATCACAACCTGTACCATATACCTTCCTCCAAATCAAAGCATCAACGCTGAAACATTCTTAGAGCTTATCAATGAACTTCCTACGCCTTTTGTAATTTTTGGCGATATGAACGCACATAACCCATTATGGGGTGGAATAAAAACCAACAATAAAGGTCTGGCAGTGGAGAAGATTTTAGAGCACAAACACCATACTTTGTTACCGCAACTCAGTCCTACACACTACAACCTATCTCATAAAACATGGTCTACCTTGGACTTAGCTATTTGCTCGCCACAACTCACCTCTAAATTGCAAAATTTCTTGCACACTGATTTGGCTGGAAGCGACCATGTACTGGTTGTAATATTATATACTACTACTACTATAGCACCTTCTAATAAAATAACATGGAATTACTCTAAAACGGATTGGCCTAAATTTGCTAATGCATGCCGCAACAGACCTACCCCTGACTTCTCAAAGGATGTAAATAAATTAGCAGAAGAATTTACTGCAAAATTAGTTTTTCTAACTCGAACATTCACGGTGATGAGGCACTTTAAAAAGAGAAAAGTACCTTGGAGGAATCACAAATGTGCGGAAGCCCTCAAACTACGAAGGAAAGCTTTACGGCAACTTAAATCTCACCCCTCACTCGAGCTACACATCCAATATCAAAAAGCAAAAACTATTGCACGCCGCACATTCAAAGAAGAGAAACGCGAATCTTGGAAAAAAATGCCTCTTCCATTAACTGCTCCACACCAGTTAGGGGAACTTGGCGAAAAATTCGAGAAATTGAAAATACACACTAAACTACATCTCCAACAGTCATTCAACACCTTAATGCTCTTTACAGGGAACCCGGAACCTGGAACCATAGCAGAGGCATTCGCTACTACTCTGCACCAAATATCCAGCTATGACTCCCTTGATCCAACATTTATTCGCCATAAACTTCTGGAAGAGAAAAAGCAACTACACCTGGATTGAGACAACCAAGAGCCATACAATATTGATCTTACCAAAACTAAATACAGCAACGCATTACGTAAAATGAAGTTAACAGCTCCTGGACCTGATGAATTGCATATCTCTATGCTGAAGCAAGCACCTAAAAACATTCACGACATCTTATTTAAAATATTCAACCGTATCTGGACTCAACACGAATTTCCTAATGCATGGCGTAAGGCAACAGTCATCCCTTTCCTCAAACTAAATAAAAATCCGATACTAACTGACAGTTACAGACCAATATCGCCGAATTCGGTTTTATGCAAACTTCTAGGAAAAATAATTAACGACAGATTGAAGTGGATTCTCGAGCGAGAGAGCCCGCTCATCAATGCTCAATGTGGCTTTCGCAATTCCAGATCAACATTAGATTAAGTTCTCTTTATACAGAATGCAGCATTAGAGAGCTTTGCTAAAAAGCAACACCTTTTTGCTGTTTTTTTTCGACTGCAAAAAAACTTTTGACACTACTTGGAAGCACAAAATTATGGTAAGCTTGCATGATTGGAATATCAAAGGAAATATGGCTCATTTTGTTGCTGCTTTTTTATCAAACCGCCAATTCCATTTCCATATAGGCACAGCCTTATCAAATTCTTACGAATTAATAAATGGAGTCCCACAAGGCTCTGTAATCAGCCCAACCCTATTCAATATCGTGATAAACAACATTGTAACAGCAGTTCACCCTCCAGTAAGACCAGCACTCTTTGTTGACGATTTCGACAATTTCAAAATTCTCCTCAACTGTACCAACCTCCAAATTGGGCAAGAACTATTACAAAATACTATAAACACAATTCATTGTTGGTCACTGAAAAACGGATTTCAATTCTCACCTACAAAAACTACCGCTGTGCACTTCTGTAGAACTCGTCACTGTCAACACCAAATCTCTGTACACATAAATAACAATCCAATAATCTCAAATAAAACAATTAAATATCTTGGTATGATATTTGACGAAACTCTCACTTGGAGGAAGCCTCATATACAACAGCTAAAGCAAATTGGCACCAACAAATTAAACCTCATGAAGAAATTATTTCATACAACATATGGCGCGGATAGATTATCACTCTTACATATCTACAGAGCGGTCATCAGAGTAAAATTAGACTACGGAGCAGTAATCTATGGCACAGAACGACCCAGTATCACAAATTCACTGAACTCTCTCCATCACAACGCAATACGAATTGCTACTGGTGCCTTTCGAACAAGCCCAACAATCAGCCTCTTATGTGATGCAGAAGAGTGGCCGCTAAACCTCAGAAGGCAATATTTAGCCATAATCACATTAGTGCACTTAACAATTGGAAGAAACTTGCCGGTTAAAGCGCATACAACCATACTAGTAGCTGTTCCATATGCTAATCAAATCTTCCATATCTTTACCGGAAACATCCTTGCGTCCTTAAATCTTACTCAACCGCCATCATTTTCCAGCAGCCTCCCTCTTAACCCCCCGTGGATAGAAAACGCTATTACCGGTATTCCATCAACGAATGTATACAAAAAACGTATAAAAATGGCGCTCCACCAAAAATGGTCTAAAATTTGGACAGATATACCACTCACAAACAAACTCCGCCGTATCCGCTACTCTACCGCCCGCTGGCACACTTCTGCACGTAAACACAGACGTGAGGAGATGATCCTAGCCAGAATCAGAATTGGACACACTAAAGTTACACACGCCTACTTTCTTGAAAAAACACAAGCCCCGCAGTGTGAGGAATGCGGCTGTCGTTTGTCTATTGAACATCTCCTGCTCACTTGTCGTAAATACAATGTAAATGAACCCTATCATGACCTTGCAGAAGCACTAGCAGATGAAGAGGATCGTAGCCAACAAGTACTACAGATTTTACAGAATATGAACATGTATCATTTAATATAAATATAATTATGTAACTTATGTATCCGTAAAATAATATAGTTCCTAATTGTAGCGCGCTTTAGCGCATAAGTTTGTACACGCGCGTTTTACAAATAAATAAATAAATAAATAAAATAAATAAAAATACAAAAGTTAAATCTAATTTTTAATCTTTTTTTTTTTTGAAACATTTAGTTAAATATTTTCGTGATTTACTTTTGTTCGCTTTGAAACGAGACAATGTGTTTATATTTATAATTCTGCTATAATATATAAACTAAATGGTGGCAAAAATAACGGGCTACTTAATGATTACTATGCATATTTACTTAATATATTTTCGTTATTATTATTTGCATTTACAGTTGAACCTCTATCGTGTGTTTCTTTGTGATTTTAATAGCAATATCTGCGTTATCTTTGTTCTTTTGTATTATTGTTATTATTATTTTTCTTTTTAGTTTCAGCACATTGTTAAACAGATTAGTCCCACCGAAGAGGGAGGTTGGAAGATTGAAGTAACGGATTTGGAAAATTCGTGTAATTACCTTTACCATTTTGACGCAGTGATGGTGTGCGTAGGGTTAGTGTACATTTTGACATTTTTTTTATACGTCAGTTCATCTATGAAGAATTAATGAAACCGTTAGTTATTACATTTTTTTTTTAAGAATTAACCGCTATCATTATTTTTTTTTAATAATTATTACTATCGTTTGAATTACATAATGAAATTTCTAATTAAACAGATTACTTCATTCTAAATGTACTAGTAAGATTTTTTGAAAGTTTTGCGTAAAGAACTATTTAAAATTTGACGAATAAATTTTTTTTCCTTCAATATTATCAGAATGTATAGTACACCGAACCACCCGGCAATTAGAGGCATGGATGAGTTTAAAGGTTTTCAAATGCATAGTCACAATTATAGGAAGCCTATAATTTTCACAAAATTTACAATTCTTGTAATCGGATGCGGTTCATCTGGATTAGATATTGTCTTCCAAGTTTGCGCGCATGCCAAAAAAGTAACTATAGTTTGATTATTTACTTTAATTTATTTATTCCATAATTCTTTAAGTGTTGCCTCTCATTGATATTTGGCATATTTACTAAAAACCAAAATGAAATCAGTAAATATTTTTGGATCGTTTAATGATTTTTTTTGCTCAGTTGGAAATGCGGTGGCAAAAAAAACAAAAAACAATTAAATAATAAACATTTTTTTTTCAAAAGTTTAGGTAAATAGGAAATAATTTAAAATTTAAAATGGTAAATTTTTTCGTTGTTTCAAATGTTCTTCATCTTTTGATACTCCATATATGTATATATATACGCATTATTTCAAAATTTGCCACTTTTAGAACAACTATCATAACATATTCTCCAGCACTACATATATCTTTAAAGTTTTTACAAAAAATGTACCAGATGTAGGGTAGAAGGAAATCAAGAAATAGAAATGACTGAGTTAAATTTTTTTGATTAAGAATTGTATTTCAATAGCGCTTTTTTTACAATACGAGTTTGTGTACAAAGGCACCAAGCTAAGCACCGCCGTTAGGCTTAATCTTGACCTACAACCTTTTTTTTTTTTTTTTTTTTTTGGCCCGGCGAGAAACCATCTGGTCACCAACAACTTTTACAAATAAGCTAGACTAACACAATAGTGTGTATAAATAAGTAGTTTGAATCCTAAAACGTCATGGAATAAGAGAAAAAAATATCGTTAGCAATAAAGTTCGAGCAAACATGGCCGCAATGACGTAACATAGCCCACGTATATAGAAAAGAAGGATATGGAATTAACACTGATAATTAAACGTTTACAATACAATTCGAACACACATGGCCGCAACGATATGACATAGTCCACGAGTGCCAAGAAGGATAGAATATAAAATTAACACTGACTATATCACATCCCAAGTGCAACAGGCACTGGGGTGCGACTGGATAATAGCAGGTTAAGGATATAGGCTTAGAACCGAGTAATTAGCAAGGTAGTAACAAGACCTCCGAAGATGACAGTTATTAGCCACATCAAAACTCTGAAACCGGTCTTTTACCACTAAATAGTAATGCTGTTATTAATAATAAATTTGAACAAAACCACTACAATAGCATCGGTACAAGGTAATATGTAAGAAACATTATATGGGGGAGAACATCCCAGGAAGATTAACATATTAAAGAAGCGACCTCTAGCATGCTCGTATTTATTACAGTTAAACAATAAATGATTGATACCCTCGTCAAAATTAAAAAATTGGTGAGAATCACAGAAAACACCATAACTGTGATCGCTAAAATTAGCACCTCCATACGTAGGCGACAAATGGTGGTGACGTATTTACGTACAGATCTAATAGAGATACCTGTTGGAATAGAGTGGTACCACGGACCAGAGTTAAGCAAAGTCTGACGAAAAATAATTTTTGAACCAAAAGCGAGTTCTGCCATATAGAGTTGTTATCTTTTTTAATTTTAAAGTATAAGTCTGAAGATGGAATAAAAGGGGACGGTAAGCCATCGAGGGCAGCCTCTTTAGCAGCAAGATTCACTCTCTCATTCAATTTTATACCACTCAATTTTAGACCGAGAACCTTCTTACAATAGAACTTGAGTAATAAACTTACATTTTTTTTTTTTTTTTTTTGTATATCGGAGTTTGGGAAACTTAATGCTACATGATCTAGTGGGTTATGTACTGTGTACTTATTTAATAGACAATAATATTTTTATTTATTTTTTTTTTTTCTGAAAGACGCGTGTGATTGATTTCGGTTTGATTTACCACTTAGGCTAGATTGTCTTGTCCGGGTATTAATATTGAAAATTATATATGTTAATTAGAAGATTTTAAGTATAATGTTATTTATTTGAGTAATGTAAATCACTGTAGGTTGTTATTTTTGCCAGTAAATTTTGGTTTTAAAACTAAGAACGTGAATTTTTGAAATTTAGTTGCCGAAGTTGAATTGCTCAAATTGAGGTTTTCTATATTGAAGTGTCTGGTGTCGCCATGCTTACTGCAGTGAAAGATTGCATGAATGACGTGTCTAATTTCCCCACAGTCACATTTGTTGTCTTCAGTAATTTTGTATTTTTTTAACTGGACTATGAAGTGTCCGTGGTCAGTGAGCAGTTGGGTAGTGTAAAAATTAGGTGTTAACCGTAAGCCTGTTCGAATATTTGGGATTAGCCCGTGGGTATGTCGACCTGCTGTATCTCTTACCCAGGAGTTTTGCCGTATCAACATGAAATGGTTTTTAATGTTCTTTTGAATTGTTTTAGTGACATTTTTATATGTAAGTCATGGTGGATTAGCATGTAGGAACTGTTCTGACGAGGATTTATTGAAGTTAGAAAGTTCATTATTTAATAGACATGATCGTTAATAGATTCTAAATTTTTATGGTTTTTTATGGTAAAAATGATTGATCTATAGTTAATTTTAAGGTCTAGTGGAAGACTCCAGTAAGAGCAACAGCGGCACTGTGAGAAATTGTTCTATAAGCTCTAAAGGTATTTATTAAGTATTTACATTGTGTAGAGTAGATTTTTTGCTTTAAGGTTATCTTTTTTAGGTATTGGAAAAACACAGAGCTACAATAACACACTGTATTCTCAACAAGTGACTTGTACAGCATAAGTCTGTATCTGTAATGAAAGTCCCATGTATTTCTGCACACTTCTAGTAGTTGATAGTATTTAGCGTCCAACTTAGACGCGGTCTAGTCTATGTGTTGTTTAAAGAAGAGTTTATTGTCTAATATAACTCCTAGGTATTTAAAATGTTCGACTATTTTTAAAGTTATTCTCCTGTAAAGTACTTTAATATTTTTCCTTCCTAGTTTCAGAGAGTTTGTGAAAAGGGACATAAAGCATTTGTCAACTGAAAGATTAAGCTTTACTGCATTTAGCCAGGCTCCAAGTAACTCAAGCGTTTTGTTAGCTGTTCTTTCGAAATTGACTTTTATATCGTCCGTTATTACGAATATTAAGTCATCTTCATATGCGCATAGGTCAACGTTCTAGTTGTATGGTAGAGCTTGGTTGAATAATATATTCCATGACCTAAAATGCTACCCTGTGGGCAGCCTTTATTCGTTTCAGTGTTTGCACTATGATTACCTATTTGAAGAGTTCACGTCTATTTTTAAGGTAGCAATCTAATAATCACGTGGCAGGCAATGGCAAACCACCACGTTCAACATCATATGCGCGCTAGGTCAGTACACAGCAGACACACACGGGACTGCACTAGTGGCGCGATAACAAGCGGCTACTATCAGTTCCGAATGTAGTCTTGCGTGTGTACACCTGCGTTGCATATAACAATTGCTATGAGCGAGCCTATTCTGTACAACTAGAATGAACGAATAGGTAGTCACGACGTTCAAATTCGAGCAATACGACTGTTACATACATACATATTGCACTTAGCAATAGTATGTCTTTGATCAAAATGATTTTAAAATGTCAAACAAAGCAGGGTGCCAGCAGTTATCAAAGGCTCCTTTGATATCCACTTCTATGACGAAAACGTTCGATTTTTTCTTAAGGCTGCTGCTAATCTTGCTGATCGCATAATTCAAAGCATGTTCTGTGGACAGACCTTGTCTGAAACCAAATTGTCTTTTATTTAAAAAGATTGTTGAGTTCAGATGGCGAGTTATCTTATTTTTTAATAGTTTTTTGTAAATTTTGCTTACAGTATTTAAAAGACATATTGGGCGATAGAAGCTTATAAGATTTGCATCTTTGTTTGATTTGTGAAGTAGGATTACATTTGCTTCGCGCCAGAGTTTAGGGAAATAATTTAAGGAGAACATTTTTTTTGTATAGGAGTGGAAGGAGTTTTGGATGGACCTTTTGGATTCATTTTAGTGTCTTATTTGTAATATTGTCAGGTCCAGTAGCTTTGTTGTTTTTTAAATTTTTCATAATGGTATTTAGTGCGGAAATATCAAGAGGAGTCTGTTGTGAATGAACAACGTTTTCCTGTATGAGAAGTTTAAAGTTTTCTCTTAATATTTTCTGTTTGTTGCTATTTTGGTCAGTGCTGTCTAACGAAAAAAGACAGTTTAGGGAGTAGTTTAGATTCTTTGTCATATTGGTGATTTTATCGCCGTTATTTTTTGTGAAAATTGGAATATTGTTTGATTTGTTTGATTTCAGAATCGTTAAATTGTAGCTTAAGTCCCATGGTTTGATATTTTCAGAGCAAATTGGGGGGGGGGGGGGGGGGGGGTTATATAATTACGTTATATCTTCTGTGTTAGGCAGTAGATTTGAGAAATACGTTGTTTCATAAAGAAAATCAAATAACGACCTCTTTAGAAATTTAAAAATGTTTTAAAAATACATAATTATTATAATTTAATTTAAATTTTATTTTATTTTTAGGTAAAAATTTTAAAAAACTATAAAAATGATAGTTTAGAATTTGAATAGTAAGAAAGATAGTATTTCTATTAGATTTTACTTTTTTTTTATTTTTGTTAGTAATCTCGATCCTAATTCTTTGCTTGTGAGCAAGTACAAAAAATATATATATTTATCTTTGATCTATTTTCATTTACATTACAAAATAAAAATTAAAAATAAATAAGAAAAGCAAAAGATCGATGACAGCTTGGTTTAAAATAAAATAAAAACGTAACATTAATAGTTTTACTGGAGAACCGTATTAAATATTAGTTATAATTAAATCCATAGGTAACATTTATACAAATCTTTTATGGTATGAATTAAGTTTCTCTGTTATAACAAATTTTTTCGTAAAGGCTTTGGTTCTTTGAGGGGAGTGTCCCCTATCCTCTCCCGCGGATCCGCCACTGATATATGTACAGTATTTTTCTGGTATAAAAAATTTTATTTTTCAAGAATTTAACATTTTTAATAAACGTAATGCTGAATGCTGTTTGTTTTCTTTTTTCTTGTAAGATTTTTCTTTGTAGCGCCATATATTCGGTTCTGAGCGTAGGAGATTACTTATTTGTACATTCTAGTTGTGTCGTCGCGTTTGGCCTAGTGGCTACAGTGCTTGACTTCCGATCCGGAGGTCTCGGGTTCGATACCGGGCGATGACAAAAATAAACGGCGCTAGTTTCGTACACAGCAGTATAGACACATTTAGGCTGCATCTGTAGCGCGATAACAAGCGGCTATAGTTAGTTCCAATTGTAGTTGTGTGTATTAGCGTCGTATAGAAATATTCAGCCGGCGAACAATCGCATCGACATGAGTAAAGGCCAGTCGTCTTGGTTATCCTACTCTATTGATAAGCTTTCTATCATTGGTCGGTAGCACGGTAGCTAGGTTGCGCTCCTGCTTACGTGCTTATCTACTGCGCGGCTATTCTATCCTCTAATTCTCCTCTGAATTAGGAGATAATCTCATACTCAAAATCAAGTGAGAATAGATGACGACGACATTCTAGTTGTACAGATATGTAGGGTAGTGTTCATGACAATTGTTATCTGCAGCGTCAGTGTAGACGTAAGGCTACACTTGGAATTTGGTTGTAATTGTTTGATTTATCGATATACAAATGCAGTCCCATGTGTGTGTCTGTTTACTATACACCAACTAGCACGCATAGGGTGGTACACGTGGAGGTTTGCAATTGCCTTTCGTATAATTCTATTAGCGATTATTTAATTATTTGTAATAATTTTTGTCGTCGCCTGGGATCGAACTCGAGACTTCTGGGACGGAAGTCAAGCTAGCAACTAGGCTATCGCAACGATTCTTGTAAGATTACAATAAGTCTATTCGGGTAGTAATCAGAAATTGCCACTAACTGTCCAACATATACGTAATGGATTAAACACGTATATTTTAACACAATTATATGTATATTAAATAATTAAATTTTAAAATGTTGTACCAACATAGTTCGCAGAACAAATGTTCAAGTGATAATAGAAGAGGTTTTTTTGTTTTGTAATTTCTATCTTAAAACTGCAGACCAAAAAAAGTGGTTATGATTTGAAATTTTATTTTGTCACAGGTGATATTAAGTCATCATAGTACTAAATTATGCAATATGAAATTTCCGGCTAATGTTATACAGAAATCAGATGTAAAGAAAATGGGCGATTTTACCATTTTTTTCCAAGATGGAACAAGCTGCGACGTGGATGCAATAATTTATTGCACAGGTATAGAGAGACCTTTTTCCGTAAGCATAATTTAGGTCGTTTCTTTATTTCCAGTTACTTTTATTAATCTTGAATGTGTTGTACTTTTCACACTATCTTACGTCTTTTCAGAGTGGCCTGTAATTAACGAATAACTGCAATTCTCACAGCTAAATTATGCTATTCGAGTTTTATCACGTATTTAAAATTGATATGGGTGAGGAATTAGTTATAACACTGTACACGGTAAACGCTGTTAACACTGTTAATCGTAATTAGAATCATTAGATTCATTTCGTACACAGTGTATATGATATTTAACCTTTGAGTAGCGTGAAATTCCATTAAGACTATCGGCGTAAATACGCCCCTGTCAAATGCGTAAAACTGCTAACATGGTGCCGTATACATTGCTTATCACGGTCACGTGCTTAAATATGAATAACGATTTTCGGAATTGATTGACTCACTTAATACATGCACTTTTGTGCTTGATTTACTTCCACGTTCATACGTTCCGTCAATTGATTAGCAACCGTTTCTGGATATAGCCGTCTTTACTGTTTCAGATATGAATACTCTTCCTGTTTTGTTTTTTTTTTTGTTTTTTTTTGTACATATAATTATTTTAATTATTTATAAAATTTTTAGGAAACTTCAAATCAAATCAGTATTTATTATTATTATTATTATTATTACACAGTTTCATCTATGTGCAAATTTGCGCGAGCGATAAATTACTAAAATACATTAAAACTATATTGAACAGAAAGAAAATATCCGAAAAATCTAAAAAAGAAAAACAATAACTACACTTCTAACATAATTGTGTTGAATGATAAGTCTGACGACGATCGATACGAGACGAATATATACTCTGTTATTAAAATATCCAATATGTAACATAAACTAAACGTAAACATAAACATAAATAAAGCTGATAACAATAAGTAGTGCACTGGGTTATATAAAATGGCACAGTATAAATTTCAGAAAAAATATATTAAGACAAAAAGAATAAAAACTTAATTCCAAACATAAAAAATATTAATGTATAGCAAACAGTCTAAGACAGAATCCATTAAACTACAAGTATTATGTAAGGAATAGAAAAAAATAGGAAAGATGCAGGAATACGGAATAATATAACTGAAATGGAAGCGTCAAAATATCACTTGTTACATTTTGAAATCGGAGAAGTACTCTAATAAACACTTCCAATTTTTTAAATCATTTTTTATGTATTGAGGTAAACACGGTTGTATATTAAGGAGACCTTGAATGAAATTTCATTAATTTAGGTATAACGGCCATTTATTTTTCACACAAATTGTGTCTTATATAATGTATCAACATTAGGGAAAGTATGACCAAATTGTCTGCATTTATTAATATAAATAAATCTAAATATTTCGTTATGTAGATAATTTATCTGCATTGTACTGTATTTGACTGCATTACCCCAATGTATCAGCCCGTATGTTAAGATAGGTTTATACAGAGTTTGATATAAATGATACATATGGTCCTCTCTGAAATGCTTCACTTAGGTAATAAAATATATAATTTAATTTTCTCAATTTAGCCACAAGGAAATCTGGATGCTTATTCCACTTCAATTTACAATCTAGCTTTAAACCCAGATACTTTACCTCAAACACTTTTTCAATTTCTAAGTTATCGTCTAAACAGATCTTATTGAAGTCGCTCATGAAATGTGTTATATGGCTGTATATCATAAATTTTGTTTTTTGTACATTTACTCCGGGGCACAGGCTGGATGTCGCTAGAGGTAATTCTCTAGTTAGTAGTCACTCGTTGTCAATTGGTACCAGTCTACCGACAACGACACGAAGGACAACAGCTACGAATTTCCTCGCGTCCACGGCGTGCGGGGTGAAAATCTTCTTCTCAGTAGACTTGGTACTGATTAGAGGAGCTAAAGCGGAAGCTCATTTAGCTGGTGGAAAAAACGGAGGGGTGTTGTTGGCCGATAACAACACACCAATAAATGCCGTTAAGCTTAATAATGCAGTTACATCTTGCAGACCACAAGCAGCTCACCCAGAACCAAAGTGTCCCAGGCAAGAATAATGTTCTTTGAATATTATGACTCGGGATGAGTAGACGAGTCTCCAGCGCCTTAAAACTGGAAAAATCGGCTAAGGGAGTAAACCCTAAAATCCGGCGGAAGGCAAGAAGGAAATCACCGTCGTTCTATTCCCTAAAATTATTGTCATGGAGAGAAACATAAAAAAGGCCCCTAGTTCTGGGCGCTCCTTCAATGGAGGAGGGGTGCGAAGAATCTCCCAGCTCGAAACGACAAAAATTGTAAAAATTGGTACATGGAACGTACACACCTTATATGAAGCTGGTCAAATTAATAATGTAATTCAAGAAATGAAGAGATTGCAAATACAAATTCTTGGAATAAGTGAGACACATTGGCTAGGCTTAGGACGTTTTAAGGTGGATGACTGTACGGTATATTACTCAGGAGCAGAAAATGGATCTCACCAAAAAGGTGTAGCCATAGTGTGTAGCCCTTTGGCGACCAGAGCAGTAATATCACATATTTCATTGTCAGAAAGGGCCATGTTGGTTCGATTTGAGGCACATCCATTCAAAATCAATATAATTCAAGGATATGCACCAACAGAAGATAAAGAAGAAATGGAAGTGAAAGAATTTTATGAACTTTTAAACGAGATATTAAAAACATGTAAAAACCATGATGTAAACCTAGTGATTGGTGACATGAACGCCAAGGTAAGCAAAATGTCCACCTGGGTTAATAACAGAACAGTATGTATTAGGTGAAAGAAATGATCGCGGAGAGTGATTAATTCAGTACTGCCAAGAGAAAAGACTGATAATTATGAACACGTGGTTTCAACTACCTAACAGGAGATTATATACCTGGAAGGCTCCCACGGATAACTTAGATATAATAAGAAAAAATCAGATTGACTATCTTATGATTAATGAAAGATTTAGAAATGCCATAAAAGCAGTCAAAACGTTTCCGAGTGCAGATGCCAACTCCGATGATGTACTCTCTTGGCTGCAAAAATTAAAATACGTCTAAAAAAACTAAAAACGCCAAGAAACAATTCATAAACATGCTGAAATTAGAACAAGCAGAAATCAAAGTGAAATGGAGGGATACTATTAAAAAAAAAATGCAAAATATTACGGAATTGGACATGGTGGATGTGGAGAAAGGCAGTACGAAGCTAAGGAGTATAGTATTACAAACAGCAGAAACGGTTCTCGGAAGTAGTATTCAGAAAACGAAAAATCCGTGAATAACGCAGGAAACACTGAATCTAATTGAAGAAAGGAGATAATACAAAGATAGAGATAATTGCAGATATAAAATAATTCAGAAACAAATTAAAAGTGCTGTAAAAAAAAACAAAAGAGGTGTGGTATCAGAAATCATGTCAAGAAATTAAAGATATAATAGATAAACACGAGGAATTCCGGTTACACAAAAAGCTATAAGAGACGGCTAAAATCTATAAACTAAAGAGGCAACCATATATAATGAAGAATTCTAAAGGAATCATAGTTACTAAACAGCACATCCTAATCAAAATGTGGATAGATTATATTGAGAAACTTTATGATGATAATAGAGAAGATATAGCAGACAAACAGGAATATAATAACCCCGGTTTAGAGATTATACAGTCTGAAGTAGAAGCGGCCTTGAAGAATACACCAGTACGAAAAGCTTCGGGTCCCGACGGGGTACCCGCTGAATTGCTTACATTATTGGAGGACAGTGACATCGCAAAGCTAACAAAGATATACAATAAGATCTACAGTAGTGGGATAATACCTCAAGAATGGATGCAATCAAAAATTATTACAATTCCCAAAAAGAAGAAAACGGAGACTTGTGGAGACTTTAGATTAATTAGCCTGATGTCGCGTTTATTAAAAATATTACTAAGGATAATGCAGAGAAGGATACAAAGGAAATGTGAAGAAATAATTAGCAAGGAACAATTCGGATTCAGACCTGGTATGGGAACCAGAGAAGCGCTGTATTGCATCCAATTACTATTCCAGAAAGGCTGATCTTTTATAATTTACGAACTGAGTTTCGAAAATAAATTTATCCATAATTAAAATTTCATTTCTTTATTCGTACATTCTTTCTTGTTTACTATTAATAAGGCAAAACGTTACAAATAGGATTTTGATCAGTTGACTAAGACAAATGGCGATCAAACATAAATTACCATTTAATGTCGGCAGAATTAAAATTTATTATAATATTTTTATCGGACAAAAAAAAATCTTTTGTTGTGGGTTAGAAAATAAATTGGTTTTTAAAATAATTTTTTTGGAATTTCAGAAAATAATGAATAGAGTTTCGTTAACTTGCGAAACTGAAATCGTTTTTGTAAATATTTCATTATACAGCGAATGAAAACACTTTTTCTCTGAATACGAAGAGTTATTTGTTAAAATGAACTGAAATCAAAATTTTTCGTTGTAGAGATTGGCGAAAACTAATTTTGAAAAATCAAATTATTGATGTTTTTTTTTTTTCTACTTTCGTATTACATTATCAAAATTATGAGGCGGAAGAATTGTATAAAATAAAAATTTCATTTTCATTTCAATACTATTAAATTTTAATGCTATTTATTGAGCAAAGTTGTACACATTTTTTAAAAATTGTATTGATTTATATAACTTACTTGCGCGGTTCTGTAAACGAACATTTAGATAGTTAAAAATGAAATCCTCTACATGTGAAATTTTTGTTTTTTGTTTTGAATAAATAATTCTACTCTTAGATTATAATTTAAGGTTTTTTATACATATATATCTTATTTATATAAAAAAATATATACACACACATATACAAGTAGATAGGTATATATTGTTATGTGTGCACTAAATACCTAAGTAATTTATCAAGCAGTATGATTGTATTTATTTTCGATCTACTAGTTCAATAAAAAAGATTGCTGATACGGGGAAATAAATATTTGTTAGGTGCCTGCAATTATACTTTGAGCGTACGTCTAAACAAGGAGCAAATTATTAGGTACTGTTAAATAGAGGAAGAATAATTTTTTTTTACTTATAAATTTTTATATATCTTACTTCTCTTAAATTCGATATATTCCTGCTCTAAGGCATCTTTTGCGTACTAAAACTGTGTTGGTCACTGACAGTTAAAGGTATTAATCATGATTGTTTATTAATTATATATTAATATATACATATTATATGCAGGTATTTAGATTTTTCGCTGAATAAATATACTTATACATAATATACGAGTACATATAAATGCACACATGCGCATTTACGCATATATGTATATTATATATTCTATCTTCCTCGTTGCCGAGTATGAGTTTCGTTTTACTGTTAGTGATGTTTGTGTCGAAGATGGGACACTCATGCTGATTTTTGAGAATGGGTTTTGTATAAAATGTGGAGGTTGAAACTGACAGGAGCAGCATAGCCGTGCTTAATGAGAACATAAGAGCAGTAGTGCAGAAAAAATCTCTTATGTCACCTATTCAGTACAGGCAGGCGATTCAGTGGTAAGGAAGACCAAGACGCTCGACCTGCCAGCACTGATGCAATAATGCAGACATAGTACAGGAACGGTTAGAAAATATTTGTGATAAAAAGAAAGATAGGGAAAAGAAAGAAAAAGAAAGGAAAGAAGAAAGGAAAGGAAGAAGATGCCACTATTTCGGGGTGACACCCTAGCCTTTGGGTGAAAACCCTAACCGCAAGGCAGCGGCTTGCTACTGGGATGGGAGGTGAGACTTATTTATACAGGCGGCCTCAGCTCGCCAAGGATTAGCAAACAGTTTTAGGAAGACAGGGTTTTGTAGACAGTTCCCAAACCTGTCTCTCCGTCACCTCGTGTCTACTGCCCTGCCACTACTGGAATCGTCTGCCTGAGACTTTTCGCCAATAGCCGTTCTTGATCCGCGACTGCTTATTTGACTGACTCCTATTCGAAGCTACCCTACATATTTGCAGGCCATTCCACAATCCACCAATATATATTATTGTAATATTACAATATAGAACAGAAAATTATTGTAAGTTTTTTGTTAATTTAAATTTATCTTTGGTACTAGGCTATACGTATAGTTACCCGTTTTTGAGTGAAAAATGTGGCATTACGGTAAACGATTCGATGGTTGAACCGTTGTACCGTCATTTCATAAATATTAACTATCCTTCAATGTGTTTCATTGGAATCCCACGAGAGTTACCCGGATTTTTTATGTTTGATGCACAGGTAAACAGAGAAAACAAATTAATTGAAAACGTTATCGATAATACGAGGGTTCTTCAATAAGTAAACAGACAAGTCGTTATAAAATTTTTAATTATTAATATACTCATAATTTTTTTTTCACTTTTCGACTAATCCCCCTCTAGACGAATACACTTGTCTTACTGGTGTACGAGGTTTCGTATTTCCTTGGCGAAGAATTCTTTAGGTTGAGTGCGGAACCATTTTAGGACATGCTCTTTGACTTCTTCGTTGTTTTCGAAAACGTGTCCACGCAAAGAGTTCTTGAGCAGCCCAAACAAATGGAAATCTGACAGGACTAAGTCAAGGCTATATGGGGGATGTGGGAAGACCTCCCACCCCATTTCCTCCAATATAGCTTGTGTTGACAGGGCGCTGTGGGGCGGGGTGGAATTGTTCTGCTGAAGAATGATCCCTTTCGTGATGCGTCCTGGCTGTTTTCGCCGTATCGCCGATCGAAGTTGGGTTTTGAGCACTTCTGCATACGACTCTGCGTTGAAAGTACCTATATCTTCCAGATAATGACAAAGAACCGTGCCTTTCATATCCCAAAATACGCGGTCAAAAGCACTTTGTTTGCTGAAGGACGCGACTTGAATTTTTTGGCTGCGGGCGACTCCGTATGCTTCCACACCATGCTTTGTTTTTTCGTTTCAGGCTCGTAATGATGGACCCATGTCTTATCACCGGTGACTATACGTTCTAAAAATACCTCACCTTCAATATCGAACCGATTTTTGAGCTCCTTGCAAATTCTTAGCCAATTTTCTTTGTGCACCGCGAATAACATTTTGGGAAGAACCGAACTCGCGGAGGTTTTTGCGGAAATTGAGATGGCTGTGAATCATATTGTGGACGGTACCGGCATTCACACCAAACTGGAGTGATATTTCTTCGATTTTAACCCGCTTTTTGGTTAAAATCATCTTCTCGATGTTTTTTATGAGGATCGGCGATGCCAGTTCAACTAGGCGTTTACAAGGCGGTTCCGTCACTGTACTTTTTCGGCCGTTTTTGAACTGATCCACTCATGAATAAAAATTTGCGCGATTCATACACGAACTGCCGTATTGTTCGGTCACTCTTCGATAAATTTCGCTGGGTTTAACCCCTTCTGATATAAAAAAACAAATAACACCGCGCTGTTCATAGTGTGTACTTTCGTGGAGTGGCGCAGGGACCACTTTGGGAATCACTGGCGAACAACCGACGGCGCATAACGGTAACCCAACATTCGCATAGCGTAGCCAACACTTCAACTAACAAAACGAGCTATCGTGGAAGTCGCTACCACCTTTAGTCCTCCTCCAGAGCGATTTATCTTTTTACTTATTGAAGGACCCTCGTTGTTTTTAATTTCATACGTTTTATCTTGGTTTTTTAATTTTTTTGTTTTTTGTGTCTGTATGGATGTATAATTAAATTTGAATACATTTATCCCGATATTTTATTATAGTATGTTTTCAAAATATTAAAAGCTGATGTCAATTACTTTTTTCATTAAAAAAAGCTTTTAAATGTACTATTTGGGATAAAGAAATATAATAAGAACTGTAGTTTATTTGCAAAATATATTTATAAGATGATGAAGATATTTATATCAATATAATAACGTTAGAAAATTTGATTATTAATATTCAAACTTGAATTTAAAAAAAAAATAAAATTATACTCATTACTCACAACGGGGAAAATGTTTTGCTAGTGAAGGGATTTTTTCAGTCAGTTTTATTTGTTTCTTTGCTTACTTTTAGTTGTAGACGTTGTTTGTACTCGTATTTACGAAGTTTACAACAGTAGTAGAATTAGTAGGAAAATTTATCCGGAAATAATATAGTAAACGCTTAATAAACGGAGTGCGAGCAAATAAAAGTATTCACTGCAAAATGAACTAAAGAAGTATAAAATGAATTAAACGGGAAACAGCAAAGGAAATGAAAAATGTCCGATACAGTATATTTATATGAAAAGGATACCAGAGACATTATTATTAGGATTATATATAGTGTCGATGAAATGTTGGTAAAAGTATTAGAGTACGATTCTTAAAATCAGTTTGAGGTTGCCTATGTAAAAGAAGAAAAGAGAGTCTTATTTCAATTAGGTAAAGGATTAAAAAAAGCCTAAGCGATGGTGGAAAGCATTTATAACTGTTACTTAATTGTCCTTTAAAGACGATTAAACTTGATGGCGTTTATTTATTTATATAACTGCAATATTACGAAATATGACTGCTAATCTGAATGTCTCTGAAATAATCGAAAGCAAGGACCAAAATTTACTAAAGCCAGTCGTTAACCTGCGACAGATAAGTCATGTTTCGTGGGAAAACAGTTGACCAATTTATAAAAAAATTCGCTGATATGTATTTTTTTTTTTTTTGGTTTTTCAATTCGGATAAAACCCCAAACTGATTGAAATATTTCATATATATATATAATACGAGTGTATAAATATTATAACGGTATTAGTTTATTTTTCTGACTTATTTAAATATACTGCGGTCGAGTCAGAAATTTTACATACGGCTTTTCGTTCAGAATTTGACAATAAATTTCCGTGTTGTCTATTATATTATTCTTCCTTTTCCTTGAGAATTTCCGTAATGAATTTTATATTTTTGGAAATGATCTTTTTCCATATAATATGATTTTTCAAAAATGTTTCGACTGATGTGTTTCTCTCTGATATTTTTGAATTTTTTAAATATCTGAAATGTATGGTCCGGAGTATCTTCTGATTCTTTACATTTTCTGCATAGGCAATCGTCAGTGGTTATAAATCTTTTTAGATAAACTGCGAAATTACCGCGACCGATAGTAGTTGGATCATAAGTTTTTACTTTTTAATCTGGTTTCAATATCCGGTACTAACGCTTTTGTGCGTCTGGCGGTGGTAACTTTTTTATGTCGTTCTTGCCAATTTCGATTGTTTTTCTTTTCTCTTCTTTAATTATTTCTTTCGATATTTTTTTACATGATTTCCATTCGAAGATTTACCGAAACTACATATCACGTGGACGGAATTATATGATGCAGTTCTGTTCGCTGATATTATTAAGTACATAAGTATATTGGTTTTTGCAATGATCTTAATTTTTTGACAGCCGCTTTTTTAATTTTTCGAAATTTATGAAAAATTCGTATTCTATGATTGATTGGAAGAGAGCACATTATACAGTATTATTCGTTTTTTTCCGTTGCATCCAAATTTATCATTATACAGCGATCTCAGTGTATTGTAATGTTTTTTAATTTTCAAGTGCTGTATGCTGTGCGTGTTTGATTTTGATCTCTATTATTATTCCAAGATATTTAATTTCTGTGCCGAAAATTAAATTTTGTTGATTTAGTTTTTTATTTCTTTTTCTATTTTCTGTTTTAATTCCTTTTTACTGTGTTTTCTCCTCGAGGTAAGTTGCGATATGTGTTTTATCGGGATTTAAACTTAGACCTAGCCCATTTAGTATTGAATTTATTATTTATATTTCCTCCCTGTTTATTATTTTAATGTTGCTTATCTCGTTTATGCCGGCTATCATTAAGAGATCATCGACGTAATTTATTAATTTGACTCCCTTTATTTTCTTCAGGCTCATTACATATAGCTGACACAGCAATGTTAAACAGTGTTACTGATAGCGCTGATCCTTGTGGTACTCCTGCTGAGAAGTTACGGTCAAGGATTAATTTATTTTATTTTTATCAAATAAACTTATTTTCCTGTTTTCTAAGAAGTTCTTAATTATTTGTACTTCATTCCATTTTTTTTTTCTATTTTCCACGACTGACCTGAGACCATTTTGTTTTATCGAAAGCTCCTGGAACATGTCAAAATTTATATGTATTGTATAATTATATGCCGTGCTAAACTCAGCAGTAACACTGCAGCTTTGAGTAAAGCCAATTCTGTGGAACTTCCTTCTCCGTATCCATATTCGTATTTGTGTAAGATGTTTTTTCCGTGATTTCAAGGTTTATATAATATCTGATTATTTTCCTATATACCTTTACTAATCCTGAAAGAGCAGTGTTATTGGTCTATATGCAATTAGATTCGTTGGGTTCTTGCCCGGTTTACTTATTGGCTTTATCTTTCGCAATTTTCCAAATATCTGGGAATGAATTGAAGTTTAACTATTTTTTTCAAAAATTGTTCTTAATATTTCCGCCGGGTGGTTTTCGATGTATTGTTTTAATAATTTCTTTTTGAAATATCATCACTTCCGTTCGCCTTTTCAATATTTAATTTCTTTATTAAATAGGTGTACGTCATTAATTCTCAGTCTGAATATTATTTGTTTTGTCTATTTGTATTTCTTAAGTGAACTTTAGCTTTTCAGGAAATAGATGTGTTAAACTTCTTGGCAATTTTCTATTTTATTTGTTATTTTACTTTGCCAACTGATAATTTTAAAGGGGCGGATAATCAAATTTCTTATACTCATCCATTAATATTTTCTACGGTTTCCCTTATATCGAAGAGGAGTTGGATATTACAAATAGGTCTTTTTGCAGACTTTGTGTTTGCAATCACGATATTCTCTGTTATATTGTGATTTTACATAAGTTACGTCATTTTAAAGGAACGTGTGTGATGTTCACGTTTACTAGCTGATTTTTGTATTTGTATAGCAGTCTTGTAGTTTTTTAAGTTGTTTTTCGTATAAAGTTTATTGTTCCATTAGATATTTGTTTTTCTGAACGCGTGGATATGTAGTCATAACATTTTGTGTGTTTAAAGGTCCGATGCTTTATAAACACACTGAACGGTTCGGCGAGTTTACCGTCGAAAGAGGACATGATGGCGGACACGGTAAAAGAATACGGCGAAAGAAAACGAAATGGTCAGACTCGTAAGCAGTTTCATATGATGCAAAAACAAAATGCCAAGCAGTATTTTGATAAATTGGCTGAATTGGGAAAAATCGAGCCGACAAAGCCGGTTATATTGGACATCTATTTCGACGGCTCAGAAAGAATAAAGAAATATTTCACCACCTTTCGACAGATGAAATACACGCTGATTGATTCGAAAAACTATGTGGTGGAATAGTTGAACTGAGCTGCGCTGTATTATGCGTGTTTGTCAATTTTTTTAAACATAATTTTTATCGAAACCATTTCCTTTTGTACTTTTTTTATTCGATAATACTTTATAGCTCAACAAGTTGTATTGTTTAATACAACTAGTTGAGCTATCTCTTTCTGTAATTAACGATAAATTTGAATTAAGAAATTTAATGTATTTTACCCGAAAGTTCTTTAAGTTTTAATGCTATACGATATATATTATAAGGAAAGTACGTGCAATATGCGCTTTTCTAATTAAATCGATATGCTATGGGTATAGTGATGCGAGCAGAATTGTCCAATCATTTTTTCGTATTTAATTTCATTGCTACGTTTATACTGAACATTTTTCAAATCATTTATGTAATCATTTGTTAAGAAGCAAAAATACATTTTGAAATTGCGGTGAGGGGACCATAGTGGGGTATTTAAGATGTTGCGGATATTTTTTTAGCTAACAACGACATTAGGTTGACTATCAAAGCTTTTTTTTTGGTTTTACAGTATGTCTATCATTATTTGGCACGCCATTTTCTATTTTATTAGTAACAGTTTAGATAACGGAACGAAATACATTCAGAGTAAAGTTTACTCCGATTTTCCCCGTACAGCGGGGTAAATTGGGGTATCAGATGGAACATTGTGAGCCATTTTTATAGAAATTATGTTAACAGTTTCATGTAATCAAACTATGAACTTTTAATCGTTCTAAGTTTCTTAAAACAAAATTAACCATTCTGGCTCGCTTTATGCATCGTACCCAACCCTCCATAGTCTGCGACCATAAATAACCGCAATAAATGCATTCAGCAATTTCGTCATCTACGGTTTCCTATATATCTTTTTTTGCTATTTTTACTATTTTGTTTTATTTGGTCTATTAGCGCTTAAATCGATAGTTTTGGTGGAAGGTTATACGACGACTAAACACCATTCATAGAACGTCATTTGAATCGTCGTTTGGCTGTTTCTTTACAGAGTTTTGTTACTACCCCACTATGCTCCCCTCTTCACTATAAACATTTTATTTTACTAATAAAAAAGCATCGTGTAAGGAGCGTGATGCTTTTAATTAATTTAAATCATCGTGAAATTAGTAAAAGAGCATATGTAACTCTGATAGTAGTAATGATATCAATGTAAACTTTGCAATTAGCTCTTGAATGCTTTTAATTTCAAGAACCTATGCTGGACCAGAGTTAAGGACAATGTATATAGATGGTGTTTGGATTATTAATATTTTCAAAAAGAAATGAAGAACACGTTAGAATAAAAAATTGTGCAGTATCGCTTTATAAGAAAGTAGTTGACTGTTGTAAGAAGATTATGATAAAGAAATTTATGAACAATAATCGCAAGCCGTTACAAACGTAAATTAACCGTCGATTTGTTAATTTTCATTTCAATCTTGTGATTTGTAATTGATTAGTTTTACCATTACATTCGGTATAAAGCAGTTGAGTTTTATATTTTTCTATTCCCTAATTAGTTCTCAGTGTAGCTGATACATTTCTATTGTGTTCTGTACTTTAGATTCAAAGTGTGAAACAAGTATCGAATTATCTTCGACTAAGTACACTTCATTATTTTTATTGTAGATGCATAAATATTTATTAATATGTATAAAATTGCTCTTGTTCCGCGGTTTAAGAAATACACCACACTCGTATTCAGGCAGTATATAAAGGCGCCATTTTACACAATTCCCTACCGCGCAACCTAAAAATACATTTAATAAATTATAAAAAAAGACATAAGTATTTGGTCAACTACATTAATTCCAACAGAACATTGCAAAATCAGTAATATAAGCATGAGGGTTAATATGTGAGTGGGCACGCATGTATGTGTTTGTGTATGAATAGGTATATATATATATATATAACTCGGCTATTTTGGCCACGCAAGGGGCTGTGTCCCTTGACCCCTCTTGCTTGCATTTCTGTTTCTTTCTCTTCTATACTTTGTATAAAATGATCAAAATTTAAAACATAATTCTTACTATCATCAACACAAATAAAAGAACATAATCACCAAAATCCTATTCTAATATTTAACTTTTATATAGAATTAAGACATTTTTTCGTTAAATTTTTCGTTACATAAAATTGTGACATTTTTAAAATAACATTCACAATAGTCCTATAAAATATAACAAACATTACATAAAATTGGGACATTTTTTCTAATGAGGGGTAGCCTAAGAATTATGTTGTAATTAATTTATGTATGTGTGTGTGCACATGTATGAATGTGTGTGTATGTATGAATGTATAAGTTTGAGGTGGAAGAAAGGTAAATAGAAGAAGAGATGGAAGATAGAGATAAAATATAATAAAGGAAGGTAAATGGATGAGGAAAAGGGAGGGTATATAAAAGCCCGTTGACACAAACTTATCAATAAGTACATATCTGACATGTTTTTGGTAGTTACTGTACTTACCATTACTATTACCTACTATTGCTGTTACTTATTTCTGTTAATTATTATTATTATTACTGTTACAGTTGCTCTAGAGTTTGGGCTAGAGCATAAATATAAGCAACCATTCTACAATTTAGATAAATCGAAATTTCAATATCATTTATTAAATCTAAACTTGGATTGGTTATATGATAGTCAATTAAATATTGATTCAAAATTCGAATGTTCTGTTAACAAAATTAAGTATATTTTAAATTCTTCAAAAGTACTAAAACCTGATGCGAAATTACAACGGAGAAGGATACCTTGTGTTACGAATGAGATAATTCAATTATCACAGAAAAAAAATAGAATTTATAAATTATCTAGCAAAACCAGTATAAATAATGTTTAGATTCTCAGATTTAAACAGCTGTCGAGAGTGGGGCAGAGGCTAACGAGAATAGCTAAAAAGGAATATTATTCGGACCTACTATCTAAATGTGGCCACAATCATAATAAATATTGGTCAGTGGTTAACTCAGTGCTGGGTAGGAAGAAGCCATCAATGGATGAAATTGTTTTAGACGGAGTAAAACAAAATATAACTAGACATGAAAAGGAAGTTGCATCGCACTTTAATAATTACTTCCTTGAATCAGTAAGGGGTTTAATAGAAAATGCAGAATTTGAGGATCAGATAAATAATTGTGAAAACATACAAGTAAATTCATTTGGGTTTATAGATTTTTCTGAAGACGACGTTAAGAAGGCAATCATGATATTTCCTAATAAATCCTCTTTTGGTTCTGATAAGATATCAGCTACTCTTATTAAAGAAAATTACTTTCTTTTTTTGAAACCTTTAAAATATTTATTTAATGAATCAGTAAAGGAGGGTAAGTTCCCAGAGATATTAAAAATAGGCATTATTATACCGGTGTACAAACGTGGTAGTAAAGTAGAAGTATCAAACTATAGATCAATATGTCTTCTCCCCGCAATTGCCAAGATATTTGAAAAATGCATTAAGCACAATATTACAGGTTTCTTTAAAAAAAAATTTCTTTAGTGTAAAACAGTATGGATTCTTAGAAGGGAAAGGAACTGATGATGCACTTTTTCAACATATCTCATACATTACTGAAAATTTAGAATTGGACATATCTTCTGTTGCCGTGTACTTTGATTTACGGAAGGCATTTGATTTGGTCGATTATAAAAATTTATTGAGCAAATTGAACTCTTGTGGTTTCCATGGTAACTTCTTAGACTGGTTGAAGTCATATTATTATTAAGAAATATATTACTAAAATAAAGAACATATACAGTAACCATGTAGTACAGAATTATGGGGCACCTCAGGGGAGTATACTGGGTCCACTTTTATTCTTAATTTGCATTAACGGATTGTGTCATTTAAAGACTAATGGAAAGTTATGTACTTCTGCAGATGATATTGTCATAGTAACTAGTTCCCGTAATCCTAGCATTTTACTACAACTAATTCAAGAGGATGTAAATATAATTCAGAATTGGTTCAAGAAGAACCGTTTAATAATAAATAAGGATAAAACTAAGTTTATAGTATACAGCTACGCTCGAGGTAATTTTGGTGAGGAGATAAAAATAAACCTGAGTAACAATGTTTACCTAAATAGAGTTTATGACACAAAATATTTGGGACTGCTCCTAGATCACAAATTACGATGGGAAAAGCATATCTCATACTTAGGAAGCAAGCTAAGAAAATGAAATTATACATTTTTCTACTTAAGCCAAGTATTTAACAATAAACATTTACTCTGCTTTTATTATTCCATATATCAGCCAGTACTCGCATATGGTATTATTCATTGGGGAAAGACAGCTAACTTATATGTAAATCAACTACTGAGGTTGCAGAAACTAGTTCTGAAAACTATCTTTCACAATAGAGATTGTTTTATACCATACATGGACTTAGATCACCTACTCGAGACGATCGGAGATAGAAAGTATAAAGGAAAGAAAGAGGGGAATAACGGCTGGAGATGCGAAGGAAAGGATAAAGGAAACATTGAAAGGGGTAGGAAGATCCAACGCCAAAAGTTCAGCGTATAGATGAGAGCACTCAGGAAAAAGAGCATGAGGGCCCTTTACATATATGTGAACTGTATGAAGTTCATTTATTGCAATATGTGATAAAAAATAAAAACCTATTCAAAATATCTATGAAAGAGGGGATTACTAGACATTCCAATAAAGAGCAAGCTACCATAATGAATTTTAAAAAGTACCATGCTAGGATACAAGTTATTTAAATGGAAGCAGTATTATTTAACTCACTTCCTGATAACTTAATCGATTTATTGAAAACAAGAAAAACACATCGCAAATATTTAATTGCCTATATAAAAGAAAAATATGTCAATAAGTAGTCAGAGGTACTGATTTAGGACTATGGACAAATACTTTGGTCTATTTTAATCTAGTTCGGTTGATATTTACATATATTAGTTCTAATTTCCGTTATTGTTATATGTTGATTGCTGTTATCGCCTAATACTTTTGTCCTTATGATTAACTTTTAAGGAAATCGTTATTAATATCATTAATATTATTATTATAGGTTTTATATATTACTTATTATTGCTGAAATACTGTGGTGGACGAACAAGTAGAACTAAATTGGGTGGTGGTTTATTATATTTTATTTTAATGAGCTTATATGAGTCTGGGCGTACGCCATTTGCATATTAGCTTGGATAATGTATTTGAGTATATGACTAGATTTACGGATGAGTAATGTATATGCATGTGTATGAGTAATTGCAAATGTTATAAGCACATATAAGTAGGTGTGAGTATATTTGTAGACATGTATCACTTTTCGACATTGATTGTTATTGTTTCTCCATCCTTGGTATAGCATTCTTTGTCAGATTCCATTCCTTGTTATTCCTAATTGCTGCTATGTACACGTGTTGATGAGTAATCGTCCGTTGCTGACAAGCCCAGGGAAAAACCCAAACAAGAAAGAAAAAAAAATACTCTGGCAGCCCAAAACGATCATAAATCGACGACTGACAGAGCAGCACTCAAATTCGACATATCGCGACATCTATCTATTGTGCTTTATTAAAATTAAACTAAAAAAAAAATTGACAGTTCGGAGAGTTGCTAATTATATTTATCGTTTCATGACGAGTAAAATTTTTTCGTCACGGTCATGGCTTTTAAGTACCTAATGCATAAACCTTTGAGGCGCGAGGCCCCTTAAACCGCAAGGCCGTAGGCGGTGGCCCACATCGCCCACGCCTTACGCTGCCTCTGCGTGTGTATGTGTGTATATGTGTGTATATATATACATTAATTTTTAAATGGAGGTATGTATGTATGTACAAGCATAATATGCATGTAGGTAGGTGTACATGTATATGGAAATGTGTGTGTGTGTGTGTGTGTGTGTATATGTTTGTGTAGAAGTAAGCATATATATGAATGTTAGTTAACTTAGCATGAGTAAATTCATGATTCTTTAAGTATATTTAGATTTAGAAAGTTATTTAACTGAACGTCCGTACTGTGTTGGAAATTTTAATTTAATTTAACTTTAAGTGTGGAATGAAACAACTTGCAATTATGTCTGATTATAAGTATGAATAGTCAGAGAACGATATAAATAATATTAATATTTGTAAAGAATGGCTAATTGGGTCGTTATACGTTACATATTCTTGAACTAAAAAAAAAAAAAGCCTAATAGGCCATTATACTTTTTCTTTTTGTAATCAATAAATCTATATTTAACATTTACAGTTTAAAAAATAATAATAATCCTACTGCTCGCGCAGCTATGCGCGTTTGTGGTATATATTTGCTTAATTATGTTACATTTATAAACTTACAGAATAAACTGATTTGATTATATACTCCTGCATAAATTATACAGATATGGATTTAGAGGTAATGTTCATGAATGGTTTAAGTCTTATTTACGAGGGTGGTTCAAATATAAACCGGAATTTCGTCATAAAAATTTTTATTTTATACTTATAGTGCTCATATTTTTTACAATTTTTCGAGATAACCCCCCTCGCACGCTACGCACTTTTTCCACCTCTCCGGCAATTTTTTTATTCCTTTTTCGTAAAAATCTCGCGGCTTGTCACATAGCCATTTGCGCACGAACGATTCCACCTCATCGTTGCTGTCGAAACGTTGTCCACCAAGTGCTTCTTTCAACGGGCCAAACAAATAATAATCACAAGGCGACAAATCTGGACTGTAAGGAGGATGTTCAAGTGTTTCCCAGCCCAATTCGGCCAATGTCTCCATCGTGAGCCGAGCGGTATGTGGCCTGGCGTTGTCTTGAAGCAGTATCGCACTACGGATCGGAATTTCGCGCCTTTTTGTTCGATAGGCCGGTTTGACTGTGTTTTTTAGGAGGTTACTGTAATACTGCGCCGTCACAGTACGTTGTTCAGTTAGGAAATCGACTGCGATCACTCCCTTCATGTCCCAAAACACGGTACACAACACCTTCCCAGCTGACTATGTAACCTTCGCTTTGACTGGCGCTCCCTCTTTTTTCTTCCGCCACTCCATAGACGAGCGTTTACTCTCCGGCGTATAGTAGTGTAGCCAAGTTTCGTCCGTGGTGAATATTCGCCGCAATAAATTTTCTCCTTCCTCTTCAAACTTCCCAACGAGTGAATTTCTGTTCAAAATTCAGAAGTCTTGGCACCCATCTGGCTGCAGTTTCGCGATAACCTAGCCGATCATGAATTATTGTCTCAATACTACCTATGCTGATGCCCAATTCGTCGGTCATATCGCGTACACGGACGCGTCGGTCAGCCAAAATGAGTTGTTCGATGGCTTTGTGACGTGTTCATCTGTAATGCTGGTTTTTGGGCGCCGCGCATGTGGTATGTTTGACACCACTTCACGTCCTTTTCGAAACGCGGAACACCACTCGTACACTTGAGTTTTGGAGAGACACTCATCCCCGAACTGTTCGCGTAATTTTCGGTAAATTTCCACGCATTTTACGTCGTCTTTGACTAAAAAACGAATAATGATGCGTTGCGCAACAGACACTGGTACTTCTTTTTCACTCATGGCTCTAACTACACTAAAAAGTGAGGTTACGCGGTTCTAATTGCTCTACACGCTTCGTAACAAACCGGTCTAACTGCCAGTGTAACCACTTTTTCCACAATAAATTTTTCGCGCGTTTATTTAAAAATTCCGGTTTATATTTGAACCACCCTCGTATTAAATAGACAATTTTCTAAAAAAGTAAATTGTTTTTGCAGTGTGGTTTTAGATCATTACACTTCGGAGTACCTCAGGGTAGCATTTTGGGTCCGTACTTATTTCTAATTTATATTAATGATTTCTGTGATCTTCCTTTACATGGGAGTGTTGTGCTCCAAACTTCTGTCGATTTCGCAATTGCTGTACACGCGCTTCGCTAAGATATTATTCGCTGACACCGCGCTATAATCGCGGTGTTGCGAACCAAAAGTCCCGGTTTATGACGCAATGTTAACATCACTGTTTACGTTTCGCCTAACGGTATATACACTATTCAATAAGCTTTATTCGCTGACGCCTTTAAATTCGTTAAGCCTTCTCTTTTTTTTATTCATGCTTTTGTTGCGAATAACGCAACTTTAATCAGGTGGTCAGTCGACCAGTCTGATATACATATACAGGCCCGTTTTTCGATGTTTTCTCCAGATTTAGTTTGATTCTGGTTCTAGAGCTATGCCGGAATAAGTCTCCGCGGTATCACATTAACCGATAAATCGAACAAGTCTGTCCGATTAGTTTTTCGTCTTTCGTAGCGCTAATCGTGTATTCGCAGGCTAACGAATCCTTATATATATATATATCCGTTATTACCGCGTAATTTGATCACCACTTTCGTCTTACGTGAAATAAACGCGAAATCAAATTAGATCGTTCCTTGTTATTTTTCACTGAAAAGTAGTTGATCAGTGTTCCCGTATTCATCCGGGATCACAACAGGAGAATGTTCTGCTATGTAGATGACACGGTAGTTGTAGAAAGTTCTCGTTATCCACATTTATTGGAGAACTTTATACAAACTAATATTAACAGATGTTTTTGTTCTGAAATTCTAAGAAACACCAGAACACCAAAAATCGGTTTCGTTATGTAAACAAAATTACTCGCTAGCTTTCGTTAACGTGTTGTTCATCTTCGATAGTCGCCTTTCGTTCGTCCGGTTGATTATGTCGCTTTGATATACACTTTTGGCTTCTCGGCCTTTCATATCTTCGTATTTCGTTATTTCGATGTAATTATTTCGTTTTTACCCTTTTTAAAATTGCTTTAGAAACAGTCTTTTTTAAGACTTCTTTTCATATCGTGTAATTCAATCGTATTTAATTAATATACAATTTATTAATTGACCGGTAAAAAATCATTCGAAAATATAATTTGGTCCTCTGGAATATAAACGAAAATATCGTAAGAACTTCTCAACAAAGAATATGCAAGGAATATATTTGGCATTATATCAATCAGTTGCTGTTTATGGAATAATACATTAAGGGAGGGGGGAGCTGCACAGAACCATATAAAACCAATAAAAACTTTACAGAATTCAGCTCTTAACAGATCAATTGGCTACTATGGCACAAGTAAACCAAACTCTAATATATTGCTGATTAGTCGATTATACCAAGTTTAAATATTAAATTTTGTTTGCAACAATAGACACAAGTTCCTGACTGTAGTCTCACAACGAAGTATAAGAAGTGCTCAGGCAGAAACAATCCAAATGCCAGAATTCTTTAAATACCATACCCAAATACAGGCAACTTTCATGAGATGTAAATTATATAACACGTTACCAGAGGTTTTAAAACAAAAATTGAAAAACTATAAAAAAAGGCGTAAAAAGATTATGGAATATATATCTAACAATCCCAATGAAATATAATATATCCTAAAGAATAAAAATTTAATAACATACCTCTGTTCTTTTTTGAAAAACGTGTATATCCATATTGTACTAAATAATACTAAACTATGTTTACATGTTCATGGGTGTGAATGATTGGGCATGTACATGTGTATAAATATATCGATGCATATGTGTATATGTATTTTGTGAATGTGTCCATATGTGTGTGTATGTATGTGTTTCTCTGTATGTATAAGTATATGTGTGTGTTAAACACTAAAATCACACTAACTGTGTACAAGTATAAATACTGCTCCAATCAGTTTAATATGTTAGTCTAGAATAATTCAGATATTAGACTATTCTTTAGTAACCAAAATCTCGCGCAAGATATGTGCATTTGTGGTTTACTGACCTAACAGTTTTATACATAACTCTATCATTATGAAATATTATATGAGTTACAAAAGTTCTTTTAATTTGTTTCAATTTTCATTTGTCCATAGGGGAAAGGGGGCATAACGGGGACGTTAAGGGAAATAAACAATAAAAGCATAAACAGAATATATTTATTAATTAAAACTAATCACAACACTTTGGTCATATATTAAATTGTCATTTGGCATAGAATTTGGTAAAGTAACTAATAAAATAATGTTTTAATTTTAATTTTACGAAACTCTCATGAAAACCCCATCGTGCCCCATGGTAGGGGCAGTATGGGGTACATGATTATTTTTCGTCACAGAAAAAGCAGATGTGGATTTCTTCTGTATTTTTATCGTCAACACCAGCACAGGCTGTATGAGCTCAACGTCCACATAGCTGGCAGGCCACCCAATGCTCTGAAGACTTCAAATAAGTGTGGTTCACGTCAACGCAATACAGGCATAAGGTATTCTTGTCTACATTTTCTACATCAAAATGAACTTTTTGGGTCTTCTGTTTCTCAGAGTTTTTCTTCAACCTGGGATCATATGGATTTAAACACTTCTTCGTTCGTTTAAATTGTTCTTGTTCTTCTAACTCGTTTTTGTAGGAGGTTGAAGCAGGAACAACAGTTTTCCCTCTGCGATATTTTTTCCTTGTTTGGTTTCTTTGTTCGACTGTTGGGATCGCGAGAATGTCCTTGGGAGAAGCTTTTTCGAAGGAAGTTGTTAAGTTACGACATACTTTTCGAATCGAATTGGGCGATCTTCGTTTTGTATTGATGGTCCGGGCTGAGGCTTTGAAATAGGAGTTCTCTGATGTAAAGGTGACGTAGTTTCAGGCAAAAATGGTTCAATTGGGTCCTCTTCAAGGGAAGGCGACAGTTGTTGCTGGATTTCGGCAGTTAAAGAAGCTGTTTTAGGCTCATCATTTGTTAGCGGTATGTCTGTTGTTGATGCAGCTAAAAAATCTGAATCTGTAAAGTTATTTTGATTGAATGGCCATATGACACATTTTTTGAATGCATTGATTGCTGTAAACATTGTTTTGCAGGTTGAACATAGGCATGTGCAGATATTTCGCTTATTTGAAAAGTTGTTATTATTCGCCCCGGGTGCGACCTTAACCAGTTAGAGCAGGCTCGGTCATAGTATACACTCAAAGGTTTCATAAAGCCAACATTCAAGGGTTGGAGCCTATGGGTGCAGTGCGAGGGAAAGCAAAGCATTACAACACCATTCTTGCGTGCATATTCAATAACTCTATGTTTTGTGTGTGCGTTACATGACCATCTAGAAGAAGCAAGACTGGGTTGGTTATTGACGCACCAGAAAACTTGACGAACCGTTGGAACCAGGTTATAAACGTTTCTATAGTCATCCAGCCTCGAGTGTTGCACTCTGCGGTCATCCCTGGAGGAGCTCGATCCAATAACTCTTGTTTCATTCTCTGTCGAGGGAATATTAGCATTGGAGGCATGTAAATTCCGGCTGCGTTAAAACATACCTCAACCGTAACCGTCTGTCCTCTTTCTGCGGAAGTTATTATATTATATAAATATAACGGACCATTCTTTCAGACTACTTACATAACAGGGCCATAATGGGGTACCCCATCGTGCCCCATAGCCATGTCCCCGTTATGCCCCATGTCTAACATTATTTTAAATAATGAAGAAAAAAAAAACGAAGTGATTTAGAGTGATTTTGTTCAAAACACATATCAATAAGTAATGTCGCTAGAAAAACACAATAAAAAAACGGTAGGAGTAATCTAAACACTTAACTTCTTATATGCGTTTTCGTAATCATTCAAAATTAGATGAAATGACGTTGAAAAAAACTTTTTATCGTAAAAAACAAATGCAAGCAGTTTAGTCGCCGGTCACTGTCAGACTGAAGACTGATGCAAAATGGTCGCCTATTAGCGACAACAACATACGTCTAGTGCCTGTGGTTACTTGTAAATGTTTCTGGCCCCGTCGTGCCCCGCGTCCCTGTCGTGCCCCGCGTCCCCGTTATGCCCTCCTTTCCCTTACAAGTTTGTAATACTCAATGTAAATTGTATTGTATACAAAGATTTGTAATTTAATTTCATTTTCAATAACATTTGGTTTGATTTGATTTGATTTGATTTGATTATTATTATTACTGTTATTAGTGTTATTATTATTTCTGTTATTATTTTTTTAGTATTATTATGAATAGGCTTTCAAATCTGGTGAAGGCGAGTATATTTAACATGAAACCGTTGGGTTTAGTCATATAGCCAGTTTTATTTATATTATTATGTATGTTATATAAGAATTGTAAGCATATATTAATCAGAAAGTATATGTAATCGCACAGGTAAGTATTTTCTTTTCTTTTCTTTAAAAAAAAAAAAGTAGCAAGTATATGGACATACACTGTTTGTTTTTTTTTCAGGTTCCTCAGTCCGGCTATAGCCGATGAGGGAAGTTTATTAAACAATTCTGTGTACAAACATGTTCCATGTAATTAGTATAACATAGTTGATTATACAATATAAATTATGTGTATTCAGTGTGTGAGTACTTAAAGTTTAACTCAGAATTAATAGTGAAACAAGTATAAGAATGATTAAAAGTGTAATGGCGATGATAATATTTAGTCACCTTTACCCATAGAAGCGTTATTTTATCTTATGATTTATTAGAGTGCTTAATTTAAATTAATAATAATATATAATATATACATTGGTAATAACAGAGATCATTTATGCATGTATGTTTTTAAGGTCTTTAGGTATTAATCTAGTTATAAGTTGCTTAATCTTTATATTTTTTTTTTTTTTTTTTTTTTTTTTTTTTGCGTACCGACCTGTACGGTAGGTCACTAACGCAATAGCTAACACTAACAAAACAGAACTTAGCAACAACGTGTTACAATAAACACCGTTGTTCTGTTAAATTATTTGTAAATTTAACTATAGGTAATTGTTAACGTTAGAATTGATAGCGTCACGACATTGTTTTTTCTTGAGTCTTCTGGCTGGATTGTCAGGAAGTACTGTTGCTTTCATTCGCGATATTAACGGATTGGAATGCTGGCTAAATGTGCGGTGGAATTCATTGTACTGTTGTAAGTATACTGCCGTAATTGTAGGAATGTTAAGATCGTCATAGATAATACTGTTGCGAATATAGTACGGTGCGTTGGTCATTATTCTCAACATTTTGGATTGAAACGACTGGATTTTGTCAATATGAGCTTTGGCGGCTGAACCATAAATTTCTAAACCATATTTCCATACTGGTGCTATTGTAGTTTTGTATAATAACATTTTATTTGACAGACTGAGACTGGATTTTCTTCCTATTATAGGATACAGCTGCTTAAGTATTAACCTTAACTTTTTCCTTGTGTTGATTACGTGTAGGTTCCATGATAGGCGTCTATCAAAATATAGTCCAAGGTATTTCACGTGATCAACTTGCGGTATAATACTATTATTAAACCTGACTGGCGGACATGCTTCACGTCTGGTTGTGAATGTGATGTGGGAGGATTTACGTTCGTTGATTCCGATTCTCCATTTGAGTGTCCACTGCTGAAGAATCGATAAATGATGTTGAATGTACTTCGAGGCTTCGCGTGGGTCATTGTGGCTGGCTAATATCGCTATGTCATCCGCAAATGTGGCTTGCAATGTGTACAACGTGGTGGGCATATCAGCGGTGTATATGTTGTAAAGAAGCGGCCCAAGGACACTACCCTGGGGTACTGAGGCTCGTATCCGTCGTTTGCTAGAGATAGAGTTGTTAATTTTTACTTGAAACGACCTATTAGTTAAATATGATCTCAATAGCTTATGAATTTCGATAGGAAAGTTGTTCCGGGTTTTATACAATAATCCATCGTGCCATACACGGTCGAATGCATTAACAACATCAAGAAACACAGCTGAGCAGTACAGTCCACGCTGGAAGACCGATTCGATCGCATCCACTATTCTGTGACACTGATGAATAGCTGAGTGTTTCGGCCGAAAACCAAATTGATGGTTTGGAATCGCTTCCTTTGCCATGGTGAAGAGGACTGGCTTGATGAGTTTTTCGAAAATTTTACCAAACGTATCCAACATACTTATTGGTCTGTATGATGAAACATCTGTAACTGGTTTTCCGTTTTTGTGAATGAGGATAATTACGGACTTTTTCCATCTGTCTGGAAAGTAGGATAATCTAAGCATGGAGTTGTATATATACAATAACAATAGTAATCCCTTTTTTGGTAAATGTTTCAACATATAATTTGTGATACCATCTTCACCAGGGGACTTATTGTTTTCCAAGTTCTTAACACACACATAAAGCTTGTTCGGTGTTATATGTCTGCGGTTAGAACAATAGTGGATTATTCCGTTGTTGTACTCTGAGACTTTCTGAGATAGTTGTGGATCTTCTGGCTGATGGGGTTGGAACACTGTTTCGAGGTGATCTGCGAAAGTTTCAGCCTTTTCCTTGTCAGTCTTTGCCCAACTAGCATCTGGTTTTTTAATATGATATGGAAGAACGCTCTTCTTTTTAAAAACTTTTGTAGCTCTCCAGATAGAGCAGTCCGTTTTATTTAGGGTTGCCAAATAATGACTGAAGCGTGAGTTATTATATTGCTTAATTGACTGTTTTAGTAGCCTACAAGATTGCCTATACGTTTGATAATCGGACGGATATCTATTACGTTGCCATTTTCTGCGTGCTTTTCTTCTTTTGTTGATTAATTCGCGTATCTCAATAGGAAGTATAGTGTTGTTTTTAGCCAGGATATTCAACTGTTTCGTCGACTTCTGATAGGAGTCGTGGATTGTATTGGTTAGATAATCTACAGCGGTGTCGATGTCTTGTTCTGTCTTTAGTTTGATGTTTAAGTTAATTTGATTTTGCAGTGTAACTTCAAATTGGTTCCAGTTGGTAACTTTATTTCGTTTTTGATTGTTAATATTTGTGTAAATTGGTGATATATCAAGGACTTGTAGAACTGGTATATGGTCGGAGGAGAGATCTGTAATAGTTGAGCAGGTTTTGTATATATTACTAAGTCCTTTAGTAAAATAAAAGTCTAACAAATCAGGTAATCGATTAGTATGCTTCGGCCAATATGTGGGAGTTGTTGGCGTAACTACTTCTAGCCGGAGTGTCCTATTGAGATTAAACAGTTGCTTCCCTCGTTTATTTTCTATCCTTGAACCCCAGTGAGGATGCTTCGCGTTAAAATCCCCTCCGCATATGAATTTACTGTCTTGATGAAGAAATAGCTGTGTAAACTCTTCGTTCGGTATGCAGTGCCCAGGATGACAATAGACTGCTGAAACTGTAACTAATCTGCCGTTTAGGGTTTTTATTTTAACAGCCACAGCTTGATAAGCGTCTGTTTGACGGGTGAAGTGTAAATAATGGTCTATATTATGCTTAATAAGTACTGCAACTCCTCCCATTGCTGTGCCAGAGGGATGAGTTCCGTGGTAGCACTTGTAATTAGGTAGGTTGAAACTCGCCGGATGAATGATGTGAGTTTCTGTTAGTAGGACGATGTCGATAAGTTTCGATTGTAGAAAATGAAGGAGCTCATGTTTCTTTTGTTGTATTCCGTTTGCGTTCCATAACACTACTGTTAGCGAATTGGTGCTTATATTGTTCAGATTCATATTAGTTTTTCCATTAACTTGGTTAACATTGATATTAGAGGCGTTAACAAATTGCGGAACTCAGTAAGAAATGATGTTAGTGTGTCGTTAATTTGTTGCTGTTGATTAATCATCTGTGGTACATTGCTCTGTCGTTCAGAGGTTTGGGGAGTCCGAGGAGGTGGTGAGTTAATATTGGCAACATTCGAGTATGAGAGCGATGTTGACTGCTTAAACGTGTCTGGAAAATCATTTGTGCTGTGTATATCGAAAGACTGAGGTCTTGCATTTTGCCTGAATTTTTTGTTGAATTCTTGTTGATAGTGTTCATATCCTTTATAGCTCGCCGGATGGTCTCCGCGACAAAATAGACAAGTTGGTTTTTCTTCTGGTGCTTTATTGCAGTTAACTGTTAGGTGTTTGCCTCCACATTTAACACAACGAGGTGGGAGATTACAGTAAGTTTTTGTATGACCAAAATTTTGACACCGTGTACACTGGATTAACTGTCTAGTTATTCTGGGTTCCTCAATCGTTACAGCCGTATAGAGGAGATGATTTAGTTGAAATATTTCTGAGTTTTTAGGAGACTGTTCCAGGTCTATAAAAAACATTGGTAAGGGGGACTTCGTCCTTCTACTTATTACGTTTGTTACTGTACGAACGGAAAATCCTAAGTTCTTTAATGCTTGCGAGATTTCGCTGGCGTCAGTGGTGTGGTGTAAATTTTTAAGAACTACCCGAAAGGGTTTGTCTTCCGATAGCTGGAACGTATAAAATTTGTATTTGTTTTCTGCTAGGATTTTTGTTAATGTACGGTAACAAGTTGGTGAGCTCGGCTTTACCGTTACACCGGTATTTGTAATCTTTATATTAAAATTGACAATAGGGATAACGTTAAAACACAATACTAGTTATAAAGAAGCGTTATTTGATCTATGAATTATTACAGTACTTAATCTAAATTAATAAGAATATATAATATGTACATTGGTAATAACAGAGATCATTTACGCATGTATGTTCTTTAGGTATTAATCTAGTTATAAGTTGCTTAATCTTTATATTAAAAATTAACAATAGGGATAGCGTTAAAATGCAACACTAGTAATAAAGAGCTGTTCGGGATGACATTTGTATATCAGAATAGTATTGTGTTGTATATCGATTGGAGAGGATTGATCAATTGGTTTAAATATAAGTTTTGCCTTCATTACATTGTGGAAGAATTGCAGTAATGGTTCTGAGTTTGCTCTGTCAATAGGTGCTAGTGTGTTGTATTTTATTTTGGATGAATATTTTTGTTCTTTTAATGCATCACACTCAAATAGTGTGTGCTGCACACTATCGATTACATGGGCAGTGCAATATTGGCAAAACGGTGTATTGGTTTTTTTGAAACGCGATAAGTATTCCCCAAAGTTACCATGCCCAGTAAGGATCTGTGCATTATAAAATGTTACCTTTAAGTTTTTTAGCTTTAGTTTGTTTATAATAGAGGGGAAGAGCAAGTACATTTTCCGATGAGTCTTCGTCCCACTGTGCTTGCTGGGTATTGACGAAAGCATTTTTAAACAGTCTTTTAAACAATTTGGTGGGTGGCGTGTGATCAATGGTACTATGGTCAATGTTACTGAGAAATTTGAGGGATTTTACCAGATTTAAGTCCTTCATTATTCTATATTCAGTTACTATTGCGCGACCTATAAGAAAGAGGTCTATAGGCATGATATTAGCTATAACACATGCCGCTGAAGTTGGAGAAGTTCTATATAGAGAAGATATGTTTAGTATGAATTTCCTTTATTGCTTATTTACAGATTTTAGGTTTTTTTTTATTGATATATATGCACGAGACATATCTATATATGGATTAGGAAGCTAAAGTATACTTTTTTTTAGATAAAGGATTGGTAAATATGGGAGACAAAAAGACTAATACAGTCGGAAGGACCAATACCAGGCCGAAAACAAAATATATGGCTAGGAAATACATTATTATGCTCTAGCAAACCAAACAAGGCGCTTGTTTAATATACCTCCAAACAGTTTTCTGATACAGGATGTCAAGGAAATGGGACGTAAGGAAGAACCTTTTTTAGGAGTAGGAATGATAATAAAAGAATTCCAAGAGGGGGGAGTTCTACCTCTAGAAAGGAAACAATTAAAAAGATGAAGGAGAAAGGTAAGAGACTGCTCAAACAGGTTTTTAAGGGCCAAAAAAGGTATACCATCAAGACCTGGAGTGGGGCTAGAAGATTTGGGAAGGACAGATTTTAACTCATAAATATTGAAAGCAGAAGTTGGGAAATGTGTCGAGGAATTATGCGGAGGTGGAGTAACATTCGATTTAGTTTACTGTTCTGTGATTTTGTTAGAACCATAGTTGTTTACTTATCTAAATTTACATATACCGTTAGTATTTTATGTTATTATTGTGATATCTCCTATGTTTGTATGTTTTTTGTTTTTTTTAAGCATAGAACATGCTTTAGACGTTACCTAACCACCCGAAAACGTTACGCGGGAAGGGATACGAAAGTATCTAGCGCGCTTATAATAAGACTACCACTGTAGTAGGACAAAGGGGGGTTTATAGTGAGTCAGCGCATTATGATTTTCATAGAGGAGGTTAGCATGATTGGAGCGCCGAGCTGTTGGAAATTCTCAATTCGCGGCTTCAACAAATTAACCCATGGAATTCGATAAACTCTTCGGCGGACCACTGTAGTAGGACAAACGGGTTTACATAGTGACTCAGCACATTTGAGGGCACCTATTATGTAACCATTAGATTACACGTTTTATCTCGCTAGCAGTAAAGCGAATATCGAACTACTTTGTGTCCCTATGGCCCTCCAGAGCTCAGTTATACCTGCGATGCGAATCACGTCTTGTTCGAATGCCCCTTTATTTCCTCCGAACATGCTACCCTGTATTCTAATCTTCTGCACCTTGGCCTTCCTACTCCTTATAGCGCCCACGCCATTCTTGCAATCCGCTCTCTCAATATAGTTCCTTTGTTAGTTGGATTCCGCTATCTCCTCAATTTCTAATCTTTTCCTTATATAATTTACAATTTTCTACGTTGGGTAAGTTCCACTGTTGACGAGCTCAAAAGATTAAATTAAAAAAAAAAAAAAAAATAGAAAACCGAGTAGCTTAACCGATTGAAAAAAATCATCGAATCCGAACGATAAGCGATGAGTGCAAAGAATTTCTAAGCCGCGTCGGTCCCGAAGATCTGTCGCTACTCACTTTCAACGTTCAGAGCTTGAGGGCGTACAAGGAAGATTTAATCACCGACTTTATAATGCTACCGGAAACCAAGATCGTGGCGTTAACCGAAACTTGGCTGGACAACGACAACGATGAGGAGGGGCTACCGATGCGTTACTCGGTTCAAATGCGAAAAAGTACGAGCTGGGAGAGTCGCCATGTACAAAAGAGAAAAATTGAATGTTATTTTCGATCTTGCACATCCTGATGAAATTTTACAAAAATTTGTTAGATCTGAACAGAAGTTTGGCAGTAAGCGAAGAGTGTGGTGATCTCTGCGCTATCGAAAGCACTATCAATGAGATCAGCGGGCATTGATTGTAACGGTTTATATTTCACCTGACACTAGCATTGACGATACTGAAGATTTATTTGAATTGAATTTGATGGCTTACTCACCTAAGAGAGCAGAGATTTTCAAAAAGTTATTGAAAAAAGAAACCAATAAGTTTATTTCTTTTCAATTTTGGACAAAAGAAAAGATTGAAATTTTCATGAATTCCATAGAAACCATTGTTTTTTATTTGTTTTTATTGTAGTTTGTTCAAATATTTCAAATGTAATAATTGACTGCAAGGCTTTAGTGTGCTATTTATAAACAAATATATTTCATGATGGTACCGTAGCTTTCGTTAATAGAAAAAGCCGTGCTGTAGTTAAAATTGGCAACATAGCGAGAAGGCCTACTAGCCGGCCACCACTTTTTTTGCTTCTTTCCATATCCGCGCCAGTAGATTGCGCTAGGCCGATGTCCTAAAACTGTTAACAATTAACATTTAGCCGGTTTTGCTGTAACTGTGTAAGTTTGAATTTCAGTATTCGAATACATTATAAAGTGTATGATGTACCATACTTGTATTACATAATTATATTAATTACATCCGAAACAGGGATGAATCCAGTGGAGGTTTTGGCGTGGCTAAGCCCCCCGCCAGAACTTAATAAAAGCTGTTTAAGAATGCGGAAATTTCATAGGAAATGAAATTATTTTTATTGGCTTTGTTTACAGTTATGTCAAAAGTTGCTGAAATGATTCAATTAGTCGTATATTTTTAAATTTCAAAACTATGAGATTAATTTTTGACGAAAAAATGAAACTTCATAAAATAACAATAAAAAAAAATTGATCTTTTAAAATTTGCCTTTGGCGTTTGCTTGTTATTCTAAGAAAAAATTGATATGCTTTCATTGCAAATGTGCGAAAGATGTAAAATACTCGCAAGCTGAAAAAATTATTCGCCGCAGTTGGTATTTTTTGTCAGCGTAAATGGGAACTCTTACGTTTCACGTCGATCCATTTATCATTAATATCAATAAACTGTTTTTAAAGGTTTCTCTTTTCGGTTTTCATTTATTCCTTTTTTTTTTTTTTAAAGCGACGTGATCTATAGACAACTGCATTTCTGATAGGTTGGCGATCCGTGTATTCCTTTAATTCTGTACAAATCAATTATTCGGTCCAAACTCAACTACTGTTCCTTCATTTATGGTAATGCCTCCAAATCTCTCCTTTCGAAACTTGGTTTAATTCAAAATTCCTGCCTTCATCTATGCATTGGCGGTTTTAAAATCTTCTCCTATTCCTGCGATTTTATCTGAATCTGCCACTCAACCTCTATTCATTCGTTGTTCACTCTTCGGTTATTGTTTTTTAATAAAACGCCTCCCCCGTTTACGTCTCTTACGTTTCTGCATTCTGAGCCCTTCAGACTTCCTTTTTTCTGCTCTATTTTCTCGGCAGAATCGATCTCAATTCTTCGTGTCATTTATTTTATATCCTCTACAAGTGGAGTTCGAAAATTCCGGATCGTTTTCGATTCTAAAGGCTTTCTTCAAGCCATCTCTTCTCCTTCTTTTCGTTCCTCTGACTGTATCATTCTCTCAATTCGATCTCTCGTCTCCTCTTTGTTCTCGTCCGGTTCCATCCTCATAGACGTTCTATGGGTTTCTCAGTCATTCCAATATAGAGCACAGTGACTCAGCTGACTCTTTACCTCGCTCAGCCGCCCGCGATGGTCCTTTCCTCGACTCTTTCCCTTCTTCAGACATTCTTTCCCTATGACGCTCTAATCATTCCAGACTTTGGTTAGACATGTATCCATCTTTATTCTCAAATCGCTTTTCGCAGTACCGTCTTATTCAACCGGTTCCTCGTTTCCTACCTTGATTCCAGTCTGTCGTCGTTTCACTGTTGTTTCCTTAATTAGACTCGGAATCAATCATTCTCTACTCCCTTTTTCTCGCTTTCGATTCGCCTTGTCCCTTTCTCCTTTCTGCTCTCTCCATGCTTCTGAGCCTCCTTGTATTTGTGAATCATATCCTTTTCGATTGTTCCACACTCCTTAACGAACGCTCCCTTCTTTACGCCCAACTTTTATCTTTGGGTCTTCTTACTCCCTTTAACTCTACCTATATTCTTTCCATCCTATTGCCTTCAGTTGTTCCACGCCTGCTATCCTTTGTGAGTTCCATTTCTGCCCGCCGGGCTATTTAGTTTTGGGAGGATAAAAAAAAACTTCATTTCTGTTTCTTTTGTTTTTTTATTTCCAAGAAAAGTCCCTATTTAAAACAGCTGAAATACCACAGCGTATTCGTTTATTATAAATAGATAATGAACCCATTAGAATGCTTTTACAATATGTTCTTTAAGGCTACAATTAGAATTAATCATTTTAAAACCAATTGAGAAAACATTGTTGTTTATAATCGGTTATTTTACTTAAAATTCATCGTTCACACTTGCTTTTTAATTAATTTAAATTATGTAATAAATCATGTTTTACATATTTGGTTTTATTCAGGAATATCTTAAAAAAATGTCTGCCCCTCTAAGAACATAAATTGCCCCCCCCCCCAGAAACAAATTCCTGAATTCATCACTACATCCAAAAGCACTACTATTAATATTGTATGATATATTCTACTACATTACTCCCTTTCTATTGTAATCGATATAAAAATAAAGTTTTATAGTTTAACTTTAATTTGAAAAAGTTCGGATATTACACGGTATTAATCCATCGAGCGAAAGATTCTATATTTACAAAATAGAGTTATAAAAGCGACTAACAATGAACATTTCAGAAATTATCTTCTATTATATATGCAGTATGTAATGGTTTTCAAGTCATGGTTCGAACATCATAGGGGTTTGAATATTAAAAAAAAAGTTGTCGATTTATAAATGCATAGTTAAAACATTACAGTTATTATTTAAATATACCCGTATGATTAGAAATTTTTTTAAGAAGCATTTTGTAATAATAATGATTAGCAGAAATAATGGTAATAAATGAAATAAAGAATTAAAGAGAATCAATCTCAAGCAAATTTGCCGCCCTTCGAATTTTTCCGCTGTGGGCTGTAGCCCATTTAAGTCCGCAATGTAAATCCAAGACGGCCAATATGAGTGCCGTTTAGTAATAAAATTTTTACATCGCGAAAATTTGAAGAAAATCCATTTTTTCTTAAATAATAAAAAAAAAACCGGAAACGTTGATTTTCGATGTGAATAAAGTTAAGCTTGTGAATTACAGCGCTATCTATGTTACATCATTTGCACTACAAAATTTCATGCTGAAAATTCTTTAAAAATCAACTTGAAATGAATTAATTCATTTCTCAGTTTTAAGATATTTTCTAGCCGAAATATTTTTTTTCATTCTGCTCCTGCTTCTTAGAAAGGATGCTGCGAGCACGCTCGCGATACAGGCAACAACCGAGTCGAATTTTCGATGTTACGGTTAACCACTAATTGACGGGGCGGCATGTGATATAATATTTTTTTTTCCAATTTGATCAAATAGCGCAATATATTTCGAAGTATGACTTGCGCGGTGCTAAAAAAAAAATAATAAAACTTTTTTGATGTTAGAATCAACTTAGCTCTCTATCCTTAATCAAAAAAAAAAAAAAAAAGAATAAGAAATTAAACAGATTCGTTGGATTCTTAAAGAAACTATAAATCACCCTGAGTGTCGGGAAAATTATCGCGATGCCTGGGAATATAGTACTCAATGAAAATTTAAAAAAAAAATAAATATGATGCTTTTTTTTTCGTAATATCGTACGTTTCTGAAGTCTGTAAATGCAAAATTAAGTATAATTTGCGACATATTCATGCATTTCAGTGAAATTGCGACGCAATTTGTCTGTTTCAACAATCGGCCATTTCAAAAATCATACGCATTCCCCTAAATTCAGTTATTTGCTGCATCGGCTGGAATTCGGGTTAACCGCTTCGAGTTTCAATTTGCGCTATTAAATTCGTTCATCGTCTTCGTAATGAATGCAACATTATTAAAATAATTCGTATAAAGGTAGAGACATTAATCGGCCTAATATTTAAAATCGTTCATACGTGCAGAAATCGAGAATAAATATATTTCATTCCGAAATTTACAAAATTTAACTGTTTCCGGTTTGCTATTTATACCATCGGCTAATTAATTTCACTTACTTTTTTCAATAAATCTTAAACCTGATGTTCCGCGATAAGTAGATGATTTAAAATTACTTTAATCTGGGATATAGCCACGAAGCGCGCAGTTAATATATTTAAAAATACCGACACTTATTTCTGATATTTCACAATCGTTAATGAAATTAAATTATAATTTCATTTTAATAAATATACCAGTGTAATCGATGAAAATTTCGATTTTAACATGCTATATTAGCAGGGATGAATTCAAGAATCTGGTTCCGGGGGGAAATTTATGTTTTTTTGGGGTGGAGGGGCAGAGATTTTTTTTATATTTTTACTGAAAAAATCTTCTAGGTCATTCCTGAATAAAACCAAATATGTAAAAAATTATTTATTATGTAATTTAAAATAATGAATAAGCAAGTGTGAACAATAAATTTCAAGTAAAATAACCCCGATTATAAACAACAATGTTTTCTCAAATGGTTTTAAAATTATTAATTCTAATTGTAGCATTGAAGAACATAGTATTGTAAAAAAATTCTAACGGGCTCATTATCTTTTTATAATAAACTAATACGTCGTGGTTTCAGCTTATTTTAAATAAGGACTTTTCCCTTTTTTTCACCTGGTTCGCTACCAGAGAGCATTAGTCGAGAAAAATGGAAGAGATGCATGAAGCAGAATAGAAACTATATTTTTATTTTATCTATAATGGGATCAGGAAATACTTCTAGGACAGGAATAACTGAGAGAACAGGCAGAAAAAGAATATAGGAGACGTTGAAAGGAGCAGGAAGAACAAGTTTTAAAAGTTGATAATAAAGTAACTCACGCTCGCGAGATAAACCGGAGCACTCGAAGAGCACGTGATTCGCATCACAAATATACTGGAAATTTTCAGGATCCAATGGACAAAAGGGAAATGCAGCCAAGGAAAAACGATTTAGAGAAGAAAGAAGGAGACTATGCGAAAAACGGAGACGAGATGGTTTAGTAATTATGGACCGATGCAAACTGGGGAAATCGTAGAACCAAGGACGAAAAGAAGGAACAGGGTTAATCAAGAGATAAAAGGAATTAGGATTAGCGAAAAGTAAAACAAAAACAGAGTGCCTAAGATGGCAGGATTTAGTTGGATGAAGAATATTATATGCTGGAACGATAGTACATATGTATATGTTTATGAAAAATTTTCAGATACGGGGCTTCAGTTCATTTTCAATCTTTACAGTTCATAGTGATACGCACGTCATCGCTACATTTTAGTTCGTCTCAATTTAGTTCATATTTCATTGAAAATTAAATAAATAATAATTTTGTTGAAAATAATCCAAATTTGCTGTTCTTAAAATATTTCAACATTTTTGAAATGTTTTTTCAAATTTACTGGCCTTAAAATATTACCAATTTACTCATAAATATTAAGTTGATTATTTTATTTATTTATGGTTAATTTTTTATATTAAATATTTACATAGTATACTACATGGATGTATGAAAATAAACGATTTTTCTAACTAAAATAAAAAAAAGTATGAAGAGCTTATCACTATTCAAAATTGAACAATCTAATATTATGAGTATAAGTGAGAAACAATAATTTGTCAACATTTTGAAAAGAATTTCAGCGCAATCTTTCTCAAACACAGAAATGGACTAGAATTCCAGTAAGAATAAATATCTCCATTTTTTAGTATAGCCGTGGCTCTGATAAGTATGAAATTTCATCGCTCGTAGCTGAATGTACCAAGCATGTTTGATCGCAGCACGAAACCTCTCGAATTCAGTTTCGGTTTCGGCCATAGTTCCAGCTGGATGGCAGCCGAAATCCGTTTTTTGGCTAAAACTAGGCCGAAACCAAAACCAGAACCGAAAGTTTGGTTGGACACTACTACATAATGTAAATAATATGGGATGCACTATTTCCCCTTGGTCATAATTTAGTTCAGCTCGGCTTTCATGGACAAAGATGAAGCTAAGTGAATAGAAACAATTTAAAGTAAGAGAATGTGTATAATTTTATTTAAGTAAATTGTTAGTATAATAAAACGTGTGTATACAGGTATATCTATTTGTGAAATTGAAAATATATAGAAAAAGAGAAAATTGTATATAGATGTAGATTGTGGAAGGTAAGTGTTCAGAGTTTTTCAAATATTTCACATTTATTTGTTTTAAAATATTACCAATTTACTCAGAAAAAAATGTGGCTAAGAAGCTAGCTGAAAGCTGAAAGCTAAAAGCTGAAAGCCAATCATTCTTCATACATATGAATAATTTAACTTACAAATCATTTAAGTTGCGAATAATTTAACTTAGAAATGAAAGCATAATTTTAGAATAATTAATGTGATTATTTACTATCGCTTTAAAAAAAAATACTACACATTTGTGATTAAATTATTGCGTACTGAATAAAAAAAATTTTTTTTTAGTTTGCAAAATTTTAATTTGTTATTTCAGAGATATTTACAAAATCCTACGCTAATAAAAAAGTATAAGTTAATTTTAATTATAAATTTTAAAACAATGTGATTTTGTCCATTTCGATTATCGTCCTACGCCTGCTATAGATGTGATTTATTGTCACCGCATGTCATTGACCGCGAAATTTGCATTATAATAGTAGTCATTCTTCTCTGTCGTTTCCGGTTGTTGCGGCTGTCTGGCTTTTTCTTTTTATACTTTTGTTTTTTTTGGTTTTTTTTGGTTTTTTTGTTTTTTTTGGTTTTTTTTTTGTTTTTTTTCCCGTTTTCTGCCCTCTTAATAATGCCCACCGAAATCGTATTGTGCGACGCGCCGTGTGAACCTGTATATTTCGATTTAATGGCGTATACGGAAGAAGAAGCCATCGATTTCTTGATCAAACATCGGGTTCTTCCGTATTTCAGGTTCAGTTATTTCAAACAATTTTTTTTTCTTTTTTTTTCTCTTTTTTTTTCATGTTTCATTTCTTCTTATCTACTTCTGCTGCATTTTTTTATTTTTTTTACATAGAATGATTTGCTATGTAGGGTTTGCTCGGCGTGTCAGAGCCTACTAACGTTAAACAAGGCGGCTTTACAATTTCGGTGTGGCCGGCGGATCGGCGGTGTTAAATGCCAATTTAAAAGTTCGGCCAAGACTGGGACGTGGCTTTCGCGATGTCGGGTACCTGTGTTAACAATTTGGCGGTTTGTAGTTACAGTCTTGTACGTCCGTAATCCTCGTGGCATATCTACTTTCCCTACTGAAATTATCAAGCGCAACAATTACCGACTGGACCTCCTTCTGTCGTGAAGTTATGCTGCATTATTTCAATAAACATTCGGCTCCTTTAGGAGGTAAGGACCGTATCGTGCAAATTGATGAAGCTAAGTTCATCAAAATGAAATTTGTGTCTACCTCCTCTTCGCGCCGAGAGGCTGGTTTATGGATTTTTGGTGCGATTGATGCTTCCTCCGGCAATTTTTACATGACTCTTGTTCCTGACCGTAGTTCCCAAATGTTGCTTCCGATTATTCGCCGTGTTATCCGTCCCGGTTCGATCATCCAATCTGACGAATGGAGAGGGTATACACCTCTTTCTCATGATCCTAATTATATTCTGCGTACTGTAAACCATTCCGTCACTTACGTTAATCCGGTTACCGGGGTTCACACCAACAACATTGAACGTTTATGGCGTGAAGCCCGGAGTAAAATTCCGAAATATGGTACTAGGGAAGATTTCTTCCCTTACTATATCGCGGAATTTTATTTCACGCAACGAGTGCCACTGTCTCAGCTAGTGCACGAATTTTATAACACCGCCGCCGAGATCCATCCCGCATATTAAGGTATGTAATTTAACATATTTCATATCTAATCTTATTTAATATTTTAACGTTATTTTTCAATTCCCTTTTTACGTTACTTTACTCTTTTTTTACATAATCTATAGTCGGTTCGTTTTTTTTTATATATTTTGTTTACGGTATTTTGCTTTTTCCGCGCTATTTTAAATATGTCCCTTACTAACATATTACCTTTCCGGTATTTCATTTTTCGCGCTATTTCCCATATCATAGTTAAGTTACTTCGCTTTGTTTACGTCATGTTCATTTTTGGTCGTAATTTTAGTTCGTTCATTTTCGCTGTTATTCATAGTGTGTTAGTTCACACACTATGAATAATAGCAAAAATGAACGAACTAAAATTACGACCAAAAATGAACTGGATCCCTGTATCTGATCGCTTACCCACTTCACCACATCCTTTCCTCTATAAAATGTATATGCCACAAGGAAAAACAAAAAAATAAACAATGTCTTTGAATTCCAAAATTTTGTTACATCATCTTCAGTTCATCCATTGGTATTATATTTTCTATAGAATGCTTATGTTTAGCTATGTGTTAATATCAAATAAATGTAAAAAAATTTTCCATTTTTCAGAATTTTTATTTAAGCAAAACAATAATATACAAAATTTTTCAGCGTCAATTTATAACTACTCTTGGTATATCAAATTTAACTCAATTTTTTTACTATTTTCATGCGCGGAGAACTGTATTTCTGGGCTTAAAATACTTTGAGCAATTAAACCGAAAAACAAATTATTTTTGAACATAATATAACCAACAAATAAAAAAAATCAAAGATTATACTGCGTCAAACAATAGTTTTAACAACAAATTTTTCATTGGAAATTACTTTGTGTTTCAATGTCATTTTTATTTTAAGCTGTATTACAAACATAGGATTCATGTGTAATATTTTCACAATATAATTTTTTATCTTCATAATAAAGATATCATTAATTGCCGACTGATGGCACTATATCGCTCAGTGAAAAATTTTCCATTCAATCACGAATGCTACAAACTTTTACTCAGAATTGGGTTAGATTCGATGGACACAGTAGGATCAGATATTACAATTGCTTGTATTTTTGATCCATATAAATTTCAGAAAAGTTATAAATGGTACGATTATTATATTTCTAATGATCGTATTTGTACTACAGATCTTTTCATTAATATGAAAAATATAACCTTCAATGTTAAAAACTTATATAAATGTGTCAATCCTGATACTGAATTTTTTACAATTTTGATTGTGACTAAAAATTATTTTAAAAAATAAAAAATTGAATTCAGATGGTTCATATTTCATAACGCTTATAGCAGATAATTTTGTAACTACTGATAGAGCGCTCCACGCGATAAAACTAGTAACTATCGATTCGGATTACCAGTCTGTGATGTTGTTTGCAAGATAATGAAATTTTTATTTTATCAGAAAATTGAAAATAATAACAATTTTAGTTTATTTCATTCTTTCATTCCGCCTTTTAAATTTTTAAAAACTACTTCGTTAAAATGCCGGATGTTATCGAAAAACTGCTTCGGCAGTTACAAAACGTACAATCAGAAAGAGCAGTTCCTTATCGAAAAAGCAAAACTTGAAGAACAACTGGTAAGTAATCATTGATATTCTTTCACCACTTTTTCATTTATTTGCATGTTTTCCTGCTTTGTTGATTCAGCCGTGTTATTTTCAGTGAACGGCAGACTTACGCTTTAAAATAGAATCTATGGGAAAAAAAAACAACTTAAAGAACAATTGATGGAAGAAAAAACCAAACTTAAAGAACAATTGATGGAAGAAAAAACCAAACTTAAAGAACAATTGATGGAAGAAAAAACCAAACTTAAAGAACAATTGATGGAAGAAAAAACAAAACTTCAAGAACAGTTGGTAAGTACTTTCACCACTCATTTATGTATTTGCATGCTTTCTTGGTTTGTTAATTCAGTAGTGTTATTTTCAGCGAACAGCAGGATTACTCCACACCAATTTAGCTTTACGCTATAAAATAGAATGTCGAGACTATCTTCTATTACTATCGTGCAATGGGAACAATTATCCAGGACTGAAAAGTGGAAAATGATTTACAGACAATTTTCTGAAGATTTCGTGTGATTTGAGTTTCTGCAGTGTGTCAGGTCCACCGTTACAAACGAAGAAGAGTTTGCGCGGAAAATAAAAGCCATGTATTCGACTCTGAACAATCGCATTCATCATTATTTTATATACTGGTACAATTTCAGAAAGTTCGTTCAGGGATGTAAAATTAGCGCATTGTCTAGATGCATTTCTGATTAGTTAAATAATCTTACCCATAAATGTATGCAAACACATTATGTAAAATACTGTAGTACAGAGATGCGCAAATCAAATCTGCTAGAGGAGTTGGATATATGTGTGTCCTTTCCGACTGCGGATATATATCCGCTTCTTAACTCCAACTCCTCTAGCGGATTTACGAATCTCATCCAGATAATTGTACTCTTCGCTGCGTATTCAATCCAATGCCGTGCAGCACTCCGAACGCACAAAGCAACAAAACGTCCCTGAACACGGTACGCATTTTCTTCGTGCAATTCTGATTTACCGACAGCGGATGAAAAACTTTTCTCACACATACATACTGTTTTCTAGTGAGTAGGATATTTCTTATCTATAAGCATAAAATAGCTAGTTCGCATCGCGTTAAATAACATCAAGCATTAAATTCGTGGATCATATTACTCATTCGATTTGAAAATTTTAAATCACACTGTCGCTATTACCTCCTCATACTGTAGTCTATGTACACGACGTATCTCCGCGAAACAGTTATGATAAGACAAATTTTGACAGCTGCGTGCGCAGCTGTCGCTTTTCGGAGTGTATATATATATCAAATCACTTCGTTAGAGGTGAATTCAACTGCGTCCGGAATGACAATATTTGTTCGTTGTGTGACGTTTTTCGGAGTTGAGATATGTCGTCGGAGATACATCCGACTGTGTCCGACCGCGGATATATTTCCGAGGATATAACTGTGTCCGGAGTTACCCATGCCTACTGTAGTATACGTTTTTTGGATTATGAAAAAGTATTTTTGCAATTATTTTGCTTTCATCAACACCTTTTTCATGTTAAAACATGTTCAAGGAAAATATGTTATTCCATTAGCTAAAACAATTATAAATCGTTCAACAAAAAAGAAAAAATTGCAAAAGAAAACGAAACAAAAATTCTTTTGAATCGAGCACAAGAAATTTGTTGAAGTTTATTAGAACTAGTTTTATAAATTGATCTAAAATTTTAGTAAATTTTGCAGAGTCTTGGCGTTGATTTTTGTTGAAATTATTTAGTTGTAAATTTCTAGTAATTGATGGAAGGTACCTTGTTACTGACTGGCATATTATTCTTATGAGCAAAAAACTGAATTTTAACACATCTGTTATTCATTTTGTGAGTATTGAAATATTCTGATACCGATAAAAATTGTATTTGGTTGAAACTCCAAGGGGAAAAAATTATAAAATTAATTTGTGATTGCTTTGGCGACGACTCTGAGAAAATTAATATCGGAGTCTAAATTGTTAAAATAATTAATTTATTTGTAGAAAATCTGAGGAAAAAAAATGTGGTTCAGTAGGTTCAGTCTCTCATTGATCAGTAATGATGTCGATTTTAAGAATTTAAAGAGTTATCATCATTGAAAAATTATTATTGACGTCGTTGAAATGAATTCAAATGTATTCTTTATTTTTTCTGGATAATGAATCGATTAAAACTTTAATTGGCTGTTGAAGAGATAAGAATAAAATAAATACGGTTAGGAAACTGAAGTTGTATTTATTGGTTGTGGAACAGGTAAAAATAAAGTGAATTCAGTTGAAGAACCGAAAAAATAAAATGTGGGTCAGAATCAGATATAATATATACTACTTGCAGCGAATTGAAATAATGAAACATTTAGATATATATATATTTCGATATTCTTTAATTATCAAATTAATCATATACGTAATAATGCTTATCGATCGTTGAGCTTTATAATTACAAACAGTAAGAATTTTGGTACTATAGAAACGCTAAAAATTTTATATTGCGCATTAGTACGTCTTCATTTACAATATAGCTCAATTATTTGAGATTCGTATATGTCGCGATCGATACATTTACTTGACAAAGTTCAATTTAAATTTTTTAGATATTTACCATATAGGATTTTTGGACTATATCTCAAGTTTGATTAGTACGATAATTTATTAACTATACAGAATTTTAATGCACTATTTACAAGAAGAAAAGTTGCTAAATTGTTTTTTTTTAAATACTTATTTAATTAATTTTTTAGTGCTATCTAGTAAGATTAGGAATATATGTTTCTATTTATATTGAGGAAAAAGTAATATTAAACTTATTTTATACTCCAAAACCTTTGTTTAAAAAAATGATTTATCAATAGTTGATGAATATATCCACACTAAGTTGTAATAATGTTATTCTAATATATTATTTATTTTATTTTATTTAATTAATATTTTGGTATTATTCATTTAGTTTATGGGTTTATTTAATACTTTCGTTTAACTAACCTATCATACGAGTGTATTGATTATATATTGGTTACATATTATGCCTTGTTGTTACTAGGATTTTAGCCTAGTGTGGGCATACGAAAATTGTAAATAAAATCAATTAACAATCCGTTTTATAGAAAATTGTTTTTTTAACGGTTTCTGTTGAAACTGTTTATAAGAGTACAAGATGATGTTTTTTTTTAATAACTTTAATTAGTATTTATTTGTAAAGAAAACATGTTTGTTTGTATGAAAACATTTAAAAATTTTTAACCAAATAAATTAACATACTCTTCTTTTCTATCTTATTTTATTTAAAAAGAAAAAAAAAACGGAAATTATAGGAAGTGTAAGCGGAATCAGTTCAATCAGTGTATTATTTATTGAGAAACATAGATTAAAGCATTATCTATGTTCTTATCTAAAATGAGAGATATATCTTTTCGTAATTATTAAATTGCAATTGGAAATATATATTTTTTTTACCGAGGAGAGGTATTGTTTTCTTTTTTCAACCTTATCGTTGTTTGGCCATTCCGAGTATGTTTTTACTGTCTGTTGCTTGTACTTATATCTAGCCTTGTGTGGTCATCCGAAGAAAGCATGACTAGTTTATGCAACAGTACTAACGAGAACATCGTATATTTTTTTTTTTTTTTTTTTTGAGTATACTTGTAAAGAATCGAATCTCAATTTTTTATATATTTCTTCCTATTTTATATTTATCAAAACTCATTCGATAAATTCGTTTTTTATTTTAACGAGAAATTCATTAGTGGTTTAACTGAACGTTATAATTAGTAGCTAATAAATATACATCCTTATTCGTTTTCGTAATATACGATAACATTCGCATACGTATATAGGTTTAAACCCACGAATCATGCGTGCACATTATATTATCGATGGGAAGAAGTTTGAAAATGCAGTTAAAAAAAAAAATGAAAATAATTTGCCTAAATGTTGGTTATAAATTCAGAATGAATGTCTAACTTTTACAGACATATTTTTTACATTATTTGAAATAAAATATTAAAGGTGAAACAATTTAAAGTAATTTTAAATGAAGATTATAAGAGTAAATATGGAAATGTACTGGACAGTTATAACGGGCTCACGAAACGATATTTTCTGAATACTATAGATAGAATGTAATTGGATTCTTGGAAGCGACTGAAATGATTTTGATGGAATTCACGATTCCGTTGAATTCTTATCGTCAAAAAATTCTACGAAGTGAACAGTTGAAAAGAGGAGGCGACCAATGTTCGGTCTTAGTAATAAATAAAAATAAATTAAATATTCATAAACCAGAAATATTATTAAAAATTATATTTCTGAAGTAATCAGTTTTTGTAAATTTTCAGAAAAAAATAACATTACACAAGTTGTGCTGATTTGTTATAATATTTCTGGCTTTTGAATTTTGAATTTTTTAATTTCAGGTGTGTATATACAGTAAAACCCTGCTAATTTGACCTAATGCGAACCACACTCGATGCGAATTAGCGAAAATTCCGGATTATGCAACACTTCTAAATTCACCTGTAATCCGAACTTTTACGAACATAGTGTATTTAATTTAGGATAAATCTCAAAGCGTAAGTGTATGTAATAATGTAAGTTGGTGAATTTAGTAATAAATAAGAAGTCTAAAAATGAAAAATTTTAATAAAAATTGACTACAAAATGTATACTAAATACTAATTTCTAGTTTTACAGTCTCTTCTTGGATTTTTTCGCAGTTGTCTTCCTCACTATCAGAAGAATCTTGTTGCACATCCCCAACTAAATGTTCATTTACGACAGCCGCTATTTCTTCTTCCTTCTGGACAGGGTACCCAAATTTATCTTCTTCACCATTTAACCAGTCCCGTACGTCTGCCATGATGTATTCTTCACCAGCGTAAAATATTTATGTACTCATCTTCTTCAATTTCACTTACACAAAAATTAACACGGCAGCATTAAAAAAACAGTTTATTTTTTTGTCAGTCCGAATTATAGAAGTTTCAAATTAGCGAAGTTTTACTATATACCTAACAGGATTTTCGGGAACGGCTCTGGTGATTTTGATGAAATTTACGAATGAAGGGTTTTTAGGGTCTAGAAATCGATTGGTTAAGGTTTTATTTTCGAAAAAATTTTATAAAACGAGTAACTGTAAAAGGGAAATGACCAATGTTTTTTTTAGTGATTACGTATTTTTAGGGTTTATTAAAAAGTAAGCAATAAACTCATTAACACGATTGGTAACTGAAAATAATACATTTATTTACCATGGTAATTGGAAATATATAAAGGTATATAATGTCTTTGTTGCCTGATGAAATATGTTTATTTATGCTTTACACGGCGGATTTAAATATTATGTAAATGTGTATATGCAGAACTATGTTATACAGTTGCACAGTTGATATTTCGTAATAATATTTCCGGATTATGAATTTTGAATTTATTTTTATTTTTTATAATGCGAGAATACCTTAACATAAAAATGAATAATGCAATGTAAATAAAAATTCCATATTACCGCTAATTGTTTAACTGTTTGTAAAACTTATTAATTTGTTGATTGATTTGCAAAAGTTCGGAGTAGATCCGAGCAAAACGTGTTCACCAGCTATATTTATTAAATGGGCAATTCTTCTATAACGAAATTGACTCTGGAAACGGCTCCAACGATTTAGATAAAACATGTATGCAATGGTAACGTATTATGTGTGTAATATTGTGGAATTTTTAAGTGTTTGTGAAACTATGAATATTCTGATTCATCTGCAAGTTCGAAATAAAACTGAACAAAGCTCGGCCACTAGGTACTATACATACTTTTATACATGCATATGTACAGGGTGTCCTGAAACTAATTCAGGAAATTTGTTTTACGCTATAAATCTCGTCAAAATGAACAAAAACGTCGCGAGGGAAAAATTATTTAGGCGAACAATTAATTAGTTATAATTTATTTAATTATTTAATTTAAACGAAAAAAACATTCTTTTTTTTATAAATCAATATTTTGTAAAAGAAAAAGAAAATAAATATTAAAAAGAAGTAAAATACGTATTTAATGTAGTCGTAATTGTGTATAGTCAACAATGATTTGGCAATGGCCTAGGGAAATTGCTGAATATGTTGACCATTTTGCCGTACCATCAACTCAGCTCTTCGCGTAACGTTGTTTACGGCCTGTTGCTGAAGTTCTGGTGTTCGTCGGAAACGCTGTGACAATTCGCTGTATGCAGTCGTCTCGTGTATTGGTTGGTGTACGATACACCCTTTCCTTAATACAACCCCACAATAAAAAATCCAGTTGGGGTTTTTTCTCTCTTAAGTTGGCAGCTGTGCTATATTGATATCTGTGTCAAATTTGAGTGGGATCGGATCATTAGTGTTTGTCAGCTGTTTATAACAGATAAGTTTTTGCGTTTTGTCGCATTTTAACATGAACAATTTTATTGGGCAAAGAGTTTGCTTGAAATTTTGTGTTTTCAACGAAATTTCGTATGCAAAATGCTTGAAAATGTTGCGGATAGCATTTGGGGAGACTGTTCTACCAAAAACCAGAGAATACGAATGGTTAAATAGTTCCAAAGTGGTTGTGAAGTGGTTGAAGATTTGCTTCGTTCTGGACACCCTTCCATATCGAATATCGACGGAGACGTCGAAATTGTGATGAAAACTGTGTTCGAAAATTGTCACGTGAGCCTTAGTGATCTCAGCATCTCATACGAAACCTGAACGTGTTGTGGATATTTTATGCATGCGACACGTTGCCGCACGGTTTGTGTTAAAGAAGCTGAATTGCTTGAAAAAAGATCATCGATAGAAAGTTGCTGAAGAGATGATTTCCACGCTCCAGAATGATTCAAACTTCATGAAACGGATAATTACGGGAGACGAGACATGGATCTATGAATGCGACATGCATACGGCTTAACAATCATCCGAATGGCGCCTTAAGGGCGAGCCGAAACTGAAAAAATCGCGCTAAAGTTGCTCGAAAATCAAGGTTATGATAACAGTTTTTTTCGATTACCAAGGTGTTGTCCATTGCGAGTTCTTGCCACCGGGTGAAACGGTCAACAAGGAGTATTACCTTGTTATTTTGAAGTGTTTGAGAGATGCTGTGCGCTGCGAACGGCCGGATTTGTGGGTCGACAACAGTTGGATTTTTCACCATGATATTAAAGCGCGGAGTGTGGTGGATTTTTTGACCAAACACAGCGTAAATATCCTTTAGAAGGCATTGTATTCGCCAGATATGACTCGGTGTGACTTTTTTATCTCTCATCGGTTTAAACCGGAAAATATTTAAGACTCTGGAAGCCATAAAACAGAATGCGACAAAGATACTGAAAGACATTTCTGTTTCGGCCTACCAAAAATGTGTGGATGATTGGGTCAAGCGTTGGTGTATGTGTGTTGCTTCAGGTGGGCGTTATTTTGAAGGAGATAAAATAAATATGCCCGAAAGGTAACACAAACTTGTTTTATTTACAAATTCTCGATACTTATTGATCATTCCATGTACATATATACATACATGTATATATATATATATATATATATATATATATATATATTATATATGTGTGTGTGTAATATATATAGTATGTATCTGATATATATTTCAGTGGTGGACATAATCGGTTAACTGCCAATTCGATTTTCTTTTTTTTTCGAGCGAATAATTTGATTATTTTATAAATTGAAAAACCACCAATTTCATTAGACGATTCTAAAAATGACTTCTAAAAGTGACGAACGTTAGTTGTTTGTAAAAGTGATATTTATTAGCCGTCGGTTTCTGTAAGCCACTTTCATAGTTTGTTTAAAAATTTTGTGGTAGTTGAAATTAAATTCGTTCAAGAAGGGCACAGAATATGGGAAAAGCGTAATAGGGGGTCGAGAAATTTTAACAAATAAGAATAAAGAGTATGTTCGGTAGAAAGAGAGAGGTACTCAGAACGATTAGTATTACAAATAGCTGTTTCACTGGGGCGAAGGGGGTAAGAAATCAAAGGAAACCGAAAAATTTTCTTCAGTTAGGGAGATGGTGGTGCAGTATTTAGGAGAGACTTCTATGTTGGAGGAATAAACGCGAACATCACGATCTACTAACGGCTTAGCTTTGAATTAAAAAAAGAACACAAAAAAAACTTAAACGTGCAAATTAGTTTTATTAGTAGGAACGTAGTAATTTGATTATTATATCTCCGATTTTCTTCTGACTACCTTTTATTTTAAGATTACAAATGTTTTGACTGCGGGTTTTTAATATTTTAAAGAACTAAAATTATGGAATCAGTTATTCATCGGTAAAAGTCAGCCTTGGAAAGTGACTTTCAGGAGGAAGTGAAATGCCTAAAAGAATAGTCGTGCAAAAATAACGAGATTATTAAAATAAAATTAGAAGTTTGGAAATGATTACTTTAATTTAGTGTTAAAAAAAATTAACCAGAATTAAATTATACGTTTTTTTAGTTCTGAAGCAAAATAAAATTATTTATTTATTATTGTAATTGTTAGTGTAATACCGGCATTGTTTACACTTCTTACGTGCTCATCTGTATTAACTTTGCCTTCCGCAGTAGTAATATTCCGAGAATATTTTCCAAACGATTGTCAGTCATCCTACTTTTGATTTTTAATTTAATAATTTTCACTTTTGAAGAAATATCGATCTTTCCAACAATACGTTACATGTCGGGAAAAAAATATTTTTTTCAAAAATTTCGAGCTTTCGCCGCCGTTCGAGCTTAAATATATAGTTGTGAATTCGGCTATATTTTTCTTATAAAGCGGTCGCTTACGTATATGTTTGAAATATGTTCTGGTTTCCACAACTTTTTTACCCGGGCTACTTACCTAAAACTTTATTTTTTTTTTATTTTATTTTCTTTACTGTTTTTGGCTTAAATGGAGCTAGGGGGTTAAATAATTTTTTAACCGTAATTAATTGATTTTATGAAAGGGCTTCTATGTTTTGTTGCATATTTTGAATTTCACTTTTAAACGGTTATCTGGTAATGAATTATGAATTTTTTAAGATCATTTTAAATTCCATATTATATATTCATGACGGTTTTTTAGGGTAATCGATTAGCTTAAATTTATAGTTTGTCTTAAAGACAATGTTAATTACCACTTATGATCTACGCTTGAAGTTTATAAGTCAATTCGATCGTAAATTATTAATTTTTGTGATATTTTTGTCGTTTCTGAACCATCTTTTTAGGATTCTGTACATTGTGTGTGTACGGAATCCTAAAAATCGCCGCGGTGATGTATAATTTGTATTTGTAACGATTCCATTTCGAGTTAGTTTAGTTTCTGGCCGTAGCTTCACTTTATTTTTAACTTCTATAAAAGGAAAACTATTTACAGGTGTATGTTAATTACATATCGGTGTTTTACTCTCATATATATATATATATATATGCGTTAATATAAGTATAACGATGAACACAGTCAAGATAAAAATTTCGAAAACAAAAATATTTTGCCATTAAACAAAAATTTTATATTAAAAGAAATTGTAATACTTGTAAGCAGCGGATAGTAAAAAAATTAAACTGAAAATATTTTTAAACGTATTTGTATATAATTTACACTTGTTTTTTTTTTGTTTTTTTTTTATAGAAAAAAATTCAAAAAGACTAGTTTTTAGTTGCGATAATTATATCACTATAAACATCGGAGGATCTGTTAGGGAATCTGTTATTTTGCTACCTTCCAAGACGAAGGTATCCGATGTTTGGCCCATATTAATTTATAAATTACAATTGCTAAATAAATAAATAAATATAACTTTAATGTTAAAAAACTAAACTATTTTCTATTTAACAAAGAGAATAAAATTATCCCCACTCCTTAAACGCAATAAAATCAATACATTTTCTGATTTTACCATTAAGCAAACTGTTAATGTTAAAAATTGGGGTTGTTGTATGAGAATGAAGTAACGGAAAAATAAGAATGAAACATAAAACAAGAAAATCAGGAAGATACGATCAACAACAAATATTTATCATTTAGTGTACCTAGATATGGGGCTTGCTTCATATCTTCCGTTTCTTTTAAAATTAAATTTTTATTTGCTAGTATTTATTATGACGCGTTCAAAAATAAAAACTATTTAATATTACTTTTTATTTTTTCAACATTTTAATGCGATTGTAAAGAATTTAGCACAGAGATAAAATGTTTCCGGGCTACAAATATAGCGATAAATATGTAGCATTACGTTATAGAATACTTTTGTTATGTAGGTTTCTTATTTGTTTTAATTAATACTGGTTCATGAGCGGGTTATTGATTTTTATCGATCGCGAATAAAATGATTAAGTTTTTACCGGTTCAAACCGGATCATGATAAAATAAACGTTGAAAAGCGTTGATCCGGAAATAATTAGTCCGTTGTCGGTGAGATGAGTTGGCCCCTATGTGTTAAGGTCGCAAAGAAATTACTTAATTTTTTTCGGTTACGAGTTGGCGTGTCTTCCTTAATTAACTTTGAAATTTAATTGCCAGCTGGCCAATTCCTCTTCAAAGCGTGTGTTGTCGAATAGCTAAGAATTTTTTTAAAATTCGATTAAGGTAAAATTTGTCTTTCAATTTTTTATTGCTCTGCAGGCCAGTTAATTCCGTTTAAAAATTCGTGGACATATGCCATCGATAGATATACCGTGTTGAAAAGGCTCGAAAGTAGATCGATCATCTTTTCATTTTCCCGGAAATTCGGAAATCTTAATAATCAGTTATAAAGTTGAAAGAAATTTATTAACATCAGAACAATAGTTTTAGAAAATTAGTTAAATCGCCTTTTTAACTGATTTTGCTCCGTTAAGAATAAATTTATTTTCGAAGATTTCGATAGTAACGATTATTTACTACGTCGTTTTTCCTTTTGGCAATTTTAAGTTGACATCAATGAAGTATTTCATGATTTCAAGTAAAATTCCAAAATCTGCTAACCATTCGAGATTTAAAAATTCAAGCACATACTTTGCTTTTCATAAAGGTAGTAGCAGTGTGATTTCTTTCAATTCAAACATTCTTTTCGACATTTTTCCTCTAGAAAGCCATCGAACACCAGAAAAATAAATAACATCTTTTAGTTCTGCATCAGGATTGCAAAAAAAACGGGGGGGGGCAGGGAATTTACGGTTATTTAGTTCTCTGAATTTAATAAAATTTTCACAACACTGGCTCATAATATTTTCGAAATTCATCGGTTTTACTGTAATACAAAGATAAAAATCTTTTTTCGCTTTTCTTTATTAAAGAAACAAGAGTCCATTGTGTTTCCCTACCCACGTGAAATGTCACGGAACCACGGTCCAGACGACGGACACGGCTAAATTAATGGATAAAAATCTTGAGAATTTGAAAAAATAAATGGATAGATGGATCGAAATAGTTTAGTGTGGCAGTTTTTAGAAAGAAAAATTTGTGCTAAAAGCAGGAAATTTAGTAAGGAAACGACAACTTAAGCGCATCATCATCGGCCTGCTCATTGCTCTCTATCCGCACATGACCAGGGACCCACAAGAAATCAACATGGATAGCACGGCAGGGAGATTAGAGTTGGAATAAAAAAAAAACAATTACCGATGGCGGAGGGAGAGGAGAAGTAATGGCTAGAAGAAGATTTTTAGCGTCTTCAGAAACGATCGGGAAATTATTCGTGTAACTGGAAGAAGAAATATGAGTGATAGCAGCACGGAGATCAGCTAGGTGATTCAGCAGAAAAAATGGAGCAAAAGAAAGTTAATTTAGATTCAGAATGATCAACAGAAGGGAGAGTAAAGGCAGTATGCCATTCCCTTCGGACTCTTAGAACGATCGGTGTAAATGCGTTAATGGAGGGGAAAGACTGAATTAATGTGGTAGAGTTAAATTCACTGGTGGCAATCGAATTAGGAGATTTATGAGAAGACGAAAGAAGGGAAAAGCTGGAAAGGTGGGGAGAAAGTTTGTCGAATTAAGTGTGAAATATGGCGACTTACTGAAGGAAATGGTGTAGAGAAAGAACTGATAATGGCGAATAAGCGAAGATAATTGTTGACGGTGTAATTTTTTCCCGCAAATCCGCTATTTTATATTTTATATCTGCGCAGCTGTCACCTTTATATTTAACAGTATGCTTAGTTTCGCGGCGGACTCGTTGGCTCGGATTGCTGCCTCTTCTTACTTCTTCTTCAAAAAAGTCTCATCGTCTAATCTCCTTCCGCTGCGCAAAGGTTTTCATCTTAAATTATGGTATCGAATATTTTTACCTTTCCTCTTTTTCTAACAATTGTTCTTTTTATCTGTATGTTCTAAATAGTGTCTTGCTGTTAACCTATGGTTCTCTCTGTTTCATTCACTTTGTCGCTCTGTTTTTGTCTCCGTTATTCGCTTGCGTCATAAGCCATACTTTATTATCTTCCTTTTGTTTTTGTTTTTCGCGTTGGTTGGCTCTCCATATTGTCCTCTTCACTCAAACGAAGAGCATGCTTACGCGATGCGGATCATGTGTTTATTAAGTGTTGATTTCTTTCTACTGAGTATTCTGTTTTCTATTCCATTTTATTGATACTCGATCTTACTCCATATTGCGCCTCTTATATCCTATCTTTTCCCTCTCCACAGATTGTCCCTATTATTTGTTGCTTTCTCCTAAGAACGTTTGATATATCGTATAAAGATATAATTGACTCCTTCCTATTCTAATTGTTTCTGGGTAAAGGTCCCCGGTTGACGAGCCCAAAATAAAAAATAAAAAAAAAAAAAAAAATAGTTTCGTAGTGCCTTTTAACATTATCTTTTTTCATTACTGATTCGTTTCACACTAAACAAACAGGTTTCCGATGAAATTCTAAGAAAAGGCGTTGGTCCGTTTTTCTTGCAACACTTTCATTTCATCGTTAATTTTAAATATTTCACCAGTTTTGCGGGAGAAAGAAGAGGTAAACAGAGGAAATTAATGAAATATTTAGGACCTAAGCGCGCAACGAATGATCATTGCAGAACGCAGTCGTCAAAAGAAGATATTGCAACAGTTTCATGATTTTAATTATTGTTCGAAGGGGGGGGGGAGAAGATTTTTAAATGACGACAAACCGGTGTATTATACGAATAGAGGACGCAACCAGAACACGGTTAAACGTACTTAAAGAACGCTTAGCAGAACTAAAGAAAAGTTAATTTAATTCGAAAAAATGTCAATAAACGAATCGGTTAAAAGGCGACGAGCCGAAATTCAAGTCGAAGACGACGGTCCTTTATTACATGTGAATAAGAGTGAGACACAAAAATAAAAAGAACACATCATACACCGACTACTAAAAAATTACGAATACGAAAATTGGAATAATTCGCATTGTCCGAAAAATAAATGAAATAACGCGATAAGTATTCGCGTGCGTTGTGAGGAATTAAAACGAAAAACGTGATGATCCACAGGAAACTGGGCCGTGCCTATTGACTCTCTGACAAACAACTATATTCGTCGTCAGGGAGAATTGCATTTGTTTACTTTCGAAAGTATATTACTCATTAAACAAATCGATGGGCCCGGTAAGGCTCGTCGGCTGAAGGTCACGAATTTAAGGTGTACCGTTTGAATTTTACGGATTACATTTATTAGGGTGGCCACCTGACCGGAAAATCGGTAATAAGCCGGGAATTTGAACCCGGGAAAAAAATTTAAAATACCTAGACGATAGTTTCGATGAAAAAAAACATTTCAAGTTAAAAACGAATGCATTTTTTAATATACCTTACTCAATAATGAATGCATTTTTTAATTTACTTTACTCAATAATGAATGCATTTTTTAATGTACTTTACTCAATAATGAATGCATTTTTTAATGTACTTTACTCAATAATAAATGCATTTTTTAATGTACTTTACTCAATAATAAATTACCAAGTTCTTTTTTACTCGTTCAATAAGTTTTTCTGTGGTGGTCAAACGCTATCATCAGTAGTAACAAAAATATTCCGTTCTTCTTTTACAATTTGCTTCTAATTTTTCGAGAGTAAAAGACTTTTCTTTAACACGCTTTTATTAGCTTGACCTGTATGTAAGTGAGTAATGGAATTTTACAAAAATCAATTTTCACTGACTTTCCGATGTCTGAATAATTTGAAAATTTACATACGTATTCATTTTGAATGACAATTCAATAATTACATAATTTTGTCCTAATGTATCATCAGAAAAAAAAAACAAAAAAAACAATGACCCCTTCTACAAGTTACAAACATAATCGGTAAGTGCAGTGTGTCCTTTGTTTATCAAAAATTTGATACGATTCGAAACTGATTTCATGGATATCGCTAAGTCATTTTTTTTACGCGCTTTTTATTTTATCAAACTTTACCTTAGGTTAAATGTATTACAGTCTAATGCTTCTGTTTTTTTACGAACCACGGTAAAGTAATTAAATAGCAGAACTTTTAAGCAGCGAAAGAAAATTATTCTTGTCAGAAAATGTAAATAGTGTACGTAAATCACGAAATATAATTTGAAAAGAGAAATCCCAAGTCCTATCCGGGATAATACAAGCCAGTATTTGTATGCGTTATTGACTTCATAGGAGGTATGTCAGCACGATGAAAAGAGGCTGTTACTTTGCAATAGAGTAGTGCTAATAAGAATGGTAAAATTAACGGTAGAAAATAACGACTTTGGCGACGAGTGTTGAAAGAAATTATAAATCGGTCGTAGTGTTCGGGACCAAAAATAATAAAGCCAAAGAATTTTAGGTGGACCACAAAGATAAAAACTGTTCGGCGGATGAAAGATTTCCGTGAGAATATTGCAGGGTATAAAAGTAGATAGTCGGAGACCGAGGACGAATCGGAGAAATTACAAGTTGAACATAAAAAGTCTATATATATTTGTGTGTTTGCATAAGAGAGAAGGAAACAGTCGTCAAATAGCCGGTTGGAAACAATTAGAGATTTTGCGGCACTTTAGTGAGAATAAATGTTAAATAGAATTATAGTTTAAAAATACTAAAAAAAAAAAAAGCTTTTTTATAGTAATGTGAATTGAAAAGTAAAAAATAATTTTTAAATATAAAGATAATATTCAACACTGATGAAAATCTCCCAAGTCAATATATTTTAAGTTTTTCTAATAAGCTCAAAATGAGGAGAATAAAGTAATTCACAACAAATTAACTTTAATGTAAAAGAAAGTGTGGGGTGTTTACTATATTTAATAAATTAAATCGACCTACAAATAGTTAAACAATAAAAGAAAAAGTATAAACAATTGATATAAAAAGCACCCCACGCTTTCTTTTACACTAATGTTACTTTGTTGTGAATTACTTTATTCTCATTTTGAGCTTATTAGAAAAACTTAAAATATATAGTGACTTAGGAGATTTTCATCAGTGTTGAATATTATCTTTATATTTAAAAATGATTTTTTACTTTTTAGTTCACATTACTATAAAAAACCGTGTTTTTTTGGTATTTTTAAACTATAATTTTTTATAACGGCAGGTCTATTTTCAGGATGAGTAATGATTTATATTTATTGCCAGTAAATTTTAATTCGAAATTTTAACGAAACGCATGAAAAAATATTTATTATGCATTTCAGTTTTTATTGAGAGGGTTGAACCCTCTTAGTAAAGAAACTTTTAGGTGGGGGCTTGGGCAAAATCCGTTGAAGTCAGCGCGTATGATTACAGATGTGTATTAGACGTCAAATAAATTGTATGAATCAGAACTATTTAAATGGCGGAGGGATAATAAATTAGCCTGATATAAACTTCATTATCAACTGTTGTAATAATAAAGATAGTATATATTGCTTTAATTAATTAGCGGTCATTATAACGGTGTGGTAAAATATTTAAAGTGCAAATAAAACAACTTCAAAAAACTAAAAAATTTAATTTGCAACTTTTTTTTCTTTCTACCGATATTTTATTTGCCTGCGCTTTAGTTTTTTGAGTTTGTTATTATACAATTAGAAGAACGTTCGTGTAAGCTCTTGTAAAATTTTATTAACCAGGAAATCCTGAGGATTTGGACCGGGAAAACCAGAAATAAATCGGGAATTTAAAAATTATTTAAGATGTTATCAGCTTTCTATCGTTTCTTTTGTCCTTTGTTAAGTTGAGGTTTGTTAAAATTAATATCCTTTCATTCTCTGTTTTTTAATACTTTTAAGTGTTTTTATACGGCTATTACTTCTATGCACGAAGAGTATATTATTTCGGATAGTTTTATTACTTATTGCTGGGGGGAGCATAATATATTTCTTAATCTTTGCCTATGTGGATCTACGCGTGTAAATGATTTCGAAATTCTGATATTTTGTTTGTAATAGAGACCGCTTGTTATTTGATGGTTTATATAATTATTATTTTTAATAAGTATTTCACGGGTCGTCTTCATCAGTTTGTATTTGTGTTGTAAAGTATGTACGTGACTAACTTGTTATGTGCAGAAGATTTTGTGTACTTATTAAATTAATGTTATTTCGTTTTTTACCAAGTTTGTTTTATTTTTCCAGTAGTTCTTTTGCACTATAATATTATTTACCGGTAATGGTTTGGGGGACCGCTCTTTCGGGCGCAGGCGAACTCAGACCTTTTTACAGACCACCTACGGTGATTTTCAGGTATCATCCGTTAAACGTTATCATTTGTGTTAGTGAGAAACACGAGTTACTAAATACTGCTATCAGAAATTCCGTCCAAAAAATACCGTTCTTTGTTAACGATTTAGTTTTTCCGCGCCTATAGCATGTTGTATCATATATGCATAAATATATATATATATATAATCACAAAACACATATTTTACATGATTTTATTTGGTTATTCGCTTTTTTAAAATATTTTCTATTTTTTTTTGAAATAACGACTTCAGCGTGAAATACTCATAAACACACTTTCGCGATGTAAATTTAAGAGTTCTGTTAGCAATAGTGATACGAAACGAACGAAAATTATTAATATTAATAATCGGTCAAATGAATTGTCGGTTTTCTTCATTTTTTTTTTTTTTTGCTAACGTATAGTCAACTGTATTTAAAAAATTACAAACTATCAACTATACGTCATTTAAAATGTAACATAACTGGACTGAATTTGCTTTTGATACATATTCCTTATATTATCTTTCTTTTTCATTCGTATCTAGCAAGTTTATTTGAGGATACGTTTATTGAAGTTTTTTCTGTTATCTATGATTTTAATTATATATTTAATTCCTTGACGAATCAACCCTGGTTTCAAAAAAATATCGAAAAAAACAAACAAAGGCGCAAGAACTTTTAAACATAAACACATTTATGTTAATACTGGGCGAGAATATATATGATATTTCAAATTAAAAATTAAATATCTTCGTTTTGAATTTAATATTATGTAAATGTAAATTATGGTGATCTTTAAATTAACTCACAGAATTTTTAGTACATGAAACATCCTGGCAGGCTAACCTCTTTTTTTTTTCTTTTAGTTCGTTTAGAAAAATTTTCAATAATCAAAACACTAGACTAATATTATTTTCGTAAAAATTTTAATAAAGCCAATAAGGAAGAAGCTTTCAAACCCTGAATTTGTTTAAATATTCCCGATAAATGCACTGCGTGAAATTCGATTTTAAAATAATGGATAATCTTCTTCTGTATATAAATATGCAAAGACAAAACAGTTCAGTACCTTCTTCTCCACTGTTTATTAACCGTTTTTCTTGCTTTTTTTTCTGTTTAGTAACTATTGATGATCTTTAGAGCTATCAGTACACAAAATTTTGGAAACAGTTATACTTTTTTTTTCGTATTTAAATAAAAAACTAATACAAAAAGTGAAAAAGGAAATCGCTGCAGCCAGTAAATCTGTTCTTATTGAAATGTTTTAATTTTTCTTAATAATCATCATTATTGGCTTTTTTACAGTGTACTAAATCTTAAGGTGTCATTTAATTTTTGTATTGAAAGTACATATAAAAGTATATGTTCTCAGATATATAATGAACGAATGTATAAGAGTGGGGAAAAAAGTTTGAAAATATACAAATTAATATATTTTTTCCTAAAATTTTTAATGATTGGGGGAACGCTAGTATTTATAAACACGAGCCTAAAGTGGCGAACTGTAAATATATGAGATACATCTACATTGCTAAATGATTTAATCAACCCAGAATAACACTTCTACTGAATAGCATGGACTCATCAAATTAAATGACGAATTAAAATCCCGGTTTTATAATCTTTTCGTATTTACCTGAAATTGCGTACAGGCAAGAATATATAAATTGACATATTCCCCGTTTTTAGAATTAACTTAAAAATATTAATGACTTAGTAATTATATAATGATTCATTAACCTTAGTGTGGTGAACATTAACGTCCCAAGTCCGAGTAAAAACAGTCAGTGAAAGTTTTTAGAATATTTATTAATTAATAAACTGGCGTACCTTGGCGGATAGTTTTCACAAAATTAAAAATGCAGTATCGCGATTTTTTTTTTATTTTCTAGCTACTAATGCTTAATTAGTAACCTACATGTTTATGCCGGGTGTAGGAGTAATCACATTTTTTTATAATCTTTTTATATCTGCCTGGGGAGTCGCATCGTTTCGGCCGCAGCACGATTCGCCTCGTTACATTTCGACTTCGTTCTTTTTCCAAGTAAACCTAGTTTAGCCTTAGTGAGTTTTTAATTTTTTCTTCTTCTATAATTATCATATTTAAGGCGTAATGAATCGAAAAAACACCCGTGAAATTAGTAATTAATTTGTTTAGAAAATAAACCATCTGTTTTCAATGCTTCTTTTGCGTTCGTATATCATAAAAAGAATTATTTTCGGTTGTAAAGACTTGAAGTGCTGATTATGTATTTGTTTAGCGGGTTATTTCAATAAAAAATTTCAGAAAGAATTAGTAGATCATAGGAATAATTTCCATTTGTGACATATTTTCTGCTTTCGAAGGAAATCTATGTGCTTTATAATAAATTTTTACATTCACAAAAAATTAAAATTAAATTAACTTTAATGATTATGAAAAACTACTAAAAAATTGTTTATTACTTTTAAGAAATTATTCTTTTATTTTTATGTTTATTTTTAACGGAACCCATTCGTTTGAGCCAAATCGACTGGCCCTGTTTTTAATTTAGTATTATGTAAATTGAAGTTACGGTAATTCATACTTATTATATTAAATCTTTGGCGGTTGACACATTATGCTCAACTGCTTTGCTGTATTTGCGATAAAATTATATTTTATTTATTTTTTATTTATTTATTTATTTTTTCTAAAATATAGTTACCTGAAAAGTAAATATTTTAGCGCTAGATATTTAATCCAGCACGTTATGTAACATTTATTAATCACTTGGAATCTGTTTTTCTTATTACTGTGAAATATAACCTGCATCAACCAGAATTCACTTTTAAACCATGCAAAAACATCAACAAAGCAGCTCATTTAGTAATAAAATTAACATAATTAAGTAACAAAAATTTTCCGATTTTTAAACAACTATTTGACATTCTTAAAAGTATATATTTGTTTTATAACCGTTATATGTAATTATTTTAGAAAATATTGATCACCAGTGAGTATTCCGAAAAAATACAACAGCATTAAAAACATATATGCGGAAAATAATTTTATGGATATATTGTAAACAGCTCATGTTTCTCAAACGGGCGTCAATTTTTTTTTATCGGTTCGGTTCTCACCATGGGGATTTCCTGCGAGTGATTGAAAAGAGGTAATAAATAGGACCTCGAATATTTTACAATATGCGAATCTGTAGGACTAAAAGAACAAGAAAAAGTGATAAAATCGTCATGGAAAAAATCGTATATTTTTCTTGGAATTGACTATAGATTTATTGTAAAGCAGTTATTATTATTTCGGCGGAAGAAGAATTACTAGAATATTTTTCGAATAGACTATTCTTAATAATGACCGTAGTACGGAGAATTAACGAATGAAACTGTTTTCTGTAAATAAGTGTAGTGCTTTAGTTTGTTTATTTTACCAAATCCTGAATAGCTTCTCATAAGAGGTGAAATTTATTTACCTGCTTGTTCATAACTCGTACGATTGGCTATTCAGTTTTTAATTTCTAAGAAAATGGTTAATTTTCCTAACAGAATAATATAACAAAATGTACAATGAATGCGTGTAAAACTTGCCATTATTGTTATTTTTACTTTTCTGCTCCGAAAAAAAAAGAATGCCGCAAAGGATGTTGACACCTAATGGTTTCTGTCTTCGTCTTTGAACGTAATATAATATCAACAAAATAAAGAAAACATAGTCTTATTGATAAAAGTAACCGAGTAAAAAAGGAGGAATATGTCGATTGCGACAAACGTTTGTTGAAAGTCGCAACATATTATAATCAGCTTCAGTTTGAAGATTATCTTCGTGGAGTAGCACATAATGTAATTAGTTAACTTTAGTGTTTGCATGTATTATAGGTATTATTATTATTACTTATATGTAATATTTCGAAATCGTTTATTTCTAAATTTTTAATTAATGTTATTATTATTATATTATAATTGCAAACTCTTATTTTGCTGGGAAAATGTGAAAGAGGAAAAACATAATTTCTAATTCGACTAGCTGTATGAACACTGGTTGTACCTTGTATATATATATATATATATATATATATATATATGGTTTGAGATGTTATCATTCCTGCGGAAAGGGGTGGATAATTTTTTTGCGACAGTTTTATCGCAATACATACTATAGGTTTCAAATTGTTGGTATCTTAAATATTGTTTAAGCATGTTACAGAAAATACCTATTTATTAAATAAAACTGTATCCATTTCATATGAGAAAGATTGATTTCTTATCGAAGAATAATGAGGATATTGTTCAAATTTTTGTGATTTTTGAAAATTTCAGTTATTATTAAACGACCAAACATTGTAATTTGTGTAGTATGCTGTAAGCTAATTTAACAGGCTTAGCTTGGTATCGGCAAAGTTGTGTTTAAGTCGTATGTGAAAAAAAGAAACAAAAAAAAAACGACGGACTAGAATATTATTTTTCCTATAAATATGTTCAAAATTTATCCTCTTCTCTCTTTCATGCCTACTTCATGCGACATTTTATGTTTTCGTTTACTACAAAACATGCACGCAGGAGCAAGTTCATTTTTTCATAAATATTAAACATTTTTTTCTTTCCGTGCGTTTTAATTTTAGGCCAAATGAGGTTAAATCTGAAAAAGCAACCTAAAGGAATCGAACAAAAATAAAAACAAACATACTAAGGCTAACTGACAAATCATTTTGAATAAATTAATGAAATAACTATATGTATATAAAAACAAATAGGCGATCGTGCTCATTTTAACAATTACTCATTTATTGTTTGATCAAATTTTGCCTCAACGGGACATTTCTGTTCAGAAAATACAAAAAGAAAACAAGCAAGCGTACGGATAATTTAGTATTTGCAACAACATATCATAAGTATCGAAATGCAAACCGGGTAAAGGACCTTGATTGACGTGCCTAAATAAATGAATACGACTGAGGTCGAAAAAGGTAATTTTCATTTCGGTTTTGCAGTCGTTACCAATAAGCAGATATAGAGAACTAAATATAGTTTCTTTTATATTATTCACTACCGTCACTAAAGAATTTTTTTTTTTTCGAAATAAAACCAAAAAACCTTTAGTAAAGAAAGCCGATATGATGAGAAACAGAAGAGAAATAAGTTACTATTATAAATATTTAATGTAAATTGATAAAACGATGATTCAAATAACGAATATCTGCAAATTATTTCTTTTATAGCTTTGTGTTACTCAAATCCAACCCAGCTGAACTGACAATATTTAGAAAGTATTATTGCAATTTAGTGTAATAAGTTAGTAAAAAAAACGAAATTCAAAAAAAAAAATTCGGTTAAAACGCGTTTTGTAATTAAAAAACGTGTTAATTACAAAGTGGTTGTAGCCATTGACGGTTCTTTTCCTTTTTTTATTAAAAACAATTTCACAGTAGAAAATTACTCAATCGCTTCTGTTTCTCAACTTACTTCTCTACTTACTCTTTTTCCCTACAAAACACGCATCAAGTATTGCCGAGTCGATTTTTCTAATTATTATAATTTTTTTATGAGCCGCTCGCTTCATTATTAGACAAAACAAGAAAAGCTTCTTCCTTATTGGCTTTATTAAAATTTTTATGAACATAATATTAGTCCAGTGTTTTGAAGATTGAAAATTTTTCTAAACGAACTAAAAAAAAAAAAAAAAAGAAGTTAGCCGGGCAGGATGTTTCATGTACTGAACATTCTGTGAGTTAATTTAAAGATTACCATAATTTACATTTACATAATATTAAATTCAAAACAAAGATATTTAATTTTTAATTTGAAATATCGTATATATTCTCGCCCAGTATTAACTATAAATGTGTTTATGTTTAAAAGTCCTTGCGCCTTTGTTTGTTTTTTTCGATATTTTTTTGAAACCAGGGTTGATTCGTCAAGGAATTAAATATATAATTAAAATCATAGATAACAGAAAAAACTTCAATAAACATATCCTCAAATAAACTTGCTAGATACGAATAAGAAAGAAAGATAATATAAGGAATATGTATCAAAAGCAAATTCAATCCAGTTATGTTACACTTTAAATGACGTAGAGTTGATAGTTTGTAATTTTTGTAAAACGGTTGACTATACGTTAGCAAAAAAAAAAAAAAAAAATGAAAAAAACCGACAATGCATTTGACCGATTATTAGTATTAATAATTTTCGTCCGTTTCGTATCACTATTGCTAACAGAACTTTTAAAGTTACATCGCGAAAGTGTGTTTATGAGTATTTCACGCTGAAGTCGTTATTTCAAAAAAAAAAAAAAATAGAAAATATTTAAAAAAAGCGAATATCCAAATAAAATCATGTAAAATATGTGTTTTGTGATTATATATGCATATATAACATGCTATTGGCGCGGAGAAACTAAATCGTTAACAAAGAATGGTATTTTTTGGACGGAATTTCTGATAGCAGTATTTGGTAACTCGTGTTTCTCACTAACACACATGATAACGTTTAACGGATGATACCTGAAAATCACCGTAGGTGGTGTGTAAAAGGTCTGAATTCCCCTGCGCCCGATAGAGTCGCGCCCGAAAGCGGGTGACCCAATGGTTTGATGACCAGGTGATGTCTTCATGATCTGTATCTTATATATGGTTTATCTCGGAACTTTTTGGTATTAATGAGCTAATCGGTATTTCTGGATTTTCGACTTGATTAATACGATTTGATTGCACTTTATACCGTAATTAATTTTTAATACGCATTAATTCACACGTAAAGCGATGAAAACGATATTTTAATGTTGCCGCCCATGTTAATTTTTTCCTATTTAAATGACGAAGGCTGTGCAAAATCATGGGAAAAGGTGATGGTAAATTTTTCTGGTAATCATTAGCTTTTCACCACACCGCATGTGCTTAAGATGAAAATTTTAGATAAAAGTCTAGTGACGTTTGCGTGTTTGTAAATTTGTTCTTTGTACTCTTTCACGTGAAAACTGTTTGACTGACTCAGTTAAAATTTTTCGTGATCACAATATTTATACCTGATCGCCGTATCGAAATATTTTAGGCGGTTTCAAAATAATGTCCAACTTTGTTTGTTTGTTTTTATTTATTTATTTATTTTTTTTGGATGGGGTGTCAACGTTAACATTAATTTACTAATTGGAGAGAAAGAGAAAAAAAGTTCTATTCTTAAGAGTTTAAGAATAGAGAATAAGAATAATTTGATGGCAGGAATAATAACAAAAGTAGAAAGAACTGAAAAAATACATTATGGGGAGTGGATTGTTCATTTTTTTTTTTTGGTCCCCAATTATACCAATAATTTATATAAATAACAGTTCTGTCCAGAGCCCGTTCATTTAAGTTTATGAAACTCTGACAGACTGTTTTACAGTATTAATGTTAATTAATATATATAAATTTAATATAGGTGTACATGTATTTTACGGTGATTTATTTCGGCTATCGTAAAACTACTGAACATATTTTAAATGTCTTAGTTACACTAATTGATCATTGCTAATATTGTTAAAATCTGTATTGCTATCAGCCGGAAAGGGTATGCTTAATATTATCAGGAAAGTTACACGTTACACAGTTATTTGAACGAACAATTTTATGTTTATGTAATTAATCTTTAAATAGGCCGTGTCTCCAGTAATAAATTGGTCATTAAAAAAATTTAGTGTAAATACTGTATTATATAGAGTCTATCATCTATGTTTGGGAATAAATGTTTAGCTGTACCGTTATATTCGCCCCACTGTGTCTGAAATTTATTATTATAATACTTACCTAATATAAGTTTAAACTAATGTAATTTTCTTCCACACTGTCATAAGTTTAAACTGTTTAAGCGTTAACGATTTTTGTTCGTTGTATGAAGTAAGGTTGTTGATACTGTACTTTATTGAATTCGTGATTTATATTCATCTTATTTTTTATTAAAAATATGTTAATATGTTTCTGTATTTCGTAACTTAATAGCTTAATGGCTGCAATGACGGTGCTTGCCATATAGCTGGTAGTTCTATAAGCTTTAATCATTTATGTTTTTTAATCGAAAAATAAATATATATATTTAACGAGTTCGAACTGAGGAGTAGAGATTGTGATGTTATTGTATTATCTATAGCGTGTTTTATTGAAAACAGCAGATGGAATTGTAAAGCATGAAGGAAGAGAAAATCTAATTGTCATTACTTTTAACACTGCATTGTGTAGTAAAAAAGTCACGATATTATGTCAATGGAATAGAGGGAGATGTTTCTTTTTTGGTATGTTTCGTAAGTTGAAGATCAATGAGAACTTTTAAATTTGGCCTAGCTATTGCCAGTGAGTTACGGAGAATTGGACTTTATAAATGAAAGATGCGTAGAGTTTATAATATTACGAATTGGTCATTGGAACGTTCGGATCGATCGAGAGTGAGAAGATTTTTATTAGGAATAAAGTTTGATACTGGTAAATTCGGTTTCGGTTGAAAGTCGTATCAAGTGTTGAGAATATTTCGGTTCCGCAGTAGAGCTAGGGATGAAATTCCTGATTCACACAGAACACTACCAGAAGGTGACGCTGGAAGTCTAATAGCAGTACAATGGTTAATGGAGCGAGTTCTGATTGGCTAAGCAATAGACTACGGAGTCATGATTTAATGAAGAAACTGTATTATTTGTAATAATAGTTATATATAACTCTCAATATTTGAATATATAAAAACAGAATTATTATATATACTATATATATATATATATATATATAAACTCGGCCATTTTAGCCTCGCAAGGGGCTGCGCCCCTTGACCCCTCTTGCTTCATTTCTGTCTCTTTCTCTTCTATACTTTGTATAAAATGATCAAAATTTACAACGTAATTATTGCTGGCATCAACACACACAAAAAATAACATAACCACAAAAATCCTATTCTAACATTTACCTTCTGTTATATAAAATTAAGACATTTTTTCTTTACATTTTTCATTACATATTTCATTACATAAAATTGTGATATTTTTTAAATAACAATAACAAAAATCCTACAAAATATAACAAACGTTACATAAAATTGGGACATTTTTTTGGAACATTTAGCGTTACATAAAATTGGGACATTTTTTCGAATGGGGGCTAGCCTAGGAATTACGTTGTAATTAATATATATTTATTTATTAGTTCTTGCAACAACATTTTTAATAGTTGCTACCAAAAATATTCTTTATATTAAAATTTTAAATCTTTGTTCAATTAACTCGGTTTGCTGCTGCGGTAATATATTCATTTTTATAAAATGCCCGACGGGCGACAGGTTAAAAGGCGCGGAACAAAACGGGTATGCGGATGAAGAACATGTTCTCTTTTAATACTACCTTGCAATTTTTTTTTTTCATTTTTTTGTTTATGGGCCTAAATGATTGAACTATTTAAGAATGATGTTCAAAAGTTATTTTATGGAAAAAAATTCGATAAACAACATTTTCAGCATATTTTCCAAGACGTCTTTGTTATATAGTAAACGCTTTTTGAAACTTTAAATGTGTTTTTCTCAAAACTATGTTTTTTGAATTGGTGTACATCATAGCTCGTTCAATTTTCATCAGATTGACTTTAAATTTTAACTGTAGCTTCTCAGATAGATTGTCTATGGAAGTACACGGGGTTTTTAAGATTAATAAATAATTACGCTTGCAATAAACAATTTAATGTCGATTTTTTCTCAAAAAAAAAAAAAAAAAAAATCAAACTGCTGTCTATTTGCGAATTTTTGAAAAAAAATTAAAAACCCTATGTACTTCCAAAGAAAAACTAATTTAAATTAATGAGAATTTATTTTTTTTGTTCTAAGTGTTATACAACATTCGCTACAGTGTACAATAACCCCTTAAGCATGTAACTCTGAGAAATTATACCGTGTTGCGACTAATTCGCAACCGATTTATAATGGAAGATTCTATATGTACGTAAGGTAAAGAGGAGAGAACTATGTTCCGGTTGTTGATTTTATATATTGTTAAAATGATGGTTGTGTGCGACCTTTAGTTGTTGAGCGTTTATTAGACCGCGCATACGCAAGTTATAGAAATACCGAGAATCTTCAGCTGAAGAACACAGTGACCGTTTTTTGTTGGAGAATGATAAATACGGTTCCTAGAGAGAGAGAAAGAATCTTTACATAAATATATTAATTAAAAATCTCTTTAAAAAAGAGAAGATTAACGTTATTCATACATTTAAAGCCCAAAGAAGCAAATGACGAAGTATATGATGGATCGTTTATAGAATAGGGGGGAATGATAACAATGGAACGGTTAAGAAAAAGTAAATAGCAATGTGATTTTCAGAAATGAAGCTTTATTAACTCTAATAAGTATTTCGGGAAAAAATGGTGAAGTTGCCGGAGGCAGCTGTATAACGTATAGTATTGAATATTGTCAGCTAGCAGGTGAGTGAATGTTATAGAGCAAGTTAATGATATGATGAAAATGGCAAAAAAAAAAAAAAGAAACACATAATTATAATGATGAAAGCTGCGGGACCTCTGAAAATGTCGTACAATTAACATTTCGTAAAGGACGACCAAATTTAAAAAAGTTGGAAAAAGCAAAATAAAGATTAAAAAAATGTTCCCTATTACGTACATATATATTTATATATTTTAATTCTAGGTAAAATAATTTTTTTTTTTATTACTGTCTAATTAGAGATTTAAACGAGTATTAATACACGGGCAAAACTGTGAGTAATAAGCTAATGTAAATACATACATATGAAGGTATTATTGTCTGAAAATGTAATCGTTTCAGCACCTCAGGTAATTTTATTCTATGTGTATTTTTGTAAAGTTCCGCAGCGTGTAGTGTCTATTTGCCATACGAGACAGAGTATACGTATCTTTGTAAATAGTTGAATGGAAATGTTAATACATTGTTTCGATTTGGTTATCTCGAATAGTTTATAACTTTTACCGGGACCGCCTGCTGTAGAACAAATGCAATAAATAACTTCACTGCCGGCTTCGTTTCACACACCGAAATAAAATGATGCAACAAAGTAACCTGTTTGATCATTTTACCGGAAAAAGGTACAGGCGTACAGGAGAGTGTCGGTTGTTTGATGGCGCTGATGATAGATGGGATTTTCAAGCTTTATGGTGGTCGAGTTTAGAAAACTTTTTTGTCGTACGAAACGAACGCGCTGGAAACGGCTGATGAAATGAGTGTACTTTGTTGGATCAGACCAGTAATATCTGGGTCAGAATAGTAGTGGTACAGGTCGCCGAGGTACCTACTTCTTGCATCAGAATTCCGATTGTTTCGTCAGTGCGCGATCACCGCCGATTGTGTACAGGAAACAGAGAAAGCAGATGAGCTCTTCTTCATTTCCTTTGACTTTGGACTATGGAAATTTTAAATGATCGCATTTTTCATCAGGAACGTTATAAAAAGGCGCGAACTATAATCATCGTTGTTGTAACGTTCAGTGTAAGTGGCCACACAAAAGCAATTGACGTATTATATAGAGTGAGATCGAGAGAGAACGAGAGCGATGGGGAGGCTGTTGTGAACAGATGCTTACGTATTGTAACTAGCCGTTTTATTTACGACATAGACCTAGTTATTGCACCAAAAAAATTGTTGCAATCCCTATCTCTGATACGTTTAAGTGTAAATAATACGTGTTATGATTTTTTTTAAATTTAATTTAATTAATTAATTTTTTTTGGATTATTCGGTAAATTTTTCGTAACAGAAATTTTAACTGCGAAACGCGTTCTAGGAATGTAAAAGTTACTCCGTGTTAAACGATCAAAATGTTTACTTCACTAATTGCATACTAATAACGTTTTCCTTTGGCGGCGGTCTTTTTCATGATTACTGATAATCAAAAATGTGTGTAGAGCGGGTTTGAGAAATCTAAAAATTGTCAGCGCTACGCTTGGCTTTCTTCGCGAATAATATTACCGGGGCTAATAGATGTTTTTAATTTGACGATAAAATTAAAGGCACGACTTTTTGCTTTTACACCGATTATTTTTATATTTCCTAACAAGCAGTTATCAAAAATTTCGCCGTACACCACTTTTAGTTACAGTTTCGCGTGCTTATTAGTGAAATTTGCTCCATTGCCTCTTATCAGTTGACGACATGACATTATCAGAATTGCTGTATACTTTGAAAGATGTGCTAGATCGTTTAAGAGTATACGTAAACATTGTAGTACACTGTGCGATTATACGGAAGCACATTGCGGATAGCTAAGCGTAAATACCATTTTTTAAAAATCGATATGATTTAGTTAAAGGTTATCCTCTTTTTTCTGTGAAGGCGAGAGCAGAGTAACCTAACTGTCGAAGTAATCGAATAAAGTAATAAAGTTCGCAAATTGAATTGCGAGACGTCTGAATGTATTTCCATCTTAATTAAACATATGTTGTATGAAAAGTTTTCTACGTAATCTGCGTCTATAGTACAAAATATGTATAATAAATAAAAAGTTGTCTTTTTCACTTACTGTAAAAAACGGTTCTTATTTATTTATTATATTTTATATTAAGCTCGTGGAATTATATATGCTTTTTAACAGCGGCGCAGCTTGTTTTAGACGGGCCCTGTATCAAAATTTGTTCGAGGGCCCTAATAAAGTGTAACGATTTTTCACAAAAGAAACAAAAACGCTCGCATTAAATTAAAATTGATTATTTATTGATTATAAGTTATTACTTACAATAAATGCTCCTGGGAGCTAAGTTACAATTCAGTCTAAACAATTCCACATCAATCAAATATACACTTTTCTCGCCCCCTTTTTTTTCGGTAAACTTATTTTTATTACATCATCCATAGATGAAGACGATTTCAGCTTTTCTAGATTTCTTGCCTCTATGGACAATAAAGACAAGTCTGAAAGCCGTTCCTGCCCTATTGAAGTACTAAGATAATTTTTTATCTCAGTTTTAATTTCGAGAAACTTCTTTCAGCTGCGGCAGCCGTGTAACCGGAAGGGTCAAAAAAGATAGACAGCACGCTGTTATTACCTCCGGAAAACTGGATGCAAGGCTATTGAATTTTATCAGTAATAATTCCGCGAGTTCTTTAATCGAGTGAATTTTCTGAATTTCGGATTTTAAGCATGTTTTCAAAGCAATTAATTGTGAACAATATTGATCAACTGACATGTCTTTACCGTATTTTAAATGACAGTTTTCCGGCATGCTTTATTATCATTTCGTTTGAAAAAGATAAGAGTTTCTCCTGTTCTAACACTTCGAACGTATTACTCAGGTCACAGAGGCTCTGAAATCGTTGTTTAGTTCTCAGAGAAATTAATATATCTAAAAAGCAATAGTACATAATGACTTTGAAGTGCGATTCCGGGTCTGAAATTCTCTCATCTGCTAGCTCATCAAAAAAAACCTTTGTTATCTTCCGTATTTTTCAAAACATTAGCTACCCCCAACTCTTTTGCTAAATCTGTGGACCCGTTTAGAGAGGCATGGAACGAATTTTGATTTCTTATTTCATTCAGTCTATTTAAAAGATTACTTAGTAAAATACTTGCTTTCTGAAAGTCATACTACATTTTTACGAATTTTTGCTCACACAAGTTCGGGGTCTCTGTACCCTGGGGGCCTCGTATCATTGATACGGCTGATACGGCGGTTGCTACGCTCCTGCTTTTTAACCTACGCATGCGCGCCGAGTAATCTCTTACATTATTTTACGGCGTAATTTTTATTTGATAAATTATTTTATATATACATATATATAAACTGGGCCATTTTGGTTTCGCAAGGGGCTGTGCCCCTTGACTCCTCTTGCTTTCATTTCTGTCTCTTTCTCTTCTATACTTTGTGTAAATAATTCTTACTGGCATGAACACAAAAAAAATAACATAGCCACAAAAATCCTATCCCAACATTTAACTTTCATTATATAAAATAAAGATTTTTTTTCGTTACGTATTTTGTTACATAAAATTGGACCACATTTTTTCTAATGGGAGGTAGCCTAAGAATTACGTTGTAATTAATATATGTTTTGTGTATGCATGCGTATTTTGTTGTTTTATAATGAATGGGTCGATTTTTTTTTTCTGACCCATACGCATGATATTTCGTTGAAGAATAATATTCTTAAAGATTTTTATCATATAATATTATTGTGAGAAAACGAATTTTTAATAATTCGAAGGTTTTCCCAGATTTTTGCCTGTTTTATTTTGCATAAGACGAGAAAATTTTATTAGTATAATATTAAAATCAGGCACGCGTTACAGTATAACCGTTTTTGGTAGTCCCTCTCTTCCTAAATTCTATATTACGTCACTGACTTTATGTTACATCATTTTATTTTCGCGATGCTTGAAATATTTGCAAAGGCGTGCAGCCACTTTATTCAGTTGCGAGAAAATGAAGAGAAATCTCATCTCTATCGGCTAGGAGCTCTGGAGGAAGATAACGAAAATTTATTGGAAAAAAAGGAAACATTTGAAAAATAATTTTTCCTAACAATGAGACCAGTGAAAATTTTTGGTAATGATCATAGCGAAGATTGTTAAATGGATTCGGAGAAAATGGGGCTATCTTTGGATACTGTAAAGAACTGACTTTTAAAGCTATTCATTAAACGCTTTAAGTGCTTCTAATGATGAATTTTCGGTAATGATAAAGAAGAGTGAATTCAGTGCAACATCTGATTTCGGTAGAAGCGCTGGCGATGTTCGGTAAAAAATGGTTAAGCTCTTGGAACATTTATATCTAGTTGTTTTAGTTAAATTTAAAAAAAGAAAGGTAAAATTAACTAAAAAAGGCTTACGTTATATACTGTCACTAATAACTTAATCTAGTGTCCGAGCGAAGTTTCAGTTCCGGTTTCGGTCGATTTCGGTCCAAAATATGAATTCCAGCCCAGGTTCCTGTTTCGGCTAAATATCAGTCGAACCTCCGGCTTTAATTGGAACTCTGATTATGATGTTGTACTTTTTACTGCTAAAGATGAAAAACGGTTTTATTCGAGTTCTTGGCAAATTGATCCTAGTAGAACGCGGGCCTGTTTTTAAATTACTTTCGCAGGCATTTAAACCTTAGACTCAACTGCTCCTTTAATCAAGATAATCGTTTCGACGAGAAAATATGAAGAAATGAACAATTTAAAGTTTATTTTTTAGAACTACGATTGCAAAAAAGCGCGGATACACATTCTTATTGGAATTTTAGTACGCAGTTCTGGGAAAGCAGCATTAAATATCGATCTACTCTAATTATCATTGTAACTAGCGGGCAGTTATTTAGTGTTGTTGGTGAATTTACATAGACAGTTGATTTTCGGAGAAAGCTGAAAAATTGTTGTTCCTGAATTATAACGTCAACCGTTTTAAATTGTCAGTTATTAAATTGGTTATATAAAGATATAAATACACGCATCCACAAAAATAGAAGCCTTTCTATGAGAGTTTTGTTTTTCTTCACAAATCGCTCACTGCATTCAATTTACAGTTGTGGTCCTTGGGGCCTCACTAGTAATGTCCTATTATGGGAGCGGTAGCTATGCGTATGCGTTCATGGGAATGAGCCTTAAAAATGTGAAAGTGACCAGTGTTCGATTTAGTGCGCTATGTGGATAATAATTTGTCATATTTTCGGCCAATGAATTTAAATTTTTTTATTATTTACTTAAATTCACTTTTTTTATTCTAATTTCTAACTTTGCTTGATGCGTATCTCTTCTTTTGTAAAGTAAATATATAGTATAAAAGTAAATCTTTCTTTTGATGTGTAGAAAAATTATAAAGATACAGCGGGCGTTATTCTTTCCGATTCTGTTCTACAGCTTTTTTTGATAGTGATCGAGTACTTTTTTTACCCACTATATATATATATATATATATGTATGTATGTATGTATATGTATATATATATATAAAATCTGTCATTCGGGCCTCGTAATCGGTTAAATCTTTTTGACTCACAATCTTTTTTTTCTTCTAAAATTTTTTTAGAAAAATAGCTTTCTGTTGACTAGGTCATTCTTACCTGTCTTTTAGTGAACAAGGTGGCCACTCAAAAACCCGGGAATTTTGTTGCAAAATCGGGAAAAAAGTAAAAATACCCAAACGATATATTTAATAAGAAAAAATCATTTGAAGCGAAAAATGAATGCATTTTTTAATGTACTTTTCTAGATAGTAAATTACAAAGTTCTGTTTTATTCATATAAATATGCTACGGCGTCAAACATTATCAATAGTAACGAAAAAATTCCATTCTTCTTTTTCCACATAATTCTAGTAACCAGGGAATCGGAGAATTTGGACCCGGAAAACTCGGGAATGAATCGGGAATTTAAAAATTATATTTGAGCGGCCACCGTGTTAAAAAAATCGTAGCAATTATACACACAGCCTTCAACCTTTGTTATCTCTTATGTAAAGAAACGGGACATATTCATAGAAAAAAACCAGTAACGGGACAAAAAACCAATAATTGAGGGGCAAAAAAATTGAAAAAAAACTAACATACCTGTGGTAGAAGAAAGACGTCAAAGAAAAACGAAAACCGAAGGCAACCGAGAATAATCAAGACGCAAACGGATACCACGAGGACTGTAAGAGAGCGATGGAGTGAAAACAATTTGGGAATCAGGGTCGTTTTGAGGGGAAGACAAACTAAGTTAGATAGATTAAAACAAGCAACTAGCGGAAAGGGAAGAATTGTAAACATCCGGCCAAAATTTGTTGCGGAATGTTTGAGCAAAAACAGGAGGTTATAGTAAGAATGTTTTTTTTTTTTAAAGGAGAAACAGAAAGAAAAAAAATGTTCTAGATCGTTGATATCCCCCTGACTAGTAATCCACAGAAGATAATCGACAACAATAGAATGGAAAGAATGAAGAATGCGAATGAGGGCGTGCATGAAAAGAATGATGAAATTACAGAAAGAAATAGGACATAGAGAACACAGAGCTCTTGAAGGCACTCATGAAACAATTAGAAGAAATATAAACACCTTAGATGGTCATTAATTCGCTTATGAAGATTGAACTAAAGGAAGGAAGACGAAAATATTTTGAAAACAGTTGAAGGCTGAAAGGTTTTAAAGAACGTGTCTTTCTGAACCATCAGTAAAGATGGGGTCATATGTGAGCGAAATAAGGAAATTGATAATGCTGTGGAGTTCCTCTTTCGATTCAGAGGCAGGAAGTACTCTAGAAGGATAGCTAAAGTTCAACGAAGTTGAAGGAGAAAGATAAACGACTAATTTTAGAACGAGAATGAGATAAGGCGACGAGAAATATGAGTTGAAATAAAAATTATGAATAAAAGGTCGGTTATTAAAACTGGAAATATGGAAGTAAACAGTTTTGGACCATGCTAATGGGATTTGGCAAGGAATTGATGATTTGAAAACGAACAGATAGGGCAAACTTATCGGATTCTGCAAGAATTATTAAAACAAGGAAGAATTTCAAGGATTCAGACTATGAAAAAGGCTGAAATTTAGCGGAATGACGGTGTTAAATTTTTTCAACTATTTTTTAAGTTTTAATGAACTTATTCAAAATTCTCAACGGTTATTAGAAATAACAATAAGATTAGTTAAACCTTAATAACGGAAATAATTTTTTTTGTTACAATTCTTGTAAACATATTAGGAGTCCTAATATCGTCCTTAACAACGAATATTTTTACTGAAATAATAATAAATAAATAAAGCTATATGGAACAATTATGAAATACTATCGCTTCGTAATGTAGAATCTGGATTCTGATGCGTTGTTGCGCAGTGATTGAAGACGTAATTTAAATGTTATTTTCCAGTTTATCTGATTGCATAAAACTTACAACGTAATTCCTAATATGTACGTAAATATATTTTTCGATAGCACCTGACGATGTTCTTTTTTTATCACAAAAATAAAGCTCAAATGATGCGCACCCTAATTAGTTCAATAGAACGTCATAAAAGTCGTGATAAGCCCCTTGTTATTTGAAGCTTCTTGATTAACTGGAAAAATGCGCTTTTAGTCGGTTCGACATATTTTTGAAGACGTATAAAAGAAACGCGCGATCGTTGTTCTGAGTCATTCTGTGGCTAGATACTATTTGGATGAGGTAACGTTCTTTGTGTTCACGTGCCAGTTATATCACTAGTTCGGGTTGCCTTGTATAGGGCTTAATAAAATCATTCGATTTTTTTGTTTTAGTATATTTTTTTTATTTTTTTTCCAATCACCATTTTTCCAACATAATCATGAAAAGTAAGTAACGTTTTAAAAATTAAATTTTTACAGATATTTTTCAAAACAGTAGATAATATTTAACGTTATTTTCTTTATTGATGTTTACTTTTAATTCATTAATGTATGTGCAGAAATACTTTCTTTATTTTTCTTTATGTACACGCCGAAATATATTGCAGTATTGCTACGTGTACTGAAAAACAGCAGATTAAGTAAATAAATAAATAAATATATATGAAAATAAAGGTTATTAAAATATAGTAAATAGGGAAATATTCTCTTCTATTTTCTATTTATTATCATTGAAGAATTTCTAGGATAGAAATACAAATAGATAATTGATACCCCGTTGAATTTATTTAACAGAATATGCCGGATCGTAATAGATGGAAAAGATTTTTGCGTTTAGTGGTTTTACATTACGAATAGGAATATTTTTTAACGGCTAATACGGATTAATTTTTTAGTAATTTGAAAGTTGGCCCTGATTATATATGTATACTTCGTCTCATTAAATCTAAAAACAATTTTAAAAAAATTACGAACATAATTAGTTTTCTATTTACCTAGGTTTCAGTAATCTGTAATTATTTCCACTGATTATTGTACATCCCCTCAGATGTGTGTGTGTATGGGTATATATATAAAACTGCCTTTTGGGCTTCGCAACGGGACAAGATTCCTTGACGCCAATCTTTTTTCTTCTAAAATTCTTTTAGAAATATTGGTTTTCAATTGACTCGTTATTCTTCCTCGTCTTTTATTAAAAGAAAATCTAGCAATTGTATAATACCGTATTCGACCTTTGTTAAAGTAACGGAATATAATTATAGAACGAAAGATATAGTGTACCCCGGGCTAAGAATGGCTTAGTCAGATATTCTTCTTTCAGTATACAGTTATGGGGTCTGTTAGAAAATCGGGATATTCCCCGAGGCGCGCTGATGAAAATCGTTTGCTCCGGCCCCGGTTGAATAAATTATTCGTTTCCAATGAAAATGAATAGAGAATATTTTTAAGAAAAAAAAGAAAGTTTAAAAAAAGTTGATTGTATTTTTTTCGATTTTAGAAACATCTATTTTACTCATAACAGTTTTAGGTGTAAAAATTAAAAAATATTATTTTCTTAAAAAAAATATAACTTTTTTGCTCGCGTAAAAAAAGAAATACTTTCTTCGAGAATTACAGTTTGTAGTTTCTGGTAATTTGTAGTACCTCATTTCCGCTTTTGTTTTTTACTCTTATTTCGCTTTATATTTTTTTGTTTCGTGAAAATAACAAAAATATAATTATTATCGACATTTTTAAAATAATTTCAGGTCCGAACTTTTGAATTCCATTTTTCTTCCGGAATAAACAATAAAAACGATATCGTCGGTAGCGGAGCAGTTATTATTTTTGTAATTTTTAAAAAAGCCTCTTGTTAAAATCGATAATAATCATCATCCGAAGTAAACCCTAATGTGCATTCTGCCCGAAAATCACGAAAAAATGTGATTTTTGATTTTTTTTACGGATTTAATACTTTATGACGCTGGTAGCGTCAACTTTTGCCGCTGATGCTCCCTTGGATGTTAAAACGAAATCTTCCTTGGGGCAAAGTAGCGCGGTTCAAGTGCCCCTATTTCATCACTGAGCAGTCCGAGCCGTGTTCGGTTGATCATTTTGAAAATAATAATGTTCCGGCATGGTTAATTTCGTAATCTTTCAAAGGATGATCCTTCTAACAGAAATTTTCAAACGCGAAATTTATCGTCGTTCTTGTTTATTTCATAACATTTTATTTTCATTTGTCGCTAAATCCAGATTTTGATCGATTTTAGACATTTTCCGGTGTTTGATATTATTCGCATTGCACGATTAAAAAATTAAATTTTGTAGAATTATAATATATGGTTTGGCTTCTCTTGCGATTGATCGCGGGAAGTTCAACGAAGTTTTAGAGTAACGGGTAAGGTACGCGTACTCTGAACTAGTCACGCTGGAAAAAAAAAAAAATTAAAAACAAGGAATGAAGTTTAAAATCAGAAAGTAGACGAATTAATCTATCCGAGTTTTTATGGAGTAGGTAAGGCTGTATCGGAAATGAAAATTAAAGAAATAATCTGCAATGAAACAAAATTTAAATGATAGACGTTATTTTATTGTAAAGAAGATTCTAGAAGAGAATCCCGGACTTCTTAATCGGCCGGGTCTATGGTACGGATTAAATAAAGTTTAAAATCGGATTTAATGGGGTTTTTTTCTTTTTGGGAGAAAGAAATCAAACGTAACAATATTTCGAAATAATTTTTATTTGCATTTGTCCCTGTACATATTGTATATTGTATTTCATATTCGCTATTCTATCTGTACAAATCTTTTAAAGTCCTCCTGCGGAACCTGTTAGTAGAAAAACATCGAGAGCGCATGTATTAAATTAACGAGAATATTCTCCGTGAACGATCTCTCGAATTATGTGTATATAATACGTTGAAATCAGGCGAATTTCAAATTGTATAGAAATTTTGCCACAACCATTTTTATTTCACTTGCCAATGTTCCTTAACAGTTTCGAATCAAAGCCAATAGTATATCGATAACTGAATTATAGACAAGCCTTGTGAACTGAGTTTAATTATCTTAAACACGTTTAATCGGTTTACTGTGGAAAATAAGTGAGATAATCCAAATGTAATAAACCGAATAGTTACATAACCTACGAGTATTCTGCTGTTTCTTAAGAATTGTATGTAAAATGTTTGAAATTATATTAATTTCGTGGGTTTTAAGAATAACTCTCTAGATTACAACTTGCGCAAATAGAGTTGATTAAAGAAAAGTCGCATCATCTTATAAATTGTTTTTGTAAATAAATTCAAAAATTTAAAAAAGACAAAAAAGAAGGGAGAAAAAAAATTTAAAAACCACACTAAATTTCGTTTTTTTTTTTCAAATTTCAGCACGGTCGAAAAAAGTAGCCGTCATTGGCGCTGGTGTAACCGGATTAACAGCTGCTAAGCGTCTAACGGAAGAAAACAGCGGTTTCGAATGCTGCGTCTTCGAACGAGCCGACAGTATTGGCGGTACTTGGGTGTACACCGATCAGTCAGGAAGGGATAAGTATGGCTTGCCAATACACTCCAGCATGTATCAGAATCTGAGGTAAATTTTCCGGTTTATTATCCTTTAAACCCCCCTCATATTTTTCTAACTCTATAAAACTGTTTACATTATTTTACCATTCTGATTGACAAATTTGTGCTCACATTGCAGAACAAACCTACCAAAGGAGATAATGCAGTTACCCGATTTCCCGCACGAGAAACCGAAGGATAGGTCATATTTAACATCTGACGAAGTGCTGCAATATTTCAGGGACTTTACTGAACACTTTGATTTGTACAAGTACATTAAGGTAAAAAAGAAATTGTTGTTAAAAATTTTCGAGAATATTAAATTTTGCCCCGTAGCTCCTATTAATTTGAATATGTGCAACGGATAAGTAAATCTGTAACAGTGTAGTGTTTTTCTTATATTCAAAAAGCCAGAATTGTTTCTTGAAAAAAACTTATTTTAAAAAGATTAGATGATGGGTGGGAAGTAAATTTCTATAAATAGTTCTATTATCTCCTACATATAAAAATAAAAAAAGTTGAATCTAATTTTTAATCTTTTTCTTTTTTTTCCAAACATTTAGTTAAATATTTTCGTGATTTACTTTTGCTCGCTTTAAAGTGAGACATTTAAGCTAATATTTATAATTCTGCTATAATATATAAACTAAATGGTGGCAAAAATAACGGGCTACTTAATGATTACTATGCATATTTACTTAATATATCTTCGTTATTATTATTTGCATTTACAGTTGCACTTTTATCGTGTGTTTCTTTTTGATATTAATAGTAATACGTTATCTTTGTTCTTTTGTATTATTATTATTATTTTTCTTTTTAGTTTCAGCACATTGTTAAAGAGATTAGTCCCACCAAAGAGGGAGGTTGGAAGATTGAAGTAACGGATTTGGAAAATTCGTGTACTTATCTGTACCGTTTTGACGCGGTGATGGTGTGTGTAGGGTTAGTGTACACTTTGATATTTTTTTTTTTATAATTAACATCAGTTCATCTATGAAGAATTGAGAATTAATGAAACCATTAGTTATTGCATTTTTTTTTTTTTTACGAATTAACCGCTATCATTATTTTTTGTTAATAATTATTACTATCGTTTGAATTACATAATGAAATTTCTAATTAAACAGATTACTACATTCTAAATGTACTTAGTAAGGGTTTGAAAGTTTCGCGTAAAGAACTATTTAAAATTTGACTAATAATTTTGTTTTCTTCAATGTTATCAGAATTTATAGTACACCGAACTACCCGGCAATTAGAGGCATGGATAAGTTTAAAGGTTTTCAAATGCACAGTCACAATTATAGGAGGCCTGTAATTTTCACGAAATATACAGTTCTTGTAATCGGATGCGGTCCGTCTGGATTAGATATTGCCTTCCAAGTTTCAGCGCATGCCAAAAAAGTAACTATAGTTTAATTATTTACTTTGTCCGCGTTATGGTTAGTTTATTTATACCATAATTCCTTAAGCGTTACCTCTCATTGATATTTGGCATATTTACTGAAAATCAAAATGAAATCAGTAAATATTTTCGGATCATTCAGTGATTTTTTTTTTTGAATTAGTTAGAAATGCGGTAGCAAAAAAAAAAAAACAACTAAATAATAAGCAGTTTTGTTTTTCAAAAGTTTAGGTAAATAGGAAATAATTTAAAATTTAAAATGTCGAAACGTCCATGGGTAGTCAATTTTTTCGTTGTTTTAAACATCCTTCATTTTTTGATACTCAATATATATACGCATTATTTCAAAATTTGCCACTTTTAGAACAACTATCACAACATATTCTCCAGCACTACATATATCTTTAAAGTTTTTACAAAAAATGTACCAGATGTAATGTAGAAGGAAATCAAGAAATAAAAATGACTGAGTTAAAACCGACTTTTCCGTAAGAATTATAGAAGATTAGACCCACCCTGGACTGTGATACTTGGTACTTCTATAATACTTATAAAATAGTATATTTCAATTAGCTGCATCGTTCTTTGCAAAGAAAAAAAAAAAAGATATTTTACTATTTTAGAAATATATGTAAAAAATGTTTAGAATCGATAAATAATTTCTATTAAAACCTCTCGACGCAAAACGTTTTATGATTTCTAAATAAGACAAAATGTAACACAGATTTTGTTATTATCCCCACTATAAGGATATAATCATATTAATAACAATGACAACCTTGTTATCCAGGTATTATGAATAAAAAGTGATAAAAAACTGTTATGAAATATTTAATGTTTTTGATAAAATTGCTACGATTACTTTTTTTTTTTTTTTTTTTAATTAGCTCTTCTATAAGTATTGTTGAGAACTACCACCTGGAAGTTTATAGGATGTCCCTTCATAGCGAGCACCGAAAATGTACTCGTATAATATATACGTGTGTGTACAGTATTCTTCTGGTATAAAATTTTATTTTTTTTTATTTTTCAAAAACTTGATATTTTTGATAAACGTAATGCAGAATGTTTTTTATTTTCTTTTTTCTTGTAAGATTTTTCTTTCTAGCGTCATATTCAGTTTTGGGATCGAACTCGAGACTTCCGGGACGCAAGTCAAGCTAGCAACTAGGCTACCGCAACGATTCTTGTAAAATTACAATAAGTATATTCGGGGAGTAATCAGAAATTGCCACTAACTGCCCAACACATACGTGATGGATTAAAAACATCGATTTTAGCACACACATATACATATATATATATATATATATATATATATATATATATATGCTATATGTATAAGTATATTAAACAATTCAATTTTAAAATTCTGTCCCAACATAGTTTGCAGAACAAATGTTCGATAATAGAAGTTTTTTTTTTTTTTGTAATTTCTATCTTAAAATTGCAGACCAAAAAAAAGTGCTTATGATTTGAAATTTTATTTTGTCACAGGTAATATTAAGTCATCACAGTACCAATTTATACAACATAAAATTTCCGGCCAATGTTATACAGAAACCAGATGTAAAGAAAATGGGCAATTTTACCATTTTTTTCCAAGATGGAACAAGCTGCGACGTGGATGCAATAATTTATTGCACAGGTATAGAGAGACCCCTTTCTTTAAGCGTAATTTAGGTCACCTCTTTATTTATAGTTACTTTTATTAATCTTGAATGTGTTGCACTTTTCAAACTATCTTGCGTCTTTTCAGAGTGGCCTGTAATTAAAGAATAACTGCAATTCTCACAGTTAAATTACACTATTCGAGTTTTATCACGTATTAAAAATTGATATGGGCGAGGAATTAATTATAACACTGTACACGGTAAACGCTGTTAACACTGTTAATCGTAATTAGAATCATTAGATTCATTTTGTACACAATGTATATGATATTTAACCTTTGAGTAGCGTGAAATTCCATTAAGACGTTTTTATCGGAGTAAATACGCCCTGTCAAATGCGTAAAACTGCTAACATGGTGCCGTAAACATTGCTTATCACAGTCACGTGCTTAAATATGAATAACGATTTTCGGAATTGATTGACTCACTTAATACATGCATTTTTGTGCTCGATTTACTTCCACGTTCATACGTTTCGTCAATTCATTAGAAACCGTTTCTGTATGTAGCCGTGTTTACTGTTTCAGATGTGAATACTCTTCCTGTTTTTCTTTACTTTTGTTGTACATATAATTATTTTAATTATTTGTAAAAATTTTAGGAAACTTTTCACATAATCAACTAATTATAGGTATTTCATTATTTTTTCTTCTTTTTTTCCATTTAAAATGTTGACTAGATGTATAAATGACAAAACTAAATATCTTATCAATCTTATATTCAGAATTGTACGCTTTAAAACTTGCTGTTGATCGTGTAATTCAGTCTGACAAAGACTTTCTCATTTGTACTGATTCTCTTTTATCATTTTCTTTTCTACTGCAGAGCGATAAATTGCGATATCTTCCTGTTAAAAATATATTTGCAACTAAATCCTCCGTTCACATCCGTATCGCCTTCATGTCTATTCTGGGTCTTAAAGACACTGCAGGAAATGAATCGGCCACCTTGCGGCGACGTCTGCTCGTCGCTTTCCGATTCCGGATTAATCGATTTCCCTTATCGAATTTTTGAAGGTTAATTAACCGCACAGATCAAGTCGTATGTTGTGCAAAAATATTCCATTCCTACATATTAAATAAAGCAGACTTTTGTTTTTTCTTGTAGCAGATACTCGGCTTTCATATTTATGCATCATCTTTTGGTGAATTGTGCATTATACTTCTTGACTTTCCTTCCTCAAATTATTGAGGATAATGAACAGAAGGTTTAATTAAATTCTTCACGTTCATAAAACATTTTAATATCCTTAACATCATCGAACTTCTATTCACCTATGTTTCTCTAGCCAATGTTGCAGTGCACGGCTTATTAACAGATGAAAGTGAGTCGAGAGTTTCGCTCCCGATAAGAGAAATTAGAAAAAAAGAAAAAAATATTATGCTACAAGTTTATTAGTATTTTTATGTTTACTGCTTTCACTGATAAATAATTAAAACCTTTTTTGCGAAGGTTACACCTTCCCACCCTAAAAAGACAATAAAAATGTTTAAAAAATAATTCTAATGTGAAGTTTAAAAAAAAAAAAATTAGTTTCTTACTTCAAAAAAAAAAAAACGGATTTCTTTGAATTTATTTTTCCACTTGGCAATGCGACCCTTATTATCACGATCGTTCCAACTACATGGCGAGGGTGATTTCAGCGGCGTTTGTAGTGATCGATTTTCATTTATAATTTTATTTATTCCATACAATTTTCTATTACTATTGTTACTTTTGCTTTAATCATTTTATCTATATTCCGTCTAAAGTCAAGAGCACTGATGCCGTTCGTTTTATGTTTCATTTCATTTTTATGATTTACTAACTTTACACGTTCCCCCCACTTGGCATCGTGAATAAATTGCAACATTTGCCTCTTTTTTAGTTACCTTTTTGTCGTTTAAGCTATTCAGTACCTTCATTCCACTTCGTTCTTTTTGCTACCTATTTTATTTACATTTCACACGCTAATCTTCAAAAATTGAATTTAATTTCGGCATTTTAAAGTTATGCTCTTTTAATATATATATACATATACATATATATGTATATATATACGTAAGTATGTCTGTTCAGTAATTCCAGTAATACCATGAAATAAAATTGAACGGATTAGAACCATTTGTGAATTATTAATTTTATTCTATTCATTCATTCACGAAGACACAAGTTTTAAATTGCGCATGAAATTTGTTGTTTTAAAGCACTTGTTTAAGTACCAGAGACATATTCGTGTTATGCATTAGTATATACATATATGCACGTATTTACAATAACCACTACGGTTTACACGTGTGATGATCTTCTTCACGAAGAATATATATAGTTTTAATAATAGAAAAGTCAACTAAAATTTATAAGTAAAGAATTTAAAATTACATAATAGAAATGTTCAAATATTTAAACTACAATCCGAAATTAATCACTGAACTACAAAAAAAAAAAATTAATAATCATTATAAGTAGAAGAATTTTATATTTTGAATAATATTGTTTTCTTTTTCTCCTTTATTTTTTTAAACAAAGTAATACCGTATTTTAAGAGAAACTGAATTTCGGTGATGTCAAAATAATTAAAAATATATTTGCAAAAATATCTAAACCACTTTATATATTGATATCTTTTCAGCAAGTACTGATTTGGGTTATTTATATCGGTAAAAAAAAATTTTTCGCCGATGTCTGTAAATTATTCTACATGGCAAACTGCGAATTTAGTAATCATATAGTTGTGTTTTACGTATTATATTTAATATTTATATAATAAAATATTGTTGAATTAATTTTTATGTATAAATATATATATATATGTAATTATTTATTTATTGCATGCATATGTCAAATATTTCTTGTATATGTTGTAGAATAAACATCACGAAAAGGATATAAGGGTAAACTACTAATGTGATTCGGATTACAATTAGATCATACCTACTACACTAGTGATTGTGGCCTTTATTGGCACATAACGACGAATTATTATGTTATGGCTTTACCGCCTGTGTGTATATTGCTTTTAAAAAAGGCCAAAAGGCCTGTTATGTGTTTCTTTATAAGTACACACGTATCTCTTCAACAGTACTTGTTTCTTTCTACTTCACACTCTGTAAAACCTCTTTCAACTTGAAAATATCTGTTACTTTATTTTCAACGATTAAATCAGGTAAAAATAAATACGTTCTTTTTACTTCTATACATATATAAATATATATATATATATAAATATATATATATATACACTTTTTTTATTTAATTTTGTGTACTTAATTAATTTACATTAATTATAAAATATAAAAACACATTGATTACATATGTACACCTTTATGTGTTCATTAGAACACTGTTGTGAAGTTACATATATGATTATAAGAATACTACGAATATCGATCAGATTAATGATTTTAATTTTTTCCTCGCACTAATTGGCGAAAAAAGTGCCAAGTTAAAGAGATTTGAATGTCAGTATTGATTATTAAATGTATTATTTTTCCGTTATTATTATTATCATCGTTGTTACGAGTATTATTATTATTTATAAGTTGTATTTGCAATATTGCAAACATATTACATCATATTATATAATTATGGTGACGGTTGGTGATTAGGGATTGGTTGCTTAGATAAATAATTATTTGACCATTTGAATTCTCAATGTTAAGTCATTAAAATGATGAAATAGAGCACTCAATTTTCGGTGTAATTAGTTAATTCCTAATTAGCGCGTGTTTTTGATGCACGAGTGGTAATACAGTTTATTTAAAAAAAAGGGGGGGAAACATTGAAAGCGTATGAAGCGTGGCCCTAAATTCTTAGTTGTCGGTGAATTCTAGATTATTCGTAATGTTCCGTAACACTGGAACGTTTAGTTTTGTCTTTTACTCATAAGTTTAACGAGGAGATGATTGGCAATTTATTTGCAGTGTGTACACTTAATACGATAATGGACTGTAGGTTAATTATATCGTTTGTTTGTTCCGCAATAAAGTAAATTCAATCAAATTTTCATGTTTACATTATTGTAATGTGATTTCTGTAATTATCAGTTTCAGATTATAAAAGCATTGCAATGTAAAAATGTTTATAATATTCTGATCTTTTATAATTTACGAACTGATTTTCGAAAATAAATTTATCCATAATTAAAATTTCATTTCTTTATTCGTACATTCTTTCTTGTTTACTATTAATAAGGCAAAACGTTACAAATAGGATTTTGATCAGACTAAGACAAATGGCGATTAAACATAAATTACCATTTAATGTCGGCAGAATTAAAATTTATTATAATATTTTTATCGGACAAAAAAAAATCTTTTGTTGTGGGTTAGAAAATAAATTGGTTTTTAAAATTATTTTTTTGGAATTTCAGAAAATAATGAATAGAGTTTCGTTAACTTGCGAAACTGAAATCGTTTTTGTAAATATTTCATTATATAGCGAATGAAAACACTTTTTCTCTGAATACGAAGAGTTATTTGTTAAAATGAACTGAAATCAAAATTTCAATCTCTAATTGGCGAAAACTAATTTTGAAAAATCAAATTATTGATGTTTTTTTTTTCTACTTTCGCATTACATTATTAAAATTACGAGGCGGAAGAATTGTATAAAATCAAAATTTTATTTTCATTTCAATACTATTAAATTTTAATGCTGTTTATTGAGCAAAGTTATACACATTTTTTAAAAATTGTATTGATTTATATAACTTACTTGCGCGGTTCAGTAACAGAACATTTAGATAGTTAAAAATGAAATCCTCTACATGTGAAATTTTTGTTTTTTGTTTTGAATAAATAATTCTACTCTTAGGTTATAATTTAAGGTTTTTTATATATATCTTATTTATATAAAAAAATATATACACACACATATACAGGTAGATAGGTATATATTGTTATGTGTGCACTAAATACCTAAGTAATTTATCAAGCAGTATGATTGTATTTATTTTCGATCTACTAGTTCAATAAAAAAGATTGCTGATACGGGGAAATAAATATTTGTTAGGTGCCTGCAACTATACTTTGAGCGTACGTGTAAATAAGGAGTAAATTATTAGGTACTGTTAAATAGAGGAAGAATAATTTTTTTTTTACTTATAAATTTTTATATATCTTACTTCTCTTAAATTCGATATATTCCTGCTCTAAGGCATCTTTTGCCTACTAAAACTGTGTTGGTCACTGACAGTTAAAGGTATTAATCATGATTGTTTATTAATTATATATTAATATATACATATTATATGCAGGTATTTAGATTTTTCGCTTAATAAATATACTTATACATAATATACGAGTACATATGTATACACGCTTACACATACACACACATACATACATATATATATATATATACACACATTATTGTAATATTACAATATTAAACTGAAAATTATTGTAAGTTTTTTTGCTAATTAAAATTTATCTTTGGTACCAGGCTATACGTATAGTTACCCGTTTTTGAGTGAAAAATGTGGCATTACGGTAAACGATTCGATGGTTGAACCGTTGTACCGTCATTTCATAAATATTAACTATCCTTCAATGTGTTTCATTGGAATCCCACGAGAATTACCCGGATTTTTTATGTTTGATGCGCAGGTAAACAGAGAAAGCAAATTAATTGAAAACATTATGGATAATAATTTTTAATTTCATACGTTTTATCTTGGGTTTTTAATTTTTTTTTTTTTTTTTGTGTCTGTGTGGATGTATAATTTATTGATTTTTTATGGGTTCCCGGTCATTCCGGAATTGATGGCAATGACGCAGCCGATTCTTTGGCTCGTTCTGCTGGTCACCTTGATTCATTCCTCAACCATTTCCCTTCTTCAGATATCCTTTCCTTATCCACCTTCAATCACGCCAGACTTTGGCGGGATATTTATCCCTCCCTATTTTACAATCGTCATTCGCATTATCGTTTTATTCAGCCGATTCCTCGTTCCCTGTCTTGGTTTCATTCTATTCCTTTCGGTCGTCGCTCTTCTATTGTCTCCCTAATTCGTCTCCGGATCAATCATCTCCTCCCCTCCTTTCGCTTTCGATTTGCTCTGTCGCCTTCTCCTTATTGTTCTCTTCACAACTGTGATGCTGATCACATTTTCTTCGAGTGTCCTACTCTCCGTAAAGAATGCTCCCTTTTATGCAGTCATCTCTTGTCATTAGGTCTTCCTACTCCCTATAACTCTTCCTTCATCCTCTCCTTTCCTTCATCTTCTGTGGTTGTCCTTTGTTGCGTTCATTTCGGACCGCCTAGCTATTTAGTTTTTTAGCTTAGTTTTTCTGTTGTTGAGTCAATGCCACTGGCGCGCCAAAAAAAAATAAATAAATAAAAAAGATTAAATTTTAATACATTTACCCCTTTTTTTTATTGTAGCATGTTTCAAAATATTAAAAGCTGATGTCAATTACTTTTTTCATTAAAAAAAGCTTTTAAATGTACTATTTGGGATAAAGAAATATAATAAGAACTGTAGTTTATTTGCAAAATATATTTATAAAATGATGAAGATATTTATATCAATATAATAACGTTAGAAAATTTGATTATTAATATTCAAACTTGAATTTAAAAAAAAAATAAAATTATACTCATTACTCACAACGGGGAAAATGTTTTGCTAGTGAAGGGATTTTTTCAGTCAGTTTTATTTGTTTCTTTGCTTACTTTTAGTTGTAGACGTTGTTTGTACTCGTATTTACGAAGTTTACAACAGTAGTAGAATTAGTAGGAAAATTTATCCGGAAATAATATAGTAAACGCTTAATAAACGGAGTGCGAGCAAATAAAAGTATTCACTGCAAAATGAACTAAAGAAGTATAAAATGAATTAAACGGGAAACAGCAAAGGAAATGAAAAATGTCCGATACAGTATATTTATATGAAAAGGATACCAGAGACATTATTATTAGGATTATATATAGTGTCGATGAAATGTTGGTAAAAGTATTAGAGTACGATTCTTAAAATCAGTTTGAGGTTGCCTATGTAAAAGAAGAAAAGAGAGTCTTATTTCAATTAGGTAAAGGATTAAAAAAAGCCTAAGCGATGGTGGAAAGCATTTATAACTGTTACTTAATTGTCCTTTAAAGACGATTAAACTTGATGGCGTTTATTTATTTATATAACTGCAATATTACGAAATATGACTGCTAATCTGAATGTCTCTGAAATAATCGAAGGCAAGGACCAAAATTTACTAAAGCCAGTCGTTAACCTGCGACAGATAAGTCATGTTTCGTGGGAAAACAGTTGACCAATTTATAAAAAAATTCGCTGATATGTATTTTTTTTTTTTTTTTTGGTTTTTCAATTCGGATAAAACCCCAAACTGATTGAAATATTTCATATATATATATAATACGAGTGTATAAATATTATAACGGTATTAGTTTATTTTTCTGACTTATTTAAATATACTGCGGTCGAGTCAGAAATTTTACATACGGCTTTTCGTTCAGAATTTGACAATAAATTTCCGTGTTGTCTATTATATTATTCTTCCTTTTCCTTGAGAATTTCCGTAATGAATTTTATATTTTTGGAAATGATCTTTTTCCATATAATATGATTTTTCAAAAATGTTTCGACTGATGTGTTTCTCTCTGATATTTTTGAATTTTTTAAATATCTGAAATGTATGGTCCGGAGTATCTTCTGATTCTTTACATTTTCTGCATAGGCAATCGTCAGTGGTTATAAATCTTTTTAGATAAACTGCGAAATTACCGCGACCGATAGTAGTTGGATCATAAGTTTTTACTTTTTAATCTGGTTTCAATATCCGGTACTAACGCTTTTGTGCGTCTGGCGGTGGTAACTTTTTTATGTCGTTCTTGCCAATTTCGATTGTTTTTCTTTTCTCTTCTTTAATTATTTCTTTCGATATTTTTTTACATGATTTCCATTCGAAGATTTACCGAAACTACATATCACGTGGACGGAATTATATGATGCAGTTCTGTTCGCTGATATTATTAAGTACATAAGTATATTGGTTTTTGCAATGATCTTAATTTTTTGACAGCCGCTTTTTTAATTTTTCGAAATTTATGAAAAATTCGTATTCTATGATTGATTGGAAGAGAGCACATTATACAGTATTATTCGTTTTTTTCCGTTGCATCCAAATTTATCATTATACAGCGATCTCAGTGTATTGTAATGTTTTTTAATTTTCAAGTGTTGTATGCTGTGCGTGTTTGATTTTGATCTCTATTATTATTCCAAGATATTTAATTTCTGTGCCGAAAATTAAATTTTGTTGATTTAGTTTTTTATTTCTTTTTCTATTTTCTGTTTTAATTCCTTTTTACTGTGTTTTCTCCTCGAGGTAAGTTGCGATATGTGTTTTATCGGGATTTAAACTTAGACCTAGCCCATTTAGTATTGAATTTATTATTTATATTTCCTCCCTGTTTATTATTTTAATGTTGCTTATCTCGTTTATGCCGGCTATCATTAAGAGATCATCGACGTAATTTATTAATTTGACTCCCTTTATTTTCTTCAGGCTCATTACATATAGCTGACACAGCAATGTTAAACAGTGTTACTGATAGCGCTGATCCTTGTGGTACTCCTGCTGAGAAGTTACGGTCAAGGATTAATTTATTTTATTTTTATCAAATAAACTTATTTTCCTGTTTTCTAAGAAGTTCTTAATTATTTGTACTTCATTCCATTTTTTTTTTCTATTTTCCACGACTGACCTGAGACCATTTTGTTTTATCGAAAGCTCCTGGAACATGTCAAAATTTATATGTATTGTATAATTATATGCCGTGCTAAACTCAGCAGTAACACTGCAGCTTTGAGTAAAGCCAATTCTGTGGAACTTCCTTCTCCGTATCCATATTCGTATTTGTGTAAGATGTTTTTTCCGTGATTTCAAGGTTTATATAATATCTGATTATTTTCCTATATACCTTTACTAATCCTGAAAGAGCAGTGTTATTGGTCTATATGCAATTAGATTCGTTGGGTTCTTGCCCGGTTTACTTATTGGCTTTATCTTTCGCAATTTTCCAAATATCTGGGAATGAATTGAAGTTTAACTATTTTTTTCAAAAATTGTTCTTAATATTTCCGCCGGGTGGTTTTCGATGTATTGTTTTAATAATTTCTTTTTGAAATATCATCACTTCCGTTCGCCTTTTCAATATTTAATTTCTTTATTAAATAGGTGTACGTCATTAATTCTCAGTCTGAATATTATTTGTTTTGTCTATTTGTATTTCTTAAGTGAACTTTAGCTTTTCAGGAAATAGATGTGTTAAACTTCTTGGCAATTTTCTATTTTATTTGTTATTTTACTTTGCCAACTGATAATTTTAAAGGGGCGGATAATCAAATTTCTTATACTCATCCATTAATATTTTCTACGGTTTCCCTTATATCGAAGAGGAGTTGGATATTACAAATAGGTCTTTTTGCAGACTTTGTGTTTGCAATCACGATATTCTCTGTTATATTGTGATTTTACATAAGTTACGTCATTTTAAAGGGACGTGTGTGATGTTCACGTTTACTAGCTGATTTTTGTATTTGTACAGCAGTCTTGTAGTTTTTTAAGTTGTTTTTCGCATAAAGTTTATTGTTCCATTAGATATTTGTTTTTCTGAACGCGTGGATATATAGTTATAACATTTTGTGTGTTTAAAGGTCCGATGCTTTATAAACACACTGAACGGTTCGGTGAGTTTACCGTCGAAAGAGGACATGATGGCAGACACGGTAAAAGAATACGGCGAAAGAAAACGAAATGGCCAGACTCGTAAGCAGTTTCATATGATGGGAAAACAATATACCAAGCAGTACTTTGATAAATTAGCCGAATTGGGAAAAATCGAGCCGCTAAAACCAGTCATATTAGACATCTATTTCGGCGGCATCGGAAGAATGCTGAAAGATTTCAGCAGCTTTCGACAGATGAAATACACGCTGATTGATTCGAAAAACTATACGGTGGAATAGTTGAACACTGAGTGGCGCTGTATTATTTATGTTTGTTAATTTTTTTAAACATAATTTTTATCGAAACAATTTTTTTTGTACTTTTTTTATTTTTCGATAATATTTTATAACTCAACTAGTTTTATGTAATTAACGATAAGTTTGAATTAAGAAATTTAATGTATTCTACGTAAAAGTTCCTTTAAGTTTTAATGCTATACGATATATTATAAGGAAAGTACGTGAAATAGGCGATTTTCTGATTAAATTGATATGCTATGGGTATAGAGTGATGCGAGCAGAATTGTTCAATCGGTTTTTTTGTATTTAATTGCTACGTTTATAGTGAACATTTGTAAAATCCTTTTTGTAATTATTTGTTAAGAAGCAAAAATAAATTTTTAAAATAAACATTTTATTTTATTGATAAAAAAGCATCGTGTAAGGAGCGTGATGCTTTTAATTAATTTAAATCATCGTGAAATTAGTAAAAGATCATATGTAACTCTGATAGTAGTAATGATATCAATGTAAACTTTGCAATTAGCTCTTGAATGCTTTTAATTTCAAGAACCTATGCTGGGCCAGAGTTAAGGACAATGTATATAGATGGTGTTTGGATTATTAATATTTTCAAAAAGAAATGAAGAACACGTTAGAATAAAAAATTGTGCAGTATCGCTTTATAAGAAAGTAGTTGACTGTTGTAAGAAGATTATGATAAAGAAATTTATGAACAATAATCGCATGCCGTTACAAACGTAAATTAACCGTCGATTTGTTAATTTTCATTTCAATCTTGTGATTTGTAATTGATTAGTTTTACCATTACATTCGGTATAAAGCAGTTGAGTTTTATATTTTTCTATTCCCTAATTAGTTCTCAGTGTAGCTGATACATTTCTATTGTGTTCTGTACTTTAGATTCAAAGTGTGAAACAAGTATCGAATTATCTTCGACTAAGTACACTTCATTATTTTTATTGTAGATGCATAAATATTTATTAATATGCACACACATATATATATAATATCTTCTTCTTTTGTGTTTTATTCGTATTCGAGTATGAGAGACGTTTTATGGTTTGTGTTTATGCTTTATGTGTGATACTGATTCGTCAACGGTAACTGGGCCAGATTAATTTGCAAAGATGGATTATTTAAGTAACTGTTGTATTGTTTTTTTGTTCTTGTATCGGGGCTGCTGATTTCTTTGTTTTTGCGGTTTATTAACTGATTTTAGCGTAGCTACAATTTTATAATGTAGGCTTGGTCTTCCACAGGTTTTTTAGTAGTTTTTTTATACAGAATGTCATATAACATCTTTTTTGGAATATATCTGTACTACTACTACGCGATTCATTCTAGATGCTTCATTTATATATGTATATGTTATCGAATTGACCTATATTTCGTTGTATTTAGAATGTTTTCGTTCGACACAAAATTATCTTAATTTTTTGATTCTCGTTAACAGTTTCAATTGGAACATTTCCAGCTTTTTTATATATTTCTTCTGTACAGTGATGAAAGGCGAAATATGTAAAGAAATATACAGAAACAATGAAAAATTCAAATAATATGTAAAATATCAACGCCCCATTTTTAAACTTCCTACTTTGTAGAATATAAAGAAAAATTATCATGTAAATCTTTGCTTTCTACAAAAATATAAAAAATGTCGAAAACAGCAAAAATACTATAAATAAAAAATATGCGAAATGAGGAAAAATTTATCGAAGTATGATTAAAAAAAAAAAAAAGTAACCGAAAAATACTATTGTAAAATTATGAAATATAATCTAAAAATTGAAAAAAATTCTCTATAGCTCGACGATTTGTGTCCGTCTTTTACTTGTTATCGAGTATTAAATAAGAATTGACAAAATTCGAATTCTTATAAAAGCGTTCATTTAATTGTGTAATTTCGCTCGCTGCTATTTACATATATTTTTGTAGCGTGAATTTTTTGTATATTCGAAAAATTTCATTTAACGTAACTCTAAACATACGATTTTCAGTTTAGCGCGTTGTGCACAGTATTCGAAGCGACTTCTTTTGATAGTTTGTTTATAAGTTCATTTCATAAAATGTTATGTGTTTTGCTACAATTGTACTCCATCAGCAATGCATTTTAGAATGTATTTCCTGTATGTCTCGCAGTTCCGGTTGGATGCACCAATAAATGATTATGACCTGTTCATAGTTAGAATTTTGGACGATCAGGATTTTCATTAAATTAGCATTTCAGTAATGACCAAATTTTGCCATTTTTCGAAAAAAATAAAAATGGTTGGCACAGCGATTATCGTGGACTTTTCATAATACACTCTTAAGAGAGGTAAAGGTAATATGAGGTGGCCAACCGTATCTTTTTCTATTTAGACGATTTTACATAATGCTCCATATATTCACTGATATATTATACATCATTCCCGGACACAGCGACTTGATGGATCTGGACGGCGCTTTTCCGTAGCTGAACAGCTAAGTAAATTTTTTTCGAATAATTTTCTTTATCGCTGAAAGGTCATTTTGAAAATAACTCACTCGCGGGGTTTTTTGGCCGTTATACCGCGAGGTAGGAAAATCATAAAAAAATGTGTTCTTCCGCCAACCAGCGATAAGCTCCGAAACAATCGTGATAACAACACCGGGGACACTAGTGTACACACAGCTCTTCGGTGATCATCATTATTAAACTTTTAACTTCAAAATTAAATAATTAAAAAATAATGTAAGAAAATATATAATGTTGTAAATTTAAAAAATGTGTTAATGTGTGTAGTTTTGATAAGGTTATTATTATCTGATGTGCGGTCCGACTAAATGATCGCAAAACGCTAGTTTGTGATGTAGCCTTTAAAATCGATGTTTAAACAGAAATTTTCCTTATATATTTTTTTTTTTTTTTGCGGCGTTCACCAGATACCTGCTAGTAATAATAATAAAACGTCCCGACGGGGGGGGGGTACGAGAAATAGTTTTTAAAAATAGAATTAAGATTAAAAATTTTTAAAACGTGTAAAGAAGAAAAATATTTTGGATTTTAATGTGCGCGTGCATAAAAAAGAAAAAAAGAAAGTTGTCGTTATATTGCACGCTGATAGATATCGGTCAATGAACTTTTATAGAATTTGAAAATTCTCTTACCGTAATTACAATTAATTATTCTCGTAATTATATTTAATATTTTTTATATTAAAATTTTATTAATTAATTGCGCTATCTGTTTAAACGAGATGATATAAACATATTTTAAAAACAGTAATGGGCGTATATTGTCCTATCGGCCAGTAAGAAAGAACCATCATGCCGTTTTTTTTTTATTTCTTTTTTACACTTGTAACTGCACAATGTATCGACCGGATACTTTTTTCAAAGCCCCACATAAAAATTTAGCGTCGCCCGTGAATAAATTCGAAAAACTTGCAATCTGTCATTTAAAAATCTGATGTTGGGGGAAAATCATCATCACGCCTTCCGAAACCGAGCAGTAGTACTGGAAGAGATTTCACCGGAAGTTTAATTATTTCTCAGTTGAATTCAGACAGCCGCCCAGTTTCGAATCGTCACTGAAAATAATAACGATATCTCGCATGACGCTGGTTTATTCCATTTTTCGTATGGTACTTGTGTGCATATCAGATTTTATCGCTGTCCATTTAATAATTGTTACAAATCCACATCTTTCGAAGGCTTTTATTCTTTTCGCCGTTTCCTTATATTTGAAATTCTGATTAATTTTCGGGTGGAAGTTAAACAATTCTGCAACGTATGCCTAAAATAACTAGTCTATAGCAATCGTGTGAAATATAACAACAACATTCGATTTAGTTTACTGTTCTGTGATTTTGTTAGAACTATAGTTGTTTACTTAGCCATATACCGTTGTAATGAAATTAAAGTTTTGTTTCAGTAATTTTATATTATTATTAGCATGTTCCATGCTTTAGACGTTACCTAACCGTCCGAAAACGTTACGCGGGAAGGGAGACGAAAGTAGCTAGCGCGCTTATAATAAGAATACCGCTGTAGTAGGACAAAAGGGGGTTTATAGCGAGTCAGCGCATTATTCATAGACGAGGTTAGCATGATTGGAGCGCCGAGCTGTTGGAAATTCTCAATTCGCGGCTTCAACAAATTACCCCATGGAATTTTCGGGAGAACCACTGTAGTAGGACAAACGGGTTTATATAGTGAGTCATTTGAGGGCACGTATTATGTAATCGTTAGATCACACGTTTTATCACGCTAGCGGTAAAGCGAATATCGAACTCCTTTCTGTGACTCTCCAGAGCTTAGTTATACGTGCGATGCGAATCACGTCTTGTTCGAATGTCCCTTTATTTCTTCCGAACGTGCTACCCTGTATTCTAATCTTCTGCACCTTGGCAGAGCTACTCCTTATAGCGCCCACGCCATTCTTTTAATAACCCCTTTTTTCAATATGGTTCCTTTGTTAGCTAGCCTCCTTTACATCCTCAACTTCTAATAGTTTCCTTATATAATGTACAACTCTCTGCGTTGGGTAAGTTCCACTGTTGACGAGCCCAAAAAATGAAATTAAAAAAAAGAAGAAAAAAACGGAAAACCGAGTAGTTTAACCGATTGAAAATAATCATCGACTCCGAACAATAAGCAACGAGTGCAGAGAATTCCTGAAGATCTGTCGCTACTCACTTTTAACGTTCAGAGCTTGAGGGCGCACAAGGAGGATTTATTCACCGACTTTATGATGCTACCGGAAACCAAGATCGTGACGTTAACCGAAACTTGGCTAGACAACGACGATGATGAGGAGGGGTTACCGATGCGTTACTCGGTTCAAACGCGAAAAAGTACGAGCTGGGAGAGTCGCCATGTACGAAAAAGAAAAATTGCGTGTTATTTTCGATTCCGCGCATCTTGTTGAAATTTTACAAAAAATCGTTAGAACAGAAGCGTGGCAGTAAGCGAAGAGTGTACGGTGGTGATATCTGCGTTATCTAACTTCCAATGTGGCAACCGGCATTGATTGTAACGGTTTACATTTCACCTGGCACACTAGCATTGACAATATTGAAGATTTTTTTGAAAATTTGATGGCTTACACGCCTAAGGGAGCAGAGATTTTCAAAAAGTAATTGAAAAAAAAAACAATACCACTCTCTATATCCATCATTTTGTCTAGCGATATGAACTTGGATCTGAAAGAATCGCCGATTGGTTCAGTTTATGGAAGAAACGTTCGGATTACAGCTTAAAACAAATTTCGCTCTATCATCGACTACTCGTGATGAATCGTGGATTGGTATAGAGTCCATCGTTCGCCACATTGAAATGATCGATTCGAAAAATTATATCAGTTAAGTTATCATAAACCGGTGGTAGAACAAACGGAAAAATAAAACGATTATCGGTACTTTTTCTATTTCTTCACTTTTTTTCCGTTTCTTCATTTATAATTTCCCAACAGAACAACGGCAGCAATTACAAAGTCGGCATTCAGCAAATCAGGCTAAAGCATGTTCCATGTTTCATAATTTTAGGCGGTAAAGGCGCGAAGCAACGAGTTTTTTGTTGTTTTTTTAACACTCGGATTTTTACTTAAATGTTAATTTATCCGAGATTTAAATTTTGTTGCGAATTATTTACACGAGCTATCGGACGATATGAAGTATAGGGCAAAAATACAGTATAGTATAGATGTAAAATTATATTTAAAAATTTTTTAAATTAAATGGTATTTTCCGGAAAACATATATTGAAATAAAATGTTTTATAGTTTCTAAAATTTGTCGTAAGTGTTCCTGGTAGGGAATTATCGAATAATTTAGTCCTTTAGTTAAAATTCCATCAGCGTAGGCTATTGTAATTTTTACTCGCTAGATGTATTGTTCGATTTCAGGCGTTGTGACTTTATCTCTATATTTACGCCCTTGCTGTACAGAGCTCAAGGTCAAAGCTATATTATAATAAAGGCGTATGCTAGAATTCACACTGTTGAAATGCTACAGCTGCCAAACGCAGAGTTGCCTTATGAACGGTGCTAATTATTTTTAATTGTGTTTCCGGATCTGGAAGAGGACGTTGATTATACTCGGCAGTCACTGATCTCGTTCTAGAAATCAGATTAAAATACCATGATAATTTCTTACCGCCTTGATTTTTAAAATTAAAAATCGGTAATTTCATTTAGTCACTCGAACGCTAGAGGTTTCATTCAATTCAATAGATAAATATTAGTTACAATTATAGAAATAAACAAGTTCACCGTGATTTTTGTTATCAGCAGATAGCGGTCGGACTATGCGCCATTTGTAATAATCTTGTTATTGCCTCTTCTATCAGTGCATCACGCTTCGGCTGAATAATGTTTTTAAAATTAATGCTATTTCATGCTCCGTGTATATACGTTGTTTACATTCATCTATTTTCTTCTATTTCCGTTTTTATTCTCCACCAGTAAGCGTTCAAAAATGCTGCACACTTTTTTCTCCTCCTTTACTAAAATTTTTTCAAAGCTGTTAGAAAATAGAATACATGTTATAAAAGTCGAGCAACATGTAGAACAAACTGGTTTCAGAAGGGGTCGTTCGCAACAATAGATCACTGCTACACGTCATGAACCAAGTGTCATTGAGAAATGCATAGAATATCAAGTTGAAATATACATATATGGCTCTAATTGTGACTATAATAAAGAGCTTTCGACTCTTTAAAACATCAGTACTTATTTGCGTCACTTAAAAGTCAAGAAGTTCCAGAGAACTACATAATATTAAGAAAAAATATGTATAAGGACCGTAGAGTCGGAACATATTAACAGATGTAGAGAGGGTCGGTACTTTGAGATTAAGAAAGGAGTTAGACTACCCCCGGTTTTGTTTAACAACTGCGCTTTGGAAGATATTTTTTGGAAGTTGCACACGTATAACAAAGGTTTAAACATAAATGGAAAAAGAATTTCCAATTTAAGATTTGCGGATGACGCGTGGTTCTCTTGCCAAATTCCTTGTGGAAATAACTAATAACAACTATGATAACAGAATCAGACGATGCGGGAAAAAAAACCTGGGCTTTCCATATATGTCGGAAAAACGAAAATATTTACAAACAAGTTCAGTCAAGCATGAGGTTTCATGCGCTGAGAATTCCGTATGTTAAGTTAAAGATAATCATAATTTTCATTTACATAATACTAAATTCAAAACAACAATAATTCCAAAACAGATATTTTTAGTCCAGTTCTTTTTCACACATCACGCAGTGTCATCATATTTTACTGCAAAAAAAAATAAATTCTAATAAATAAACGCTATTTAGTCCTAGATTTTTGGAAGGATTAATTTTATTAATAAATATTTAAAAATTTGTAATTGTACTTGTTTGTATTCCGAACTTCTATATAGAGTTATATTTGAATACTATTACTTAAACCACCTTCCTCGTTTGTCACTATTTATTAGATTACTATACTGAGAAGTTAATTTCTCAACTGTTCATCAAATAAAATCAATAATTTTCTTGACGTAATTTCACTTCAGTTACGATTTTTAAATAAAATTTATTTAGATATATACAGAAAATTTTAAATAAACTACAGCAAACATGCCAGAATGAGCATATTTTCAATCCCATTTGAAATTATAGCTATAATATTCGCGATGCAAACAGAGGGCTACATATTAGTTATCGACCTTTTTTGAACTTTTCGGCAAATTCGAAAGTTTGGTTAAGAAAACGAAATACGGTTTCGTTCCCGACAAATAGTAATCTTTCAAACGATATATCACATGCCCGGGAAAAAAAATATTTTTTCCAAAATTTCGAGCCTTCGGTGCCCCGAAGGTCCAGTTTTCAAGTTGAAAACCCGGATGTTCTAAACTAAAGAAATATACGGGGATGCGCATATTTTTAATCGTGTTCGAAATTTTCAGCTTTAATATTCGCATCGCTAAGCGGGGGGACATGCCATTTTTCGCGCTTTTTGAATTTTACGACAACTTTGAAAGTTTCGTTAAGGAAATGAAATACTGTTTCGTTCAGGACAAATAGCGGTCTTTCCAACAATATATCACATGCTCGGGAAAAAAAATATTTTTTTCCAAAATTTCGAGCTTTCGGTGCCCCGAAGGTTCAGTTTTAAAGTCGAAAATCCGGATGTTCCAAACTAGAGAAATATAGGGGGATGCGCGTATTTTAAACCGCGTTTAAAATTTTAAGCTGTAATACTCGCGGCGATAGGGGGGGAGCACGTCATTTTTGGAACTTTTTTGAACTTTTCGGCAACTTTACATAACTTTTGTAGCATAATTTTTTGATTTTATGAAAGGACTCCTGTATTTTAGTTTATATTTTGAATTTCACCGTTATAAGTTTATCTAGTGACGAGTTATGATTTTTTAAGTGATTTTTGAGGTCGTTTTATGTACCATATTATATATTCTTGACGGTTTTTTGGGTTTTTTTGCCGCCCAGGGTAATCGGTAATCTTTAAGTTATAGATCGTTTTAAGAGAATTTTAATTGTGATTTATGTTCCAAATTTGAAGTTTATAAGTCAAGCTGTTCGTGAGTTATTGATTTTTATTTGATATTTTTGTCATTTGTGTACCATCTTATTAGGATTCCGTAAGTTATATTACGGAATCCTAAAAACCGAAACGCTAAAATAGTACAAGTAAACGGAATGGTGTTATAGATTAAATCAAGTAACGTACCTAGAATTATCTTTCGAAAATCGTACTGAAAAGGGGGGGTAAATACTAGAATAACGAAAGCTTGGAACAAGTATTAGACACACTAAAAGATATTTCTAAAGACCCTTTTAACAATTACCACAAGAGTGTCTAATTTTCAACGCGGCTATTATACCCAGTTTAACACATACGGCGATCGAACCTGATGCCTAATTTCAAAAATTATTAATAAAATAAAGGTGACACAAAATACAATCGAACGGTCTATTTTAAATATAAAGAAAAAAGATAAAGTACCACTCAAATTGATAGAACAAAAAATATAAAATAATAGAGATGCAATATCAGATATATTAGAAGATGAAAATGGGCTTGGGCTGGTCATGTAGCAAGAATGAAGGATGACAGATGAATATATAGAGACACTTTCTGGTTTTTTGCATATTATAAAAGAAGAAGGGGACATCAGTTGACAAGGTGGAGGGATGATTTTAGTAATTTTTTATTGACCAAAAATTTTCAAAGCGTAGCTACAGATAGGACTAAATGGGAGAGATTACAGGAAACCTTTGCTCATAATGGAGGGAATTTAATATTTAGTTTTTCTATATCAAATTTATACAATTCGTGTCTGTTATATAGTTTAAGAATTTCCTTAATAAAGGTTTATTATTATTATTATTATTATTATTATTATTATATATATATATATATATATATATATATATATATATATATATATATATATATGTATAAGTTTATAAAGCATTGCAAAATAGAATTATAAAGATTGAAAGCAAGAGTGATGTATAAAAGAAATAAACACTCTTCGTAAATTGTTCAACAAAAGGAAAAACGGCAAAAGCTGAACCAAGAAAAAAATAAAAGACATTTTAGCATCGTTATAGAAAACTAAAATGGAAAGCACACATCGAAAATAGAATCAAATATAAAATGATCGAGCTGGAATCGCTGGCCTCGTTCTAGTTTTCAGTGGAATTCAAGTGTCTTTTTAACTTTAATCGGTAATACAGAGATTATGTACCTTCGTTTATAGCCGTTCATCGAACTGTTAACATTTCGATGGTACGCAAAAGAAGGTTGCTCACCTTTGTAGTTCGAATGATGCTGAAGGTCTACACGAATCAAAGATGTGGCGAGGGCGTCTGAAAAAAAAAAAAAAAAAAAAGATTTATTTTATCTAGACGCTTTCCTTAATTAAATGTTAACTTTGAGGAGCGCGTACTATTACATCTCTTCTCGCGCTAGTCTCTGAAAAGCGCTTTTAAATTTCACCACAGCGTTCTCGATTATTATCGAATTTATATCGATTCTTTTCGATACCTTGTCGAATAATAATCTAGAGTACCGTTTGAGAATCGATAGATTAAATGGAACTAGACAGAGTGACTAGTTGGAATTGTTTAGAATTCATTAATAGGATTTTAATAGTGAGACGATGAATTTTTTTTTATTGAAGCATCTTAAATGAGTGCAATCGCGAAAGACGCGTAACAGTGGCGGAGTGGCGACACCAGTTATACTGCAAAAACAGCGAATGGGGATGGGCGAGTTGTTTTGCCAGCGCCAGTGCGCGTTCATAACTTAATTGACGGTCCTCACGTGCAATGATGGTTCTGTAATGATTCCGTCGATGACCAAATTCATTTTTATAATTAGCGAGTATGGCTCTTTTTGTCGATTGCGCGTTTTTCAGTTTTTTCACTTTTATCCTTTACATTCTATCCTGCTACGTCAAGGGTCAAATATTAACAAGTCCCATCATAAGACATGACGGTACATCGCCCGGACCGAAAAGCTTCAATTCTACGGTACGTGTGTGTATATTTTTTCTTACTTCTTTTTTTTTTTTAAATATCAACTGGTCGATATATTTAATTTAATAAAAAAAGAAAAAAAGAAATAAATATGAAAATTGTTCGGTATTCGGCTACGAAGCGTTTAATTTATGTTCGAATTAAAGTGTGTAATCATTCGATTTTTGATTAGAGAATTTTCACTTTTAAAATTAATTTTCGTTCACAAAAGATTTCACATTAAACTACGCGAGAAAAAGTCATCGGCGTGATGAATAAAATTCAGTACGCAGCTCTTTTAACTCAACCGAAATGCGTTTTTTTTTTTTTTTTTTGTTCTAACCTTTTATAATATGCCTGTGATTATATAGATCTAAATAGGTAATCAAATAAGAAAGTAAAACTGAGGAAAAAAGTGGAACCTTATGTACGAAATTAAATAACCTCATTTTTCAACGCGTGCGTGATTGAAATGGAATACGATAGAAAAACCGAAATGTAATTCCAGAAAATCCGGGCTCGGGGGAAGGTTGGTTCTTGAAGGAACGAATTTTAAAACACTGAGAATTACAGTGGCAATAGGACTGGCGTAGAAACAGTTAAATCGTACTTAAGCGGATGTCGCGTCGGTGGTTTGGAATGCATGGAAATATTTCATTAATTTTGAGTCAGAGAAAGAATATGAGAATATGAGAATACGAGGGATGGCGCCGAAGGATTGATATTGGATCTGCTATGTAATGGGTATTACGAAACTGCGGGGGGGGCAAAGATGCGGTTAACAGAAAGAAGTCCCCTAATGAGTATAAATGTTGTGCTTAAGGTGGACAAATAAGAAAGGCAGGCGAAACAGTTTGCGAAATCCAAAGTAATAGAAAGGCATTTAACGTATGAAAAACTGACAATGAGCGCGATGTTTAAAAAGTTTCAAGTGAAGAAAAAAAAGAAAAACAAGCCTATAAATAATCAAAAAAACGTTTTCGTGAAAATATTAATAACAGTGTAAGACACCGGAGTTTTCCCTTCGCAGCTTATACAGTTCCGTTTAGAGCTTCTTCCTAGGGGGAGTGAAAAGGTGTTAAATTTGCCAAAATCGGCGATAATCTACCTGTGACAATGTTCGACGGTGAAGCTGAAGTTAACGTAGATCTCCCGGAGTCGAGGAAAAAATAATAATATCAGTGGTGCTGAATAATTTTTATCGATACGGTTATTTTATAAATCATGTTCGTATGGGGATATTGTATACGTAGAAATTGGCCTCTAATTGAACAAGCAAAAATGAATAATCCGAAAAATTTGACATACGAAGTTTTTTTTTTTTTTTCTCGTTGAAACAGATATTTTACATATTAAGCATATATAAAAATATCTTTGTAAAAAAATTTAAAAGAATTTAATTATTAGAGTACAACGTTTTTTAATTGTTTTTTTTTTTTTCATGTATAGTATAGCAGATAAAGTCTGCCGTGGAATTAATATGTAATTAAATTTTTTTAGTTGCACTCGATTAGAATTATTCCAGAAAAATTTTCATCAGAATGAAACATTACGGGGGGGGGGGGGGGGGGAGAAAATACAAAAAACAGCGATATCAATAAACATAAAAACATTTGGAGAATAAATATTAAATAAAATACGCCAAATAAAGCCAATGATCGAACAACCATGCTGGCCGCTGACTGGTAGCTCGCGTGCCACATAACGATCAATCGGCTAAGAATAGCCCTAAAAGTCATGACTACATACTGCAAAGGATAACTCTCCATTAAGCATGTAATTATGCTGAATTAAAATATCCGTCAGCAGTTTTAATGTAGTCCACGCAAGAGCACTTTCATATTGTTAATCAGAAGTATTAAACAACAAATTAGCGTATAACAACAACACTTTGAAGAAGTACATTCAGGAAGGCGGACTGATGTTCATTCTAAAACACATCTTAGCCGAGAAAAAACGATACGAGCAGAATCAATTAGATATAGACTCTCGGTCAGATATTGATAAAATAATCTAATAAAGGGGGATCAGAGCAATTTATATCGGCCGGAATAGCATATAAGGAGGCACACAATAAGGGAACTTTTAACAGATCAGAATACAAAGTGGCACGTTCATTTAAAGACGGGATGGATATTCGAAGAAGACATGGATGCTTCGTCGTTGAAATGCGGAGTGAAAAATTAGTAGGGGAAAGCGTGAAAATCTAAAGGAAAACGGAAACGTGCGTCGAAGGAAGGAGAGTATGATTAAGACGTAAATGAATATCAAAAATGGTAGCGGAATGTCGAAGAATCGTAAAACCGAGGCTCATTAAATATCCACCATTTACACTTTTCTAAAACTTACATTCTACTCTATTTATATTTTCCAAGTCAATTTGGATTTCCTCCGGTTATTTTACAAATATTACGGTTCTTCGTTTCCCACTTAAATTAGGACTTTGTCGATAGTTCACCCTTCAGACATCCAGATATATATACCTATGGAATAATTTTATCGTTATCTACATGTGTTTTTCTGCCTCGTAATGAAAATTCATCCGCTGAAAAAAAAAAAAAAAAGAAATAGCACATATCGTACAATCTTAAGAGACATTTACGTATAATTTTTCACTATGTTTAATTAACCGAACGGCATGTGAAATTACGCGATGCCGTATTATTATTATTTGACAGGCGCGTGCCGAAGTGTATAGTGTTCCTATGCAGTTTTGGTTAATTTACGCGTTTTTATCATTATCGTTTTCTTTTTGAAGGCGGATTACGTAGAATACTTTGGTTACACTGTCGAACATCACAACGTAATATCGGAAGATGGGTTCCTGATATCGGTCTACCGGATACCGGGGGAAGGAATGCCGATTATAGTTCAGCACGGTTTGATGTTGGCTTCCGATTGTTGGGTGATACAAGGACCGCGCTACGATTTAGGTAAATATTTACGAAATATTAATAAAATCATGAAGTCCTGAACCGCGATTTTCAATTTCGTCGGTCAAATTTTAAAAATTCCCCAAAACCAGCTTCCAGCTACGCATTTCTTCGGGCTATAGTTGAGAAATATTTATATTTCATTCGTTCTCAGTTTTGCAAAATTCTCGAGCATTTTCTTTTTCTCTTTTTCGGTGTCGGGTAGGGAGCTTTAAATTTTGATTTTTTCCTAATCCGGTAGAATTTGTTTTTTCTAATGCGTCATTTTTTTTTTTTTGTTTCGTATATATATGTATTATTTTTGATTTTGCGTATCCCGCGAATGTAAGTTACGCTTGAAAGAATTTTCATTTAAAAAGGATAAAAATCATCCAGAAACAATTTCAAAAGTCACAATGTACACGAAAAGTCTATAATTCCAGTGTAGTTGAAAAAGACCAAAGTTCACACATATTTGCAACGACCAAAAAGTAATAATAACTGCAGCATAAAAAAAAATAATAGAGCTCTATCGAAAACTGCGTTTCGCGAATTGTTAACGAACATTACAAGTACAAATTTGCAATTAAAACAATAATAAAAATCGATAGAATTGTTTACTTCAAGTGCAATAATGCAAAAATGTGCACGCACACTTGTCTATCCTTAATTAATGGGGTCTTGATATGCCGTCGCCTAGGACTAAACGGAAATTTGAAAAGTCAAAAATTAGCCTTTTAACACATTGCAACACCGACTGGAAGTTTGATACCGTAAAACATGTCAACTTTTGCGGAGTAATTAATTTTTACTTTTTAGTGATTAAAAAGAAACCAACATAATTGTTTTACTGCGAATATTTTTTTCTTTTTTTTTTGGGCTTGGTCGATCAAGGGCAGCTATCCAGAACAATTGGGCTAGATTAGAGACTAAATTTATATTCAATTATTAAGATCGTCATTTAAGAAATCTCTCGAAATGTCTAATCCGATTGGTTTTTCCGCTTCCGCTGATAAGGCCTAACACTGTTTGGAGTTTTACCGTCAACAGAGACCGTTTTTTTGTTTCCCTTTTTTTACCATACAAAAAATGATACTTCGCTAGACGTTGTTCCCTCCTCTGAGGTGCGTTCTTTGTTGTTTCTTTTTGTTTTTTTTTATCGATGATCTAAATAAACCAGTTGTTTTTTTTATACTTAATGTCACATTTTGGTCAAATTAAAAAAAAAAAAAAAAATGCAAAAGCTGGTTTTGAATATAACTTTTGATACGCTGACGGCAACATATCTGCGGCGTCGTCGGCAGTTGAAATGCTCTTTATTTTCGAAATAAATTAGAATGCGTAAAGAGTATGCAATTAGCGAAGAGAAGCGTAATAATCTGTTGCGAACAATTGTTTGTTCTCGTGATACGCGCAAAGCGGATTTTGCTAGATGATCGACTCGCCATAGTTCGACCCATGGTAGTCAACTCGCGCCCTGTGGTTTGAAATCCGCCGGTAGATCGAATGGGGCCGTCTATCGAAAATGAACATGTCAATAAACTTTTTTTTTTTTTTTTTGGACTATTTTTCGGAGTTTTGCGATTTGATTTTTTTCGTGCATTCTGAATTGTTACATTTGCATTTTGCGCATTATTTGCGTCCATTCGGTTGTTCCATTTCTTTTTACTCGCCGTCCCCCTCTAAATTTCTTTACGTCTAGTATTTTTTTTTAGTCGGTTTTAATAAATATTTTCGATTTAATAGTAACGGAGTAGGGGAATTAAACTTTTATAGAAAATGAAGTATAAATTTGTCAGAATTTAACACTTCAGCCCCGGTCTAACTCGAATATTAATTTGTATATTTCGCACGTCATTCAGTAATACAGAGTTGCGTGCGCCATAAACTAATCAAATATATAGGAAGCATTCGTAGCCTATGTGACTTATTAGTTTTACTAATGTATATTTATTTAGAACAGCTGTTCAAGCTCGCAGATTTCATTTAGCAGTAGTGACCCCGAAGCATCGTTTATGGGTAACCATTTTACGTAATTCATCGTATAATGGGAGCCCAAACTGAATGGCATATGCAATCAGTAGAACCCATTTAATTATACAGATTCGATTCCATTATATCAGTTAAAAAAAAAAAAAAAGGCCGCTGTTAATGAATAACTAAACGACGCAGACAAATGTTATACCAAGCAAAATGTTATTATTTTAATGATTACGAAGGGAAATTAGTAACATTTTTACATTCAGTCTCCTATCGTAGGTGAGCATTATTTCTTATCACAACATCAAGTTGGGCTAATGTTAATGGTTTGGGGATCCTTGTAAGCTCATTTGAAATGCATCTGTACCCCTATACTTTGATAGCATCGTAAACTGTATTACGGATACATTTGATTTTACCATGGATGAAAAGGAGGTGTGCTATATCATGAATGAAAATGAGATGCTATACCATAAATGAAAAGGAGGTGCTATACCATGAATGAAAAGGAGGTACTATATCATATCCGTTTTACTATGAATTTTAAGCGTCAGAAAAGGGGTCTGTAAAAACGTGTTATTTTTTGCATTCCATTAAAAATCCTTAAATCACGGATATGTGTTTCTTTCTATATATATATATATATATATTATTTTTTTTTGTGATGTGACGTAAATATCAGAACCCAGCCAAAATAATAAAATAAATTTCAGTGTATCAAGGTATAACACTTTATTGTACAGAATTTTGGCCTTATTAGGTATATTGCATTAGTAATTGACAATAATGGACGATGATGGCTGTAGTACGAAATATACATTATCGACATAGCGACTAAATATTGCACTGATACAGGTACTGTTCCTCGTTGTCGAAATAGAAGAATCACATTACTCATAATCCAAGATCTTTTACTACATAATTGCAAAATTCAATACTGGGGCAGCACTATATTGAGATTTCCTCCAAGAATGATAGGTATATTGTGAAGCTCTAATGTATCCAAATATTCAAACATCCTTTTTAATTTTGTACTATAAACGAGCAAGTTTAGTAAAGTGAAGAATTCGAAAATTTTTTGTTTCGATTCCAGGGGGGCTATATAAACTGAAACAAGTAAAGTTCGTTTGTGTGTCGTTGCTAGTTGTTTCGATTGCACCTCCAACATGCGCGGTAGCAATTCTCTTCACTTTCATTTCTTCCTTATTGTATTTTTCAGAAACTCCATGGTTTGTCAAGCTCAGATGTGAAATCTTCTTTCTCGAATATAGCAACTCCACCAGCTTTCAACCCATGTTGTTCCCTTTGAAACGGGAAACAGTACGGATTCCGGGAATTTCACAATTCTGATTATTTTCAACCCGGGTTTCTGCGAACGCCATTAACTTGTAAGTAGGTGTAAAAGGACATCGGTAGTGGATGCCTTCTAGATGAGCTTGCAAAGACTAAACGTTGAACGTACATAGTGACGTGACGTAGGGTGTAAATACAATTGGGCTACAAAATCGCGACTAATGTCTCCGACTGTTTCGAGTTTACGCTTTTTAAGACGACAAAACTCGTTATGTAAATCTGGATTTTCTATGGTCCTTCTTTCGATCTGTAATGAATAAATCAAACCAATTCAACGCGACGCAAGTTGCTGTTCTTGACCAGTGCACATCTTGTTCTATATCATATGGCGTAAAATTCACGAACTTATTGCATCATTCATAGTGTTGCATTTCTCGATGTCGTTAGACAAATTTTAAAATGACCCCATGTTAAAATGTTTAATTTTTTTATTTAATCATCGCTTTCGCTGATGATGCCCTACATATGTTTTATCGCCGTACCGTTGCTGCACAGAATGAACACACAGATAGCGTCGTCGTTGATATTTCAAATTTTCTCTCGCTACTAAAGGAAGTTCTATTGCACAACTTTATATGAACATCCGCAAGTGCATGTTCGTAATTATTAGACATTTTTTACGAGTATTCTGCTAAAATTATTTAATTTTTATTACTGCTCTTAAAAGAGCCTATTGAAAAAAATCCAGACCTATTTTGTTAATTACTTATGAATCTTGTAGTTCGGAATTTTATTATCTCCTAACGTAGCGATTGTTTTCGGATTTGTTATTCCATCTAAAATGTATCCAACCCCGAAAGGAATATAAGACATGTTTCTGTTTTTTTCTTTTTCTTTTTGCGGATTTAGCTAAAGGCAACCCCACCTGAAATCGGAATAATGGATTCATCGGAAAATTTAAATTTTAACCCGATATATGAGAGAAAGAAAAAACTGGGCGAGAATCAGTAAAGCACGAAATGTTACTTGTAAGAAGTGTTGAAGGAAATAGAAAGCCCAAGTTTCAACGAATGATCATAAAGTAAACGAAAGCATCAAACTAAACGTGATTCGTACTGTGGAATGATAGCGAGACAGCGAGAAAAAGGTACGATTGGATCGAAGGGACAACAAGTGGCAGAAATGACTGAACGTCTGAAAACAGGCAGGAAGCTCTGCAAATTAAAAATTCTCCTGTTACATGTAAGAAGACGATTTTTAGTAGATTGTTTTTTAATCGATCTTGCAATTCCTTAATCTTCCGTTTATAACTCGGAAGATGTCACCACTTTTTATTAAACGAATATTGACATGTATATATATATATATCACAAAATTCATTCCTTTCGGTTCTTCAACTGTTGTGAGTAGGTTGCATGCATATTTTAATCTTCTCACTCTGTCAGTCTTTCAGAGATGGTTGTGAGATAAGCATAGCGGTCGTCGTTGGCTATTTTCCACCTTTCTTTCTTTTACCAGTCACGGCTACGTCCAATATGCGGTAATGAAATTTCGCTAAGGTATACATAAGGCGCTGCTTTTAGGCCGCCGGTAGTAATTTTGCAGGTCTCATTTAGGGCAATGTCTATCTTCTGTCTTTTCATCAATGTGTATATTTTAACTTGTGCTTTAAGTTAATCATAAACCCCCTTTAAACCTTTCTTAATTGGAAAATACGTGCAATGAATTTTAATTCGATCATCCGGCCTCATCTATAATATTTATGAATGTCAGCCCGTTGCCGCTGTTGGCGCTGCGTTTAATTCTTAGCACGAGATACAGAAGAGTTTACCGTCTGAGGTGTCTGTCAAGCTCTTGGTGATCGGTGTCAGATCTATGACTATATATCTCAAATGTCTTCCAGTCGGCTAGGAATTTTACGTTATAATCTACGATTCAGCGTTTTAATGTTAATTAAACTTACTAGCTTATAATTTTATGAGATAACATTTGAATACTACATCAATACGGTAGACTTAAATTCTGCTGGATTTTCAGTTACGGCATGGGATGTATTGGAGTCGGTTTTAAGGATGCTTGAATTAATGGCACGGGATTTTCCTTCATCCCATTAACTGATCTCCTTCGGTGAAGAATAGGATTGGTTACATCGATTTTACGAGAGTCCCCTAATACGTGGACAAACATTTTCGCTTTATTCAGCCTCTCCCGTACATTCCATCTGGCTTAGTCCGTAGATAGGTAATGTTCGAGACAGTCCATTGAAGTTCCCTTTAGCAAATAATCTGCACTGTGCTTAATATGTGTCAGGAACTGTATCGATGACATTAACCGTTTGTTGTTTAACTGAACAAAATGCAAGCAGAACAGAATTTTTTAGATGGTGCTCGATATTTGCTTTTTTTATTTGCATTTATCAACTGTTCTGTTGTGGAAATCTGGTCGTTTTTTTTTGGAATTCCTGAAAAAAGAATTGGCTCAAAAAGAAGGAAAAGGATGAGAGGCGGAATCGGATGTTTATGTGATCAGATATGGAGGATACAAAAAAAACTCAAGTGTCGGAATTACCGAAGGCGATGGCAAGGACAGAATGCACAATAAGGAGTTTGGTCGAGGTTATTATATTTAAGTTTATTTCCATTATTTTATTATTGTTTTTATCTGTTTTTTTTTACCTTCGTCTGCTGGTCAAATAAACTGTTTCGGACACACACACAAAAAAAAAAAAAAAAAAAAAAAAACGCGTGTAAGATAAAAATGAGCAGGAAATGAGATCAAGTTGCATAAGGTAGACATTGGAAGATCTCGGCTGAGTCGAACTCAATTCTTCGTGAAATTCATTTCATATCCTCTACAAGTGGGGTTCACAAATTCCTGATCGTTTCTGATTCCAAACGTGTTCTTCAAGCCATCTCCTCTCCTCCTTCTCATACTTCTGACGGTATCATCCTCCCTATTCGGTCTCTTGTCTCCTCTTTGTTCTCGTCCCGTTCCATTCTCATATACTTCCATTTCTGACCGCCTGGCTATTTAGTTCTATCTCTTAATTTTTCATGTTGTTGGGTCAAGATACTGGCGCGCCCAGGGTAGAATAAAAAAAAAAAAAAAAAAAGACATTGGAAGATGATAAGGCGATGTAGATACGAAACCAGAGTCTATAATGAAATTTATTGGAAAAAAGTAACGTATTTTTTGTAGTTTTTATTTATTTATTTTTTTTTTTTTTTAGGATGAAATCGGGCTTAAGTGCAATTTCTTGTTTCGCTGCTTTAACACGACTCCTAGACTTCAAGTATTTTGTACAAGGTCATGAGCTTTTTAAGACTTTTTTTTTTTTTTTTTTTGGGACATGTCAATGAAGGACCTCCACTGTCGGAAGCAGTATGGAAGGGAAAAAGTCAGAGATCCTGACAGAGATTAAAAGTATAAATACACTGAGAGATGGAATGACATAGTAGGCAAAGATAAGGTGCATGAAGCGCAATACGGAGCAAGCAGCACCGGAGTAATGGCGAGTAAATAGAGCGTTCGGTATATGAGCATGAACAGTCAAAAAATACATGATACGGATGTAAAATCATTCTTGGCTGGGGAAATTCACTTGAAAGTTTAGTTTTATTAAAAGAAGCCTACTTTCATTTTACACGCATATTACAGTCTGCGCTACCGAAAAGTATAGTGTGCCACCTGTTAGGATACGTTGACTAATTTGACAGTAGAGAAAATGTGATTTACCCGATAAAAAACAAATAAGCCGAATTTTTAATCTTTTTATATATTTTGAGAGAAAGAGTATTTAAACCTAGATTCCTCTTTACCATTAAAAGTAGTTCACACCGTGCATTCCTTTTGTTTCAAAATGTTCCGAAACGAATATGATTAACGGAAAACGAAAATTCTACCGCATTATCATACAAGTTGAAGGAAATCATTAATGACAAATATTGATTTACTTTTTTGCTAATCACTTTTATATGCTTATGTAATGTGATACCTTTCAATTATTAATCGAACGAACTGGTTTCTTGCGGTGGTACATCGTGCGGCAGATATGTTGCACTTAATTACTTAGACTGAACGGTTTGTATCTGTTGTAATCATTTGGTATGTGTGCGTATATTCTTTTTCTTTTATTACGTACTTGTCCAACTGGATAAATGGTTTAAGTTGCATCAAAAAAAAAATAATATATATATATATGCATACATATACATATATATTTTTTTTTCTCTCTCTCTGATACCGAATAATCCTGACCTACTTGGTCTTAGTGTAGCGATGACACTCTTTAATCCCGTCTGTATTATTTTGAAGATTCAGTATTGTTGGCTCACAGTTTTTTACTTCATTTTTTCTATTACTAATTCGAAATATTTTTCTTTTCCTAAGATACGACGGCACGATAACTTTTTCAGCTCTGAACAGGTCACTTTTGTTTTTCCTGTCTCGGTTTGTTTCGTTATAACATTTGTTAAAACTTTATTCTTCCTAGTCCAGACTGTGTTACCCCCACATAGAGTTACTAACTTACGCATTAAACGAAAATATCACTATCGATTATGAAACGAAACATAATGAAAATCGTAGAATAGTCATAAATGGAGGGAAATGATTCGCGCGATATTGATTCTCCTCATCGAATCCTTTGTCATGTTTAGATCTTAGTAACGTAAAAAGAAACGGCGCGAGAACTGACTGAACAATATTTATTTATTTATTTATTTATTTAAATAGTGGTATGCTCCATACAGGCGGTAGCTCAATTACATGGAGCATATTACCCAGAAGTAACGTATCACATTATTAATAAAATATCTATAACAATAATGGTTCTTAATATTAACGAAAATGTCCTCGCATGCACAGAGTGCTTAAAAAATATATTCATGGGCGTCGTCAGCGGGGGCAGCCCCCCCTGGAGCCTTGAAATTTTCTAATCAACTGGCATTGATGAATATTCCTAGGCACGTAATCATGGACAATTTGGAAAACTTATGTTTTAATTAAGATTTTATTCTTGTTTAATAAAATATTAAATCTTTACAACTTATAAATTTTATTTTTCCTATAACTCATATCCTCTTTCTATCATCTTGCCCCCTCCCCTGGCGGCTGGCAACTCATCTTGCCCCTCCCTGGCTCATTGGCTGGCGACGCCCTTGAATATATTCATCCTCCGTGACCACCAATTACAAATCTTCTGGGTGTAAATATAAATAAGTATACTCTTCTATTTTTGATATTTAAAATAAGATTTAAACTAATGGCAAATACTTAATTCTGTTATCGAAGTGTGCACCAATTTCTGGATATTCAGTGAGTGATGTAACAGATGGACTGCAGACCGAATCGGAGAACTCAAAGCAATATTTGTACGTGCCCGAGTTTCAACAAATAAGCGATTCTTCCTGTACTAATCAATCTTGGTACTCTGAAAAGTATTTTTGACAATAGATATTCATCTCTGATTCGCGCATTGCATATTATATTGTGCATAAATATTAACTTAGCATGTTTCCGTCTCACATGTAAGGTTTCAAAACGTAATAATTTACTCAAGATAATATCATATACTGTGGGTAAATTTTAACCATACGTAGATAAAGATATCTTAAGAATTTTGACTGAACATATTCAATAATTTTATTATACGTATCATAAAACGGGATCATCCCATATCCTATTTTTGTAAGTTATCCGATCAGTTCTGTGTTGGCAACTTTAGTCCAATACCGCTATTTGTGAGGGTATCCACAGCAGAAGTTTAAAAAACCGGGCTTATTGTTAATAATTTGAAGATATTTATAATCTCATAAACAAGCTGATGACAGTTTTTATAACTAAAGGAGTTACGATTTGGTGCAGCAAGACGGTTCATCGAAAAAAATTAGAATTAAAGCGATTCAAAATAAAATCGAAAACCTCCCATATCCAGCAGATGTGTAGTAAAAAAGGTTTTTCTTAGAAATGGCCAGGAAAAACGAAAGCAGAATAACTGATTTTCATTGCTTAATCCCCAATGTTTAAATAATGTTAAACAAAAAATCCGAAAGAAAAAGTAAATGAATAATTATCTTTAATACACACACATATAGTATATATATATATATATATATATATATATATATATATATATATATGCATATTACACTGATGTGTGCCTTTATTTGCTAATTTATTTTTGAAGTCGTCAGTCTAAGGTCAATTACGTGAGAAAAATGAGTTGAATTTATTAATCAAAATCGATTCGATTTAGGATGAAATAAAAACAAGAATGAGCAGATAGAGGGAAAGCGTGTAGAGAATTCAATAAATACGGTGATAAAAAACAGTGGAACTTTCAACTGGAAGAACAGAGTGCATAGAAAACCAAACCGAATAATCGGAGTCGCCAATTATTTTTCCGTTGGAACGAAGAGGACATGATTAGGACAAAGGAACCAGGAAGCAAATGTGAGAAGGGTAAAAGCGGAGACAGTTATTGGAAATAATGAAAAAAGCAGGAAGGCGCCTCTGTCCGATTTAAGAACAGGAATTATTATTACAGCAGTTTTCCAGAAGTTTGGAATAGAGGAGTTCGATTATAAATACATAAAAGTTGACTTTTAAGAAAGAAATTTTTAGCAGGAATTGAATCTGTTCCGGGTGCGCTTATCGTGGCCGCTGGAAACTGTTTATTGATGAAGGATTCGGTAAGTGAGGGACAAAAGTATATAATCGGTGTGACCTACACTCGGGGGGTATTTGGAAGAAAATATTCCCCGCTCAAGTAAGTAAGGCGATTGTTAAGTAATACTTGTCTTCGTCTTTGCCTAGGTGCCCTGAGATCAATCCCAGTGATCTTTGCTGAATCCCATCTTTCTCCTCTCTTCATTCGTAGATCTTACTTGGGGGATATCGCTTTTTGATTTAGCGCCTATCTATTTATTCTTTTTCACTTGTTTCATCTTTATCTTCTATTCTTCACAAATGGCGATTTACCTCTAATAAAACTCCAATTTTATTCCTGATTTCTGGTCGTCTTCTTCAATTCTCGCCTTTTATTTATAGTATCATGACAAGCTTTCTTATTTTTCTTTCTCTTTTTTAAATTTTCTTCATTCTATTAACTGTTTTTCTTTACCGTCCTGTTCCAAATCCGTTTCTCAACATGTTGCCAAAATTGAATTTTCCAATGCGTTAGGCTTTCTTTTTCCTACACACACCACTATCTATACTGACGTTTCTAAAGGGTCAAGTGGAGTTGGTTTTGTTTTTTTTTTTGTCCTGCCTTCAATTAGATTCTGCATCTTTTAAACTTCTTTCCTTTTGCTCAATTTTCTATGCCGAATCTATTGCTATTCTACGTGCTGTCATCTTTGTTTTTTCATCATTAGTTTCCCACAAAGTGCTCATATTCACTTTCTCACATTTCTCTGGTATAACCAATATTCAATGTCAGACTGGGTAAACCTGGGGGGAGGGGGTGCAAATACGAAACAGAAAAACCTTTAGAATGATGTGATGTTATTAACATGCATTTATTTTATACGAGATCGTGTTGCCTTTTTAGCTTTTAAGCAAGAGGACCGCTACTTAGTCTTCCAGCTGAAATCAACTAAGTAAAGAACATTTGAACAGATCTTTCCAATTATATCCCCCGCCCCTTTTCGTCAATTATCGCAATTCTACATGCTTGAATTACTTATATAGCCCAAAGTGTATTTTATAAGTAAGATTGCAAATAGTCTTAGGACAAAACCTATCGACAGGCTGTTATGAAACTATGACTATTCAAAAAAAGTAAGTATACATAATATCTCTGCATTCAGCAAAAAGGTCAAGTGCACGGCATATACGAATATTTAACAAGATGTCTCATCTGTTCCGCGAAAGTGGTTTTAAATTAGTTGCGTGATTATAGTGAAACAATCAAGAATAGCAGAACAGTGTTTCCCTTATTTCGTATAAAAATAAACTATTCATAATTTTTCAAAGGATTATTTTTTGCTTTAGGGCTATTATTCGTGATAAATGAGTACACTATTTTCATTAGAAATCATGGGCGTCGCCAATGGGGGGCAGGGGGCAGCTTGCCCCCCTCCCCTGGAGCCTTGAAACTTTTTAATCAACTGGCCATGATGAGTATTCATAGACGCGTAATCATGGACAATTTGGAAGACTTCTATAATAAAGTAGTAGAACAATTTACCAGAAACCCATGAAAATTATGTTTTAATTAAGATTCTTGTTTAATAAAATATTAAGCCTTTACAACTTATAAATTTTATTTTTCCTATAACTCATATCCTCTTTCTATCATCTTGCTTCCCCCCTGGCTCATCGGCTGGCGACGCCCTTGTTAGAAATTCAAACTTATCCGAGAATGATCCGTACATTTTGAAGTTCTTAGCAGGGAGTTACGCTAATGGTGTATTCTAGGAGTAAAAATAGTAAATCTGTAAAAGTCTATATTCGTTTTATTATCGGAAGATAATCCAATAGTTTGCAATTTGAATACATGATATGTTTTAAGGGTTTCACGTGTGATTCGCACTTTCCCCGTGTCGTATTATATAGATTCACTTTTCTTTGGGCATGCTATTCCAAAATTTCAGATTAGAAAGGTACGTTCGACTCAAGAAGAATAGCAAACTGAATAAATCTTTTTAATATAAAATCTCAAACGAAATGTAGAAATGGTTTACCGCGTAAGAAATGCACTAGACTCATACTACTAACAGAACAAATATATATATATATGTATATATATTAATTACAACGTAATTCTTAGGCTACCCCCCATTCGAAAAAATGTCCCAATTTTATGTAACGTTTGTTATATTTTGTAGGATTTTTGTTATTGTTATTTAAAAAATGTCACTTCTTCTTTCTTCTTTAGCCATTATCAGTCCACTGCTGGACGAAGGCCTCCCCTAATTCCTTCCAGCCGTCGCGATCCTTTGCCTCTTCGCGCCAGTTCGACCTAAATTTTCGTATTTCATCCATCCAGCGTCCCTTCGGTCGTCCCAAAGCTCGTTTCCCATCAGGTTTCCAGAATGTCAATAGATTGATCCATCGGTGCTCGGCTCTGACCACATGACCGCACCATCTCCATTTATTGGCTTTAATGATACTTATTGCGTCATTTATTTTTGTGGTTTGTCGGATACGTTGTTTTGTCCATTTGTCTTTCAGGGTAATACCTAACATAGACCGTTCCATTCTGCGTTGATTTGTACTTATCTTTTGTTGTAGTTTTTTCGTTAATACCCATGTTTCGCTGGCATATGTTAGAACTGGCAGAACACATTGGTCAAAAACTCTTTTTTTCAGATTTAAGTGTGTATTAGTATCTTTAAATATATTTCATAGCTTCGAGAATGCCATCCAAGTTAGTTGTATTCTTCTAGTTATCTCCTCTTCCCAGTCATTATTTACTTTCATTAAGTGTCCTAGGTAAATGAACTTATCTACTTTTTCTATTTCTTGTGTGTTTATAAGTATACTACCGTTTTTTTTATGTAATGAACTATGTAACGAAAAATGTAACGAAAAAATGTCTTAATTTTATATAACGGAAATTAAATGTTAGAATAGGATTTTTGTGGTTATGTTATTTTTTGTGTGTGTTGATGCCAGTAAGAATTACGTTGTAAATTTTGATCATTTTATACAAAGTATAGAAGAGAAAAAGACATAAATAAAAGCAAGAGGGGTCAAGGGGCACAGCCCCTTGCGAGGCCAAAATGGCCGAGTTTTTATATATATATATATATATACATATATGTAATTAGTATTAAAATATTTCATAGTTAGGTGAGAATCGCGCGCCATGAATATTTCATACGTTATTACGAGAAACATGCGCTGGTATTAGTTTACTCGTAATATATATTTTCTGTTTGTAGTGTAAATTATTGCTTTTAGCATGTAGTGACATTAATTGTTTTTACTTAAAATGTTTCGATCTTTCGTATTGCCTATATTAATTCCGTTTGTAATTTAAAGCTTAAAATTTGTTTACATTTTTTTTCTCTGTTTTTTATTTTTATTCCTTAATCAATCTATAAATAAAAGTTAATCATAATTTGGTCGTTGCCCGTAGCGTTTATGTTGGCCGACAGTGGTCGCGATGTTTGGTTACCGGATTCAAGAGGAAATTATTATTCTAGGTCCCATTTGAAGTTATCTCATAAAAATACGAAATTTTGGAATTTCAGGTAATTTTTAATTTTTTAATATTACATGATCTCCTCAGTATTGGTAAATGAATCGAGACTAAAATATCGCAATTTTTCTGGGAGGGGAATGCTGAATAATTTTAGTCAACTAACGCGCGTTGTACAAGCTAAATAGAATAATCATCTCGTTGACTAGATGTAAAGTAAAGAAAACAAAAAATACATACACATCAGTGGTAGATCCACGAGCGGGGGAGGGATAAGGAACATCATGCATCCAAAGAACCAAAGTCTTTATGAAAAAATTTGTTATAGTAGAGAAACTTAATTAATGCTATAAAAGATTTGTATGAATTTTACCTACGGATTTTAATAATTAATATTTAATACTGTTTTCTAGTAAAACTATTACTGTTACGTATTTATTCCATGTTAAATGTAATTATCACCGATCTTTTGCCATTATTATTTATTTTTAATTTTTATTTTGCAATTTTAATTAAAAATAGAGTTTAATGAGAAATATATATATTTAAACTTGCTCACGAACAAAAAGAATTCGGATCGCATTACTAACAAAAATAAAGAAGAAGTATAGTCTAATAAAAATACTATCTTACTATTTCCAAACTACCATTACAACTTTTCTATAATTTCGTTTTATTTTCACTTAAAATAAAACTAAATGTAAATTAAAAATTGTAATAATCACGTATTTTTAAAACATTTTTAAATTTCTATAAATTTGATTTTCTTTATGAAACAAGGAGGGGTATTTCTCAAATCTACTGCCTACCGTAGAAGATATTACGTAATTATATAATTTCCTCCCCCAAAATGTCTCTCTGGATCTGCCCCTGACACACATACATATATTTGTGTGTGTGTATATATATATATATATATATATATATATATATATATATATAACATGTTTTTATTCATTTTCACAATTATTTCGCAGTAAGATAGTTTTTTTTTTTGCCTAATTTAAATTCATTTCTACGTTCAAAATTGTTTACCTTGACCGAATTAACTTTCAGTATCAATAAAAAAGTAATATTTCGTAGCCAAATTGTTACAATGTGAATCTAAGATTTATTGAAGCTGGAATGAGGTTTCATATATGGTTGTTTATCATTTTTCTGAAACGAATTAAATAATAAAAAAATGAACATGTACAATGTTACCTATTGTTTCCCCGTTTATGATTGCGGCTTCGTGTCTTCTTAATTGCGCGGTTATTATTAATTACGATTAGCCTGGACTGCGGTTAATACGCGTTGGGTAGGGTCAGTTTTATGAACGAATAGGACACATTCCGGATAATAAGTTTTCTTAATCGCTGTCAAAATAGCGTGTTATTTATTACCAGCAGTGAACCATTTACGTTTTTTAACTTTCTAAACTAAAAATAGATGATGATATTAATTTACATTTATAAACTGTCTGCAATTAATATACATATAAAGGAGGGAAAACCGGTTTGTCCAAAAAAAAAAGAATCGTAAAAAATCTACAAATTCCGCCAATTTCGTCGAAACTTTTGTCAAATAATTTTAATGTCTGTAATCGTTTTCATCCTTTTCATTCACAACGTTACTAGTTACCAGCGTAAACTCACGCAGAGTGTACAAAAATGGATGAGTTGGAAGGTTAATGTTGAAATTATTGAATAAGTTTTAAATTCGGCTCCGCATTTATTAGAACTGAAATAGTTCTTATAAATATACAAAAATCTGAAAAAAAATCAAAAATTTAAAATAAATATTGATGATTTATTAGGGAGAAAAAAAAAAAGAAAAAATATACTCCATATTTTTAGGTATTTCATTAATATCTTAAGGAAAAACTTTTTATTACGAGTATAATCAATAATATATGTAATTTTTATTAATGTTCATATACGGAGTCATTCATTTACGCAAAATTATTAATATATAAATCAAAGTGAGGGAAATTATTAATAGTATGAATATTAGTGAAAAATATATCGTTATTTATAAAATAAATATTCAAACTCCCCCTCCCTCTCAAAGTTCTGGGCACGAGCCTGTATGATATCACTTTTGTCCTCTGAGATAGTTAATGTTAGAGACAGTTATGCTAGTTTGTGTCGGTTGAGCACTGTTCTTCTGTTTTCTTAATCGTCTTGTTATGTTAGTTAAATGATTCTCGCATTTAATTTTTACAGATGACTCTAAAAATGTCAGGGCTATGGCTGGTTTTTTGAAATGTTCTTCCCTCTTCATCATTCCAAATTCTTCACTCTCCTCCGTAGTAGTATGCTCCCCGTATTTACAGCTGAGTTTCTTACTATTTTACAAGTTATCTTTTTCATTTCTTATACAAATGTGATCCGGAAAAGTCTTTATAGTTTTCGGTTACCTACAAGGCATTCACCTTGTCCTCCAAGTTGCTCAACAGAGTACTCTTTTAATCCATTTCACTATCTCGAAATTATTATTATTTTTTTTCGTTATCGACCTTTTGTGAATTTTCCCAATTATACTCCGATATCGGACACTTATATCCCTATTATGTAAGCGCTATTACGAATTTCAGTAATATGCCTTACATGTATAATAATTTATATTAATATCTTAAGATAAAAATATTATTTTATAAACGTTATTATTTTTTTTTTTTTTTCGGGGGGATGTTAGCGAATGAAGATAGTTTTGCACTTTATGGAAAAAAGGTGGAAAAGGAAAATTATATGATAAAAAACGTAGCTGAACACTGATTATGAATTTATAGGAAATTTTAGGGACGTATCATGTTGGTCAAATTATTTTCTTTATCAAACAGTGTATGTATAAAAATGTTATGTTTGTGATTGATGATAAAAATAAAAGTTTATTTTATCGTCTCTTTTATTATACTATCGTTTTATAAAGTCGTGACAAAAAGAATGTATATGAAAACTAATTTCGGAGCAAGTTTTATTCGAATATTGTGTATGTTCATTGTGTTTGTAGAGTTTTATAAGTTTCAAACTAAGAATCACCGTGAATAATCAAATTAGCGGATCACGGTGACGGTTTACAAACCGCAGTGGCGACCCTAGCAAAATTTTCAGGTGATACGAGATCTTAAATAGGCGCCCCTCCAAATGGCGTGTTGATAAGTACCTCTAGTCGTCAAATCCTTCTTTTCCCAAATTAGAGTGGGGATTTGTGTTAAATAAACGCCAGCAAAAACAATATACTTTATCTGCCGATCCTAGCTATCTTATTTTGAATGTTTCTCCCCATTTGGCATTACTCTTTCAAAATGCTATTTAAAAAATGACGGCAGTCATACTGTGCTTTGAATAGTTTTCATTCCGAATTTTGTTATGTACAGGACATCGAATGATTACTTCATCTCTCTTGTAGTAGAGTCGATAAGCAACCGTTTGGAAATATCATCATAATAAATGACGATGATGATGCTCTATAACTGATACATCATTCATACTATTTTCAAATCCAGATGAGAGATCAGGAATAGTTAAATCTACTTCATGAACATCGCCTGAAAGTCGATGACTAGTCGCCACGTTTCAGTACATAGTATCATCTTTTAGTAGTCTGTACTTTCGGTTGATTTTGGCGCCCTGTGTGGCCGCACCGCTTACACCATCTTAGGGCCGCCACTGGCAAACCGTCTAGAATCGGTAATTTCTGCAAACTGCAAACTTTTTTAAGTCAACGGTTTCGAGCTGATTTTTCGCGAACACTATGATGTTTCTGATCAGTTTCTGATTGTTACCATAATTCCACTAATTCAGAAATTGGCATTAATTAAATGTAGAGAGTATTCTCGGTGTGTTAGATAAAAAGATGAATGAAAATTTAAGATTCCGTTAAGAAGGAAGTTTTATCCCCGAAAAAAATCGAACAAATTCGTAACGCTACACAACTATTATCCTGCAGCTTGCAAATTTATCGTAAATCGCCTTGATAATCTTTCAAGGACTGGTCGTATAGTGCGATTAAAAGAATGCCGTTTTGATTTTTAAGTAACTGGCGCGACGAGCGGCGGCCGGTCTTTTTAATGATGTAATTATCTCGTTGATTACATATTTTCTCGACATGTGCGTCTCGATTTCATTCATTCATCTTCACTTTCGTCGAATGTAGATTATCGTATCTCGTTTTCGGTGTCTGTTTTAAACTGTCCGGGCTGATATTGTTGCTGGCCAAGTCAAATATTATTACAGTTTTTTCCCGTTTTTTATTTCAGCACGCTAATTAATTGAATTATATAATAATAATAACAGCGGCGACGACAAATTACCTTTTCTGACGATAGTCTGGTAATTTTTGAGAAAAATTTCACTTTTATTATTGTATAATTTCAGTTTCCACGAGACCGCTTTATACGATCTACCGGCCGTTATAAATTACATTTTACAGCTGACGAAGAGGAGTCAGTTGGACTATATCGGTCATTCAGTCGGCGGATTAACACCGATTGTTATGTGCGCCATTCGACCGGAAATGAATAGCAGATTAAGATCCGTGGTCACTTTAGCGCCGGCGGTATTCTTCAATACCAGCTACAATACGAACGTGGAAAATATGTTATCCACATTTTTACCTTATATGAGAGTAAGATGCGACGTTATTTTTTTGTTTATCTGCTACCTTTATACCGCCGAGCACATATGGGCGTTCACGGGGGGAGGTCAGACCGTTGACCCCCATTATGTGGGAATTTGAAATATAGAAAAAAAATCAAAACGGAAAACTGGTGAAAAATACCAATATGCAGGGCCGGATTATAGTCAAATGAGTAATTTCTGCCGCCCTTAGAATAATTTATAAATTAATTAATAAAAACCACAATCGAGTAACTAAAGTAAGAAAGGACATAAAAGTTAAAAATTAATTTTCAATTACAAATAATTCTATACATTTTTAAAACATACCTAAATTTTATTATAATTCTATATATATATATATATATATATATACATTATTTTTACATGTATTAATTAAAGTTTACATTTTTTTACGACGCAATTTCAAAGATGCAGATTCATTATATCATCAAAGTTTAAATTCTTCACTAATTGTTCTTCGATAAATAAAATAGAGAAATCAATTAACTTTTGCTGAGACATTGTTGATCTAAAAAAAATTTGAATTCTTTTCATCGCAAGAAAGGAACGTTCTGCTGAGCAGTTTGTTTAAAATAATGAAAGATAAATACTCCAAAGGCAATGTCTAAATTAGGAAATACATTTTGCAAATGTTTACTTCGTATTATATTTGCCATTTGAATTAGAATATTTTCGTCATTATGATTATTTCCAGTCCTAGGGTTATTTAAACACAGACACAAATTTTTTTACTATTTTCGTTTAAATTTTTGTTCTTTAAATTAAATTTAACTAAATGAAGTTTATCACGTATTATTATGGAAAATGAATACACATTCTGAAGTTAATGAATCTTCGAGAATTGTAGGGTAATTATTTATGTATGAGGTTCTTTTTGCATATTCTATTAGATTTACTTCAGATATCTGTTGATTTGAAATTGTTGAGATTAAAGTTGAATTCTTATTTAAAAATACTACACCAAATTTTATGTATCGATTGATCGATAAGTGATAAATTTTATTCAGCGCTAATCTTTCATCATGCTTTTTTCCCATTCTGCTATTACGTTATTGTTATTGTGTTTTTTATAGTGTTATTAGAGTTGGTTTTTCCAGTTATATTTTGAGTATTTACTCTTTTTTTGTTAAATGATCACAAAAATTAAATAAAGTGTACATTTATTCGTAATATATTATATTTTCGCCGTTAGCCTGTTTATTCATCAGATTCAGTATTCAGAATAGTTTCAACAGGTTGTGACCCCAGCACGTTTCCACCGCGCCACTCTACTTTGAGCATCTTTCATCGTTTGATACGGCAAGAAATAATATAAATAATTCTTCGAAAAATCTTCTAAATTTTGTAGTATCGATAAGATACCGCTACACTACCTTTGTGAATTTTCAGTTTTTCTTCCAGTCTTGTTTGATCTCTTATCATGCCGACCAGCCATTGTGCACACTTCGAGAATTCCCTTTAACTGCTAATATAACACCGTTTTGCCTAATAGTAATGCACGTTCCGGTTTAAACTCTCCTACCCTGCTATGACTGAAACGCCATAATATAAAATAATATTTTGGAAATTTTAAATATTTAAAAAAAAAAAAACAAATTTCAATCTCATGCAAATTTGCCACCCTTCGAATTTTTCCGCTGTGGGCTGTAGCCCATTTAAGTCCGTAATGTAAATCCAAGACGGCCAATATGAGTGCCGTTTAGTAATAAAATTTGTACATCGCGAAAATTTGAAGAAAATCCATTTTTTCTTAAATAATATTAAAAAAAACCGAAACGTTGATTTTCGATGTGAATAAAGTTAAGCGAATTATAGCGCTATCTATGTTATAACATTTTCACTACAAAATTTCATGCTGAAAATTGTTTAAAAATCAACTTGAAATGAATTAATTTCTCAGTTTTAAGATATTTTCTAGCCGAAATATTTTTTTAAATTCTGCTCCTGCTTCTCAGAAAGGATGCTGCGAGCACGCTCGCGATACAGGCAACAACCGAGTGGAATTTTTGTTGTTACGGTTAACCATTAATTGACGGGGCGTCACCAGCCGATGGGCCAGGACGCTGTGGGGGGTTGGGGGGGGGGGCTCAAGATGAAAGAAAAAGGATATGAATTATAGAAAAAAATAAAATTTATAAGTTGTAAAGGCTTAATATTTTATTAAACAAGAATAAAATCTGAATTAAAAGATAACTTTCGTGGGTTTCTGGCAAATTATTCATGATTACGCGCCAATTAATACTCATTATAGCCAGTTAATTAAAAAGTTTCAAGGCTCCAGAAGGCGGCAACTGCCCCCCTGCCCCCTGCTCCCCGCCCACCGCTGGCGAATGCACTAATTGACGGGGCGGCATGTGATATAATATTTTTTTTTCCAATTTGATCGAATAGCACAATATATTTCAAAGTATGACTTGCGCGGTGCTAAAAAAAAAATAATAAAACTTTTTTGATGTTAGAATCAACTTAGCTCTCTATCCTTAATCAAAAAAAAAAAAAAAAAAGAATAAGAAATTAAACAGATTCGTTGGATTCTTAAAGAAACTATAATTCACCCTGAGTGTCGAGAAAATTATCGCGATGCCTGGGAAATTAGTACTTAATGAAAATTTAAAAAAAAAATAAATATGATGCTTTTTTTCCCCGTAATATCGTACGTTTCAGAAGTCTGTACAAGCAGAATTAAGTATAATTTGCGACATATTCACGCATTTCAGTGAAATTGCGACGCAATTTGTCTGTTTCAGCAATCGGCCATTTCAAAAATCATACGCATTCCCCTAAATTCAGTTATTTGCTGCATTGGCTGGAATTCGGGTTAACCGCTTCGAGTTTCAATTTGCGCTATTAAATTCGTTCATCGTCTTCGTAATGAATGCAACATTATTAAAATAATTCGTATAAAGGTAGAGACATTAATCGGCCTAATATTTAAAATCGTTCATACGTACAGAAATCGAGAATAAATATATTCCATCCCGAAATTTACAAAATTTATCTGTTTCCGGTTTGCCATTTATACCGTCGGCTAATTAATTTCACTTATTTTTTTCAATAAATCTTAAACCTGATGTTCCGCGATAAATAGATGATTTAAAATTACCTTAATATGAGATATAGCCATGAAGCACGCAGTTAATATATTTAAAAATACCGATACTTATTTCTGATATTTCACAATCGTTGATGAAATTAAATTATAATTTCATTTTAATAAATATACCAGTGTAATCGATGAAAAATTCGATTTTAACGTGCTATATTAGCAGGGATGAATTCAAGAATCTGCTTCCGGGGGGAAATTTATGTTTTTTTTTGGGGGGGGGGGCAGAGATATTTTATTTTTACTGAAAAAATCTTCTAGGATATTCCTGAATAAAACCAAATATGTAAAAAATTATTTATTATGTAATTTAAAATAATGAATAAGCAAGTGTGAACAATAAATTTCAAGTAAAATAACCCCGATTATAAACAACAATGCTTTCTCAAATGGTTTTAAAATTATTAATTCTAATTGTAGCATTGAAGAACATAGTATTGTAAAAAAATTCTAACGGGCTCATTATCTTTTTATAATAAACTAATACGTCGTGGTTTCAGCTTATTTTAAATAAGGACTTTTCCTTTTTTTCACCTGGTTCGCTACCAGAGAGCATTAGCCGAGAAAAATGGAAGAGATGCATGAAGCAGAATAGAAACTATATTTTTATTTTATCTATAATGGAATCAGGAAATACTTCTAGGACAGGAATAACTGAGAGAACAGGCAGAGAAAGAATATAGGAGACGTTGAAAGGAGCAGGAAGAACAAGTTTTAAAAGTTGATAATAAAGTAACTCACGCTCGCGAGATAAACCGGAGCACTCGAAGAGCACGTGATTCGCATCACAAATATACTGGAAACCTTCAGGATCCAATGGACAAAAGGGAAATGCAGCCAAGGAAAAACGATTTAGAGAAGAAAGAAGGAGACTATGCGAAAAACGGAGACGAGATGGTTTAGTAATTATGGACCGATGCAAACTGGGGAAATCGTAGAACCAAGGACGAAAAGAAGGAACAGGGTTAATCAAGAGATAAAAGGAATTAGGATTAGCGAAAAGAAAAACAAAAACAGAGTGCCTAAGATGGCAGGATTTAGTTGGATGAAGAATATTGTATGCTGGAACCATACTAATTAAATTTCCAATGGAAGCTGCAGCTCTAGCAAGGAGGTCGACGGCTATATTTTCATCAATGCCCGAATGTCCGAGAATACAAAAAACATTCAACCCGGGTAGACCTCGATGAGTATAGATCATGGAGAAGAGAACGAATAGAAAGGATGATAGCATCAGTGGAAGGAGAAAGGGAAGGTGGAGATAACGCTGGAAGAACACTTAAAGAGTCAGAAACAATAAGGAATTTGGAAGGACTTGCAGAAGAGAAAATATAAATAATGGCTTGTAAGATGGCAATAGATTCCTCAGTAAAGACAGAACTTATGGACGGAAGTCTAAAGGACTGAGAATGGCTGAACTGGGGGCACAAGAATGACACTCCAACTCCGCTCGGGCTCTTCGATCCGTCAGTAAAAATTAATGAGTGATCGCGGAATAGAGAATTTATTTTATTATTAAATTCCACAACTTTTTTTGGAAAGAAAAAAGCAACAGAGACCCCGAAATGAAGTTGTCTATAAATCATGTCGCTTTAAAAAAAAAAAGAATAAATGAAAACCGAAAAGAGAAACCTTTTAATACCATTTATTGCGTATTAATGATAAATCGATCGACGTGAAATAGTTACCGTTTACGCTGACAAAAAATACCAACTGCAGCGAATATTTTTTTCAGCTCGCGAGTATTTTACATCCTTCACACATTTGCAATGAAAGCATATCAATTTTTTCATAGAATAACAAGCAAACGTCAAAGTCAAATTTTTAATGATCATTTCTTTTTTATTGTTATTTTATGAAGTTTCATTTTTTCGTCATAAATAAATCTGGTATTTTTGAAATTTAAAAATATACGAAGCTAATTGAACCATTTCAAAATGTTTTTGCAGTAACTTTTGACATAACTGTAAACAAAGCGAATAAAAAGAATTTTATTTCCTATTAAATTGCTGCATTCTTAAACAGCTTGTATTAAGTTCTGGGGGGGGGGGGGGCAGTTTAGAGTTCTGAGCAAAACCCCCACTGGATTCATCCCTGTATATTAGTTTTAATTTTCTCTGCTAGCCTCCTCGGCGCAATGATTTGGTCGATTTTTTCATTTGCTGTATTCGTTTTTCATTTTTATTATTATTTTCCGGTAATTCTCTGCAAACTGGGCAAAGTCATGTATTAGATTATTTTTTTTTTTCGTGTTTCCCCTATTTGCTTTCATTTGTTTTATTTTATTTAAACCGCATGATATCATTATTTAAACAGACAAAGCCAATAAAGAAAATCGTGTAAACTAATTTATTCGAGAAATATATGTATTCGTTCATTCATCAAAATAGTCAAGTGTATTAATGAGTGTTACTTTTGTTCATTTTAGTATCTTAATAGAAAATTCAGCGTTCACGAATTTTTTCCAAGAAGTGAAGCGGGTTTCAAATTTTTACGATTAATCTGTTCTAATAAGCACTCGTCTTTGTACACGATTTGTTTACGGTTTGTGAAAATAATATTGGGCGTATCTATCGAGCGACCGCACGATGTAAGTATTCCGAATTTAAAAATTTAAACAAGTTAAACTTTTAAAAAACTAACATTGTTATTTACGACACAAATAATTACATTTATTGAGCATCATCGTCGACTGATCTGGTCCCTGGTTGGTCGTTTTTCCTAACGGAACTTGTCGAATGCAAAAAAAAAAAAAAAAAAAAAAAAGTGTACTGAAATCGTAAATATTATTAGCGAACAAATATTTATTTTGTAATGGTTTCTACTTACGTTAACTGCAAATATATTAAAATGAATAAATTAATAATTAAATAAAAATAGTCGTCCAAAGTTGCAGTTAATATTATATTTACGTTATACGAATTTCCATTCATTATTCACACACATATAATATTTATTATTTTTAAATTAGATATACATAAATTGACGTCATTTAAACTTTGTTATACTTATAAATTTAAACATTTTTGAAAAACAATTAAAATTATTTAAAAAACATTTAATTTCATCTAGACTCCATGAATATGTATAATCTGGGTGAAACTGGTAGGACAGTAATTTTTAAACGTTTTTTAAATAATTTAAATTGTATTTTTTGTGTATGTTTTATTGTTTCTCAAAAATGTTTAAATTTATAAGTATAACAAAGTTTATGTGACGTCAATTTATGTATATCTAATTTAAAAATAATAAATGTTATATGTGTGTGAATAAGGAAATTCGTATAACATAAATATAACATTAACATCGCAACGTTGGACAATTATTTATTTATTTATTTGTAAATATTTATATTTTGAACCATTTTAAAATATAAACACGTTTATGTACTTTATAATATATAACAATCGGAGGAAAATATAAGCGCTGAATGGTAATGAAATTTTTACAAAAAAGGAAGTTTTATAAAAGATGCGTATTAAAGATTCTAATCGAGCTTAAACGATATTTCCTTTTCGCGGTTTCGTTTTTACACGTAATTCGAAATTATTTAACTTTATAAATTATTTCAGTAACATAATACGAATAATGTTAATTCAATTATTTATTCTTTGATTCCCTATTACACTCAACCTAAATCTTCGAATGCATCATTTTAGATAAAAATTATTATAAATGTTGGGTTAGAAAAAATTTTAGCAGAACAAAATAATTTTTTTTTGTAATCTTGTTGTTTACACGTATATTAATATTAATGACTATGCGAGTTTCATGCAGAAAGTAAAATGTTGTTACGTTTAATCGGTAAACTTTTTGAATTTATCGGACGCTACAAGTTTTCGAGATAGTAAACCTGTCGATTTAATGAAATTTCTTAAACTACTTGTTAAATTACTTGCCTCTTTGTAATGCCCGTTCATTGGTACGTAGAGCGAGAGAGACAGCAAAAAAATATACGAAAAAATTAAATTAAATGTTTACTGACATGGGTAAAAAAAGTATTGGTTTCATAATGGACAAGAAAATTTGAATAAAACGATTACTATGGAAAATATAAATTCTAGATAGAAACAGCGCGATATGAAACTTGCTTGGATGCTGGTTTCTTGAAGGATCTGAAGTATTTGTATATCTTTTAATAGTTATCGTAAGCCAATTTTATTTCTAGTGAAGATAAAGATGATAAAATTTGTAGTATTTATTTTTAGTCATGTCAATGAGGCCGCAAAAAAATTGCATCAGAACTAACGGTGTTAGAAGTGAAACTTTTTACGGAATGCAATAAATTTTAAACGAGGAAGCGAAAAAAAATACATTGAAGTAAAGAAAAATTGACTTAAAATCATAACTGATTTGGAATATAGATCAATAGCAATATACAGATAATCTCGAATTAAGAATCATTATCATGCAGGAGCTTTATAACACTATTAATTCCTTATTTCCTCTACACATGAATATCTCTATACTGATGATTCGACTTGATGGAGTTAGAGCCTCTTTTATCCTTCTAGAAATTATTTGAATCCTTTAGACTCGCTTCCTTTATATTTACAGCTGAAGAAGACTATTATTTATGTTTTCTTCCATCGCTATTTCACAAACTATTTGATTATCTCTGATTCCATGGGTGGTGCTCTTCACACCATATGTTCTGCTTTTCTCACGTACTCCTGTGATTTTATCATTTTTCGAATACGTTCTCTCATTCATAATCATTTATCTTCTCATTCAATCCGTACTGATGGATTCCTAGTCATTCAGGCATAGAAGGGAATGAATTGACGGATTGTCTGACTCTCGAGTTGCTGCTTCTTCGCCATCCTTCTTCTCTAAAATTCCAGTTTCGAATTTCCTACTTCTCTTCAAAAAACTTCCAAACACTGGTTTGACTACCTCCTCTACTTAGTTCTTTTATGTTATCTATCTTTAACCGAATTGCTATTTAATTGTTGATTCTTTCCCCTTCATATTGCTTCTGGGCATAGTTATCGCGCTCGAAAAATACAAAAAATGCAAAGTTGTTGTACAGATGCGCACTAACCGATAGTTGTTTATATTTCTTTATAACATTTTAGATAAGATTATCATTATAAATTATTAATAACAATTATTTCCCATGGCTCGCTTGAATAATTTGTGGAATTAATCTCTGTCGAATAATTATTTATACGTTTACAATATAAATAACGAAAACAGTGAATGAACGAGGAATATTTTAATAAAGTTAAAAATCATGTACGCTGCCTATGGAAGAGAGATCCGAAAATATTCGGTTAATGAGGCATTTTGCAACAAAACTTGTCGATGAAAGCATTTATAGCACGCCAGCAAATATCTCGATTCCTAATATTTCGACGCTAGGGACCTGCGCTCTGCTGAAAGATTTACCTGGTCAGAAAGTTTTTGTATGCGTATTTTATGTATTGGAGATCAAAAAAAGAAGAAAAAAACAACTAAAAAAACGCGAAAATCGTGAAACTTGTTTACACATTAAACGCTCCAGTGCAGTAACTAAAGAGGTGCTTTCCGAAATAATTTTATATCCAAATCTATTTTTCACATACAATTTTTAATGAAGTAAATAACTTTAGAATGAAGACTGTATTTATTTATGTACTGTTTGTGTGTTTTATTATGTTAATAATTTAACTAGGCAATCGATTAAATAAATTTCTTTATTTGGCAATGTCCTCCGGCTATTGAACAACAGTGTTATGTGTTTAAGTTTATCGTTGAAATTTTTGCTATTTTTTTTTTTCTCGTAAATTTAAGTATTGAACTTACACCTACATATATTAATTTTATCCGATATCGGAGATTATCTCCTGCTCCGCATATGAAAATTACACACGAGAGTAGGCAAAATAAAATGGTTAATTAGCACAATGTCTTTTATGGATTGAGAAACATTGCGGATTGCTTTTACGTTTAATTTTCGAATTAATGTTTTTTAGTTTTGTTAGTCGTAGATTCTTAGAAAACGGTTAATTTCAAGATGTTTTTTTGTTCTTTTTTTTTTTTTTTTACTTAAATCTTTTCCCCATCTCCGGGAAGAGGTTACGTTTTGTAAAATATTTTAGAATTTTCTAAATCTGCTCATTAGGAAATGTTCATATAATTAACTATGCACTACTGTTATGCGTATTTTGGCTTATATCAAACTAGATCGAGTCAAACTTTTAATCATCGCCGCAAATTCCCTGAAACATAGACTACGAATAATAACGAGTTTTGAGTCTTGTTTTATTACGCTTACTGACGCGAGTTAATAAGTATTGTTCCAAATAACATCATATCATCATCATCATTATTGTTGCATCTCCCATTCGGGAGGTTGCACGTCACGAACATTATAAGTTCCGGCATCTGGCTAATTTTGTTAATAGGAAGAAGTCTTTAATTCCTGTGTTTGTATTCATCATTTCCATTCTCCTTCTTCCTCTTGGAGATTTTCCTTTAATTTTCCCCTGTGTCACCAGATTGAATAAGCCTTCTTCTCTAATTTTGTGGGCAATGTATGCAATTTTTCTTCTTCTTATATCGTCATACAAATGCAACTTATCTACTTTACACCTATTCATCACCTGACGGTTTGTTATGAAATCCGTCCACGGGATTTTTAGCATACGCCTGTATGCCCACATTTCAACGGCGTCAATTCTTTTTTTACAGTCTGCACTTATCGTCCAGGTTTTAGCGGAATATTGCATTACAGACCACACATAACACCGTAATATTCGTTTTTTCATATCTATATTCATTTTTTTATTTGTTATTATTCTTTCTAAATTCCCAAAGGCCTGTCTGGCCATTGCTATTCTGGATTTTATTTCTATATCGTCACGCCCATCTTCAGTTATCAGCACACCTAAGTATCTATATTTTTTTACATATTCTAGTTGCTGTCCCTCTATTTGTATTTGTGTCTCTGCGCTTTTTGACCTGGAGCACTTCATTAATTTTGTTTTATTTGTACTTATTTTCATATTATACTTTACTCCTTCTTTATTTATGATGTCTAGCATTCTTTGCATTTGTTCGACTGTTTCTGCTATTAGTACTTTATCATCCGCATATGACTTGTTATTTATTAATTGCCCATTAATTCGGAATCCCAGTGCATTTAGTTTCGGGGATTTCATTATTTCCTCCGCATGTGCATTAAAAAGCGTAGGAGACAGTGGGCATCCTTGTCGGACTCCTTTTTTAATACAGCAGTATTCTTCAGCGTATTCATTTCCTATCTTCATATTTGCTCTCTGATCCCAATATAAATGCTTTATAAGTTGTATGTCGTTACTATCGATATCATATTTTTGCAATACTTCGATTAGCTTTAAGTGATCCACTCTGTCGAAAGCTTTCTCGTAATCGACAAAACATACTAATACATCTCTGTTTATGTTTAAAGCTCTTTGTATTATCACTTTTAATAGCACTATGGCATCTCTAGTGCCCCTATTCGCTATGAAACCAAATTGTGTTTTACTCAAGGTTTTATCTATTCTATGTTGTGCAGTCTATAGTTTATGATTGCCAGTAAGAGTTTTAACGCATGCCTCATCAGAGCAATTGTTCGGTGTTCTGAACAGTTTTTTGTATTATTCTTTTTTGGTATTGGGATGAAACTAATTTTTTAAAAATCTTCTGGGAGTCTGCCTTCGTAATATATTTTATTGAAAAGATGTAGCAGGAGTGTTCATTTATTGGTAAGAGTACCTTCGGCAATTACATCTCCCTCCGTTTTCCTATCAGCGATGTACTGTGAGTTCTGGTTTAGCGTTCCTAATCAGCGCTAAGCCCGCCGAAGTAGAAAATTACCACCCTGCACGACGTGGACGTACAGAACTCACGTGGCTGTTGTTTCGTTTCTCCGTCAGTGGGGCTAGCACTATACGACGATCGAGTGACTACTTACTAGAGAAGGTGACTCTAGTTACAACAACCTGTGCCCCGCAGGGCAACATCATATACAGAGAGTGATTTAATTGGTTCCTTCTATCAGATGATTTATTTAAAACGTTATAAATTTTTCATTAACTTAGTTCGAATCACGCATCATTGATTAACTGATAAACTCCTCATAATAAACACTTTCTATAAAATAATATTTAAATTATTACGAGCTAATATCTTCGTGATTTTAAATATTCCGTAATCATGAGGGTATTAATTTTGGAACGCGTCAGATTATGAATAATCAAAATATCATTTCGTTTCATTACCGTTTTCGTCTTTCATGACGTGCAAGCAGTTGCAAAAGTTTCAACCGATATTGTAATATTTTTCAGAAACCGTGGCTCGAATATGCGATAGTGTCGCCAACCGGTGTATCTTACAAAAATTTCGTCCATTTGGAGCAGTTTATGCGTACCGGTCGATTGGCCCATTTCGATTACGGCCCTAAAATTAATTACAGATTGTACGGCTCGAAATACGCTCCGGACTACGACCTGAGCCTGGTCACTGTTCCAGTTGTTTTAATATATGGCGACGGCGATACTTATATACATTCCGAGGTAAGTTCGGGAACTACTTTGAGGAACTATAATCCGTGCAACCCCACTACGAACTAACGCATTTTACCCTATCTTTTTTTACCTTAGTGTGTATAATCTTTCCCTGTTGGTCACACCCGTAATCTTTTTGTAAAACGTTTTCTGAAATAACCAATAGATGGCGCTGTAATCGATTAGTTAGACAAATACGATTTAATTTGAAAAGAACAGTTATTATCAATGTTGTTGATGAAAAATTTCAAATGTTCCTCGACATCATCCAGATATCACCAGAGTTATTTCTGTGCAGAGTACATTTTTTCTGTTTGTTTTTGTGCCTTCCTCTTCAGCGCATGCTACAGTTTAAAAAGCCTGTGTTTTCGTATATATTATAATCTTATAATTACTCATCTCTTCCGTAAGTCCTTTAAGAAATGTTATTTATTCAAATTCTCTATCCAACCACCGTGTGTTCTTTGCGTTGTTGAAGATCTCTAAATTTGATAAGCACCGATTAAATATTTAAAGCTTTCACAGTGATTACTCATAATAAATAATTTTGGGAAACAACTGTGTTTTTAAAAAGATATTTACTCGTTTAAGGGGTTAGGTGGGTTTGGAAGGCTCAAAAAAAGCATATTTTTAAAAGTTTTTTTTCTAATATATCAAATGATATATTTTATTCAAACAATTTAACATATCAAAGATACACATTTGACAAGTACTTTGTGAAATTTTCATTTAAAAATTTATAAAATTCAGCCATTGGGACCTCATTTCCCCTGACCCCTCAAAAAAAAGTTCTCTCGCCGTTGTCAGGATAACTCATGACAGATTCATCCGAAATTAAAAATACAAATATTTTCTGTTAGTATATGAGTATAGCTCGTGCTTGGACGAAGGAAAAAGAAAAAAATTAAAATTTGATTTTTTAGCGGAGTTGTGAAGAAAAAATACCCATTTTTTGATACAATTTGCACACGTATTGCCTTGTAAAATTAGTTGTAATGAAAAAAAAAAAAAAAATCCTTCGTTCAAGCACTAGATAATGTTATCTTGAAGAAGTGTGAAAAATTTGAACAAGATCGGTTCGTAACTTTTTGAGAAATCATGACAACCGATTTCAAAAATAGAGTTTCGAGAAAAACGCGATTGAAGTTTTAAATTGAAATAACACGTAGAAAATTTTTTTTTTTCAACTTCCCTAGAATCGTCGATTCCGGCACCATCAAGTAAAGAACCTGCTGCAGCCACAATATCCAGGGCACCCTTTTGCTCTTGCCTGTGACGAATTTTTACTTCTCGAGTCCCAGCGTCAGCTTTTTTTTTGGCTATGAGTATGCGATTCTCATCCTCTTTTTGGGCATACTCGTGGCAGTTTCGGCCAAGTTTTAAATCCATACCGTGCATAAAAAGTAATAAAGTTGAGATTCCGTCGTTGAAAGTGCCAGCAGCGAACAATGCAACAATCTGGGTTATTTTTAAACCAGCAGGAAATATTTTTGGACTAATTTTCCAAATTAACTGGTTCAAACTTTCAACCGCTTAAAAAGATCTCCTTTGCTGACTTCTTCGTAAATGGGCTTGATAGCTGATGAAACGTCACTTGATAATGGATCATAATCGTGTTTGAATGGTGAAAGCGTGTTCATAGCCGAAGCACTCTGCCAAGCGCACTATGGATCAGGTCCGTTTGGACATTTGTCGTGCTGTGGGTTTTTGTCTGTGGAGTTATAATGAAAGTAAGTTGCCCATATAGCGTCTTTCATATTTTGTACCGAATCATAGTTTCTTCTTACAGCCAGGTCGTAATAAACTGTTAATTTATCGATCAATTAGCCGGTAAGTTTGCCTTTGCCAGAAAGATTTTTTTTTCTAGTTGTTTTACCGGTCTTGGTCTGTTTTTCTTCAACTGTCTTATTGACCAAATCGCGTAAGCAGGTGCCCATCCTCTTTTGTACATGTCCTACGTATTCTTTCTTGTTTATTACAAAACTTTCACCATAAGGTTCGGCATTGAGAATTACGGAACATATTGGAAATGCTAAGAAAATAAACCAAAAAGAAAAAAAACACCTAATGCTGAGCAAAATTATAAAAAAACTGCATGTATGTAGGCAAAATTAAAATCCGGACACAGCAGAAATGTTTCGAATGCACGGACATACAAGACAGTATAAGATCGGGTTTCTCAAAAATATGAGTAATAATATCCCGCTCAGTCATTGTTTATTCATTTTTCAGCAATACACGCGAATTGCAGCATATATGTCCATTTTGGGTGCGAATCAAAACGGTGAATAATGAAAAATGTCTCGTTCGGGAAAGAACACCACGTGTGAAATGCATCAATAAGTAATTTTGAGTGATGTACGCGGTAAGCCATTCAGGCAGATCTCGAAATTAGTGAACATTCCCAGAAGTACGGTTTCCGATATTATTTTACGTTATAAACGGGATGAAAATACGAAGTATATAGGTGCAGCAGAGAAGTTAACGGCCTATGACCGGCGTTCTATCTACCGAGAAGTGGGGAAAACCCCCCGGGTAAGTGCCCCCAAACTGGTTATACAATTGCGGGATTGTGGTCAAACGGTATGTAATGCAATTCGTAATTTAGGATGATATAATTCAGGCACTACACGCTGTAAACCTTATATACCAGTGAAGTCAACCAAAACAAGCGCTGTCGGTTTGCCGAGCAATAATAACTTTCGCACAACGAAACGTTCTGGCATGATGGACTATTTACGGACGAGTCCAAATTTAAGAAAAATTAATTGCCCTTAGAAATTGAAAGCTAGCGAGAAAGACGGACAAACAATAGCTAAGCAGCTGCCTCGATATACCTGCGACGCGCCAGGCTGACATGACCTGACGGGCGGAACTTCCGAAGGCTCTATCTCTTTGAATTTTACTCCAATCGATTTAAAATTCTGGGAAAATATTCTAGACATATTGTATTATTTAGTAAGACAAAAAAAAAAAAAAAATCGATTTTTTGAAATTTTCAAACCCACCTAACCCCCTTCTGATGATGGCCAGTGTAAGCTGGTCGAAACGTTAAGCGAATAAGCACCGGTTGTTAAGGCAATCTTATCTGCTTGATCGATACAATAGCTTGTTGAATTATCGATTCTACGTAAAAATAATATCTAGTAATCCTAGGTTCCGAACCTGGAGGTAATTACCCCCACGGAGGAGATGGAGGAGGGGAGCTATTCTGCGGGGGTAATAAAGCTTGTAATAGATAACAAATTTTATAATTATTAATGTCGATGTTTACACAACTGTGCGAGCAACTGGTACATGAAGAAGACTACAAAATTACGTTTGAAAATTCCCCATGGTGTAACATTAATTTTGCAATAATCAACTCACTGCAGTAATATGTCCCAGACATGGGGATAATCATCAGTTTAACTCTTGGATATCAAGTCCATTTTCTAGAGACGATAAAATTTTTAAAGACGAAGAGATATGTCAGCTAAAGTTGGATTTTGTCGGACTGCGCGAGGATAGCACTATAAAAGTGGAATTTAAAAATTATGACCTCTGTACATTTTGGAAAAAAGTAGGGGCAGAATATTTCCTATTATAGCTGATAGAGCCCTAAGAATCTTAATACCGTTTTTGCTACGACTTACAGATGTAAGAGTGGTTTCTCAAGTTTAGTGGCAGTGAAAACAACGGGGCCAGAAATCGTCTCAATGTGGAACACTACCTAAGATGCGCTTTATGTGAAACTTGACGTAAAAAAACTTGCGAATACAAATTTAACCTTCGCACTGAAAATCATTAATGTACACTTGTAAGAACGTTTTTTTTTTTTTTGTACAGTTTATTATGATTAATAAAGTATATTTTTGTATTTACATGTGCTGCATTTATTAATAACATTTTAATAGGGGAAGGGTGACGACGGTGGGGAATCAGTTTCCCTGTTAGGTCATAGAGGGGTAACAAGATTAAAAAAGGTTAGGAATTGATGATCTAGTTTGTGGTAGTGCGTGGAATCTTTTTCATATTCGATCAGAACGAACATTTTTTAAAACCTAGACACTTTATTATCCATAGATGACTTTTCTGATGGTTCGAATTTGAAAAAACATTAAACTTTGTTAGAAAAATATATTAAAATTACATGTAATATTACCTACATGTTAAAGGGGAAACACAGTCCCACAATCATGGTGTATTGTAAATTCAAATTTTCAATTGATAATACACCGTGGTTATGGGACTGTGTTCCCCTGAAACATGTGTCGGTAATTATATGAATAGTTTTAAAATACTTTTTTGATAAAGTTTAACGTTTTTTTTTTTGAAATTTCAAATCCTATTGAATAATAAATATGACAAGGAGTACGATGATTAAGATCAGTTTTGTTACTGATGTTGTTTCGCGATTCGAGTCATTTTATACTGTGTGGTTTTTGTAAAAGTCAAAGTAAACAAAGGGATAGCATTGGGAAAGAATAGTGTAAATCAGCGAACTGAGGCAGATTTAGTAAACAATAAGAAAAAAAAAAATAGAAAAGTGTTCTTTTTTTTTTGTATTTTTTTTAGACGAAGTCGTATTATAAAAATTCCTTTTTGACGTTTATAAAGATTCTCTTCTTCCCGTAAATGTTGATGATGAATGATGCAAACGTCTTTTCAGACATAAAATGTCACATTCGAAGACCGATTCTAATAGTCTTCCGCGTTGTAATAATTTTGAAATATTTAATCAAGAAAATAATGACAAAATAATGATTTTTCTATATCGATCGTAAATGATTTTTTGCCGACTACAAAATCTTTGGAAATGGAACTTTGCTGCTACGTGAACCTTCTTTTTTTCTCAGCAGGCCAAATCAGAGGCATTTACCTGTAGAAACAAAAAGAAGGGTTCCTAAGAGCTATCGATTGAATAGTCAAATACTAACCATATAAAGGAGAGAAGCCACGGTTGAAATGCTGGATAAAGAAGGAAAAGACACAGAATGTAAGGAACTGAAAACCGGAATAAGGAGAATATAGTAAATAATGATGGGCGGAAAGAAATGAACATTCGAAGGAAGCATGATCAGCTGGACCATTGCTTCATTAGGATGAACATGCGGCGAGGAAATTAACTGAAAGAGAAAAAGAGAGAAAACCGTAATATAATTAAAAGAGTGTAAGTGAATAATCATGTTTTCCGTCAGTCCATAATTTCTAGGTGTATCTAGACACGCAGCAGCGGGGTGTTGTATTACACGAACCATTTGGGGCTACTTTTAACTCCTTAATAACTCAAAATCTATTCAACATAAACACATGAAATTTGGTTTATTTATTAAAACCCCTTAAATTAACTAGAAGCCCAAATTTCATAAATACAACTTAAACGGTTATTGAGATATTAACCTCTAAAAATCGTCATTTTTATCACTGACTGACGTATAGATCAAAAACCTAACCCACTTCCAGGTGATCTAGAAAGTTGAAATTTGACGTCCAGCTGGGTAATTGTGTGTATATAAAGGAAAAAATCAGAAAACAGTGAATTTTTACGATTTGAAATATTTTCCAAGCAATCGATTTTCATTAACAGCCAGCGCATTTTAAGACTTTGTGAGCGTTTTTATAATAAAATTCCAATCGAGATACTTGACCTATCGGAAAATAAATTTAAAGTTGCTGCGAAGCAAATTCTGCTTGACAACGCTTATTATAAAATAGAATCTACAAGCAACTTCAATTTTCAACTTTTTTTTTTCTCAATAGTTTAAATGTCGGTGTCTAAACAACACAACGTTGAACATACAGAAATGTACAACTGTTTGTTCACAGAGGTTTGTTTTTCACGTGGTATCTACAGTTTATTATTTTCCTGTTTTTTTTTCTTTTCGTACTAAGAAATTATTAGTAAAAGTAATATACACAATAAACGCATTTTATGGAGCAATGCGATTTCAGCACAGCACAGGAAATGAACATGTTATTGTACACTGATTTTGACATACTTATAAAAAAAGAAATGAAAATAACATGACATATTTGTATGTCTCTGTGTGCTGCAGTAACAGTTTCTTGCCACTTCTTCTCTTCAGCGATACAGGTCCGAAATTGAGGTAGTTTTAGAGTTAGGGAACGGACGGACTCGGTAACTTGACTTTCAAAAAGTACTCACTTTATAAACCTATTTTGAAGAATAAACGATTTGAATTTGAATTTGAATGAATAATAATAGTTTCTTTACAAAAAGTAATGATATCCCATATTAAAAACATAAATGTTTAAAAATGGGAGCCAAGTTCAATATTTAGAATACGCATAGTTGTTGAGAAAGACCTCGAAATAGTTTTTGAAAAATCGCAAAAATAGGGAAGAGAGAGGTGGATAGAACGATTCATCATAAAGTATTGATAGGAACAGTATTAAATAGAACCGGGAAATGTTAGTTGCTGTCATTCTATTATTTTTTGGAGTTAGTACACATATTATTAAGAAATGCATTATTGTGCTGCAATTACCGAAAACAAGGTGCTTGTTTAACATTCCTTGAAGTAGTTTTCTGATGCAGGATGCCAAGGAAATTAGATGAAAGGAAGAACTTTTCTTAGAATTCCCCGCTGATAGGATTTATACCCGGGAAAGGAAAAAATTAAAAAAATCGAAGAAAACTAAAAGACAATTCGAACGGATTTTTAAGGACAATAAAAAGTATATCGTCATGATGTGTAGAGTGGGGCTGGAATATTTTTGGAGAAAAAAGACACTTTAATTCGTTAATATTAAAGGCGAAAGTTAGAAAGTACGGAATTTTGCGAAAATTGATGCAATTCGTCAACTTTAGCAATGTAAGCACGAACGACAGAATCAATAAAGGAAATTAGGTTACCTATGGGGAAATGTTAAAATTAGAAGGACGTTCATAGAATGGGAATTTAAAAGTTCTAGCCATTTTCCAGATATAGGAAAGAGGAGTATTTATAGAGAAAGAAGAACAGAAATTCTTCTAAGAGAGGACCTCTTTTCGATTTTTTAACCATATGTTATAGAATCGAAACAAAAAAGGTTCGAAAGACGACATGACTCTATGTTCTATTGCAGAGTTGCATTCTTCATTCCCCGGCAAAGAGATGCTGGCTGCGGTGATTAGATGATAACGGATGACGGCTAGAAGAAGGTAAAGAAGCAGCAGATGTAATGGAATTTAAAAAAGAGTTATATTGAAATACGGCGGAAGACTGAGTACTAGACTGGGTGTAAAATTAGCTTTAATCGCATCGAGAAGAATGGAAAGACCTAAAATAGCCAAGAGAAGTTAAAGGAATAGGGAACACGGTTACTACCTTAAGAACCAACCCGTAAGGACCTTCCGGTTACAATTAAGACAATAGTGGGAGTAAGAAAAGATTAGATTAAGAGTTTTAGTCGACTACAATAAAATCCAATCGGCCAAGTTGACAATCGGAGAGATGCTTATTAATTGATCAATCTTCTTCAACAGTTCATTAACTATGAGAACGAACATCAGAAAAAATGAAAGGGATTGGTCACTTTACACGTGCTAAGAAGATAAATTTCTTTTTTTCTCGCTTTTCACTGTCATTTTTTTTCTCTTTTTCCTCCTTTATTCGCGTTGCGGATAAATCAGGATTATTAGCTCGCGTATCACATTGCCGGTTATTAATAAGTGTTCGCTTGTTAATTATTTCGCTTAACCAAATAAAGTGATAATAATATAATTGAAAAATTGCAGGATGTCGATTTACTGAGCAAGAAACTACCGAATGTGATTGCGAATTACAGAATTGATCGCAACAGGATCGATTTCAACCACGGAGATTTCATTTGGGGTAACGAAGCAAAATCGTTTGTTTACGATTTCATCTTCAGAGTGCTCAGTCATTTAGATCGTCAAACTTCGAATAATTCGCCCGACAAGCTGAACTATATAACTTCGAATAATTCTCCTGACAAGGTGAACTATATAACTTTGAATAATTCGCCCGACAAGTTGAACTATATAACTCCGAATGCGGAATATCCGAGCAATCTGTTACCTGTTTATTAAAATCAACGATGTAACTTCGCGCAGTAAACCACTGAGGGTTCATCAAAAGAGGATGTATTCGTACACAAGAGCTATTCGTTTATACAGATATATTATTCTTATAGTGCATTGATGTTATTTGACTATAAAGTATGAGCATGCATCGATAAGAACAGAAACAGACTATATATCTCGATTCTTTTTCCTGATAAGTTTAACTTTCAGAAATATTTCCTTATTTGATAGATTTAAATACCTACTTAATCATTCTATTTCGGAAAAAAGGGGCGAGTACGGTTGCAATCTACACACTAGTAAACACATTTTTTCAGCGATGGAACTAAAAATTGTTTCCGCGATAGGATAAAAAACAAAAAAGAATGCAGCAAAAATATCATCGACTTCCATTTCTATTTTTATCTCAGTAGCGCTAATAATAATAATTTTTGATGTTAGCGGTAAAATCAGACTAGAAAAAAAGAACATTAAAATCTGCGAACAATTTGAAAAATTAAAGACTTTCTCGGGTACAACAAGCGACGAGTCGAAAAAGAAACGGTTACATTTATTTTTTAAAGACAAAATATATAAAAATGTTTAAATACTTCACCATGCACCTGACGATAAATTTTTTTGGAGTAATGCGTGTAACAAATAATTTCACTAAAACAATTTCATATATAGTATCAAGATCTTTGAGGTAAGTCAAAAATTCTAGAATGTTGATTTGTAAAATTATTTTATAAACGAAAGCCTAATTTTAAGACTTAATTATAGGCTACATCGCGTAAATATTTAACGTTAATTACAAATATTTTCCTAAACGATTTGTCATTTAAATTGTAATTAACACTTTTTGCGCTGGTCGCGTTGTTTTCTGGAATTATAAAATTAATCATATTTTTAGATTAACCTTAAATATTTTCCTATACGATTTATCATTCGTACCTAATTAATATTTTTTTTTTTATTTTGGACTAGTAGTTCTTTTTTCTTTTTTTTTTCTTTTTTGGAATTATTCAATAAATTATACTTTTAGAATAATTTAGCTTTTTTCAAAAAAGCGATTCCGTTAATTACGCGAAATCATCAAATTAAACATTGGAAATAAAATTGCGGTTTTTTATATGATTTTTTTCGAATTACCTATAAGAAAAACCGTGTAAATTGAGCGCACGTTGAAAACCACTGTTTATAAATCGAAACTATTCGAAAAGTTCCTGCTCTGAACAACCGTATGATCCATTCCTCGTTATCAAAAATTATCTTAAAAATATTGAATTATTTAATATAATTTAATCGTTTTTTATTTTCAGTTATATTATCGGATAATTAACGAATCCGAGTAAAAACAACCGGAGTTCTTTTTGTCATGTACTAGTCGGAAGTTTTAAAACAAATGTTTATTAATTAATATACTCGAGCATAACTGGACGAAAAAATACATTCGGAACCGAATTATAGTTTTCGTCAAATTAAGATTTCAATAAAGAACAATATTCGATATTTCTTTTTTTAATTTTTCCACTACTAATACCAGGGCCGTTACTGAGGGGGGTTTCCAGGGTTCAAACCCCCCTCGAAATTTATTATTTCAATAACTACTCGAGTTAAATGGGTAGAATTTCAGAATAAATTTATTTCTTTTAAATTTTTGACAATAGAAAAAAAAATTAAAATTTTTATGAATTCTATGGAAACGACTGTTTTTATTTGTTTTTATTGTAGTGTTCAAATATTGCATATATAATAATTGACTACAAGACTTTAGTGTACTATTTATAAATAAACTAGCTGACCCAGCCACGCGTTGCTGTGGCTTAGTAGTTATAATAGATTAAATTAATTTTTTACTTATTATTTTGATGCAACCAAATTCATTTTTACTAATAAACCTGAAATTATTTAGCCGATTTTGAATCATATGTAGAGAATGAAATTATCCAACTAATATACACTTATTGAATTTACATTTTATTTATCTAATCTTTAACTTTAATCTGTAATCAATGACTTATTTACACAATATACTAAATAAATTAGTTATATAAAAATTAAATGTTATAAATGAGGCAGATAACATTGGTTTCGAACTATTAGTTATATTATTTTATAAAATTGAAAATTATCTAAGCACTAATTTGTGCACAATGTTCTTGGTCAACCTGTCTTTTGCTAACACGAATAAATTTGATGGTGTTCCCCCACACGTGAGCAGCAGGCAACATGCGTTTATTCTTGCAATTTCTTCTTCCGATTCAGTAGCTCTCATAACACGCATACGCCGTGCATTTCTGCTACGCGCATTGTTGAGGTTCGATTGTCTCCGCGGCATTATCTTATACTGAAATATAAAGCAACTTAAATGCCCAACAATGTCAGAGAATTGTATCACTGCCACAATATTGTTGTCGGAATATTAAAATAATCGCACAATATTTTTTTTTTTCCATAAACAACAACTCCATAATAATACGAACTTTTTTGTAAACAACAGCGGAAAAGTTTATTTCATCATTCATCGATAAAAACGCCATGCGCCAGCGATAAACCTGGTTGCATTTCGATTAACATCGCACGATACACAAAAGTCGCCATGAAAAGTAGTTGGTGCTCAAAAAATAATAAAATTGTCAAAATTTATTTTATTTAATATAACAAATATTTATGTAAATAATTAAAGCAAAAAGTAATAGCCAACAATTAAATTTGTTTTTTTTTTAATTGATTGATTAAATTATTTAATATAACAAATACATTTATGTAAATAATTAAAACAAAAAGTATCCTATCTGTTAAGTTGGATCAAATTGCATGTACTTTCAAAATTTTATAAAAATCGGTGAAGTAAATTCCGAGTTTATCCTGCACAAACATAAAGACACGGGATTTTTATATATATAGATATATTTCATGATAACACACACACACACAAATATATATATATATATATTAATTATAACACACATATATATATATATTAATTATAACGTAATCCTTAGGCTACCCCTATTAGGAAAAATGTCCCAGTTTTATGTAACGAAAAATGTCCTATTTTTATGTAATGTTTGTTATATTTTATAGGATTTTTGTGATTGTTATTTAAAAAATGTCACAATTTCATGTAACGAAATATGTAACGAAAAAATGTCCTAATTTTATATAATGAAAGTTAAATGTTAGGGCAGGATTTTTGTGATCATGTTATTCTATTTGTGTTGATGCCAGTAAGAATTACGTTGTATATTTTGATAATTTTATACAAAGTATAGAAGAGAAAGAAACAGAAATGAAAGCAAGAGGGGTCAAGGGGTACAGCCCCTTGTCAGGCCAAAATGGCATTAAAAAGTTAGCGTATAAATTACATGCTCAAAGTGTTATAGTATGTTTTAAATGGATTCCCGGGGACATACGGGTACCCGGGGAAATGAAGTGGCCGATGTACTAACCAAAGCAGGCACTGTTAGAACGCACTTATTAAGTTGAATTGAGAAAAGATAAGTTGTTGAAAGAGATATTAATTAAGGAAGTATTATATGTACGAAAGGAAAAAACCATGGTTGGCGTTCCCAAAACAAAAAAAAAAGTTGAATTGGGAAGAGTATATGATAGGAATTAAAAATAGTATGTACGGCAGATAGAGGGATCGGTACATAAAAAAACATGCAAGCAGAAAGGGAAAAAATATAGTATGGTAAACAAGACTATTCGACAACAACCGTGTGGTTCCTCGACGAGCGTGTAGAGAGAGATTACATAACTTGCATAAGTAGATTAGGGGTGGAGCCATTATCGGACTTCGGATAAATTATTTCAATTAATTATATTGCAATAACTATGGGGAATTTGCAAGTCTGAAGAGCATTTAGTGTGGCAGTGTATAGAACATTAATCGGAAAGGCTGAATTTCATTTAGATGATATCACTGAAGCGACTTACCTTACCCCCTGACAGTGATGAAAATTGATGATCAGACAAATTCATTTGGATGCATATGGTTATATAAATTTATTAAGGCCGCAAAATAGAGAACTTTAAGGTAACTAGAGGGAAAATAGCCAAATGACGTGAGTTGGGCCGAAAAAAAAGAGTTATACTGTAATTTCTCTTGTTTTTCAAAATAGTTCATCGTTCATTACGTCTCATTATATTTATTTTTATTTTCTCTTCAAAAACTTTAGGCACCTTCATAGAGACGATTACCTGAATTTCGGCGAATAAACCAAATTTAGGCTTGTCAAAGCATTTTTACTGTTCTTCTGTTGTAAATAAGTGTTTGCAACCGGAGTGGTGACTTTTTTTTTTTTCTTGATATATTTTAATCGTATTAAAAAAAACACTAGCGGTTTTAATAAGATTGTTGGAAAAGAGTCAGTGAATAGATGCACTTGGACATTTAATGTTGGCTAAGTTCGTAGAAATAAAAAAAAACTAAGAAAGTAGAATGAACATTATAGAATACAATGATCCGTTTTACCGGATTTTTTTTTTTTTTATCGTATTATTACAATATAATTATTAATTTAGATAAATATATTTCGAATTCAGCATGAACTTATTAAATGATTACACAATGATTACATCCGTTAAAAAAATGAAACAGATGATTTTACTAATTAAATACAATTCTTGCATGACTCTTTTTGTTTAACTACTATAATAATTTTTTATTTCAGCAACACGCGCCGCTGATGTATTCAAATTTACATCTCTGGAAATTTAAAATTTAACATTGCTCAATAGATTTTTTTGAAAGGTTTTTTATAATTTCATTGTAATTTTTTTTTTTTTTTTTTTTTTTTTAGAAAATCAAGTTAAACTGAAGGATTACGGCTTATATTGTTTATACGGTGTCTAATGTTTCACATCACATATTTAACAGTTCATATTTAAATTATTTCAAATGGTTAACTGGTTAGATATCAGAAAAAAATGACATATCGGCTATCGCTTTTTTTCTAACAACATTGTCCAAAATATTTTTGTCAAAAGAAAAAACAAATTTTTTTTTATTTTCGCAACGTAGAAAATATTTTACAATTACTGATGTTTCCCCCATTAAAAATCAAAAATTGAACTTTCTGTCTTCAACAAACACTCCAACAAATGGTGTTTAATAGTCCTGACCATTTTATCGATAAAATGTTCAGAAGGACATATTTTTTTTTTAAAAAAAATGTCTGTGGTTGGATTAAATTTTTTACGAAAATACTAATTATCTAACGGCACCACGATAAAAAACAAATTCCAGGAAAAAGACACAATATATTCTGCAAAATCGCACTTTTTTAATGCCATGATCATTCATTATCGGGTGTCGATTCTATTAGAGCCGTGGTTGATATTTACATATTACTGAAATATATAAAAAAAATAAGGTTATACCGCTTCGGTTGCAAACACTATTATGTACAACAAATGAACAGAGGAAATACTTAGACGAGCCGAAATACAGTTCATTACTTGAAATTTAGGTAATCGTCACTATGAAGTTACCTAAAGAAATCGAAAGAAAATAAAAATTAATTTTATGAGGCTCAAAAAAAAAAAAAAACAATTGTTTTAAGTTTACTTCTGCTAAGACTAACAAAAGGGGGGATATGAGACCTGTGATCTTATTAGAGCTTTATGTATAGGTAACAAGATACTGGTATAGGTCCCTCCATTTTATACCCGCTATTGCATGTGCCTTTCTCACATTTCTGCAGTATATGTCCAATTTTATTCCCTGCACGGTAGTCCTTCATTGTAGGGGCTCTAACGATTTGGATGAAATTTGCACACTAGGGGTATTTTGGGCTAATAAATCAATCTGGCAAGGTCTAATCCATGGCAAAATTCGGTTTCGCGTGTTTTAAATGAATTTTAATGTTTTCAGTATGATACGAATCAGAGTTGGTGGCGCGATCTTTCGACGACGATCTAATAGATAATTTGTTCTGCCTTTAGTATTATTTTTTGATTTTCAAATGTCGTCGATTATCAGCTCTGTGACGGGTCGGTGGCGTCAACAGAGGTAGGGCAAAGCAATAAAATATATGGTAGGCAGAACAGCCGAGCGGGTAACTCCAGATACCTGGAAACGGTGAGGAACAAATAGGTAAAAAAAAAGGCATCGGTCTCGGCTCTCAGCCGATCAGCGGGCGGTCACATAATGGCGGTTCGAAAATCACACTCTACGCATACAGTAAATATATATATATATACATAACAAAAAAAAACATAAACGAATCGAAAATATCATAACAAACAGTTAATTTTTTATTTCGTTTATATTAATTTTATATTAAAATAGAAAAAAAACCGGCATTTTAATAGCTACTAAACAAAAAAAGAAAAAGAAACTCGGTTAATAAACAAACGAAGACTGCCTATTTATATGCAGATATTAAATGTTTTTCGTAGTTATATATTTGTTTGTGAAAGTGAATTACTGATAATATAAATTATGCACATTTTAAAACCTGTCTTATGTGCAGTATACCCTCATTACATTTTGCAGTGATTTAGTTGGAAATTTTTTCAAATTGGTTGGAGGACAGCTGATCACGGGTAAAATTACAAGACATATTTTATTTGTTTTTATAACGAATAAACCCCGATAGAGATAAAGCTGACGACCCTATATACCTAAAATATAAATGTTCTAATAAAAAACGTATAAAAATATATTCATAAAAATCAACGTGTGCAGTCATTGAAAACATTTTAGTACCATTCGGAAAGCGAATTTGAACGACCTTTACATTTTTGTTGCGTTCAGTACTGAAAAGCACAGTTGTACAGAAAGAGGCTTTAAATTCATAAATGTGTTGATAAATTAGTTTTAAAATATTTCATGTTTTATGAATTTTTTTAAGATTAAAATAAAGTTAAGAAGTATGCGATTCGTATCTAAGTATATTTTCTGGAAAAAAAAATGATTTTACAAAAAAAAAAAATACCGAGCAAAGCTCGGTCGCCCAGGTACTATCTATAAAAAGAGCTATTGTATGGCAATTTTTTGATAGCCTTTCGGAAATTACGAATTTGGTCAGCGCTTTTCCCTAGTTCCTGAACCTTTTCTAAATCCGTATTGTATTTTTGGATGTTTATTTCTTTTACAGACTCACCGCAAAATTCTTTTATTATCGTTCCTAGTGTCTTTTCGACATATGAAAGGAACAATATTGACCCCCCGTATGAATGATAATTATCGGATTGTTTATTTGCTTTTATTATAGGGCATACGAAATGCTCTTTCCAAAATGGAGGGAAAAACTCTTTTGTAACGACAAATTAAAAATCTCTAATAGTATCTCCCTGCCTTTTGTTGGCAGAAGTCTTCTAGCATCAATACCATCTCTACTTCAACGCTCCTGTTTTTCTTGTGTTGTATAGAATTTTTGTTAAAGAATGGTCTATTGTTATTAAGATGTATATTGAAAGATGCATTAGAAGAATTCTCACTAGCCTCTCAAACTGTCCGATAAAATCTTTTATCCAGTTTACATTTAAAGAATATTTAAAGACCATTTCTGGCTTTTTGAACCATTTGATCCTTTGCCACATTTCTCTTATGCTTATGTGCGGCCCGATATTGTCACAACAAACTCTGCCATTCTACCTTTTTAACATCTTTAATTCAAATTTTCGTAATAGCTTGTTGTTTTTTATACTTCATATAATTCTACACTAAAGGTTCTTTGTTAAATCTTCGAAAGGAGGACTTCCTTCTCAGTACGACAAGCCTACTACATTGCTCTGTGTTTGGTAATGTTTTTTCTTTTTTTTTTTTTTTATTGTAAATAATTCCAAAAAAACAAGCGAATGTGCTTAATTGAAACGTTTTCGGAATTCGGTCAGTTTCTATTTGTAAACAGCGATTTTCAGCATATGCGTCGTCAATAAAAAAACATGATTTTAAAGCACCGTTCTTATCGATTTATAGAAATATTTATGAAAATAGGTTAGTCAGCTGTGATAAAGTAGTTGGTATGCGGCGTATTTCCTTCAAGTGAAATTTGGTTTGAATACCACTATTAAAAACATCGAAAATTTCACTTGCGTTGATTTAACGCGTTAATTAAAAAAGAAACAAAATGAAAATGGAAATAGGTTATCCATCTTTTACTTAAATTTGTGTGTGTGCCTTCCTCTTCATCTGATGCTAGTTAAAATGTAATTTAAATTTCATCAAATCCTAGCTGTGCTTATAAGGGTTATCGAATGCAAGCGGACAAAATTGAAATGAACCCTAACAACGCAATTAATATTTAAAGGATCATTTGAAATTCTTCATTGAAATAAAAAAAAGAAAGTTTTTAAATTATCAGATTAGTTCAACAAAACGTTCACATTTTATTACCGACTTCCAAAAAAAGGAGGGGTTATACAGTTGGTTGCGTATGTTTTTCTTTTTCTCTTTTTTCACGTTTGTTCGCGCATAACTTATATTTACATATATGGACTGATTTTACTGATTCTCTTGGTCCATTAGAAAGCATATATCATTCAGCGGTGGTACCATATGAGTACGGTGAACATAAACTGTGTGTATTCGTTAAAAAAACGTGAAAAAACGTGTTAGATAATTTCCTATTAGCGTGACAGAGGCGATTCACTTAAAATCTCAATTTGTCAAATTACCATGGAAATGTAGCTTTGAATAAAGAAAGCGATTACATATTTTGATGTTTTTACCGTTTGAAACGTAGTTTAAAATAAAGAAGCCGATATTTTTTTTCTTTAAGCATAAAATATGTGACAAAAAGGTTGATTTTTGGCTGGAAAAAAATTGCTAAAAATTGCAAAATAAAATACTTTTTTTAAACAAAAAAAAAATACTGACTTTAAGATTTATCGGCTATGAAATTTAGTTAAATTGTAAATTTTCTATTAAAAAACATCTTTCGCGAAAACGATTGAAATTTTTTAAAAAAATTATGTTTTAAATTTAAAATAAAAACTTATAAACACCTAGGCTTGAAGTTCAGAAAAATGTATTGGCCCATGGGAAAGAACTCCAAACGCTCTCTAGCAAACAAACTACTCCTCTACACAAAATGTTATTCAAACCTCTATGGATGTACGGAATAGAACTTTGGGATTGTGTCAAGCCTTCAAATGTAAACGTAATTCAACGATTTCAATCAAAAATGCTTAGTAACCTGGTTGGTGCCCCTTTCTATGTAAGCAACTGTACTATTCACACTGATCTAAAAATACCATTTGTAATAGAAGAGATCCAACGAAGACCTAAAACCTACCAGAAAAACCTACCTAATCGCACCAATCAATTAGTTAGCAACCTAACTTATCCAATCTCAACTACAAGAAGACTCCAAAGGACATGGCCAACAGACTTATTCCAAACCCAATGAGAAGCAGAAGATGTAATGTTCCCTGATCGAATATTGTTGTAGTCACTAGACTGCTTCTTCTCCTTGTCTCAACCTTCAGCCGATTCACTTATTACAATTGCATTCTTTATTATTTGTACTTTATATTGTAGATCGTAAATTTCAAATATTGTAATAAAAAAAAAAAAAAAAAAAAAAAAAATCCTATCTGTTCCCAGGAATAAAATTAGTTCCCTCGTTGATAAAAGTACATTGTATCGCTATTTGCTTTACATGTATTCTTTTCTATTCTTTTTTTTTTCCGTTAAAAAAATAAAAAAACTAGTCGAAAGACCAATTTATTCTTTTGGATATATATATATCTTTGAAAATGCACGCCGTTGTTATTTACAATCTAACTACCGCTCATTCTTTTTTCTTATTTTATTATTTACCATACCTATAATTTCAAACTTCCAACGTAGGTAAAAATTATAGTTATTCTCTTATTCCTTTAATATCTTTTTATTTCATCCTTGCCGTTTAGGGTCAAATAATATTAGTTGCTCTTAAGAGGAGCTGGAAATGAAAGTACAGAAAGAAATAACTATGATGAAGAATTGTAAACAGGAGCAGTTATTTGACAAAAACTGTTCTTTAAGTACACTGTTATTTCTCATTCCATCCCTAATGCGAGCACATTGGTTACCCTAAAATTTTCAGTTTATCAAAAAGGATGGAAAATAGTGGCCTTGTATTGGAAAAGAAAAAAATTATACTCTAGAATTTTTTCTGCTTTTACATATATAAAATCATTCAAAGAAAATGATTGAAAAGACGAGGTTTATGTTTCATATATATCCGACAGGTGCCTTGCCGGCAATTAATATTTTTTGATGTCAAATTGAAATATTTTTTTCCTGGATAATTGATAGCAAAATATTTTGAAAATGTATATTTTTTCAAGTAAAGAAATAGAAACAGTATTAAACATATGTAACAACCTTCTTGAAATATCAACTAGTATTCATTTCTTTCGGTAAGAAAATTTTCAACAAACGCACATCACAAACAATTATCTTTAAAATCAGTGAAAACTGTTACCGTTCATACGTATCGGTTTATGTATGCGTTGAAATTTTATATGTGTATTTTTCATTGTTCAACAACAAAAAAAAAAGTGGAAAATACAAAATTGGTAAAAAATTAAGCGTATTACGAGCAGCGGTAAATAAATTTTAATTTAATTCCGTATATCTTATTTTGCTTTGAATTTTTCTACTTTCAATATCTTCTTTATCCGCAAATGACCCGTATGCATCTATGCAGTAGCAATAGATAATGCTCAACGTTAAACAATTAATCGCTGAAAATAGAATAGATCAAATTATTTTAAAATATCTTATATATTTCTATAATGAGTACACACGCGTATTAATTACAACGTAATTTTTAGGCCACCCCCCGTTAGAAAAAATGTCCCAGTTGTATGTAAAGTTTGTTATATTTTAATTTTTATCGACTTCATATATATTAATTACAACGTAATTCTTAGGCCGGCTCCTATCAGATTATGTAACGAAAAATACCATAATTTTATATAACGAAAAAATGTCCTAATTTTATGTAATGAAAGTTAAATGTTAAGGTAAGGTTTTTGTGATTATGTTATTATATTCATATGGACCGATTTAGAATTACATTGTAAATTTTGATCATTTTATACAAAGTATAGAAGGGAAAAAGACAGAAATGTAAATTAGAGGGGTCAAAAATGGCAGAGTTTATATATATATATATAAAAAAATCGGGTTAGTTACACCATTTATAACTCAAGAATGGCTGGACCGATTTTTATGATCTTTGCTTTGTTGGATTTGTTTTCGTTCCGAATAGCAGAATATGAAATTTAAAAAAAAATTATAAAGAAAATTGTTTTTTTTTTGCTGTTTTTGATCCAAAAGGAGGGTTTAAATAATTTTTTAATCGTAATTTTTGAGTTTTATGAGAGGACTTTTGTGTTTTGTTTTATATTTTGAATTTCGCTTTTAAAGGGTTATCTAGTGATGACGTATTCATTTTTTAGGGGTGATTTTTTCTAAATTCCATATTATATATTCTAGACGGTTTCTTGCCGCCCAGGGTAATCGCTCAACTTGAAGTTGTAAATTGTCACAGATAGAAGTTTAATTGTAATTTATGATCTAATTCTGATAAGTCCAACCGTTCCCGAGCCCTATTGTATATAATTGAACATTTTTGTCGTTTCTGAACCATCTTATTCGGATTATTCCGTACATTATATATGTACGAAATCCTAAAAATCGGTATAAATTTACTTTAAAAAATTAAATTACTTTAGAAACACGTTTTTTTTCGTGAATAGTCCATCATCAGCTAACAGCACAGAGTACACACTCTATTTAATAAAGTATGTAAATTAAATGTGCACTCTGTTTGCAGGCCCGCGGTTACGGAAATATTAGGGGCCCTTTTCGGAAGTGACAAAATTATCCGTTTTATAGAATAATTAAACTTTCTTTAATTTAATTATATTATTTTGAATTCACGAATTAACATATAATTATTAATCTAAACAAAAGTAAATATCATACAGACAATGGGTATAATTTTCGATGCAAAAAAAAGTATCTATATACATTATATATATATGTATATAATTTTAAACAATGAATTTTTCTGAAAATTTTAACCAAAGATTTGCATAAAAGGATAGTGTGTGTTCATGTGTTTTGCATGTACACACGCATACACATTCATACAGACATTTCCTAAAAACGTATATTCCGGCTTATTATACCTTAAAACAAATTCCTGGTACCTTTTTATGGAACTCGAAATTTTACTATTACGAAATTTCCTCCTCTAGTAGGGAATAAAAATGGATACAAAATTATTAACAAATAAATGTATTAAAAAATGCACTTGCTCATGTAAAGTTAATTTTATTTATTTAAAAAAAAAGTTAATGTATATGACAGATGATAGATTAATGTTTTATTACATTGTTGTGCTCCAAACTTCCGTCGATTTCACAATTGCTGTACAAGCACTTCGCTAAGATATTATTCGCTGAAACCGCGCTATAATCGCGGTGTTGCGAACCAAAAGTCCCGGTTTATGACGCAATGTTAACATCGCTGTTTACGTTTCGCCTAACGGTATATACGCTATTCAATAAGCTCTATTCGCTGACGCCTTTAAATTCATTAAGCCTTCTCTTTTTTATTCATGCTTTTGTTGCGAATAACGCAATTTTAATCAGGTGGTCAGTCGACCAGTCCGATATATATACGGGCCCGTTTTTCGATGTTTTTTCAGATTTAGTTTGATTCTGGTTCTAGAGCTATGCCGGAATAAGTCTCCGCGGTATCGGATTAACCGATAAATCGAACAGGTCTGTCCGATTAGTTTTTCGCCTTTCGTAGCGCTAATCGTGTATTCGCAGACTAACGAATCATTATATCTATATCCGTTACTACCGTGTAATTTGATCACCACTTTCGTCTTACGTGAAATAAACGCGAAATCAAATTAGATCGTTCTTTGTTACTTTTCACCGAAAAGTAGTTGATCAGTGTACCGGTATTCATCCGGGATCACAACACAAAAAATTGGCGCAGTCGGTAGGATCCATCAGCGACGTTTCAAGGAAATCGTTGAGATCCATCTCTTAACGCAGGAAGAACCTACGGTAAATATTTGTAATTAATCTCTTTCCTTCCTTTACTTCTTTATTCCTTTACTTTCCGCCCTCGTTTTTCGGCGTATTTCATTTTAATTTAGTTTTATATATATATATATTTGTTTACGTATATCGTTATTATGGCACCGCCAACGAGAAGCCAAACCGAAAACGAAAACTTACCGCTATATTCAATAGAATTCCTCACGAAGCTGATTTCTCGGGAATTCTCGGGAGATCGAGAACAGCTAAGTGATTTTATCTCTAACGTTAATAATGCGTTCTCTCTGGCGCATGAGAGCCAAAAAATACCACTTTTATACTTCGTAGTGAGTAAGATTAGCGGGAATGCTAAAGCGCACCTCGCGCATTGCGAATATAATTCTTGGCAAGAGCTAAAGACGAAATTAAAAACCTTATACGAGGATAAACAGCTCTATTCCCAGCTCCTCGAGGAGTTGGTGACCATTAAGCAGGCCCCGAACGAGAGCATCACCCAGTATTACACTAGGATCGATAGTGTAACGGCCCGCATCCTCTGTAACTTAAAATCAGAATCGGATGACAAGCTTATCCAAGGTCAGATAAAGATGATTAAGGATATGGCAGTTAGTAGATTCACATTGCACTGTCACGTTGAAATATCGAGGATGATAAGACAGAAAGAATTATCTACCCTGAACGAATATCTCTCGATCGGTCTTCCGGAAGAGCAAATTCAAAAAATACAAAGAACGGAAAATCAATTGCCTCGTGTTAAAAATAAGTTATATTATAAGTATGCGGAAGAACTACCTGGTTTCCGTTACTGCAAGTACTGCAAAAAATCCGGTCACCTCATAGAAAATTGTAGAACTTTGAAAAATAAGTCCTTTAATTTTAAGTCCCACGAGGGAATAAATGATAACAAAGGCATTCATAAATCTAACGTAAAAAAAGAAGAGTGTAGTACGTTCTTCGTAAATAATAACGCATTTTATATTAATTTTTACTCTGAACAATCAATAAAAAGAAAATTTAATTTTATTATAGACACCGGAGCGAGTGTCTCCATCATAAAAAGAAGTAGTTTACGTAAGGGTACTGTGTACTACGATAACGAAATCATTAAACTTAAAGGCATCTGTACCCACTCATTCATACAAACAATCGGCTATACGTATCTAACTCTCAACGAAAATTTTAACGTAAAATTTTACATAGTCGACGATGTCACCAACATTCCCTGTGATGGATTGTTGGGCGTCGATTTCTTAACAAAACATAACGCAGAGATAAAATTTTCTGAGTCAGCAATAATCTTAAATGATAAACTATATACTTTAATCCGAAAAGACAGAAAAAATTCTTCAACCACAATCTTAAATGCCTCTGACAAAGAGCGCGTGATTAAAACGTCTAACGTAACGTTAAAACCAGTAAACGTGCTGCACAATAAAAGTCATTCAAAATTTAGATGTAAAGTAAAAGATAGCGAGGTGACAAGAAATCTAGGTACTGAACATTCGGGCAAAAAAGGAAAAGTTAATTGTCAAAGTAACTCAGTGCTATTAATGAATAATAATAATAAATTTAATGATAAAAAGAAAGTAACAAATGATGGATTCTTAAAATTTTCTAAAAATCAGCGTCGGCAAATTTTTATAGAAGAAATTAACAGTAGATCCTTCGATAAAAGTCCGACAGTTGTCTTTGTTTGTAAAACCGACAATAACGCAAACAATATGGAGGTCGGCCATATCAGACGTATTAAAAGAGCTAACAAAATCATTTATCTGTGCTGTTATAACGTAAACTCCTTTGATAATTTGGACTACGGTGTGTTATTTAATATAATGTTAACTTTATCCGCGAACTACTGTTAAAATTTAACGAAAAGCATGTTTTTATAAATAAAATTCCTGGCACGCACACCCACGTCGACTACGAAAAATTTAAAATTCTTATCTCTTATATTTTTGCGGACTTAAATGTTAAAATTACCATTCTAAGAAATGAAAAAACGGAGCCTCAAACTCCCGAAGAGATAAGCAAAATTTTGGAAGAAGCCCACGGTTCTGCAGCCAGCGGTCATTCTGGGTTCTTTCGCACTTACGCTAAAATTCGTGGCCAATACTATTGGACGAATATGAAGAGTGACATCCGTAAATACATTAAAAACTGTCACTCGTGTCAAATTCATAAAACAAACTTTAAACCCGTCAAAAAACCTTTCATCCCCAGCTCACTTACAGCTGAACCCGAATTTCGTTATACTTACGACGATTATTTTAGTAACCTTAAGCTTAGATTAAATACTATTTATAAGATAGCGCGAGAAAACGTAATCGCCTCAAAGAATAAAACTAAGACATATTATGATAAGAAAATTAACCCGCAGGAGTTCAAGGTAGGACAATTAGTAATGTTAATAAATAAAAGTACGCGATTTAATAAATTAACCGCTACTTTCAAAGGGCCTTACAAAATTATTAAAGTATTAAATAATAATGTAGTTGTACTATTAATTGGGCGAAAACATGTTAAATATAATACGAATTTAATAAAAGCCTATTTTGCAGGTGATGGCGACCACGCCACAGCGTAAATATTCTTCTTTCTTTTTTGTATTTAACAAATATACGAATTTAATGTTAAAATTAAGCTACCATTAGTGAACGTTGTAAAATACGCCCTGTTCCATGTCATTCCCTATCCCACTTCTATAACTAACTCTTCCTCCTTGTTCCGTTACATCCGAGCCATCGATCTCTCTAAACGGACAATCAAATGTGAACGTCAGTTTCAATCACTCTGTGCCTACAATCGATCTGGATAACATCAAATATAGTCAGAAAAACCGAACTCGTCGCAAGCCCAGCGCTCTCCATCTTGGAGAACCTTCTTTCGAAAATTTCGACGCCATCGATGAGGAACTTTCTGCGGTCCTCAACGTTTTAAACACTAATCCCACAGATGACGTCCGATCCAGCTTTTCCAGCCTCTTTCAAGTTTCCGCCGTAGCCATCATCACTACCATGTTCATCACCGTGTTATATGCAGCTCGAAAGGTCTTTTCCAAACAACACCGCCAAGGAAGTAGAAAGGAGTCCGCCCCATCATCTAACACCGATCAAGCATCTCCATCGGAACAGCGCGCCGGCGTAATCATCACCAATAAATAAAAGTGATAATAATTTAAAAATAAAAAAAATAAAAAAAAAACAAAAAAAAAACCGAAAAGAAATTTTAACATCGAAATTTTACTTTTTTATATCGCTTTATTGTCAGCATATTTACATTCGTATTCCTTTCGCTTTCATTCTTTTTTTTTCTTTTTTTTCTTTTCTTCCTTTTTTTTTTTTTTCATAAGGGCGAGAGAGTGTTGTGCTCCAAACTTCCGTCGATTTCACAATTGCTGTACACGCGCTTCGCTAAGATATTATCCGCTGGCATAATCGCGGTTTTGCGAACCAAAAGTCCCGGTTTATGACGTAATGTTAACATCGCTGTTTACGTTTCGCCTAACAATGGTGCATACGCTATTCAATAAGCTCTATTCGCTGACGCCTTTAAATTCATTAAGCCTTCTCTTTTTTTATTCATGCTTTTGTTGCGAATAACGCAATTTTAATCAGGTGGTCAGTCGACCAGTCCGATATATATACGGGCCCGTTTTTCGATGTTTTGTCAGATTTAGTTTGATTCTGGTTCTAGAGCTATGCCGGAATAAGTCTCCGCGATATCGGATTAATCGATAAATCGAACAAGTCTGTCCCCGATTAGTTTTTCGCCTTTCGTAGCGCTAATCGTGTCTTCGCAGGCTAACGAATCATTATATCTATATCCGTTACTACCGTGTAATTTGATCACCACTTTCGTCTTACGTGAAATAAACGGGAAATCAAATTAGATCGTTCTTTGTTACTTTTCACCGAAAAGTAGTTGATCAGTGTACCCGTATTCATCCGGGATCACAACAACATGTTGGAAGTGAGTGTCTCTTGGGGGCCCCTTTATAAGGCGGGGCCCAGGGCTACAGCCCCCCCATAGATTGTCCATAGACCTCCCTAAATCCAGGCCTGGGTCAGCTAGTATATATATATATATAAAATCTATTTAAAAGTAATGCCTTTGATTGCATAACTCCTGTTCTAATTAATGAAAATGAATGAAACCGGTTTTAAAATTAAGGAAAAAGTATATTTAACAAATTACGCACTTCTCGACATAGTCACCGCTAACATCTATACATTTTTGAATTTGTAAAATCAATTTGTCGAAAACGTCGGCGTAAAATTTGGGGGTCTATTTTCGAAAACAAGCTTGTGTCAACTGCTTCGCTTCGTCATTCGACTCGAAACCGATTTCATTCAAGTATACCTTGAGAAGCTGAAAAAAATCGGAGGAATCGAAGTTGTGCGGTGGGTTTTTCGGAAGAAGTAAGGATATAGGCAGCTGCGCGGTGTGGCATCGTATTTAGCGTTTAACTGTGTACCCCAAATGGTAAATTTCGTTGGGTTAGTGTGACGCGCATTTCTACATTATGCCTACAGAAATCAACGGTAATTTGTACATTCGTTTGAAGTAACGTGTGGTGGTGATTCGGTAACAAGCGAAGGATGCGCGCTGTAAGAAATTTATACTCGGTTAACGCGCCAGTTTAAGCTGAATGTCGGTAATGTTCGACAATGGACTATGTTGGCCAAAAATCGGTAAACTTCAAATTTTCAATGAATTTCGATTGGAAAGACCAAAAATAAAAAAAGTTACAGCAGATGACGAGATTGCAAGGCTAAATCGTTAAAAATTGACGTGTTAAATAGTACGAGGTCGCTACTACACAAAGCTGGATATTTCGTAGTCGACAGAGAGTATATCATTCTTCAAAATTTTGCGTTTAATTGCGCCAAATGGATAACACGAATACTGACGGAAGAAATAAAGAAGTAGAGAAAAGGTGCATACGTTGATTGAAGTTTCCTCTCACCAATGTTGTGACTGGTGATGAAATATGAATTTACGATTCTGAAGGATGGAAGGCAGTTGTTGAACTATTGTCATCGTATTATGCACGTTTTAGAAAGTTGGCGAAATCTGCCGGTGAAATCATGTTGCCGGTTTTTTGGGACCCGCGGGGTATTATGCATCACGAATGAAAGGGCCAACGATAAATACTGACGTACCTTAAGAAGGTGTCGGCATCTTGTAGTAACAACAAGGATGTGTACCAGGTAATAGTATTATTGCTAGCCTTTTTATCAGCTGGCTTAATATTTCTCAGTATTGCTGTTGGTGAAATTTTTGTTCTATTTCGATTTTCTGTTTCACTCTTTTCTTTACTTTGGCATGACGCACTAGTAACAGTTTTTAAGTTAACTACTTGCTTTATTTTTGGTTTTAGATAATATGCGATCACATAGCACACGAGATAAAACGTGTCATTTTTCAAAAGAGAAACATTTTAAAAAGTTTATACTTTGTAAAAGTTGTTTTCTTTTTTTTTTAGCGTTTTTAAATTTGGGGGACATTCAAATTTGAGTTAATACGTTGTTATTACATAATTATTGTAATAAAAAAATTGTACTTTGGTAAACTCGAATTTTGTGTAATTGTAAAGTGATCGCTTGATCTTAAAAATGCTTTGGGGCACCGTCAAAAACGGATTTAGGGGCCTGGGTTAAATTTCAATCGATTTCGGGGGAACTTTTTTACAAGTCAAAATTTTTGCTTTAAGGTCCTTCTTTTTCTAATATGAGTGATTACATACAATTTTTTAATTGCAAAGGTTTTTTTCCGGCTGGTTGATGCTTGTGCCTTCGTCATTAGTGTGCCATAGTCTTAGAGACCCGGATATTGCTTAAATTTGATGCTTCTCCGTTATGGTGCCTTTTAAGCCCATCATAATTGACTACCATTATATTTTCGACCAGTTGTTGCCTTTTACGTTGTACATATTTGTGATCGGTATGGTATGCTAGACCAACGACATTAAAGTAGGTAATGGTTAGCGGGGCGATATCGTGTTTCAATAAAAATCCGAATTACTCCCGCGGTGAGTAAAAAATTGGTTTCTAATCTTTTTTTTCTTTTTTTTTTAATCCACTCGACGCAGATTATTTAATTTTCAGTTTTCACTGTCACTCATATATCCAACAGAAAATTTTTTAAATGAGGTAAAACAATTCATTTCGTTGTGGTAATGGAAACTTTGCTAATACAAAAACCTCCAGCAATATAATATGCGAATAGTAATTTTATTATTAAATGTCAATATTCGAAGCGACACAACAAGTTCCATAATCATTACACGCCGCGATTGTGGAGCTGTTTACCGCGAAACATTTCGCCCCCCTCCCCGGGATATTAATATTTAATAATACAATTTCTCTTTTCGTATTACTCGGAGTTTTTGTATTATTACCATTATTACAAGGTAATAGAACGGTCAGCAAAAAAAAACTAACGAGATAACTCTATTCACGCTTATTTTGATTTATTTTAACATTTTACATATATTTTCAGCACGGTTTGCCTAGGTTCCACAAAGTGAGAGGGCAACACAATCCATTTCTCCACGTCTTTAAATAGTTGCGCACGCAAATGCAGACATGCATTCAAAATTATCCGTACTAGTTGCATTTTTTAATGGCAGCATTATCTCCACATTTTATTATTTGCCGGTCTAGCCGCCGATTGGCACAACACGAGAGTTTCTTTATAATTGCATTTTTACATTACAATTTTATGCATAAACTGCTGGTTTTTCTTTTCAAAGGGGCAACCAAATGAATTCAATGGAGTTGTTCTGCTTACCGAAACCAGTTCAGCTTTAATGTAATATTAAATGTTACAGAAGGTAAAAAAATCACTGTGAACTAACCGAAAATCAACCATTGTCCGAACACTTTATCCGTGTGTTCGCTGTCAACGCTCATTTTTAGGGCTTGTATAAAATTAATCGTGGAATTGAAAATATTGACAATAATGTAGAAGACGATCCAGCCGAGTGCATCCTGATAAAAAACAGAATAATAGAGTATTTTTTAAAGCATTATATTCGTATTTACATATAAAGTTTAAATATAACGGTATTATTTTAATAACATAAATAATCAATTTAACGGTAAAAGTACTTTTAAATATTCCGCGAGGTTTATTATTTTATTATTTTCTAAAAAGGCGCCTATTTTGAAGCCTTCTAAATCGTTATTTAAGATTACTTAAAGTTCCTTTCCAGCCCTTCCTCGTAGTACAGCTTCAATTTTAAGTCGACCGAAGTGTTTAGAATACGAAGTGGATGATAATGCTCAGCGAATTATTATTAATTAGTAGTATTATTTCCATCTATCCTTTCATTACTGTCCCGGATGTATGACCATCAAAGAGTAGTACACGTCCGACGGGTTTCTCTTAGGATTTTCCGAATTTTTTTCATTTCGCTTTCCGTATTATTTTTCACAGGGGATACGTACAAATTGTACGTTTCGATGAAAAAGAAATTCACAAATTGCTGAAAATCGGAAAATGTGAAAAAATAAATCTGTTCAGTAGTCGGAGTTTATATTTTGAATTCTGAAAAGAAGATTTTTATCGATTCGATAAAAAAGAATAGATTCAGATAGACACTTTTAAGATTAAACACTTCCAAAACAATAACGGTGAAATTAACGTTTCTCGAGTTTGAATAGGCTCCATTTTTTTGATTATGAAAAGAAAAAAAAAAACTTTGAATATAGAAGATAGAAATAGATTATTAATTATTGATAAGTAAAATAGATAGATTAAGATTAGTAAATATTACACGATTATGTATTTGTATAAGTTAATTTAAGATGGTAAAGTGTTCAATAGGATAATTCGTCGACAAGCGTTTTAGCTTAACGAAAGTTTTGTATGTAAAAAATAATAAATACATATTTTTCAAAAAAAACAAACAAAAAAGGTAGGACTGTTAATTAACGTTGCCCGGCTAAAATTATACTACAGCTGATGATTGCGTGTTTATTCCATACGATCTGTGTGATTTTTTAACGTAATTTACAGTATTAGTACTCGTACGTGTTCAGTTTCAACTTACAGAGTTGGCGGCATGATTTCTGTCTCTGCATTTTAACAAAATGTTATAAATTGAATTTTTTTTCGACATAAACATACATCATTATCGAGTACTTTGTGGAAACGTCATTTTCTCTTCATAATCAAAAATTTCAATCAATCATTCATCGGTAAAAATGTAAAAAAAAAATATCTGAATTTTGAAAAAATTTTATTTCGTTACCTTTACTTGTTCCAATGGCAAACTATGAAATGTTTTTAACGATATATTCGTATCAACGTAGTGCATAAACGGGCTCTTAATGTTAATGTTTGCAATAAATTTCTAATTGTTCAAAACGTAGTATCAAGCAGTATTAGGTAACTTCGTCAGCTGTCCCACCTATAATCACGAATTCTTCAGTCGTCCAACCTTTCCGAAATCCTGTCTGATCGCCACGACAAAATTGAACGCCTTCTACGTTTCCTCAAGATCACTAACCTATTCCACTCCATCTAGCTCTTATCTTATCCGTGCCTCTATCCTAGGTGGTAGTACATGGAACGTTAATCAAAGAAAAAGAACAAGAAGGTAACTCTAATTCTCGAAAAATAAGAAAAATTTGGTTTATAATTGAACATTACGGACCGGGGGGGGGGGACGTTGGTGACCACTCATATTTCATCTGGTTGGATGTATTTTTCATAGGCGCACGATTAGTATATAGTGTCATAGCACAAGCAGATGATTTGTAATATTTAATGCGGAGCAAGAAGTTTCATTTACCGTTTTCCTAGAGTCACAACTGTTTCTCCGTTGGAGCAGTGATAAAATCACAGCGTATGATGAGTTTTTTGTGCCATCAGTAATCTGCGTGCGTTTTAATTAATTATTTTATTTTATATAAAATGTATTTTAATAACATCATTAGCGGCGGATGCAGTGTTGTGGAGGGAATGATAAAATTATAAGTAACTATTCTTTTTTATCTTTTATTAATTGGCAATGGGAATGATAAAAAACGGTTTATATTTTTTCCCCGAGGTAATAACGCTGAGAAAAATTAAAATCGTACAATTATCAAAAATATATTTTAAATATAGAAAAATTTTTCCGACACTCATCTCGCGGGGGAACTAAAATAAGTCAAAAAATTTAGAAATTTAAATGAACATCAAAAAGGGAAGAAATACAAAAAAATTCAAAAGTAAATTTAGAAAATACTTAATAAAAGCAAATCTTCTCGGCCGAGAAAAGTAATTTAATTCTATTATATTAGCTCTTCTATGAATCTGGTGTAGTATTGTTATGCGCCGTTTAGCACGCTTGTTAATAACTGACAATATATTTATGTGAGGGGGGACTTTTACTAATGATTTATTAAAAACTAAATAAGAAAGAAAAGTTTATATTTATAAATATTACAAAAAAAACAACAACTTATTAATTCGATTAAAATTTAAAAAATGCTTATTTAAAAATTTATTTGAAAATACAATAACGAACTTATAATTTATTGCTGATTCTCGAGACTGTCGATAGAAAAAAAAAAAATTGAACTAAAAAATATCATTTTCGAAATTTTTTTCCAAAAACAATGTTCGATTTTTCCTCCTCTAATGTTAATATATATATATATATATATATATATATATATATACCGATAGAGTTTGCGACGTTAAATGGAAAAAAACTGGTCCCTAGATCGACATCAGCAGTCTTTAGCTTTTGCCCCTGCGATTTATTAATCGTCCTCGGTTTACAGCAAATTGCAAAGTCGCTTATAACGGGAACTAATTAGGAATAAGCGTACTATAATATGTAGTGTATAGCTTCCTCAGTAGTTCGTCTCGTTAGGTTTTTTTGCAGTTTGACTATTTTAAATCTGCATCTCCGTTGTGTCACTTCGAAAAAATTCACTTTGGAAGGAGCACACCGGGACGTTGACTTTAAGTACGATTCGTGATGTGTAAGAGCACAATTTACGGCGAGATGTTTCAGAAATTACGCCGGGTAGTTAACTGCATAACCGTGATTGACTATTCCATTTTCTTCATTGTTAATAATTGTATTCGCTTGGTCGTTTGTAGACATGTAAAAATAGCTCGTCCCTACACACGAGAAAAATCAGTTAATGCACATTGCTTGTGCATCGTCTTCGCACATATCAGTTTCTCTACTGCAGACCGATCCTACTGAGTTGGTACTTTTAACTGGTTAACTTCTCGGATCAAAGAATCCTTGAACAGGTGAAATACCGCCAAGTCGTATTCTACGATGCCTGACAGCTGCAATCTTTGCAGTCTTGGAGACTCTTTTTAAGGAAAATCGTTTACCTTGTCAAGCCTGATTCCCTTTGTCAGCATAGTTAGTGTTTGTCGGAAATTACCGCTGCGAAAAAAAAGATCTAACCCGATTATTTCTGCAGGCACGCTGTAAAGTCCGTTCTCTTTTTTTCGTTTGTTCTCGTACACTCATCTTGTACGATTAGGCAGCAGTCTTGAAACACTTTTCCTTTGTGCCTATTACGTGGTGCTGCGTACACAAAAGTTTTATTGATGTTAAGTCTCTAGGGATCTTAAATAGTGCGGGCGCTGACTTTCCATCAATCGGTAGTATGGTGTAGCGATTCCCCCGGGGATAAGCTAATGATATTACTACTCTTTTCTGCGGTTCCTCCTCTAGGATAGCCAGTAGTGAGTTTCCTCAGCAGGAGCGCACCCAACAAAACTATTTTCATTTCGATTCGTACACTTTGGAGGACAGTGTCGTCTGATTTTATTCAGAAAAATTTTGAACGTAGACATCATTGATGTGCATCATGCCCGAATCACAATGCAACGACGACGCATTACAATTTGCGTGAAATCGATTAATTTCGGTGATCAGTCATCAGTGAATCGTTAAATCCTCAAGCGGATGTCGTGATCACGCATCGGTCATCATTACTCTATGTTGATATTCTATTTTCTGCTGCACGGACGCAATCTCGGAAAGTTCATCCACTGCTTTGAATCCGACCAGTAAGTTGTTGCGCTCGTCCTTTTCTTCTTTACTGTGCATTTTTTTTTTTGTCCAATAAAAAGTGCCTCCACATGTTCTGCCCGTATAATATGACCACTAAAAAAAAACCCGTAAAACCGTAAAAGAAGTCTTATCTCATGCGGGATGTGTCCTCTTATCAGTCCACGGAATAACAAACGCATCTAGTACCACATCCGAAGCATCAATTTTCCCCGGTTTTCGAACTGACAAACGGTCCAGGTCTCAATGTAGTATAGAAAAACCGAGAAAGTCAGCCGGTTGATTAGGCGACGAGCAGTCAGTTTATTCTTGTCCTTGTTAATATGCAGACCATATTCCGCGTTTATGTTTCCAAAATCGCGTATGAAACAAATCGTTTTCTCTAGATATGTCACTACTATCATCGGCGTAGCGTCAATTTAATATACACCATCGAAGATTCGTTCCCATTCAGCCGCTACAAGTTTCAGAGTCCTATAATATGCTCGCCATATAGGGGTTAAACAACAAGGTCTATGAAATACATAGCTCTTTCAAACTCCTCGAGAGCTGGAATGAAAGTTTCCGAATAATAAAGATTTGTTTGCCCGATGTTCGCAGAACTGCAGATTTCTAGCCAAACTGCATGTGGGGAGTTCCCACTTTAACCAGAATTGATCGGAACTTTCTCCAGCGCAATCGACACCCTTTTACCGTAATAGAAACTAGAGATTGTACCCGCGAACTTTCTCGATGAGGATACTGCGGTTTAAGAGTCAAGTATACTTAAGTTAAAGGGTGAAAGATGAAATGAAAAACATAGTCCGCTCAGTCACCAAGTGTGTATGTAATAGTAAGTATGCTGAGTATATATGTATATCATCATCATCTGTGTGTCAGCCTTGCGGCTGGTTCGCACCATGCACCAATCGTCTCCAGGCCAGCCTGTCCATCGCTCTCTTCTTTAATTCGGAGTATGATGACATTTCAGTCTCCTTCAGTACAGTATCCAGGAAAGTTATTCGAGGACGCCCGCTCGTCTTTTTCCCTGTTATTTTTCCTTCTATTATATCTTTTAATATATTCTGGTCTTGCCGGAAAACATGTCCTAGCCACTGAAGTCGCGTTTTGCGAATCCGTTGCATAATATTTCTTTCTTCCCCCATTCTTTCCAGTACTTCATTGTTGCTTACTTTGTCTGTCCAACTGATTTTCTGCAACCTTCTCCAACACCACATTTCGAATGCCTCAATCTTGTTCCGCTCTGCTTGTTTCAAAGTCCATGCTTCCGCACCATATAAAGCAATCGATCATACAAATATTTTTACCTAATTTTTACGTAGATCTATGGCTAAGGATTTTTCGGGTAAGTAAGGCCTGCTTGTTTTCAAACGCCACTTTACCCATTGCAATACGCCTGCCGATTTCCTGAGCACGGTCCATGTTATCTGTTATCATTTGACCGAGATATTTAAACGCTGATACCTGTTCGATGACTATGTTTTCCAATTTTATTCTTACTTGCTGACGAGTTTTGCTAAACACCATGATCTTAGTCTTTGAGGTGTTAATCTTCATTCCCTGTTTATTCATATTTTCATTTAATCTTCGGATCATTGTTGATAATGTTTTGGCACTACCAGTTAGCAAAGCCTGGTCGTCAGCAAATTTAACGACGTGATATCGTCTACCGCCAACCTTAATTCCATATTTATATTCATTAAACGTTCTTTTAATTATCATTTCCGCGAATACGTTAAACAAATCAGGCGAGAGCAGACAACCTTGTCTTACTCCTTTCCTTACTTTAACCTTATCCGTATTTACACCATTGAATTTCACAGTAACTTCTTGTCTACAGTATAAGTTGTAGACAATTCTAATCAACTTTTTTGAGCATCCTATTCGACATAGAAGCGGGAATAGGTGTTGCCAAGGCACCTTGTCGAACGCCTTTTCATAATCGATGAAGGCTACATAAAGACATCTCCCATTATTGATCATGCGCTCTCCTAATATACGTATTATGGCAATCGCATCACGAGTAGAACGACATTTCCTGAAACCAAATTGCGATTCATCTAGGCATTGATCTATTTTGCGCCACAACAGCATTTTAATAATCTTCAAGAGGATTTTCGATACATGTGGTATTAGACTAATCGTTCTATAATCTTTACGGTATTTTGGTGCTCTCACTTTTGGAATTGGGACTACAATAGATTAGCAATGCTCCTCTGGCTATGTCCTTTCTTTTATAACTTTCTGTATCATTTCAAACAGTATGTTTTTGACGTGTTGACCGCTAGCTTTCCATAACTCTGCCGAAATATTATCTATTCCCTCCGCCTTTTTGTTAGGCAGCCGGTGCAGCGCAGCTTCAAATTCCTCTCTAAGTAACCCATCACTTTCTTCTTCACTTTCTTCTTCACTTTCTTCTTCACTTTCTTCTTCAACCTTGCCGTCCGCTCTGGCTCGCGGTGGAGATTGACTGTATAATTCTTCTATGTAATCTTTCCATACCGTCGCTACTTCTTGATTATTTTGGCAAGGTTCGCCATCTTTATTTAGTATTATGCGAGTTCGTATTATAGTATCTCGTTTACAGTTTTGTTTTATTTTTTGGTATGCTCTGTCCAAGTGGCCATTTTTCAAGTCCTGTTCAACTTCATCACATTGCTGTTCCCACCATTTTTCTTTTGCTTTTCTGCATTCACGAATGATAGCGTTTCTTAGCATTTTAAATTTTCTTTTACCGTCTTCAGATGTACTTTGTTTTAGCTGCCTCTTTTCTTTCATCATATTTAAGATATCAGTTGTGATCCATGGTTTGCGATGTCTGTTTTGCTGTATACCTAGTACTTCTTCCGCCGTTTGCTTTACTACTTTCTTTGCAACGGACCAGTCTTCTTCAATCTCTTCATTTTTGCGAGGTAGCTCCTTTGCTATTTGATCGCTTCTATTTGCAAACATGCCATAAATACTTGGATTTTTTAATCCCGTTAGATTCCACTTCGGCGCCTTTTTTCTACTACTTGGTCGTTTAAAGCTGATACGTGATGTCATTTTTACTAATGCGTGATCCGTATCTGCATCTGCTCCCGGATATGCACAGCACTTTACCGCTTGATTTCTATAGCGTTCTTTAACCGGTATATAGTCAATCTGCTTGTGTCATTGGGCGCTTTCCAGGTGTAGCGTCTTCGGTGCGGCATAAGTATATATATATTAATTACAACGTAATTCTTAGGCTACCTCCTATTAGAAAAAATGTCCCAGAAAAATGCCCCAATTTTATGTAACATTTGTTATATTTTGTAGGATTTTTGTTATTGTTATTTAAAAAATGTCACAATTTTATGTAACGAAATATGTAACGAAAAATGTAACGAAAAAATGTCTTAATTTCATATAATAAAAGTTAAATGTTAATATAGGATTTTTGTGATTATGTTATTTTTTTTTGTGTTGATGCCAGTAAGAATTACGTTGTAAATTTTGATCATTTTATACAAAGTATAGCAGAGAAAGAGACTGAAATAAAAGCAAGAGGGGTCAAGGAGCACAGCCTTTTGCGAGGCCAAAATGGCCGAGTTTATATATATATATATATATATATATATATATATATATATATATATATACGAGTATATATGTATATATATACAATTCAATATCCCCTTTTTCACCCTTTAACTTAAGTATATTTGGCAAGGAACTATCCTAGTTACCGTGCTCCTTTAAAATGTACTTAAGTTGGTTAGGCAGTGGTGTTTTGTTTGGGTAGAACCCTGTTCGAATTTCGCTACCGAATGTTGAAACTTCAAAAAAAAAAAAAAAAAAAAGTCATTTGCGCTGGTTAATGTTCATAGCTGACGCCCGCCAAAAAAAGTAAAAAAAAAAAAGTATTTTAATTAAAAACTGCTTATTGAATAATTACAAGGAAATTACACTGCAAAGAAAGACTATTTCGATCTGCTTAAATTAAGGCTACTACTTAATAGGCAAATAAAATTATTTCCTTCTATCGGAATTCATTGTCATCTTGTATAATTCTATCTACTTTTAATAATCTAGAGTCCTAAATAGAAAACTATTCATTTATCAACTACAGAAGTTCCCTTTGAGTGGAAGTTGATATTGAAGAACGGGGAATGGGGAATAACAATTTTGCCGAAATATTAAACGAAGTGTCGTGGCGTGGAAGAAAACAAGGAAAAATAAACAGATATCTGAAATATTATCGTCAACAGCTGTTTATAAAAATACAATTAAAAAAAAAAAAAGTTTTGAAAAAAGCTGGAATAGAAGTATCGGTAAGAGTTTGCCATTTTCGACCACAACTTTTATAGGAAGAAAACGGGAATACAGTTATTCCCCAGTTGGTCGTCCGGTGCAGTAAAAAAAATGCGCTGGAAAACAAGAAGGTGCTGCTGATCAATGATGTCTCCCACCAACGACGTTTTTCTAGTCGAATATTTCGTTTTTAATGAAAATTTCAAATCAGTTCGGGGAGGTTTTGGTTTTCTTCCGGCTATCGACGAAATATCGGTTTCAGCGAAGAGACTAAAAATATAAAACTTCGCATATATATTGGCCTTTTTTTTTCTTCTCCATACGGTCTTCTAAAGCGACTAGTAAAGGCATAAAAGCTCTTCCCTTTCTTTTAGCCTTTTTTCTTTTACTTTATCAGTATTTTTATTTTCCTTGCGGACTGTGCTAGTTCTGCGGGCTCTAATGTCTGCACATCTTTAATAGTCCTTTTCTATTCGCTCAGCAGCAGTTCTAGTCATCCACTTCTTCTCTGATCGGCAGTCGGCCGTCCAAAACAAAGCCAATAAAGAAAAGAAAAAAGGAACCAGTCACGGCTCAAACATGAAACGAAATTAAATACAAGTTGTTATGGCGAGACCGTAAATTTAAAAAAAAAAAAAATTTTACTCTTCTCTCACGAAACAAACATCTTAGAACGGTGCTTCGGTATGCGATATTCATTATTATTAACCCATTTCGAGTTGAGTTCTAGTTATTAATTTCAATTTTATTTATTTTATTTATATTCCGTTAATTTTAAAATATTTTAAGGGGGAGTTCGCTTTTCATTTAAAAAAAAAAATTCAATTCGGTTTTTAAAATTTATAGAAAGAAACAGCAACACACAAACAGAAACTAAACAAGATATGTAAACGGAAAATTTTGTAAATAACCGCTACATATGCAAAATAATAAAAATATAATTCCTGAGTGTACATTATCTTTTGTGTTTTCTTATACGATCGGAAGTTTAAAAATAGACATATAAATATATATTACGTGATTAGTAGGTTTATTTATTCACTTATTTTTGCGTTTTAACATTATTTATAATCCGAATTTACGTAAATAATCTAAATGAAAAAAATCTGTTTTTACTCGATAAATTCCGTACAAAGCAATTAATGGACATATCAGTAAAACGAACGTAAACACCGTCATCCATAGCATTCCATTATCAACTGGAAAAATAAAAATAAATTCTGTACTTCTAGAAACACAATAAATCGAACCGTGTAACAGTAAACATTTAATGGTAAAAATAAAAAAATTTAAATATTTTTTCTTTTTTGGCTTTAATTACCTTTTCCTGGTAGTATAAAAGTAGCAAAGACCGATCCGATAATTCCGAAAATCTGCGAAATAAACAGGTATTTTAAAAAATGTGATACATAAAAGAGAAATCATTAATACCGACGACCGTTCGTTTCGTCCCGCAACTATTCTAGCCTTTCGCCAGTAGTTGTAGGCGAATAATTTATGAAAAAAACTCCGTGCGCTATTTAAATTTGTGCGTAATACGAGTATAATTTTGGTTCGAATGTGAATAGAGGAACGAACTTAAACTTACCGCCATGTACACAGTGTGACCCGGTCGAAAACTCCTTCAATATACATATATATATATATATATATATATATATATATATATATATATATATATATATATAAATAAATTCTCATTTGAAGCATATAACGATCGCAAAAAGGGTACATAATTGATTCTAGTTTTTTCTGTTTTTTATTTGAAAGTCGCATAATTAATTAGATATACGGAAGACGTTGGACGGCTCCCGATTCCATTCTCTTTACTAATAAATATAATACTGAAGTATCCGTAACGGGCTGCAACGCTTGTATGATTTTGTTAGAAAGCTTTTTAATTGACATTAATTTTTAACATTATAAAATATTCGTAAGTATTCTTTTACGCGTTAAACATTCAAATATTTCGTTTATCCATATTGTTCTGCAATCAGCGTATTTCTGACATATGTGTAACTCAATAGACAAATATATGCTATTATTATTATTATTATTATTATTATGATTATTATTCGGTTAATAAAGAAGACCCCCCCCCCCGCGCATCATCAATTAATTTTTATTTATTTATTTTTTTGATATAACGATGCTGTATTAATCAAGATATCACGAACACCGACACATAAGTTTGAATTCTTGTTTAAATCCGATTATATTTTTTCTTTTCCTTTTTTTTTTCATTATATGCAAACTTACCGGTTAATCTCCTATTTGTACATTTCTCGCTATAAAGAAAAAAAAATAAAACAAAATAAAATAAAAAAAGCATTCGAAATAACGGACTATCAGGATTATCATTTAACAATACACTACTGTTAGTCTAACGGATCAGGATTGAAATATTTTGTACAAAATACGCGAGTACAAGAGAAATAATGGAAATTTTTGTCTCTTTTCATTTTCTGTTGTTACTTGATGTTTTAGTGAAAACTTCTATCCTACAATTTATATCGGAAGTCCCTCCGAAATCTGTTTTTTTTTTTTAATCTAAAACCTTAATTGACGACAGATATTATTACATCGAAAAAGTCAGGGGTATAAAATATTTAAAAAATATATATTAAATTGTAACAAATACACAAGTACTAGGTGCGATGAAAAAGTTCCCGGATTTACCTCATAAAATAGGTTATAGTGAATATTAAGTTCCGATATTTCCGTCACCCTCAAAGTAGTCCCCCCGCGCTCCAATGCACCGGTCCCACCTCTTTTCCCACTGCTGAAAATTTTTTGAAACGTTGCTTCTGTGACAGTCGCAAGCGCTGCCTGCGAATTCGTTTTGAATCTTTTCAATGATATCGAAATTTTCATATGGGGGAACAGTCCGAAGTCGCAGGGTGCTAAATTAGGCGAATATGGTGGATGAGGGATGGCAATCATGAAATTTTTATTCAAAAACTCGCGCGTACAAAAGGAAACATGGGATGGCGCATTGTCATGATGAAGCAGGAAATTCTTCCCGCGCCAAAGCTACGGTCGTTTTCTTCGGATATCCTCTCGAAGGCGTCTTAAAACATCGCAATAAAATGCCGAATTCACCGTTTGACCTTGCAGGACAAATTCCGAGTGAACAATTCCCTTCACATCGAAAAAAACAATGAGCATGCTCTTCACATTGCTGTTCACTTGTCGGCATTTTTTTGGTCTAGGCGAGCTAGGACTTTTCCACCGTGATGATTGCTGCTTTGTTTCGGGATCGTAGCCGTACATCCAACTTTCATCTCCCGTGATGACCCTCGACAAGAAAGTATCGTCACTAGAAGCATGTTCTTTTAATTCATTGCAAATATCGATGCGTTGTTGTTTCTGATCAATAAGCGCGGGACAAACTTTGCCGCAATGCGATGCATTCCTAAATCTTCCGTTAAAATCGCCTCACAAGAATCGTAACTGATCGAAAGTTCATCACAGATGCTCAAAATTGGGTTAGAGCGAATAATTTCTTGCATCTTTGTTTTCGGGCGTCGTCGAAGTCGAAGGTGTCCCCGAGCGCCCTCGTCTTCCACTGAAACTTTGCCGGCTTTGAAATGCGAGTACCATTCGAAAACTTGGGTACGGCTCATAGCTTTATCACCAAACGCTTTCCGAATCATTTCCAACGTTTCCGTTGCAGTCTTTTGTAAATTAAAGCAAAATTTCACACACACACACACGCTGTTCTTTTTTTTTTTTTTATCCATCGTAAAAATCGCCAAGAAACATAATGGTACCATCACACAAACGTGAATAACAAACAACAGAAACAAGCTAACAAGTTGAAACTTGCAACGAAGTGTCGTTAGGGACGTACCTACCGCCATTTATTGACGCGCGTCAGTACCTTTTTGCGTTTTCGCTGTACAGCGTTAGTCCGGGAACTTTTTGATCGAGATTCGTATAGCAAATTTAAATGTATAAAACTAACTTAGAAAAATCATCGGCTAAAATTTATGAAACAACAAACACTATATGTGATCAGAATTCTAAATCACACTAAGGTCAACATAGAAAACAGAGGTCTTTATATAGTTCAAATTAATAATTTTAAAGTCGATATCAAAGAAGAACACATGTGAGAAGTCGATTACATATAAATAAATAAGGAGAAATGTTTGCAATATTAACAGCGGTAATAAAATGTTTACAAGATAAATAAACTATAATGGACACGTTAAGAAACGGGATAAAATATACGTAAACTAGGACAAATAAATACGAGACGATATCATGGCATTTCCTTTATTATGTATAACTAAGAGTGTTACATAGTTGGTTTTTTTTTTTTTTAATGAGTTTGGTTTATGTTTATTTTTTATTGAATGTTCAGCTTAAGTTAATTTTTCTTTTTCGTTGACTTATGCTGAACATTTAATAATCATTAAAAAAAACAACTATGTTACAGTCTTAGCTATACATAATAAAGTAGATGTTATGAACATAGCTGAAAACTATTATATAAACAAACATAAATTTAATAAAGAATCTTTCAACATCTTGCTTGTTAATTCTATCGATGTAGTAATTTATTACAAATACAATTATAACAAACAAATTTAAGAATAAAATGAAGGCTTACTTAGAAAATTTTTCGGGTATAACCCATTTTATCAGCTAAGAACACAACTCACTATGTGTGATCAGAAACAAATTCTAAATCATACTGAGGTCAAATAGGAAATAAAACGGTTTTTAATATACTAAATGACCGAGCCCCAAATAATAATAACCAATCCCTTTTTAATATAAAAAAAAAAGAATTTAAATTGTAATGTTTCTTTAAAATTTCGTATAGCGTCTCGTATTTATTTGTCTTAGTTCATATATATATTTTATCTCGTTTCTTAATGTGTCCATTATAGTTTATTTATCTTATAAACACTGTATTACCGCTTTTAATATTGTAAACAGTTCTCCATATTTATTATATGTAATCGACTTCTCACATATATTCTTTGATATCGACTTTGTTTTTTTTTTTTTTTATTTTATTTTAGCAAAAGTGCATATAAAGGTGCAAGGACCAAGTGTGGAAATAGAAAATCGCAAATTAAAAGAGAAAAGCAATATAAATAGATAAAATAAACTACACGGAAGAAACGAAAAGTTGTGTGTAGATAGTCCTTGCAAGAGTACTTATACAATAGTAGAGGCAATGATCAGGATGACAACAACATAGTCCCAACCATAGCCAAAGGGTGATTATAAATTTAGTTGCATAATAAAGAAATATTTATCAACTATGATGCAGTAAAAATTAAAATAAAAAAGCAATAAACAGTAATGGGTTCACGGTTGAATTAGTTTTACAAAAAAAAAAAAAGAAAAAAGAAAATTGTAAGTGAATTAGAAATTTAAATAATAATACTGCTATCAACATTAATAAAACTATTATCTACAAATATGTTAGTATTATAGAGAAAAACATTTTTTTTATGGGGTATGAGGTTATTTACCGTAATGCAGCAGAAGTTGAGCATAGTTGTAACTAGTAAGTTTTCACTGTATTCTGTATTGTATTAACTGAAGTTAATACAATACATTAGTGAATGAGTTGAAACTTGAACCGCATTGCATGTTAACAGAAAACTTGAGGAAATTGAACTGATTTTTGTTGTTAAGGAGAAGAGAGTCCATTTTTTCAATATTGTATTTTGTGCGAAGAACCGCAAAGGCAAGTCATTCAAAGACAAAATGATTTAAGTCGTCCAGGGCACCAACAGTGCAGCAACCACACTGACGATCCATAGTAAGGCGAAACCTATGCAAATAGGTAGCAAACTTGCCATGGCCAGAAAGTAGCTGCGAGTTGTAGAAATCGACTTTAAAATTATTAATTTGAACTATATAAAGACCTCTGTTTTCTATGTTGACCTTAAAGTGATTTAGAATTCTGATCACATATAGTGTTTGTCGTTTCATAAATTTTAGCCGATGATGATAGGTTATGCCCGAAAATGTTTTTCTAAGTTGGTTTTATACATTTAAATTTGTTCTGTATTTGTTACAATTTAATTGTATTTTCATGTTTTGACAAACAGTATGTGTTAATAAAAGATTCTATATTAAAATATTATATGAGAGAATTAAAAAAAAAACTCTCGGAATATAATATTACTAACGGACGGCGACATTCAGGAATAAAGGGGAACCGAATAGAGAAGAAAAATACGTTAAATAAGATAGCGCAAGAAACGTGCGCAACGCTCGGAAGTTGGATCGGAAAGCGAAAAAAGGCGCCAAAGAAGAAAAAATAGGAATACATTATTCCGGCGGATCCGGAAAATCCCATATAAAATGCGGTGTATAAAGGAAACTGCAATATTTCTCGGCGGAATATATAGAAATATTTATTAGATCGAGAACAAGTCATCTCTCGGGAAAATAAAAGTGGCGAGGAAGTTCGATTAATAATCGTAATGATAAAATATTAAAATACTTACGCCGATCTTATTTTTTTTTTTCTTTTGCAACGTAAATATACAAAACTACGAGAACATATTAATTATCGTGTCAATTTGTGGGGTAATATTAAGTCATATTTAATATTTCGTATTTAAATTTCATTTTAAAAATCTTAAAATTGATGCACCGACGTTTTTCACACTATGTTGCGTTTTTTTTTTTTTTGTAATGTGCCCCTTATTTTCTCATCCCTGTTTGCAGAACATTAAAAATTTCTGGAAAAAAAATGACAAATCTGTTAATTTTTAAATTTCGTTTATAAAATGATGTCAGTACTCGCAACAATGTTGAAGTGTTACTATTATACTTTCGGTTAATGAAGAGATCGGCCATTTTTAATACGTGCCTATTCCGGATTAAAATTAAAACAAAAAGAAAAAAAAAAAAAGTCCGATCAACGCAAATAAAGTTCATTCAAAAATACGTCAAACTGACGTAACATCAAAAAGCAGAGAATTATTAAGTATTTGTAAAAGACGGATAAATAAATCGGCGGTAATCGAATAATTTCGTAAGAAGGAACAACAAAACAATTACAATTTGATCGTTCGAATTATTTAAATAGTGACGACAAAATTATTATAACGTTAGTTTACAGGCGACAACAACGTAAAACAGGATTCCTTTAATTCTTAATAATTAAATGATATAGATTTTAAAGAAACAAAGGAAAAGAAAACGAAAATGACTTACTAATTCTAAGTAACAGACTAATAACACCCCGGATTTCGAATGATTTTGGCGATGATACGAATCACTTAGAAATGGAGTCTTCTCGTAGAGCGTCATTATAAAATCGGAAATGTAATGTTAATTTTCAAACTAGTACAACAAGTAAGCTGTTCACTATCCTCGATAATATATACGAATGATTATTAGCCATCTGTAGATTTGTAGCGGCGTTGTTCGGCTGCATCTTATCAACAACAATGATGATAAAAGTACATTTTCATAATGCCTGTACCTGTTCCACGGCCTGCAATGGCATAAGCAGTCGCGGTTCACTAGTTACCCTTTTCCCACTTCAACGAAGTTAGTTATTGAATTAGAAGCTTCTATATATGTCATCGTTCCGTTTCCGCTAATGCGATAGCAACGCATATGTACACAATTTGTACACACGGCTAGAAGCTGTGAAGCAGAGAATCTCTAATTAGCCACACACTTTTTATAACTATTTAATTAGCAAACTACTTTCAGGCGCATCGATAACATTTTCAAAAAAATTATTGTAAATTGCTAATCGCCCGTATTGATATTGTGAAGCCCTTGCCGGCAAAAATAGAAAAAAACGAACAATAAAAAAAAATACGTTCTTGCAATACGATGGCCAGTAATAATTTAACGTTGTTTAAAACAGCCGTGATATGTATGCAAAAATGTGTGTTATATTTATAAAATAATACGCTTTTTTTTTCTTTTTTTTTTTTTTTGAAGTTTATTCGGTCTTCCGCTGAGAATTAAAATTGAATAAATCAGGGATGAATCCAGTGTTTTTTTTGGGGGGAGGGGTTACATCCCCCCCCCCCCCAGAACGCTACCCCCAGAGGTTAATACAAGCTATTTGAGAATATGGCAATTTCATAGGAAATAAAAGTCTTTTTATTCGCTTTGTTTACAGTTATGTCAAAAGTTGCTGCCAAAACATTTTGAAATGGTTCAGTGTTAGTCTCGTATATTTTTAAATTTCAAAATTACGAGATTTATTTTCGACGGGGAAAAATTACACACTTCATAAAATAATTCTATGAGAAAATTATTGTGATGCTTTCATTGCAAGTGTGCGAAAGATGTAAAATACTCGCGAGCTGAACAAATTATTCCTTACAGTTTGTATTTTTTGTCAGCCTTAAAAGGGGAAATATCACGTTTCACGTCGATCCATTTGTATCATTAATACGCGATAAATTGTTTTTTAATCGTTTCTCTTTTCGGTTTTCATTTATTCCGTTTTTTTTTTTTAAAGCGACATGATCTATAGACGACTTCATTTCCGTTTCTGTTTTCTTTTTTCTTGTTTTTGATTTCCAAGAAAAGTCCATCTGAAACACCACGGCGTATTCGTTTATTCTTCTTCTTCTTCTATGTCGTTGTCTGTGTTCAGACGTCGTGACCAATCTCATGAGCATATTTCAACAATTTTTCTCCATTTCTCTCGATTTTGAGCTGCTTCCACCAGCTGTTGTGTTGATAGACCTGTTGTGTTTCTAATATAATCGATGAACCTGGTCGGAGGTCGTCCTCTATTCCTTTTACCTTCTATTATTCCCTGTATTCATGAAGCACATTCGTTTATTAGAAAAAGATAATGAACCCGTTAGAATGTTTTTACAATATTATGTTCTTTAATGCTACAATTAGAATTAATCATTTTAAAACCACTTGAGAAAACATTGTTATTTATAATCGGTTACTTTACTTGAACTTTATCATTCACAGTTGCTTTTTCATTATTTTAAATTATAATCATGTTTTACATATTTGGTTTTATTCAGGAATATCCTGAAAAAATTTTCTCGGTAAAAATATAAAAAAAAACATCTGCCCCCCAAGAACATAAATTGCCCCCCCACCGAAACAGATCCTGAATTCATCACTGGAATAAATACGTATTATAAAAACAGGCGAACTTAAATTTATCATGTCTCGCCGCCGCCGTAAGTTTTAAGTAACTGTTTCCAACTGAATTAGTAAAGCTGATTAAATTGTTTTGTTAGACATCCAGATTTCGAGGGGGTTGGCTATAAGGTATGACTGATAATTTGGCCCACTCAAGAAAACGCTTCCCTGCTACGTTAGAAATTTAATTTTTTATTGAAGTTTTTAACGAATTTTTACACTATAAAATTTGCAATAGAAATTTTAAAAATTATACTGTAATGATGTTATGAGATTTTGCGATAAGTTTTATTATTACCGAAAAGCGAAAAATAAAAAAAAAAAATAAAAATCGTACAAAAAAATGTGTTTTCTTCGAATTTCCACGTGGTGGTACACAGATTTTTCCCACCAACCAACCACCAACTCACAAGTTGAACAACGGTAAACAACATCTACACACCGAAACTGGAAGGAAACAATTCAACGTGGGGGAGTATGTATTATATCAGGCAAGCTTAACGCGGACACACATATAACTTCCCTTCACATACGTACATCATCCGCAACCGAATGATAAGAACCAACCAGAGAGTCACTCGGACAGCGAATCATCCGGATGAATTACGCGATTATAGCACAGTTAATGATGACAGCCTAAACTTCTGTTAATCTATTTCAAACGTTATCACCGGTATCTCTACGCGTTGTGATTTTCCGATTAACACAGTTCCCCGATTTACGCACGCTAGCGAAACAACCACACACTGCATCTTATGCGAGCAATTAAACAACGAAATAATTATTCGCGAAAAAATACGCGTTTTCTAGTAAATTAAATACGCCGCTTCTAAAACAAAAATAACAGCTCCGCCAGATCTAGAGTTCTTTTTTTTTTCTCTTTTTTTATTTAAAAAATAAGCTGTGGATCTCACAGGGCAAAAATGCCCGTTGTGTGAGTGTCCAACACTCTTATCAACGTTTATTAAACAAAATTACAACTATTTTAACTTATTCCATAAATAACAATACTAAACGTAATATTTAAGTAAGAGTACCTATATACATATATGTATATATGGCAATACATAACATATCGCGTAATATGCATCTATACACCGGTACATGCAGACAGCTTAATATTTCCATATTGAAAAACAAGATCCTCTGAGAGAACTTAAAAACCAGAAAGGACACGATAAAGTCAAAGCCAAAATCCATAAATAAAGCACCTTTAAACAGTAGCGAGATATAGAACGTAACTTGATCTTCAATCTTTACACCATTCTTTCAGCCATTATTGCACCTCCCAGGCCCGTGCCCAGAATTTTAGAAGGGCGGGTTTTGAAAATTTTCTTTGCATATTTATTTTATAAATAACAATACATTTTTCACTAATATCCCTATACTATTAATAATTTCCATCATTTTGATTTATATGTATTAATAATTTACATAAATGAATTACCCCCCGTATATGAACATTAATAAAAATTACACACGTTATTAATTATAGTCGTAATAAAAAATTTTGAATAACATATTAATGAAGTACCTAAAAATATGGAGCACATTTTTGCCCTTTTTTCTTTTTTAAATGTAAGAACACCCTAAAAAAACTCATCAATATTTATTTTAAATTTGTGATTTTTTTCAGATTTTTGTGTATTTATAATAACTATTTCAGTTCTCATGGGGGGGGGTTAACTCCCCAAACTACCCTCCCCGTGTGGACACGGCCTTGGCACCTCCTTTTTCCGCACACCAATTTTTCTTTCCTGTAGTATATCATTAGGGATTGTATTTATTTAAATTAATTAAAGCCGAATCATCAGTGTTATCAATTCGTAGATTTAAACCGCGGCGATAAATGTAATATACGTATTACTTTGGTTTCTTGTTACCCGAATTTTTTCTCTAGATGGTAATTTTATATTTTTAACATTAAATTCTAGTAATCTATAATAGAAATAGTACGCGTCAGGGTAGGACATTTCACCATTTTCCGTCCATACATAATTGATCCAAAGTCGTTTTTCTTCCAGTAGGATATATTGTAAGTTTCAAATACCTCTTCTGTATTTTATTCATTAGAGTTATCCGATACAGAAGACTAATTTTCCCCCGCCCTTGTCTGCACGTACCATCCGTGGTGAATATTTTGCGTTGTACCGAAAAGTTAAACGTCGCACAGTTGCAACACACCTAAGTAGAGATCTCGAAGCCTCCCATCTATCTTTTTGAAAACTTAATACCGACAAATTTTTTTTGCAAACGGTGGCGAAATTAAAAATTGGTTTCGCAAATAACCGGCCCCTGAGAAGTTCAGCAAGCTCGTACCGTCTCTGACGTCTCGACTACTATTCCAGACAGAATAGTCAGCTTGACGACAGCTTGCATCAGTTTTCTCATTAAAATTGTCAAACACCTATATCCGTTCTGCGCGTTCGTATCTATCCGATGATGAGTTCGGACACATTGTCGGCTAGCGCGCAGACAAAGTGCCCCTTACCGGTTAAATTATAATAACACTCCGAATAGTACCGGGGATACTTATTCAACCGGAAGGCACCTAGTGTAACGGGAAACTTGGTAAAACTAAACGACACCGACAAGCTCCTGATACACAGTCGATCAGCTTGTACCAATGTCGGGAGAATAACGATAGAGATTTGCTGTATTTAAGTAACATATCCCAATGACGTTGCCTACCAGATCGGATGTAGTTTCGGAAGTTGGCCAGTCTAAACACAGAACCCCTATACACAGATTCACTTCCGAAAAATCTCAGACAGTTTCCACAAACAAAAATCCACAACCTTCTCTCACACACCGACGACAGTAGCAGAGTAAATCGACGTATCCAGATGAAGAATAAAGCAACAATACCCGCCGAATCGTCCGAGAGCTTCAACAGCAGCGCGGCCAGAATTCGTTTTAAATCAAACACAATGGGAAATAATAACTCTCGAAAGGTGAAACGATTATTATTATTATTATTATTTTACAATGATTTCACAATTCAGAATTTGAAACTTTGTGACAAAATGTAGCCTTCGACTCCCGGAATTCCCCCGCTGCAGAGTTGGGGAATAAATTTCGCGCAATTTAAATCTCTAAAATATTCGAATAAAATAAATTTTACAAAGAAGAAACTAGTTACCAAAATTAAGTATCCAATTTATATATACAGATATTATCATAGATAAATATAAATATGAATATATATATGAATATATGTATTCGCGAGGAATATATACCGATATTTCTTCGCGAATATCGATGTAATGATTAATGGGAAATTGAAGATTTTATATGCGAAATATAAAAAATTAAAAAAAAACAGCGTATAAAATTAAATATATATTTTTTTATAGAGACGGTTTGAATATTAGTAATGAAAAAGAAGAAGTTGGGGTTAACTCTATTTATCTTTACATTTCTTACGTGTAGCTCATAATAATGTAATAATAATGTAATCGATTATTGAACGTTAATTAGAAAATATTTTGCTCGCATCCTGCTCCGACTTTGTGGAAAATATTATTTAATCGGCTATCGATGTAATAATTACTTATTGCTATGCTGAACGAGATGATGTGCACATCGGAGCATGTAGTCAGATAGGTAGTATTGGGTTTATCGGGTTTTTGTTAATCCAGCTTCCTTCAGTAATACAATGTACACACCGAGTGGTACCTCCTTGTAATTAGGTAACACGATTGGGGTCATCATCACGTTTCGCCGAAACCATATTTCGCCTGGCCGACATTACACATCGAACGCCACCTTTCACCGCTGCCGTTATAACAATAAGCATGTATTTTAAAGTTAACCAAAAATTGTTCAGATTCGCTAATTAATTAGACTTATTTTTATATGTTCATTAAATGAACTGATGGAATCTATAACAACATTTCAAATTAAGATACAAATGCGTATCTATTTCCATTTTTTTCTTTTCCTTTTTTCTTTTTTTTTGAAATTAAAATTTCTTTAACTCAGTAGGGGAAAAATTATATAGTTTCCTTTTTTTTTTAACACCCTCCCCCTTTGGGCACGTCAGCAACGGATCTTCGCCCAGAAACGACACGAGGGAAAAAGATCAGTTAGATGTAGAGTCGGTGTCAAATATTGATCAGATAAAAGAACTGAGGATCGGAACAGCGGAGATCGACGGAAACGATAAGATTTACGAAGCGCAATAAGGAGTAGGGAGTTTGAGAGATAACGGAAGTGCGTTTGTTCACGAAGGATGGGCATTCAAAGAAGATACGGTCAGGATCGGAGATAACTTTGTCGTTAGGATGGAGAGGATAATTAATGGAAAATGCGAGACGAAAACGAAAACATGAAGAAGGGAGTAGGATTGAAACGTAAACAGATAACAGGGACAATAGCGAAGCGAAGGAAACCCGTAAAACCAAGGGGCCGGTTAGGAAGATTAGGTTGAATGAAAAAATTTAAGAGGAAGGTTGATTAGAAAAGGAAGGAACGTAAAAATCTGACACCAAAATCTAACACGCAATTTTTTGCACAATGGGAGTAAATTAGAAGCGGGAATTTTAGTGAAATAGAAGCGGGAGGATACAGCAATCTGAGCCAAGTGCCATTTCGTTACCCTCTCTATCCCCATATGACTATGGATTACCCAGAGCATATCAATGCGGATAGCATGAAGTGAGAAAAGAGTGTGAATAAGAGAGCGAATACGGAAGATAAAAAAGTCGGAAGAGTGAGAGGGGAAATGTAAGGAAATAGCTTTACGAATGGAGTCAGAGATAATTAAATATTTAGAAGAAGATCGATGGGAGGAAATATAAATTATGGAACGTAGAATGGCCATTAGTTCGGCCGTAAAGATAGTACAAACAGAAGGGAGACGAAAAATTCAGAGAAATTAATGCTCGGACGGATGAAAGAAGCTCCAACTCCATTAGGTCGAACCATCCGTAAAAAAATCGGGAAGGAAAACAGGATTCGCGATAGGCACCTTTCCAACTTCGAGAAAAGAATTTTTTTAGCAATCTATTGGATTTCGGCTAGGACATTTATGTCGCACAATCGCATCTATTAGAAGGCCTCACACTACGCGCACATTTTGTAACGTAATACCTGCTGTAGAGCAAAATACTGTAGCTCTTTCTCTATGAGAACACATCGGCAAAAGAAAATTATTTCAACTGATTGGATTAGAAGAATAATGAGACATAACAAGTGGCGGAGACGATGTATTACCAACAATATTAGAAATGGAAGAAATGAAAGCAGCTGACAAGGAAACAAATAACAGATGGAAATGGAAGAGCAAGAATAAGCGTTATAATAAGGAGAGTAGGGGGAAGCCAAGGCTAAGAAGATTGGAGTGAAAGATCAATGTGTGAGGAAATAAAAGGACATTCAAATAGAGCGCTTCCTCTACTCTTGTTCAGTCATTCCTTTCGATTTATAACAGCTGGCGCTTTATTCCTGGCAAAACCGCTGTCCTAGCTTTTATTTCACATCCCCTTAGTGTTCACTTTGCCCTTACACTATCACTCCTTTAATAATCTCCCTTTTTTTTTTTCATTCAATTACATTAACCTCTGTCACCCTCCTATGGTACTTATTCTTTCTTCATTTTCTAAAAATTCCTCTCCCAAGCTGTGATTAAACACGTTTCCGTAATAATAACGCTGCTCTATTTCATAGCATGTACAATTTAGAGTCAATTAAAAAGGGAAGGTTAAATTTGTAATCTTTCAGATAAAGTTTTTCGGTCTTCAGATGAAATGATCGATGAAACACGTTTTCAAACTTTGTAATTCATATTGCGTGTCGTCCGGTGTAAACTTAATCCCAAAACCTTCCGAAACTGGGAAAACTTCGTGACTTCTCTCAACCGATTCGTATTCAACTTTGGCGAATTGCGGGAATTTTTGTAAATTCGGTTTTCATTAAACGGCGGAAGTTTCAAAGTCACCAGAACGTAGCAAAAATTCCAAGTCTGTATTTCATCTAAATAATCGTTTGTCGCAAAGTTTTTGAGAAAATTAAAATGCTTCTCATGTGCCAAGACCCATTAAAAACGCAATGAAAAAAATATACCGTTTTAACCCTTTTCCAAGTTGTTACGGAATATAACTCCGCATAAATTGTCGCTATTGCGAATCATCATTTCACGCTAGTTATATTCCAGACATGTTGAAACCTTTTTGGTAAATTGAAATTTCAAATGCCACTGAACACGCTTGTTGAAATCGGTTTGGTTTTATAAAAATTGAATGTTTTATAGCGTGCATCTGTCTTTTTTTTTTTTGGTCCAAGTTCACCCCTAAATTTAGTCGTTATTTTACCATGGCTTGGATTAGTTTTTATTTTTCTTTTGCATCGTCAGGATAAAACAGAACCATTTTATATATCTTTAATTTCAATAAAAATGTAACTTTTTCAATTCAGAAACCACTCTGGACGCAATGTAATATCCGTAACTTGTTTACATTTCGCTTCATTTATCGCGGACGGTGTTCATTTCATTGCGGGGCCAGATACTTTTCAATGAAAAAGTATGAGAGAGACATTCATTCCTCTGAGGAGACGCATTTCCGAAGCGATTTCTGAACTGATTACCCGAACCTATGCAACTAGCGAAGAAAACGTATTGATTTTGACACACTTCGAGCGCGTAATGCACCGTAGGTTTTACTGGAAAAAATAATAATCGCTGTAGACTGAACGGCACGTTTAACCGTCCGGTTATCCTTCTCCGAACACATTAAGTATCTTTCCTCTTCAGCAACCAAAAGGCTAAACTTGCTGAAGGCGCTAACCAAATGGGGTGCTGATCGGCATGTCTTTATTTCGCTATATAAATTTATCACATCCGCTCAAAATTTGATTACTGTTCATTTCTCCGTGGTTGTGCCTCCGAGTCCCGACTCTCTAAATTGGATGTAATCCAAAACTCTTGCCTTCGTCTATGCCTCGGTACTCTTAAATCCTCTCCAGTTCCAGCAATCCTTGCCGAATCTAATACACCACCCCTTTCTACCGCAGATCCTATTTGGACTATCGTTTTCTTATTAAGCGAACTGGCGTTTGGTACCTAGGAACATCCCTATTTTATCTCTCATCTCCCTTCGGCTTAATTCCTTTTTGTCCCTACATATGTCGATCTCACTTATTTCACTTTTAATTTCGCCGATCTCTGCCATCCTCCAAATATGTTTACTGTACCTACGCTCTCTAAGTTTCTTCCGCAGGCCTTAATCAGATAGGAATTCCACAGTTTTATCAGTTCTCAATTTCCCTAACCGTGTTTACAGATAGTTCGTTATATTGATATTTACTTCCTAGTCATTCGGGCATCTTCGGTAATGAAGTAGCTGATATTCTTTGGTACTCGGGTTGCTGCCTCTTCTCACTTTTTCTTTAAAAAAGTCCCATTGTCTAATCTCCTTTCCGCTCTGCAAAGGTTTTCATCTCAGATATTGGTATCGGATATATACGCTTCCTCTTTTTCTAACAATTGTTCTTTCTATCTGTCTGTTCAACCTAGTGACTTTCTGTTAACCTATGGTTCTCTCTGTTTCCGTCATTTCGTCGTTTTGTTATTTTCTCCGTTAATCGTCTGCGTTCTTAAGCCATATTTTATTATCTTTTTTCCGTTTTCTTTCTTATTTCGTTGGTCTCTTTCTACTGAACGTTCTGCTTTCTGTTCTATTTTATTGATACTCGGTCTTCCTACTCCATATTTATTGTGCCTCTTATGTCCTATCTTTTCCCGCTCCACACATTATTCCCATTATATTGACTACTACCTACTAACAACATTTGATATCGTATAAAGATATAATTGACTTCTTTACTTTTAATTGCTATTTTAGTATAAATGCTTTGCATTTATATCCTCCATTGTGCCCTCCTATTGCTCCCTACTTCATTCTCTTTTTTGCTCCTAATTCCTCTTTAGCTCTACAATGCCGGCTGTGTTTAATCTGCTACAATGGAATTGTCGTAGTCTCAGAGCCAACAAAAGTTCATTGGAGGGTTTGTTGGATCTTCATAATATCCAAGTTGCTCTCATCTCGGAAACGTGGCTTCGGTCAGGCATGGATTTTAAAATTAGAGGCTTCAAGGTAATCAGAAGCGATCGCGATGATGGCTATGCTGGTTCTGCAATCCTCGTTAGAAATGACATTCCATTCCGTTCTCACGAGATATCTCTCAACCTTCCTTCTACTCCTAATATTCCCAACATCGTCCATACCTCCATCAATCCTCCGTCTATGCGTCCTATTAACGTTGTTTCGATTTATGTTCCCCCTACTTACAATCTTCGTCACTTCCCCCTTTCTATATTTTTCAATTTTATCCCGCAACCGTTTATTATCGGCGGCGATTGGAATGCACATTCTCCTCTGTGGGGCTGCACATCCTACAATAACAATGGTTCCATCCTTGAGAATACTGTCCTTTCGGATAACTTGGTGCTCGTTAATGATCTTTCCCCAACCTATTTTAGGAATCCTTTTGTCTCCAGTTCTCTTGATCTAACTTTTTCTTCCCCTTCAATTGGTCTTACCTTTACCCGGAGAACCCTTTCGGGTTCTTTCGGCAGTGACCATGTTCCCATAATAATTACTACTGATAGTTTTCCTTCTCCAACTTATTCCAGGACTCTCCATTCTCCTCGATGGAATTTCAGCAAAAATAATTGGACACTTTTTCCGCTCTTCTGTTGATTCGTCACTTCCTGATCCACAGCTTAATTGTGATCCCATTTCTCTCTATGATTTCTTTTCCCATTCTATCAGGTCTGCTCTTTCTCTATCTTCTCCCCCTCATCGTTCTCCTGCATCCACTCATCGTTGTGCGCTCTCATCTCTTTGGTGGAATGAGGAGTGTAACGCTGCATTTAACCATTGTCGTTCCACCTTCAGATCCTATCGCTCTAATCCTACAACCCAAAATTTTCTGGCTCATAAACAAGCCAACGCCCGGGCTAGGTTTATTCTGAAAGCCGTGAAAAAGGCCTCTCGGAAGAAATTCTGCTCTTGCTTTTCTAGATATATCCCTCTCTCACATATTTGAAGGTTGGCTAGAGCTTTTAAATCTCCATCCTCTGAACGTCCTTCTCTTTCTAATGTATCTGAGGATAGCCTAATATCCTTCATTGATTCTGTCGCTCCTGCTTACGTTCCTTCCTTTGACGAACTGTACTCCAGCACCTCTCCGCAAATCTCTTCCCCTCCTTCTCACTTCCTCACTTCGGCTTTCAATCTTAATGAATTATTATCTGTTTTATCCAAATCTTCCAGCCCTATTCCAGGCCTTGATGGTATACCTTATCTTGCTCTAAAAATCTATCTCAACTATCCCTTAACTTTCTTTTCACTCTTTTCAATTCTTTCCTTTCCAGGGGTTCAATCCCCCCTCTTGGAATTCTTTCATCATTGTCCCTATTCCTTTAAAAAAGTTCTTCCTTACGTCCCATCTCCTTGGCATCCTGCATCAGAAAATTGTTTGAGGATATGCTAAACAAGCGTCTTGTCTGGTGATTGGAACACCATAATGTGCTTCCTAACAATATGTTCGGCTTTCGGCCGGGTATCGGCTCCCCTGATTGTATCAGTCTTTGTGTGTCGCATTTATATAAATCTTTTATCCAAAAACATTATACTCTGGCTTCTTTCATTGATGTCTCCTGTGATTTTGACAATATTCATCTCCCAACTTTAAGAGATAAAATGACAGCAATTAACATTCCAGTCAATTTCACTTCCCTTGTTATTAAGCTCATGTCCAATCGTTCTATCTACCTCTCTCCACCATTAATTGACACTTCTAGAAAGGTTTTCTGCGGTCTTCCTCAAGGTTCCTCCCTCAGTCCTACTCTTTCTAACATTTATACTGCTAGTATCGCTTCCCTTCCTTTAAATTCTCACTCTTTATTCTTTGCCGATGATATTTTGCTTTTTTCCTCTTCCCACGATATTGACGCAGCTAATGATGTTCTCAATTCGTTCCTCAATTTTCTTGAAAGTGCTCTTGCCTCAATTAACCTTTCGATTTCTCCTTCTAAGTCCTCCTGCGTTGAATTTACCCTTCGCCCTTATAACCCTGCTTCTGTTAATTTATCCTTAAATAGCACAGCTCTTGCTCGTGTTAATTGCTTTCGTTATCTCGGCATCTTTCTCGACAGTCATCTGACTTTCTCCGAACATATCAAATATCTTTCCTCCTCCTCTACTAAACGGTTGAACCTGCTGAAGGCCCTGTCTCTGACTAAATGGGGTAATGACCCTTTCATTCTTATTCTTCTATATAAATCCATCGTCCGCTCCAAGCTTGATTACTGTTCGTTTATTTATACCTGCTCTTCCAAGTCCCGTCTTTCTAAACTTGATGTGATCCAAAATTCTTGCCTTAGACTCTGTCTCCGTGCTCTTAAATCCTCTCCTATTCCAGCACTACTCGCTGAATCGAATGCTCCTCTCCTGTCTATTCGCAGATCTTATTTAGGCTATCGCTTCCGTGCTAAACGTCTTTCACTCTCATCTCCTTCTCTCATTTTTTCCTAACTTTCAATTTCTCGGAATTGGCGCTTTGTACCTAGGAAAATTCCTATCCTGTCCCTTATTTCTCTCCGTCTTAGTTCATTTTGGCCGTATACAATTTCCTTTAATAGTCTGCCTTATTTCTCCTTTAACTTCAGCGATCTCTGCCATCCTCCCAGAGTATTTATTTTGTCTACACTTGCAAAATCTCTCCCTCCAGCTGTAATTAAACAGAAATTCCGTAGTATTGTCAATTCTCTCTTCCCTTCTCATGTAAACATTTTCACTGATGGTCTCAAGGGGCCTGACGAGGTTGGTGCTTCTTTTATTCTTCCAGATTATAACTTCTCTGAATCATTCTGTCTTCCTTATTTCTGTTCCATATTTACAGCCGAGCTAATGGCTATTTTACGTTCCATTATTTTTATCTCCTCCAATCGTCTTTCTTCCCGGTTTCTGATCATATCCAACTCCATGAGTGCTCTTCAAGCCATCTCTTCTCCTCTTCCTAATCATTCCTGTGATTTTACTATTCTCCGCGTACGTTCTCTCATTTGGACTCTCTCTTCTCTCCATGGGATCTATATTGACTTGCTGTGGGTTCCTGGCCATTCTGACATCTCAGGTAATGAGATGGCTGATTCTTTGGCTCGGGTTGCTGCTTCTTCTACATTCTTCTTCAAAAAAATCCCATCCTCTAATCTCTTGCCTTTCTGTAAATATTTCCATCTCAGATTTTGGTCGGATATGTACCCTTCCTCCTTTTCTAATTGTCGCTCTTTTTATTCGTCCGTTCAGCCTAATCTTCCTTCAAATTCTTGGTTTCTTCTGTTTCCTTCACTTCCTCGTTCTGTTGTTGTCTCCATTGTGCGTTTGCGCTTTAACCATTTCTTGCTGCCTTCCTCACGTTTTCGCTTCTTATTATCCTCTTCCCCATATTGTCCTCTCCATTCAAATGATGCGGTTGTTTGTGACGCCGATCACGTGTTTATTAAGTGTTCATTTCTTTCATTAGAGCGTTCGGCTCTGTATTCCCACCTGCTTGAGCTGGGGCTTCTTGCTCCTTTTTGTGCTCGTTATATCCTGTCTTTTCCTTCTACACTTATTATCCCCTCTATTGTTTCCTTCTTATTAGCGATAGCTGATCGTCTCACTATATAACTTTCGTTTTCCTTTAATTGTTTCTGGGTAATGGTCCTTGGTTGACGAGCCCAATTAAAAAAAAAAAAAAAAAAAAAAAAAAAGACTCCTTCCTATTTTAATTGTTTCCGGGTAAAGGCCCCCGGTTGACGAGCCCTCCCCCAAAAAAATAAACGAAAAAAAAAACATCTGAGACATACTTAAATTGGGGGAATATATACAATCGTAAGCGATGAGTTGTTGCTTCCTCGCCTTATCAATAACTTGTTCGCTCAGTCTTATCAGTTTAATCAGTGAGATTATTCCATTTTATCTAACAACATAATACCGCCGTTTTCCGTTAATATATAGCTACATCGTTTTTTTTTTAACTCAATACTTATCCTCCTCTTTAGATTTATTTTTATTGCCGCTTTTTTACGTCTTTTTACGGGGTTTTTTTATGTTTCGTTTTTTCTTTCGGTTCTGCTCTGAATAGTGGACGCATCTATAGGAGGGCACTCTGCGGCGTCCTCTGGTAATTCCGAATTCTCTAACCGTCAAGTGGAAATCAGCTACCCCATCTCACCGTTTGCTTTTGGGCCCGTAAAAGACTTGCGGCTTTCGCTGACTGATCTGGCCGAAAATAATTTTAGCAATTGCGATAGGAATTCTGAGATTACTAATGCTAGCGGTAAAGGAATATTAATAATAATGAAATTGCTAGTCTCAATATATTACCGACGACTACGACCTAACATTAATAACAATAATAATAACAAGGAAAGAGTACCATATTGTCGCGCGTAATAATGTATGTTAGTTCAGATTCGTATCGTTTTATTTATTGCTGTTTGACTAGTACACATGGTTTTAAATTTCATTAACGTTAATTAGACGGTGTCTTTTCGACCCCCTTACATATTTACGTTTTTACTAAATAATTTATAGTGCTTTAATCATGAGCTCAGAGATCAAATTATCCACAACCAATATTAATAGCATCCGCTGAAAATTTAATGAACTTTTAATTTTTTCACATGATTGGGATGTTCGCTATGACATCATAGTAACTCTTACGGAAACTCGTATAAAGGGGAACTAAATCGTAATTTTATTCATATATCCGCATGACAATGCAGGAGTAATAATAGATATTAAGTGGTGTTATCGTGTACATTAAAAATACCATCTTATTTCAAAAAACTGACGTCTCTATTCTCTCCGCAAACATGGTCGGGACGAAACTATTATTCGATGACAATAGTAACATGTAACAATTTTTGTTAAGGAATTTATCGCTTTTGTAACTATAATCACGAAGATTTTTTATTACGCAGCTAATATATGTATAACTAAGTTATCTCCATCAATCTCAAACTTATCAGGTGATAGTAATATAAATCTTCTGGCTGGAAATCAATTCTCTGATTAGCTCAACTTATTGTATTCATATGATTTCACACACTGGTATCGTTAATGCATTGACTTTTATAAGAGAACGACTTGGGAGGTTATTCATATCATCTTTTTGTTATGAGAATTTAATGATATACTATTTAAATATAATGCAACAAATTTTTAAAGTAACATTATTAAGCGAATATTGACAGAAGTTAACAACTGAGAAGAAATTATTGAGAATTTTGTAACCGTAACTAAAAAAAATAGAGGGTTTAGAGAAGTCAAAACGGTAAGAAAATTATCCATAAAAAACCATCTTGGATCATAGATAAATTAACGAAACTTTCTCAAGAATAAAATCAATTGTACACGTTGAATAAACATTAATTATCTAACACTGCAGTTTAAAAATCACTGTTTAAAGAAATCTTCAGAATATCGTGCAAAGATTATTACGTTTCAAAAATTGTCGGATTTGATCTTTTTGCGGTTCGTAATACTCTACATTCGTGATCGTTACATTTAAAAAGTTTCTGAAATTCTTTTAGTTATATTTATCTTTAGTATTCATGTTTTTTATCGTGATTTTAGTAAAGCTAATACTTGCTTTAAACAATAGAAGCTGCTTATTAAATTTTAGTATCTATATTCATTTGACGGCTAATATGCGAGGAGAGCCTTTTTATTGTACCTTTTTTCTTTAATTTACTTTCACGTTTGTTTGTTTATTTGGTCTGCAATCGAATCCGAGAAGCTTTATTTAAGACATTTTCCGCCGATGAAAAATTCTAAAATTTTGCGTAGACTTTAATTTTAGATTGCAATACAACAATCCATGGTTATTTTTGACTTACACGCGTTACTTAGGCTATGTAGGGTTTGCAAGATCTTCTCCAAGGAATCAGGCCAAACATCTTCATACATATATATACATATATATATATGTATATGTAAACTCAGCCATTTTGGCCTCGCAAGAGGCTGTGCCCCTTGACCCCTCTTGCTTTCATTTATGTCTCTTTCTCTTCTATACTTTGTATAAAATGATCAAATTTACAACGTAATTCTTACTGGCATTAACACAAAAAGAAAAACAAAATATAATCACAAAAATCCTATCCTAACATTTAACTTTCATTATATAAAATTAAGATATTGTTTCATTATATTTTTCGTTACATATTTTGTTACATAAAATTGTGACATTTTTTAAATAACAATAACAAAAATCCTATAAAATATAACAAACGTTAAATAAAATTGGGACATTCTGCGTTACATAAAATTGGACATTATTTGGGACATTTTTTTGAGACATTTTTTCTAATGGGGTGTAGCCTAAAAATTACGTTGTAATTAATATATATATATATATATTAATTACAACGTAATTCTTAGGCTACCCCTCATTAGAAAAAATGTCTCAAAAAAATTTCCCAGTTTTATGTAACGTCTGTTATATTCTATAGGATTTTTGTGATTATGTTATTATATTCATATGGACCGATTTAGAATTACGTTGTAAATTTTGATCATTTTATACAAAGTATAGAAGAGAAAGCAAGAGGGAAAATGTATAACCGCCATATTAAAGAAAAAGAAAAGAATATGATGTTATAATCGAACTTGGTAGGTTTTTCTCTTTAGATATTTTGTAATGTAGAGGAGATACGGATAAATCATTGGTTAAACGAGGAATTCATTTACAAGAATTTGTACTTTCTAATCACTTTTTGTATTTATTAAGGTTTTTTATAATTTTAAGAATTATTTGAAATTTGAAAAGGAGATAATTTAAAAAAAACAAAAAACGACGAGTATCTTTTATTTCGAAAAGTAGTGCTGTTTTAGGATTTTATGCCACGACCTGCATGTCTCATTTGCACTCAATGATAAGTAAATATTAGTAAAGTATATTACTTGTTAGCAACTAATTGAACAGGCTCAGATGTCTACGCATATGTTGCTATTAAATAGTTGTCAAGTCACTGCTCACAATTAGACTTAAACAAATTTGAGCTGTTACTGATTCACAGGAAAAAGTAGCGAAACTATTGCACGTCTACAACATTTCCTGCCGACGGAATAAATACTAAAACGGTGGATTCAGTCAAATATCCAGGTATTCAGTACTCGTTTCGCATGGCGCTTCAAATTATTTGTCGGCAAAAACGAAGAGAATTTTAAGTCTGTTGAGCAAAATTTTAGGCTAAACTTGCGGAATGATCATTATTTACAAAGTATTTATCATATTGTGTTTTTCTTATTGAAAAAAAAATTGTGCCAAAAGGGTGTTCAGCAATTGCTTCAAAAAATCGAACGAAATTTTCTTCTTTATATTTTCAGGCAAAGATAAATCCAGTGTTTTTTTTTGGGGGGGGGGGGGGCAGAACTCAATACAACCTGTTTAAGAATGCGGCAATTTCATAGGAAATAAAACTCTTTTTATTGGATTTATTTACAGTTATGTCAAAAGTTGCTGCCAAAACATTTTGAAATGGTTCAATTAGTCGTATATTATTAAATTCTGAAATTACCAGATTTATTTTTGACGAAAAAATGAAACTTAATAAAATAAAAATAAAAAAACAAAAAAACTATCTTTTAAAATCAAAAAACTGATATGCTTTCATAGCAAACGTGCCAAAGATGTAAAATACTCGCGAGCTGAAAAAATTATTCCTTGCAGTTGGTATTTTTTGTCAGCGTAAACGGGAACTCTCACGTTTCACGTCGATCCGTTTATCATTATCAATAAATTGTTTAAACGCTTCTTTTCGGTTTTCATTTATTCTTTTTTTTTAAAGCAACATGATCCATAGACAACTTCATTTCCATTTCTGTTGCTTTTTTCTTGTTTTTTATTTCCAAGAAAAGTCCATTTAAAACAGCCGAAACACCACTGCGTATTCATTTATCATAAAAAGATAATGAACCCATTAGAATGTTTTTACAATATGTTGTTCTTTAATGCTACAATTAGAATTAATCATTTTAAAACCAATTGAGAAAATATTGTTGTTTATAATCGGTTACTTTACTTGAACTTTATCGTTCATAGTTGCTTTTTCATTATTTTAAATTATAATCATGTTTTACATATTTGGTTTTATTCAGGAATATCACAAAAAAATTTTCTCAGCAAAAATATAAAAAAATCTCTGCCCCCCCAAGAACATAAATTGCCACCCCAGAAACAGATTCCTGAATTCATCACTGTTTTCAGGCCACAGAACAATCTCGATAGGGGCACTTCTGACAATTTCCAACCAAATACCCGTTTTTTTCCGAGTCACAACATCATATATTCAGATATAAATACGGACAGGCAAGTCAGTATCGAAAATTACTGTCCGGTGGTATTAATAACTGATATACCAAACTATTACAATGGCCAAAATGGAAGTGTGACATTTCAGCCATGTCTAATATTAACAATAATCCAGTTAGAAGGAAGGGTCTCGATTTATATTTTATGAAATTTATAACTGGCCACGGACGCCACGGACACCACGGTCACTTTATTATTGACATCATTTTGGTGTTCACAGCAGCGACTTGTGTCGGTGTGGAATAGCGATTGAAACAGTTCCTTACGTAATAAATGTTACACAGCCATTCGAAGGAGTCGCTTAATTTCTGCTGCACGAAAATGATATTGAAGATTTCATCGTAGCAGTAAATCTTATTACGCAAGCAACGTACACTGGTGAAAGAAAGGAATAATTAATTAATCTAAAGAAGATTTAATTATAATTTAGTTAAATGGTTAGTTTAAATTTATCGTTTGTTTTATCTGTTTGATTTAACTCACCGTAAGTTGTTCGGTTATAAGGTATTTACGGCCTTTGCATGTATTAGAAATTACGCATTCAAATAAATAAATAGAAATAAACAACTGTCAAATAAATGTTCAAATATAAAATTCCCCCCCAAAAAATACAAAGAATTATTTAAATATAAATGAGATTTATTAAATTTCATTACAATGTACTGTTTTGCTAATATGAAATGATCGTTGAACCGAAGGATAAATTATCAGAGGTTACAGTTACATATTAAAAAGATAAAAGTAATGCGCAATGATGAAAATAACTCAGGTTAAAAACTGCAAGGTAGAGGATGTACCAGAATTTATGTACTCCGGCCAAGAAATAAAACAGAAAGCGGAAATAAGGGGACGTAGAAAATTACCTTGGTCAGCTTTGGTAAGATGAAATATAGAATCCACAATCGTAAGATACTAGTTAAACTAAGGACGAAGGCGATGAACCAATGGTGTTGGAATATTCAGAAGAGGAATGTGGCATAGTTACAAGTAACCCAATGCTCCATAGAAAGAAACATACTTAAAATACCACTGAGACATCGAGTAAAAAACAGAAAACGAAGAATAACTAAAATAACAGATGTAGAGTAAAAAGAGCAGCGGAGCTGAAACGGAGGTACAGTAGACACGTCATTAGAAATGGTTGTAACAGATGGAGTCATAAATTACTAAAATGACGACTGTATAAATATTGAAGAAACGAAAACTACCGATAATTTGGGCAGACCACATTATCAGGCTTACAAGCAAGACTAAATGAATAAGAACAGCCGTGAAACAGAATTAATTGAAGAACATGTAGAAGACCTATGTTTATAATTGGAGCCGAAAAAAAGCTAATAAAGAAGAAGAAAACAAGTGTTTTAATTTAGGCAAACATATTACTAAATTTAGTATACATTTATTTAGAAGGATTTTTTTTTTTTTGTATTACATTTCACAATTATGACGCACATAAAATCTGGTTGAAAATTCTACTTGTTGACAATTCATAACTATGAAATTAATGATTAGGGTAATAAGTTATATATACAACTTTCAGCCTAATTGTTCAGTTTCTAATGTTTTCAATAATATCCATTTTCATACCTTTAAAAATATCGCGTTTTTTACCAGTACCTCTCATCACAGAATTATCAATTTCTTTCACAATCGTTCAATACCAATTTTCACACCTTTTCACCGCATCTCGAGAAAAGTTTATCACTGCCTTCTGCAAGGTGCTTTCTTTAGTGCAACTATTTTTAACACACATTCTTCTATTACTGCTTCTTTCCCATCATTTTTAATCTTCTTGTTCTTTATTGATAATATTGTCTATTCTTCTATTCAATCTTAGCTAAAGCAGGTCTCAACTCTTCCTTATCCTTCATTGAAGCGTCCCTGGCCAACATCCTTCTTACGATTATTTTCCATACCAGATCTTCTTGTCTCATATTTTCTATGCGTCCCTATAATAAATCTACAATTCATCTCATTTACTCCATATTTTATTTAGTTATTTTTTGTATTATCATTTTTTTTTTAAATTTCAAATCATTTGTGGTTCCTTGGGTGTTCTTTTACTTACATCAACTCATTTCCCTCCCCCTTTATATGATTACATTATCCAATCCACCCGTTCCTCAATTGCAGTCTACACAATAATCATTTTACTCGGATAGTCTTTTTTGAGTTCCTAGTCATATGGGTATCTCAGGTAACGAGAAGGCTGACATGTTGTCTATTCCACTTCAAGCAATGTTTATCCTCTTTGAAAATGCGACCTACTTTTCTCCATGTACAATAACTTTTACCATTCTATTTATTTTAATTTGTATCATTCCTGATTTTGCTAATCATTTTTTTCCATACTTCTTTATATAATTTTTCCTTTGTCTCGCACCTGATTCAATTTCGTTTCCTCTATTTGTTAATTCTTCGTCACTTTCATTTTTCATTGGGATTTTCATCAATCCTTTTTTTTCACTTATACTTCATTTTTCGCCTTCACCTTTACCTTTATGTTCCTTACATCTTGCTGATTCTGATTCTTAATGCTAACCACCTTTAGTTTAATGCTTATCTCTCATTTTTAAATTATATTTCTTATACCATGATTTTTTATAACTCAACTTCTACATTTCGTTGATTTTTTTTTTTTTTTATTGAATATAGCGTCCTTATTCTTAGAGCAATTACTTTTTGCTAAAAATTATTGTCGTCTAATAACTTTATAACAATAATGTGTTAAATGAAACAAGAAAGATTAATTTATTAGTCCTAAAGTACAGAATTTATTTCAAAATCAGTTCATTTTTATTTGTTATAAGTAGGTATACTTGAACTCCCGCCAAAAGTAATATCTAGCTAAACCATTGTACAGAATGTCTCAAACATAAACTTCTTGCATTCATGCAATGATTTATTAATTCATAGTTCTGCGGGTCTGGCATACAATAGTTGAAGTAGCATTTCTTGCCGTTAAGTTTTAATTTACTATAATTATTTAAAAACTGTTATAAATATTTAGATGACGTTTTTAATATTTCAGAAAAATTTAAACACAGGATTAGAGGGGAAATTGTGTAATTACCTAATATCTTATACAGTGGATAGTATATTTGAGAAATACCTTATTTCATAAAGAAAATCAAGTAGTGACCTCTTTAGAAATTCAAAATGTTGTGAAAATACATAGTTATTAAAATTTTTAATTAAAATTTTGTTTTATTTTTAAGTGAAAAATAAAACGAAATTATAAAATTCCAGCTAAAATGGTAGTTTAGAAATAGTAAAAAAGATAGTAATTTTATTAGACTTTACTTCTTTTTTATTTTTGTTAGATTCTTTGTTATTTTCTTTTACATTACAAAATAAAAATTTAAAATAAATAAAAAAAGCAAAAGATCGATGATAATTGCTTTTAAAATTAATAGAATAAAAACGTAACATCAATAGATTTAGTAGAAAATAGTATTACATATTAGTTATAATTAAATCCACAGGTAACATTTATAAAAATCTTTTGTAGTATAAATTAAGTTTCTCTCTTGTAACAAATTTTTTCATCGGCGTTTTGGTTTGTTTTTTTGGGGAGGGGGGAAGTCCCTTTCCCCATGAAACCACCCTGATTAGAGTTTATAGCGAAAAAACTATCTGTTATTTTTATACATTTTAATAATGTAAATTATGAAGTATAAGAAGTAAAATATAAGCAGATAACAAGGTTACCTTTGCTATTGTTTTTAATATCCCATTACTTATGTAAATTGTATATTACTGCTATATTATATTTACATTTGTTTTCTTTTACTATACTTCATTTAATTTTTAAGAATGTCAATAACAACTAAGTTCTATAATATTCTTGGTAATAGTCGGGACTATGTTTTCAATCATCCTGACTAGTGACTACTGCCCACAACATAGCAATAAGTATACCTTGCAAAGGACCTTTTGCACACAAATTTTATTAATTTCTGACAATTTTAATTTTGATATATAGTTATGTTACACCCACAGTCTTTTGCACTTTTATACACTTATTACTTCAATATACGTTTTTTTTTAGCAAAAAAAAAAAAAATTATATAACGGACCATTTTCTGGTTTGTTATTTGGGTTATGTTTATAATTTCTCTTTATTTCTCCTATTAAAAATATATTCAACCATGCTCTGCCTTCTTACTGCTAATATTTATTTTATGAACTTAAAATAAATTTGAATAAAAGAAAAAGAAAGAAAAATAATAAATAGCCTGCTACAAAATTGATGCTTACAAAGCGATCATGTTCGTTTTTCTTTATGGAATAAAATGCATTGGATAAATCAGTATTTGTGAAAAAATTTATGAATTTTAAATTCATTTAATTAATTATTTTAACTACAATTTATAATTTTTATTCGAAGTTATCTGAAATCGTTCTTATTTATTTTTTGAAATGTATTTCATATCCATAGTAACGCACGTATATATACACGATATTTATTTTTTTAAACCATGGTTACGCTGTTTACATGCTGGCATCGTTAAACTAGTCTAAAAGCTTATGGCGTTATAAATGTAATGTGATGTAAAAAGGCATTTCGAAGATTTGTTTGTACTGTTTTATATTAACTTCAATAATTGTTAAATGAAAGTATCAGTGAAGCATTTATTATTTTTAATTTTGAAATAGCATAGGATTGTATAAAATGAAGTAAGAATTGTTTACTTTTCATGTTGCGTATTTAATATTCCTCAGAGTATCATGAGAATTTTTGTCATTCGTATAATCTGCTACATGAATTAAAATACAAATAAACATTCATTATAATTTAAACAATGAAATAAAGGTTAAAATTTAAAAAGCACTTACTAATTTTGAATACATTCGTTTGTGGGCATAGTAAATGTTTACTTGTATTTCAATTTATTCCCCAGTGTATAAAGCTGATTATTTTAGGATTTTATACTGTTGAGGTATAATTTGTAATTGATTTTATTTTAAATTTTATTACGATTGTTTCGTATAATTCCCTAATCTATTTCTTTTTTTCTTTTTTTATGAAACAAATGTGTAATTGATTTATATTTTAATGTCATGATTTTCTAACGTCGTCTTATATTAAATCAAATTTTATTTATTTATTTTTTTTTAAATTTTATACTGTAACCTATTGCAAGTTTTCTATGAACATTATTGAAAATGTTTTTATTAATGTTTTTAAATTACAGCACAGATACAGAATCTAATGAACTTAAAGAGATTGAATTAAAAACTAAAAAAAATCACGAAAAGAAAAAGAAGAAGAAAAAGAAGCATAAACATAAGCATAAACATGCTCACAAGACGGAAAAGTAAGTTTAGCGTTTTGTACATTTTATTTAAATAGCCAATTCTATTTTAAAATAATTTTTTTCTATTTTTAGTAATACCTTAATAATTGAAAGATATTATGTTATTTGCACGATAAAAAATATTACTACTAAACTTGCTTTCAATCACTTTCAGTTAAAAGAAGGCATTTGTAGAAATATTTTTATGCTATTTGTAATATTTTGCATTTTAATTTTAATTTTTTAATTTACATTGATTGTAAGACTGAAATATATTTATATACATATGTATATACTTATTTCGCTGAATTATAGGAACTGCTACATTTTACAGTGCAAATATTATTATTGGAAGTTCGATTATTTTTGTAAATGCTAATCGAATTAAGTTGATATAAAATTAATTTTGTAAGAAATATTGTTTTCTGAATTTTCTTTTATAAATTATTTAAAAATAAAAAATGAGTGATTTTTTTAAAATTTGTACTCGGATTCTACGGAGTTAGAACCTTTTTGTTCCATTTCATCAAATATTTATTATGTCAGGACAATCAGTGTAACGTTTTGAATGTTCCCGTTAAAAATTTACCGCTGTTACTTAGTCTGACAAATGGTATAGTATTTGACAAATGGTACAGTATTTGACAAAAAATAAATAAATCAAAGCCTTGAGTTTTGCAAATTTTTATTGAAACAGTGTTAACATTTATATAAAGGTAATATTCTGTATTATTATTTTCACTAAGATCACGCATTATTATTTACAGTGAGTATTATAGTATTATTTGTTAATGATTTTTTCTTTATTTTTTGCTTTACGTATAATACCGAATAGTTTATATTAGTTTACTTTTGTAATATATGTGATAAATTCATTTTCCTTCTGTTTTTGAAACCGATTTTTATGAAGGTGGTTTCAAGATATTAAATGTATAAAAGGCAAAAATGACAAAATAGTCTTTAATGTCTTTAAATAACCATAAGTTGTCTCTGTAACGGTATTATGCTGTTATTAATATTTCGTTTTCTATATTATTTTCAGTTATTCATTTAATTTTTATGTAGAACTGGATTGAACTATGATTAATTGCATTTCTATATCTTTCAAATTTACCGCTTGGGAAATATTCAAACTGGTTTTTCGCTTATGTTGTATTTATGCATGTAGTAAATTTCGTTGTTTCTTTTGATTTCTTGAAAATTGTTTTGTAAACTAAATAATTATAAAAATTCGTTATCATTTCACTTTTATTTGTTTTTTCGTTAAAAATCTTTTTGCATTTTTAAAATATTCGAATCTGTTGGAAATACTTCCACAATTGAAAATTAGTAATAGAATGTTTTGGTTAAATCATCAGTTGTAACACTAATAATTTTGTTGATCTGAAGGTTTATATTTTCAGATCTAAATATAGTTTGGAAAAAATCCGATAATTTAGAAATTTTTTTGACTCTTTTACTGAATATATTTTTTAGGAAATTTGCCGTTATTTGTAAAAAAATAAATCCAAACATTCAAAAAGACTAAGGAATTTTTGAACTTTTTAATATTCCACATTATAGAATATATAATAAAAAATTTAAATGATTTAATGATACGAGATTTTTCAGATTAGTAAATTTTCTGATATTCACAATGTTATATGCGTGAAGAACAATCATATTGTTTCGGTATAAACGAAATACTGCTTTTACTACTGTGGCGAACAATTTAATTTGCCGTATAAAGTATCATAAATAGTTCTTTAGTAAAATTTTTATTTGTGTCATACGTGATATACGGTAGTGTGTCATCATCTTTTGTATAGGATACCATTCTGGTGGTCTTCATTTTACATTAGTGTTTGAATTATGTACATTAACCGAAATTATTTATATTTTTCAAGTACCTTTCAATTTTAAATTTGTTTACTTCTTATTTTCATCTTCATTAAAATGTACGTATTTTAATGAATTCGTATAGAAAACAGAAAAAGCAAAAATATGTTGAACTTTCGTCTGAAGAAGAATGCCCTGCCGATGATTCACAACGTAAGAGAAAAAAAGTGGAAGTTCCAGTAAATGGAAATAAATCTAAAAGTAAAGAAGTTAATTTAGATGATCGTAGTAATTCAGTTTCTACAGTACAAAATTCAAAAAATGATGATTTTGATTCAGACGGAAATGTTACAATATTGGAGGAGGAGATGAATTTAGAAGACTTAATGCGTGAAAAGGTACTTCTTTATCCGATTACATTATTTTTAAAGATAAATTAATTGCTGCAAGTCAGTGTATTGAAATATTGCTCGCATAATTTTTAATTAACATTTTATATTTTTTAAAGTAATAAGTATGGATTAATTGCGCTATATTTAATGTGCATATGTAAAAAAAATTATTAAACTGGAAAGTAAAAAATTGTTAGATGTTTTTTTGAAGTAAGTGTGGGTGACTGTTAATTCCTTTGTTCTGGTGCTCTATGTGTATTTTCTTCCTTTATTCTGCTTTACAGTTACTTCATATTTCAGGTTATAAACTATTTGATTAATTGTGTATAGATCTTTAAATGATTTTTATGACGTTCCAAATTCCACAGATAATTGTCAGAAGTGCTTACAGTATTGTTGAATAATTTTGTTTCATAATTTCTTTTTCCCGAGTAATAAAGTTGAAACCAAAACGTACGTCAAATATACGCATAAAGAGCAGCTGTATAGGAAAACTATAGCCAAGCTTGCAACTTTATATTTAGGTTCTTGGACGCCGAAAGCTCGAAATTTTTGAAAAAAATATTTGTTTTCCGGCCCTGTGATATATCGGTGGAAAGATCGCTATTTGTCGGGAACGAAACCGCATTTCATTTCCTTAACGAAATTTTCGAAGTTGCCGAAAAGTTCAAAAAGGCGTAAAAAATGACTAAATAGGAATAGAAAGCTATGTGAAAAATACAGGATGTTACATTAAAATCAGATTTTTTTGTTTTGAATTAAATATTACGAAAATGTAAATTATAGTTATCTTTTACTTAACATATAGAATCCTCACCGCATGAAACATCATGCTTGACTGACCTTGTTTTTATATACTCTTGATGCAGTTCCTTAACATTTGCTGGTCTTATACATCAAATATTTTAGCATACTATATTTCGTAACTGTATTTCAATAATATAACTTGTAAATGAATTACTTTTTCTGTCATTGATACTTTTATCATGCGATTCGTATTTTATTTGATATTGAATTTCCAAAAATTTTCATTAATTCATTTAAGATGCATTCTTAAAGATTTATTGTAGAAAGTACTTTAAGCTCATTTATATATTATACTTAGAACAAATGATTGTTTCATTTTATATAAATCAGCTTATGCATTCAACATGTTAGCTGCAAATAATTGTCAGATAGTTCATATCGAAAATAGACAAATAGTGAATAAATCAGTTTTCCATCTTAGTTTTTACTGTAGTTCAATAAAGTTGATTGAAAACATGTGAATATAAAAATATTTAAACAGTATGTTTTTGTACCGGTATGTTAGAAATGAATATATGTACTCAAAATTATTATTTTTAAATTTAGTTAGTATAATAAATGTTACGAGTTTCGTATTACATACATAGAAGATAATTGTACATTGGATTTGATGAAAATGCATTGCATATCGTTAATAAAAGAGACTATGTGTTAAGTTTTTTAATCGATAATTTCTATGATTTAATGAATGTAAAATGAAAAAATTCTTTTGAATATTCAAGGCTAAATTGCAAGCACGATTGGGAGTATACACATCAAATAATAATAACGATGATAGTAGTATCAACAGTTATACAAATGGGGATTCGCATTATGATGTAAAAACAGCCGATAAAAAGAAAAATGAAAAAATTATTACGATAGATTTGATAAACGATGATAAAAACCGAAAGAAAAAACGTAAAAGTAGGTAAGTGCATGTCGAAATTTTTATTTTATAGTTTAATTTTAAATTAATATATTAGATTTTTACCGTGAAGTATTTTATTAATTATATCTTAATAAAATTTGTAAACAATTAAATTTGTAAATTAAAATCATTGACATTTATCGATATTTTCTTGTCGACATGTATGGTTAATTTCTTTTCTTAAATAGTTAATGGATTTGAATTTTGTTTTTATTATGGAGTAATTGAAAGAGGAATTTTTAATGGTTTTTATACAAATCAAAAATACTTATCCGATAAGCATTTCAGGGTTTCTGTAGCGAGAAAATGAGGTGTACGGCATGTAGAAAACAAAAGTTATCATAATACTTTTATTGAAATCTAAAAATCATACTTTAGCGATAAAGATTGTTTTTTACAGTTATGTATGATGTGTTTCAGTTATTTAAATCAATTTAAAGTTTAACGAGGAAAGATTTAAACTGTATTCATTTTAAATAAAATAGTTTTATATTAAAAGTAATTAGAATTATATATATATATTGTAATTTTTTCACCTTTTTTAAATTTAGAAGCACTAGTCGAGGAGACCGGAATGAAAATAAAGTAGAAGAAGCTAAAGAAAGTACTTCTCGACCTGCTAGGTACGTTTATGATACCGACCTTAATAAAGAATCGAAAAAATTTAAAAGTTCCTCAACTTTTGAAATATCACAAAGTGTTTCAAAGAAAGAAACGACTGATGGCAAACAGCGCGATGGAAAATATTCTGCTTCCGCTAGTAATAAGCTACCGGATTCCAGATATCACACTGCAGTCGATAGTAATATTAAATCTGATTTGAAACACCGTGATGATAAACATAAAAAAATGGAACCTCCGGCCAGTAAGGAAAATTTGAAGGAGCATCATTCTGAGGATAATAAAAAAAAACAACGCGAAGAGACCGTTAGAAAGAAAGAGCAAACTAATAAAAAAAGTGATGAAAATAAAGCTAAACAACAAACACAGGAAGACATTAAATTGGTAGAAGAGTTGAAAAGGAAAGATACAATTAAAAAACAAGGTGAAGAAACTAAGAAGAAGGAATCGGAAAAACAAAGAATTACAGATGAAGCTAAAAGAAAAGAAGAACTGAAGTCCAAAGAAAAGGATAGAAAATCAAAAGAGGAAACAGCGAAAAGAAGGGAATACGATCATGGAGAAAAATTAACTAGTAGGCGTACTAGAAGTAAATCGCCTTCAGGTAATTATCGAATTTTTATGTAACAGTAATATTATAAAAGTAATCGATAAATGCCGTAGCATTTTTCTCTAAGCTATTTTTTACGATTATGCTGTGATTTCTTTATTTATATGATGCTATCTCTTGTTAAAACTTCTTTATTTTTTGAATTGAATTAGTTTCAATTTCTTTTTCTCAGATTAAATATTTTTAACAATAAAAAAGTATTTAAAATTAGACTAAGGAATAATGTAGTGTACCGCCATTTAGCTTATAAAAAATGTCGTGATTGTATAAATAATTAAAAGATGGCTGAGTGCGAAGTAGTGAATGAAAGAGGGAAAATTAGATATGAAGTGTATATTAATAAATAATATTTCTGTTTAAAAAAATAAGTAACAAATACAAAAGATATTCAAGCCAATAAGAGCTTATTAAATGTGTATAATAACACACATAAAAAGTTGCTGTTTTTTCTTCTCTCTATTCTTTTTCATTTGTCCGTTTAATTATGTTTTTATATGTAATCCAAACTAGATCGCTTATTATAAAATTAATTTCAAAATATAAAAATTTAAAAATTAATAGTGAAATTACTGAAATTTTAATAGTGGTGTCCAAAACTTTATTTGTTTTGTTGATTTTAATTTGATTTTAAATTTTGCATTTACTTTTTGAATGTTATTCAATCTTACTGCAATTCAGACGTTCACTGAAAATAAATCCTCACCACTTCAAACTTTTTTTTCTTCTGTTCGTCCATTCTTAATATAAAGTTTTTTATCTTAAAAACCAAACTGCAGATTTATTCAGTGATTACTAAATGAATTTCGTTTTACAATTTACTGCTTTAGATTTTTCATTTGTCTGTCTCGTTGTTTGATTGCTTTTTATGGAAACATTATCAATTCAATCTGAACCAGAGTTAACTTGTATAACCCTTTCCCACCCACAACACCTGTCGAAAATATTCATATATTTTTTTTTGTTCAAGTTCTACCTCAAAGGAGTGAAAGGGAAAAAGTGTTAATCGGATGAAAATTAACTTCTCAGTCGTAACTAGTGACCCTGGGAATATAAAACTCGGGTTATATATTATTTTTCTAATACGAGAATTGATGAAGAAAACAGTTTTACAAATTTCAAATTTCACCTCTTAAGAGCGTGAATAATTTTTTTTTTTTACTAATTCAATTTTTTCCCCGAATTTTTCATTGTTTTCGGTTGCATAAGTACTTTCGGATTAATTATATTAAATGATAAAATTAATTTAATCTTTCTTAAAGTTGGGTCCTAATATGTCTACAGAGCCGCGTGAAATACTCAGTTGTTTAATAAATCTGTGAAAAGGTTAAATTTATGTGAATAATACAAATTATCAATTCTATTAATTGTTTGGAGTATTAAATTTTTATTGTAAAATTTTCCAAAAACCAAAATTAATTAATTAATTTTTTTTGGGAAATAAAAATTCTGCAGGATACATTTGGGGGCAAAGTTTAGACTCGGTCCTGTGATTGAGCAAAATAATTAATAAAAACTAATCATATTTTAGTAATCACGTTTTGTATGATTTTTTTCTGATAAATAGTAGTACAAGTTAAAAAGTTTATGAGAATAAATAAACAAACGCATGATCAAATGTTTAAAGGAAAAGAAAAAACAGAAAATCATAAAAGATTTAAAACTTCTAAAATATTAATTTTATATACATATATTAAGAATTAAAAACGAAAATTTACAAGTAGATAATCAATTTTTCAAATAAATGGTATATATGTATATAAATTCAACTCGAAGGAAACAAAATATATTAAATATAAAATTTGGATTTGACTAATGGAGGTTTCTGTTTGATTATCGTATTATTAAGTACTGAGAAAAACCCTTAGTGGCTAACGAGAAAAATGATGTAATAAAGAATAAAAAAAATATTGATGAAAATGAACACATTATTGGTTATAGTAAAATAAAATTAACGAGTATACTATACGCGTAAATAAAGAGCAGAATAAATGATACTCAGGAGAGAAAATGAACTTTATTTCGTATGATGGTGAATTAAAGAAACATAAATGCTCTCTCCGATGAGTACTGCTAAACAGAATAAAAGAATTCGAAGAAGAAATATCGATAAATTAACATATTGGTACTGCGAGGAGTCTAGGAAGTTGCACTTATGAGCGTTTACATACGACGTTAGTAACAATGGCGACTGTGAAATGTAATTTACATACAGCGAATATATAGAAGTATACAGTGGTTATATGTAGGGTGATGTAAAGCTGAAAACATTTGTTGTATTTTTTACATTACGCAGGGCTTTGTAATTGTCGATAAATAAGTATGTAGCATTTTGTTTTGTTTTTTTTTTTTTTTAATTTTTCGTACTAATTTTATTTAATTCTATTAAAACTAAAATTTCGTAAATAAAATGAGTTTTTCCAGCACTATCTGGGAAGGATCGATAGAAGGGAGCACTGAAGGCTTCGCTCTTGCAATGAATTTTCAATAATTCTTTTTGAATTAAAAAAATTACATTTAGTTTCCAAGCTAGGCGATATTATCTCGAAAACAGCCATTATCCTTACGAAAAGAAAGCATTAATTTTCGTGTACTAGAATATAATATTTCGGTAATAATTTTTGTTTTCGTACCATTTTGCTCTGTAGGTAGACATAAAGATAGTACATCAAACATCAATAAAGATAAGTATCGAAATGAGAAAGAAGATCGTAGGCGTGATAATAGAAGTAGAGAAATAGATCGAGATAATAAACGTTGGGACCGTGATCGTGATCGCGATCGGTATCGGAACAGAATCCCGATGCGAGATAACAGGGAATATGATGATCGAAGTAGTAGATACCGCGATCGATCAATACGGGAAAGAGATCGTTCGAGAGATCGTAATAACCGCATGGATTATGACAGTTACCATTACAGAAGGGATAGACGTTATCGATCTCGAAGTATCAGTCGGAATCGTGATTATGCACACAGGTTATTTTAAAGTTACTTTTTCTGAACTTATTTACAATTATGAATACACATATAAACAATTAAAAATTAGTTGCGTTCTGACGTTTCCGTGCCATTTCGAACATTCTCTGCTAATATATTCAGTTTGCTTGTGACTTCCAGTCAGTTTGACTATGGTGTACATTAAATTTGAATCACTTTGATGCGCGGTACTCGCTATATAGTAGATAATTTATTCCGTGTAAAGCAGAGACACGTCAAGAATTTTTTGAATTTATATTATTTAAATGTAAAATAGAAATAATTAATTTGAATAAAAACGGGGAAGTACTATTAGTTGTGAATAGATTGGACATGATTAAAAATGCCTTTCAAATTTTAAATTATTTTTTATGATTTACGATGTAAGGAAGAAGTCTTTCTTCAATTAATTATTATTGTTAATTCTATGCATACCTGATACATTCAGTAATTCGGTGTTTGGTATTGTTACACAATTTTATTTTCTATCGTATAATGCGCTGTTTGCAGTATCATTCAGCGTTCGTATATATTAGAATTTTCCAGATAAAAACTTGTTGAATTCTTCGATCTTACTTCTAAGTTCAGTTCCTTTTTACATGGAATATTTCTTATCTCATGCAACTCATTTCTGTTTTGTTCAATTATTGTCTCGCGAGAATTATTTTTTCAAATCTGCATGTAATTTTTTACTTTAATTTTTTTCCTACGGTCAATTTAAGTATTTATAACTTAATGTTTTCCTAGAGGCTGTACTTTAATATTTAAAATTGTTTAATCTTTTCTCTATTTCTGGTAAAAAATCAACATATGGTTGATTTGCAATGTTTATAACGGTAATATGGGATTAACGAAGTATAGGTTAGTGGTAAATTTACATTATGCGGTTCTAATAATTCTTAATTTTTAATGAGAAAAGTTAAAAACAAAATTAAAATTATGATTGAAGAATTAAAAGAAAATTCGCCGTGTGTTACGATAGCCGTGGAAAATGTCGTTTTGAATTGGTATTGTAATTTTTATTTTACAGGGTGGCCATCCAACCGGGAATATTTTAGTGAAACCGGGGGAAAAAGTAAAAACGGCCAAAAACAATATTTTTAATAAGATAAAATCATTTAAATCGAAAAATGAATGCATTTTTCAATGTACTTTATATAAAATATGCTATGGTGGTAAAATGTCAGTAGTAACAAAAAAAATTAATTCTTTTTGTACAATTCGATTTGTAGTAGTAGGAAGTCGGGAGGATCTGGACCAGGAATACCGAGAATTTGAGTGGCCACCATGTTTCAACTTAATTTAATTTTTTTATTTAATAGTATGTATCTGTTGATAGATCTTATGGCGGCCGAGGAGTTGGTGATCGTTCGGGAAAAGATATGTTCAAAGACAGTCTTTCGGAAGGGCTTAAACAAGAGATTTCCTCAGATGGCGAGTATGTTTTGTTTTTTATTTTTTTTTCTTCATTATTTTTAATTTATTTTGAAGAAAAATCATTTCATTAAATTTTAATTTTTGAATATATATCTAGACTGGTTATTGATTTTGTTTCTATAAATTTCCGTTAAATTGTCTAACGCATGATCGGAATTCCGAATAAGATTTACAAATATAGTCTTTCGGCCAAATATCATGCTAAACTAAGTTTTACTCTGGTACTTTTATTTCTCTGTCGGTTAAGTGTTATCATTTCACTTTTCCGCGGTACCGGTAATAACATTTTTTGACTAATTGTTCTCGAAATAATGCTTTTAATGCGTGAAATTTTAAATTAATATTTTTTTTAATATTATTTTTCATATAAAATGTGTTTCCTGATAGTAAATAATTCGGTTCATTTTGAATTATCCTGTTATTGTTGTTTATTTTTAAAGGTCTGATTGAATATATATATAATTTCGTTGCGTTAGTTGTGTATAGATTTGCGGATATTGGGATATGTATGTGTATACTTCTTTTTAAATGTTTCCCCTGCACGAAAGCGGATTTCAGACGTTTAAATGAGAATAAAATAAAAACTTATTAAGAAGATTATTTTAGAATTATAAACGTAGTATAGTATCAAGTTAATATTACGGATGAATATTAAATTTCCTCAGTCCATAATGAGCAAAGGTTTCCTGTGATCTCTTTCATTTTATTCTATCTAAAGCTGTCCTTTGAAAATTTTTATTGCGTAAGACGTTACTAAAATCATCTTTCTACCTATGGTTGGTTAGCTGATTGTTTTATAATGTGCGAGAAATCTGAAAATGGTTTTACCATCAATCACCGTTCATTCTCGCTTCAATTCAAGCCTTGCAATGTATTTTATTCCGTCCGTATTGCCTTTTTACTTATATTTTATAAATTTGAGGGTAAATTTTGTGATTTTTCTTAATATTTAATACGGAATGTTCGATTGCGTTTTGTGCTACTTATTTTATTAATAGTTTTTTAATTCAGACATCAGGTTTGATTATCGTATGCTAAGCTCTTGGTACGATAATAGATATGTTGAAAATTAGATTATTTATTAAAGCTGAAAGTAAAAATTGGATACGATTTATTTTTATAATTATTTCTTTATGTAATAAAATATTGCATAATCATTAAAATAATTTTTTTTCGTTTACGGATATGTTTAAATAAATTTAGGCTAAAAGTATAGTTGTAATATTAAAAATTAATACGTTAGTATGCGACATGTTTGTAATTAAGAATGTTATAGATAATTTTTGTGATAATTAAAATTATTTCAATTATTAAAAATGTCGATGAAATAAATAATTACATCCGAGAAAAGTTGTGAGTTTAGCACCATGCAGGATTTAGCTGTTATTTGAAAATAATGGTATTTTAGTTAAACGTTTTTGCTGTTTATTATTTTTTAATTTAATTTACTCATATTCTGAAGAATACGAAGTTGTTAATTTACTAAAACAATTCTCGTCGTTTAAATCCTAAGCTCTAATGCCAGTGCGACAAAGTAAAATTTTACAAAATAAGTATACAGAAATTTCATTTGTGTTCATGTGGACTGTTCGCTCTGTAATCGGCATTAATGTATTTACTGGTATTTTAAATATTTAAATTATAAATTACGTAATTATACTAGGAGATAATTTACAGCGAGACACTTTGCTATTGACAGAAAAATATAATTTACAAATTGTACATTACTATTCAAAAAATGCTATCGTTTTTTTTCTTTTTTTTTTGATTTTTAAATCATTTTGAGTTACATGCTTCAGTGCGGAATATTGTAAGTTGATATAAACATATGAGCAGTAGTGTAAAAAAATATCTAAAATTTTTTATTACGCGTAAGACACAGGAAAGTAAGTAATATTAAATTTTTAAAATTGATATAAATTTTTAATTTCAAAAGTTGTTAGTAAAATGCAATTTTTCAAGGATAAGTAATGGCTTCCAGAGGAGCATACATACATTTATTACCATTTCAAAAAAATAACGAATTATTCAACTATTAATTACTAAAAAATACTGTATATTTTAAATTTTAAATTTGTGATATAAACTATTGCTCCGTTTTACATAAGACGACTCTCTTTATAACATAATAGTTATTGGGAATAAACAAGTATACAATTAAAATTATACTTACGTGTGAAAAGTGACAGATTCCCCTTAAATCCAGGATTCCATGGAGAGTCAAATTTAACGTTTAAATGATTTGGTTTAGTAACTATCAATGAAAATGCAGTTAAGAACAATCATATGAATTTGATTACTATTGTAGCCATTTTTTTATTGTTATTTGATTACTGTTGTAGTCATTTTTTTATTGTTATTTGATTACTGTTGTAGTCATTTTTTTATTGTTATTTGATTACTGTTGTAGTCATTTTTTTGTTGTTTGAACAAAAAGAGAAAGAGATGTCATTAGGCTAAACTAGTAGTGATAAAATAAACGGCGCAAAAATTATCTATGTTGAAATATGCTGTGCTTGTATTTTTTGATTTGATTTGACAGTATTATTGTAATATTTTGATATTATAGTTATTTTCTTTTAATATTACCTTTGATTTTTAATCGATTACTGATATTACAGATTAGATATAAACGACGATAGTTTTGACGAGGAAGAAAATGAAGAAGAAATAATCCAAAAACGACGTAAACAGAGAGAAGAAATATTAAAGGTAATTAATCTTCGAGAAAATATTATTATAAATCGAATAATTTCCCGATTTCTCGGTGTTCACAATAAAATGCTAATTGACAAATGTGTTGCATACGTTATGTTGTGGCAATTATAATTTTAGTTAACGCTGACGTGGATTTGCGAACATAGTGGGTTGTTTTTAAAGCGTATTTTAAGAATATCAACCCCATTGCAAAAATTATTCCGTCATCGCGTTATAGTTACAAATGAAAAAATAGTACTGTAGGTAGGCAGCGAAATTAACTTGAAAGGGTAAGCCACTCGGCAGACCTTGTGTCTTCGGAATATTTGAAAATCTCGCATTTCATAATTTTCGTATAAAAAATACACAAAACATGTTACAATTATTAAAAAAACATTAAAAAACATCGACTAGTATCGACAAACTACCGTCACTTTCAAAATTTTAATTAATTAATATCTTGATAATGTAGTTTGTCGAACCTAGTTGATACTTTTTAATGTTTTTTAATAATTGTAATATGTTTTGTGTATTTTTTATATGATAATTTTATTATTTATATTCGGCATAATATTGTGAATTAATTCCTTTTTAAATATATATAAAAATGAACCATGTTGAATTATTTCTTATTTCGTTCGGGAAAATTGATATTATTTTTTGTGTTCTGTTAGCCGGGCGCCTTTTTAAACTGAATTTTTAGGCAGAGCTTTCTAGTAGGGTAGGTAGAAATTCGTGGTTTGTGCGCAGGTGTCAGTTAAATTTTTTATTTATTTATTTTGCTTTCGAGATGCTTGATCAAAATTCGCATGGCGAAATCGAACAAAAGTTGGACAAGAGTAAAGTTCCAGAATTTTTTTCAAAATAAAAAGTTAATGAAATGTGGTAAACATTTTCTTAAAATCCAGTAAAAATGGTTAAAAATCATTGTAAAAGGTACATTTATTAATCGATCACATTAACGGCATATTAAATGTGAGTTGCGTAATACGCGCGCCTTGTTTTTATATGCTTTATATTGGCTTCACTGGTAACTTTGTATGTTTGTAATCAAATTTTGGAATCCATTTTTCACCCTCTTCCTGATGTCTGAATAATTTGAAATTTGTAATAATGGTCAGAATCCGATGACAATATAATGTTATACAGAAAAAGATCACCTATTCCCACAAATGTAGTAAAAAAAATGTAAATATTTATACATGGAGTAATTTTTATTTCCCATGAAAACACGGCGGCTTGACGGGAACAGCGGATCCTCAATTCCGGTCTCGTTATGTTTTACGCCACGATGTGGCGGCTCGACGAAAGCAACGGGTCTGTAGTCGGTCTTTTTCTTTATTTAATAAAGAAGTGAGGAATGAAAACAATTTGGGATTTTAAATTTAGTAATAAAACAAGGTTTATGAAAATAATGTCAAAAAATTATAGTTTAAAAAACTAAAAACGAATGCTTTATATATAAGATGCACTAAAAAACGTAAAATAATTTAAATTACTTTACAATACTAACCTAAGAGTGAAGAGGTGGACATTAATAATTAATTTTAATTCGCAATAAAAAATTAAGTTGTTTTACAATATTAACAGAAGAATGACTAAATGGACATTAGTAATTAATTTTAATTCCAAATATAAATTCATGTTCTTTTACAATTTTAACCTAAGAGTGCAGAGGTGGACAGGAATAATTAATTCCAGTTCAAAATGAAGCATGGGGTAGTTTTATATCATTTACGTTTGCTGAGGGACTGGATGACTACTGATAAAATCACTCCATGCTTTATTTGGAATTGGAATCAGTTAAATTTATGTCCACCATTGCACTCTTAGGTTAATTTTTTGTAAAAGAGCTTAATTTTTATTTTAAATTAAAATTCAATTATTAATGTTCACTTCTTCACTCTTAGGTTAGTATTGTAAAATAATTTAAACTAAATTTAAAATCCCAAATTGTTTTCATTCGTCACTTCTTTGGAAATTATTTTAATAAAGTTTATCAGTGTCGATTGTAAAAAAGTATTAATTTTATTTCTGCTTCGTTCCAGTTGAACTTTGTGTTTTCGAAAAACTGAAACTAATAGTAAAATATTTTTGGTGATATTCGTTTAAATTCTTTTAAGTTACTTTATCAGTATTGTATGAAATGATAAAGTAACCTTTAAAAAATCTTTTTTGTATTGTGTTTATGGTATTTACTTTTTTTTTTTTTTTTATATATAGTCATTTGCTGTGAAATAGCTTTTGTTTTGTAATTCCATTAAAATATAATCGTCAAGCTTTATTATTATGTATAACTCTGATAACAATTTTGTACAATAGTTTTAAAATTTCGAGTAACTAAAATAATTTTCGAATTATATGTATATACAATTAAATAATTCGACAAATAAAAGTAATTACTATAAATGTTTCCTAATTCGAAGAAAAAATATCACCGAAAGTGCAATAGTTTTTCCTACCTTTATTTTGGGGCTGATATTTCAAATTTGCCAGTTTTCCTATTTTACTTAAATTATCTAATTAAGAAGAGAAAATGACAAAAATTTACTAGCTTTTCCTTTTTTCTCTCTTACATCAGGATTCTATCTTAAAAATACGATTCTAATTCGAAATTTCTAGATCCTCTCAACTCTTACTATTCCAATCTGACTGTCTAATAAGATAGTTTCATTATTGCGAATAATATTTTAATTGAAGTACTAAAGTTTCTTGTTTTCTTAAAAGGGTTTTTTTTTTATCAAATATTGAAGCATTTTTAAATGCGCGGAGTCCGCTAATGCTTTTAAATTTAACATTTGTTTCTTCTTTTTTTTTTTATAGAAATTTGAGGCAAATTCAACAGATAAGCCGAAAGATCATCAAGTAAGTACTTGGTCGGAAAAAGCGGAAAATAAATCAAAAAACTCCTATACTGAAATTACCAAAAAAATTGTTGATTTGAGTTCAACCGAAGCTAGTCCCGTGTTGCAGAAACAAAAAGAGCAAACGGTTCGTCAGACGTCACCGATGTCTACCGAAAGTGACGATGATAAATCCGGAAAAAGCAGCAGTGATAGTTCCAGTAACGAAAATGATGTAAAAAATGATGACGACGATAGTGTTAAATCGAAACGTAATTCTAAAATTGACGATGCGGATATGCCAACAACGAATAAAAATTCCGGTAACTGCGATATGTTCGCCGAAGCCGATACATTTGGCGGAAATCACGATGTAAGTTCTTTAAAACTGCGTCTGACTCCAGTACTGTCTGTTGCGTGTAAGCGTGTGAAAATATAATTTTTGTCATAAGTAGTAAACTCAAAGTACGATAGTATTTTTTTTTTTTTACAGCAGTTTTACTAAACTGGCTGCCATTTTATTTAGTAGTAATCTGTCTTATATAAAAATAATTATCGTTTGATGTAGATATAAAATAGTGGAATATATACTTCCGTCGATAAAAAAATGCTAAGTAAAGTAACATATCCTCAGCATGGTGTCGGGGATTGTGAAGTTAAAATTCACAATGTACTAAGCCCAATGAAAGGGATGGAAATATGGAGACCATTTCCTTCCTCTCGTCTGCCATTTTCTCCAGATTTCTCCGGTACCAAATTATTTCAGGCTGTGCAAATTCTCAAATCTGTGACATCTGCGGTTTGGCAGATACGTCAAATACTAAGTCGCCGCACACCCTAAAAACCAAACAAAAACGGTAGATTACGGTTGCTTTTTAATTATTTAGTAGTTTTATCATATATATTATTGAAATTTACACAATTGTTATTATCATATAACTTTTATTAAATTTTGGTTGATAGTTCTTGATTTTTATATCTAGTTTTGTTTATGTGCAGTTTAAAGGTTACATTACTCCCACAAAACAAATATAAAAACATATAGTGCAGTCATTTTCCTAGATTGCCTGTATCTTCGGAGTAGATAGAAACCATTTAGGACTAAATTTAGCAATGAGATACATACGTAATGAAGTTATTATACATTATTAGAAGAGACTTTTTTTTTTTTTTTTTTTTTTTTGTTCGTTCTAATATATATGTAATAGTAGTCATTTAGTTCTGTTTGATTTCACGGAGATCGAGTTTATTTGCAGTCTGGATTCAGTTTCTTCTATTCTATATTTAAGCATGTTAAATTTGGCAAACGAGGAGTGATCGAGTTTTTTCATTCATACGAATTTGTTGGGAAAGAACTTTATTTTATAATCTCGTTCAGAAAAAGTGGCAGATGTCGGGATATTGTTTTAGAAGTCAATAAAATTTCAAAATTGAAAATTCTATTTACTTTCTTATAAGATTTAGATTTATTTTGCTAATAAAACATCCGTTTTCGGAGTACATTCTTTTTTTAATTTCATCTATCCGCCTTTATTAATTTTTCTCAGTTTGGAGTTTGAAATTAATTTCGCATTTATTCGGTGGTGTAGATGACGATTTTGTAATAATAATTGCATCGGTTCGAAACGATTTTTTATTAGTTTTATTTTTATTGCGATTTACAACACGCGTTTTTAGATTTTAATATTCTTTTTACGCAGAGTCCGAGTGTTGTTACGCATAAGACTACTGGGCCCCATGATAATCCAAATCTGACAGACAATTGGGACGACGCGGAAGGTTATTATAGGGTACGCATTGGCGAAATGATGGATTCGAGGTACGTCATCTACGGCTATACGGGGCAAGGCGTTTTTTCGAATGTGCTTCGAGCTCGAGATGGTGGAAAGGGCAATCTTGACGTCGCCATTAAAATCATACGGAACAACGAAATTATGTACGTATACGTTGACAATATTGCGTTGTATTTTTCGGAATTAATGAATGTTGCAAATATACGTAGATCTTATTATCACGTAACTAAGATTAATCGTATCACCCGAATTTATAAAAAGGATTATCGAAAAGTATAAAAATATGATGAAAATGAAGTATTAATAAATTCTACAAATACTCAAAGAAATAATTTAATTCGCTTCGGCGTGTTTCGTAATAATTAACATAATGAAGTATAAACAAGATGTATGTTCTTTTCTAATTTAATTTATTGTTTTCGTGTATAAATCAAGAATAAGGAAAAAACAAAAAAAAAAGTAAGAATGTTCGATATATTTTTAGATTAATATGCCAGTTTTGAGCTGAATATATTGCATAATTTTAAAAAAATACAGGATACGGTGCTTGGGTTTACTATTAGACGTTATTCTTAATATGCTGAAAAATAATTAGGTTTCAGTGATTTATATAAAAATTCAGAAAATTATAATGCACGTTCCGTTAGAATTCATTCGGCATAATTTTATCGATTTTCGGCTCAGTGTGTAAGAGTAATATTAAAATTATTGCAGTTTATTTTTTGTTATTAAAACGTTATTATACTAACAAGCTTTCAGTAACATACGAATTGGAAGCTGGCTTATGGAGATGATGTTCCGGCGGACTCTTTAATAAAATCGCCTAAGGGAGTATCGTAGAAATGTTTATTTACTATTTTGACATTACATAATAATAGTAAGCGTGTATTGACCTAAATACGGCTGATAGTGTTATAATTTTCTCATTTTAATAAAACTAATGTTTAGCAAACATTTGTATATGTTCGTTTCCGCTGTCATCAGGTAAGTAATTTTAGTAGCGGATTAATACAATTCTTGTGATTGTACGTAAAATTTGATTATTTGATTATTTACTTTTTTCACTTTAGTAGTTAACTGTATTAGTAATGTACGTTTAAATAAGTAAAGTTATTTAATGATATGAAAGGGGTTTTTGGTTTCCATTTTTTTTTTTCATATTTCTACGTATTTTTCCAGATTCTTTGGTTATCTTCTTTTTATGAAAAATAAATTACATTTTTCTCCTATATCTGCATTTGTATTTTTAAAGAAACTAAAAACGTGCTATGAAGTTTTTGCGTATTGGAAAATTTATACTATACGTAAGGTTGTATTAAACATTAAATGAATTGAAAGAAAATAAATAATAGTACGTTTCGAATGTTGTTTAGTTATATACCTCTTTTGTTTTGACTTCGAGGTTGTCGCAAAAAGAAATTAAGATCGAATTTGGTCGTTGCTTAAGTTATAGCAAAAAGATTTTGGAAAAATTAAACCACTATCTAGTTATACTTTGACGAGGTAGCGGGGTTTACCACGTTATTCTTCATGTTACTGATTATAATCTCACTGCTTATTTTTTTGTTTACAATTCTTTAAATGATTACGTTACTAAAGACTCAGTAGTATTATTATTTGTCGTAACTATGTTTCATGTAAATTTCCATTAACAGAGGCGTTTTTTTCTCTACTTTTTTTTATCTCCCGCCTTTTGGTTCGTTTTACGGTACTAGTTGGTTAAAAAAAAAAATCAGCTTAAAATCAGTGTAGAGGAAAATACCAAAAAGGATATTTGTAAAGTTTATATCATATTTTTCCTTTACTTTATATAAAAGGTGCTTTTAGTCAAAGGTACATTTCTTTCTGTTTGTGAAAAAAATAAATTATGGAAAATAGCACGTAATGTTGGTTTATTACAAAAACAAATTGTGTCAATTTTCAAAATAATTATAATTTATAAAACATAAACATAAACACAATTATTAATTATATAAATTTGTTGAAGTTTCTGTTTCACTGAACCATAATCTTCGCATTGAATTAAAAATAATAAACATTTAACACAAATATGTGCTGCCTTGGAAATTAGTCGATAGTTAATAAAAATGGTAAATTGATAAGATATATATATATATATATATATGTGTGTGTGTGTGCGTGCGTGTGTGCGTGCGTGTGTGTGTGTATGAGAGAGAATGTGAATGTGAATGTGTGTATGTGTCTGTGAATGTGTGTACGCATGCATGCATGTAAAATAAATAATATAAAATAATGCAATAAGGAACAATAAGTAAATAAATACGTTGTAATTATACGTCAAATAATAGATTATTAGTTAGTAATTTTATATTTATTAATTTATCTTTAAGTTTAATATAGTCGTTTTCTGCGAATGTTAAAATTTTCTGATTTTTCATTATATTAATAATTTTCAGATTACTTTCTGTTTTGTTATTAATATAATATTTGTCTATAATTAAATGTTTGGTAAATTTAGATTTTTCAATGTATCCATTTCAGTATGTGTATTAATTGTTTTTAATGTAATGCAATGATTATGGTTTAGTGAAAACGAAACTATTCGGTGTATTTATATTTTTATATATATAGTTATATATATATATATAATTGTTAATTTGCTTACATTTATGTTTTATCAGTTGAAACTACTTTAAATAACATGTACTTGAGATATCTTTTCCTCTGTTCGAATGAAAAAAAGATTTGTTTTATTAGCCGAGAATATCTGTGTATAATTACTCTGTCGTATATTAGTTCTATTTTATTTTTTTTTGCCAAATTATCTGAAATGTTCTTACATAAATAGTCAGTGAATATTTTATACAGTAATAATTTTATAGTTTATATGTAATTTTTGAAATTATGTTTTTCACTGCTTTCTCATTTTGTTATTAATATTGTTTTTCAATTGTTCTTGCAGAATAAAACCGCAGTTCTATACTACGATAATTTTTGTCAACCTGTGTTGTTGTTCTCTTGGTCTTTTCAAAATAAGTTTGTGGGCCTTATTGTTGGCGGCACCTATATATTGCGTTTCGGTGACTGAGAGACGCACAATATAGTGTAAGATGTAAAATTGATTATCTCATCAAACGAATCATATTCTATTTATGATTCTACATATTATTTCATAGTTTTATATAATGTTTCAATTTGTATTTAGTAGAACGTGTATTATCTGGATGAATTACTTTAAAGAGAAGGAGAACAAAAAACAAAGAATAAATGCGTTTTATTAAACGGAATGATTTCATTCGTATTTTGTGTAAATATCTAGATAATTTGCGTTCTGCTTGTGAATATCTTCTTTTTTAGGTTTAATGTAGGGTGCACGTTTTGTGAAAAATATGTGACGTAAATTTAAACTAATAATTGTTGAGTGTATGATGAGAGTAGACTAAGTTTGTATTTACTTTCGTTTAATAAGAACCTGTTTGTACTGTGCTGTATTTTCTGTAGCATGTACAACGAGCATTCAAGGATCTCTGGAACTGTTATAATGAAATAGTGAACATTTAAAACATATACATACATATTGAAATGTTTTCACTTATTTTTCGTTAGTAAAAAAATGATTTAATGATTTTCTCGTCCCTTTTTCGGAAGCCAGTGAAACGATTCGTCTTGATTGCTGTTTATAGTTTCTTTTCATACGAGTATTAGGCTTTTTTTTTGATTTTATGTTTTTAACTTGTCGAAAAAAAAAATTTAAATAAACGGAAATAGGAGTAAAACCACAAAACAAATTCGGTTACGATCCTGTCTCGGAACGGCGGTGGTCTCTGCATCAGAGATATCACAAAGCCGATACCACGTGTTCAATAACAAAACTTTTACCAAAGAAAAAGCATATATTTTGACGGAAAATTTACAAAAAAACTGACAGGACGGCGATCCTGATGCATATACTCGGCCACAATTGGAGAAATAACAGAAACTTAAACTTTTACCGAAAAAATTAACAAACCACAGTAAATTATGCGGCACGGCGCGTAAACATTTCGATATACGGTAGCACGGATCAGACAAAACTTCTACGTTAACGAGGATTTGCTGCGACAGCGGCCACATATAGTAAACACCGAACGATCGAACACCGTTCTGTTCCACGGTAATAAAAGGCTACGCAGAAAGTGTTCTTATAGAAACTTCTGCGTAGATCTCCGCACATACTCCCCTGTCTGACTTTTGGCGGGATTTTTACAATCTGCCTGCAGCTCAACGTTACTCGACACATCTTATTCAGCGCTTCTTGCCGCACACGCATATTATTGTCTTAGCTGCTGACCACTACCACTCAGACACTATTACGTCTCTACCTCAGCGCGACCTTATACTCGACGATCACGCCACCGATCTCGGGGAATTTTGGTATCGGTCATATAAGCTACTAAGACAAGACAAAGCGGCGATGTAAAATAAATCGACGTTCGCGAAATCGAGAATTAATGAATAAATCGAAGAATGATTTCTAGCTCGAACGTCGAATAAAAGATAGCGCCAAAAGTACCGAATCCGTATCAATATACAATTATATTAACCTGAAATTCAACGTGTGGTATATATGTGTTCCTAAATTTAAGAAATTAAAAGCAGCGGAAAAAACAGAATTTCCCTTCGTTATATTGTGAATCTTAACTTCAAAATCCCTAACATCTTGTCTGTATGGAACTCGCTTCACTTTACTTTCTTCTTTTTTTATATTATTTCCAATTTGTTTATAAGTCCATGGGAAGACTTTGTAAAACTTTCTTTTTTAGAATTTTTGATTTTTCTTTTTTTTTCTTACATTACCGAGAATTCTCATAATTTATTATAGCTTTCGAACTTATATATATAAAAAAAAAAAAGAAAGTTTGTGACTATTAGGTGTGATAAGCATATGGGAAACGGTTTATTGTGGTGACCGATTTTTGAATTGAAAATTTCGGGATAATTTGAAACAGCATTATTATAGGGTGAAAATTATTTTCCGAATTTTGCACTTTAGATGACACGAACCCTGTTTAGAAGAGATGTTCCAGTACATTTTTGTAGAATGTTTCGTTTTTATGGTTTCTGTAGTTAGCACAGATTCAAAAATGTCACTCGAGATTTTGGATTTTGTTTTTTATTCACTTTCGTTAATTTGCCTACATTATCATATTCACTCGATTGCTTATCGTTTCGGAAGACGACAGGTCTTATCGATTCGTCATCTAGAAATCGGTATTGTTTTTGACAATTTCCTGAGTATCGTTATTAAAACATTATTCTTGTTTGCCAAGTTTATTGTGCAGAATAGTGTTTAAACACACTACTACTAGTACCAATATTCAAACTGATTGTAAAATGCGGTATAGATTTCCGATACAGTTCACTAGGATCAATATGATATTGAGATACGTAAGGCTGTGTGCACAGATCCACACGTGGTCAACCGGTGCATTCCATTTAAAAAGGTTGTGTACAATGCCAGGAAGAGAGTTCTTCAAAAATATTATCACTCGATTAAGTATAAATTTCACACCGTTTTAATTAATATAAAAATTCCTATAAGATCCGTGATATATGAAAATGTAGTAATTTTATTAGTAAACTGCATATAAAATAAGTACCCTATTATTATAGGAAATGAATCATAGTGAAAGCAAAAAAACAAAATTAATTTTACGTCATTTTCATTTTTCGAAAAACGTGTTACCGCTTGTTATTGCATTAGATTTTAAAGATCGTTTTACCTCGATATTGTTTAATTGCTTACAACAAATTTTTCCGATTGCCACTTTTTCCTGTTCGCTTATTACTCATTACCGTTTCCGACTATCTTTCGTCAGTCTCCTTTTTCCCGGTATACACTTACTACGGAATAAATTTTTAAGTCTATTTTATTAATGAAATGAAAAAATTGTGATTTTATTAATTAATAGATAGATAGAACACACATCAATCGTAGAATATGATCGCGCACGGACGGTGAACTTGACGGTCGCCAACAGTTCTTGCTTCATAATTCGATGAAACGACTTTATAACGCAGCGGAATGACGGCGAATTAGCGCGCGTTTGATTTCAAAATTTAACACGATATTTTCTTCTGTTTCAGTTGTGTAAGCACAGAGTATTGTTTAATACTTATATACTACTACTACCAGTTTTGGTTTTCTATGTCTATCTTTTTATGGATTTAGTTTCGTATATCTTTTCACTTATAATATTTCCGATTGCAGCTAAAAACGAACATATACAAGTGTTGGATTATCGTAAAATATAATGAAAGTATTTTAAAAATTGCGTCATTCAGAATGTTGAACAGAGAGGTCAATACATGTTAATAATCTGTATATTATATTTATATATTTTTTGGAATGTAATTGCTTCGTATCGTCTGTAAAGTTTTAAACATTCTTAGAACAAGATTTAATTCGAATTGTATTTCAAGGCGAGAGTAAAATATTTTTCGATACCAAAAATATACCGTTATAATGTATTTTTGTTTTCGTTTGTTGCTTTTTATATAATAATTAGGCATAAAACTGGATTAAAAGAACTGGAAATGCTGAAACGACTGAACGATGCAGATCCGGAGGATAAGTTCCATTGCCTTCGTCTGTTTAGGCATTTCTTCCACAAACAACATTTATGCTTAGTTTTTGAATCACTCAGTATGAATTTACGAGAAGTAAGTAGACACGCGTTACGAAATATTTTATTTAGTAACGTTATTGAATATTAATATTTTTTCCGTTTGCCGTTAACGTCGTTTCATTTTTCCACAAACAATTCCCGATTATATACATAGCTGTCCTACTATATTAATGCTTTATGGTCTCTTTTTAATTATCATTAGTCACAATGCGAAATAGGTAGCGAGTAAATATTTAAAGATTCAAATTTAATACGAATAGAACATTTCTGCATACATTTTACCCGTGTATCTTATTTTCAATTTTTCAAATAAAATCCCTTAAAATCCTCAATTTGATACTGTTTAGTTGCTTTTTTTTTTTGTTTTGTTTTTTTATTAGTTATAAACGGATCATTGTTCCAATGAACTTTCAAGTGATATTAACTGGTTGTTTTTTCTTCTTCTGAATTTAAATATATTTATCTTTAACTTGTTTTTTTTTATCTTGCATTGTTAGTAGCTTTGATTCAGTGCTCAGTTTCAATTTTAACTATATAAATAGTGTGTATTTGTATAATTCATTTGGTATGTATGTTCCGTGTTAGGTAATGGCACATTAGATGGGTTTAATCGAGATGTCGAATGCGCCAGTTTTAAGGGGTATGGTAAACAACATTTGTTTATTTGTTAAATTCATTATTTTTTTTAATATTAATACCATCTAGTAATACATATTATTTTAAAAACGCCGAGTCTGATTTGCCAAACGAAACTGATGGTAATAAAAAGCACGATCATTAAAAAATTCGAGACATTTTTAACAACTCACATTGAATTATTGTGAGGATTTTTAAATAGCCTGATGATTGCTCCAGTATGTGTGTCGATCATATCATACTCTAAATTCATTGACAACAGTTAAGACGTCTCTCGATTAAAACCGCCTAATGTGACGCGTTGCCCTTGATTTGGCTGTTTTTGCGCTATATATTTTTTAAATATTGATAGTACACGAATGTACCTCTAGGCGAACTATTTTATAAATGCGCTCGTATTTATATTTTATTATTTATTAATATTGTAATGATAAATAGGTTTTAAAAAAATATGGTAAAGATGTCGGTTTACATGTAAAAGCAGTCAGATCTTATAGTCAGCAGTTATTTTTGGCTTTGAAATTAATGAAAAAATGTAACATACTTCATGCTGATATCAAACCGGATAACATTTTGGTACGTAATATTTAGCTACAACCGTATGTTTAAATATCAAAAAGAATTTTTTAAAAAAAAACAAAAAACGAACAAGTTTTGTATTATTAGTATTAAAGTTTTAATTAGCAGCAGTATATTGATGTATAAGTGAAAATCACCGAAAAACATCATTTGTTTATTTTCAATCTATGAAATTATTGGGCATGGATTTTTTACAGCTAATTTTTATACAATTAGCGCGTAGATCAATAAATGTTACACATGCGACTATTTGGATAATATTTTATGTAATTTACGAGCTCTAAAATTATAAGTACATAACTTTAGCTTTTTTATGTAGCTAATAGTAAACTGGTAAATAATTCTGTTTTATTGAAATTAATTGAAGAGAAAAAAGGCATTTGACCAAACTTATCGGTTAATGAGTAAATTAAAATTCTTTAATAGTAAAATGTTTGTAAAATGTTTTTTAGTTTCAAACTAATGTAAATTTATATTTGTAAAAATAAATTTTTAATATTAGTTTTTTATTAAAAAAAAAAAAAATTCACGATATTTTATATATTTTTATTTATGTTCTATAAAACATTTTATTGCTTTTCATTAATTTTTATACTAATGTTATTATTATTTATATACTTTTTTGAATGTTGGTTATAATCAGAATAACATGAAAGAATACTTGAACATACTTTCTAATTATGTATTGCTGATTGTACGTTAAAGTAATGATAATGCATTTGTAAAGCTCGCATTTACTATTTGCGTTTCTTTAAGAAAACATAATGAATTGTTGTTCATACTGCGGGTTGATTATATTTTTTAAATAATTTACTATAAAACCTGCACCGTTTTTGTTCAATCGATCATTGAACCGTTTGGTTCGTTTTCTCCATTCGATCCTATTCCATGCGGTTGCTTTTGTATGTTGTACACTTTATATCTTTAATTATTTGCGACATGTAACTATTTCTCGGTCTTCCTCTGTACTTGGTTCTCCTTGTTTTTTCTTCTATAATTTTGGTTAATATTTCCTCATTTCTCAGTATATGACCCATCATTATGGTTCTACGTTTCTTGATGGTGTTCAATAAACTGCGAGTTTCCGCCACTCTATTAAGAACATCTTCATTTTTAACCTTTTCAGTCCATTTTAATTTTAGCATTTTCCTCCAAAATCACATTTCTGCACCCTCCAGCTTTTTCTTTTTAGTTTCATTTATCACCCAGGTTTCGCATCCGTACAACTACTCTCTCTATATATATAATTTCATTACTCTTTTCTTTAGGTTCATATCCATACTTTTGCTAGTTAACATGGCGTATTTTTGCATAAAAGTGCTTTTTGCCAGATTCATCCTTCCCTTTATTTTCTCTGTGCTTTTTTCATTCTCTGTTATCAAACTTCCCAAATATATCGCTTCTTTGGCTCTATGTATAGTTTTGTTATTAATTGTAATGCCCTGTTTTTGTTGTGTACGTGTTTTTTCACATATAAGAATTTTCGTCTTATCTTCATTTATTTTCATATTATAACTTTCCAGATGGTTTTTTATAACATTTAATGCTACCTGCAATTTTTTCTCTGATTCCGTTAAAATTACTATCATCATCCGCAAATCTGATCATTGATATTGTTACTCCATATATTTGTACAACAATTTTCGTTCTTCCAGCTCTTGTTTTATGAAATATATCGGTTTCTCTATATAAATATTGAATAAGGAGAATGACATAACACAACCTTGGCAAACTGCCTTGCGTATTTCTGCCTTACCTATACTCTAATCAATTCTGAATTTCGCTATTTGGTTCGTATGCAATGCTTTAATTGTTCTGACTTCTGTATTTGGTACTCCAATTTCTTCTAAGATATGAAACAATTTATCCCAGCTGACTCTATCAAATGTCTTTTCCAGGTCTAGAAAAGCAATTATTACTCGTTTATTAGATTCTAGTTGTTTCTCTATTATCAACCGTAAAGCCAATATTGCTTCTCTCGTTTCCTTCTGCTTCCGAAAACCAAATTGGTCAAAATCCAGATTTTGTTTAATCTTCTTCTGTATCCATTTTAGTATTATTCACGCTAGTATTTTAGAAGTACGTGACAATAAATTTGTGATTCTACAGGGTGCGGCAGCATAACTTCCTTTTTTAAAATGCGCCACTTTTTTTATACTAAATTTTGTTAAAGAGAAATAATAACAGAAAATCGAAGTAACATACTCTAGATCTCCCATTGGCTGTGCTTCTTCCATTCTCGCAGTTTTATTTCGATTTTCTGTTATTATTTCTCTTTAACAAAATTTAGTAAAAAAAAAGTGGCGTGTTTTAAAAAAGGAAGTTATGCTGCCGCACCCTGTATAATTCTCGTATTTATCTGCACTTGGTTTCTTGGATATCATTACCGATCTACCTTTTTTAAAGTATGTAGGCACTATAGTCCTTTCCTTAATATTTCATTAAATAATTCTTTCATTTCTATCTGTACTTTGTCGCCTGTGTTGATTATTAGTTCTACCGGTGGTAGTTCATCTGTTCCTACCACCTTTCTTCTTTTTGTATGTTTTAGTGCTGCATCGAATTCTGAATTCATTATCTGAAGTAATTCATATGTGCAGCTGGATTTTCATTTTCTTGTTGCTCGTTATCACAGCTGTTTTAGGTATTCTACCCACCGGTTCTGCATTCCCAGTTTCTATTCCCCCACCCCACCCTCCGATATATAGCTTCCTAGTTATCTTTCTTTTCCTGAAAAATTCTCTTATTAGCCCGTAAGCTTTGTCTATTCTGTGATCCTTCAATATGGTTTCTATTTCGTGGCATGTATCATTTAACCATTTTTCTTTTGCTTCCTAATATTTACGATATATCCGGTTCCTTAATTTTTTATATCTTTTTTGACCTTCTCCGGTTTTGTTTTTGTATATTCTTTCTTCAATATCTCGGAAAGTATCTTCCGTTATCTAAACTTTCCTTTTAATCCTTTTGTTTTCTCTGTTTAGTTCTGTAGTTGCTGCTTTTTCCAATGTGTTTTTTGTTGCATTCCATTTTCTTTCAACGTTATTATTCCTGACTTGATTTATTACAAGTTCCAGTTTTTGTTCCACTGTTGCTTCAAATTTCTCTTAGCTTTCTCATTATTATCCTATAACCTCTCTCTCTCATAATGCCCTTTTTGTATGTATCTTGTATTTCTTTTTTTCTTCACATTTATCTTGCATTTCATGAGCATTAAATTGTGGTCACTATCGCAATCTGCTCCTGGGTATGCTTTACTATTAGACGTCTGGTTCTGGAAGTCTTACTTGATAATAATACAGTCCAGTTGATATCTACTCGGTTTTGTCCATGTATATCGTCTACGGCTATGATGTTGAAATAGTGTGTTCGTTACTGTTAAATTATATTGTTTATAGAACTATTAGCCTTTCATCTTATTCATTTCTGTTACCTAGACCGTATTTTCCTATTTCTTTTCCTTCCTTCCCTTCACTGATAATAGCGTTCCAGTCTCCAAATATTATCGATATTTCTTATTTAAAGTTTTTAGTAATTCTTCTAATTTTTCGTACATTTTTTTTATTTCTTCATCGTCTGCGCTGCTGGTTGGCATATATACTCGGATATCTGTTATTTTGGTCATCCCTATTTCTCGTTTTATCATAGTTATCCTCTTATTCGCTGGTAAGATACAATTCTTTTGGACCAAGTTTCATTTAAAATTATTACCGCTCCTTTGCATCCTCGCTTTTTCTATTCACCACCAAAAATTCGCTTGACGTATGCCGTGCTGTATCCCTTGACTTTGTCTCACTTAAACCTAGTATGCCAATCCTCAATCTTCTCATCTCTGCTTTAATATTTTTAATTTTCATTAATGATCTAACATTCCATGTTTTGATAGTTATTTTCTCAAATATAGCCGTTCTCTTAAGTTTCAACTGTGTTTCACATCCAGAGATTCTTCGCATCCCTGTTCCATTTAAGGAACGCCGGAGACTCGGGACCATGGTATTATTTTGTGTATTCATAGTTGGGAACGAATGGAGAATTGAGGATTAATGTAGTAGGTTCCTCCTTTCTTTCTGCATCGCTTTTGTAATTATTTTAAAAGTGTACAATGTAAAATTAAGCAAAAAAAATCGGCTTAAATTTTTAGGAAATAAATTAACTAGCGATAATTGACATTAAAATATTAAGTTTGTGTTTCATTTTCATAATTTAGGTAAATGAAAGCAAATTAGTTCTTAAATTGTGCGATTTTGGTTCTGCTTCGTTGATCAGCGAAAATGAAATAACACCTTATTTAGTCAGTCGATTTTATCGTGCTCCAGAAGTCAGTAAGTAATTCGAAAATTAATTTATAAAAAAAAAATAAAATAGAATGATTAAGTTAAAGGGGAGGGATTCAAAAATTTCATTTAATAGTCTGATATTTTACTAGGCTGCTTAGTTTTGCACGTAAAAGATAATGAAAATACACTACTCGAAGAGTTTGTATGCAAAGAAACAAGAAATTAAATTAAACATTTAAATTAGAAAATCAATTTACGGTAGATACCATGTTTAAAAAGTTAATATTAAAACCTTAACGTTTCAGAAAGCTTACACTTACTATCATCAAAAATAATATTCGTAAGTGTAAGCTTTCCGAAACGTTAAAGTTTTAATATTAAATTTTAAGTTTTAAGATTAATTTTTTAAACATGGTGTCATATACCGTAAATTGTTCTCCTAGAAAATTAAATTTTTTGGTTAATGTTTTAAAATCTTGAAAAACTATCATTAGGTACTTGTATAATATAGTCTTGCGTTATTGTTATGGAAATTTTGTTCATGTTGCCATAATTTAACCTACTGACTTGGCCGTCATATTTTACAAATCGTTTAAATTTTCACTTGGCGGGAGTAAATGAATTTTAAAAATTGACAAGAATATTTGTGTTCCAAACACTAAAACTACAAAATAAAAAATTATTAATTAATGCTGATAATCCGAATTTACAAGAATCATTGACTTTTGGCACAGCTACGTGATGTATAATTTATTATACCTCGTTTATTTTATTTTTTATTTTTGTCAGGAATCGCGGCTTTAGAAAACAACTGAACAACGCGAGATTTTGCAATTTGAACTAAACTACGTGACGTGACAATGCAAATATAAACCGAGAATAAAACATGAATGTTGGGGGTTAAGAGATTTTTCATTGGTTTAATCCACAAAAAACAAATGAAATTGTGCTTATAACTTTTAAAAAATACTATTATTCTTGTACATATACGTATGCTTGTATACGTGTATGGATTTATTTACGTATGTGTGTGTATATACGTGTGGATGTATGTGATGATACGATCTGCGTACTTTTTGAGTGTCGTTGACTGAGTTGAATTAAGTCCCTGGTAATAGTGTGCACTGTTGTTATCGTTCAAATATTCATCTCGACCCCTTTATTGTAATAATTCAATCCACTGAAATGAATGTAGCACATCTACTTGGGATTTGTAAAACGTTTTCCAATGTTCCGGGTTTAATTTATTTCCAGCGTAATGGATTGAACAAAATAAAGGACATATGCAACCACAAAAGACGGGAATAATTTAATTTCGCAGATAAATAGTACGAAGGATTTAAAAGCCTTCGTACTAAATAATATACTATTCTGTTATGGAGTAATTCAACATGCACTGATTGATACATCTGAAGAGGCAATAATGGCTGAAATTGAGAATGGCGTCGAAATAGCCGGAGTCAGACAGATTCATCATCGTATAAATAATAAACTATTACCTGCTACAACCGTTGGGGTAAAGCTTATCGGTAAAACGTTAGCGAACCACATCAATATTTATAAATTACGCACTCTGGTAGAAATTAATCTTCGCCCGCCGAGACGGTGTTGTGTCGTTTCAGACTGAGATGTCAATCGTGTTACCAGGATTATCAATTTACTGGTTGCAATTTCCTCACCCAATTATATAAAACCTACACGGTTTGCTCACTGTGGCGGAACAATTGCTGAAAAGTAGTTCTTGATGAAAGTCTCCGCACATTTAGAATCACATTAGATCAACCCTTTCTATGACTAATTTCTTGTTGCACAAAAAAGCTAATGCAAAAGCCAGTACACCTATAAAATGGTCAAGAAAAATTCACGAAAAAAGTTTTGCTCTACCTTCTCACGTGATACTCCTCTCTCCGATATATGGAAAATGGGTAGAGCCTTTGAAGCTTCCCACTTCCTATGTTCCTAATAGAAAAAGAAGTACACGTGTATTATTTTTTTAAACTCCTCTCTATACTTCCTTACCGCTCCACATTTTTCATGAATAAACTGTATTTCTCTATACATCGGAAAATACTTCCCCGGCGATAGACTGAATCTTATATCTAATTAATAGAGACCTCTCCGATCAGTTTTGAATTTCTCCTTAGTATATACAATCTTTTCTTATTATTTCTCTTCCTTCTTCCTGGAATCTTTTTATTATTGTTCCTATTCCTAAAAAAATCATCTTCTTTTCGTTCCATAGTTCTTGCTTCCTGTTTAGAAAACTTTTTAAAAGTGTCTTAAATGAGTGGCTCTTATGGTAGTTGAAAACAGGAACATACTCTACTCCGTTATAACATGTGTGGAATCCGTTCCGGTTGAGACTCTTATAATTGCTTAGATTTATTCATATCCGATGTATATAAATCGTTTTTAGATACCTTTCGCTGTCTTTATCGATGTGTTTTCAGCTTTCGATAACATCTATCTCCCTATATTAGAAAACAAGATGTCGTTAATATTCCGTCGCAGTTCATTTCTATAATTTTTCGTCTTTTATAAAATCGTTTAATTCATCTATTTAGCGCCCGTCTTATTACACTTCAAGGGGAGTTTTCTGTGGGTTGCCTGTTTGAAGCCCTACCTTTTTTAATTTCTCTGCACTCGAAGTAACTTCAGTTCTTCTTTCTTGTTCTTTACCGATAATATTGTTTTTAATACTCCGTTCTCATTTGACATTACCGTAGTAAATGAAAGACTTTATAATTCATTGAATCATCTAGAAAATTCTTCCTCCAGTATTCATCTTTCAGTTTCCCTTCCAAATCTGCTTGCTTAGTACTCTGACTTATCGCTCGTATGACTCATCCTCAATCAATGTATCCTTTAACAATTGGCAAATTCTTTTAGTTAATTCATTTTGCTCTCTTGGAGTTTCTGATGGTCGGATATTTTAACCCTTTTTATGTAAAAATGACAGAGAAATAAATCGCAGTTTAACTTAAATCATCTTTTTTTGTCATTCATTATACACTGTACTGGGATATTTAAAATTACATTTTGTTTCGCCCAGTTGAATGCTGAAACAAATAAAGAGAACTTTTATTAATTTTTTGTGCTCATTTTTTAATATGCAACATACTGTTTGTTTAATTAATTAAAAATTGGTACAAACATTTTTTTGATTCGAACAAAAACTGATATTTCTCCGAAGATTTTAGCAGAGTTCATAATTTTATGATATTTTTTAGCGGGGCTGGCTTCCAAATTTAAGAAAGAAATATCACGGTTTAAAGATGAACCCGAAAATTAATGAATAAAACTGTAGGATCAAATGTTATGCTAACAATTCCATTTTTCGATACCTTGTAATCGGAGAAATCGAAATATTAAATTTACTCGTCATAAATATTTAAGATTTTTTCTATATTTTTGCAGTTCCGTCTGTTTTATTTTTTAATTATATTCTGATATTGTGTTATTTATTATTTTCCCGACTTAATAGTGTAATTAACGCATACATTCAACAGAAATTTTCGAGCATCGATTTTTCAATTTTTAATCTTCAATCATTTCTTCTGTGATTTATATAGAATGAGTTCTTTTGCCAATGTTTTATTTATCCAATTTTCTATTCGATGATTTTATTCCATCTGGGATAGTAAAGCGGTGGTATAATCGAGTATATTATTGTATGTTACATTATTTTTAATTTTAGTTTTTTTTTTTTTTTTTTTTTGTTGATGTAACATTACAATTAGAGATTTTTATCTGAACTATGTTTTCATTTCATAATTGTTTTCTGTGAAATTCTTGTTTCATCGTTACTGTTTTTCCGTTTTATTTTTTTAGAATTAATCTCGATTATTTTTTTTTTTTTAAGTCCATGTTCTGAAAAAGCATTTTCTGAACAGTATCTAGGACATACGGCTAATATAGTAGATATTTTATTTTTTTCTTTCTTGGTGAACATTAAAAACGGAAAATTAGTTATTTCATTCCTTTTTTAACTATTGCTTGGGGGGGAGGAGACAATAAACAAAATTTATTCAAGAATTAGAATAATCACTACTATTATTTATCATTAAAGGCTCACCCGGAAGCGAACAGTATTCGAAAATTTTGGGAAAAATTATTAGTTTTAAACTTACAGTTTATTGCTACAAAAAAAAAAAAAAAGTAATCACCGCTAGAAGTTAAAAAAGTAATACTTTTAAAGCATAAAATTTCTATTAAAAAAGGAGGCCTACTTCATCGTAAAATTCGTAAAATTTTAAATATTGATATAGACTTTGGGCTCAGTAAATTACTGTAAAATATTAATATTTTTTTAAATACTTTTTGATAAGGAAAACTCCGAAAATAATTATTTTTCTTTAATTAATAATTCTTAGAGTTAATTAAATGCTAAAATTAATGAAAATTTAAGTATTTTGTAACTTTCAAATATACTATTTATCAACATTCTTTTAGATATCTTTGTTTTAAGTAAAAATAACAAAAAAAAAAAAAAAAAGAACTGTAGCCTCCGAAGTTTATGAAAACTATATTTTCAATCACCCTACTGCACGGAAATACATTTATTAAAAGAAATTTTTTATGCGCAATTAAAAAGAACAAGAATATATGCTTTATTTGAAAATGTATAATACTGAAACATGCATTATTGTTGTCATTAAATTTTACGTTTTTGGTTATAAGATGTAGCTAAATAGTTGTACACTTTGTGCACATCGATCGGAATAGAATCAGAAAATCAAATAAATGCAAACATATTTAGGGACTTTAATGGATTAACCTGAACGTGAATGAAAAGTCCCTAGGAACATAGTAAATAAAATGAAAGGAGCACTTCAACAACTGTAACAAAAAAGTCAGTTACTATCGATTCAAACATTAGACGGTATTAATATGTAGTAACATTAACAGAAGCTTTATATGTATCAGAGTATTTTGTAATAGAATAAAAATGGGGGGGGGGGGGGTTCATTGAAAAAGAAATTAAAATATTAAGGAGAATTTTAGTCGAGCCATTTGGATCAGAAATCGAAAAATAAATTTTATTACTGCATGATAAAACTAGAAAAATCTCTTTAATTAACCTGATTTCCACTTCTCTTAAAATTAAAACAAAAAAAATAAAAAATAAAACGGTATGTAGTACAAATTTCTTAGGAAGATATTCTTGAACCGTAATAAATTAATTTTTAGCAAAAGTTAAAAATCGCGTTCCATATAAAAGTGGGTGAAGAATAGAGAAAAACGGAAAAATAATTCACTGGGTTCGAAAAAAATAGAAGAGAATAAGAGAGATGATAAATTACATGTTCTTATACTGGCCGAGATGAAAAAAGCTATAAATAAAAATTTGCCCGAATAATTATAGGAAGTTCTTTAAACAGAGCTTCTGAAATATTCACATTTGTTTTATAGTTTAGTTATTCTTTTTTAGTTTTCCCGATATATAGTTTTGATTTGGTGTTTTTAGTAAAGTTTTATTGTACTCTGCGCTCTATTCATTGACGTATTTATGCCGAGTTTAAAATACATGTTCTGAATAGTTTTGAAGTTAATGGATTGGAAAAAAGTTATGCACTGAACATCGCATCTTCCATCTGTATGAATCATAAAAGTAACATTCACGTTTAGAATTTTTGAGTTCGCCTTATCATTTTTAGATGAATAGTTTTTATTAAGCGCTGTTATTTCGAAGTTTTGTTAAATTCTGCGTTACTATGTTATATTTTAAATGTTTGAAAATGTTGTATCAATTGTTTGTGTATTATCGTTCGAGTTGTCCGATAAGCCTTAATAAATAGACAAAATTTTTGTGACATTGTATTTTCACTTAGTTGTCACGGCTCATTAATATAACGATCATTATCGCTTATATTACCGAAAATAATGGTGCTTCATTTACCAAATACGACACTATGGGATTTTTATGTGTTAAATAATTATCGCATCGGTATTTGTTATAAGAATTAGTATCGGATTCGTGTTATAACAAAGTGAATTAATTAAGAAAACGTTTCTGTTATTCTTTTTTAGTTTTAGGTATACCGTACGATTTTGGTATCGATATGTGGTCTGTTGGTTGTACCATTTTCGAATTATATACGGGTAAAATTATGTTTCCTGGTAAAACGAATAATCAGGTGAGTGTAATAACGACATATTTATACTTGCAAACAGTAATTTAAATTTTTGTTGTGACGATAAATATATTAATATATATACATATATATATATACATATAAAATTATTGTACGGTGTTCGGTATTATACGGTTTATTAATTCATAAAAAATTTCAACGGATGGATTTAATTTTTTTTAAAAAACAGAAAATTAAAGTGTGAATTTTAATCCCTTCAATGAATACTAGTATAATATACATATGTAATTAATTAAGTGCGTATACATCCTTCAGGGTCAGATAAAACAATCTGACATTTCTGAGTGTTTTTCCTTATCTCTTCTATGTTCCCATTATTTTTTCTCCATGGATCCTGTCCTCTTCCCATCCATTTTGTCTCGGTTTTCTTCTGGATTTCGTCCTGTGATACCATGTTTCATTTTTGTATTTTGTTTCTACGTATGTTTTTATCTTCAATTCCTATTAGGTCTATTTGTGTCGTTACCATCCAAATAAATTGAGATATGAATATTACGTACCATTTTTTCTCCTTCGTTTATGGAATAATAAAAATAAGGATTCCGGACGGACATGAAAATGTACCCATTTTTAAAGTTCAAACAACATCCCTTTCGATCCGGAGGTTGATGAAAAAATGCGTATTTTAAAGTTTTTATGTTTATAGTATTCTAATTAGCCGAAGCGCGCGAATATCTTACACGGTGACATAATTTCCATCAACCTGTGGGTTAAGAAAAAGATGATGATGACGATGAAATGTTCAGGATATTGATGATTATAATCAAAATTTTCTTCCGATGCTTTTTTATTGAGCCTCTGTTTGATGATTCAGTGTTAAAAAAATAAATGCAAAATATTATAAAAGAGAATAGCAGGCTGCGAAATTAATTGATGTCCTTAACAATAATAATAAAATGATTCGCAGTTTTGCCGCAAAAGATGGTTATAGCGATTGAGAATAAATAAAAAGGTCCAAGAAAATGTATACTTGGATTTTTTTATTGAACCATATTGGTTTTCGATCTGTTGTCACAAGCTCTAACTGAATACGTTATTGTTGTGGTGGTTCTGTTTCTTCCTATTGACGAAGCCAGGAGAGCCTTATTCGTCAAGGTGGTTTTTTATGCAGGGCATGGTACAAAGGTTTTTCAGTTAATATACAAGCATCTACGTAGTGTCACGTTGAAATCAGATCTGAATAAGCATTCGGTGAAAATGTAGGATTTAATGTATAGTATCGTTAAACTGAAGCGAACAACGGGGGAAAGAGTTCCAAGTAAAATTTTTCTAAATATAATGTTGTTTTGCTTAATATAATTCATTAAAAAAATAGAAATTATAGATCTTAATTTGGACTAGTGTAAGTGTATGGATGATGTGAAAAACATCGTATTATGTTACATGTTCAACACAGTACGTTATATAACTTTGATTGGTTAGTTATTTTGTTAAAAAAAAAAAAAAAAAAAAAAAAAAAAGTTATACATAAAAATACGCGCTGTTATGATCTCGTTTATTTACGTATAAATGTGCATGTATTTAATGAATAAAATTTTATATTCATTTCAGATGTTAAAATTTTTTATGGACTTGAAGGGAAAACTTCCGAATAAAATAATTAGGAAAGGTGCTTTCAAAGATCAGCATTTTGATTCAAATTACAATTTTCTCTATCACGAAGTGGATAAAATTACGGAAAGGGTAATTATTCCTATTTGTTTAAAAAGAAATCAGATAAAATACAAAAAATAAATAAATTACAATAGTAAAAAAGCTAGTGCGTTTTAGCTGAAATAAATACGTAATATTTATTTATATGCCAAGATAATTCGACACTTTACAAAAGGCACTGCTATTTTTGCACATTTCTTTTGCTATTTTTGTTATTTTCAAATACTCATGAGTTTGTTTAAAATTTTTTCTATAGATTTTCAGCATTTTCTTCTACCTCCCATTTCGAAAATTTTTGTCCTGTTCTGTTTCCCGCTTTTCCTTGTGTGTCCGGTTTCCAGAATCCCAAGTGTTTTTGTTAAAGTTCTATTTTTGAAATATTTTCTTTTTCTACTAAATGTGTTCTTCCCTTTGTCATTGTAATCCTTTATTTTGCCACTGTCTCACTATCCTATTTTTGCATCACGCGTCTATATTTTTTTACTTAGAGTTGCATGTTAATTTCATTGGGGCTTACATTTAGGGCTTAGATGGACACTAAGTTCATTATCAACAAGTATTTTCTTCTGCGAGCAGTGTTTTTCACTGATGAATCCAATTAAATACAGAAAAAACCCAGCTCTAATTATTTATACCGTCCTTTTTTGTAGCGAGCGAACTGACTTCTATAAGAGTTGCGTTGAAAATTTTAAAATATATCATACATAGGGTCGATCATTTTTTTAAATAAGGGAATGAAAATGTTTTATAATACAAATAAAATGAAGTGATTTCCTTGGTTTATGTTATATTTAAGAAACAATACTATTTTTCAACGATAACGCAAGGATCACGATTGAAATATATTTTATCTAGGGGTTAAAACTTGTAACGTGAAAGAAATCGTTTAAATTGTCGATAATTTAAGACGAAAATGAATTTTTTTATAAGTATTTTTTCGTTTTTAACTGAATCAAATTTAAAACTGTCTGATGATTTTTGAATTTAACTTTTTTTTCACTGCGTGGCAGATTTTCATTTATTTATTTTTATTTTTGACTTGAAACATCTATTGGCGTGCCTTGGGAGTAAAACCGATTCGTATGTCGTGACCGAAGTGACGTCATGCCGTCACGCTCCCTCGCTGCCACCTCTCTACTCGCTTATGTGTGCGTGACGTGTATACTATATACTTCATTGCTTTTACGTGTGAGTGTGTACTGCGTGTACCTCCATTCGTCTGCAATATATTTAATACAGTATATTGACGCGTTGCTGCTTGTATATAAGTATAGTGCTTGTATACGTGCATGCTGCAGTAAAATGTCGAATGTGCGGACGCACAACCTACCGATTCAAACTAAAGCTGAGTAAATCATCTATTAATATATTACCATTCTATTTCATTTGATCATTTTAGTTTAGAAATGTGTATACTATTGCCAACAAGCGTTTTATTTTCTACACATGCGTACAGCAAACGCAGGATATTACATCCACGTGCTTTAACCTCTTTTTTCTGCGTGTGTGCATGGACATATGAACAAACACATTTAGTGTACACGTACACTTACAATATATACGCGCGTCACATATCTCTTCCTTTCTTGTATGCACACAGCTCACAGTTGACCGAGAGGCGCACAGAGTCCAGTTACTGGCTATCCTTTTCTCACGAACGTCTCATCTGTTTCTTACATGCACATTAACATAAGCAACTCTCATGTGATCTCTTTCTTTCTGCACGCGCCGCATCTTTCCCACTGCAATTTCTTTTAATTTAATTTGGCTTCTATTTTTATAAAAAATTTAAACTAATAAAATTCTACTTTATTTTCGCAGTACACAAACAACGTAAGAGATAGGTGATATTATAATTGAAACTTACCATGACCAAAATCTAATTTGAGACATATCGTACATATATATCTTATTAACGAAACTCTATGTTTTTATTTATCTTCATATTTATTTATTAGTTTTTTTTAAAATTATATACTCTTTGATTAACCATCTATTATGACGTTTCACATCTGATGGGCGTCCTGCGACGGCCTTTTTTCTTTTTTTTTTTTTTTTTTTTTTTTTAATTATTTCAATATTAAAGTAGTTTATAGAGAGTGTCGTCGTGTATTGTAAGCTTTTATTTTTCACTTTAAAATTGGCGCATATGTTTTGTTGATAATGTTGCATAATAGTACATTGATCCGGTATGAAAATAATTTAAATTTTCTTGTAAATGTTAACATTATTTCTAAACAATTTCTGGTTAATTCTAATAAATATTTACAAATTATATACATAAACACAGGAGTTATTTTACTATGTTAAATTCACAATAATTTTAAACGAATTTTTCCGACAATGGTAACCATGGGTATAGTATTCTGTGTTAAAGTTAAAATTTGTTTTGTTTTAATTTTATCTTTAACGCATAATACTGCTGTACCCATGATGCAGCGTTGTTCTCCGAAACATGTCGGGAAAATTCGTTTAAATTGTGAATTGAATATGGTAAAATAACTTCTGTATATATGTATATAATTTGTGAATATTTATTATTTCTTGTATATATTTTTGATTATTCTATTTAATTAATGGTAGTTGCTGCGTGTATTTTACGTTGTAATAACATGTAAGACGATTATTTATTTACAATAGTAATGAGATAATGGTGTGTGTGTGTGTGTGTGTGTATTTAGGAAAAGGTAGTAACGATGCCGACGATAAATATAACGAGGGATTTAAATACTGAGTTAGTCAATAATCAGAGGTTACCGGAGGATCAGGCAAAAAAAGTAAACCAATTGAAGGATCTTCTAGAACATATTTTGATGTTGGATTCGGTCAAACGATTGTCTATTAATCAAGTCCTCACACATCCTTTTATAGTAGAAAAAATCTAATCTGTATATAGAAATACTTGTTTCTCTTAGTATTTATAAAGTTTTCGTTTGTATATGTCAACAAAGTGAATATTGCTGAAGTATCTCTTATTTTATATATTGTACTTATATATTTATATTTGTGTATATACATATACGCATGTACATGTTAATGCTGAGTATTTCGACGTACTATAAAATAAATGTAACTATTATTTTTTTACATTACTTGATCAACTTAAATATATATATATATATATATATGATTGAAAAGTTTGTTCTAAATGACAAAGTGAAAAGCACGTTAATTCTCTCATCAAAGTAAAATAATATTAAGAACTTATTTTTGACTGAATCACATTTAAAAATGGTCAGAATTTTTTAATAGATTTCGCTTCGTGTTATTTCGTTTAGTTTTGGGTGGTCAACAATTTTCTTAGGTAAAATGTTTTGGCGGCTTCGTTTTATGTTCGTTTTCAGAGCTTAATTAATGTAAAATGTATAAATTTTGTACAAATTTGTAATAAATTAAATTTTAATCTTGTTATTTTATTTATGTTTTAAATTTAAAAAGCCTTTTTTTTACGTTCATTTTTTATTTATATTTTTATTGAAATTGGGTTGAAATGCGACTTTTAGAGATCAAAAATCGAAAAAGTGAAATCGTTTTAAATGATCGAAAAGAAACCATGGTATATAATACTCTATATCGTTACTACAACACGGCAATTTTACAACACAAACGATCTTTTAACGTTATCTAAGCAAGGATGAGTTTTAGAGCAAGAATTAAAACTGGTTTTCAAATACATATCTTCCTAAGCATGTTTAGTGGGGTTGTCCGATGAGAATTCTCAACTCTATTACATTATTAGTTTATTTTCGTGTCCATTTGCTTGTAAAAGAAATTTTGTTCCGGACATTACAAAGTCATTTCACTTGCATTAATTTCTCAAAAATGTCTACTTTCATTGAATGTTGGTTTTATATACCGAAAACTATAGGGTACCTCCGCTGCATTCTAAAACAGTATGTGCGCCATCACGTAGCAGCTGGATTATTACGTTTTATGTAAAATTGTTTATTAACATTTCGCAAATTGTAGAGATATCTCGAACAAATCGTGATTTATACAATTATTTGCCTTAAAAAAAAAAAATAGAAATTTACAAACGTTAAAACGAAACCAGGATTGTTTCATTTTGTTACGGAGAAGTATAGATTAGTTCTAAGGTCGGGACACTTATTTAATAAGTTTTGTACCAATTTGTCTTGGGGGGGGGGGGGGGGGGGGCTTGAAAGTGAAGAGGAGCTAGTATTTGGTAAAATTCGCGCGCGCCTTTTACATTCAGCGTTATCGGCTGATAAAAATGTTCTACCATAAAGAGATAGCAGAACTGAAAGAGGTTGAAGTGAAAAAAGTTGAAAGGAAATCGCCAATCTGCAGCCATTTCTTAGGCGAGGTGGAGACCTTATTTGCCAATTTGAAATGCGCTTAACTATGGTAAATAGTGAGGCAATTATTTCCATAACGAAAATACCCAGCTACTAAAATTAATAAGAGTAGGCTGACATATAACAACCATGCGTGCATGAATCCAATGCATCGAATTTATTTTATATTTATTTCGGTTTTTACACTTGATAAACTGGGGAAATAATATTTAATTCGAATTCAGTGATCTAAAAAACCCCTATGCACCAATTTTTAGCTTCATTTAGTAAAAGATTTATTTTTGACGAAAATTGCATTTTGTTCCGCTTTGCGCTGTAGAAGTATCGTAAATTTACAAATAAAAATTAACTTTTTTGCTAGAGGTTTAGTGTTACTGAGTCTCGAGTACAATGCCGTTAAAGTTCTTTACATTAAGTTAATCCACGCAAAGTTGCTGTTGAACATTTTTTGGGTAATGTTGTTTTTTTAATTTATTCTTTCGTCACATACGGTTTAGGTATATAGAAAAATGTGCAATTTGGAATTGTATTCTCTTCGTATTTCTTTCGGTTTGAATTCGTGGAAGATAAGGCTAACGAATCGAGTCTTACTGCTGTAATGCGTAGGCTTTTTAGAGTTTAACCCTTATTTTGTTTTATAAATAATAAATATAGTCACTTACTTGGTTGATTCATTTTTCGCGGATATAGAAATTTGCTAATTATTTAGTGTTTTTACCGGAATGCAGATAATATCATTTTTTCATATACATTGTAGTGCGACTGTTTGTTTTGTGGTTTAAATTCTCAGTTGGTAACCTTCGAAACAGTTTTGTACACAGCAGCATAACGTACTTTCAAGATCGTGGATTATTAACCTTTTGTTGGTCGCGCTATGAGGAAATCTCCGCCTTTTTTTTTTTTTTTTTAATGTAAATAATTAACAAACTACTCATAATTTACATAAAATAGTTTAACTATTCGTGTATTGAAATGTCATAAGTCGATCTAAAATATTTACACAGTTGTAATTACTATAGTTTTTTTTTTTCTATAATAATTTTTTATTGTGAGTAGACCATGAAATCGCGGGGATTCCCTCACTGTGCGATCACAATCGCAGGTAAAATTTAGTTCGCAACGTTGCCAAATATACAGAAAAATAATTAGAATAATAAGAATTTTTTTAAATATTTATTAATTAATTAATAATTTTAAAAATGATAATATAAAATCTCGTTAAATGAAGAAATTTTAATTTAATAACATAACTGATTTTTGATTAATTATATTGCTTTCCAACTATCTTTTAAAAAGTAATAGCTGTTTCAAAATTCCGCGCGTAAACTGGCAACGTCGCAGTAAATTTTACACGGTGGGGATTCCCTCACCGAGCGATCAGCACCGTTTGGAAAGTGGTGCGCGACTAACGAAAGGTTAAATTTCTCTCCCTTCAGTTTTTTTTTCCCCCGATACTATTTCGTGATCGTTGGCTTTTTGCAGATAATGGCTGATATTTTCTGCGAAACGTCAGTTACTGTATCTAGCTGAGAAAGTTTTATTCGTTTCTCTGGCTTTTTCCTTTCAGCATATGTTTAAAGTTCATTTATTACAATTGTGAAGTCGATATTGGAATAAAGATTGAACTGTCATCAGCGAATACTTTTGTGCACTAACTACATTATAAAAGCACATTATCTCATTTCATTTGGTAATTTCTGTGTAAATGATTTTTCGGTGTCAAAAACTGAAGCTGTAAAATGATTGCCTAATAGCAGGTAAATTTTTGATCCATTTTTTTTTGGTGGGGGAGATAGGCAAGCACGTTAATGTAAATGAGTTAGAATGTCGCTTAAGAGTTTCTAAAACGTGCTATATTTATAGAGAAAAAATTTAAGTAGAATCTCTTTATAAACCTAAAGATGTTGTCCTTCCTTTTTAAAGTATCGACCGTCGTTATTGATGCACTATTGTGTTCGTTTTTGTCATTCCCTGAGAATCGTCTTCTCGAATTCTTGAAAAAGGTATCAGCTGCTCTGCTAACTTGTGTGTCTGTTTGAGAATTTCTTCCTGAGAAGATTTTTTTTTTTTTTTTTTTTTTTGAGTACAGTGAAGAGCCAGAAATTACACAGTACAATATCAAGACTGTGCAGCAGGTGCGATATAACTCTGATTCGCGTGATTGTTGTGCGCGTTTAATTCTGCTGATTCGTGGTCTTCAGGGAAACATTGCCAGCGAAAAATCATTCTCTCTGAAACATTGTTCCGCATATGCTTCTTTCTATAAAGGATTTGATAAGAGATAACCTGCAACGAATACAGTAATGAACTGAATAACGTTATCTTTTTATCAGGTCTATTCTGAAACGCGAAAAACCCATAGGTAATTACGCAACACGCTTTATTAAAACTGCCGCTGTTCGCGTTACAGTGAATAGTTCTCAGGTGAGGTAGTTTTTATTATTACAGGATTAAATTGACTGAAACCTTCCTTTGGTCGGATGCCAGTAGGCTACGTTCTGCTCGTACGAGCGCTATTGACAATAGTTTTGTGACAGTTTCTAGTATGAGCCATCTACATTTTTTTCTTACATTAGTGTTTGCGCGATCTCATAGAGTAGCTTCCAATGGTCTCTTGTTGAGAAACGGTTATTTCCTTTACTAGTAGCACGAGCTGTGGTATTTCACGATGAGGTTTGCTTTTATTTTGGGGTTTCTTTATTATCGGTGTGTGCCGTATTGTCTGGGACTTATGTTAATGAAAGCCAAGAATAGTGCGGAAGTCCATTATTGCCTATGCATTTCAAAAGATGTTACGTGGATAATTTTTTTTCTTTCTGTTATCCGTCAAATATTTAAAAGATTGCTCTGTATGTTGTAAACTTTCACCTGATTTATTATTTTCGACCTTTTAACCGTCGACAATTATTAGGCTACAATTAAATTTTCAGAAATTTATCATCTGGGACTTAAAGTTTAGAGTGAAATCTGATCTATGCAGCCTAAGTTTAGGAAATTTTTAGGGTATTTGATTTTTTAAAAGATTAATTATTTCATATACTGAGCGGCAACTGTTAGTATCTGCATGCTCAGAGATTACTTTCCAAAAGTGTCGTTTAAGTAATAGTTAAAAAAAGAATGAATAAATTTATTATTTTAAATATTTGCGTTGTTTAATCATTAATATATATGTTGTATGCTGTATGCTTAGAAGCATGTGATTTTAGACTTAGGAGGTAAGTTTGTCTAAATTGTGCTTTTTTACGAACACCCTTGTGCACCTTTTACAAGTAGAAAGCAATTCGGTTTTCATATTGATCGTAATGGAAAATGAATGTTGCACCGCAGGTATGTTGAATGTCAGAATTAGAGATTGCGTTCAAGTTGGTAATAGCGAACTCGAGTAATTTACTATCTCGTCTTTTTGATTCCGAATCACTTTTTTTTTTTTCCAGCTGAATGTCTAAAATGATTTATTGTGGAAATTTCACACAACTGTAATATATTTACGAAAAAGATGAGGAAAAACTAAAGTAGATAAGCGAACATACTATGGGAATGTCGCGAGACGTGACTGTACAACACCTGAAATGCATACCTTTTTTCATAGATTGCCAACGATCAGTTCAAGTATCGTAATGATTGTGTTTAATTTTGGCGTTTAGGTCACAAGATGGAATACACGGATATTCAATAATCAATGAGAACGCCTCTCTCTGGCAGCAACATCAATTGCGTCATTGAATTTCATCCCTGTATCAATTGGGAAACCGGCAGAACTATAAAACACCACCTTGCAAGTATTTCCCAAACCGTGGGGTCGTAATTGTACTTGAAAGGAGAATTTTGTAAAGCTAAAAGAGATCTAAGACTATCGCTATGTATAACATATTTATCTTTATCATCGGGTATGTTGAGAATGTAATCGCGAGCCGTAGAAATTAGCAACTCAGCCGAATTACAATGGCAGCGTTAACAAGGCCAAAAATTTAGTCAGATTTTGAATCTTCGATAAAAATTTTTAAGAATCCAGGGAATATTGCCTCCACTATATTGATTAATGATGCAGTCCGATCGAAAAAGGGGGGGAAATTATCATGTTTTTATTGAGCCAATAACGGCATGTTTAAAAGTCGTATTTTACTATTATATAGGATGGTGAAGTAGGCTGAAAGATACGTAGAGAAATTAATGCCGAGCAATATAGTATCGAGACAGTCCCGTTGTGAGCAACGGTAGTTTAGAAGGAAGAAACCTCCGATTATTATTGATGTTAACAATACGATTACGTAGGTAATTGTAATTACAGTATTTTAACAAAAACCTATCTGTCAACATGTTCCTTCTTAAGTGTAGTGGAGCGATTTTATTGATGAAGGTTGTATATTGGCGCCGGCCGAATGTTACTACCCCTTAAGGGGAGATTCTGCTTTAGAAGATAAAAAAAATCAATTTTTTTTAAAGTTCCTAAATCAATAGATAAACTATTCAAGCATATATTCACAAAGTTACAAATGTCAATTCGAAATAATTTTGGAGATACAAAGTTGAACGAAAAGGAGCGTCAAGTAGGTGTAGCGCATTCAGCCAGGCTCGGACGCTCTTTCCAACCTTGCCTCCTCTACTCCATTAGAACAGTTATTTCTGTACGTGTTTCTACTTTGAGCTTCTGTCAGCCAGGCTCAGCTACTCTCTTCGCCCTTCTATCTTCTACTTCGTGATAACAGTTGTCTGTGCACGTGTTTCTGAGAAACTCGGTGGTAAGAAACGGCTAACGGGAGATATAAAAAAGTTAAAAATTTATTATGGTTTGGAAATTAGAAAAAATACTGATTCTGCCCAAGAAATGAAAAAAGCTGTGATAGCAACGCTAGATCATTATTGCTGTACAGACAAATCCCCTCGACACGAAAACTGTCCAACCGGAATCGATAATTGGTGTGATGGTCGCAAAGCTGAATGCACCAATCAATTACGATCTTTTCAGCATCCTGCTGGATTAATTGACGAAATAATTGAAAAGCACGTTCGCCCGATTTATGAAGAACTATCAAATAACAAACCTTTTAGCGAGACATTTAGGCGGTCACACGCAAAATTCAAACGAGTCGTTCAACTCGATAGTCTAGCACATAAATCCGAAGCATTTGCATTCCGGCCAAAAGGTCGTTAAAATAGCAGCCTACTTGGCTGCAGGAATGTTCAACGAAGGATATGCAGCGATTTTGAATACTATGTAATTGCATTTGAATATTGGCCAGCAATGTAAATTATTTGTTGATACCGCCGACGCGTAATGGATCGAAAGAGAAAATAGGCGCCAATCACTTAGCACCATTGCGGCTCGTACGGCTTGTAGACTCGAATAAATGCGTCAGAATGAGTTATTTGAGGAAGTAGAAGGACCACCGTATGGGGACACCAGGAGTAGAGCTGATTAGCCGATCATAAGCGTAAGATTTATATTTTCTGTTATTGAAAACTCTAAAACACGTTTTCTCGAGTTTTCATTTTTTCGATTTTTCTGAATTGGCGGACGCAATAGCAAAAAAACTATACGACCTCTTGAACAAAAATGTTTATTCTCTTCAGTATTGAATTCTCCTTTGTGTGAACCAACAAAATTGTTGAAAACGAATTTTTAGACATCATTTACATAACATAAAGTAACTTTTTTTTGTTGAAAAGGCACCTTTTTTTTTTCAAGCCTAAAAAAGTAATAATTTCTCAATTATTTTAACTTTTTTTTTGGTTCACACAGGAAAAAAATGTGTAATAATTGAAAATTTATTTGGTTTTTATGTTTTTTACAAGAATTGCGAACTGCATCTTTCCCACCGATTGCGAACTACAGTTCGAAGACGTTCTAGGAAAAGGCTCATTTGCTCTGCAGTTTATTATTATATCTACTTAATAAAAATTATTTACACACTTCAAATACGCAAGAAAATACACCCAAAGTTCGCCGGGCTAAGTTGTTTTTTTCTCTTCCAAAAAAAAATCCTCAAAAAAGAGCTTTTGAGGTCTTCTAAAGCAGGATCCCCGCTTAATAAGTTTTAGACCAATGTGTTCTGCAAAAAGGTTCAGCTCCCAAAGATTGTGGATCCAGAGGCTGATCTGTAAAATATTTTGAACCATATTCAATTTTGAAAACAATTAATGACTTATATAGTAAAGCTAGTATCGCAAGATCTGAACCCCATGATGCGCCGCCAACAGTCTTCAATGGGTCGAGCGTTTTTAAAATTTAGTTCTGAAGATTCTGGATATGATAAATCAAAGTAAGCTTAGAATCCAGATAACGACCCAAGCGTTCTACTACACGAGTAGATATAGGGATCGGATAATCGTTTGTTTATATATACACGTATCTCCCAAGTTGTACGGTCTTAGTGTAAAAATAACAATAATAGAATTGGAAGGAGATACCTGTTAATCCGAGTTCCGGAAAGAATTTTCCACATAAGTTGGCAGACCGGTTCGTTTGTGTTATGAATTCAGATAACTTTCAATTTTTGTTGAAGGCAGCAAAATCGTCCGCGTAAGACAAAATCCGTAAATTATGGATAACATTGAAAATAAAATAAACGTAAATTTTAAATAGAATGGGACTTGATGCTGAACTCTGTGCTTAACCGATGGAAGAAACCCTGCAAGCCAGATCCTTACCGGATTTAAACTTTGAAGCTTTCTGTTAAGGAAAAGATTACCGATATACTCGGCAAATATTACTTGAGCAGCCCCTATATTCGTTAATTTTTGATATAATGCCGAAATAAGGACCTTATCAAGTGCCTTCGTAACATCCAAGAAGGTGACCGATAGGGGAAGTCTTCGTTTAAAAGGAAGAATAGATTTCATTAACTAATAGCGCGGTACAATCTGCCCTTCCAAGACTTGGCCTGAAACATCCTTTGGGAGAATTTTTTCCTTCTCAATCGCATATAAATCCATTGTTAACGGCCACTTCAAACGCCTTTCTGATACAAGAAGCCAATGAAATCACGTCTCTGTAGGGTGTAGCCTTTGAAGATTTACCCGGTTTTAATATGGAAGTTATTATGAACTGCGACTATTTCGGAGGTATGATCGATTTAAATAATTCATTAATTATACGTATCACGGTCCTTCTCGCATTATTCCCTAGATTATTTAATACCGGGTACACAATACCACACTCGGCGAAGAATCTTTTACTTTATTCTTTAACGGGAGAAATAGTTCTTCAATCGCGATATAGGTTTGGATAAGATGTGATTTTGTTGAAAATTGTCAAGATCGGTTCCGTTTGTTTCCAGGATAGGAAGAAGTAGTGTATGGGACTAAACTGATCTAAACAACTGCCGTCCTTTATGGAAGTGGAATAGAATTTTTTTTGTTTTTTAAATCGTTTAGCTTAGGACCAAATATTCGTGAGCGAAGTATCATAATTAAAAGACGAGCAGAATACTCTCCAAAAGGCTCTTTTTGTTCGTTTAAGTAATTTACGAATCTCTGCACTGATCTTTCTACCTTCAAGATAATAAAGTCATTGTGCCAGTTAAATGGAAATCTTTTATGGCCTCATTACGCCCTTTAATTTTTTTTTGGTATTCATTGTTCCACCGGGAAGAGGATGGTTTATTAACTAGGTATGACTTAGAGAAAGTTTGGTCTATAGCGGTAGTTAATATATTTAAGAAAACGTTACATTTGTCTAACGGAACAATTTCAATTGGAATTTTATTAATAGTCCATTTTTTCTAATTTTGGGAGGTGAAAATAAATTTCTATTATTATTACCGATTTCGATTAGAATGAGAAAACGGTTGTTACTAAGAGAATAGTGAAGTGCTGACTAAACGAAACAAATGTCTAAAGATACCATATTTAAGTCAACCAAATTCATGTACGAGATGGAATTCTAGTTGGCACAGATTCGATTCAGAAAGAATTACTAATATTGCCGCTCTTCTTTGCCATGGTTACTAGTACAGCCTTACATCCTATTCAAAGTGTTAAAATCTACATCAATAATTATGGGTAAGGAGTTGAGAATCTCAATAGTAGACAAGATAAATGATGAATTCATAATGTGTCCCGAAAGAGAATAATATGATACGATGTAAAGGGAGAAGCATTTTGAACGTTTACCCTGATAACAAATTCATTCGGTGTTATTATTAAGCGATTTTTTAAGTTAATTTGTAACCAATTGTGACTACTATCATTTTTTATTAGTATAGCCGCACCGGCATATCCGTCAACCCTATCATATATCAATTAAAATTTCTCAAATAAAACTGTTTTTCTAGGAGACAGCATAGCCAAGTCTCACATAGTAATATTATGTCAAAATTATTGATAGATATAAAAACTTTAAACTCACATACGCATATTATGTATAAATATATGAAAGTATATATATGCGCAAGTAGACGTGTATTTGTTTTGTGTGTTCCCACGGAATATATTGTGCATGGATTCGGTTAGCATAAGGGCGAAAATTATCTGTATTATAATTAACGATTGTTTTATGTTGTAGAATAGGAAAAAAAAAAAAAAAAAAAACAGTTATTAAAAAATATCTCAAGCAGAATTACTGCGGGTTTACGTTATTAAATTTTCTTATTATTTTTAATTCAGTAACCTCTCAGTTTTATTATTCTCGGACAGTCGTCGACAAGCTGTCTGCCTGTAAGTTGGCTTCTGTGCGTAAATAGCCGGTTATAATTGAAAAGACTATGTTTCCCAACTTTTTTATATTCCATTCTAAAAATTTATTAATAAACCTCCCCATCGTCTACGAAAAAAAAAAAAATTAATTATGGTATGTTTCATGGTTAATTTTTAGTATTTTAGAAATTGAAAAATAATTAAAATTTTTGTTAAATCACGATGTTTTCTTTTTTTGACATTTTTATGTCTTTGCTTTGGCACATAAACTTGAAAAGCGTTACCAAATAAGCGTCACGAAATGGATCGTCACGGAAAATCGTTACGAAAATTTCATGTCTTTACTTGCATACGACTGATTACTAATATTTTCATGTCTCTTTACTTTGTCACATAAACTTGAAAAGCGTCACAAAATGGAGAAGTGTTTCCTATAGCGGCTTCTTATGAAAACTGTAGGGTTGTGTATTTCACACTTCATTTCCTTGTTTACATTTGCTGAGCGCACAAAACAATTACCGTAGTAATTATAAATTAAATGTAACTTTAGTCTCGTGTAAACCATTTCTTTCCCATGAAAAGTATTATGGATTCCGAAGCGAACGAGAGACCAACTCGCGTCGGCTCGCTCCAAGGTGCACAAGATGAAGCTCGATGAGACGGGTGGTCTACCATACAAGATCGAGCTCCTTATTGACAAGCCCACATGGTGCGAGTAAACATCGATGTCACCGATGGTCTCGTGAACGGCGTGATAGGCCTGCTGCAGTAGGCTAAAATTCGACAACGTTAAAATCTGTAAATTACCACGATCGGAAGTTCGGATAGACACTGTGTAGCGTATCCGTGTATCTACGAGCATTGGATGTCGATCGGCTTACGTTCGTCAATGGTGACGCTTCCTAGTAAGATGGTTACCTGTAAACGATCGACATTTCCACTCACACCTGCTTGTGGGATATCGATTCACAAATCGGAAGGCAGTACATACCCGGCGGTGGTATACGAATACTCAAAATCGCACGACCAGCAACTGGTGTACGTCACTCTGTCTCGATGTTCTTTGTACGAAGGGTTGTTCCTAACGAATAGGAATGGGGATCACTGATTTTACCACGGACGTGAAAAACAGTTGAAAGACATTAGAACTGAGTTTGAACGTCTTACGCGTCATCGTTTGAGCACACACGCTTCCCACAGTCGAGATTTTGTGGATCGTTCACGTACTCGGTCTGTCGATGCTGTCACACTATGTTCACTTAACGTTCAGTCGTTGCGCTCACACTCGCTCGATATAACGTGTGACTTTGTTATACCTTCGTGCAGTTTACTCGCACTCTCTGAAACGTGGTTATCAAACGCCGATTGCGATAAATTTGAACTTGTAAGTTACTCGCTCGTAAATCGGCACAAACGCGACAACGGCAAGATGGCTGGTGGTATAGCGATTTACGAAAGGAAATTGGATGTAACGTGATATCGATGGACGTCGGTGATATATGCAAAGCCAAAACGATGATCGATGGAGAGCGTCTGTTACTTTTTTCGAAGTACCTCTCAAACGGGACAACGTTGAACGATAAGATCAATTTCTTTGAGCGTTACCTACTACCGAAACTGAAAGGTCTGTTTCTCTTTATCGATGAAATAAAGCTGTACGATTTACCGATCATAGTCTGTGGTGATTTCAACATCGATTTCCACTTGGACGATGGATTGCGATTCGATCAATTCATGAGTGAAACGTTCGGTTGTGAGATGAATAATTCGGTGGACCTTTCGACAACGCGAAATATGACGCGAACGTACAACTGTTAGCTTACTTGTGTCGTACTTTTCTCACCATCGGCCATTACTCAGTATTACTCTACCCCTAACGATAATGATGTAAATAAGGAACCTTGTACTAGCGGTAGTAGTTGTTGAATATATATTTTTGCAAATACATTGAAATATAATATGTACAAAACATTTAGAGGTGCAGAACGTAGGTTCAATCTCGAAACGCTTTATACGTTACAATATAACATGTACAAGGCATTTAGAGGTTGCACGGCGACATTCTCATATCGACGGAGGCCGCGAAGCGAACGACATTCTAATGTCGGCGGATGCCTGAATGGCTGTACAAAACCTACTTTTATGGGAAAACATGAAAATGTCTCACTGTGTTGCGGACTTGTACGCAAGCTGTTTTTTTTTTTATTGTTTTGACGAGGTTATTTAATTAAATTTTAGTAAAACCGTCTTATTGTTTGGTTAATTATGTTGTTTCGTTTTTTTTTGTATCATTTTTTAGAAGTTCAGACTAATTTATCTTGCAGCTCCGGTCGGGTTATCTAAGTAATACGGTATTGCTGTACGGCGAGTCAAAGATTGTTATATTTAATTTTTTTCCGAAACTACGAGTACTTGTAAGTTTGATTTGTTCATGTCTAATAGACTTGTCTGACCTAGAGGCGGAAAAGCGAGTATTTTTTCTTAAATGGTTTATTCCAGGAAATATACAAGTGAGAAATTCATTAGATTACTCTAAATTGTTTCTTTCGGTCGGAAGATATTATATCCATTGAACAGGTTTGAGAATCAGTAGTAAACATATGCGCCTAACAATGTGGCACACACGGAAAATCTTTTTAGAGATGAAATTACTTCTTTAATTTACATGTTAAATTGGTTCTATTAGAAACCGAATTCAAATTTAATCGGAATTTGATCACCTAATTAATAGTTACAAGCAGGTATGTTATTATGTAGCAGTTCAGTTACATTGTAGACTGCTAAGTGAATGCATCCGTGGTGCAAGAGTTGCATGCCGTGAAACGACTGTTTGATATTGCTCTTTTTCGAATGTTGAAATATTTTGGATACAAAAACTAGATGTCTTTACTGGTACAGGTACAGGTCGAAGGCAGGAGACTGAAAAATTGCTGGACCGATCTGATAAGGGTCTGGTCAAAATTTGTACCAGTGTGTTCAACGTGCAAAAGAGAGAAAAAGGATGACGGAAATGTCACTGTTATTTCGATTTTAAATTCATCACTATATAACAAAAGAAAATGAAATGAAATCAATGTAACAATTTACGAGTAAATGTTAAAATAATTGCGTATTTAATTTGTAAAAATATTTTTTTTTTTTTTGACATACAATAAAATGCAAAAATATATAATAATATGCATGTTGCCTGTCATTTTTTTTTTTTTTTATCTTTAAAGTGAAATGAGTTGATTTTTTAATTTACGTTAAATTCAAATATCTAGCCTCGATTTCTTTTTATTTGAACCACGCTTCCGACATTTCAAAAAATACTCAGAAAGAAAATAACGTTTTTCCGTACACTGTTAAAACTGATCGTCGTCGTCGTCAGTACACACATCGGTAAACGTGTTTAGGCACACCATTCAGCGCGGGAGTGACAACTGTTTCACGATTTTAGATAATTTTCTGGCGTTTCGCTTCTGGATTTATGAGAAATTTGTAAACAACATTAAACACAATTTAACTTATATTTTTGCACATCATAGGGATAATTTGTGTAACCAGAACAAAAAAAATTGTACAATTATTTAAAATGTATGTACACGTGAATATGTATGTATATACGCGTCCATGTATGTAAATAGGCGTAAACATGTCACCAGTTAATTTTCAACGGTTATTATTTAATTAATACGTTCATACTTTATAGCAATAATAACTCCAGAGAATAAAAATTAATGTCTGTCACAGTGACTGCAGAGCGCTATTTTATTTTAATTAAAAAAAAAAAAAAAAAGTGATGTATACTTTTATATATATATATATACACACGTATGTATTTAATCTTCTTTCCCAGCTAGTTATGTCACCATATACTGGTTAAGTGCAAAAGATTAATAATTCAAACCAGTTATATATTTTTACCATCAGTCTTTCGGAGTGCATAATTTTCAATTATTATTAAACAGATTGCTTTGGTTTTTTACATCTAAAACATACATTCTATGTTAATAACGCGATTAAACTAGACATGTATGACGTTTTTAGGCTTCAAACGAAACCGAGCAGTATCGCCGTTATATAACCCCCGGAGGTAGAGTTCAGACACATCATACGGCGCCGAAGTGATAACTATTTCACGATTTTAGGTAATTTTCTGTCATTTTGTTTCCGGGTTTACGAGAAATTTGTAAACAATATTAAACACAATTTAAAATTACGTATATTTGCAAGTGGTAGGGGGAATTTGTGTAACAAAAACAAAATTATTGTACAATTATTAAAAATGTGCGTAGTACGCGTAAATATATGTATGTCACCAGCTGATATGATTGGACTTATGCTGAGCGAACATATCTACGTTGCTGCTGACATTCATAATATATAATGCACCTCGAAGCAAGTGGAATGACAACCAGAGAAGGAACAGGTAAAATAAGGTGGTTGCCGTTCGATCCAGAACGTATAGCCTATAAAAAAAAAAAAAAAAAAAAATTAAAATAGGAATATTAAATACACAGGTAAAGTACAAAGTGCGCGGTGTTATTCATTGCCGATGTTTCATTAACGCGCTACCGTAGTTTTTTTTTTTTTTTTTTTTGGTCCCCAATTCGTAATACAATGGGGTAAATATATTTAGAAAATTTATACCAGTAATTTATATAAATAACAGGTCTGTCCTAAGCCCGTCCATTTAAGTTTATGGAACCCTGACAGACTGTTTTACAATGTTTATAATAATTACATAAATTTAATATTAATACAGGTGTAACTTAGACGGTGATTTGATTTATTTCGGCTATCCCAAAACTACTGAACATATTGTAAATAACTTAATTACTAATTGATGATTGCTAATATTTCTAATATTACTAACAGCCGGAAAGGATATGCTTAATATTATCAGGAAAGTTACACATTACACAGTTATTTGAGTGTGCAATTTTATGTTTATGTAAATAATCTTTGAATAGACCGCGTGTCCAGTAAGAAATTGGACATAAAAAAAATTTGGCGTAAAAACTTTATTATGTAGTCTATCATCTATGGTTGGAAAAAAAATTTTTTAGCTATACCGTTATTATATTCGTCCCACTGCGCCTGAAATTTATTATTATAATACTTATCTCGTATATATAAGTGTTTAAATTGTTTAAGCGTTAACGAGGTTTGTTCGTGTGTGAAGTAAGGTTGATGATACTGTACGTTATGGAATTCATGATTTTTAATATTATTTTTTATTAAAAATAGAGTTAGTATGTGTTTCTGTATTTCGTAACTTAATGGGGTTTAATACCCGCAATGACAATATGCCATGTAGCTCTGGTAGTTCTATAAGCTTTAATCATTTTTATTGCAATAGTTCTCTGAAAACTTTTTAATATATTTTGAAATCTTTTAACTTTTAAAATGTGTCTATATATATATATATATATATATTACACTACCATAAAGTATGTTAGGCAATATTACGCTTTTATATAAAGTTACTTCTTGTAATTTAATCGGTTAGTATTATTATATAATTTGTTAAATATAATTAAAAATGTATTTATTTTTTTAGTGATATAGTGAAAATGATTATAAAATTTTAAGTTATTGTCTATTAAGTATTTGGTTTGACTAACCATACTAATATTTAATCCGTATTGGAGCAAATTTAATCTTTTATCCTTTAAGTTTTTGTTAAACAACATATGTAAGTTGCACTTACGAGATTCGTTAATATTTAAATTGTATTGTTCTAACCATTTCGCGATTTCTGTATAAACCTGGTAAACTTTATTTTCCAATACATTGTCATTCTTATCGGCTATTACTCAACTTAAAAATAAAGTGTATCAGCAGGACTTGATGGAATATCAAATCGGATTTATTAAAAGATTTCAGAATTTGTTACCAGATGTAATACCGAAAGTTATTAACGTACTGTTTAAATATAGTTTTATTATCCTCAAGAATGGAAATTAAGTAAAACAGTTATAATACCTAAAAACGCGGTATCGTAGTGCGAAGGGAAATTCAATTGTTTACTCAATGATGTGCAGTTCTATTGATAATGTTAGCAGCTCATTGTTGGCTAAGAATAAAACTGCTGCACATGCAATTAAGACTGTATAAAAACTAAGTAAGAGAGGGAATTCTCGCTAGTTTTACTTAATCGCACCGGTTTCTTTTACAAAGGCACTTTTAGTTAATTGAATTTTATAAGTTTCCATTTGCGCTTCGCAATAGTCTTTGTACAACCGATCTTAAATATAATTAACTCTATTTGTCGTATATCGTTTAAATCTTTTACATTTAGGGACAGTTCATTTTTTTTTTTTTTTTTTTGTCTTAGATGATTATTATCTTTGCCCCTTCGTTTGCATTCTGCAGAGTGTAGCAGAGTTACTTGTTTATCCGCTCTAACGATGAAGATCAGTGTTTGTAATTTCCTTAAAAAATTTACCTTTCATTCTTGAAAAGTTTTGAGCTAATTGCGAGAGTATAAACGAAACAATATTGATAAAAGAACTGATCGATCGGGAACGGAAGGTAGTGTTGTTCCTATATGAACATGCTGCATGTCAGAAAATGAATAAAAATAATAATGATCAATAAACACATAACTCTACATAGTCTTAAGATTGAATATTTAAAATACGCTATAGCGGTGTTTTTTCGGGAAAATATCCATTCAACACCAGCTGGAAAAGAGAACAGCAAATCGCCGTCCATTAGTATAAATACATACATGAAAAGCCTGAATATCCGGAGAAGACTCGAATTATGTCTATTTTTAATCAAGAAAGAGAAAACCAAAAAGAAAAAAAAACCACATTGAATGGCAGCCTGCAATTTAGAGGTCTCTTTCAGACTCGGGTTATTTCTCGTTATTTTAGGTGCAGATCTCTTTTAGATATCCAAATAATGTACACCATGTAGAGAGTAATCTTTACTGTTGGGGTTTTTTCTTATCTTTTTTCCATACGGCGACATTTCGCTGGAAAAATATCATCACTGGCGCATTTTATTCCGTATTTAATCTTGAGATGTTTGTTACGTAATTGCTGTGCGGTTCTCAAAGAGGCCGTGTACATATGCGCGTGGAATGGTAATCACGCACGTGCAAAAGTGGCCATACAGATTAATTTCGTGTTTCGACGGTTTTTTCGATACGTGCGCGTGCTAGTTTTATCGAACTCACGAGCTACACAACAATGATGATGCTCTCATTAAAATTTATTTCACGTTTACCAATACTCTATACCGAATATGCGATCTAAAGCTCCGACTTTCACGCGGCTTAACGAAGAGAACGAATGTTCACGTATGGCGAACGATTTAACAAACGTTTTATAATGAACTGTTAGTCGTCAGCTTTATCGCTAGAAATCTGCCGCGACTTAGCTTACCAATGTCGCCTAACAACATCTTTCGATGGTTCATTGAAGGACTGATTTCACACGTCGGCCACCGGAAACATGCTCGATTCGCGGCTGAAATATTAAATGTTTCCGGAACGATTGAACTCTGTGTGCAACACGTAACATCGTTACAAAGTATCATCGGTAGTCCTTGGTTGAAAAGAAATATAAATATTGCAAATGCTCTCTCCGTGGAATATTTCGAATACACTTATTATCTCGCAATCGTTCCGAACCGCCGTGCAGTGGAATGAATTTTTCAGGTAATGTTGCCTTCTAGGTTATTAGCATTTTACGATTTTAGTTTCCTTCTTTTATCCGAATTTAGTTAGTTGTTTTACTTATCACCCCCCCCCCTCCCTGCTTTGGATAAATAATAGTAGCAGGGCAGTTTTTTCGAAACTGTTTTCATTTTAATATTTTAACAATTGGCGAGTGAATAAATTATTTTTTTTGGTTGTTTTTCTTATCTTCGCGAGATGTGTATGTCACTTATTAATAATTAATTATTCAGCGGCGTGTAGTGTGTAGTTGTTTTTTGTTTTTTTTTTGAATGGTTTAAATACCTTTCAAATTATTACAATGTACTTGGGCTTTGAGCTGATGGGCCGTTTTCAGATTTTTTTTTTAAATTTTCTGTCAGCTGCACTGATCATAAATTTAACAAAAGTCCAGCCGTGTTACTACATGTTTTAATTGAATACGAAAAAATATCGCATAAAATTTTCAATGCTGAACTGTTTTTTTTTTTTTTTTTTTTTGTTGCTATCGAATTGGTTTCTTTTTACGGTTTTAATCATTTATACAGAGAGTGTAGGAGTAGACAGAAAATTTCTCAGGAGAAGGCAGATTATCCGAGAGGCATTATTATATTATGTTGTGCGATAATGATGTTTACATATTATATGTGATTTCTTCCTGTAACCGCTTATTTGAATGTAAACATCTAATAATTTAAATAACCGTTAAATTATCCTGTTATGTCCTTTATTACACGAACAAATTAATTATTCACTTTACATATGAAATACATGACATTATCTACATTAGATTTTTCGTTAAAACATAAATATAATAAAATTTAATTCACAACATATATATATATATATATATATATATATATATATATATATATATATATATATACATATATATATATATATATATATATATATATATATACATATATATATATATATATGTATGTATGTATATATATATAAAATTATTCCGACTGGTTTCGTCTGTTTTAGACATATTCATTTGAGATCGTGCAAACATAATAATATATAATATGTATATCGAATAAAAAGGAAAATTCAAATTTGGTTTCTCACCTTTCCAGATCGAATTCGTTAAAAAATGTTTCAACATTATTTTTAAAGACACCAATTGTAATTTTTAATATTTCTTTAATAAAATTCCCCGACATGAAATATTAAATGCAATTATAGAGACGCGAATACATCATGAGTGGTATGTTCTTATAAATTCCACCCGCCGTTATTTCATATTTTACTATTTAATAGATCAGGCTTTCCTATCCGGACACGCTATTGATTGATCCTGTAAAAAGTTTGTGTATACCTGTATGGTCTAACGATGTTTTAAGAGTGAAGGTAGAGTGTTAACTCTTAACTACTATCCCGGATTTTGGAAAAATTTGCTATGCGATATGCGATCGTCGTGTTTTTATCTTTCTCCTATAATCAGTTGTCTCTCGGCTATTTCTTGTCTAGTTTATTGTTTGCTTCACGGATAATGGTTGTCTGAAATTTATAAATTATCTTCGTGCCTCGCGTAAAATTAAAAACGTTACGAAGAAAAAACAAAAATTCTTCATCAAAATAGGCTAGGATGTAAGAGCTTAATCAGAATTTTTTGCAAAACACGTAAAATACATATAACGTATTCGATTTTAAAAATTTCACTTCTAGAATAAAATCGACATTTGTTTGTTAGAATGCACTGCTTTAATCTCTATGCGTGTTTAATTTTACAGAAAAAGATCGTGACCATTGCATAAATGTATGCCCCCCCTGCCGGGCCCAGTGGCTAAGAGCTAGAGTGTGGACATACAAAAAGAAGAAGCTACGTTCTAAATAAATATGAATATATACGTACACTTTTATGTTTCTTCTGCATTTCGGTATGGTGGCCAGATCTTCCTTCATGCAGTACTGTCTGGCTCCTAGGATGCAGTCTATCATATAAAGTTTCGGCACGATACATTCTAAATCCAAATGAAAGAGTTCCCGATCTTCGGAGTTCATCGAATTTCGAAGTGCTATCAGATTTGTATTCAGAAACCTCCACTGATGCATCGTAAAGTATTGCAAAACTCGTAGACCATCGTGAATTCGTTGTTGTATACGTACCATGCTAACACATTTCAAAGAAAAACACAAAACAATTTTTAAATACACATTTTTTCGAAATGTAGCCGAATAAAAAAAGCGGTCCTTGCAGGGTTATACACGGTGTATTTTTAGTCATGTTCTGAATAGGTATGATAGATCATACACTTTTAGATTTTTTAAATAATTTGCAACTGAAAAATAATGGAAATACTGATAATGATGCACTTCTCGCAGAAGCAAGAAAGCCGAAAAAAAAGAAAGCGCTTATTAATAAAAACAAACTGTCGTCTGTACATATTTGATTTGCACGATGTTTCAACTGACCTTTCTGCTTTTGTGTGCGTCTTGTGCGAAATTCGCGATCAGATCTCAAACGAAAGCCGAGAGCTCGCGTTCAACCGAAGGTTCTTTTGTTCTTTTTAAAGAATAGATCTGTCATTTGCTAAATGAATTTTTCTTTGTAAATGATTATGCTAGTTTTATGCCGCGAGTAATGAGAAAAGTTATATAATATAAATGTTAATCTTTTCTCTGTGGAATATTTTCTATAGCATTTAGTCTGTAATCCTTTATTACCGTTTACAAGACATTTAAGTACTTCTTTTTTTTTTTTCAAAAAATTAACATAGTGTTAATTAAAATCAATTTTCTTTTATAAGAATTATAGAAGTTTCTATCATCTGGGGTGGTATACAGGAGGGTTTCTGTTGTCGATAAAATTTTTTATTTTCTTCATATCGTTATTTTCTGTACTCGTGTGTAAATATGTTCCGTATTATTTTTAGTTATTAAATTCGTGCACTAGCGCCGCTTTGAACGATCGGCCATTTTTCTAAGGGATGGCGTCGGTCTTTGTTTAGACGGCATGGTAATTTTTTTGTTTGGGTCAGGCAGTTAGTCTACTGCAGGTAGTTGCGGATGTTGCGCGTGTGAGATTCTAGCGACGGCCTGTGTGCATGTTTTGGTCGCGTAGATGTGTATGCACGTGGTGCTATATTTCCGTTTTCTATTTTGTAAATTAAATCGTGTGAACGTTTAGTTAAAGTCGTTTTGGTATTATTTGTTCGTTATTTTCGTGAGTTCTTCTTTTTGTTTCTCCGTATCGATATTTTGTTTTGTGACTCGGCGCGCATCGAGGGTCTTTACAAATTATTTTTGGGATTGACTACTTTCGAATATATCGCGTAAAAACTATTTGAGTTTAATTATTTCGGTTTTATTTTTTTTTATTTGAATTTTACTTACAAAGATATATATATTTTTTTTAAATTATTTTATTTACAACAATTCAGAAGTGGGATATGTTCGGTGTTATTCGCTGTGTGTGAGCAATATGTCCGACGACCAAGAGAGGCCCGCGAACCACGAGTTACCTCGTCAAGAAAATTCTGACACCCCTGTGATTTCCGCCATCGATATAGGGGGATTAACATCAGCTCTTACAAATGTTTTTACGAGACTCGCATCGATCGGCACATTGGGAGCGCCTGTAAGGGATGTCCCTTTATTTAGTGGAGAAGACCCGGAACAAGATATTGGGCAATGGATTGAAACCATTGAACAAGTTTGCGATGAACAACAGTTGACCGAGTCACAGAAATTGGATTTTGCGAGAGACAAGTTACAAAGAGCTGCGTCCGATTGGTATTTTAGTCTACAAAGGGAGTTAAATACTTGGGAGAACTTCGTCGACAAAATAATTCAAACTTTCAGTGTCCGAGTCTCGATTATAACGAAACTGGATAAAATGCGGAAACGTGTACGGTCAGTCGATGAATCGGTAAGCGCTTACGTAATGTCAAAATTTCGATTGTGTACCGATTGCGGACTGCCGGAACAAGATACACTGGAAGAAATATTTATTGGATTGCGTCCCGTCGATTTGTCCGAATATGTAGCATTGAGCCGACCGAAATCATTAAATGACTTATTGGACGTCATTAGATACCGGGAACGAGTGACCATCTGCCCAAAATCGAGTAGCAGATCTTCAATTATGAACCAAACGGGTCCGTTCGCCAACAGTTCTCTAGATGGAAGAGAAGCAGCTACAGCTATTTCGAAGGTAACGTGTTTTGGATGTGGACAAAAGGGGCATTACCGCAGAGATTGTCCGAGCAATAATTCGCGATGGAACCAGCGGAACAATCAACAATTAATTCGGCATCCATCGTCGTCTGGAGGCCTGTCTGGTCATAAAATCGATGTGCGTATCAATTTTATTACCGTTCAAGCGTTAGTTGATACAGGATGTACACACTCGACCATCACGGTAGAAACCGCTCGAAAAGCTAATGTCGCCTATTCAAAATCTGACGTCCGCGTATCAGGTTTTGGATCATTTCAAAGTCTGCCAGTTGCCGGTCGTGGTGACGTAAACTTAGAACTCGTAACCGTTAAACATCGCTGCCCCATACTTATTGTTGAAAATAAACATCAACCGTATGACATGGTACTAGGACTAGACGTTTTAGATTGCGGCAAATTCGTTTGGTCAGGCGGATCGGGCGAAATAAAAATTACACCCAACCGGAAACCTGTTAGTCGAATGTTGCCACAGTTAACCACGATCGCTTCGCCGGAGATGAGAGAAATGGACCAACCGTGTCGACAGCAATCCGTCATGTTTAGTTCGGTAGGCCAAGATCAGTCCTTATTTCAAACTTTCGTCCGCAGTGATCTGCAGATTGGTGAGTCGATCTCACATTTAGCTGATCAAATTCTAGCGACCGCAGTTGCTGTCAACGAGATCGATAGTTTTAACGGCTTCGACGATTCCGGCAAAAATCGACTGACAAATTTGATCGAGAATAAAGACGCGCTCGCCGAGGAAGCTAAATTCAACGAGAAGATGGACGAGGTCGCGGAAAACGTCAGTAAAGACGCGGAAGAAGTGGATCATCTGGCGTCGTCGAAAATTGGTGAGTTTGAAATCGCGAAGATCAACCCTGAAAACTCGTATCATAATTTCGCCGAGTCGACAATGGACACATCCTTAGAATCTATGATATATAAAGGAGGTAGCGATAATCAAAAAGAAGACGACAGTGAACGATACCGTGATGATCAGATGCAACATCACACTCCGGCTCTTCATAAATTGGATTCTATCGAAGAATCGCTCGTGAGCGACTTTGACGCTGAGATACCGTACGAACACGATTGTTCGCAAATTAACGCTGAAGATCCAATTACCGAACATAACTACATCGACCTGAAATCGCGAACGCTAGTTAATTCTGATACGTCGTCTATTAAACCAGAATTGCCCAGTGGAATGGAAATGAAACCGAATTTACTAAGTGGCAAGTTAAATTCCGTGATTGTCAACGATCCTTACCGGTCAGTGTTTTACACCAAAATGTCAGAATTAAATTTTAAACGAAATGAAGTCAGCAACGGTTCAGTTGATGCAGTTAATAAAGAATCGGATTTAGAATTAAAGAAAGAAGAAAAGAAGCCGTTAGCGGGTGATAATTTGGTGACCAGCGATCAGGATTCGACCTATCCGTCGTTGTCAGAACAAACGCACATCAATAGCTCCGGCATTACTGCTAACATCGTCGTCGGAAAACAACGACCATCAAACGAGGAGGACAAAGAACTAATCAAAGAGGCTGACATCCAAAGACGTGAACGAGCTCGAAGATTTCCACAACGATATGGAGACTTCATTACATAACCGCAACAAGATGTTCTCAGGTTTTCTGCTGTATAATTTTGTTTCGTTCTGTTAAAAATGTGTCTTTTTTATTGTCCATTTTATCATGAGAATCGAGTCTATCCGTCTAGTTTACAAGCATGTATTAATATCGAAAATTAATCGTTAAGTTTTGATTCTACTTTTCCCTTATTATTTAGATCCTAACTGTTACTCTCTCGTTCGTTTTTCTATATCTCCCTTTAGCTAATCCAACCATTATTCTTGTTAACCGTCCCTGTAAGATCTACTCCGTAAATTCAAACGAGGGCGTTTGCGGTCAGAATGTGCCGAGAATGTTGTCGATAAAATTTTTTATTTTCTTCATATCGTTATTTTCTGTACTCGTGTGTAAATATGTTCCGTATTATTTTTAGTTATTAAATTCGTGCACTAGCGCCGCTTTGAACGATCGGCCATTTTTCTAAGGGATGGCGTCGGTCTTTGTTTAGACGGCATGGTAATTTTTTTGTTTGGGTCAGGCAGTTAGTCTACTGCAGGTAGTTGCGGATGTTGCGCGTGTGAGATTCTAGCGACGGCCTGTGTGCGTGTTTTGGTCGCGTAGATGTGTATGCACGTGGTGCTATATTTCCGTTTTCTATTTTGTAAATTAAATCGTGTGAACGTTTAGTTAAAGTCGTTTTGGTATTATTTGTTCGTTATTTTCGTGAGTTCTTGTTTTTGTTTCTCCGTATCGATATTTTGTTTTGTGACCCGGCGCGCATCGAGGGTCTTTACAAATTATTTTTGGGATTGACTACTTTCGAATATATCGCGTAAAAACTATTTGAGTTTAATTATTTCGGTTTTATTTTTTTTTATTTGAATTTTACTTACAAAGATATATATATTTTTTTTAAATTATTTTATTTACAACAGTTTCCATGGTAGTTTTATAGACATATTGTGCGACCTGGCATCAGGTATAAAATGCATCTCTCAATTTGCCTGCACGGAAGATTAGTATCCCGTCAGGGGGAGTGCTTACACCCAGCAGTGGGTTGATATCGTAATCTTGTGATTTATGTGCTAGCTGCGAATATAATATATTTAAATGCTGATTAATCCATATACACCTGTTTGAAATGATTTATATAAATATAAAATATCTCAATAAGAAACAAAAATAAATATAAATCTACTTTAATAAATGAAAATAAATGTTTTAAAATAAGGTATTTATTTTAATTTATTAAAATCTATATTTGTTTTTGTTGGTTATTGAGGTATTTTATATTTATATAAATATTAATAAATAGCTATATATATATATATATGGATTTATCAGCATTTAAATATATTCTTAATAAATTTGTTTCGTACATTCTAGTCGAAGAGAAGCGGGTTTTTTTTTCCACTCCTGGCTTTATTGGGGATGTAATATCTTGTGACCTTTTAATCTGTACGTTTTTTGCCGTGCTTTTATATAAGGTATTTATTTCGTTTTTCGAAAAATTACATAATTAAATAGACTATCCCATCTGAAGGATAGAGTTCTCACATATATGTATATAAATATTAATATATATTTTGTATGCGATAATAATTTATATACGTGTATTATGAATGTAATGTACATTTGTGGTTTTACACATTTTTCTTTTTTGCCTTTCGATTCCGTCGGCAGTCTCATTTTAAGCGCTACCACTGTCTTGTGTTTTTTTTCATGATGTCGCATATTGAATATGGGGAGTGGTCACATTTATAACGGAAATTGCATTTCTACACCGGTTTTTATTATGCTTTAATAACTTTTTCGAAAGCTTTATTTCCGCCGAATTTGTTTTCGATTATTATTCCCCGATTATAATATTTTATCGCTTAGAAGCTATTTGCCGAAAATTGCCTCTACTTACAATCGTTTTTGACCAATCAACAACATGATAAAGTCGATGAAGTAGGCCGGCATCCAATGACAAAGGAGCACGATCAAGTTGTGCACGAATCGGTTACTCCGAATATTACCACCCGGATACCACAGGGTCATTTCGAACGGATACTCGTAGGTCAGTTTCTTTCCGGTTTCAACGATCTCTCCCCACGTCATCGGATTCGTGTCATTCTGCGTAAGGTTGCAGACTGGTATTTCTGCTGGCCTGTAACAGTTTCGCGCCAAAAGCGACACATGCATTTTTAAAAAAGACAGCGTACAATTTATCATCGATAATAATAAACCCGGCAGTAAGATGATATGCAGCGATGATATTCGATGATATTCGCGCACCTGATTTTAGATTCCTTTTCGAGGTTAGTGATAGATCGATGCGCATCCTATTGCACAAAGAGTGCGGCGCGTATTTTATGCCATTGCTGAAAGAAGAGGAAAAGTGTTCGAGTATAGTGTGACCTTCTTTAACAGGAACACGAATTACGAATGTGGCAAGAACGGCGTTTACACTAGTAAAGATTTTAGCAAATAGTTTTGTCGTTGGACATTTAAAGTACCAAAAAAAGATTCTGAGAGTTCTGTTTTCTTTGTGAGGCTACTTTCGAAATTCTGATTCAGAAACGCCAAAAAAAAGTTGATATATAAATTTTGATATAGGAAATAATTTGTGTAAATAACAAAAAGGAATAATGCAAAATGAATTTTAAAAAAAAAATTAATTAAAAAAAATTATTAAATTAATTTAAGACTAATAAAGTGAAATATATACAGCACCTTCGTTTTATAATAAAAAAAAAAAAAAAAGATGAAACATTATATAAAGGAAAATTACGGACAAAGTGAGAGAAATTTCCAATTTTCTCACTTGGCAGTTGTTATCTTCCAACTCTCATTCTCAGTAGTACATCACGAGTGAGCGGATGCACATATTGGGGAGGGAGTTCACATCAAGATTCGTGTTCCTTCATACGCTCTCTATTGGTTAATATGAATTGGAATTGTGCTGCGTGTCTATATTTATCTTATTATTATTACTGATATTGTTCTAGCCTACTAGTCGGTTCATATGCATATTTTTGTATAATTTATTTTTTAGCGTTATTACCAACCACACGGATATTTCTGTAAATGTGTAGTCATGTTTTTTTGTATGAAAAAGTAATTCTATTGTCACATATTTATCGTTTGCGTGTCGCAGTAATAACTTTTTTTCGGGTTAAAATGGACGTTTGTTTCAGTCTATATGCGCTTTTTTAAAATAACATCTTAAATAGCAAAATGAATAAGATGAATAAAAGCATAGGCGTCGCCGAGGAGGGGGGTCTTTGAAACCTTTTTCCATGATGAGCATTAGACGCGTAATCACGGACAATTTGGAAGACTTTTATAATACAGTAGTAGAGCAATTCGCCAGAAACCCACGAAATTTTAATTAAGATTTTATTCTTGTTTAATAAAATATTAAGCCTTTACAACTTATAAATTTTATTCTTTTCCTATAACTTTTATTCTTTTTTTATCACATCTTGCGCCCTGGCTCATCGGCTGGCCCTTGAATAAAAGTGTATACTTATCGCAGAAACGTTTTTGAGCAAAGGCCAAGTAGAAAAGAAGGTACACACATAAAGCCGGGGGAATATAAAATGATAAAAATGTTGGAAATTTTTTGTCTGTGTTTTCCTTTTCTTTTTCAGCTGCAGATAGACTTTGCCTGAGAATGTCTTAAGTATACTTTTATTCATCTTATTCGTTTCGCTGCTTAGGGAATGTGTTGTTATTTTAAAAAAGTTATTTAGAAATGTAGCTACCTATATATATCCAATTTTTAAGCGTATTATACTTGTAGTTCTTCACAATTTTCATTAAAATATTCGTGTAGTCGTCTTGAAGCACTCGGGAAGGAATCAGAGGAAATAAAAAGGAGGCATTATGTAAAATGCGGTACAGAGACAAAGAGCAGGACAGTCGAGCATGGAGTAACGTAAATACGAGTAATTTATACAAATATACATAATAGTACATTTTTGTTTACGCTCAACCAGGCGTTCGATTTTTGATTCGGGCACGAAAATAGCCGACTATTTTGAAGTGGCCGGGTCTACGAAACCCCGATCACAACAGACTACATGACAACCGGTTCTTGTTAACGACGCTTTAACTAATTTTTTAAAGACCAGAACAGATTTTAATATGTGATAAGAATACATTGCTGGTGGAATAACCGCGCCGAATGTTATTTATTAGCTGCGAAGAATAAAAGAATAGGAAAATGTGGTACGTGATTGTTTCGTCGTAATTTTTTCCAGTATTAATTATCAGTAATTAAATACGAAATAAAAAATCGCGATAATGAGAATAGGTTAGGATGAAGGCGGTTAAACTTTTAAAGCGGAACATTAAAAATAGTAAAGATAATGTGTGAAATAATGAAAAGATATAGTTCCGAAAGGAATTCAGGGCTACTAGGATATTCGAAGGGAGCCACGAAAGGAATAACGAAAGAACATCGAGAGGAATGAAAATAAAAGAAATCACCGCGGATAGGCGGAATATTCGCAGTTTAGACACGGAGTTTGTTTTGTTTTATTTTTCCCTTTATTATATATTTTGAGGTGAATTTATTTATTTTTTTCGGCGCAGCTTTCGCCATTTGGTCGACTTACGGATTTTTCGAGAAGTCGTGTAAATAAATTTTGTTTACGAATTACTTATTTTCCGTGGTGGCGACGTTCCACGCCAAAGCCAGCAGTCCGTTAATGGCCACATCGACAGGTATGACTTCCGCATTGTACTCCGGATTGCAAAGCATCGTTCTGATAACTCCTTTTCCGGCTCCGATCATAATTCCGACCGGACCGTTTAGGTTGTCTACCCATCCTGGCATCGGCTCCTTCCAGGCGGGTATGACTAAAATCAGACAAGATACATTCCGAGTAAAATTCGCATTACGCCTATCATTAACGCAACATTATTTTATGTAATTAGCTACGCTTTCTAATCTCATCATTTTGAGAATACACTTGTTAATAACATTATTATTATTATTATTATTATTATTATTATTATTATTATTATTATTATTATTATTATTATTATTACTATTATTACTATTATTACTAATTCGTTCCAATAATAATCAGATAAATTAATTGGCGAGGACTTTTCTGGAGTTTAGCGCATTTTCCGAATGTTCGCTGATAAATTCGTCGACATTTAGAACGAGACATTTCAATGTTTCCGAAATTATGTTTACGTTAGGAAAGGTTGGCAGAATAATTCAATAATGTTAATGCATAAGTTGCCGTAAATGTCCGAGTAAAGCCTAAACATCGAAATTTAGTACCCATGATAGTTAAATACGTAATTCCCCGACATCACGTGTTCTTCTTCCCGATTAGCCTACTCGTATTCAGTTTAGTCTAAACGTTTTTAAACCATATATAATAAAGAATTTTTCAACATCCTGTTTGTTAATTATAAAATATAGTAATTTATTATTGTTATAATTGTATTTGTAATAAATTGCTGTCTCTAAACCATCAAACCAGCCTGACTAGGGGTGTTAGGTTTTACATTGAGTTTTATGTTTAATTTTTAATTTTTGTTTTACGCTTCTGAAGGGGAATCTGTTCTGCAATCGAGCAATCGTGTTAGACGCTGTGATTTGCAGAGTAAATGAACGAAGATCGTGTCATATCACTGAGATCATTTGAACGGTGTTGTGACCTCTGACGATTGTGATTTTCTTCCAGAAAAAAAAAAAACAGCTTCTCAATGTCGATCAATAGTCGTTTGAACTCATTTTTATATTCAATTCAATATAAACAAGAGGGCCGTAACCGGACAAAAAGTTTTTCTGTTAAATTCCGTGTATATTACGTATTGTTTTTTATTTGTTCTTTTTTGTTTTTTTCAGCGTGATAATAGAAAAAAAATATTTCAAAAATGTAATGAAACGTAAGCAACAGGGGAAAGAAAAATATTTCTCTACTCGTTGAATAGCTTTTTTGTCGAGATTTAGATTTTTTTTTTATTTCACTCGTTTATTTTTTTATTTTCGGACCAGACAGGCAGGTCCCCTAACTGGTGGACATTAATTGCAGCTATGTAAACACCATTTCACTAATAATTCCATTACCATTTTAATAAATATAAATAATAGAATGTATATGGAAAACACAGTAATGATTCAGATAAGGATTCAGATTTGACAATTCCTAAAAGAGATGATAAAGAAAAGTCAATATTGGAAAAGTAGGTACGAAAGCCAGTGAAGGAAAGAAATTGAAAAGGATGACGTAAAACCTAAGGCGATACTATTTTCGTAAGAGACATTTAATGAGCGGAAAGGTCAAAGTAAAAATTAACTGGGTAAGAAATCTGAAGTAGGACACAAGCCTCACCGCTTGCAGATAAATCATTGTGTGAGGTCCGCGGTATGCCATCAACCAGCTTAGTTGAAGGTGGCAAGCGACACTGACGAAATGCTTTAAGGAGGAGAGTATAGAAACTGAAAATAAGATGGCGACAAAACGAAAGGAGCCGAACACTACGCCAAAGTAGCTCCCATCGTTCCAAAAAATCATCGTGTCTCTAGGTCGTATGGTGTTCTACATATTGTCCTCTCTAATGAAGAGCATGTTTGCGCGATGCGGATCATGTGTTTATTAAGGGTCGATCTTTTTTTATTAAGCGTTCTGCTTTCTATTCCATTTTATTGATACTCGGTCTTCCTACTCCATATTGCGCCTCTTATTATATTTTCCCTTTCCACAAATTATGCCTTTCTCCTAACAAGCATTTTTGTGCTCGTGTATTTTCATTGTGAAATAAAACACGAACAATGTTAAAAAGTGTCATTTAAAGGGTGAAATATGAAGGGAGCGGATTGTTAATTTTTTTCTAAAATGCCCCTTCCATGTGTCTATAACGCACTAAAAAATTAAGGAAATCGGTATTTCAGACAAAACAGAGGATTTCTCAAGAACTAGGGGTGTGACGAATCTGAAACTTCTGTCACGGATGTTCCTTGTGGTGGTGCCCACCCACCAACCACCCAAATTTCAACCCGATAGCTCTCCAAAGCAAATTTACCATTCTTATCTACCTATGATCCTTTAAATTAGTGTTTCCTTTGGATTTTACAGTTCTGGGCCCTTTCCGCGACTTCTGCTGCCGGATAGACGCAACAGGTCTGTAAGATTTTAAGTTCGCTTTATTTCGAAATTTTATTAAATCGAGAAGAAAATATGGAATTATTTTATCATCGTATAAGACTTAAAATATCGAAAAAAAGAGAGAAAGAAAGAAAAACCCCAGTTATACTTTGCTGAGAAATATCACGTAATGTTACGTAACTTTTCGAAGCGGGAAAAACTAATAATATTTTATTTTTAAAAGCAAAACTATTTCGTTAAATACCTACCAATCGACGGCCTGGCAATAGCTACTGGTAACTGTGGGTAACAATCGGCAACTAGTCTCTCTGCCAGTCTTTTGGAATAGGTGTATGTGTTCGGATGTGGACTAATGATTCTGAAATTTCAATCAGAGTTAAAAAACACTTATGTATACGGTACAGTTCAATATAGTTATATGTAAATTTTATTTCGGAATATCGGGCGAAAAAAACAAAAAAAAAAACAAAAAAAGCATTTCAAATTTTATACCTTCTTTATTTTTTTCAAAAAACTTTTCCAAATTTTTATTATTGTGTTCTTACTTGTCCGTTATCGAGTCTAAAATATCGCGATCCATCCACTGAACTAAACTGATGACGTTGTGCGGATCGGTCGGCGGTGGGTAAACGCGTTCTTCCATAACTTGAATATCGCAGTGACAAAATGCTGTAGATGTATGTATAAATGCCTATCAATCAATTAATCAGTCAATCAATCAATCAATCAATTAATCAATCAATCTATCTATCTATCTATCTATCTAATCTATCATCTATCTGTCTATCTATCTATCATCTATCTGTCTATCTATCTATCTATCTATCTATAATATATACACGTGTAAAAGAAAATCCCTAAATTTTTAAGTAATACAACCGCTAAAACTACCAATATAGAGATTAACGGTACAATGTACTTACGGCATGAGAAAAAACATTAAATAATTCAAAATTTCTTAACGGTGGAAAAAGAGGTAAAAGTCAGTCCATCACTTATTAAAAAATTAAAAATCACGCTACAGCGGAAAACATTATTAACACCCGATAATTGTAATTCAAAATGAACAACGCGCGTCGAAGATGTAGAATAAGATTTTTTTTTTTTTTTAAATTTGAACGTTAAGGGAGAAATGAGATAAAAAATTGTTTGTAAAAAAAGGCAGGAAGTGTGATATTTTGAGAGTAAATATAATTTTTAAATTAGAATTTTACATAAAGATTGCTTATCTACTAAAGATGGGAAAAATTTTTTAAAGATCTTTTAAATTTTAAGAATGGTGTTATATTTTAAATTTGCAAAAAAATTAAAATCACTCTATAGCCAAAACCGACGTTACTTACGACGCAAAATTTCATGCAAATACAAATCGAAGGTATAATATAGGAAAGTTTTTTGAAAAAATTAAATTTTACGGGGTAGAAAGAGGTCACAAATTTTTCAAAAAAAAACAAAAAAAACAAAAAAACAAACGATAATACACGATAAATTCCGGAACAAATATGTTTTTTGAATTAAAATTTTGCGTAAATTACTTATTTCTGACTATTAAGTACAAAATGCCGCCATTGGATCTTAAAGTTCATGCAGTGCAACGGAAAAATTAGTGGATCAACATCACAAACACGAACAAGCTGCGCTCAATTCGAGATATTATTCAACCATGGAAAACCTCATTGTTCACCAATAATTGGAGGAATGAAATCGTTGTCACAAGACTCCGCCTAGGTCACTCCAAAACCACTCATAGCCATTTCCTGTCCAGACAACCTATACCACCGTGTTCCAATTGCAATTCTCCTGTACATTTCCTCGTCAGCTGTCCCACCTATAATTCATACCGAGCACAAATTCTCCAGTCATCTAATCTTTCCGAAATCCTGTCTGATCGTCACAATAAAATTGAACGCCTCCTAGGTTTCCTCAACCTATTCTACTCCATCTAGCTCCTGACTTATCCCTGCCTCTGGCGTAAGCGGCAGTACACGGCACGTTAATCAGAGACGAAGAAGAAGAAGAAAAGTGTGCAAAATTCTTTTCACGTCTTCTAAATTTTGTTAGTGATACGTAGCCCCTATATTTTTGGAAAAATTAAAAATTACACACCATAATACACGTAAAAATGTAAAATTTGGTACGCAAGGCCTCCCCATGGAAATTAAAGACGCCCACTAAGAATGAAATTTTCGTAAGTCTACGTTTAACGTTAAAAACTGCAGAAAAACCGATAACAGGATAACGAGTAGTTGAAAGCGTGAAATCCTTGGATCAAAAATGCATACAAACTTAAAATTTGGTAAGTGGTACCCGTGCACAATTTGAGTTGTTCGTGGTAAAACGGCGCTGAATAATTCCGTGATTAATGTTGAAAAATATGAGAAGAGCCAGAAACGTGAAACGAAAAATCAGCAAATCCTTAGACTACTGTGCGTGCAAACGTAAAATGCGGTGCTCCTCGGGGCTGTTATATGCTCATTAAGAACGGAATTTGACAAGCGCTCAAGTCTAACTTCAGAAATTCTGAAGAAATTAAAGCGCATCCTTAAAAAAAGACGAACCACGTTAAAAACGCGAACTCCCGGGAACGGCAAAGCACGTGAACTCGAAAATTTTTCAAATATAACCGCTCTTGAATTTTTTTTTAAAGAAGCATCAAGATTGGCCGCAGCATTTTCAAAATGTGATAAGAGGGTTAAATAGGTTCTCCTCCCTAAGAAATCACTTATAGGGGAGTCGAGTTAGACAAAATCGGGCCTAAACTTCGGAATAATTCCGCGATCCATACTTTTTGATGAAACCTTTTTCATTCGCTTGTTAATAGTGTTAACTAAAACTGCCACCCTTTAAAAAAGTGTGCTAATTATTTATTTGTTCAATAACCGTGAAAAATTAGTTGCGAAATTGAATTGCTCAGATATTTATTAATGAAAAATTATGAAAATTGGTACACAGGAGTTTTCAAGGGTGCCGAATACGAATCTGATGTCAGATTTTAGAAATTCAAAATAGCGGACTCAAAATGACCGATGGACACGTAAAAATATTGGTAAATTACCTAAAGACATAGATTTTTTGAGGTTCGCTGGGTACGGTTATCACAAATTTGATATTCTACCAAAAAAAAAAAATTGAAAATTGTGGATCCAAAATGGTCGATCACAATTAAATGTGTGGAAAATTCATCACAAAAATTAAAAATAACAACTTTCTTACTTTTTTTCTAAATAATAATGTCATAAAATTTCTCCAAAAGTATTCATTTAGTATTTAAGAGGGAAAAAAATATACAGCAATGTCATTGATGTATCTTTATTTGAAAGAGTATAAATTATTTAGGTTACATATTGGTATAATTTTACAGTGCATTTGAATCAAATGAAACGTAAAAAATTGATAACATTAAAAAGAATTTACGCTCTATCTTCTGATTTTGATGCGTATTAACGACCTACTGATTCTGCTGAGCAATCTGAAATTTCTGTAGTTTCAGATGCATCTTCTGAAATGTCGTACTCACCTTCAATCAGATCACATACTTGAGGACTATTCGAGCAAGCAACGTTGCAGTATAAGCTGTTTTTATTGCAGCCACAATTATTTTCACAGCCACTTTTACAGCTGCAAAATAAGGTTCGTAATAGTTTTTCGGGTGCCGAAGAATCGGTCATGCTGACGGGACAACGAAATATCTTTTTTCGTCCATCCCCATTCATGCGGTGATAGTTTTTCATCCAACCATTGTTGTACTTGTAAGTACACTCTTTTAATATGCTGCAATACTGCGTTATTAGTAAGAGGTAAAAATGAGTAATTTTTCTTGGTTTTGAAACACCTCTGACAAAACATTTGTATCGATACTCATTTAAATCTTTTTCAGATTTTATTGCTTGAAGTTATTTGTTAATTTCAAATTTTATAATAAATTAATTTTTTCCATGATTGAACAGATGTTGTATCACATTCACTGAACGCGTATAGGAAAAGGATATCATTTTTTGCATTTGGGATAATATTTTAACATAACCGTTGAACAATAAAAACTTCTTTCTATTTTACCTCTTCTTGGTTTTAAAAAATATACTTCCTTGTCGTAATGCATCTATAAAATAACCAGAACATCAATAATATCCTCGGGAACAATAAAAACTTTTGAATTCGTTAGACGAAGCGCAGTCCGAACAATTAGAGTATCTGCATCGCCAGTTGCTTGAGTTACATAAATATTATTATTTTTCAGTTTATCGGTTAATAAAGTTATAAAAGAAATTTTATTCTTTTCATTTGAGAGAAATTTTTCTTCGGCAACAGTAAGCGACATATCTCCCAATTAAAGAAAATATCTGCGCATTTTTGTTTGCGACTTGTACGAATTCTTTCTGCTGATTTCACGCTATAACTGTAACCATCGAAAACTACAATTACATTGCTTCAATAATTTGTTTGTAGATACAAGATGTAGCTGTTGACTGAACTTCTCATTTACTTTCCATGGTACTTGATGCAGTAACATTCCTCCATCAATAACGTATTGTATATTTAGCAGTACGTGTAAAGCAGCAGATGATGATGTAAATATACACTATATAATTGAGATTTAACATTTTTTGGCATACCTGATTCATCGAATAATGATAAAAGAAAGGGTGCTAATTCGTATCGTAAAAATTCTTTGAGTTTATTTATTTATTTTTTTTTTTAATGGTTATTACATTGAAAAATAAAATTATAATAAGTTTCATTTTTCAAGATTTATATCTCAGCTACCAACTTCATATAGTGAAAGTATTGAAAAAAATTTTCTTTTTTTGTTTAAACAATTTATTTATACACGAATTTTAGTCTTTTTGAGTAAGTTTTTTTTTTTTTTATTTATGTTTTAAAAAACATCATCGAAGAAATTATAATAATTATAAAATAAACTATTTGACCTTAAAGTACACCTCATATGTTTCAAATTGACCACCTACTACAAAATGTCGATATCGCTTTTTTAAGATTTTATTATTAACGATCAAAGTTAGAAACTCGAAGAGAGTGGGATAGTGCATTTCTCGAAAATTGATAAACTTTTTAAATTGTGCAAAATAATGTTTTTTCTAATTTTTTTGCCGAACGACCTATTTTAGATAATCCCTTTGAATATAACATGCATGCATTCACTTCAAATTTATGTATGAAATATTTACAATACTTAAAAATTCATTCAAGCATATACGTACTACTACTACTAAAAATTATCCTTTTTAATATGCAATTGGTTTTATGTCATTTGCCAATTAAAAGTTATAGCCACTTAGGTACGGTGCGCGCACTCGCACGTGTCCATAGTCGGCCTAGTACATGGCTCGAAGCAGCTCGAATCGGAGCGTTAATTAAAAAATTACTGCCCGCTCAATTCCAATTGAAAAACAAATGTCACGCATGTTTCTTTTGTAAAATTCCCCGTTCTTTAAAATGGCGTTATCAATTTTTTCGAAAAAATTTAAATAAAAAATGTATTAACAAAAAACCACATTTTTGTAAATTGTTAAATAAAAAATTTAGCAAACAAATTTTCTCGCTCGCGGAGGCATTTTGATATATTATTCTACACACTCTTCTGAACACGTTCCATTTGGAATTATCGATCGGGGAATTTTCCCGAAATGAAAATTTAATTTGACTCCAGTACTTATTAATAAAAATCACATTGGCAAATGTTTCTTTACATTTTTAACTTTTTAATTTTTGATAGTAATATGGAACTGTTGGGATATTATAACTCATAGCACTGTTAAATAAAAAAGTCTGTTGATTTATACGTATTGTTGTTGCTTTTAATTTCGGCATTCGGAAAATCATATTCATCGATCGGTACAGTTTCATTCACCGTTTATAATTCGGAAGCGTCTGTATTGCGTTTAATTTATATTAATTCGTTACTTCCATACCAAAATTGTTCATGGTCCTCTTCAGAGTTTCACATCAGCTAACGTATCTATTAATTTCTTTTGCTTAACAAGAATAAATTCCTGCAGTAATAATATACCAAAAAAAACATCTAAAAGTAGGGGGTTTCTTTTAATTTCAATTTACTTTTAATAATTACCATTGTGGCACACAGTGAAATTATAGTTAATATCAGTTACATCGGGCACCTTAAAATTCTCCACATCCTGCCAAGAGGGTTTACGACGTCCCTTTCTTTACTTTTACTTGTGGAGTTAAAAATTATTTCAATCGATGAAACAGAAGGTTCCCGTATACAGTATTTAATATGATGTGCTGATTGCCTGTTCCCTTACATATTGTATTTGCTATGCAGCGATATTTCTGTTACTGATTAAATTCAACAACTGGTCCATTTTTGAACTATTTGCTCGGACATAGAGTACTCTACGCTATTAGGCATTAGTGTACTTTAGCGATATGTCCCAACTCATCATTTACGGCGGGAGAAATATTGTTTTACGAGATGGCAATAGTGGCGCCATATCACTCCGGTATTATATTATTGTAAATGTATTTTTTCATTTTGCGCTATTGCGGATCCCACTAAATTGCATGAGGAACGTAACCCCGTACTACTTCATGTTGTAAATGTCAATTCTTACATTATTGTATAGAAACTATGCATAAGTGTCAGCAGTGTTCAAATTATATCTGCATAACAAATATATTTTGCCTCGAATTATTATGGCTGAACAGATGCGCAAGACCAAACACAGTTGTGATTATTATTACTTCAACGTTTAACTTCAAAATATTACATATCGTATTGCGGTAATGGCAATGTTAGTTCAGTATTGCCGAAATATAAGAATAAGACAAAAAAAAAAACTTAATCGTTTGTTGAAGGTTAGAATGTGGCATATCACTAAACTTCTCGGCTTACCTAATAATAATGTTAATTAAAAAACAAAATGAATTAAAAATTAATTATACTCGCATTTAAAGCCCGCGGATACGAGCTTCTTTTTGTAAGCGGATGGATAGTTCATAGAATAAGTGAACGATGCGAGGAAAATTGAAAAATAAGAAAGAGCTAACTGTTCGAAGCAAAGGGAAGAAGAACCTTCATAAATAATGCTGACTTGGCTTTAATTTAGAGTACGGCACAAATTTACAGTCGAAGTCTTGCGAAATAACTCGATGTATTATATATAACTAGGATGTAGTATTGAATTGCTGAATAATCATAAATATTACATGAAAATGTTACGCGAATAATTCTCTTCGTAATAATATTCATTAAACGTTTCTTAAACATTTGGCTACGCAATTACTAATGACGCCGCGTATTAATAATGTTCTATTAAAGTAAATCAATTTTATCAGGAAATTGTAGAAATTTAATTACAAAGAAAATATTAACGAATCCCCGGCAAAACTGACAGAGAACATACAGAAAGTACGCAGTGATCAAAGAAAATGGATCTGGAAATATAAGTTTACTATAAAGAAAGAGAGAAAAAATCAAAAGTTCAAGCCGGTATTAATGTATGGGCGAAGCGACGGAGGACTGCAGCTGGATTTATATATCGGTTATATTTAATACTTTATAGCGGAATTTTATTAGAGAAACTGCTCTTTTTTACATTATGCTGAGATGAATCGGAGGTGTAATACTGATCTGCTGAATATATTGTAAAAATCAGAAAAAAAAACAACAAAAAAACGCCTGTCGTTGGCCACAGTAGCAGTACATGGCACCATTTAAAAAAAAAAAAAACATAAAACAAAAACGATGAAATACTTTTTGGTTAAGATTTAAAAATCGGTTAATAATGCTAATCGATAAAAGTTAAATTAATAGTTCTAATTTAAATGTACGTATTGCTTAAGGTGCTTGACTTCCGATTATCAGAGCTGTCATAGGTTATCGAGACTTGTCTTTTTCCGGATTCAATAGGTTCATACCTAATTTGAAATTAAATATTGGTTATCTCAGAGAAATGTGGAAATATAAAGGCGGATAATGCAAAAGTAGAAAGGAACTGCACCCGGTGTTCTCATCATATCCATTACGTTCAGTACATTGTGTAAACCTTAATTTCACAATCCATGATGGGGCTTGTTTTATTTTACTTTACTTTATTGCGTGCGCTAAAATTGATAAATAATGAAGAAAAATATCGATATATATTTTTGTGGTTGAATTAAAATTTTATTACTAATATATTTCCGTACAACAGATGGATAATTGCTAATAAAAGTAGTTTAGTTTATTTACATATGTCTCCCTTATGCACCTCTTCCCAAGAAAACACACACATACACACAATGTATGTACATGTATATATATATATATATATATGTATATACATACATCGCGCTTGTATGTATTTATGATTTATAACTTGATGACTTCGGATATTAAACGCATGTATAAAGAACAGTTTCGCTACGCATATTTATCTAAGTTATTAAAAATTAAACAGTTAAAAGATTGGGTGACTTTTCATTAAGGCAGGTAAGCCGAGTGTTTAACTTCTACCCGAGTGGAAAGAGCCTGGAATTTCATCAACACTGCCGGATTTTTGGATTCTTCGAAAAATTATGCCTAACGACCAGCATTAGGTTGCGTCTTAATTAACAAACTGATCGCGCACATGCTTTCGCCATGTTGGCATTTTCAATGGGGAATTCAAGATGGTGCGAATTAAATATTATTCGATTATTTGTTGATTTCAAAATCAAACCATAAAGCCTGTTGCATACTGAACTCAGCTCACCCATAGCGCATAGCCTACGTCTACGTTTTTGTGCATAAAGCATGTGAAACATAACGAATAAATCAAAATTTTTAACAACTAAGAAGTTTAAACCAACTCACGCAATCTACGCACCCACGAAAGCTGTGTTCTTCGCAAAAGCGACTCACACGTGGGTGTCTGTTACGCATGGACTATGTCCAATATGCGGTCCTCCATTTAAATAGATGTTTTACAGAGTAAAATTCACGCGGGCTGTACGCGGACTAGGTTCAATTGCTATTAGGCATCTCATCAAGTCTGCTATTATATTTCTTAAATCTTTTTTCTCGTTTGTATACTCGTACTTAAAGTTGCAGCTCGATAGCTCGTTTTGCTTATATAACGTTTTCTGATTATTTTTTTTTGTATAACTTAGGATTGATTTTAGTCAATTAACATAAAAAATAAGGGGGAAAAAAGCATATTTAATTTATTAACGGGTTCTAGCTTTTATGTGTAAATAGGAAAATAATGCCGTCGATAGTTCAATAAAGCGTATAGTTCCGAAAAAAAAAAAAAAAAACGAGAATTACCTGCAATTTTGTCATTTTCAAACAGAGTTGCAAAAGTCTTAAAGTTCCTTCTGTGTTCATATTGACTGCATCTTTAAGATTCGCGTCTAATTTTAAAGTGGCCGCCACATGGAAAACGATGTTAACGCTTTCGGTTAAAATTTTAACCGATTCTTCCGATAAATCTAAGTTGTCGTTGGCGACATCTCCTTGAATCGCTACTATCTTTTTTAAGATTTTCGGATTCTCTTCCCAGAATTTGTTAAAAATCTGAAACGAAAAAAGAACAACACTTCAAAAGTTAAAATTACCGATACTCAAATCAAATGTTTCTAAACAACGACGATTTTGCCCCTTTTATTACGTATTATATATTTTAATTACGCATTCGCAAAGTAGATTTGATGTTCTGTTCGGTTGTAAATATTTAATTTTAAATTTCGCGCCTTCTAAAAATTCCGTAGACGCGGTGCTTTTATAATCTCTCTGCCATAATACCGAACAATGGAATAACAATGGGATAACAATGGAATAACAATGGAATAACAATGGGATAACAATGGAATAACAATGGAATAACAATGGAATACGGTAGAGCGTCGTGCTCTAATCAACTGCAACACTTATGTCAACACTTCCCGTTATACGGTTTTATTATATGATATAGATAGCGAAAGGTAAGTATTTAAATAGTTTAACTAGTCAAATGGTAAGGTAAGACAAAGAGAAAAAGGGCACATGTAGTATACTTCATTTTAGATGAATTTATATGTTCGGCAACCGTTAACGGTACGATCTACATCAACAAAATGTTTCTTCATATTATCAGAAAAATATACTTCTGATTTCGATTAAAACTGAGAATAACCCTATTTCTGACGGTAAAGCTAGATAAATTAATAAAATTAAAATTAGGAAAAAAGTATTTGAAAATTAAATACAAATATCAGGTTTTCACGCGACCTTTCTATCGAGACTTACCAACATTGCCCGCAGTTTATTTGATTTTTATATTTTTTGTTAAAATTATATATTTTATAATTATGGAAATGGCCCCGAAAAAGTCGGTTTTATGAAGTATTATTGTTAACCGTTAAATGTGTCAAAGTACCGCTGTAAATTTTAATGGGAAAAAATGCGGTTGTTGCGAGTTATTTTAGTAAGAGGATACCCTTCACCTTCTAATAAATGGGAATATAATAACTAAACAATAGATTAATATGTTTGTCGATGGAAAATAAAATAGAACTCCTAGTGTAAACATGTTTTTATTACCAACGTTCTTTAATTAGTCGATTATGTTTTAAAAGCCTGTATAATAAATAAAATTGTTTAGTTCTGTATACATTTAATTAATTTCGGTAGTAATTGTTCCGATATAATATGCGGTATAAGTTGAAATTTGAAAAAAATTATATTATTTAAAACTTTATATGTGGGGTAACTTTACAAAAAGGGTGTCTATGTCTTCTCAAAAAACGTAACAACCAAAAAGATCCCGAAAGAAGGTTAAAGGAAAAAAAGCTAGACGTTTCATCGAAATATTTTTTTTTTTTTCTGGAACTAGCTGACAACTTCGTACCGCCTCAGAATCAATAAATATTCTGTTAACTTATTAGTTGAATTAAATTTAGCTTTTTATTAATATATAAAATTAATACTTGAAATTAATTAAGTTCAATATTAATGTACAAAAATCAAAATGACTAGTATTTTAATTACATTGAAATGAATGTAATTCACGTGACAGCGAGATATAACAAAAATCAGTATAAATTTACTTTGAAAAATTAAAGTAAATTACTTTGGAAACGTGCTTTTTTTCGGGCCATATCGTCAGCTAACAACACAGAGTACACACTCAATTTATATACTTTATTAAATAGCTGTGCTGTTAGCTGATGATTGGCTATACACGAAAAAACGTGTTTCTAAAGTAATTTAATTTCTTTTAAAATAAATTTACACCGCTTTTTAAGATTTCATACGCATATTATAATATACGGGGAATAATCCGAATAAGATTGTTCAGAAACGACACAAATATTCAATTATACAATAGAGCTCGGGAACGGTCGGACTTATCAGAATTGGATCATAAATTGCAACTAAACTTCTATCTGTGACAATTTACAACTTTAAGCTGAGCGATTACCCTGGGCGGCAAAAAGCTGTCTAAAATATATAATACGGAATTTAGAACGATCTTAAAAATCACCCTTAAAAGATAACCCTTTAAAAGCGAAATACAAAATATAACACAGAGGCCCTTTCAAAAAATTCAAAAATTACGGTTAAAAAATTATTTAAACTCTCCTTTTGAGCCAAAAACAATAAAAAAAAAGAAAAAAGAATTTTCTTCATAATTTTTTTAAAATTTTATATTCTGCTATTCGGGGGGTGGAGAGAAATCCAACAAATGAAAGATCATAAAAATCGGTCCAACCGTTCTTGAGTTATAAATGGTGTGTAACTAACCCGGCTTTGTTTTATGTAATATATAGATTAGTAAATCAGATTCAATTGCAATCTCGTATTTAAAGAAACAACCGGAAGCAATCAAAGTAATATTTCGAGACTGATGGAAAAATTTTTAAAAGTAAATGTTACATTTAAATTTTATTTTGACAAAAAAATCTATAAGAATGAAAATATTTTTATATCTACATAATTAAAAATATTTTAATTTTTTTTTAATAACTAGAGCGCCAACGAGGCGAAAGTGAAAAGTGATTCTGCAGAAAACGATATTTCTGACAAACTGGCAATCCTAGAATTTATTACTGTTTCACAGTCAAGTACAATTTTCCTAAATTAGTATTAATTTTTTTTTTTAATGAAAATTTTTCTAACATATTTGTATTTATTTTGTTCGTAATTTTACTCATTATTTTATCTTTTTCGGCATTCCAACACTTATTCTCTCCCCAGGCCGCTTTATCGCTTCCCTTCTTTTCATAATCTCACTCTAACGGTTTTCAAAATGGCAAACATCTACTTATCTGCCACCGGTAAAAATAATTACTGTCATTAAACTTGTCACTTTCAACATTATTATTGTTTATCGTACATATAAAAGATGAATTTTTATTGTTGCCCTGTATTAATTTTTTTTAGGAGGAGGGGGCACGGCCTTAAACCAATTAGCACTGACGTACTAATCAATTATAACATATTTCTTAAAATTCAAGTACTTTAACGCTAGTTTACATATTTTTATATAATTCTTTCGTAATAATTAATTGATTAGAGTGAGCAACTATGGTCTTGTAATAGTTGGTTTTTTATCGTCGGCTGTCGGTTGGAGATAAAGATAACAGTTACGATGTGGTTGTTACTGTCCGCGATGATGTTGTCGACCAGTTTCAACTGACAAATGTCCGAGTAAATAATTCATTTAAAGAGTTGTGACCATGTGGACCGATTACAAGACGATCTTACCTTCACTGCTAACGGCAAATAGAAGTTACATTAGCGATTACGAAGTTTCGCTAATATATATGAATCGCAAAGAGATCGTTTTCGAAATGCCGTTTGTCAAACGCCTCAGACGGTTCGGAATACAATGCGCTTCGGACTGATAACAAAGTAGAGCATATTGAATTTAATTGACCATCATTCGATAATCGTAGATTAAAGTTCAAAAACAAAAAAGGAGAAAAAAAAGAGGGGAGATACTGTCTAAATTTTCTGTAATTAATCAATTTTTAACATATTAAGGATTGTGTTATTTTTAGCCGCGGATAATATGAACAATTATGTCGCATCTAAAAATTAAAAGCGACCTTTCTACAAGAACTGTAGAAGAATCTGCAGGTTTAATGGCGAGATCTAAAGGATGGAGAATATATAAAGCATCCCCTACGATTCCCAAAAAACGTTTGTATCGTAATTTTAAAAAGCAGCAATATTAATTTTAATATATATTTAAAATACAATTTCAATTAAAATATAATTTATATAACTGACATTGTCGCTTGCAAATTAGCGTGTTCTTTTATAAACAGGGTCTCTATCGTTTCGGCCTCGTTACGTTTCGGCCTCGTTGCCCTCGTCCTATTTTAAAGTAAATTTAATAGTGTTAGTGAGTTTCCAATTATTTTCTTTTCTCCGTAATTAATATCATATTTAAGGCATAAAATAATCATCGATTTAAAAAAAATACCCGCGAAATTAGTAATTAATTTTCTTACAAAATAAATCAACGGTTTTCAATAATGTTTTTGTTCATTAAAACATTATTTCCTCTTATAAAGAATCGAAATGCTAATTATGCATTTATTCAATTGTTATTTCGATAAAAAATTTTTTGCAAAACAAAATTAGTTCATCTCCGCTATATAATTTCCACTATGATAGATTTTTTGCTTAGAAAAATAATGTTGTGCCTTTTACAGTCAATAAAAAATTTAAAATGTAAAATAAATTAACTGTAATCATTTTGAAAAGCAATTGAAATTAAATTATATTTGAAAAAGTCAAAACTGATCTGGATTCTGGATTTTATTCAAAAGTTTTGTTTCTTAGTCAAAGTGTTTTTCTTCCATCTTGATATTTATTTTCAATAAAAGTATATTATTATTATTATTATTATTATTATTAGACAATTAACTTTGTTTTCTATATTCTAATCTTATTTGGTTACATCTTAATCTAGTTTTTATATATGTAATCATATTAATAGTCCTGAAACCGGGCAAAGGCTTCTCCCAACCGAGTCCGTTCAAGTCGATAATATCCTTTGGAAATGTTTATGTGTAAGCATTTTAAATACATCTTCATTCTACTTTAGCTTTTATATACTGCTTTTTCTACGATTGTAGATAGTTTTAAGGTTTATTTTTTATAACCTTTCTAATAATTTAATTTTTTAATTCTATATCCATCATTGATCTTTTTAATGCATTTTGAACTTTTTCTGCTTTTTCTGTTGTGCTCCTTGTTACATTATCCAAGAATTAGAACTCACAAACACTAAATCAAATTTACTTCAAAACAGAACGAGGCCGAAAAGTGGTGGTGGCTGAAAGAAACGACGCGGCTCTCCATAAACATGTACTAGTATAAATTACAGTGGCGACTTCAATTATATTTTACGAGTCGCTTGGTTATAATATGAAAAAACAAAAGAAATGGATGAGCATAAAAATAATTTGAAAATTATAAATATTTTATAGATAATTTTTACTTCCTAGTTATTTGAAGAGGCAATAAAAGGTAAGTAAATTATTCTTGCTCAGAAAACAAACGGTTATTTGTGCAACATTTTCTTTTTTTATGTCGCGCACCAACGTGATACAACATTTTTTTTTTTTTTTTTAACGCGAAGAACACATTAAGGTTCACTTCAGTAGAAAAAGACAAATTTTTCGATTTTTGTTGGATTCCTCCCTCCTTCTTATTCTGCAGATCCCCGGCCCGTCATCCCAGTTCAATTTCTTCACTCAATCTCTATATTCTGCTCTTTCTGCTTCCTCCGCTTCAACTTATTTTACGCGCGGTCGTTCTTTTTCTTATGTCTCCTTTCTTTGGTAGAATAAAGAGTGTAAAGTTGCTTTTCTGAGAAATACTGTTACTTTTAAAGCCTTTTGCCCTTGTTCGTTAATGTCAAACTTTTCAGCTCACAAAGAAGCCAACGCAAAACACCTTAAAATCTGCCAAGAAGAATTCTTGGAAATCATTTTGTTCCTCTTTCTCTAGAGATACGCTCTTCCCTCAGGTCTGGAAAATGGCTAAGGCGTTCAGATCTCCCCTATCTGAGCGTCCCCACCTTTCCTATCCTCCTTTGCCTGAACTTCATTCTTTCTTGGACTATATTGCTCTTCCTTATATCCCCTTTTTCGAGGAATCGAACATTCCTTTTCTCCCGAGTAGCTTAGAAGCTCATTTCCTATCTTCTCCTTTCTGCTATGATGAATTCTTGTCAGTCCTTAATAAATCCTCTCCTTTGCTCCTCTGGGTTGGACGACCTTTTTTTCCTTATTCTTAAGAAACTCTCCTTTCTCGCTGTGAATATTTTCAACTCTTTTCTACTCCCTGGTTATACTCCGAAGTCTTGGAACGACTTTATCGTCATTCTGGTTCCTAAAAAACATCAGTGTTCTTTCCGTCCTATCTCCCTAGCCTCTTGTCTGCGCAAACTCTTTGAAGGTTTAATAAACAACCGTCTCGTCTGGTGGCTTGAGCATAATAATTTCTAGTTCCTTCAAATATGTTCGGTTTTCGTCCCGGGCTTGGCCCGATAGATTTCATTAGTTATTTCCTCGCAGGTATCTATAAATCCTGTCAAAGAAATTTACTGTCGCTTCTTTTGTCGATGTTTGCTCTGAATTTGATAATGTGCATCTTCCTTCTTTGGGCTCCAAACTTCTTTCTCTTAACTTCCCTCCGGTTTTTGTCACTCTTATGCTCAACATTTTTCAACATAAAACACTTTATCTATCTTCTTCTTCTCTTTTCACCTTCGGATGCGTCTATCGTGGGCTTCCTCAGAGTTCCTGCCTTAGCCTTACTCTTTTTGATATTGCTTCTCTTCCTATTCCCTCTTTCTTTCTTCTTTTCGATGATGACATTTTAGTTTACTCCAAAATCATTCATTGTCCCTTCTTAGCAATAATTCCCTCTCTTGTCTCCACCTCATTCTTTCCCTTTTCAAGTCTTCTTGCATAATTTTATCTCTGCGCCCCTTTAACCGTGCTCTTATAAACATCAGTGTATCTGATATTCCTATTTCCACTGTTAATTCCATATGTTGCCGCTAGGTTTTTTTTTTTTTTTAAATAGTCGCCTTACGTTTTACGAGCATAATAATTATATCTATAGTCAAAAGACATAATCTCCTCAAATCTTTATCTCCTCTCAGATGGGGTGGCGACTCGTCTATTCTTTTAATTCTTTACAAATCAGTTATTCGGTCCAAACTCGACTACTGCTCCTTCATTTATAGAAATGGCTCCGAATCTCTCCTTTCCAAACTTGACTCAATTCAAAATTCCTGCCTGCGTCTATGTATTGGCGCTTTAAAATCTTCTCCCATTCCTGCAATTTTATCCGAATCTGCCACTCAACCTCTATTCATTCGTCGTTCACTCCTCGGTTATCGCTTTTTAATAAAACGCCCCCACCCACTTCTTCATCCAATCTTATGCCTTCCTATCTTCCTATAAAAAAACACTGACGTTTAGCGCCTCATAGAATACTGATTCTATCGCACACAGCTGATCGTGTTTCCAAATTCTCTCCCTACGTTCTCTCTTATAACAGTCTTTCTTATTTTTCTTATGATTTTGATAGCATATGGCACCCTATCAATTTTTCCCTCCCGATCCGAGCTAATTCTTCCTCTTACAATGCAATCAACTTCGAATTCCTTCAGCTGCTGGACTTCCCATGTCTTAATCTTCACGGATGGTTCCAAGAGTGATGAGAGCGTGGGTGGTATGTTTACGTCTCCTTCGTTACTGCACTCTGAGTCTTTCAGACTTCCTTCTTTCTTTTCGACCGAATCGATCTCAGTTCTTCGTGCCATTTATTTTATATCCTCTACAAGTGAGTTTCGCAAATTTCTGATCTTTTCCGATTCCAAAGATGTCTTTTAAGCCATCTCCTCTCCTCCTTCTCATTTCTCTGACGGTATCATTCTTTCAATTCGATCTCTCATCTTCTCTTTGTTCTCGTCCCGTTCCATCCTCACAGACTTTCTTTTCTAGTTATTCCAATATAGAGGGCAATGCCACTCAGCTGACTCTTTAGCTCGCTCAGCGGCCCGTAATGGTCCTTTCCTCAACTCTTTCCCATCTTCAGACATTCTTTCCCTATCACGCTCTAATCATTCCAGACGTTAGCTGAACTTGTATCCATCTTTATTTCCTAATCATCATTCATACTACCGTCTTATTCAACCGGTTCCTCGTTTCCTGCCTTGGTTCCATTCTATTCCTGTCTGTCGTCGTTCTATTGTTGTTCCCTTAATTGGACTCAAGATCAATCATTCTCTGCTCCCTTCTTCACGCTTTCGATTCGCTTTATCCCTTTCTCTTTTCTGCTCTTTTTATGTTTCTGAACCTCCTTGTATTTGTGATTCAAATCATATCCTTTTCGCATGTTTTGCACTCCTTAACGAATTCTCCCTTCTATACGCCTAATTTTTGGCTTTGGGTCTTCCAGCTCCCTTTTTAACGCTACATATATCTATTCCTTCCCATTGCATTCTGTTGTTCCGCCGCTGCTGTCCTTTGTGAGTTACATTTCTGACCGCCTGGCTATTTAGTTCTATCTATTGAATTATTATGTTGTTGGGTCAATGCCGCTGGCGCACCCAGGGTACGGTAATAAATAAATAAATTAAAAAAATTTGACTACATTTTTTTAAAACGTTATCCGCAAGACGAGCGAATCTACTAACAATAAAATACGTTTTAATTTTTCTATAAAATTACGTGGTACCGTCCAAGTTATTTGGTCATAGTATGGAAGTCATGTTGCTGCAATAAAAAAACTAGCTCAATCGAGCATGATGTTTCATGCGCTGAGGATTCCGTATCTTAAGTTAAAGATAGCTATATAATTAACATTTAAATAATACTAAATTCAAAACAGAGAAATCGGATTTTTCGCGTTGCAATGAGCGAGATACACACGTCATTTTTCATCCTTTTTTTGAATTTTTCGCCAACATTAAAGGTTTCATTAAGGCAATGAATTTTGTTCCCGACAAAAGGAGATCTTTCCATCAACATATCACATTCCCGGGAGATATTTTTTGCAAAACTTTCGAGCTTCTGAGGTTCTGAGGGTCCAAATTTAAAGTTGGAAACCCGGATGCTCCAGACTAGAGAAATATATGGGGATGCGCATATTTTTAACCTTGTTAAAAATTTTTAACTATAATAATACTCATAACGGAAAAGAGGGGGCCACAATTTTTTAGGCTTTTTAGAACTTTTCACCAACTTTGATAGTTACGTTAAAACTTTCGAGCTTTTGACGCTCCGAGGGGCTAAATATAAAGTTGTAAGCTCGGCTATATAGTTTTCGTATAAAGCGGTCTTTTGTGCATAAATTTGAAGTACGTTTTGTTATTCTCTACTTTTTTACTCATTATTATGTGACCATAATTTTTTTGCTGTTTTTGGGCCAAAAGGGGGGTTTATATAATTTTTAAACCGTAATTTTTTGCTTCTGCGAATGTGCTTTGTTTTATATTTTGAATTTTACTTTTAAAGGTTTATCTGGTGATGAGTTATGAATTGTTTAAGGATGACTTTTGAGGTAGTTTTATTCCATACTAGCCTACCCGGTCACGCCTTGCTGTGACGTAAACTGTGGAAAAGCAAGGGAAATAAAGTAGCAATTGTAATAATAATAACTTTATTTTGGCAATACAAACTCCTAATTTGTGAATGTATGAAATGAGTTACTGGGAATGTATAAACACAAAGTGTAAATATTAGAGAAAAAACGTACTTCTACTATTATAGAAAAAACGTGTTTTGTTTATTGTAACCCTTTATGATACACGGCATTCGTTTGATTGCCTGGAGCATAAATAAACAACGCTGTTTATATTTTTGGATATTAGACAATTTAATTTATTTAATTTTCAAGCACAACAATGTTTTGTAGCGATGAGCTTTCGTATTTTTGCGGTGTAACATATGGACGACAGCTGTGCGTTCATATATGGGGGACTTAAACAAACTTTTTTGCATATTGCGGCCATTTTTTCCAATTTTTAAATCCGTATGAACAGGGCCGGGGTTATGGCGAGTATTTAAAAAAAAAAAAAATTATCGAAATCAGTTCTCACCCGTTCTCAAGTTTTACGCTTAGCAACAAAACAATAATTAATTTTTATTTATATCGATTATATATTCTTGACGATTTTTTAGGTTTTTTAGCGCCTAGGGTACTGGGTTAGCTTAAAGTTATAGATTGTCTTGAAGAAAATTTTAATTATAATTTATGATCTAATTTTGAAGCTTATAAGTCAATCCGCTCGTAAGTTATTGCATATTTTAATTAGGTGATTTTTGTCGTTTCTGAACCATCTTATTAGGATTCCTGCACGGATCCTAATAACCGTATCGAAGTCGTGGCTTCGTTATGTTAGAATAGCGACAGTGTGAAAATAACGCAAAAGTTGAACCATGTTCCGTTGTGCTATAGATTTTCCTGCTAAGGATTATATTTTTTTATTCTTTAACCAGACTACGACACGAACTCTACCACATCCTCTTCCACATTGTGTGATTTTTACAGATTCCGAGCGCAAATACTCAAAATTAATCTTTGCACCAAAAATTAATTCTGCTACATTATTGCCCTCCGAATTTTTCCGACTTTTTCGTAACATTTCTTTTTGTTTTCCATCTGCCAATCGGTCCTCGCACCATAGACGCCACTACCAGAATTGCGACCCCCCCACACACATTTCTTTACTCCATCTAGGTTCATTTTTCGTAATATTTATTTATTTACTTTTTATTCCAGTTCACCAAAGCTAGAACCTGTGAAGTGCACAGTCTATTCGCACGTACCAAGTACCACCGGAACCGCTACACCTACGAAATAATACACTGTACATCGCCAATAACCTGCCGTGAATTTTCAATTTAGTCTAAATATACTCATTATCGAAATTAATATCCCATATTGTAGGCTCCCCGGCCGTAATCTCCGAAATGCTAACGATAGGTATTCAAAATTTGTTTGAACGGTCTCAGTACTAAAAATGAATCTGTCTCTCTCCTTCCTTTTAGTAATCGCTGATAAGTTAGCGTAAATATCTGACCGGAATGTAATATTAAATTTTAACTGCAGAGGTAGCAGGTTAGAAGTTATTGAAATAAAGGTAGGAGGATGAAGAAACCTAAGTCGAGGAATCCGCCATCTGATTACCCTTAATGCTCACATGGCTCGGGATCCAGAGCAAAGCGACATGAATAGAATTGATAGCGAGAAGATTGTAGATAAGAGATCGAATACGAGGAATGACAAAATCGTATGAGTGAATGGGGAAATGAGAGGAAATAACTTGAAGAGCACTTATGGATTTGGAGAACATTAAATAGCTGGAAAAGGAGCGATGGGAGGGGATATAGACAATAAAATGTAATGGTACCGAAGGAAGGAAGTCGATAAGATTCAAAGTGATTAATGTCCGAAAAAATGAATAAAGCTCCAACTTCACCAGATCCTTTCAAACTATCCGTGTAAAAATGGTCTTGTAGGAAGGAAATATGAATTTGATGGTAATATAGAATTGCTGCATAACTGCAGGGTTCTAAAGAGATTTGGCAGAAAGAGGAAAGAAAAATACATTGGGAGGATGGAAATAACAGCAAAATTGTAGGAAAATTAAGAGACAGAAAAGAACTAAAACCCAAAGAAATATGAGCTAGGATAGAGGAATTTTCTTAGGAGTAAAGCTCCTGTTTTGCAAAATGGTAAGATAGGAAAGAATAAGTCTAGTGGACGTCAACTAGTAAGGAATCGATAACTTGAATGGTAGAGTTGCGAATTCAAAAAGGGAAGCGTTTTAGACTCAGCAAGGGCTGCGAGTATTGGGAAGATTTAAAAGAATCAAGACAGATACGAAGACAGAAATTTTGGGTAATATCGAGAAGAGATTTAGCAGCCCAGCAATAGATAATGGAGCACAATAGTTAAGTTCAGAGCGAATAATGGATTTGTAAGGGAAAATAAGAAGCAGAGGATCGCCCCTTCACCATCGAGTAGGAGAAAGGACTTCCAATAGGTTCAATCTCTTAAGAGAAGAGGAGAAAAAAATACATGGAAATAATATTAAGCGGATGTGCAAAATTGGAAGAGATGGAAACGTGTATCGTGTTAGGTTGATTAAAACCGGAAGAGGAATTAAAAGAGACTTTGTGAGAGGGAAAGAAAATGCCGTTCTTAATAAGAATTGGGGGCCCGCCATAACCATTGCCGTTATCGCATCGAATAAGCTGGTATCTTCTAACATTAACGTTTATATACGATCGTAGCTACTTTTCAGAGTTAAGAACAACACTGATATTGTATGGATCTAATGAATGCTTGTTACATGATGAATTATAGAAAATCTAAGGCAAGAGCGTTAGGGATAGTGGAAATGTCAAGAGGAAAAGAAGGGAAGGAAAAAGGATAAATATAGATAAGTAGCAAAAGTAAAAATGGAGGGGGGGGGGTCGAGGCTAGTAAACTCAAATTAAAGAAATAAGCAGGGAAAAAGAAAAAAATTATAGAAGTTGAGCAAACGAAACTTAATAATAAAAATGCGATAAAAGTCTAATTAACATGAGCAAATTTGAGGTTGAAGTTCAATATAGCAAAGTAGAAGCAACAGAAATAGATTTTAAAGACATCATAACGCATGGCCTGCTGTCCATTACAGTAACAGGAAGCGAATTGACTGTAACTCGCTGCAGTAGTCGCATCATGGTGAAAAGTGATATACAGCTTATTGTAGTGTAAAGTAGTAGCAGCGAATGTTCAGTCTCAAAAATTATTATGATACGGGTGGTACACTGGTGGAAAACAACATTAAAATAAATCTGGGCTCGTCGATGGAGTTGGCCACTTCAGCATCAGTACATTCAAGAATTAGGGGAAAACAATTACTGCAATCAAATCTTTAAGCAATTCGTCCGAATGTCTCGGAAACTAAACCGAAAAGGAAGGAACGATATAGAAGTATGGTGAGGAGGAAAGAAAATGAGAAAATAAATAATCATAAAATAGCCTAGAGCTAGAAAAAGTGGAAAAGGTTCCCAGGATTTTTTTTTTCTTATACTATTTATTGTTAGTAAGAAGAGTAATTAATTAAAATTGATGTAACTAAATACGGGAAGTGGTAGGGAGTCGAAAAGAAAAGGAGAAGATGCAATGTTCTCAGATCCCGAGAACTACATGATAGCTTTGAATAGGGAATTGATTGATGGAAAAGGAGAGCAGAAGGAGGAGAATTAATAATAGCTAAAGAAGAAAGATTAGAAGTATTAAGTACCGAGAGACTACTGTTGATGGGACATGAGAATTGTCAGAAGAGAAGAAAGATCTATTGAAAGCCCATTCATTAGAAGGAGGGAGAAGACAGTTAGAAGGGAGATAGGAAATTGCGGAGAAGGTTTGAAATGGGGTTTAGGGTTAGAAAATTTGTAAAAGGTGAGCGATTTAGGACGAACAGAGGATTTAGGAAGTGGAAAAGATGACAAAAGAGAGGATCTAGAGGATAAATTATGAAATTTAGAATGAGAAACAATGGGATTTTTTTTAACGATATCAGCGAAGCAAAATGACGAGGAAGTACGATTTTAGTTTTTAATTGACAGGCTTTACACTGAAGGACATACTTCAAACGCAATTAGTTTTTTTTTTATTTCAAGCTGTTCGTGAAAGACTGGACATGGGCGGTTAATGAGGATTCATGTTGTTCTTCACAATTAAGATATTTTAATATTGAACTTGCTAACAAAAAAGCACTCATTAGCCCGATTTGATTCACCGCATTTTTTATAATAAATATTTTGCGAGTGTTAAAAATACTATTTTGTAAATGAGCTTGACAATTCAGATATAACGTCAGTTTCACGCAGAGTAAAAGTAGGCATTTGAAAATTCTTCAATCAAAAAAAAATAATTGCTGTAAACAATACACATCTTTCATATACATCGCAGAGTGTATTAAACAGTTGAAAATGAAAATTTTGCATGGCCCAATGAAAGTTGTGGAGTAAATTTACGCACGAGAAGAACTTTCAGAATTTCAAAAATACGTTTAAAGTTTTATTTTGGATAAAGCGTATTCCCTAGTGGAAAATCGATTTTAAATTTCTCTTGAAAAGCGTATTAATCGTTATTATTTATTATTCTCAAAGCGCTTATACATTTGAATTTAAGTCCGAGCATATACTGAATTGACAAAAATAAGTTGAGATATACAGCAACTACATTACAGTCTAGATAAAAAAATGCTCAAAGCTCAAAAAAGGATTTTTAACAATAAACAGTGTAATTATAATATTAAACTTATAAATTAAATTATAAGAAATTGTCTCGAATTTTTTATCGATTTTTTGAATAATTTGTATGCTTATGTTTTTATATTATAATAGTAATAAATAATATTACTTAATTACAAATATAAAAATAATTTAAAAAAAGTAAGAGTTTAATTCAAATTTGTTACTATTTAAATATCTTTATGGAAATCGTATTTTCTTTTTTTCCTCCGAATGGGGGGTAATTAAATTCTCTAGAACATTTATACAATAATCTTGAAAATAGAATTAAAGCTGAAAAAACATTTACAGAAAATTATCCAAAAATCACTTTTTTTTTGGTTCGTAGTACTTAACTGTTGGGATTACCTATAAGTTTCGGTGAACAAAAATACCATCAGAAATGTTGTTTTGAAAATTTTTTGACAGTTCAAACATTTTTAACATTTAAGAATATTATTTTTAGTTTTAAGTTGTTTTTCTTTTTTTCAATTTTTTTTTTTTTTTAATTTAACCGCTGTGGTTTCTTCAGCGGTTTTTCTTAGGATTAAAAGTAGATTCTATTTTTCCTGACTTACTACAATATACATATTATATACATATATACAAATATATGTATGTATAGATATATGTATACATGTGCGGTATGTATATGCGCGTATTTATCAATATATCGTACGGATGGTTAGGTTTATGGGGTGTTTGGTAAAACTAAAAGAAAATTAAAACCGTTAAAATGTTTGTTGATAACCTGAAAAATGAGAGGATTAAGTCAATTTTGTTTATTTCATTTTATTATAATAATTTTCTGTTATTCGTGATTAATTTTTGTAGTAAATTTTAGTATGCGCGCTGATCTGTTACTTTTTCCCGCTTACTAACTACTAATAGTACAAATTCGTTTTTTATTCTGATTGTTTTCCTTAAATTTTATTTTGAAATTTAACTTTTCGTTGGCCGCCTCTTGCAGAACGTCGTTGGTCGCTCGGTGAGGGAATCCCCTCGCAATGTTAAATTTACTGCGACGTTGCCGCGTCAAGTTTAAAGTTTTTCGGGCGAAATTTCAAAACAGTTATAACTTTTTAAAAAATAGTTGGATAGCGAACTTATTAAATCAAAAATCGGTTATATGTAGGTGAATACATGCCTGTTTGTTATTAAAGTTGATTTTTACTATAAAAATCAGTTATGTTATTGAATTACAATTTCTTCATTTAACGAGATTTTATATTATCACTTTTAAAATTATTAATCAATTAATAAATATTAAAAAATACTTATTATTTTCATTAAATTGGCCAACAATAACTACACTTTTTATTCTCTTGTCAAACTCGATAGTTTTAATTTAATAAATAGGTGAGTTTTTCAAAATCTTTATTCAATAAGTAACTTCTTTATAAAAACGAAAAAAAAAAAAAAGCTTAAATATTATTAATTTCCGATATCACTTTATAATTATATTTATTTTTATAGTTTACTTTATCTCATTAATTATTTTGTACTTTTAATTAATTCAACAAAATAATAATTAATTATAATGAAAACATTTTATAATTGATATTGTTTTATTGAAAACAGTGTTTAACCTTTTCAATATACACACACACCTGCGTTACTATCCAAATATTAATTTTTTTCCCTTGGATTTAGTGTGTATATGCATTTATAAATTAAATAATATCTTACAACTAATTTGAATTAAATCATTTTAGGCTACATTTTCTTAAATTAAATAAATACCATTGAGAGCAAGAGAAATAAAAATGCTATTTGTTTACACGGTGCACCGCCATATTATTTTACCCATCTCAGCAGCCGGCAGAATTTTTCTACATATTTAGCAACGTTGCGAACTAAATTCTACCTACGACTGTGGGGGTGCATGGTGAGGGAATCCCCCCTCGATTTCACCGGTCTACTTACAATAAAAAATTATTATAAAAAAACTAAACTAGTTACAACTAAATAAATATTTTAGATCGACTTACGATATTTGAATATATAAATAGCTAAAGTGTTTTATGTAAATTATAAGTAGTTTGTTAAATATTTACATCGAAAAAAAAAAAAAAAAAAGGCGAGGATTCCCTCACGAATGGTTAAATCAGAGACATTTTCAAGTGGCAATTTTGGTGTGTGCATAGCCTTCACCACGTGTTTTCATTCCGCTATGCGATACCTAATTTATTATAATTAACGTTTTCGCTCGGTTTTTTATAATTCGCATTTTTTGCTCTGCATCCGAAACGTCCCGGTTCTTTTTTTTAATGTGAATTTACACATTTTCAACTGATATTTTAGATAAGAGTTTATCCAGTTTTTTATCCGTTCGTTTTGTTGTTTTTACCGTAATTTGAAACAGCCTTCTTTTTTATAGCGACTTCAAGTTACCTCCCTCCACGACGGAATTTTAAAATCAAATTTAACTAAAAAAATTGTGCTCGTTTCCTGCCAAATTGTGTGCTGATAATAAAACATTTTGTGACGCACTTCTTCTTCATTTACGTGCCATGAGAACTAAAGGCCAGAGGCACGGAAAGATAATTAGGATAGAAGGTACTAGTGGAGTTGAGATAAGCGAATAATTTCTTTATATTAATTTCCTTGTTACTTAGGGGAGTTCTTTCAAGGTAGATGGAAGGAAAAACGTGGCGCGAATGTGATTATATTTGCGACAGTCTAATAGGATATGTTGAACGGAGAGAAAAGCGAAGAACAGGTTTCACATATGGGTATTAAGGATTTGTTCAGGAGGAATGGTACCGCGTAGTATTAGTAAAATTGATCTAGGGAGCTAATTTGACGATAGACTCCCTCCAAAGTTTGAGAATCTTTAAAAAACGATAGTAATAGTTTCGTGCCAAATTGTACTGATGATAAAAAATTTTGCATCACACACTGTAGTATTAGTAAAAATTGATCTGAGGGGCTAACTGATAAAAAAAGGAAATGATAGCAATAACAGATTATTTAAATTTACGTTAAAAATCTCCGAAATAATTATAAAACAACTACACAAAATTATAAAAACAAACAATATCGACAAAATACATGCGACACATAAATAAAACCATTAGCAAAAATACGGGATGCCGTTTTATAATAAAGCTAAATCTTAATAATCATATTCTAATTTCATGGTAAGGAGGCTATTTTCGGTAAATTGAAAGGTCTAAAAAAAATTAAAAGTACGTTATTGACGCAACAATTCGACATTAAATAATAATGGATGATTACTGAAAAATTCGAAAATTTCGAGAAGCTTTTGCCAATAATAATATTCTTAAAACAAATTTTGCTCTTTATGGTGTGACGCAATTTTTTTTTTTTAAATATTTACGTACATAATCATTTTTTAAAAAGTCTCATATTTGGGGGGGGCTATCGTCAAGTTAGCCCCCCCCCCACCAGGATCAATTTTTACTAATATTGCGTGTTACAATGCGGCACGAAATATTTCATTATCAGCACAATTTGACACAAAACGAGCACAATTTGTTTAGTTACATATGATTTTGAAAAATTTCGTCATGGAGGGACTTTTTTAGAACTCCTATATTACCGTATTTTCGGTCTGTCAACATACCAGGTTCCGTTATTTTAACTAGCCAAGTTCGTCTGTAGAGAAACTGTTAACACTAGTGCAAATATTTTGCTCCAGTTTACGCGATATAAATTGAAAATTTCACAAGAAATAAATTAAAATCGTTAAATTACGAGCCTTCGGAGATACCGATGTTTTACACAACAGCACCGCGGACCATCAAAATTTTAGTTATGCTCGTCTTAATAAGGGGGACGTGTCGTAAGGACGAACGGGGTCAGAAATTAAGGACCCGCTTATAATTAGGATGTCGTTATTTGCATATTATTAGACGAGTTGATTAACAGCAAATGAGACATACCGGAGTTTTGAGCATTTCGTCGACTCGGGAGTCGATAGCTTTCCCACGTTTCGGTCGAATTAGTACGTAAATTTTATCCACTTCCGGACAACTGTGTAACAGCTTCCATATTAACACTTTGCCCATTAAGCCGGAAGCGCCGGTTATGAAAACTACCCGGCCTTTGTAGAATTCGCTGATCGCGCTTTTTTCTGTCGCCATGTTCTATCCTGAAAATAAATGTGCTATTTCAGTAAAATTTTCAACATTGTAAACATGTACGTTCTCTATCGGAATACATTAATTTGCATATTCAAAATCGTAAATGTATACAAAAAATTAGATCAATTTCACTGCGCAACATCAGATTAAACAATTAAAGCTTTTATATAAAACAAAGTCAATTAAAACTGGCTTTTTTGTTTATAGAGAAGGCTAGCATTTGGGAGGCCAAGGATTCTCCCACTGACGCGAGGGTCGAAGGATTAAGTTTTTATTGTAGGTTTCCATAATATGTATAAAAAGGGAATCTTGGCTGATTAGACTGTGGAATTAAACTTGATGCCCAGCCCCTTTCTTTCGCATGTGTTTTTACTTCCCCGACTTTTCTGTACCCAATTATTTTATTGCCAGCGATCCTCTTATGATATAAAGATATTTTTCTAGTTCTTTTCTTCTTATTATTCTTTTTTTGTCTTTTTTTTTTTCTGGACTCGTCAACTATGTAAAACGCAACGTAATAGAAATTTATTTGTGTTTTTAACGTACGGCAGCGGCATTCGAACCTAGTTCTATGCGAGTAAAACGCCACAGCTTGACCAACTACGGCAAGTTGAGTGGTAACAACGGAAGATGGTCTCAAAAAAATTTCACGCAGCAATAGGACAACTGGGATTAAGCAAAAAATTTATATACCACAATACAACAGAGTGCGGCGGTGAAAGGAAGTTAACTGATTTGTATCAAAAAAAGGGAAAAGCAAATATGGCAATAAAATACAAAAAGACAAAAATGATTTTGGCCTACACAAATTAAAATTTTATGCTCCGCAGCTGTTGTCCGTCTTTGGTGATGTATCGACGGTGGCGGTGGCTGCTCTTATGAAGCACGTTCTCTGGAAGAAGGCTGGTTGTGGAAGGAAGCCGTCAAACTTTTCTTCAATAAACTTTTTAATTCTTCGATGTCTTTTGGACGGAAACTGAAAATGTCTTATCCTCTTGATCACATCCCTTAGCGCAAAATCGCAGGGCATGAAATTCGGGCTGCGAGCGGCGACCAACAGTGAACTAACTTTTGCTTCGTTCTGGTCTTCCGTGCGCTTAATCGTTCCAGTTCTACACATGCATATACTATGTAAGACATACTCGTTCAGTCGGGCAATAATTTATGCTTTATTATTCGGCTCCTCTTTCAGCGTTATCTTCTTCAGCATAAATTTCGCGCATGTGTATTTTTCAGAAAGCGGTAGTTTGCCGCACCCTGTATAATAATAGTATGCAAAATAATGGGAGAAGATTATAATCCGCAACACATTGTAATAATAAATATAACAATGAACCATTATAAGTTGAAGTTCATCATAGCAGAATTTTTATTTCGAGATTTAAAATAATAATAATAGTAATCCAATTCAATTTATTTACAATGTTAAAAATATACAACTAAAAGGTACATTATTATACTTAATTTTAAGCCGCATATGCGCAAAGGTAGCGTAAGTAGCGGGATCCAAATTAGTTTACATGGATTAAACTTTTGCAATGCAATACGTAGGTTGCCGTTTATATTTCTGGCCTCGGAAACACTGAATATTTTAGGCGCCATCTGGCGTTTCCATTAGAAAATTTGACTCTTTTTAACACTACTTTCATAATAACATTTTTTTATTCGAATGCGATTTGGGTTGGTTACAGCAAACTGAAAAAAAAATCCTCAGCAAAAAAATAGAATTAACTTGTGAAAATTTTTCACAACTTACGACATGAATTATCAAGACAAGAGTATATCGATAACCTTAATTCTTTATACGCCCAAAAAGCATCATCCTACAGCACACTGTAAGAAACTGGTATAATGAATTAAATCGTGATGGACGTTCGCTCCAGGACGATTTCCGTGAAGGTCGTCCAAAATCGGTTGTTGTGCCAAAAAAAAAACGTCGATGTTGCATGTGAACTAATAAAGCAAGATCGTCATGTGACATACCGTGAGATTGAGGCATCTTTGGAAATTAGTATGAATAACATCAATAAGATATTGCATGATCATTTGGCTGTAAAAAAGATTCGTTCGCGTTGGATCTCGCATAATCTGATAAACGCTCAAAAGAAGGCTCGAGTCGATTGGGGTGCAAGGAAATGTTGAAAAAAGTACGTCCAAGGTGCACCAAAGGCTGTGTGCAACATTTACACAGGTGACGAATCATGGATTTACGCATATGAGCCTGAAACAAAACAGTAATCGACTATATGGGTCTTCCAAGACGAGCCAAATCAAACAAAAGTTGTTCGTAGAAGAAACAAATCGAAACAAATGGTTACCTGTTTCTTCCGGCATTACGGGTCACATAGCGACAATACCGTTAAGGTAACGTAGGACGATCAATTCGGAATGGTACAGAAGAAGTCTTCGGTGAAATAAGGAAAAGGAGCAAGCACCGTCGGATCATTCTTCTTCATGACAATGCGAGCTCTCACACATCGGCTCAAACAAAGGAATATTTGACCGACCAAAAAGTCAAACTGACGGGCCACCCGTACAGCCCTGATTTGGATCTAAATGACTTTTTTTTTATTTCCGTACATCAAAAACAAATTACGTGGTCAACGATTTTCGAAACCCGAAGACGCGGTTGATGTATTAAAAATGCATGTTTTGAAGTACCTCAATCGGAATGGGAAAAATTCTTTGAAAATTGGTTCAAACGCATGAATAAATATATCTATCTTCATGGAGAATATCTCTTGAGAAACAATAAACCGATTTCGATCGTCAATATTTGTTTCCTTTTCATTATTAGGCCAGAAATATGAATAGCAACCCACGTATAATGGATCACGTTTTCCTATTGCTCTAATTAGTTTTATGCGGATTATGTTTAACCCGTGTTTACAGGTTTATTTGGAGCTCATCAAACCTAATACTATATAAAAGCGTAAGCGTACAATCTTCAAATTCCTCACATTCACACATACACTCGCAGAATTACAAATATATTCCTTAATCATGAAAATCTTCCGAAAGAATGAATAAAAAATATATTAACACCGAAAATGGAATATCTATATAATAAAGCGCCAAGGAAATAAATAGACGAAAAATCAAAAAAAAGTCCTGAGATCATTCTATGGCACTTAGAAAGCTAATTTTTTTTTTAATCGACAGCTCCCCAGGGGTTTTTAGGAAAATTATAAAATGCCCAAAATTTTCCATACCTTGGGGCCCAAAACAAAAAGTGAATAGATCAGCGCTAATTTAATAAGATCATTACCAATCACATGAAAACGCGGTACTGCTGTATTTACCTATGGAGTACCACGCTTCCACCCGCCCATCAACGGGTACTTGCTTTTCGTTCATCGTGCATTACTCGTAGTGGACGAAAACGAAACATCTTTTGTTAACGATTCTTCTTTTGTTTCCTCTTTTGGTGTATTATTGGTGTATTTCGACGATTTTAAATTTGAAAAACAACGTTGTAATTTTGAAGTTGGTGTATTTTTGGTGTATTTCGACGATTTTAAATTAGAACAAGGTGCATCTACCAAGTTCTGCGAGCAATAAACTTACAAAAAATATTAAACAATTTAGTACCGTTGCATGATTAAAACAATAAGGTAAATTCGAGAGCAGAGTGCGAATTTAGCAAAAAAAAAAAAATCATTGTTTTAAGAGCAAATTTGGTCACGACGAAACTTCCACAAAACGAAGGTTTGGGGGGCGAAGCCGCGGGGGGTTGGGCCGCGAAGAGGCCAGGGGGCAAGGCCCCCTAGTAAATAAATATAAAGATAAAAATATTAAGTAACTAAAGTAAAATAAACTATCAATAATATAAGATAAAAATAAAGAAGGACGAAAGTACTAATTAGTATGAACTAATAATAATTATTTGAAATGAAATGAAATGAAATTAATAATAATAATAGTAATAGTAATAATTATAAAGTATTTTCGTTTTTGTTAGATTTCCCGGTTCTAAGAAGACGAGAATATTCAGTTTGTTCATCTTTTATTTTACTTGCGTATCTATTTTGATTGTATAATAAAACCTAAAATATTAACGTGTTAACCTTGGCCATTTGTAGTTCTCTGTAAAGGTTTAAACGATACGCCGGTAATTATGAAAACTACCTGTTCTTTTGTCCATTTAATAATATAGCTGGACGCTGAGGGAAAGGGGAATAACAAAATTGGCTGTGACAGTGCCGAGAAACAGAAAATGAAATCTTTATTGCTTAGCTAGGCTATTATTAAAAAAAAAAGAAAAACAGAAATTCCCTGCCGAAGTTAGTTTCCATTTCAGTCGCCAAATACATAAAAAAATTCATTAATCTTTCTCAGTTTAGCTTTGTCGTTTGTCGTTTGTCGTTTGTGATGACCTCAGGACGGTTTGCAAACACGCTTGAAGTATAGTCCATTCTTATGCTTAATGCTCGTGAACATTGGCTAACACTGATTCCAATTTGTTTGTTTTTTTCTTTTTTAACGTGAAATACGTTTTATGGACCGGAATATATTTTGTACAAAACTTTATTAAAAGCTGTTACTATAAAAAAAAAAAAAAAAAAAAAAAGAAAAAAAAAAGGTTACTTCCTTTTTTCCAATTCACTACTAAACTACATTCTTTTTTATTTACTTTTGCTTAGGTACGGCTAGATAAGTATTACACAATAAACGGGATGTAATGTCTTCCTCATGATTATGGAAATGATATGCTTTTTTTAGTTTTTTGTTTTTTTTTCATGGCGCACAAATGTACACCTCTTTTAGAATAATATGTTGAATTAAAATGTATACAATAAAAAAAAAGTAATAATAATGATGGAACAAATGAATGACAAAGAAATAACAAAATAGAGAAAAGTTATAACGAATCTTGTAAAGTATGGAATATATGACGCAGCAAACGACGTGTGATGTTAAGAATTCTATTAAGGCTTCAAAATTGATAAAAAAGGTTTAAGATAGTCTTCTCAGATCATTATTGTAAGTTTTTTTAGGTTTGTCCAATAAACACACTGCCGACGTACATCGCTGAAAATTCTGAAAGATTAGCTTCATTTATTGATACACTCTTCTATGATACAGGGGAGTGTCAAAATTCTCATTGAAAAGTTTCAAACTTCTTCATAATTCGACTTTACATTTATGGGAGACTTTATAACAACAACAGTTTCGGTAGAGTACTAAAAACCTAAAAAGTGTAGGTTAGACAGTACTGTTCCGGCCTAAGCGCAGGCCGCCCGAATATTCTTTAAATTAAGAATGTAGGGAAATTCCGTTTGCGCTGAAGCAATATATCTAAAATTTATGAGCCCAAAAAACAATTACAAAAAAAAAGAAGTGCTTCAAAATTAGTCGTAATTTTTATTCCTTTTACACGAAATTCTTATTTTAACAAAGTTAGTTTGAAATAAAAGAAAAATAACAAAAAAAAACTCAAACTAGCCAATCATTTTTTTGTGGGGATTTTATAAAAAGAGCTATTACAAGAACAAATAAACGTATTTCACACTTCCACTCTCTGAACAGAATACACTCAAAATTTATTAAATTTTTTTTTTTTTTTATTAACAATAAATTGTTCGTTTCTTCTTTATATTCTATTTTTTTTTTCCGATCTTCAAGAATCAGTCCGTAACTTTGCAAAACTGAATCAGTAGATCGGTAATCTTTCGAAGAAGCGGTCATTTTAGGGACATCGCCACAAAATACTTCTGCAAATACGCTTTCCTATTATTTTGGTATCTCGATGAAAAAAAAAAAAAAAAAAAAAAAGGATACAACAAGATAATAGTCATCAGTTATAAAAAATGTCTTGCAATTTTATATAAGTTGCCCCCCCCCCACCACGGGTGCGAGTAAAAGATCGCTTCGATGATGCCGGATGAAGCTGCTTTCCGGGTCGGAACATCAGCTTCCTATCGATTGTAGAGTCGAAAAACGGGCTTGGAGCTGTATTCGTTCATTGACTTATATACATATAGGTGTTTGTTGGCATTAGATCCCCCTCCCCCCCCGTTATCTCTGCTTCGTGTGTACTTCTGTCTTCTTTAACCGCAGAACAGATTTCTGAAATGTGATAAATTGCAAGTTTCAAATTTGCTGAATCACAAGAAGTATATAAATAATGTAGGCCAGTTTAAAAAAAAAAAAAAAAAAAAAAAGTATCCTAAGAAAAATTTACATCCGAAATGATAAAAAACTAAAAATTTTCATAGGCAACTTTTTTCATACGGTACTCAAATTTGATCGCGTTAGTTATATGGTAACAGACAATAGTTGTTTACCGTTCCGTGCGAATTATATTTATATAAAACACACATACATATTAAAGTGTACTCTTCCTGTTCCGTTTGTCGACTGAATGGTATTTTAATGAGCTGTTTATTTTTTTCTAGATATTTTTACGTTCTTGGTAGCAGAAAAATGAAAATGAAATTAACAAAAAATAGGGGGAAAAAAAAGAGAAAAGACTGTTTACATGCTATTTTTAAAGACTAAAAACAACGCATCAGATAAATGATTAATAATACCGAAGAAGTATTGCAAACCGGTAATGAAACTGATGGTTAAAATTAAATAATTTTACACTGTCAAGTTCATTCGGATTGTTTCTTACTGAAATTGATTCTTATGTGGGAAAAAATTTCTACAACAGCACTGAATGAAGCAATTCATTCTGTAATTTATTCGCATCGTCCGCGAATAATTTATTGAAGTAATTAATTTTATTCTTTTCGAAACAATAAAAGGGCGTGAAAAGGAAACATCAAGATGTCGCTGCTCCATATTGCGGTTTATCGAAAAACAGTGTTGCCACGGCTAAAAGGAATCAGGCATGAAAGAAATAATTATGCAATTCGATATGTGCGTTCGACCTCAGAGACGCGTGTTCTGCTTTAATCAATAAATGTCACTTACTATATATTCCTCCCAAGCAGAGGAATATAAAGAAGGCGACATGAAATTTGACAAAACCAAAACACCCGACGCATCCGATGGTGATTTCTCGACTTGGCGCGATTTATATTTATGTAAGAGGGCAGGGACGTCTCCACAGCTATTTGTATGTAACGGCGCCTCCACACTTTAGTCGCTATCTCGAATGGATAAATTGGTAATGGTCATGATTTCGTCGCTTTTAGGTGAAATTAAACACGCACAGAGATTACGGGAGCATCTTAACAAACAAATGTGTAGTCATAAATTTAGTACATTTCGTTATTAGTACCAGATGTGCATGTAACCAACTCGACTGTCGAGTGAAATTTTTAATCAAATATGATATCTATTTTACATACTACAAGATTCTGATTAAGCTGCTAGTCTATTAGGATAAATTTTACGAACATATATGTGTATAATTTTTATTTTTCATCGATTTCTATAACGTTTTAAGTATAATTACGTATAATTGTATTTCAAATTTTACAACGAATAATAAATCTGCAAAAGTAACACAATCAAAAAAAACAAACTAATTTTAGGTAAGGAAAAACCATTGAAAATTTTCCCAGTCCGGGACAGCGGTCAAAATTTAGCTGTTTGGTTAACTGCTTTTAGATTAGGATACCACCAAACGCATAGGTATAAATTTTTTTTTATAGCGAAGGTTCTGTACGTAGAATTAAACACTGGGGGAGAAGAAGACTTCGGTTTTAATAATAAAATATGAAAATTCAGAATATGTAATATTACTCGGACAAAAAGTAATAAATAAAAACGAACTCATACTAAATCACGATTAATTATCACACACACACACACATATATATATATGTAGTGGACGAGAAACGAATATTATTTCGATTATTATTATTTTCACAATGTTCAGCTCGAAGTCAATCTCACCTAGGATTAACAACGATGAGGGATTTTTAGTGATAACGATAAAATATAAAAATGTTTGTATGCTGTTCGTATGAGATAGATATGAAATTTTATACGAACACACTGATGTACAACAAATTATATTAAAATTATATTTCATGTTTTATGCTGGAATTTTATTAAAAAATCTTGGTGTTAAAAATTTCTCATAATACTTTATAGGCTAGCTTTTATCCTTTTTTTAAAACTTTACTGAAATTCCACCTATAAAGTCTTAACGCTATCGGGTCTACTATAAAAAAAAATAAAACAGCAAATTAAGTAAAAACCTGTAATTTCGAATTCTATTGCTGCAGATTCCTTTTTTTCCCATCAATCAATTAATATTTTTTACTATGCCCCAAAGTTGTAGGCTGTCACTTTGAAAAATGTTATATGGAAAGGAATTCAAAAGAAAAAAAAAGTACGTACATATATATATATATATATATATATATATATATATATATATATATATATATACATATGTATATATATGTATATATGTATAGATAGATAGATATGTTTGTTTTTACACGGTAACTAACGTTAGCTGTTTTACAACAGAGAATGTTTTAGTTAATATGGTAATATGCAATCTGTTTAAGAAGTAACTTGTATTTTACTGAGCGATGTTGTTTAAGTGAAAGTTGATGTTTACAATTTAGAATAAATTTAGTACAACTGTTTTTCATCTTTATAGGCGTTAAACCACATTATACGCACTCGCTTAATTTGAATATATAAAAATGCATAAAAAACAAACTCGCTGTAGAAGATCTTGTTTTTAGTAAACACGGAAACAAACAATAATGGCGCACTTTGTCATAATGTATTAAAGAATCCTTTTCGATAACAGATTTAATGTTTCTGTAAGTGTTGACATGGATCCATTTTATTTCAATGTAAAATGTTTTCCGTTGTATAGAGATGTCGCGAAATTTGATAACGATTTTACTTACAATCAATATAATATTTACAGCCACTATGCCACAGTATCTTTGCACAGCGGACAGCGAAGACCAGGCTTCGTCGCCGTATGAAAATGGCGCAAACACCCGCGCTACTGTCAATGTGCAAAGGATACAGGACGACGTCTAGGATCGCACAGTGGCGTAATATCGGGAATGTTCCCCCTAGATCTTCTAGTTTGGAAAATGGCGGCACTTTACTGACTTACAAAAGGCTGGCCGACTATTACGGGTTAGACGGAACTCCGCCCGGAAGTGTTGGTCTCGGATGCCGCCCGTAAAAAAACAGTCAAGGAGGCAATACTTCTGGAATGGCAGCGGGAGTGGGAGACGTCCGCGGACGGCCGACTGACGTACCAACACATTCCAGAGGTCTGGGTTAGAATGGAGAAAAAGTGGCTGGTGCCGTCCAAGTTCGCCAGTGTATTCTCCAACGCCGGAATTATAGCCAATGAACGCTAACTAATTGACTTAGCTGGTAAGTTCATTTGGGAGCCGTATGGCTCTGGTATCGGTGCAAGGTGTGTGAAGGTATAAAGCTGTGTAGCACATCGGGTGGATGGCGGGTATTACAACAGCTAGTCCATGGTGCCGTCCAAGTTCTTTACTTGGGTGGTTACTGGACACGGGCCCTTCAGAAGCTATCTGGTGAGGTTCAGTCTCAATGAGAACCCACCGTCATGCATATGTGATGTTCAAACAACGGCGAAGCATGTCGTCGACGTCACCTTTCCGGTGGGGCGTCGATCGCATCCCCGAGTCGATTCAACACAGCGATGGCTGAGGCACATTATTGAGTGAGCCGCTATCGAGTAGAGCAGACTGGCTCGACAGCGAGACGGTCTTACCCGATTTTCGTCGGCAGACTCGCACTCTCCAGCGCCGGAATTATATTTTGCGATCAGTCCTACTAGCGTGACGAAGAAGATCGTAGAGAGCCATATGGTTCCGGGTTCGGTGCAAGACGTGTGAAGGTGAAGAGCAATGAACACTTTGGGTGGTGGCAGGCAAATTACAACAGCTAGTGTCGTATGTACAGCCAGGCAAATGTCTCTGATTTATATTTACCGTATACAGTTGTTTTGATACAAATCGTTGGCTTATTAAGGACGAAATCTCTTAATTTATAATTTTTGCCTCGGTCTAGCGAAAATTTACTAAATCGGAAATTATTCCTCTTTTTTAGCATAGCGCGGCCGTGGATTCTAGGTCTAAAATTTTAAGCGTTCTAATCAGTTGCGAACAGCACACTAAAGTTTCTAATTCTCGCTAGTGAGTGAAAAAAGTACGAGGACGCTTACGATTTTGGACTTTTTCTTGCTGTAAGACTGTAATGTTCCAAAGCTGATTGCGAGATACTTGTGTCTTCAACTGCAGACACAATCATAAAGCTTTACTAGCGTATAATCAGGCGAGCGGCAAGCGGTATGCGTACAAGTGGATACGGTTGTAGAGTGGGATGAGCGGAATTTAAAGAACATGACGTTTTTGGCTTTTGCAAATATTGCGCTTTGTGAACAATATACGCAGTTAATCAAATAATGGAGTACATCGTATTGGTTATGTGCAGCGACAGAAATCCAGAAATTTGTATCATTCGTTCGACTGCTTCTAGATTGCCGATAAGCGAAATTATAACTAAAACAGGATTCGTTTCGATTCAATTCAAGAGTAATCGTCAGATTTTTTTTACATGATTTCGAAGGATATTTGTGTTAGTTTAGACGGCGATTACGTTTTATGACTTTTTAAAATATCATTTTGCATATTTAAGATATAATATATACATATATACATATATACACACACACACATATATATAGTAATTACAACGTAATTCTTAGGCTACCCCCCATTCGAAAAAATGTCCCAATTTTATGTAACGCAAAATATCCCAAAAAAATGTCCCAATTTTATGTAACGTTTGTTGTATTTTATAGGATTTTTGTTATTGTTATTTCAAAAATGTCACAATTTTATGTAACGCAAAATGTTCCAAAAAAATGTCCCAATTTTATGTAATGTTTGTTATATTTTATAGGATTTTTGTTATTGTTATTTAAAAAATGTCACAATTTTATGTAATGAAATATGTAACGAAAAATGTAACGAAAAAATGTCTTAATTTTATATAATAAAAGTTAAATGTTAGAATAGGACTTTTGTGGTTATGTTATTTTTTTTTTGTGATGATGCCAGTAAGAATTACGTTGTAAATTTTGATCATTTTATACAAAGTATAGAAGAGAAAGAGACAGAAATGAAAGCAAGAGGGGTCAAGGGGCACATCCCCTTGCGAGACCAAAATGGCCGAGTTTATATATATATGTATATATATATGTCGCTGTCCTAGCGGTATGTAATTTGAAGTGGGTACCCCAAAAGTCCGGGAAAGTAAAGGCGAATGCGAAGAAGAAAGTAAATGCCCTGCGTAATATTATTTTCAGGTTTAACCCTTAAGCATATTATGTAAAGCTTAATCAGCGAGTCTGACGCTCTAGCAAGATTGAAAGAATCATGTTACTCTTTACTTTTATATATAAGGCTGTCCCACGTGTGACCTCTTAAAAACATAAATAATTTGGCCGAGAAAATTGCCAGCATGAAAGTATGTTTCTAGTAGAAGGAGAATTATCGCTAATGTGGCTTTCATTGAGATTTACTGCTTCTACTCATTTTCGTATTTCTTCGATTTATTATTGAATTATCAAATAGGCTAAATTTGACCCCCTTTTATGACGGACGCAGAGAGTGATTTTATTGTTAAACTCTATATAGGAAGGGCGTTTCGAGATCTGATTAATTTATCAAAAAAAAAAAAAAAGGATAAAAAGAAAAACATACCGGGGAAAGAAAAGAAAAAAAAAGAAAAGCTTTATTTATTAACGAGTCGGAGTGCGACGGGAGAACTAAATGAAAACGGATGTAAGGAATTTCGAGTTTGAAACGTCAATTGAATACTTAAGGAATATACATATATGGTATATATATATATATATATATATATATATATATATATAGGATGGGGAATTGAACGAGCGTGAAAAGCAAACGAATCGATAGAAAAAAGACAAATCGAAGAACGTCTCGGATGCAGAACTAAGGAGGGACAAGTGCAATAGAAACTGCGGGTCATCACGGAACAATCGCGGAGGAATTAAGTTCTTTTCAAAAGTGTACTGAAGAGGAGACAAAGTTGAAATTTCTAGTTAGAATCGTATTGGGAGTTACTTCCCGTTCTTCATTGCTTTCTGCCAGATGTGATAAGCAATGTCCGATTTCAGATTAGCAATATTAAGACAGTCAGTTGACAACTACCGAAAACGATTCCTCCAGTTTAGATTCGAGCGAATGAAACGGTCGCATCAGATAACTTGGGGAATTTATTACCGGTGTCGCGGACTGACTTTGCGAAAGGTTATCGGTGGACTACCGTGAACGGAGTAGTCAACTGTGTCCGAAAGCTTAAGACATAAATAGCGGATGATGGTGTTTAACATTCGTATTTTCAGTGATACGGGAGGGAAATAAAGAAAGTCCGACGTAGCAAGATGTTTAATGCGGGAACGCTTTTCTACGACGAAGGACTAGTAGGCGCGTGTCGCGACGGTAGCGAAGAGGACTGCCGATGAACAGAAAAGGACGACAAGTGCCGTCAAATTTACAATCAACAACGCGCGCGTGCTGCGAGCCCAGAATAATTTTCCTCGTCGAATTTCTTCTCGTTATGATTCACGGTGTGCAATAATGAGCAGCAGTCGCGTAACGTTACATCAGGTTCGCGTGTATGCAAAGGTAGCAACACAGCGAGTCGAACACAATGTATGCGTTTACCTGTCGACCGACTGTGTACAACGAGCAGTCGAGTAAATTGTTACCACACCGGATCCGAGCAAGCTGCGTCGTACGAAGACAGTAGTCGCTTCTGCAGCATTGGTTGTCGATCGAAACTGGTTCTGTCGCAGTCTGAATTATATCCTAACGGTTCGACAGGCTGCAAACTCGATGGCATTGAACTGATTTCGGTTTTTGTCTAGCGCGAACGATAGCGTACCATAATAATAACGAGCAATAATTATAATCTTACCTGTATGATAATGAATTTAGCGTACGTATAGATGCAGAAAATTGTTGTCGTAATATACCCACTTTTTTTTTTTTTTTTTGGAACTGATGTATCATTGCCGAAAATATCCTTTCTCGGTCTCTCTCTCTCTGTATAATTAATACGTAAAAATTCTCTGGTCGCTTTTAAAATTTCCGGTGTAATATGTACACATTAGCACTGGTTAATTGGTGTCGTGCACGTTCTAGCAGAGTTTTATCGCGGCGAGGAGGTTTTTGTTCCGGCCGAATTGCTTTAAAATGTGCAAAGTTCGGTAATTTCTTAACGAAAAACACCCACTGTCAAAGATGACGCTTAAAACGTTCTCAAAAAAAGAAAAAAAAATACAGATACCCGCGCGAGCTAGTAGCCAAAGTGCACCACGATGGGACTTTCATGGAATCTTCGACGATCGAGGATGTTCGCCAGTTAGAATGTTTTTGCCTGTTTTTTGTACTTGGCTTTTTCGGAGCTATGGAATGTTCTTTTCCATCGGTAAAGAGAGAAGCGTCTTAGAGTGTGTTAAAGTAAGATGAAAAATTTTAATTAAATGCCGCTAGCTAATCGGTGATAAAACGGGCGAAGATTGATGATGGCGCGAAGATGCAAAACAGAAAATGCCGGCAAAGTCTCCAGGAAACGCTTGCATGCAGCAGAGTGGATGCATAAGGCGATAACGAGATTCGCCGCACTAGCACCGTGCTATATTCTCAGTTCGCGTAACATCTACACCGACTGATTGCCGAGCGTTAATACAGTTTGGCTTTTCGAATCCACGTTGGTTGTTTGAAGAAAGGCTGCTTAATGATATAGATCCCGCAGCGATGGTCACAAATCCAGATACTAAAAGGTGCACTTGAATTTGTTTTTCGCGCGAAAGAGATCGCAATCACGAACTAGGAGAGGCGTACAAGTACAAGCGGCGTGTCTATTGAACAAAGTAATCCTTTATTTTTATGTGTTTTTTTTTTTGTTTTCTTTTGTTCGGTGTTTTAAATAATTAGAAAGGTCCGTGTCAGTCCAGCGAACATGGAAGCGGCTAGTTACGTAACAGCGAATGACCGTTCGCTTTTATCATTCTCTTTGTCTTTTGTTTAAAAACGCTGTTGCGAATTTCGTGGACACGTAATATTACTTTTCATAAGGTCAAGTTGCGAACGTTTCAAATTTATAACGACACTATTCGCGCTCTTCCATACTACTCACAACTAGTCCTATTTACTCATTTCTGCAATCAAAAAAGTGAATAGTTTTTTTCCTATATATATATACACATAAACTCGGTCATTTTGGTCTCAGAGCCCCTTGACCCCTTTTGCTTACATTTCTGTTTCTTTCTCTTCTATATTTTGTATGAAATGATCAAAGTTTACAACATAATTCTAAATCGGCCCAAATAAATACAATAACATAATCACAAAAATCTTATAAAATATAACAAACGTTACATAAAATTGGGACATTTTTCGTTACATAAAATTGGGACATTTTTCGTTACATAAAATTGGGACATTTTTCGTTACATAAAATTGAGACATTTTTTCTAATAGGAGGTAGCCTAAGAATTACGTTGTAATTAATAGTAATTTAGAACAAAATACAAATATAACGAACAAATTTAAATGTGTAAGAGACACATGTATTATTAGAAAAACAATTTACAGTAGACAACATGTTTAAAAAATTAATCTTAAGACCTAAACGTTTTCGGAAAACTTATATTTATATCCACCCGTAAGTTTTAAATGTCGATTTATATATATATATATACACATACATACACATATATACATATGTATATATCAATTAAAAACATTTTCGCGCATAGTCAATCGCCAGTTTACAATTAATAATACAAATAAAACCATACAAATTTGAAACTTTTAATTTTAAAAATACTCTAATTTCCATATTGACTACTTTGGTGTGTTTAAAGTTTTTATTCTGATCAAATACTTTGTATGGTTTTATTTGTATTATTTCTTGATATACATATATGTTCGTTTATACAGTTGAATTTTGTTTCAAATTACTATAATTAAAATTTAACAACTAGTACGCTAAGTGATTCTCTACCATACTTATATATACATGTATATATGTTTTTCTTTATTTTGACCTAGAACGTCTTTAAAATTGCTCCTGAAATGAAATCTTGAAACGAAGTCGCGCAACGCTATTATTTTTCACCGCATATACTTATATATATAATATTTATATTTATTTATATTATATTTATATATATTTATATATATATAGAACTCGGCCATTTTGGCCTCGCAAGGGGCTGTGCCACTTGACCCCTCTTGCTTTTATTTATGTCCCTTTCTCTTCTATACTTTTTATAAAATGATCAAAATTTACAACGTAATTCTTACTAGCATCAACACAAAAAAAATAAAATAATCACAAAAATCCTATCCTAACATTTAACTTTCATTATATAAAATTAAGACATTTTTTCCTTTATATTTTTCGTTACATATTTCGTTACATAATATTGTGACATTTTTAAAATAACAGTTACAAAAATTCTATAAAATATAACAAACTTTACATAAAATTGGGACATTTTTCGCGTTACATAAAATTGGGACATTTTTCGCGTTACATAAAATTGGGACATTTTTTCGAATGGGGGGTAGCCTAAGAATAATGTCTCAAAAAATGTCAGAAAAAAATGTCCCAATTTTATCTAACGTTTGTTATATTTTATAGGATTTTTGTTTTGTTATTTAAAAAATGTCACAATTTTATGTAATGAAATATGTAACGAGAAAATGTCTTAATTTTATATAATGAAAGTTAAATATTAGAATAGGACTTTTGTGGTTATGTTATTTTTTTTTTTTTGTGTTGATGCCAGTAAGAATTGCGTTGTAAATTTTGATCATTTTATAGAAAGTATAGAAGAGAAAGAGACAGAAATGAAAGTAAGAGGGGTGAAGGGTCACAGCCCCTTGCGAGGCCAAAATGGCTGAGTTATATATATGTATATAAATATATATAAATATATGCGGTGAAAAATAATAGTCGTTGCGTTGCGCGATTTCGTTTCACGAACAATTTAAAAAGATGTTTCACGTCAAAAAGAGTAAAAATGCACGCAGGACACGGTGTAGCAACAGTGGAGAATAAGGCAGAGACGCGATAATGCGGCTGTGGATATAATCAAGTTGGAGCGCCTGGATAAAAACGTCGCTAAAACGCTACTCGATTACGTAACGCGCATAGATGTATATGTAAATAGGCGATTATGATTTAGTCGATAAATGTAATTCTTTTGGTCGACGGCGGTAACTAGTATTGCCAGAACCGGACGATAATTATTACAGCCGCTACCATCGTTTCCATATGCACCAGTCTCGTAATAGAGAAAGTTACAAATGTAAGCGCTTTGGCTTACGGACCAACACGCACGAGCATCGTGAAAATGGGATGAACAAAACCGGCGGCGGCAGGGGCGAAGAAAATGTTATTTTAAGGTGGTTTTCGCATTTGGGGAAACTGGTTCACTTTAGCAATTCGATTATAGAGTAAGCGCAGAGGTTAAGAGCGCTCATTTATAATTGATTAATAGAATTAAATGAAAATTGTTTACCATCTTACAACGTTGAAGCATACGAAAGGCATAATTTTTAATATTATGTGCGCTTTAAGTGTAATTATTGAAAAAAATTTAGGTACATTCTCGATACCGTGTATAAACGAAACTGATGAAATACACTTTTTTCAGTATACTCATCAAAAAGCACAAGTGTCCTTTCGAAAAAAGGACGTGACATTTTAGGATTTATTCAAGGGAGCGGCTAGTTATTTCGGCTTCGAGAAATAAAGTAAACGTATTATTGTTATATCGGCAACTTCGTATTAATAACTAACAACTAATTTATTACATACGTAATTAATCAGATCCGTATAATAATAATTAAAATTTCTGATTAAATTGAAGAATTTATTAATGTAAATTTTAGATCTCCCATTATTCTGTTGACATTATGTTGAGTAAATGATCGTTAAATTTTATTTTCTCAAAAAATAAACATCATTGTAAAAAGTATGAATTACGCGTGTCTTATTGCCAGAGCGGAGTATAGTACAATCTATGCTGAGATAAATTTTAATAAAGCATAAATGATGAGACTTATCGAGAAGGAACAGAACGCAAAGGAAACGATTGAAAACTTGCGAGACAAATAATGACGGAAGAGCTGCACTGCAATAATCGAGAAATCAGCGTCGGCATTGTCGGAAAATATCGAGAGGAGTAATGGAGAGAGGTGTACGTATGATTTTCATGACACTTGTACGGTGCGGAAACTTGGACCCTAAGCAGAATAGATTACAAATGTCCGAAATGCCGTATGAACGGAATAAGCTGAACGGAATAAGCTGAACGGAATAAGCTGAACGGATAAGCCAAAAAATTCAGCAAGTACCGGATAGAATCCACGAAGAATAGATAATGGGCTCATAACTTCGATCGGTCACGTCTTGAAACATGTTCGAGATGTGTTTGGGGCTAAGATGCGTAAGAAAAACAAGGACGTGACAGATCGAGAAATTTCCTTATAACGACTTTATTAAAAAAAAAAAAAAAAAGAACCCGGGTCAACAGCTAAAAGGTAAAAATAAAAGTAAACCAAGTCCCACAAACATATATATATATATATATATATATATATTTTTGATAAGCATGGACTGTGAAATTAAGCTTTTCATTATGTACTAAGCTTAATCGATCTAAAGAGAATACACTAGGAGCTCAGTTTCATTCAATTTTTGGATTATTCACCTTTAACCTATATTCTTTCCTTCCCATTGCCTTCAATTATTCCGTTGCTGCTGTCGTTTGTCTATTTCTGATCGCCTGGCTATTTAGTTGTATCTCTTAATTTTTCATGTTGTTGGGTCAAGGCCGCTGGCGTGCCCAGGGAAGGAAAATAAAAAAAACAAAAAACCTTTACTTTCCCAGATTTCTCCGGTAGCCAGGCTGGGTAAACCTGGGGGAGCGACTTGAATCCGGAACAAGATAAATCTCGATAACCTATGGCACGCCTCTAGTTTGGCAGTCGCCGAGCACCTTAACTGAGCTATGAGGGAACTCTAAAAAGAACTGCAAATGAAAAGAAAAATCACGAAATCTAAATTAAAAAATGTAAATTGTCTTCCGAGACTTGTGTTTACACGGGCAATCTGTACACTAAACGTTAACGGTTATCGTAAAAGCCTTCCAATAATAACCACCCGACTAGTAGTGTGCTTTACAATTAAACATAGCGGTCGTGCGTTAATTTTTCAAATAAAAAATAAAAAAGTCATAATAAATTCAGCAGAGTACGAATGAAAAATTGTACAATTTTTACTGAGTGCCGTCGGGCAACTACCGAGTGAACGAGAACGAGACTGTACAGGAGGGGTGGCCAAGGAAGATCTTATATACCTTTTCCTTTCATTCCTTTATCATTAAATTTAAAATATAAAACTAGAACTGCTACACGACGTGTGTAGCATAAAGTATAGGCTGTATTCTAGTTAATGTGTAGCGGTCATACTGTGGTTTTATAAAATATATCGTCTCATACCGTAAATTTTGATTCTAATTTTTTTTGTAGATTAGACATGGAGGGCGGGCGTGCATTTCAACGGAATTCATACGGATCATCGACCGTTTCGTTGTAAAAACTACGCTACAAATAGAGTACAATTCAGTATGTGATGTTTGACGGTACCTACTTATTCATCCTTTATTGCTAAAGGTGCAGCAACTGATAGTCCAAGTGTATTCCTTAGTTTTTTTTTACACATTTAGAAGTTTTTTTTATATAATCGGTTGAGTTGTTTACCTTTACAGTCTTCCGTTTGTCTTCTTCTTGTTAATTTTGTTTTTCTTCTTTTCTCTGTTTCCGTTATTGAAATATAGAAGTGTATTTTTAAATAGCACGATAAGTCTCTACAAAGTTGTTGTCCCAAACTAATTTTGTTCCGTCAGTTAAACGCTTCAAGTGCACACCGGACATAAACTATTCTTAAGGTCAGGGCAAAAAAATTAACGTGACTATTATTGTTATGTTATTGTTATCACAAATAATTACCGGTGTCGGCTACACTCTCGTAATATTCGTATGTAAATATGTTTAAAACGTGAAACGTTGGTAGCGCTCGCTGGTAATTTTCTTTACACATTAAGCCCTCGCTCGGAACAGCAAACCTAACAGACAGAATGCAGATGAATTTCGTACTCGTTTCAAGTTCATGGACATTATAACGAAAGCGAACCGTAACAAATGCAAATTTAATCGCTCACGACGTTTCGCCGCTTTTGTAAGGGCCAAAAGTCAAAAAAGGTCTCAATTAACATTTAAATCTTTCAAAAAGCCCGAATGAGTGTTGGCTAATTTATGTAAAGTGTTCAGTGAATACGTATGGCAAATGTATTCGAAATCGCCCTTGAAAAAACAACAAGAAAAAACGAAATATAAATCGACTGCGAGTTTAAGCAAGTTTAACTTTTCCAATTTCGATGGTTGCGTATTTCGGTTATATTTTTTGATATTTTAATTTAAAGCGGGTACCTCGCGAACATGTCGATTACCGGTGAAAGTAATAATTTAATGAACACGTGTAAATTCCTACATTTTAACTGAAATGTTTACAGCCACATCATTATCCGTAACATCACTAATGACGCTTTAACTTATTTTAGTGCAATTAGTACATTGTGGCTTCTTTCAATGATTTCATTCGCCGAAATTGAAATATTCTCGTAAAACGAATCTGATTACTAAACTAATGCAAATGACCCGCGGCGCGCCACTGTATATATTACATTTTTCGCTTAATTTTCAGCGTTAGGTTGCATTTCGATTTTCTAAAATTTCTATCGATTGCGAGCGTTTTCGTTGGCCTCTTTCAATGCTCGCCAATATGATATTTTCGAGTCAAACAACACAGAGAGTCAATGTCAAATGCGGTATTATAATCATTATTATTATCTAGTGTAAATTCGAGGGACAATGAATAAGTTATAAAAACAACAAAAAAAAAAAGTAAAAAAAAACAACAAAAAATCGTAAAAAGTACTGAAATATATTTTTGAAATCTACACAATCCTTTCTCTATTTTACGTATTCACCGAAAATATTCGCAAGCACTTGTCGTAGTAACACCAATTTTTCGCCATGCCTTGTTTGAAAAAAACGTCCGTCCCCAACTTCGGCTAATCAATTCATGACGAAATTCTTCACTTCTTTCCTCTCCCCAGGGCTGCTTTTAAATGATCGAACACACTTGGGCGATCATCCGAAAGAATGAAAGCTTCGACGCGCTTAACGCTGATGAAAATCTGTGTGCGCAGAAGTTGACGGCCGACCGCTGCGCGCTTCATCATAATCTCGTCCTTCCTCGAACATACGGCACCACCGCATTTGGACACCATGTGGGTCTGGAAATTTCTACATATTTTTGTCGATGAATTTCAGTCGGATTACCCACTTTATGTCCACAAAAACCGCACTTTGTCGGTCTCAATGTTTTGGATGGCCTATTCATAGAGGACGCTCCGTTTCAAACAGACACTGTAAACGAACTAAACAAGGTGATATTCACCAGGGGGATAGAGGATGAAAACCGGTTTCATTTAAGCCGGAGCGGGGGGTTGTACGTTATAATTTAGGTAGAAATTACGCGCCGGTGTAGCCTTATTGATCCTCCCTCGTAAATAGAAAAACGTAAAAACTAAAAGTCGTCGCGATAGCCTAGGTGCTAGGAGGAACGTGACTTCCCCCCCCCCCCCCGGAAGTGTTTCGATCCTAAGTGACGATAGAAATTATTACAAAAATTAATTAAATAACCGCTAACAGTCACGTACAAGGCAATCGCAACATGCATACCATCATACGCGCGCTAGTTATTATAATACGGTAGATAGACACACACACACACACACACACACACATACACACTCACACATGTGACTGCATTTGTATCGCGATAAATCAAACAATCACAAAATCAGTTCCAAGTGTAGTCTTGCGTGTATGCACTAGAGCGTTGCATATAACAATTTGCCTATTTACGTCCAGAACCCAGCATGGCGTTGCAAAAAGAAAACTTTAATGTACCCGTATCGGATGAGATGACCTATGTTTCAGCAATCACCTCAATTTATGTACGTTAAAAATAAAAGTCCATAGCCAATTTTTTCACTTGTCAACAACACGCTAAAATCGATTTCTTTATCTCGATAAAAAGAATTAGAACAAAGTTATAGCACGGAGAGAATGAGCGCTCGCAAAAAGTATAATAACCCAAGGTTACATGAACACTAAAAGTATAATAACCCAAGATTACATGAATACTAAAAGTATAATAAACCAAGGTTACATGAACACTAAAAGTATAATAACCCAAGGTTACATGAACACTAAAAGTGTAATAACCCAAGGTTACATGAACACTAAAAGTATAATAACCCAAGGTTACATGAACACTAAGCGTTTTTTCTTACTGGCAATAAAAAGCAAAAAGTTTGGTAAAAATTCGTAGCCATTACAGTTTGCAAACTATCGTACTGGATGGGAAAAAATTAAAAATCAGTCAGCGGTACACGTTCGCAAAAAACTAACTATATAAATAACGACAGAAAAGTAATTAGTTATCCCGGTACAAGTTGTACATAAACATTATAAAAGCAGTTCCGGTTAATAAGCGCTAGCTGTTGCTTGTTTTCGTTGATAATGAATCGTTCAGAGGTACATCTTTTCGCTTTCACAATTTCTAGCATTTAAATTTTACGCGAAAAATAGCACATCTAGTACAGATCGAATAGATTTTTATCGATTAATATTCGGGCCTGTTAATTAAAATACTTTCAATCGAATTCCAGTGATAGACCAGAAGACCACGGATATTATTCCAATCCTAAACTGTAACAACGAGAATCTCTTCGTTCAGCTGTAAAGTTCGGAAATAGCTTTTTATAACACCTCCGTCGAATAGTGGAATTAAAAATTCCGAAACAAAAAATTGACATACATGTTTATTACTTATATATACGCATGCATATATTTATCGCGTCATAAAATGTAATGATAATGTATATTTCGAAAGCAATTTTCGTTAATTCCTTTTGTTAATTTTTCTTGTAATTTCCGACTAGGGGGGGGGGGCTAATAATACTTGATATTTTCATTAAATAGGAAGCAGAATTAATTTATAATCCCTTACGAACAATGCGTATATCAGTCAATTTGTTTTCTTGACTCGCAATTTGATTCGAATAATTCAGCATATAAAATCAGAGTCTCACCGCGCCATCGACTTTAGGAAGTTAATTTAAAACATTTGTACTTTTTACTCGAATGTACCCCGCGATACTTTGTCTTTTTTCTCTCATTCTTTTAATTCGTCACTTTATCTTAGTAATGGCACCACCGTTAATTTCTTTTTTTACATGTTTTGGCAGCTACAGCGAAGGTATATTCAGTTTAGCCTATTAGAAATAGCGAAAAATTATGAACTCGTAAATAGCAAACATTAAACAAACATAACTGAATGTGTTAGAAACATTTTTCGAAACATCCCCCTTTTTACTTAATGTTTATTATTTACGTTTTCGTTAATTTTAGCAAACAAAATGCATTAGGTCCTCTTAACGCTTTGCAAACCAAGGCAGGAAAAACCGGTTGAATAAGACGGTAGTATGAATAATGATTAGAGAATAAAGATGTATACATGTCCAAAGAAAGTGTCTGGAATGATTAGAGCGTGATAGGGAACGAATGTCTGAAAAAAGGGAAAGAGTCGAGGAAAGAACCATTGCGGGCGGCTGAGCGAGCTAAAGAGTTAGCTGAGTGGCATTGCCCTCTATATTGGAATGACTAGGAACCCATAGAAAGTCTATGAGAATGGATAGAAAATAATCTGTTCGGTGTAATAAAATAACGGTATCGGTGATAAGAAGTTACGCGATAATTTCTCCCATTGTGTAAAATGGGTGCATGGCGGAGCCAACTATTAAAATCTAACCTCTGAAATCTCTCTAGGGGAAAAATGGAATTCGATATGACAATGTTGCAAATTTAATGTACCTATACAATTCCAGTTTGTTTAATTAATTAAGGAAAACATTATAAACACGATAACAAACATTAAACAGACTTTTAATATAAGACATTCTAAAAACGTTTCCGGGAATGCCATTCAGCTGGAAGAAAACATCGGAAAAGGCAATATATTAATAAAGGTTTGTTTTTGAAACGATTTTAAGCAGACCACCGTTTAGTTTAACTTGTCTTCAGTTGGAAAATGAAATTAAAGAATATTATTAAAAATAAACACGTGAATATTTGGAAAAATTATTTCAGGTACGTACGTTTTTCCGCTGTGACGTCACTGGACAAAACTAAAATAGCCGCTGTTGCCTTTTTTTTTTTTTTTTTTTTTTTTTGAGGTCCGGCTCTCGCCCTTTGGCCAGTTTAATATTCAAATATTTTGAAGTTATTGTTGATTGTAAACACTATATTTGAATTTGATTGTCCTTTTATATATATATATATATATATATATATATATATATATATATTTATACAGAGTCGACCACTAGCACAGGAACGACTCGAAACAATTTGACGTACTGTGTTGTTACTGGTACGGAATTCCATTCCTCCAATTTATTTCCAAAATAAGATCTGCCGACTCTATTAGCACTGCCAGATCATATTATCTCCATAGAGCCTTCTATAATCTCCCACATTTAGTATCTGCTGCGTTACATTAATGTTATCTAAATGTTCCGGGAAATGTCCGTAATCTTACCATTGTCCTTGTATAAGCCCTATTCAGGTGCGCTCCTTTCTGACAATACTATGTGTTAAAATGTGTATTACTTTCCTTTAGAATTGCTAAGAATTAGAGAAATTGGTTGTTCTATTCTCCGCATATGTTCAGTTCTAACCAATTTAGTTCTATATTACTTACGAGTATTCTCTCCCGCTTGCTTTACGAGCCCTTTCGTCGGCCGTCTCGTTTCCTACAACACCACAATTTTTCGAAAGGAATCCATTTCAATAAAACCTGAATGGTGCGCATATGCGTATAATATTTGCTTACTAAACATTCCATATTTGTTGTTCGTCAGTCATTGATACGAGTTAACTTTGACCACAAAACTGTAAGGCGAGTCTTCTGCGTTGAAATTAATATTTTTTTCCCGATATACATATTTTTTAGAAGACTAATCTAAATATTTTGGGAGGAACATTTTTCTATGGTAAATGATGAACCTCTCTACGTATGGCAAATGAAATGTCTGCGACTTGTTATTGTTCGCACGATAAAAGGCAGCGTTGTATTTGTTCTGAGATGATAATCCCGGTCAATGTACAGTTATTTGCTTTCAGCCGGGAATTGATGAAAATAAAGCATTATTATATTCTGTACTCGGATGGGCAACCACTGCAAATTTATCATCAGTAGGACTACCTTGGTTTTTCTATTCAACATTCGGATTCTTGAAAATCTAGTCTGTATGGCGCTATTTTAGAAATGTGGTAAATTTTTAATTGTGAATATTTATTATGACTATGTATTTCAAAGGTGGAAAGCGAGTAAATTTCCAGTAAAAGTACTGTACTTAATGAATTGATATCAAGATAGACAGTCTTTAATTTTCAGATAAAATTTCACGGAATACTTTACTGGTATTTCGTCTGTTTTGGCCAAAACAGTACGATACGGAATCGATTTCATACAATCTAAGGACACGGATTTTTTCATTATTTGAAGAGTATGTAATTTTAATTTGAGTTAATTAATGCAGCAAGGAAATCCACCCGTATGTGTGATTTTATAAATTTTAATTAAACAGCTGGGATACATAGTTGTCATTAAAAAATATAATTACTTTCATTCGAGAACTATTAATCCTTTTTTTTTTTTTTTTTTTTTGTCACCCGAAATATAATGTTTCTTGTATGCTGTTCTAAATAACTTCAAGCCGCAAAGAAACGAAGTTTATTCATATACGGAAAAAATAAAATTATTAATAGTTATGATATTTTTAAATTTTGTTCATTCTAAATGTTAATTTTTAAATTTTGTTCATTTTGAATGTTAATTTTAAATTTTGTTCATTCTGAATGTTAATTTTTAAATTTTGTTCATTCTGAAAGTTAATTTTTAAATTTTGTTCGTTCCGAATGTTAATTTTTTTTTCATAAAATTTAATACAATCAGGTTTTTTTATATTTGTAATTACGGAGTCAGCTGGAAAATGAAAAACTGATGCAAGTCGCAAAACTACTATTTTAAATTGAAAAATATATATGTATAAAACGACAAACGTTTATTACAGGTTAATAAATTTTGTTATTCGTGGGCGCCCCGTAAAATATTTAGTCTCCAAAAGAAACAACTTACACCATTTTCTAGGGTTTTCCTTTTTAAGAAAATGCAGCTGTTAGACTACACAAAAATCTTTTCATACGGAAAATTCTTCTACCTACGGAGATACCTGCGTCTATTTTCATTACCTCCGCGCATACTTATAATTTAAATGTTGTTCAGTTCATTTTTAGAACGGCTAACATCTCTTTACAGATTTTCTTCTTACACTCATTTGCTTATTTTTCATCGTGTTCATTCTCTTCTCCCCCCGTATGTGTCTCGTTATTATAAATTCGTTCAATTACCGATGTTTCAAAAATATTCAGACATCTGTTTATCAAACTTCTATGAAAATAATTCAATTCTGTTTCCATTTCTCAAATTTCGAAAATTCACGGCTGCTTTCTTGAAATCACTTCTTACCAATTTTTGTTCCTGAACAAAAAAAAAAAAAAAATCAAAAAAAAAAACAATTCCTTTAATGGAAACTGTAAAATTTTCCTGTACTCTTTTACGAACATTTTTCCGCTGTCCTTTAAATTAGCGCCATTAGGCTTAATCCGACTACCAAAAAGTGGAAAAAAAACAAAATCACGCTAATCGAAATAGCGTGCTGAATACAGACGCGCTATATTAATTTAAAATAAATCGATCCGTTATCCAACATTTTTAACTCGAAAATAACAATGATACACCTACTAGTTTTCGATCAGTAATCCATCTTTTCATGGTGTAATCAATTCTTGTTTCCTCGTGTCCTTTGGAAATATAGGAAATTTATTTCCTTTGGTCTCCATTATGATCACTACTAGCGTAAACCGTAAAATAAATATAGCGAAAAACTCACAGTAAATAGAAATTCCACGGCGTATAGCTGGGCATGTACTTGACACCCTCTCGTCATATTCCAGAGATATTACGTCGGAAGACGAAGCATGCTAATGCGTACACTACTGATGGTAGTGATGAGTAGGTCCGGAAGGATACGTATCCGCAGATCCGTATCCCGCAGATCCGTATCCCGCAGCGGAGTTGATGATGTAACTCCGACTACAGTTCTCCGGATCCACAATTCCAGCACAGCAAATACGAGAAATCGATGAATGTTGTTATACAGATATTCACTCGGTTCCGCCATATATATACATATATATATATATATATATATATATATATATAGGTGGAAGCTAAAATATAGACTTTGAAGACAGAAGAATAGACGCTGTTTGTGTCCTGTTTTTCAAACGGGCAATGAATATCTGAGCAGAAATATACGCCAGATCAGCTAGAAAAAAAATGATAATATTAGGATACTTAGAAACTTAATGTTTTTTTCTGTAGACACGACTCTTTGTATGGGATTTTGCGATTTCCTTTTCTCCCTCTAACACACGTGATCCTAACACACTGCTATTACGTCGACAACTGCTGCAAACTAATTCCACAGTTTGCAGCAGTTGTACGTAAACACTGGATGATCCATATATGCATTATGTACCTAGGACGCAGTTAAGCTGCGATTCAGTTCCAAGAAGCAGCGAACTTACCCAGCATTAACTCTGATGGTGATCGCTACCATATATTTCAGTTCGAGAGGTTAGCAACTTTTTTAAACACAGAGACATTCTCTCCTCTGTTACGCGTTGCCACCGTATAAAGAAAAAGAAGAAACTCAACCGATCTTTATTCTTGCAGTTGAGATTTACTTTGAGAGCGTACACTATTGATGCAATCGTTTTCCTTCGTTACGATCTGATGACTAACGTTAACGGTGCAAGTTGCAATCAATGCGCTTTTTAGAGGTTTCTTTAAAGTTATATGACGAAACAGATTGTCGCCTTACTGGGCGCGCAAGTTCCTGAGTGAGCTTGCCTCTGTCAGTTCTATACTTGTTCGATCGCCGTTTCCATAACAAATTAATCGTTAACCTCTTATCGTTCAGTTCGTGAGTTAACCCCGATTATCGTTTGACTTACTAATATTTTAAAACCACCAAAAAAATAAAAATTAATGGATAATTTTATTAATAAACAAAATAAAGAGATAAGTAACATAAATTTCTAGCAAGCATCACGATACCCGCGGGAATAATCATTCGTCGGCGGAGGTGAGATTGAAGAAGTTTTGTCGTGCTCATCTGTGGAGCTTTATATCATTCGCGCACTTCCTCTGAAAAGCAAATTCCATTCTAGGCTGCGGAAAAATTGTCGTATCTTCCATAATTACGGCTGTCCCTATCGTTCGTCGTTCCATCTTTTCTTCTGTTTTTAATCGAATAATCTTCAATCATCCTCTTCCGCTTTAACCCCCCTTTGCAGTTCTTCTTACGGTTGTGATCGGATTCTCTGAACGGCCTCTTCGTCGAACTCATGTTTCTTACATCCGCATTTTATATTATTTCTTCATTTACATCCTCTCTTTACCACTTATCGTGTTGTTAAAATCTAAATTGTCCCGCTTTTTCTTCCTTGTTCCTAATTGTTGCCCTATAACGTTGGAAAAGGAAAGAAAAAGAGGTGTTTGTACACTTATATTAATAAGCGAAAGTGAAAAAACAAACAAACAAAAAAAAACCAAACAACTAAAACTATCAATGCGTGTAGTCCTGTTTTGTTTGTTATTTAATCTGTTAATAGGCCGAAATGAAAGATAATAAAAAAAAGCTGCATTGTCTGCTTCAGAATTTTTTTTGCAACTACTAAAGTACCGCCACGATGACGAAAAATAGGAGGAAGGTATATTATTAGAAAGTTATAATGGTGCGTAGTTAGGTGAACTGTGAAATAATTTGGTTAACTGTTCTCGCTTCGGTCGCTCTACAATTCATTTTCCGAACCAACGAAGATTACGTAATACATTTTATTTCTCCTATAATTAATCTCAATTTTGTATGTTTCTCGCAATTATCTATGGTGTTCATTCATCAGCAACGCGCAGCTGGAAATAATAAATAATAACGCTGCATCACCATATCTGCTACTCAATATGTCTTCGTCACATTTATTTAAGTAATCGGCCGATGTACTCTAATTATTAATCTCGTACATTGATTTATTTCGTCTGAATTAAACGTTTTAAAAATGATGCATTTTAAAAGGGAAAAATACTTACGCGTTTGGAAAATTTATCACGATCACAGTATAAATAATTGTGAAATCAAACATTTCGGAATTCGATTTAAAACTCGTTATTTTCGAGAAGCCTTTAATTTTTTTTCTTTTTAAATATTTCATTAAAGATGCATCACGTATAATTTGACGGAATACACAAGAGCGCACTTTTATCCAAAATTTAGAAAAGAGTTTACGACGAACACCAGAAAGACGATGGAAACCGTACGGATTACTACAAGTGTCGCGACTAATGATTTAGAAGACCATAATAATAATAATAATAAAATAATAATAATAAATAATAATAATAATAAAATAATAATAAATAATAATAATAATAATTATAATCAAAATCAAAAATACGTTTATTATTATTATTACTACAATAGTCCATCTATGCGCATATTTGCGCGAGCGATGGGTATTAAAATAAAAAAAAAAAAACATTAAAACTTTCTTCAAGCAATAATAATAATAATAATAATAATAATAATTATAATAATAATAAAGTGTGAATAGTATCGGAACAAGTTCACACTTGAATTTTGTTAAAAAATAGTTTGGCGCAATGTAGGAAGTTACTTTGAGTTAAGGGGTTTAAAAGAGTTACAATGATGTCTAAATAGGAGACATTTTAAGCCGACAAAGAGGAACGGTGGAAACGAGAGAGACGCGTTTAAAAGTCGATACGAATTCGGATAGTAGTATTTCGGACGGGCACTGCAAATTTGGCCGAAAAATGATACAAGAATTCAATTTCGAAGGCATGGATACGAAGGCGAATCTTTTTGAAGCGCTATTGGCTTACCAACTTCTTTTTATGTCTGGCCTTTCCATGGCCTGCATTTCTTTAAGGCAGCGTTTTTCAAACTTTTTCATTCCACGACCCCCCTATGATCGGAATAAATCTTGCGGCCCCCACATCACAAATATTTTACAACAATTATTTTATGTAAGAGCTAAATATGTTTTACTTTTGTTAAGTGTCTTATTGGTCACCAATAGATGACCGTTATATGTCTTTTGTTGATAACACAAAAAACTGAGCCAACTTTGAAATACAAGAAAGTCAAGGAATTATTAAATAAAACAGATTTGGATGTTCAAACAAATAAATCGTTAATAATAACCGGGTAACCGAAAGAAAAAATATAATAATTAATAATGCAGGGTTCAAAATGAGAAACTTACCGAATTAACTTGGTTATGTATTCAACGTTGTTAATTGAGTAAGTTTTTCATTTTGAACCTTGTACTATTGATTATTATATTTTGTCTTTCAGTTACTAGGTTATTATTTTTTTGATTATGAACCGAAACAGATTTAACAAAAAATACCGAACTTTTATTGCCTGTCAATAAATACAGGAGGTATTCCCTTCTTTGGCAGTACCGACTCGCCTACTTACAAGCTGTCCAAATGGTTAGCCAAAAAACTCGCGTCATTTGTCACCGCATCTTTTGCCAAGAACTCATATCACTGCAATTGAACAACTGACAATGGGTGAGTTTTCATGTGATATCACTGTTCACCAGCATACCCACAACAAACTAGATCTTAAATGTAGAAAATTGCAAGAAATTAATCGATTAGAAAAATGCAAATATTCCAGGTGCAGAAAGTGAGACCTCCAAACGACGCTTATCAGAAAACCAATGCAGATTTACAAACACAAAAATAATTTCATTAGAGAAGTTAGTTTACAGTTTCAAAAACGTGACAGTATTAATAAAAATTCCAAAAACAAATTCAGAAATTATCAGAAATGTTGTTTACAATAACATCACAGCAAGGGAGAAAAACATCGCGCCACATCCGCTCTTATGTCTCTGACTGTGTTTAGTAAGTTCACAAACACGTTTATAGTACATATAATTTTAACAGCAAAGGATAAAATCAGTGTGTCCGTTTAAAGAATTCGTTTACGGATAACTCTCATGAAGAAAAATGTGTTCGAGTCATTTCTTTGTGTTGAGCAAAAATTATTGAAGAGATCTCAAGTGATCAATCAGTGAAAATTGACGTTGAAATTTTTAATATGATTGTAGGATTGCACAATTTGAAAGACCAACTATTAAATTACTTTCCAGAAACCAAATCTGAAGATAATGATGGACAAAGATGGATCCCCTTAGTCCTTTTATGGAAAAGCCGTTAGAACTAGCTAAACTTACTACAACGATGAAAGAAAAACTCATAGATCTTGCGTCTGACGACGGGATGCTTAAAATGAAATTTAATTTACAGAAGATTAACGAATTCCGTATGAGACGAAAAGAAAAAGTACCCAGAACTTGCTAGGGAAGCTCAGAGGTTAATAGTGCCATTCGCGACATCCTACATGTGCGAATTAACGTTCTCATCAATGGTACATTTAAAAAATAAATATAGAAACAGAATGCAATTAGAAAAGGACTTAATGGTTAGCATATTAAAAATACAACCGCGTTTTAACAAATTAGTAAAAGAAAAATAGGTACACCCATCTCACTAATAATTAATTAATGATAAGTAACTAAAAACATTTCATACTTGATTTTGTGTTGTTTTTAATTTTTAATAAATCATTCAATTTTATTATTCGTGTTTTTTTTTCAATTTATTTGTAATCGGCGACACCCTCATGCTTCGTTCGCGAAGGGGGTCGCGACCCACATTTTGAAAGACACTGCTTTAAGGTATTCAATCAAGTTACCGATAAATTAGCGAAAGCGAACCTTACTTTTATATTTTATCCTTTTGAGTTCATTGGTCCACGATGGAAAATAGAGATAAACAAATAGACAAGTGCAGTTGTATATTTTTTTACATTTGGAATTAAAATATATATATATATATATATATAATTTTACTACCGCTTGGGGTTTCCTTCAAAGCTGGGCCCCTAGACAGCTTTTCTCGGCCATGCCAGAGGCGGAAATTTTTCCCTGTCCTCCTCTCCCGATTGTCCCCTTCATAGTTCTTTCTCTACTCCACTATATATTGCAAACTACATCTTCTTTGAATGCCCTACCCTTGATTCTGAGCGCTCTGTTTTGTACTCCAAAGTCTTAACACTGGGTCTTCCTGCTCCTTATAATTCTTCATTTGTCCTTTCCTTTCCATCTCCAGATATAATTCCTGTACTTTAATCTTTTCTAAGCTCTATTTCTGCTCGTTTCTCTATTTAACCCTTTCCATAATTTCTGTAGTTGTTGGGTCAAAGCCACTGGCGCGCCCAAAAGATAATATATAAAATAGTATTATTATTATTTTATATTTAAAAAATAAATAAATAAATAAATAAAAAAAGAGGCGGTTTATTACTTATGTTTATAAAATTGTTCATTATTATTTTTCTTCCTCGATTAATTAACAACTTGTACAGACGCAGTACATTTAATTGATATTAAAAAATAAAATGCTTTTTGACAAAAAATAAATACCGATACTTGAAGATTTATTATAAAAATTTAAAAATGCACTAAAAAGTAAAAAATAATTACTCCCGATAAAAAATATATATCAGAGTGATATAAAACACTTAAGTGGTGATATCGTAATTCTTATACAGCATTAATACCTTAATCAGAGTCGGTATCAAATTCATATTACAATATCTAGGAACAATTTAATGAACATTTAATGCGGTTTTTAATTATTCTTTTAATATGAATTCAATGCCGACTCTAATTAAGGTATAAATGTTGTATAAGAATTATGACATCACCACTCAAGTGTTATATCACTCTGATATATATTTTTTATCGGGAGTAATTATTTTTTACTTTTTAGTGTATTTTTAAATTTGTATAATAAACCTTCAAGTATCGGTATTTATTTTTTTTGTAAAAAAGCATTTTATTTTTTACTTTTTAGTGCATTTTTATTCAATTAAATTAAAACATTTTAATAAGAACAGATATTTCGACGGTGTGAAAACATCAAAAGCTACATTTCCATGGTAATTTGGCAAATTTATAGTATTTTATAAGTCAATAAATCTAACCCGACGGCGGTGAAACCGATCATGAATGAAAAGCATCCAAAAAGCTTCAATCTCCCGCATTACTATTAAGGATAACTCAAAAACTATCGGTCAGATCTTGATCAAATTTAAATGGGACCACATGACAAGCACTACCTTTCAAATAAAAGAAGAATCATCAAAATCGGTTCATCTAGAAGAAAGTTCTGAGGTAACACACATAAAAAAGTAAATAAAAAAAAAAATACAGTCGAATTGAATACCTCCTCCTTTTTTGAAGTCGGTTAAAAACAGCAAGTAAATTGGTCAAAGGTGCCGCCGGATCGAAAATTAAAAATAAACAATACCGCGATGCACGTTTTATTATTTTTAATTTCAGTTGTGATAGTAAGCTTAATTGTTCTCGGGCGCCGCATAGGTATGTTTTTGTGATAAGTTAGTACCCAAATGTGGAGAAAGTATTCAGATTACTTAATGAACAATAAGAAACTTTGAACCGTTATATGCAAAAGAACAAGTCAAATTTTGGACCACTGAATTTGACTACGTTTCAAAATTTTTGCCTTTATCGGTTATGTAACCTCCTACAGGTACAATGCAGTGAATTATCGTTTGTAATGCAAAGAAGTAACTATATATATTGCGCTTGTGGGCGCACACATACACACAATATATATATAAAGATATATATATATATATATATATATATATATATGTAAATATATGACATTGGTAGTGTTTATGTTTTATTTAGTAAATGCATAAATGTGTAATAAATGCAAAGTCCGCATCAACAATCGAAACAAACATAACAATCGTTTCGAGAAGATTCGTGCTTTTCTTAAACATGAATTCTCATAATTATAATTGGTGGTAGTTTCACAGTTGTTTTTTATTCTGTTCGATGTATGTAAGTCGACAAGATATTGTTTTCACAATCAGTCACGTCAGATTGTCATTATCGCATCATTTTTCGCTGTATAATCATCATATATCCACGGAATTCAGGAGTCCACGAATATGTCGAACAATTGACGAAACCGGTTGGACTAACTTATTATACTCGTATTTATTATTTTTATATGTATCAGTGGTACATTTTTTAATGTTCTTTACAATCTAGATAATGGTTGTATATTCATTTGTGAATTGTTGAATGTCATATGTCGTAAATGTGACAAAAAAGTATAACACATCAGTAGCCGAATTTTGTTAATGGTCATTTTTTAAAATTGTTTACATTTATAATATAGTGCGGTTTACGGCAGAAAAATACTTATAATAAAAAGAAAATGCTTCATGTTATCTCCAAACACATGGGTAACTGGAAACTCTGTATTCGTGGAATAAAAGCGGGGAATATGCGCTATGAGTTTTTGGCTTATTTTTATTCAGATTTTTTGTTGTTTTTTTTTCTTTTTCCATCATAAAGTATACGATGAAAATCGTTAGAAAGTATATATATATATATATATATGTATATAATTTTTTTATTTCTAACAAAATTATTTTACGTAATTTTTTTTATCAATATGATGCATCTAATAAAGTCGGTGGGTGGCTACGATACTCATTGCAGGTCAGCGGTGATATGGGGCGTTTGACATTGTATGCTTTTCGATTCACAGTCATCACTGATTACCTAAGAATGTTTGATTTGTTCTGCGATCGTGATCTTAATTTTCATACGTGGACGCAAAGTAATATACCATAACGTATGACAAGGCAACACGTCGAGAATCCCATTGATTTTTTATATAGAATTCGTAAAATTCGCAATTGTTATCAGATTATATTTGAAGCGCGTAATTCGTGATGATATTAGGCGTTTTATTTGAAACCTTATCGCAGATTGCACTTCCTTTTTTTAATGAATACAGATAACAAATGCGTGGGTAATCAGCGCGCATCCAGTGTATTACATAAACTCGCTTAAAAAGCACCGTATCCGATAGTGATAAAACATCGAATAAATAAAAAGTTTGAAATAATTTCGTAATATTTATCGTATCTTGGTATCTTGCATCTAGAGGAGTATATATCGTCGATTTAGTTAGAAGCACCAAATGACATTTGATGAGTTTTACTTTTGAACTGACTATATATTCGAAAATATTAATTCAAACCAAAAAAAAAAAAGGAAAAAAGGAAAAAAGCAAAAGCGAAGAATAATTAATAAAATAAAACCACTTTTAGGGCAATAATGGAATAAATTATTTTCAAATATTTTTAAAAATATCACCTAGCAAGGTTTTTCGAAAAAGGAATTTGGAAAAACAATTTTCGATGTAAATTTTAAATTTTCTTTCCTCCTTTTAAAAAACTACCTTGTCGTTTTCAGTAGCCTCACTGGCCAGCCACACCGTTTTCGGTCGGCAGGTGGAATTTTAAAAGAAGACGAAAGCTCTTTTTATTCCATCATGACGAGAGGCGTTACAAACGTATTTTTAACAATCTTTTCAACCGGAAGTCTTGAAATTTCACATAAATCCAAAGTGCAAAACCTTGAAAAGATAAAAGAGTATATAATAGCACAACACGGGACAAGATGCATTTCTTGAAAAATCCTTTGTAAATATCGTTTGCGTTGATTGCTTTTATAAAATTTAGGATCAACGGTAACTTCAGTTTATGAGTTTACACAAATATATGTTTACATATATGTATGTATTTTTTTTCTTTTTTCGATCAATGAAAAAGTTGATTCTTCAATGAAAAAATGAAAAAGCAATCAGTAAGAGTACTAACTGATGAAGAAAATTTTAAAAATGGCTTAATATAATGCAAAGCTTTTATTTCTCTTTCTCGCTTTTCACTCAAATTTTCCATATTTAAATCCCCTCTATCTTGATATATATTTTTTTTAAAAATCATCGTTTCCCTCCAAATAAATTAATTTCTTTTACTGATGCTGTAATTCCTTGTTTCGTAACTAGCTTGAATAATTACTGTTGTATTTTTTTATCTTTTAAAACAATTTTTTTTAATTCTGCTACCTAAAGGGATAGTTGAACTTTCCCATTTTCAAAAGCCTCTTTGATTTTTCTCTTCAGTTCCTTTTAATTCAACTCCTTTCCACACTTCGGTTACTCCTTCCTCTTGGAATATCTTCGTTGTTGTCCCTAAACCCAATTCTGCCTCACTTCATCCGGTTCTCTCGCTTCATGCGTTGTTAGGAAGCTTTTCGAAAGTTTAATCAATAGTTGTCTTGTCTTGTTTGGGGTGGTTTGAGTCTTATAATCCGCTATCGAATAACGTATTTTTTATTTTAGTACAATTTTGACAATGTTCCTTTTTTCATTTTTTTTTTATTCCCCCGGCTTACTTTTTTTCTTTTGTTAGTGATCTTTTTCTTCGGGGAACCATTATTTCATCATCCCTTTACACTACCCGGAGACTAATCTTTCATAGATTATCGCAGGGCTTTCCCTGCTTGAATCCAACTTTGTTTAACATCTGCTTCTTCGGCTATAAATTATTATTATTATGATTATTATTGTTATTTCGCGGCAGTGTTCTTATTTATTCCTCTCATCGCAGTACCTTGTTAGCAACCCTCAACTGCAAAACCCCTTAATATCATTCGAATACACACTTTGTCCAATATCCATCTCTTTTCATCACTCTAAGATGCGTCTCCATATTTTTAATTCTTTGTTTTAAAATGCCAAAAATAATGTTCTCAGCTAATAAAAGTTATCTTTGCTTAATTTTGCATAAATTAATTTAAAAAATATACATATATATCCGAACAAATTTTTTAATAAATAAATTTAAGAAAATTTATCATTAAACACGAATGCGAAGAGAATAAACCGCTTCGAAACTAATGTAAAATTCGGCGAATTTAATCTATTTCAAAATTAAGTTGTTATAAGATATTGTTGAAAATTTTAATTCAATACGATACAGCATTTACTCTTGTAGCTAATAAAATAACTTTTTTAATAATGGAAACGGGGGGGGGGATGTTATTCTTAGAAATTCACACAGCTAGAGTACAATGGAAAAGAGCAATTACCGAAGTTGTCGTAATATTGGTGTAAACAGGAATTACAAAATTCAACAACCATACATATACAGCGCTAACAATAATGATAATGATTAACAAAATTTATAAGATAAGAATTGTGACGATAATAATACTAATTATGATGACAGTAATAATGATGAACAATAATTAGCGATAATAATAATAATAATAATAATAATGATAATAGTAATAATTTTTGGAATTCGAATCTACACAATATACACTATTCTGTGAATTACAACACTAATAGTTCACACTGAAATATGGAAGAATGTGTGAAAATAATGAAAAAAGTAATTCTTGCGTAACAATAAATTATTCGCTCAGCTAATTACATTTATTAACGTAATTATATCGTATAAAGATTTTTTTTTTTTGTTTTTGGTATTATAATTTTTAATACAATTTTTTATAGGAAAAAAAAAAAATAATAATAAGAGAAAATATGATTGTAACAAACCAGTCATCTTAAATGGCAAAAATACGCTATTCTTTCTGTGAAAAAGTCGACGATTGCCCATCTAGCAAACTTTCAATTAAGTCCACCTTAATTGTGGAATACATAGAGACTAATTTGAAATAAAGTAAATCTAATTTAAAAGAAGCTTACAACGAAAAACTACCAGTAACGCTGAGAAATCAGCTCTCGAGATAAGAGGAACTGCATTCTCACTGGTATTGCGAGCTATTTACCAAAATATTTTTTGAACTCTGCGAAGCCTACAACTTCCGTTTTCATTTTCAACTTTATTTTATGGAATTCCTTTTACCTCGTTACGTCTAACAAGCATGATGATTCTTTATTGCCCCCCCCACTCCCTAATGCAATATATAACGACGTCGTTTTTGATTTTTGAATAATGCCGAAATGTATGCAATTCTGTTTTACCTGGAAGCGTATTTAAAATCAAAATCGCAGTCCTTCTAAATTTTCCTCATTACTCATTCCATACATTGCATCTGTGTCTTGTAAACTGATTACACCCGAATCCCGATGATATCCGAAATATATTTTTTACCTTATTCCAACTCCGTGGGAAATGAGTCAAGCAGTGTTCAAATATCAAGCATGCTTCTAGAGAATAATTACGTAGACCTGGTTTTGCTTAGTTGATCGCTCTACGTGTTTAATGGTAGGCGCTACGTAGTTCTTAATAAAATTCTTATCGGACATAAGTGTTTTACAGTAGTATCGCAACTGGCTCTCTGAGACCACATTCCTTAAAGAGAAGTAAAATCTAAAACGGAATCGTAATGGCATGCAGACACGCGGCGTCAATCGTCTTGAGTAATTTAGGAAGTGTGATAATAGTCATCTGATTTATCTGCGTAAAGAGATCTGGATTCGCGTAATATCTTCGGCGATACAGTAAATAGGATACGGTTGCGCATACTTAGCGAGCAGTGAGATTTCAGCGCGTACAAGAAAGCTACCGGCTTGTTCGGAGAGCAGAATCGATTTCTGGACTAGCTAACGATCATTATTAACCGGCGGTGTAGATCATTTTTACTATAGTTTTAGTTCGTTCAATTTTACGCTATTTAAAATTCAATTTTTTTTTTTAAACTTCGCGTACTTGAAAATAATTATTAAACTGCGAATAATTTTAAATAATTTTAAATTGTTCTGCCTATAAAAATTCACTAAAAAGGACCTAAATAAAAAAAACCTTTTACCTCGAAATTTCAATTTTAAATCGTTATCCAAAAAAAACAATCAACAAAAAACCTCTTGTCTTCAATTTTTTTAACTTAGCTGAACTTGGAAGCAGCTTTAAATTGTTTTGCATAAAATTCGCATTTTAACACGTACTTGCATATAATTTAAAATTATACATAATTTAAAACCAAACTATATGTAGGAACGATCATTTTGAACTAAAGCAGCAAAATGAAGCGAATGAAAAAAGTAAAACGATCTGCGATAGTTAATCCGAAGGTTTACCGAAATATTACATTCTCGGATTTGATATTATATTAAGGCGCGCGGCTGGGAACCGCAATCCATGTATTGATGTCTCGAGTGGAATCCAAAACAGAGAGACCAAAGAGTTTAATGATTGATTGGGAATGTTGTGATGTTCCCCCTTATTCGACACGCCCGGCGGTATAAGCTTCCGATAAGAGAAAAGGCCGTATTATCTATCATCAGAGCGTCTCTTCTTTGTCACTATTATTGATTGGTTTCTGAAGGAGAACGGATATCGGAGGATAAATAAAACGACTGCCGTTTGTACGTAACGGACAGGTATACCGTTTGTTAATCAACGATTACGAAGGTAAGGTCGCGGTGTTGCAGATCCGTTTATTTGAAGAAAAAAAGCTCGATCGCGTGTGTTTATTTTCTTTCAATATTTCCCCCGCAGGCAAATCTCTAAATAATATTTTCATGTTATTTCGCTAATTTCTCTTTCATCAAACGGAACGTTTTTCTTCGAAAGGGAATCTTAAATCCGCTCTCTTTTATTTACTTTCTTGTAAATAAGTTTTATTTGGAAATCCCCCCGGGGGGCCTTTAATAATTACGTATGGAAACGAATTTCGTAGTTACTAACGAGAAACAGGAACCCCCCTCTTTGTTGGTTTACAGTGCCATATCATGCTACCAAAGAACCAGAGGCGCAGAAGAGAAAAGAACACAGTAGTTGGATAAGAAAAGATTGTGGCCGTCGCGATAGCCTCATGAACTCTTAATTATTAAGATAGTGGGGTCATGAGTTCGATTCCCAGCGATGGCCAAAAAAGTAAAGACTGATTTATTGAAAAGGTTAATTTAACGCTTTTTTGTTTTTTTTTCACTCCGGTGGCGCCCATGAGTGATCACTACAGCAAATGGGCCATCAGGGTGAAAAGGCTACTTCATAATTTACTTTGTTAAGCTGTTGGTTCTAAGAAAAACCAGAGTAGCATTTGTATGCGCGTTGGGTCATTTGACAGGATAGTTGAAAGTGGAACACCGGCAAAAGAGGAGCGGGCGAACGCCGCACATTGTTGCAACAGGTGTTCCACCGAAGGATAAGAAGAGTCGGAACAGAAAGAGCATGTGGATGGGAGAAGGGTACCTTAAAGTATTATATAATTGTGTGAGATCGCCGTATGCCCAACCCGCAACCGATTTATCATAGCATATTCCGGACGCGTAAAGTAAAGAGAAGGAAACCATGGATCGGCTGTAACTTTTATGCTTTTATAAAGGATAGTTCCCTTTGGCTAATCCACTCAGCCATCATACATTCACGGAAATAAACCTTCATTTTGCAGATCAGTGGGACTGCTAAATTGGTGCACAAAGTGCAGACTTGGACGCCAAGTCAACTCGCTCGTGCCTTGAATTCCCATATGACTCGGCACCCACAAGAGCGTTACCTGATTTCTTTCTTGATGGAGCAGCTTCAACATATTATTGATTTTCAGGATATCCATATTGCGCCGTGAGGAAATTGATTTTAGAGAAGGCAAGAGTCAGTCATTAAAAGTATGCTTTTATATCCATACATCCTGTCTGCAAACAAGCTACGAGGCGACTGTATATAAGGTGTACAATTCTGTTTCCTGTACCGAGCAGTAAAATCATTTAGACGCAACGAAACGATTTCGCTACCGATGTCATATGCGCACGGGGTTGGAGATTTGGAAATATGCGGGTCTGCTTTTGAAGCATCAGTATATATAAGAGTTGGGATGACTATTGATTTTTTCGGCGACGCGGTGAGTTATGTTCGCAATCGGTCCGCGAAATGATTAATTAGTGGTCAAATGGTATTTAAAACCAGGTCAAAAAAAAAAAAGAAAAAAAGATATATATTTGAGGGAAGCGATTGCAAATCGGATCTTATCAGAGAGGATGGAAGTGCATGAGTAAACTGAAAAAATGAAGAGAGAATCCCAATAATGTCATTAATCAAATTGCTATGCGCTTAATCCCCCCACCCCACCGAAGAGTCTAATATTAAACAATTTTGTTTCTTTTTTCACCCCTTTTTGTCGTTTTATTTTATTTTTTTTCCTGTTTTAGTTTTCGTAGTCGGATTTTTTTAAACACTATTTATTTTCTTCCATTCGCCAGACTTATTATGTTAGTTAATTTTTATCAGAAAATATTTGTTTAAAAATAGTTCCCCCTTCCCCTCCCCATCACAATTATATATACGTAGACGCTTGTCGTCAATAAGAGGTCTTACGCTTCCAACCTCCAATTAAGTGTTTTACGAAATGTAATTATATAACATCCGCCTATTAATCTCGTTCATTTATAATTATCTTAAATATTTAATATATAATTGAGTTGTGTGTGCGATATCTTTTTCTACATTGCAAATTTGTTAAATTCCTCATGTTTATTTGTTACTAAGGATTATACCTTGTCTCGTCCCGGATCCGAATCGCTCCTAGGTCTATGCCTAATCTGAAATTTAATATTGGTTATACCAGAGAACTATCTGGTGGAAAGTAAAGGCGGCCGAGAGAAAAGAACTGGCCCCAGTATTCTCCATCAGATCCATTAGGTCCTTAAGTACATTATGAAAAGCTTAATTACACAATCCATGATACTCTATCAAGGATATCCATGGGACTTACTTTTTTAAAGAATTATACAGTAATAACCGAATGCACTTCATGATGAATGTCGACATTTTCTCCGAGGGCGCTCGAATAATAAAAATATGCGATATGCGAAAACTAAAAAAAAAAAAGAAAATTTTAAAATTTTGCCGAAGGATACTACCGATAGTGTTTTGGTTCTCTTTTTTTTTTTTTCCTCCGGCGCATCAACACAGGGGACGTTTACCCAACGTGAAGAGAAAGGATGCAGTGGGCATAGTAAGGAGTCGGGAGGCCAAGGCCATGCAAATTGGAATAAAGGACTCTGCGCGTTCCGAGGAAATACAAGAGCATTCGAAAAATAGAACGTGATTTACCTCTCACAGGTCAAACTTAAGAAAGTAGGATGAAAGGAACACGAGGGAGATTGAGCAATATCAAAACGAAAGAAAGAGGCAGGAAGCAGACTGCGATTAAAGCGAAGGCGAATTATGGAAGAAATAACAGAGGGAAAATTATTAAATCAGGAAGAAGTGAGTGGAGAGGGTTGTATAGCAAGGTAAAAGGAGTTAGGATTGGAGAAAAGAGAGGGATAAAGATCAGTCCAAAAGTCACGGTGAAAACGATAAGAGAGAGGGCAAAGATTTTGAAATCTGTCTATGAAATGGCCAGTTACTGTACAGCTAGACATGACAAAGAGTCGGCAAGATCGCGTTACCAACGATGCCGCAGTGGCCCGGTATCCAGAGCAGGTCAATTAGGATAGAACGGAATGTTAATAAGTTATAAATTAAGGATCGAATGTAAAGAATAATATAGGATCTGACGAGGGTTTAGGGAAGGGCGACGAGATAGCCAATAAAACACGCTTTCCGAATCAGAGCATAGGAGGAATTATAAAAAGGATAGCGTGTAAAAAATTTAGCCATGCATTCGGCTAAAAAGATCGAATAAAAGGAAGGAAGTTGAAACGACTCAGAGTAGTCTGTGAAGCTGATTTTGAGCCATCCGTAAAAATCGTGCTGTGAACCGGGAAAGAGTGAGAATAGAGTTTGGTTAAAGTGGAAGAGATTTAATGTTAGAGGGTAGAAAGAATAGCTTTTAGGAGAATCTAAGAAGTTGTAAGTGAAGTATGAAGATTTGTTATAGGAGAGGATAAAGTGACAAAAAATAGGACAAACTGAGATGCGAGAAAGGAAAGAAGCCTTGATGGAATTTCGAAAAAGCCAGAGTTAATTAAAATAACTATTAAGAAACTGAATTTGTTGTCGGAGTCGGAAAAAAAAAAAAAATAGCGCGAATAAAAACGAACGACGCAGGTAATACAAAAAATTATTCAGCCAGCACAAATTAACTCTGACGGAAGTCCAAAGTTCGTTTTCTCCGATGAACGGAGTATTCGCACTAACCTTAACCTCGAGAATTTTGTTCCTATTTCGAAAATTTTCAATACTCGATAAATTAACTTACTGATTTGCTTCCACGCCGAAATATTAATGCGCATTCGGCAATAGGTTGGCCGTAAAAAACATTATCACGATTGATACGTTTTTGTCTTTGAAGGAGCAGAAGTGATTTTAAATATTTATTATATCGCAACAAGTTAATTTTTAGTTATTAAATAAACCTAGCAGTTATCGTTGTAGTAGTGGAGTATACACACACAAACACTGGGTAAGTAGCACAGTTTAGTAGTAACGGATAAAAAACGCCGCCGCTGTCGAAATACGCACTTTGCGTAATAGTTTTAACACCATGATCGGAATAAAAAACGACGTTTCTTTCCGATAAAAAACGGAACAGGTGTGATGAGACAGGTAAATAGTATACGGGTGGCGCAATGGCGGCTAGTCTCTATCGCAATTTGAAATTTTTCGAGTCAACGGCTGGAATTCCATCGAAGACAACTACTGCAGACAGTTCGATATGCAATTGCGATGATCGAATAAATGAGACGGACCAAAAGTATTCGCGAGTAACATCATCGGAGGTATTTGCCCGGTGTGACAGACCAGCATACAGACTGTGCTGAGCGCTGCGGACGGGCTTTTTTTTGGTTAGAATGAGGGATTGCCGTATGCGGCTCGTCTCACGTAATCGCAGCGAAACAGGTATCGCGGATAATATAATATCAGTTATTATTATTCGCTGCTAGATGAGCGTATTTTTCTTTCGCCAGCTGCTGGCTTAGATATGAAAGGTGTATTACATTACACGTGCAAAGCACGACGATCGCTTTCACTTTTAGCGTCCGTGTAGTCGTCTACGGCTACATTTTTAAACACTAGTTCAGTTATTATTTTAAAACAAACCGAATGGATTCCCTTTCTCACACGCGCACACGCACCTAATATGACCCACCTTCATATGTAGTACACCACAGTTATTATTATATAATAGACTACCATTTTAAAGCTTCGACAACTGAACACCACCACCAACGATGCAGCTTATAACTCGTATTATTATCATTAACGCCGTTATCATCATATCGGAATAATACGGCAGAGGGAGCCGTCGTTTAGCGTCAATTTGCTTATATCTGAACCGAGTGTGGTCCATTAGCGAAGTTGTTAATTGTCAGTTAGCTTAACACATTCGCAGATGGAAGTGCAAAACGTGCAGCAAAGTTTGCTTGTGAATTACTACCATTGGCCGATTATAAAGAGATTCTGCTGTAGCCGATCGATTTTTCAAATTCGCGACTCATCGATAAAAGGTCAAGCAAAGAAGCGGTCGTCGGTCCGCGTCAAATTATTTTAACACCTATCGATATTCCACTCCCGAGATGATTTTGTTGGATTTTTTTCGAATTTCCATTCCCCTTTTTTCGTCTCTCGCCCGGCTTTTTAAAGAATTCGGTCGAGCGCGGAGCCGAGCCGCTTAATTAACGTAAGTTCGATGTCCTACTACTTGTCTTATTTGTCACCTTACTAGCGCGAATACCGCCCCTTTAATATTTTCACCTTAAGACATCTCTTGCACGCTGGGCTGGAAGGTGGTTGTGCAGAGCTATCTCTTTATCGAAGCATTCACACACTATTGTTGCTGCTTTTTTTGGTAAATTGAAAAGCGCTGCTTTTGTGAAATGTTTTATTTTCATTATTTTCAGCTCAAACAATTAGAAAGCTCCTGCTGTAATTGAACCTTCCGGATTTGCGACTTGGCGGTTCACAAAACGGTATACAAGCTAAACGTAATTTTCTCTCTCGGAGTTACCGATTTAAATTTATTGGCTTCATAGAGTCTAGACACGCATTATCCAGACGAGTGATGGGGCTGCGCACAATGTCTTTTTAGTAGGGAAAAAGAAAGAAAAAAAAGCATCAGCGACGGCAGAATGAATTAAGATAATCACGAAAGCGGTGGTGGTCAAAAAAAGGTATTTCGTAGATAATTTAGGAATTTATTAGGGAAATATCTTTATCCACTCCGATGATTTCGGATCTCGTGCACTACTCAAATAGTACAAAATTCGTCTAACAAATTTATTTCAACTCACGTCAGATTATTTATATCTTCCGAATATGTGTGAAACTACTGGAATGTTTAAAAAAAGAGCGATTAAAATAACAGAAAAACGAATTTTTCCGGCATCTTAATATAATATAATATACGTTCTCCTTTTCGCATATGTACGAATTTTTCTCTCGTTTTCTTATTACAAAACACCCGTTTTTGTTTTTTTTGTTTTTTTTCTATAAAAAAAAAAGTGGGGGAATAAGATTGGACTCGTCAACCAAGGACCTTCACCCAGAAACAATTAGAGAAAAACAAAAGTTATATAGTTAGACGATCAGATATCGTTAATAAGAAGGAAACAATGAAAGGGATAATAAGTGTAGAAGGAAAAGACAGGAGATATAACGAGCACAAAAAGGAGCAGGAAGCCCCAGCCTAAGCAAGTGGCAGTATAGAGCCGAACGCTCCACCGAAAGAGCAGAGCACTCAAAGAACAGGTGATCGGCGTCAGTAGCATATATATATATGTTCTGGGACACAAAGGGATGCCGCCAGCACCCATAGCACCCATAGCACCCAAGAGTCATTCCCAGAGGCGAAATTTCACCTTAATGCCTTGATTAATTCGGAAAATTAACCTAATTAATAGTATCGGAGGTCAAAAACTAACCCGAATACCCCGATTATTGCAGAAAATTCACCCAATTAAGGGTCCCAAGCACCCATGTGTCCCTAATTAATTACGCAATCAATTTAATCGTTGAATTATTAATTATGCAATCAATTTAATCGTTGAATTATTAATTATGCAATCAATTTAATCGTTGAATTATTAATTATGCAATCAATTTAATCGTTGAATTATTAATTATGCAATCAATTTAATCGTTGAATTATTAATTATGCAATCAATTTAATCGTTGAATTATTAATTATGCAATCAATTTAATCGTTGAATTATTAATTATGCAATCAATTTAATCGTTGAATTATTAGAAAGTTAATCCAAGTCCCCCGCTCACCCCTCACAACTGCCACCACCGCAAAAGCGCACGCGCCGTTCCCGCGCACGCGTCGATCGCTCGCGCTACCGCGAAAATGCTTCTCTCATAACGCTACATCCAAATGCTAACGCCATCGCTGAAACCGGATCTTAACATTCTTATACTTTCTATTACAGTCTATGTCATATTGCAGAGTCACACCCTACATGTACACACTAACACAAAAACACACACATACTCAAAGTCCTTGACTACTTTATCCGTATACACATATGTAATCAACTTTTTCGACGGAACGACATTTTTTCTGACGTAACATTTCCACTGCCATACCCGATTTAAAGGTAGTCAATGAGACAGATCGTTGAATGGATTTATTCGATCGCTCAATATTAATTTCTCATCAAACGCATACACGTTCTCTAAGCAGTGTTCATCACGAGTTTTTAAGATTTTAATAACTCTTTTTTAATTTTTTCGTCTTTATAAAAATTATTTCATCATAATCATCATGAATACCGATGCCGTTGTCGCGAACGATTCGAAACCAATAAATACTGCAGAATTTATTCAACATTTTTTCGAATATGGTAATGACGATGTTGCGCAGAGTGGTTTTCCAGATACACATATGCCACCCCCACCACCACCACCAACAATATCACAAAACCCAGAAAATTCACAAGAGGCAGAAAATTCATCACATACTCAATTCTCGCAATATTTACATTCGCCACCGTTAACGCAAATTCCGCTACCACCACCATCTGAAGATGTCAGTCCGTCAAAGGTTGAACTTCCGAAAGAAATAATCAATCGACGCGCTGTAATCTACGTAAAAGATCTGAACGACGCTGAGAATAAAAATAGTTTTCTGTTTGCCGTTTTGGCAAAGTTTACGAAAAATCCGTTTTCGATGTGGCAGTATAATTTATTACAGAATGTGTACGATTTCAACTTCATACGATTACCGGTACGTTCATTAGCAGATATTGAAACCTTCGAACGAACGAATGGTGTATCTATTAACTTATACAAATTAATAGAAACCGATGGTGCCGATGCTGAAACGTGCAAGTATAAAATTAAAGTCGTTTATGCATTCCGAAAAAACCATAGTATTTTAAATCATCGTAATCATACAAATATGTTGTACTGGGGTTCGAATGGTAATTTCCAGTTTGCCTGGATTAAAAAATTTAATCAACTCATACGAATTCAATCGCCAAATGCCAAATTCTCGTGCTGGGGATGTCTGGATTCGATGAAGGACGAATTTGAACATAACAACAGTCACCGTTGCGATGCGATCAGTTGGCGTAACATGCATTTTATGTAAACTATTAAAAAAGTAAAGACGTACATTTTTTTTCTTTTTCACATATTTTTTATTTTTCAAAAACTTTTACAATGTTTTCTTTCGAAATATATAGCACATGTAAACTTTATTAGAATATAATATATAATAATAATAAATAGTTTCATATATTTACATTTCTTATTTCATAAACTTAAAATTATTTTAAAATTTTAGATTTTACTATAGTTGATAATATATTTCCAACTCCAGTCTGTATTAAAGCCTCTTGATCCTTACGTTGAATAGTTGAGTCAATATCATGTATCTAAGTATATTTATTATTTTTTATCACTTACGATTACTTTTCCATCCGTAAGTATTTATGTATGTTTTCCCCGGTTCTAAAAAATAAATCTATCGATGTCTCGCCCCTCAATGAATGCGCACGCATCATTCTCGTGCACGTGTCATTCGTTCGTGTTAGTACTTTTTTCAAAATTAGTCCAAGTATATTTTATTATTTTTTTCATTACGATTATTTTCAGTCCGTAAGTATTTCTGTATGTTTTCCGAGGTTTTAAAAATTAATCCGAACAGACATCCAGACTGTTGTGAAAGCACACTAATCTTCTACATTATACGTTACTCTATTACGAGTTCTTCAAAAATTGATTCGAATATTTTTTTCAATCCTAAAAATTCATTCTTTCTACCCCCACCCCTCCCAGCTAAAATTACCGAAATCTTTATTTATTTTATCGATTCTAAAAATTAATCAATGGTTCACTCGAAAGCGTACCGTACATTCCCACACACATATCTTCTATCACGCACATGCAGTTCTATATGTTTATTTTTTATTAACGATCTTTATTTTTTTGTACCTGTATTACTTTTTCCTACACAGTCATGTCATCATATACAATTAACATTGTCAAAATAATTTTAACCTTTCGAGAAAGAAAAATCTCCGACCAATAAAAAAATGTTTATCAACATCACAATTATTTTTAATATTAATCGTTCGCTACAAACATAATTTTTTCGATCGTTTCAAGACATTATTGTTTCAAACGTCAATCCCTCTTTTCCAAGAATCGATAAACTCTGCAGGTATACATCTCGTCGTCGCAACAACCATTACCTGCATGACTCGCATACCTTCAAGACCACTTGTACATTGCTCGCACGCTATTTACCATTATTCGGTACAAGAATATTTTTCACACTCCCTCACATACATATGCACATACACTCAAAGTCCTCGATTACTTTGTTCGTATACAAATATATTCAGCTTTCTCCGACAGAACAACATTTTCTGATGTAACATTCCCACTGCCGCACATAATTCAAAGGTAGTTAATGAGATAGACTATCGAACGGAATCATTCAAGCAGTCAGTATTAGTTTTATGTTAAACATGTCTATTTTGTCGAATCTGTGTTCACGCATTATTAAAAAATTTACGTCAACGTTAAAGAAAATAATTTCCTACGTTTTTTCTCTTTTTTTCTCTATCATTTTTTTCTGTCTTTTATCTTTTCTTTTTCTCTTTCTTTTTCTCTGTCTTTTTTTTAGTGAAAAGTTTGAAATACATATTATTCAATCATGAACGCTAATATAGTTAACGTAAGCAACAACTCAAAATCAATTAAGCACGCTGAATTTATTCAGAATTTATTTGCAAGTGATAGCGACTCGTATACGTCTTCGTCACTTCAATTACAGCAATCAGATGATGGTTATTCTTCAACAGAATCAACATCTTTTGCACATAAAATCGTTGGTCCAGTATTATTGTCAGATCAGATGGATATAGCGGAATATTTTGTAGATTTCAGCTTCCATAAGGATTCTGATTATGGTTTTCTAGTAACCGAACTAGCGATGATTGAGATGTCTGGCGGGAGGTATTTACATACGCTATACAAGCCAAGCAGAGCATGGTCTGCATCAAAAATGCCTCATTTACAATGCTCTTCCGTGAGTCATTACTTGAAAAACCCCTCATTATTTCCCTGTCGGGAAGAAATATTCATGGCACGCGATATATTCACAATATTGTCCGAAAAACCGAAGGCTCGCGTATATATTTTAACCACTTATGCAAAACTTATATTATGGGAACTTAACGAAAAGTCTGAATTGTTGCGTGACTTGGACTACGAACTCGTTAATATGGAGAAAGTCTTTCGAGTACCTAGTATCGATGATTTATATCAAGAATACTCTGGTATAAGCAATTTGCTAACTTGTAAACACCATTATGAGAATGATATTTTTCATTGTGCGGTGAAAAATGTTATGGTGATGAGGACATGGCACGATCACGTTATCCGTCCGCTGAAGCTTATGAACAATCTCAATATAAATGATTTAAGCCAGTTATTCATTACAGCCACCAAAGAAATGATAATTACATTATTTCCAAGTTGCATCGGGGACATTTATATATTTTTACCGGACAGATTAAAACAGGATGATACGATAAAATCATTTCTACCATGCTACGATCACGAACATGATAAAGAATATTATATCGACGGTGATACATTACGCAGGAGTACTCGAAATTGTGTCAAAGTAAAAGATTGCGACGACTGTCAACATTCAATTCATACGGATTAAAAATTCAATAAAAGGCGCGGAATTTGAAAGATGGAGTTGTCTAGATCCTACGAAAGTTGAATATGAACATAACAATTACCTTTCAATGTACCAAAGTCAGCTTTCGCGCAGTATGTATAATATGTGAAATAAAACCATATTTTTTTCTTTTACTCGCATTTTTATTTTTATTATTTCAAAATCTTTTACATTGTTTCACATAAATTATAATGTATGTATGTATATATGTATGGAATTTTAATATGTAATAATATACATTTCCTACATTTTATTTTATTTCATGGTCATATAATTACTTTAAAATTATTTAGATACACAGCAGATATTATAGTACCGAACACATCATTTATTATTTCATTCTATTTCAATTAATATGTTGTATGGATGAAATCGAATCAATTTATGTAACTGTTTATTTAAATTTAAATAATCTTTTTCTTTTTCTTTTTTTTTATCTCTCAGCATATGCATGCGTGTGATTGCATATACAAGTATGAAAAAAATTATTTTTTTTTATTTTTTCCTCGATATGAATGGTAAATCTACGACTTTATTTGAAAAAACGGTCAAAACCTGATACATAGATTTCAAACTTTGATGGAAATTTTCATAACATGTTCAGTTTACACTTATTATTTAAAAAAAAAAAATATTTTTCATTATTCGTATCACTTAAATAGACTGATACAACAGAGAGAGAAAATAAAAAGCTAAATTTTTACATGTGAGGGAGGGAGTTGATGAAAACGTACGAGTCTTATTATTTGGAATACAGATTACGAAGGAAATTTTTATACAATGTTTCGTTCTAAGATTTTTTCATTTTTTACATTTAAAATTTTTCAATACGAAAATATTTCGAAATCAACACGAACGTCTACGAATAGTCTTCATCATTATAGAAGCACCTGCAGATCATGTATCGACACTGCATGCGCGTAAGGGTGAGTAAATATGTGTGAATATGTGTGAACATGTGTGTATGTATGCTTGAAATGTGCGAAATGGCTAATAAGAAACAACCGTTGAATCGCAGCGACAGGTAGAGATCCGCTTATAGAATAAGAGAGTGAGAGTGAGATAAATTATGTACCTTTATTATTGCAGAACTGCACTGCAGTGGCAGACATGAAATATCCGTTAGCATCCTTTTCGAGGCAGTTTTATAAAAAAAGCCGAAAATTAGCTTTAAAACTGGATGAATGAGATAGTTGATAATACACATACCATTAAGACCGGTATACGTGTATGTGGGCATGTGTGTGAGCGCACGGTTAAATGAATGACAAAAGATTATTAACTGCATAGGCATTGTTAAATACAACTATACTGATTTATCCGTAAAACTAACAAATTTTACCGTTGTTTTCTTTCTTTTCTTCTTTCACGTTTTACAAAAAAATCATGTTAGTTCTAAAAATATTGCTAAATTCAAATTAAATCGATCATGTTATTTTATTTTTTATTTTTGTTTCTTTAAACAATGTGTTACGATCGTATTTATCTTACTCAATCTTTTACCTAATATTCTAACGGTTTTAGACAACAGCAGAAATATGCAAGTTACCATGGATGTATTATATTTTATTCGTGTATATGTGTATACACGCTTTCTATACAAGCGTATGCAAATATCAAATGCCGGAAATGTATGATAATATAATTTTTTAAATCAATGGTTAACATATTATTAATTTTTTTTTTTCACCCTATAATATACAAAATAACAACATACTTGCTTTTACAACAATATTTAAATTCTACAAAAAATAAATGTCCCCAGGGTGGGGAGTAAAATATCATGAAGAATCACTGTTTTTTGTTTTTTTTTCTTTGATTCACAATCTTCTTTTTCTTTATATTATTTTTTATTTCAGAGATTTTTTAAATTAGTTTTCTTTTCACTGCAATATGGAATCTGTTAATTTATTGTATATGCTATATAATATGATAAATGCTAAAATTCGGAAAGTTTTTTTAAAGAAGTAATTGACAGAAGAGTATACTTTTGAAAACAAGAGAGTGAAGAGGCTATACATAAAAAGCAATATGGTGCATTAAACATAACAAAAAAAACAAAAAAAACAGAAGAAACGTAAACACAAAGACTATTATGTTTTTTTCATTAATCTATTCAATTACAACCTTTTTTTTTTTTTTCATTCATCTATATTCTAAGTTCCATCATAAGTTTCAATTTTTTATATGATGCCTACTAATTTCTATGTTTACTTAATTTATTTACTTTTCCACGAATGTTTTTTAGAATTAAATTTTGAAAAAATTAAACATCGCACCTGCGTCAACTATCACATTAAATACGTGTAGAAATTTTCATTTCAAACACCGCCGGAAAATAACATGGTTTTTTTTTTTTTTTTTTTTTTTTTGCTATTTTTTAAAAATTTATTCATACTCTCTCTAATTATAGCTATTTTTACACCATTTTTCTTAACTTTTACTCATTTTTATATTCTACATACAATGCTTAAGGTATTAGATGATGCAAATTCTAAATACATCATATTGCTATCATCTCTGTTTATTTTTTTTTATTTGTTACTCGTTTTTTTATTATTTTCTTATGTACATGTATTAAAACTAGTGATGTGCGATTTCGAAATGTTTTTACAATCGAAACAACCGATAATCGTCAAAAAAAAAAAAAACAATCGAATGATTTTTGTGGATACGAATGAATTATTCGAATAAAAACCGGAACCATTCGAACACAAACGAATGAAGTATTTGTTAAACATCGACTAGATTCTTCCGAGAGAAATAGCATTTCGAATGATTGTTGTGAATACGAATGAATTATTCGAACCACGGAACAATCGAATGCATTCAAAGTCATCGAACAATCAAATAATTCGAATGAATCATTTCGAAGTTGCCCATCACTAATTAGAACCCATATGATTTTACAATAAAAAAAGTGTTTATACTCATTATTGAAGTTGAATATGTATAGATAATATTTACATTTAAAGGAAAAAGAAAAAGTTATTTTTATTATTCCATTCGCACGCGAAAAAAATTATGAAATGTAAAATATATATATAATTCATGTAATATATTTACAAACGATTAACAAGAATAAAAGAAAATTAATTTAAAAAATAAATAAATATCACAAAAAATTTAAAGATGGAAAAATTACAAGATTATGATTCGTACAATGCTCACAAATTGGCTCCTTTGATCGGGTTATGTTGGTATTCGAACAAACTTGCATGGTTGCATTGCGGACAATCTTTGATTAAGGTGGGATGTACTGCACTGAGTGGAAAAGAATCTGGAATATCATAGCTATGATGTTTAAAACACGGTAAGAAGCGTTTGATACGTCGATCATTCTTCAGTGCTACAGGTAATTTATTGTAAAAATCGCAAATTTTTTGAGGACATACATTAATTAATATCTCTGGAGTAATATTTTGCATCAAATCGTATGTAGAATATTTTACTAATGATAATATAGGTCTAACATTTACATCGTACCATTTCATCATCACATATACATTCTGCAATGAACACCTATGTATGTTTTTATCTGTGTGTACATCACATTTTACAACTCTTGATATTCCTTTATACATATTATTTAATTTTCCTAAATTTGGTATACCAAATTCTTTTTCTAAATTAATAATCTTGAATCTTGAAAGTGATGTTTCAAATAGTTTTATCCATATAGTGGTAATTTTTTCATTTCCTTTAATGTAAATATTCAATGGTTCCAAATCCTCCAACACATTTTCTATATCACCAGCAATAGATTCATAATTGTAATCTCCTACATTCCACGGAATTGAATGACAGTTTTGAATTATCCTCATGTTTTCTTGTTTTTTATTATTAGATAATACATCCCATTCGAATGGAGGCTTGTAAATTCTATGAAATTGAATTTCACCATCGATACTTATTATTGAAAGTTCCTTAATGATGTACATATCATTATCATATTTAAAACATTGAATATCGATAATTACCTCACGTGCTACTATCATTGTTACAGTTGTTATTAAAGAGAAAAGAAAAAAAAACTAAAACTTTTAATAGTAACTAAAATTTAAACATATGAGAACACTAATTCGTGAAACTAATAACAAGCGAGCGAATACACTTATTCAGAGAGTTGACATAATGTCTACCTTTGAATTAAATGCATTCGATGAAATGTTGCATCAGAAAAATACCCTTCAAACGGAGAAAGTTGATTGCATACATTGATGAATGAAGTTGTTAAGAACTTGTACATACATATACATTTTGTTTGTGGTAGTGTATGCATGTACACATGAGATCTTACATATAAGTAAGGGTCAAGATCCAGTTTTAACAGCTGTATCAGACGATCTTAACGTGCAGCTATGTACATGCAGGGATAGACTTTAATATAATCATTATCGATGGTAAACGAGAACATTAATTCATTTTTAAATTTTAATATATCATCTTCCATCACTAATAACATAACATAAAAAACTACTAACTTAACTGAATATATCCTTCTTCAACCAACTTTTCCTCAATCATTCGAATTTCATCATCTACACCAGCATTTCACACTTTTTTTTTTAGATGTATGCGATAACAATAATCACTCAACCAATTCATTAGGATCGTCTGAATAATCGATCGGTGTATCTTCATGACATACTCCGCCATCAGCACAATGCTTAGTCTTTACTCCATCATAGTAAATTTTTACACTTGAACCATTAGACTGAAACATCAGACGTATTATTTTTCTGTATTTAGGAAGTGCAGTACCCTTTAATACACCAGTAGCATGTAAATGAGCTCTAGTACACTCAAGTATTTATTTATATAGATCTAAATCATTATTTTGTATATTTATTCTCATCTATATGCGATACCATTAGTAAATGAATGAGTCTGGGTGTGTAAGGAAATTTTATTTGCTTACTTCCTTTTCCTAAATAAATTTCATCATATTTGCAGTCCCAAGAAATCAATGTCGATCCTATCAGACACTCATCAATGTTTGTATCATAGCGTATTCCATATACTTGATCATTCGGAACAAGTTCATCAAAATCTGTATGAAATGAATCTACTTCACTTATGTTAAACGACTTAGCTTTGAGTTTGTTTTTTAATATTTTCATCTTTAATTTCAGACTCAGCATCACTTCTCTGTTTACTATTAGACAGTTTTTAACGTTTTTACCATTGATGTATCATTTATTCCATAAGAATCTATTTTTATCTTTCAGATTTTTGTAATGCTTCATGAATTTCCAATAATGGTTTCATAATAGGTTCCAACATGATGGTTGAAGTACTTGTAATTGGTTTCCTGGGTATAAGTGTGTTTATGTTAGTGTGTACATGTAGGGCGTGGTTCTGCAATAATGTATCGACTGGAATAGAAATCATAAGAATATTAAGATCCTGTTTCAACAGTTTTGAAAGTGTTTGCATGCAACATCACATGTAGTGATGGCTGAAGCGAGTGTGTAAAAATAAAAAAATCAAAAAAAAATCTTAGGCTAATTTTATAATACTTACACTCGGAAAAATAAAAAATAAAAAATATGTACGAATGGAAAAAGGGTGAGAAGGGATGTTTAGGTTAGTTTCTGGCTTTAAATATTATATTTTGGTTAATTTCAGAATTTTTATATTTACACATAGAATTTTGAAAAAATCGTGGTATCACAAATGATCGAGACTTGCGCAGGAACGGTGCGTGCACTTTAGAGATATGCCAGGGGGGCAAACGGAGCTTGGGTTAGTTTTCAGCTTTAAATATTAAACTTGGGTTAGTTTTCAGCTTTAAATATTACACTTGGGTTAGTTTTCAGCTTTAAATATTACACTTGGGTTAGTTTTCAGCTTTAAATATTACACTTGGGTTAGTTTTCAGCTTTAAATATTACACTTGGGTTAATTTCGGAATTTTTATATTGCGAGTAGGTATAAAAATTCCGAAATTAACCCAAGTGTAATATTTAAAGCTGAAAACTAACCCAAGTGTAATATTTAAAGCTGAAAACTAACCCAAGTGTAATATTTAAAGCTGAAAACTAACCCAAGTGTAATATTTAAAGCTGAAAACTAACCCAAGTTTAATATTTAAAGCTGAAAACTAACCCAAGCTCCGTTTGCCCCCCTGGCATATCTCTAAAGTGCACGCACCGTTCCTGCGCAAGTCTCGATCATTTGTGATACCACGATTTTTTCAAAATTCTATGTGTAAATATAAAAATTCTGAAATTAACCAAAATATAATATTTAAAGCCAGAAACTAACCTAAACATCCCTTCTCACCCTTTTTCCATTCGTACATATTTTTTATTTTTTATTTTTCCGAGTGTAAGTATTATAAAATTAGCCTAAGATTTTTTTTTGATTTTTTTATTTTTACACACTCGCTTCAGCCATCACTACATGTGATGTTGCATGCAAACACTTTCAAAACTGTTGAAACAGGATCTTAATATTCTTATGATTTCTATTCCAGTCGATACATTATTGCAGAACCACGCCCTACATGTACACACTAACATAAACACACTTATACCCAGGAAACCAATTACAAGTACTTCAACCATCATGTTGGAACCTATTATGAAACCATTATTGGAAATTCATGAAGCATTACAAAAATCTGAAAGATAAAAATAGATTCTTATGGAATAAATGATACATCAATGGTAAAAACGTTAAAAACTGTCTAATAGTAAACAGAGAAGTGATGCTGAGTCTGAAATTAAAGATGAAAATATTAAAAAACAAACTCAAAGCTAAGTCGTTTAACATAAGTGAAGTAGATTCATTTCATACAGATTTTGATGAACTTGTTCCGAATGATCAAGTATATGGAATACGCTATGATACAAACATTGATGAGTGTCTGATAGGATCGACATTGATTTCTTGGGACTGCAAATATGATGAAATTTATTTAGGAAAAGGAAGTAAGCAAATAAAATTTCCTTACACACCCAGACTCATTCATTTACTAATGGTATCGCATATAGATGAGAATAAATATACAAAATAATGATTTAGATCTATATAAATAAATACTTGAGTGTACTAGAGCTCATTTACATGCTACTGGTGTATTAAAGGGTACTGCACTTCCTAAATACAGAAAAATAATACGTCTGATGTTTCAGTCTAATGGTTCAAGTGTAAAAATTTACTATGATGGAGTAAAGACTAAGCATTGTGCTGATGGCGGAGTATGTCATGAAGATACACCGATCGATTATTCAGACGATCCTAATGAATTGGTTGAGTGATTATTGTTATCGCATACATCTAAAAAAAAAAGTGTGAAATGCTGGTGTAGATGATGAAATTCGAATGATTGAGGAAAAGTTGGTTGAAGAAGGATATATTCAGTTAAGTTAGTAGTTTTTTATGTTATGTTATTAGTGATGGAAGATGATATATTAAAATTTAAAAATGAATTAATGTTCTCGTTTACCATCGATAATGATTATATTAAAGTCTATCCCTGCATGTACATAGCTGCACGTTAAGATCGTCTGATACAGCTGTTAAAACCGGATCTTGACCCTTACTTATATGTAAGATCTCATGTGTACATGCATACACTACCACAAACAAAATGTATATGTATGTACAAGTTCTTAACAACTTCATTCATCAATGTATGCAATCAACTTTCTCCGTTTGAAGGGTATTTTTCTGATGCAACATTTCATCGAATGCATTTAATTCAAAGGTAGACATTATGTCAACTCTCTGAATAAGTGTATTCGCTCGCTTGTTATTAGTTTCACGAATTAGTGTTCTCATATGTTTAAATTTTAGTTACTATTAAAAGTTTTAGTTTTTTTTTCTTTTCTCTTTAATAACAACTGTAACAATGATAGTAGCACGTGAGGTAATTATCGATATTCAATGTTTTAAATATGATAATGATATGTACATCATTAAGGAACTTTCAATAATAAGTATCGATGGTGAAATTCAATTTCATAGAATTTACAAGCCTCCATTCGAATGGGATGTATTATCTAATAATAAAAAACAAGAAAACATGAGGATAATTCAAAACTGTCATTCAATTCCGTGGAATGTAGGAGATTACAATTATGAATCTATTGCTGGTGATATAGAAAATGTGTTGGAGGATTTGGAACCATTGAATATTTACATTAAAGGAAATGAAAAAATTACCACTATATGGATAAAACTATTTGAAACATCACTTTCAAGATTCAAGATTATTAATTTAGAAAAAGAATTTGGTATACCAAATTTAGGAAAATTAAATAATATGTATAAAGGAATATCAAGAGTTGTAAAATGTGATGTACACACAGATAAAAACATACATAGGTGTTCATTGCAGAATGTATATGTGATGATGAAATGGTACGATGTAAATGTTAGACCTATATTATCATTAGTAAAATATTCTACATACGATTTGATGCAAAATATTACTCCAGAGATATTAATTAATGTATGTCCTCAAAAAATTTGCGATTTTTACAATAAATTACCTGTAGCACTGAAGAATGATCGACGTATCAAACGCTTCTTACCGTGTTTTAAACATCATAGCTATGATATTCCAGATTCTTTTCCACTCAGTGCAGTACATCCCACCTTAATCAAAGATTGTCCGCAATGCAACCATGCAAGTTTGTTCGAATACCAACATAACCCGATCAAAGGAGCCAATTTGTGAGCATTGTACGAATCATAATCTTGTAATTTTTCCATCTTTAAATTTTTTGTGATATTTATTTATTTTTTAAATTAATTTTCTTTTATTCTTGTTAATCGTTTGTAAATATATTACATGAATTATATATATATTTTACATTTCATAATTTTTTTCGCGTGCGAATGGAATAATAAAAATAACTTTTTCTTTTTCCTTTAAATGTAAATATTATCTATACATATTCAACTTCAATAATGAGTATAAACACTTTTTTTATTGTAAAATCATATGGGTTCTAATTAGTGATGGGCAACTTCGAAATGATTCATTCGAATTATTTGATTGTTCGATGACTTTGAATGCATTCGATTGTTCCGTGGTTCGAATAATTCATTCGTATTCACAACAATCATTCGAAATGCTATTTCTCTCGGAAGAATCTAGTCGATGTTTAACAAATACTTCATTCGTTTGTGTTCGAATGGTTCCGGTTTTTATTCGAATAATTCATTCGTATCCACAAAAATCATTCGATTGTTTTTTTTTTTTTTGACGATTATCGGTTGTTTCGATTGTAAAAACATTTCGAAATCGCACATCACTAGTTTTAATACATGTACATAAGAAAATAATAAAAAAACGAGTAACAAATAAAAAAAAATAAACAGAGATGATAGCAATATGATGTATTTAGAATTTGCATCATCTAATACCTTAAGCATTGTATGTAGAATATAAAAATGAGTAAAAGTTAAGAAAAATGGTGTAAAAATAGCTATAATTAGAGAGAGTATGAATAAATTTTTAAAAAATAGCAAAAAAAAAAAAAAAAAAAAAAAAACCATGTTATTTTCCGGCGGTGTTTGAAATGAAAATTTCTACACGTATTTAATGTGATAGTTGACGCAGGTGCGATGTTTAATTTTTTCAAAATTTAATTCTAAAAAACATTCGTGGAAAAGTAAATAAATTAAGTAAACATAGAAATTAGTAGGCATCATATAAAAAATTGAAACTTATGATGGAACTTAGAATATAGATGAATGAAAAAAAAAAAAAAGGTTGTAATTGAATAGATTAATGAAAAAAACATAATAGTCTTTGTGTTTACGTTTCTTCTGTTTTTTTTGTTTTTTTTGTTATGTTTAATGCACCATATTGCTTTTTATGTATAGCCTCTTCACTCTCTTGTTTTCAAAAGTATACTCTTCTGTCAATTACTTCTTTAAAAAAACTTTCCGAATTTTAGCATTTATCATATTATATAGCATATACAATAAATTAACAGATTCCATATTGCAGTGAAAAGAAAACTAATTTAAAAAATCTCTGAAATAAAAAATAATATAAAGAAAAAGAAGATTGTGAATCAAAGAAAAAAAAACAAAAAACAGTGATTCTTCATGATATTTTACTCCCCACCCTGGGGACATTTATTTTTTGTAGAATTTAAATATTGTTGTAAAAGCAAGTATGTTGTTATTTTGTATATTATAGGGTGAAAAAAAAAAATTAATAATATGTTAACCATTGATTTAAAAAATTATATTATCATACATTTCCGGCATTTGATATTTGCATACGCTTGTATAGAAAGCGTGTATACACATATACACGAATAAAATATAATACATCCATGGTAACTTGCATATTTCTGCTGTTGTCTAAAACCGTTAGAATATTAGGTAAAAGATTGAGTAAGATAAATACGATCGTAACACATTGTTTAAAGAAACAAAAATAAAAAATAAAATAACATGATCGATTTAATTTGAATTTAGCAATATTTTTAGAACTAACATGATTTTTTTGTAAAACGTGAAAGAAGAAAAGAAAGAAAACAACGGTAAAATTTGTTAGTTTTACGGATAAATCAGTATAGTTGTATTTAACAATGCCTATGCAGTTAATAATCTTTTGTCATTCATTTAACCGTGCGCTCACACACATGCCCACATACACGTATACCGGTCTTAATGGTATGTGTATTATCAACTATCTCATTCATCCAGTTTTAAAGCTAATTTTCGGCTTTTTTTATAAAACTGCCTCGAAAAGGATGCTAACGGATATTTCATGTCTGCCACTGCAGTGCAGTTCTGCAATAATAAAGGTACATAATTTATCTCACTCTCACTCTCTTATTCTATAAGCGGATCTCTACCTGTCGCTGCGATTCAACGGTTGTTTCTTATTAGCCATTTCGCACATTTCAAGCATACATACACACATGTTCACACATATTCACACATATTTACTCACCCTTACGCGCATGCAGTGTCGATACATGATCTGCAGGTGCTTCTATAATGATGAAGACTATTCGTAGACGTTCGTGTTGATTTCGAAATATTTTCGTATTGAAAAATTTTAAATGTAAAAAATGAAAAAATCTTAGAACGAAACATTGTATAAAAATTTCCTTCGTAATCTGTATTCCAAATAATAAGACTCGTACGTTTTCATCAACTCCCTCCCTCACATGTAAAAATTTAGCTTTTTATTTTCTCTCTCTGTTGTATCAGTCTATTTAAGTGATACGAATAATGAAAAATATTTTTTTTTTTTAAATAATAAGTGTAAACTGAACATGTTATGAAAATTTCCATCAAAGTTTGAAATCTATGTATCAGGTTTTGACCGTTTTTTCAAATAAAGTCGTAGATTTACCATTCATATCGAGGAAAAAATAAAAAAAAATAATTTTTTTCATACTTGTATATGCAATCACACGCATGCATATGCTGAGAGATAAAAAAAAAGAAAAAGAAAAAGATTATTTAAATTTAAATAAACAGTTACATAAATTGATTCGATTTCATCCATACAACATATTAATTGAAATAGAATGAAATAATAAATGATGTGTTCGGTACTATAATATCTGCTGTGTATCTAAATAATTTTAAAGTAATTATATGACCATGAAATAAAATAAAATGTAGGAAATGTATATTATTACATATTAAAATTCCATACATATATACATACATACATTATAATTTATGTGAAACAATGTAAAAGATTTTGAAATAATAAAAATAAAAATGCGAGTAAAAGAAAAAAATATGGTTTTATTTCACATATTATACATACTGCGCGAAAGCTGACTTTGGTACATTGAAAGGTAATTGTTATGTTCATATTCAACTTTCGTAGGATCTAGACAACTCCATCTTTCAAATTCCGCGCCTTTTATTGAATTTTTAATCCGTATGAATTGAATGTTGACAGTCGTCGCAATCTTTTACTTTGACACAATTTCGAGTACTCCTGCGTAATGTATCACCGTCGATATAATATTCTTTATCATGTTCGTGATCGTAGCATGGTAGAAATGATTTTATCGTATCATCCTGTTTTAATCTGTCCGGTAAAAATATATAAATGTCCCCGATGCAACTTGGAAATAATGTAATTATCATTTCTTTGGTGGCTGTAATGAATAACTGGCTTAAATCATTTATATTGAGATTGTTCATAAGCTTCAGCGGACGGATAACGTGATCGTGCCATGTCCTCATCACCATAACATTTTTCACCGCACAATGAAAAATATCATTCTCATAATGGTGTTTACAAGTTAGCAAATTGCTTATACCAGAGTATTCTTGATATAAATCATCGATACTAGGTACTCGAAAGACTTTCTCCATATTAACGAGTTCGTAGTCCAAGTCACGCAACAATTCAGACTTTTCGTTAAGTTCCCATAATATAAGTTTTGCATAAGTGGTTAAAATATATACGCGAGCCTTCGGTTTTTCGGACAATATTGTGAATATATCGCGTGCCATGAATATTTCTTCCCGACAGGGAAATAATGAGGGGTTTTTCAAGTAATGACTCACGGAAGAGCATTGTAAATGAGGCATTTTTGATGCAGACCATGCTCTGCTTGGCTTGTATAGCGTATGTAAATACCTCCCGCCAGACATCTCAATCATCGCTAGTTCGGTTACTAGAAAACCATAATCAGAATCCTTATGGAAGCTGAAATCTACAAAATATTCCGCTATATCCATCTGATCTGACAATAATACTGGACCAACGATTTTATGTGCAAAAGATGTTGATTCTGTTGAAGAATAACCATCATCTGATTGCTGTAATTGAAGTGACGAAGACGTATACGAGTCGCTATCACTTGCAAATAAATTCTGAATAAATTCAGCGTGCTTAATTGATTTTGAGTTGTTGCTTACGTTAACTATATTAGCGTTCATGATTGAATAATATGTATTTCAAACTTTTCACTAAAAAAAAGACAGAGAAAAAGAAAGAGAAAAAGAAAAGATAAAAGACAGAAAAAAATGATAGAGAAAAAAAGAGAAAAAACGTAGGAAATTATTTTCTTTAACGTTGACGTAAATTTTTTAATAATGCGTGAACACAGATTCGACAAAATAGACATGTTTAACATAAAACTAATACTGACTGCTTGAATGATTCCGTTCGATAGTCTATCTCATTAACTACCTTTGAATTATGTGCGGCAGTGGGAATGTTACATCAGAAAATGTTGTTCTGTCGGAGAAAGCTGAATATATTTGTATACGAACAAAGTAATCGAGGACTTTGAGTGTATGTGCATATGTATGTGAGGGAGTGTGAAAAATATTCTTGTACCGAATAATGGTAAATAGCGTGCGAGCAATGTACAAGTGGTCTTGAAGGTATGCGAGTCATGCAGGTAATGGTTGTTGCGACGACGAGATGTATACCTGCAGAGTTTATCGATTCTTGGAAAAGAGGGATTGACGTTTGAAACAATAATGTCTTGAAAAAATTATGTTTGTAGCGAACGATTAATATTAAAAATAATTGTGATGTTGATAAACATTTTTTTATTGGTCGGAGATTTTTCTTTCTCGAAAGGTTAAAATTATTTTGACAATGTTAATTGTATATGATGACATGACTGTGTAGGAAAAAGTAATACAGGTACAAAAAAATAAAGATCGTTAATAAAAAATAAACATATAGAACTGCATGTGCGTGATAGAAGATATGTGTGTGGGAATGTACGGTACGCTTTCGAGTGAACCATTGATTAATTTTTAGAATCGATAAAATAAATAAAGATTTCGGTAATTTTAGCTGGGAGGGGTGGGGGTAGAAAGAATGAATTTTTAGGATTGAAAAAAATATTCGAATCAATTTTTGAAGAACTCGTAATAGAGTAACGTATAATGTAGAAGATTAGTGTGCTTTCACAACAGTCTGGATGTCTGTTCGGATTAATTTTTAAAACCTCGGAAAACATACAGAAATACTTACGGACTGAAAATAATCGTAATGAAAAAAATAATAAAATATACTTGGACTAATTTTGAAAAAAGTACTAACACGAACGAATGACACGTGCACGAGAATGATGCGTGCGCATTCATTGAGGGGCGAGACATCGATAGATTTATTTTTTAGAACCGGGGAAAACATACATAAATACTTACGGATGGAAAAGTAATCGTAAGTGATAAAAAATAATAAATATACTTAGATACATGATATTGACTCAACTATTCAACGTAAGGATCAAGAGGCTTTAATACAGACTGGAGTTGGAAATATATTATCAACTATAGTAAAATCTAAAATTTTAAAATAATTTTAAGTTTATGAAATAAGAAATGTAAATATATGAAACTATTTATTATTATTATATATTATATTCTAATAAAGTTTACATGTGCTATATATTTCGAAAGAAAACATTGTAAAAGTTTTTGAAAAATAAAAAATATGTGAAAAAGAAAAAAAATGTACGTCTTTACTTTTTTAATAGTTTACATAAAATGCATGTTACGCCAACTGATCGCATCGCAACGGTGACTGTTGTTATGTTCAAATTCGTCCTTCATCGAATCCAGACATCCCCAGCACGAGAATTTGGCATTTGGCGATTGAATTCGTATGAGTTGATTAAATTTTTTAATCCAGGCAAACTGGAAATTACCATTCGAACCCCAGTACAACATATTTGTATGATTACGATGATTTAAAATACTATGGTTTTTTCGGAATGCATAAACGACTTTAATTTTATACTTGCACGTTTCAGCATCGGCACCATCGGTTTCTATTAATTTGTATAAGTTAATAGATACACCATTCGTTCGTTCGAAGGTTTCAATATCTGCTAATGAACGTACCGGTAATCGTATGAAGTTGAAATCGTACACATTCTGTAATAAATTATACTGCCACATCGAAAACGGATTTTTCGTAAACTTTGCCAAAACGGCAAACAGAAAACTATTTTTATTCTCAGCGTCGTTCAGATCTTTTACGTAGATTACAGCGCGTCGATTGATTATTTCTTTCGGAAGTTCAACCTTTGACGGACTGACATCTTCAGATGGTGGTGGTAGCGGAATTTGCGTTAACGGTGGCGAATGTAAATATTGCGAGAATTGAGTATGTGATGAATTTTCTGCCTCTTGTGAATTTTCTGGGTTTTGTGATATTGTTGGTGGTGGTGGTGGGGGTGGCATATGTGTATCTGGAAAACCACTCTGCGCAACATCGTCATTACCATATTCGAAAAAATGTTGAATAAATTCTGCAGTATTTATTGGTTTCGAATCGTTCGCGACAACGGCATCGGTATTCATGATGATTATGATGAAATAATTTTTATAAAGACGAAAAAATTAAAAAAGAGTTATTAAAATCTTAAAAACTCGTGATGAACACTGCTTAGAGAACGTGTATGCGTTTGATGAGAAATTAATATTGAGCGATCGAATAAATCCATTCAACGATCTGTCTCATTGACTACCTTTAAATCGGGTATGGCAGTGGAAATGTTACGTCAGAAAAAATGTCGTTCCATCGAAAAAGTTGATTACATATGTGTATACGGATAAAGTAGTCAAGGACTTTGAGTATGTGTGTGTTTTTGTGTTAGTGTGTACATGTAGGGTGTGACTCTGCAATATGACATAGACTGTAATAGAAAGTATAAGAATGTTAAGATCCGGTTTCAGCGATGGCGTTAGCATTTGGATGTAGCGTTATGAGAGAAGCATTTTCGCGGTAGCGCGAGCGATCGACGCGTGCGCGGGAACGGCGCGTGCGCTTTTGCGGTGGTGGCAGTTGTGAGGGGTGAGCGGGGGACTTGGATTAACTTTCTAATAATTCAACGATTAAATTGATTGCATAATTAATAATTCAACGATTAAATTGATTGCATAATTAATAATTCAACGATTAAATTGATTGCATAATTAATAATTCAACGATTAAATTGATTGCATAATTAATAATTCAACGATTAAATTGATTGCATAATTAATAATTCAACGATTAAATTGATTGCATAATTAATAATTCAACGATTAAATTGATTGCATAATTAATAATTCAACGATTAAATTGATTGCATAATTAATAATTCAACGATTAAATTGATTGCGTAATTAATTAGGGACACATGGGTGCTTGGGACCCTTAATTGGGTGAATTTTCTGCAATAATCGGGGTATTCGGGTTAGTTTTTGACCTCCGATACTATTAATTAGGTTAATTTTCCGAATTAATCAAGGCATTAAGGTGAAATTTCGCCTCTGGGAATGACTCTTGGGTGCTATGGGTGCTATGGGTGCTGGCGGCATCCCTTTGTGTCCCAGAACATATATATATATGCTACTGGCGTCACAAACAACCGCATCATTTGAATGGAGAGGAAAGCATCCGTTATTTCGTCTTTGCGGGTTATTATGATGCGCCTCTCGGAATACTTAATAAATTAAAGTTGCAGAGACAAAACGAAATAACCATCTATCATCTATTTGCGAAGAGGTTCAATCGCACGCTGATAAAAATGAAACAAGTTTCCTTTTTAAGAAAATACGGTCCAGGAGCAAGATACGGTTAGGACTGGTTTCGAAGAAGTAACTGATACATGGAGGAAGTACTACGCCGAATCATACAGTGTCGAGTATGAAAATGGAATCGCTAACACTTCATAATTTTCCTGAACCAGAATCAGAAATTTTGCTAGAGGAGGTTGCGAACGCTATTGCATATCTGAAGATAAATAAGGCTCCAGGTTCAGATGGTATCCCCGCTGAAGTTTTCAAGGCTGAGGGCGAAAAAATTACAAAAACAATTAACCGCATTTGTGACGCCGTTTGGTTTTCGGAGGGAGTGGTGTCAGACGACCTATATTACTCTGCATAAAAAAAGATCACCCGAGTACTGCAGAATACTGCAAATCGATACAACAAATGATACAGTAGGATGGAGGTATGTCGGTTGGTCAGATGTACACACATCTCTGATCTCCGATATGCGGATGACACCGCGTTAGTAATAAAAAACGTGGAGGAAATGTCATATATTCTGGATTGACTGGTAAAAATCAGTGCAGAATATGACCTCCTAGTTAATAAAGCCAAAGCCAAAATAATGATCATTAACCGTCCGGAGAATAATTGCCCAACAATACATGAAATTGGGGGGTGTCAAAGTAGTAAGCCGTTTTACATATTTAAGCTCTATAGTGGAAAACAGTGGCGGACGTAAAAATGAGATACGCCACCGAACATACAGATTGCATGCAACGCAATGAGCCGTTTAGAAAGAATTTGGGCTGACTCCGCCCCCCCCTGTTAGTAAAGGTGTAAAGATTCAGCTAGTGAACTCCCTCGTCTTCTAAGTGTTATCATTTGGTCCGGAAACATGGTCGCTAACCAGCGCAGATAAAAAAACATATAGACACACTCGAAATGTGGTGCTGGAGGCGCGTATGCTGCGTGTAATGGACAATTAGGGGGAGAACCAATGTTTCGATACTAAATGAGACTGGTAACCCGAAGAGGCCATCGCCCTCGGTGGTGCTCTGCAGGATACTGCGGTATTTTGGTAATGTGATCAGAGCGGACAATTTGGAAACGCTGCTTCTCCAAGAAAAGGTCAACGGACAAAGAAGCCGAGGTCGTGCGCCGACTAGATGGTCGGACGCGGTGTGCAAAGCTGCTGACCGTACCTTTCAGGATTGTCAAGGGATCGGAATTGTTGGCGCAGCCTGATGGTCACGATACCCCTGCATGGGGTGTGACGATTCAATGAATGAATGAATTATATGTTTAGGTCATAACTGTCCTTACGCTGAATGAAAGATTATATAACATGAGTTGCTGGCACTCGGGGAAGTGAAGCCTGACCGAGTAGCCCGGGCTATGTTAGACAGTGAACAGGGCGGTTCACTCCTGTAAATCGACTGCAGTAAGATTGTGCTGCCAACGGTAGGCGAACTGCTATGCCACAAAACGAAGCTATGGAGGAACCCCCTCGGAGATATGATTTTGCGAGACAGACGCAATATTTAATAGAACTTTTCTTGGAGATGAGTTACGACTTTAATGATACTCTTGGAAAGATTGCTAATCTGCTCTTCGCAGAAAAGAAACATTTTCCATGCGGTATCGGATATGAATTTGCGGTTATTCCAACATAAGCCAACGTCCAAACGAAACCTTACCTGCATTCAAGCTTGCTTCGAGAGCCGTTGTGCTACTGTTCAGATTCAGGGAAGCCTGTGAATCTGTAGAATAATTAGATAAAGCATACTTTTTGAAAGCGCAAAAAATTCCGTTTAATTCGGCTTCAAACACATATCAATAGTAGCTGCTACACAGCTTGAACATCACCGGAAATGAAATAGCCTTGTCGCGTTAATTTACCCGGTGTGGTCATTCGTCGATTGCACGGTAAGAGATAATATCGAAAAATTCTCCAAAAGAATATTTTCTTACGGAAAATTTAACATCTTTCCGACGGACAGACCGGCGCCATGGTAAAGTTAAATATGAGCAAAGATAAAAACGGCGCTTCCATCTTTATTCGATACGGTGCGATAAACTTGGCTTATTCAGTCGTATATATCGCGTGATGGAGTATAACAGACCGACTTACAAACAAACAGACCCCACTCGCGGGCGCCCCAGAATTGTCCAGCAATTTTTACGGATCGTTGTTCCGATATATTAATGCACACAGTATAAAACCTTTTTCTGCGGATATCCGTGATATTCGCATAATACCTAACCTTTTTCTTCTCTTTTTCCAAATATGGACGTGGATATCTGCGTAGTAGACTAATATAAAAATATTGCAACGAACGTTGTGTAATAATCCGGCTTCTTTATTTAATTTCGCGGACAAATGTAAAATCTAAAGCCCACATAGGTATTCATTTGATTTCCTACATTCATTTACATTCCAACACTCGTAATTTCCCACTGATGTATGTAACATACATAGCGCCCTGACAGTCCGCATAGAAAACAGAAATGATAAGAATCGTAAATCTTATGTTCTCGTTCATACCTCTCACCACTTAAGTACGATCGGTTGTAATCGCGGCATATATCAAATTTTGCGGACGGCTCGCCGGAATTTGCCGTCTAGGATGTAAAGTTTGCACTTTATAAAGGAAAACGCAGTCTACGAGACATTATAAACTTTCCGGCCGTACTATAATGATAATTAATAATGATAATAATTAATTACAAAGGAAAATAATAATTAATTAATAAGGATGATAATTAATAATGGTAATAATAATTGATAATGATAATAATAATTAATAATGGTAATAAAAATAATTACCGAAACGCTTGAATAAGCGTAGAATAATGATCATAAATTAACATCGGTCGCGCATCGAAATAATGCCATCTGTTTTTCATAATTTTCTTTTCTTTCTTAATTTCTTTTCATTGATGATTTTACGGGGGATCGCAGCAAGATGATAATTAGTTACATCGGTTAAAGCGGAAAGGATCAAAAAGTATTTGCTAATAAGAGGACGAATTTTTGATACTCCGAAAAAAGTCTATTTCTCGACATGTTATCGCTGATGATATCAAAAAACAACGCGTCAACGCTACAAGGAAACGCTGCATAGTTGTTTACCTCGCGCGTCTGCCTATTTATTTTTCTCTTCTTAATCACCAAACTGCCGTCTCTTATAATTCGTGCATACCTTCGTCCGAATTAGAAAAAAAAAGAAGAAAATATTACACTCGAAGTGGTTCCAAATCGGTCACCGGGCGACCTTGTTCAGGTGCCGCGGATGCAGATGCATTGGTCTAAAAGCCGTTTTTAATACAGCTTCTAGCGACTTTGTTATGGCGCCAGCAAGTCGCTTTACAGATCACGATGCATTTGTCACGTCGTAGACTGCAAGCATTTGGCTCGGATCAACGACTGCATTTTTCGAGCTATTTGTGTAAAACGAATTAATGAGCGAATAAAGTTAGTCCCGAAGAAGGATAAATAATTAAAAATTAAAACTTTTATCATGCATTTCGTTTAATATTTTTCCCGTTTTTTTAGTCGATGGAAGTCACTTTAAATCAGAGAGATCAAGTGTTAACGATGCAAAAAGAGGACAAAACATTTACGACGGTACATTTCCGTAGAGTAGCTAGATCGGCGGTAAAGTCGAGTTCTTTTGCAAAAGTTGGCATACCCCCCTCCACGCACCATTTTTATTCTATTACAATTTTAAGCTGATTACTATTTAAATCAGCGAGATCAACGATAGGTAGAACATCATCAGACTTACGGCAAAAATAGATATACTGATAATCCGTAGGTCTTTAGTTTTATTTGAGTTCACTCTGTGTATATTGTAAGCTGATTAAGAGCTCTTATGCCCCTGAAAACGTTTCTAAAGTAAATTATTTCAATTTATTAAAGTAAATTATTTTTTACACTTATTTCCGTTTGTTACCGAGGTAATCAGGTTCGTATCTAAAGGGGGGTTTTCAGGGTTCACCCCCCCCCCATATCTGCGAAATAATAACTACTCGAATTAAATGGACCGAAATTCAGAATAAATTTGACAAAAGAAAAGAAAATTGAAATTCTTATGAATTCTATGAAAACGACTATTTTTTATTTGTTTTTATTGTAGTGTTCAAATATGGCATATGCAATAATTGATTACAAGACTTTAGTGTACTATTTATAAATAAATATATTTCATGATAATAGACACACACACACACACACACACACATATTTTATTTTTTAATAATATTTTCGTAACTCTTCCCGAGATTTTACGGCCCTGAAGGTAATTATTTATTTTATATTCATGAAAACAATATGTTTATTTCCTTTTTTCGGCTCATCTATAGCACCGCATGAGCACATAACTATAGAAAAAAATGTAAATAAAAATCCTTACCTGTTTGTTAATATTTATAAATGTAAAATAAATAAATACAAACAAATGTGTTTTTAGTTTTATTTTAGTACACTCTGTATTGTTAGCTGATGATATACTGAAAAAACCTTTAAATTAAGATATTTATTTTAATTTATTAAAGTAATTTATACTTATTTTTGCTTGTTATTAAGAGGTATTAATTTTATATTTATAATAAAAAAATCAAAAAAATCTATATATTTCTACTGATTTAAAAATAAAAATATCCATTATCCGATTTAAAAAATAAATTTATTCCGATATTTTTCAAATAAATATTGTGATTATGAAAATATTTAAAAATTAAAAATTAATATTTAGTGCGAGCAGAACCTAACATAGCAATTACACATAATCATACAAAATTTCCCATCATTGCGCCCTATGTGAATATTAATACAAAACGAAATGTAAAACAGTCTATTTAAATTGTGAAAATATAAAATAAAACACGGATAGGCTAGTTTTTTTTTTCGAATCAACCAAACTCGTTGTTGTTGTATTTTCGTTGTTTAAAATAAGTTCCGGTGAATTAATGTTTTACATTTCGGTATTGTATACGTATAAAATATCTCTGTGTATAGTTATTATAATCGCACGCGCGGTCAAATATTTGCTTGAAAAATAAGAAAAAGAAGAAAGTCGTAAACGTTGAATTTTTAAACTATCTCAGCACAAAATATCTATTATGATTGGTCGTTTCATTTTTGCATCATACGGTACAAACATGCAACGTTGTCTTTGCTTTATTGTATTTTATATTTACATTTCACATCGAAAAAATTGTTAGTATTTATTTTTATTTCAATAGAGATTATGATGTTATTAATGAAATAAATTTCTTCAAAATTTCCTAATACAACAATAAAGGGTAATATTATTTTATGTACATTGATTTTGAAATAGTTGTTTATTTTTATATTAAAATTACTACGTCATTTTGCAATGAAAGAATTTGTATACACACATTAATCGAGAGAATTATTTGCAAACGTTAAGAAACCCTAAATGTTCTAATAGTTAAATTGAGAATTTAATATAAAACGATTTAACGATGATTCACTTCTTTTTTATAACTTTTTTTTTTTTTTTGTTATCTTACACATCGTTTGTTAAATTTGAAATGTTTAATTTACTTACAATTCACAATATATGTATGTTTTTATATAATTTTGATGACAATTACACATTTTTTGATATATTTTCGATATGTATTTCATTATTTTCTTTTAATTAGAAGTTTTACTTTTTGTTGCTTTCTAATATTTAATAAGAATTATTTGAAATTTATATAAGTACAAATAATTTCAAGAACGATGAAAAAATTTTTTAAACTATTTTATCAAATTTGCGATTAATAAAAGCACGGAATTTCGTATGATTTTTCTTTGATGTAATCTTAAAAGACTGAATTTTTTGATATCGACAAAAATACCGGCACTTGTTTTTCTTTTTCTTTTTTTTTTTTGTTCTAATTGCCAAGTCCCCCCATAAATTTATCACGAATAGCTTTCCATGTTCTAATGTGAACGAATGAAGTTTTCGTCCTCCGCGTAAAATCCAGATCGCTGTCCAATTTACTCAGTATCTCTTCCTGAAGTTTAATAGCGGCTATCTCATTCTTGACACGTGAAAATTCTTAATTGTTTACATATCACGGACCGTCGTTGGATCGTGTTAAACGAATTGGTCTTCCGGTCACTGAGATTGTCAAATCGTAAAAGAAAACTATTTTTTAAAGGGGTTTTTGAGAACAGAATACACCCTAATAACCTAATGATCGTAGCCGCCTAGAGAAACAGAATATTTAGCTACACTCATTTAACTAAATTAATGGGCCAAACTGATACTTGAGTGTAATGGAAGTAGTGATATGTGTTATTAGTGTGCTGTAGTTTTGCAGTTTTAGTCAATTCTAGAGATTCATCTCAACAAAACGTATATCATCCGATGTATCCCGTAATGCATTGGAATAATGTATACACAATAATCTTTTAAATACTAATAGTACAGATTACGGAACAAAGTTCGATGAATTCCGTATTAACAGAATTATGCTTAATTAACTGTCTTAATGTAGATTATTTACTATGTTTAAACTTCAATATTATTATTATTATTATTATTATGAATAATAAGGAAGGCAGATTGGTAACTTTTGGTAGGAAATGTGATATTCGTAAGGCGCCCGAGATAATCGATAAGATTATGATAATTTAGAGAATTTAAATAAATGATCAGCAAGCTCCCCCGGCATAGTTGATTAGTTAATTGTATTTCGTTTTTCGCGTAGAATATCTTGTTGCTGCATATTGAAAATATAGAAAAATTTACTCTCGCTGGGTTATAAAATATATTTTTAATTTTACATCTGCAATATTCAAAAATTCCTAAAAATTAGTTCTACTAAAATACCTTTGTCGTGACGTGAATTACACATGTTAAATTAAATGTTTACATTAAACTATATAGACTCTAGTGAACTTTTGTATTTTGATTTATCAGTTGATTTGTGGCTTTTAGAAATGTAAATATGTCTATTATAGCTATACGAATATAATATATATGTCTATATAGATAGATAGATAATGTTTCGCGTCAAAAATACTGTGTACCAAAACAAGAAAAAAAGCAAAGGTGCGTGTACTTAATTTGTTTTGAAGACTATCCAGGTGTTATTTTTAACGGAATTACATTTTTAATCAGACACTTCCTGGTGCGTTGCTTGTAACAGCATATGGCAGAGAAGTGATAAGCCGATCCTGGATTAAATTCTGTTCGTCATTCTTTCGCCGATTTTAAACAACGAACGAACGGTTGCTGGAATGCGATAGTCACCGTATAGAGCTACATAAGAATTTCTTTCGGTCCTCTACACGATTTCGTTGTGCAATCTTCTAATTGAACACGCGATTTATAATAAATCACTGTCGTCGCTAGCTGACAATTACGTAACGGCGAAAATATGTCGATGGAACTGAATTACGTTATTTTTCGGGCATAGAGTCCTTGATATGACGCGCGCGATTTGGAACTTCCGCAACTAATGCCGTCAGATATGTTTTTTGTTTTTGCGCCGAACAACGAATAAATTAATTACCAATTAGAGGATAAATCTTCAACCCGTTAACGGACAGTAAAATAACAATGACGCGCGTTTATCTGTACCGCTGGACATTGTAATGTCGTTAACGGGAACGGTCGTTTTATAAATGGAAATAAATATGTACACTCGTATGTACATATATATACGTATAAAGCGCGGATCGTCAACAAGCACGTGTCATCCGGATTTGACGAGCATAGCGCCGAGAATTATTTTCATGCCGCTTATCGAAACTAACTTCGTCACGCATTGCAATGAGAAACGCATGTCGTCGGAAATACTTCTCGAATTATCCGCTAACTGTACAAATAATATCTTGATTAATTATCTTAATTAATCATTGGTCTAGTGACAATAGGGGGGCCCATAATTCGATTTGCTAATTTAGTCTGCAGTGGTAGCTGCGAAATGTTACCGCTAATTTACTTATCGTTAATTAACATCTGATATTTCGAAATTGGCTAAGCTGTCTTTTTCCCCGAAGTTTCTAAAATACACACAATTAAGATAGTATCTCGTTATTCTTGAGAAGAACTGACTTCGGGAATTCCGCCTGTGAAAAGAGAGTTGAACAATACGCCCCCCAACCCCTCTTTTTTTTTGTTTATTGCCAAACGAAAAAAAGAAAAAATGGTAAAATTAATCGATTAAGAATGGACCACTGCAGCGTTCGCATAATTATCCATTTTTAACTGTTTACATATCATAGATGCGATAACACAGAGTATTTTTATCCGTGTACTTTACCGGTCCCTGCCGAACTTGCACTAACTAATCAACCAGAGCAGATGAGTTTCATAGTATTTTTTTTGCCCAAGGCAAACCATAATTTCTCGTACGATGCATTTAATAGTCGTGTTAGTTAATGAATCGCAAGTATATATGTATATATTTAAAAAGAAATATAACATGTACATATTGAAGTTAAGTTTGGAAGTAAAATTGATAAACAAGCGAGAAAAAGGAAAGATGGTGGAAATGGACGGATGGCTAGCGCTACAAAAATTAGAAATAGAAGCGAAATATTAACTTTTTTTTATACAAAGACTAGGACGGAAACGGTATAATTTTCTTTTTAATATTTTTTTCCTTTTTTTTTTTTTTTTTTTTTTTTTCAAAGGACCTCTACCTAGAAATAACATGAAAGGGAAAGAATCAGCTAGATAAAGATTCCGTCAGAGATTGATGGTATAAATACACTGAAAGCTTCAGATGTATGAAAAGCACATGAAGCACAATAGGGATGATGGTAGAAAGCCCAGCGACAGCAAGTATGAGTATGGGGGGGAATAGATCGATTTATAAGAATCGCTCGAAAGTGTTTTTCAAAAATAGCATTAAATTACACACTGAGGAGTTTTAACATGAATGAGTTGACTAAAACTATGCGTAAAAATAGTTTTAAAATAATCACATTTACTCCTTTTGGAAAACACAATATACCGTCGCGCTTTTATGTCGCTCTTAAAGACACACATAGATTAAACATTTTGTCATCGCATTTAATGCGTAAATCGGGAATATTAATTATTTGTTTTTAGCGTTACGCTTTTCGTTGCAATCCGAAAAGCGCTGCATTTTAGGAATAGATTTTACCGAATCAGACAGATATATTCAGAATTTTACACTTGGCAATTTTTTCGGTTCGCAAATGTTAAAAATCTACTGTATGCGAATTTGTGGCGTGCACTTGTGTTCACACAGCTCTGCTGGTGACGGTGAACGAGAAAAATGGTTCGAGCAATAGGTTAAAAAATAATTTAACGATCAGTTAATAACACTAAATAGAAGAAGAAAAAATGGGTTGACCGAACTCTTTTTTTTTTTTTATTATTTATTAATAGGAAGATATACACATACCTAATCAAGGAGAACGTAGAGTGGCGTAATGTGTGCGCATTTCTTAAATAGGAATTGTAATTCTTTAATTTCCAGGTTTAGAGAATTTAAATAATAGTCGGACACGAATAGACACGATGTTCTCTCTATACGGTAGAGCTGCGAATTCTAAGAGATATTCTAGCAATAATACGAAACCGATGTTCGTTATATCGGCTGTAGTTGGATTATTTTTACTGACAGGCCGATGAAAGAGTAACGCGCGTTTCCATTTAGTATTCAAATCAAAACCGACCTTTATTAACAGCGAACTGATCACTAATCTGAACACGGTCCGAACATACTGCAGCAGCACTAACCTGACTTTGAAAAATTCACAGTCATATCGATGTGAATTTTTTCGTATTCTGTACAATTATTCACCCGTAAGCAGGGTAAGCCTAATTAGCGGCCGGTGTATTCAGTAGACTGCAATGCTCGATGCAGATTGTGCCGACTGATAAGAAAAAGAGGAACCGCGAAGACACACGAATGCGGCATCCCGTAGAGGTAAGATTTCTGATAGTCTGAAATTATCGGTTGGAACCATCTTTCGGAGCAATGTCAGGCTCGAGATGAGAAGAATAGCTGTGACATTTTATGTGACTCGCACGGCTGCGACGGTAAGCAGGTAGAGTTGATCGTCAACAATTTTATTGCAATTCCACTGCGAACCTAACACGTACTTGCGCCCTAATGCTGCGATCATTGTCTCAAAAAAAGGAGGAGAAAAGTAATCAAACGCGGGCTGACTTCACAGCTTAAAATTACAGTGATTTTGGATCATGCCTTTTTCCCACCTAAACGATGTATATTATGTAAGTGTTTGTTACCTGTAATTTAGCGGAGCAATTACATGTTTTGTTAAAGCATGCAATAATATTACTTCTGTACAAATACATATTTCTTTCCACATCTTCCTCTCTTCATTATTATTATTACTATTATTATTATTGTTATTATAAATTTATATCTTTAAACGTTGAGCGCGCTATCGAGTATTTTGGTATACTTTAAGCAGCAACTTAAATACCAGGTCCGCTATTGTTTCGCACGTGTTAAGTTCATTAAGTCAGCGTTGCTTTTAAAATGATGTTAAACATCGAACTCTTGCTCATTAAATCTTCGATTCTTGGAATCGTTTTCGTAATTACGTAACAATCGCCGACTTACTCGTCTTCTTCCAGCGATATGATATCTGGTATTTTCGATTGCATTCAGAGTACACCGAATAATTGCTCGGTAATAAAAAGCAATACAAAAGGTCTAGGGAGTGAAATCGAACACTGATAAAAAAAAACAAAAACGGATGTGTGAAGATGTGAAATAAATTCGAAATTATAAGCAATAATGAAAAATATATAATAAATGAGAAGGAGAGGGGGCTTTTGGTGCTTCCCTTCTTATGGTTTTTGTTTTATCTTAAAATAAATGCGATTCTTTTTCACTTTAAGCACTTCTTTTTTTCTTTTTTTTCTTTTCGTGTAAGATACGTAAAGAGTACTAATCCTTTTAAAACTAATCATTTATCTAGAAAAACACGCAAATTATTGAATTTGTTTATTTATTATTATTACTGTTTTAAATAAGACCGGTATTCAAAACTGCATTATCCTCGTGAAATATTTTTTTACAAACTGAATTTATAATAAAATTTCGGCAGTTTGTTTACTGAATTGCGGACAAAGTAGGATTAAAAGAAAATCATAATATACGTAAAATACTATTCGTTTCGCAATGCAATGTTTGTGAAATAAATAAAATGGAAAAAAGTTAATCGAAAAGTGCGAACCATTGTTATTTGATACCGCGTACAAAAAAAAAAAAAAAAAAACAACTAATAGGTAAATAAACGTAGACGCATATTGCAGAATGATAAGTAGATTTAAAAAAAAAAATGGAAAATGAACAATTTTCGCAATAATTAAATGGATTTATAAATTTTCCGAAATTTATGAAAACATTTATTAAAATATAAGTGTTTGATTACATACATGCACTCACCCCTCCATTACCACATATGTATGTATATATATATATATATACATATAATAGGAGAGAGAGATAGAGAGAAAGACAGAGCGGGAAAGTATGCTCTGAAAGGATATTATCAGTTTTATGCAACTTTGTCTTTGGACTTTTTTCAAGCCCAGGGAAGTGATTTTAGGGCAAGAGTTTAGATCTGTTTAATTTGTCCCATTTTATTCCTTATCGTCCTCGCAAAGAAATCATCGTTGCCAATTTTGTAAGTTCAATTAAAACTAATTCAGTGCAACCCTCCTTTTAAACAAACAAAGTTTTTTAAAAATTACGTAAGACTATTTTAGAGCATACTATATATATATATATATTATATAATATGCTAACACAACATAAATTTGGTCTCTGACATACCACGATTAACTATGCAAGAACTATATAAACTTGCTAAAATTAATTTTGCAAATCCACTCGTGTCCTCGTAGTGTTATACGTTAGTGCATTAATAACGTGCATACACCGCATGCTACCTTATTTTACCTTATTTTACTTTATTTTACCTTATTTTACCTTATTTTACCTTGCATATTATCATTAAAGATTTGTTCCGTGTTCAGATTGCAAAGAAGATTTTTTAGCATTCGCACGTCGAGTGATAATCGTGCGTCATTTGTGCGAGAGACATCATAGGTTACCGCTCGTCACTCGACTTCAATATAAACAAAAGAAAAAGCATAAAGACGTGTAAATAAATGGCACGCTACTGATGATAAGCTGTCTGCGACTCCTTTTCTATGACATTACTTTTATCATTTAATCTCACTTCATCTTAAATTATAATTATTTTATCGGTTTTTTTTTTTTAAAGTTCTTTTTAAACATATAATTATTATTATTACGTTTTCTTGTTTCTATTTAATAAATCCTATTTCCCGATATCGTTTTTTTTATTTTTATTTTCCGATTCCTTCAAGTATCCTTGAAATATTCCGTTCCGCTTTCCTTACATTTAGCGTATATAATTTATAAGTAATTAAGTTCGCAAAAAAGAAATTATTATTACTTTGAACGAAGGGACAGTTGCACGCGCCAATCGTTGAAAAGCACCTGTGAAGGAAATTCGATTTGTTCGGTTTATTGTTTTAGCACACTTTATACCAACACCTTTTTAATGTTAAAAGCTGCTGGTCAGAGGAATTCAAGCGAAAACTGAACGTATGAAACGCAAACTTTTCAGTAGAAACACATACTTACTCGCGCGCTCAAATGAAAGCAACGCAGAAAGATTGCTGACTAATTGTATCGATATTGTAAACTTTTCAACATCATCTCGCATCTTAAGAACGATAACAATAATAGTTATAAATAGTAAGTAAATGAGTGGTAAAAACGGACGGTACTTTAATAAAATTATAGGCACTACTCGTTTAAAATGTTATTACTTGGTCCGACAACGCCCTATTTGGCTACTATTTGATTAATATAAACATAAAATTGAACAAGGTTAATTTCTCTTGTTATTTTTGAGGAAAGTAAGGATTAATGTACACGTTTAGGGTTTATCCGGCACACCAGCTATCCGAGCTATTCGATTAAAACTAATATTACTCCTTAGGAAATATAAAAATATCAAGTAAACATGGAGCCATCATAACTGTATTACAGTAATCCCTGAATACCGGTATAGAATAATTAGGAGGAGAAAACTGGCTAGGCCCGCGAGGTGGACTATATTCTTGAACTCGACTGTGCAGCAAAAGTATGGGACACAAATTAGTATCATAAATGATAAAAATAGTAACACCCGTTAAATATTCTTGGTCACATATCCTAGCTGACTTGTATCCAAAGTAAAACGTTATTATATTTTTTTTATTATCATTATGTTTTTATATATTTTATTTTTTCCTTATATATATATATATATATATATATTAGGTTTACCCAGCCTGAAATAATTAGGTACCAGAGAACTCTGGAAAAGTAAAGGCGAATCCCAAGTAGAAAGGAACTGGTCTCCCTACTCTCCTTAGTGCCGTTGGGCTTTGTACCATTATGGAAAGCTTAACTTCACAATCCATAATACCTTATCAAGGGTATGGGACTTACTTTACTTTATAAATAAGGGGTCAAGAGGCACAACCCCTTGCGAGGCCAAAATATCCGAGTTTATATATATTAATTACAACATAATTCTTAGGCTACCCTTCCAATCGAAAAAATGTCCCAAAAAAGTGTCCCAATTTTATGTAACGTTTGTTATATTTTATAGGATTTTTGTTATTGTTATTTAAAAAATGTCACAATTTTATGTAACGAAAAATGTAATGAAACAATATCTTAATTTTCTGTAATGTAAGTTAAATGTTAGGATAGGATTTTTGTGATTATGTTATTTTTTTCGTGTTGATGCCGGTAAGAATTACGTTGTAAATTTTGATCATTTTATACAAAGTATAGAAGAGAAAGAGACATAAATAATAGCAAGAGGGGTCACACAGTCCCTTGCGAGGCCAAAATGCCCGAGTTATATATATATATATATAGTATATTAATAACTCTATTTTATAGGTGTACGATTATTAAGATTAGTCAATATAGGGGAGGAATTACTTTAACTTTAAAATTTGATTTTTATAAACATATTTAAATAATGCAATCAACGTAAAAACATGTATCAAAAGTTTGCATTTACGACAAATAAATTAAAAACAGGTACCAAAAAGATTTTGTCGGTTTTACAAAACTTCGCTTTCAGATTGCGGCAAACTTTTGTATAAAATGTGTGTGCCGAGACTTTACGCGGCAAAAGTTGGTAGACGTAACTATTGAGAATGTAATTGTAAATTACAGGAAAAATAACAGATTAAAAAAAAAGAAACTGATAGATCCGTGAAAAAGCTCAATATGCAGCGAGCCTAATCATTGATTCGCTATACTAACGTAGAATTTAGCTATGTATATACGTTATCAGTAGAAAAGGTGTTTTGTACGTTGTAAACACTGGCGCACGGTGTTTTGGGCCACATCAGTGAGGTTATAGGAAATTAATCGCAGAAACATGTATATAATTTTTGATTTCTGTTTTTTTCTTTTTTGTTTTCAGTAAATGTTATTGAAGAAACCGTTTTTTATCTCAAGAAGAGAGGTATTTAAAAAAAAAAATTACTCCCCAAATTGGTGGGACGCGATTTGTCTCAAATTTCGAGGACCTTCATTAAAGGGGAATAAAATGGTAAGCATGTCGATTGTTGCCTTTTATAGTGCTATATTCTCAGCGCTGGTAAACTTGCAAAAGAAAATCGAGTTGTATTTAAATAAATACTTGTGTATTTACCTGTAGTAGTAATTTTTATCCGTTAATAACACGATTCTAGAAAAACCACCAGCTTCTGGTCTTGCAGCGGAACGCGCAAAAAATTTATACGAAAAAACAAAATAAAACAAAAAAAAAGCGAGAAAAAGTAAAGTGCTTAATCGGAAAAATTTCTAAAAGTCATGATTAAGCGATCATCAACGCGATATCTAACCTACCCGACCGACCGACGACATCAAATTCGAGTGAAACTGAAGCTGATCTGACAGCACAGCCGCGCTAAATGCAGCAACTTCTACACCAAGTCGAGCGTAATAAGCGTACGACCGCCGATGCGTGTTAAGCCGAAGGAGGGATATTGATGACACGATTCAACCAGTTCATCATGTTCGCTCGCGCCTTCTTCCACCGTCACCGGGCTCCGGTTCCTTGAGTCGCCAGAAGAGTCGAGCCAGCGGTAACGCACGGTCTAACGAAAAACCAAAATCGCCGATCGGAATTGACGTAATTGAAGGTTAGCGGATGTCTAAGGCATTTTCGAGAGAAATGTACAGCATAATTTCTGCTGCGATCTTAATTATTCATTTTGCTTTCCTTCTGTTCTCGATACGCGAATACATTTTCACAGCCGCCTCTACTCCGAACGGCGCAGGAATTTATTACGATCATCGGACACTGTGCATGGACGTTATTTAATGTCGAACGTTTAATAATCAATTTGTTTCGCGATAACAATTTCTGACTAACAAAACAACCCGATTTGTCTTCCGGGTTCCGTTTTATAGTTAATGTATGTAGGGGGAATGTAATCTATTCGAGAGATGCGGCGATTTATCATTGTGTCAGGTAGCTCTACGCGAATACGGTGAATTTATTGTAAGCGCATCTATCTAGAATAGTCATCTAGAATTTTTTCTTTCATTATTCAATAACAGCAAACCGAAATTCTGTGAACGGAGATGTCGCAATAGCTTTGCATTTATGACTTTCAGTCTGAAAGGCAGAAGGAATAGCGCGTTTTAAGGAATGGTATTTCGGTTAGCGGCAATAGAAAGCTCTAAACTATTCTAACCCTAAAGCATTGCGAATCATAACCAAAATCGCCCTACACTTTATAAGTCGTAGTGCTCGATGCTCCGAGCCTCGTGACTACCTACTTGTACATACATTCTGGTTGTACAGTCATGCTAATTGTTACATTATGAAGCGAATATGCATGACTACACTTGAAACTGACTGTAATTGACTTACCGATTAGAAATGCAGAGAATCCTAAGTGTACCACCCATGTGTCTGTATACTAACTAGGGCACAAATGATGATACAAACCCCTCCTAGTGGTTTTCTATTGCCTTCCCCATGTAATTCTATTAGAGCGGTTATTTTCATTTAATTTTTTTTTTTTTTTTTTTTTTATGGGTGCGCTGGCGGCATTGACCCAATAACAGGAAAACTAAGCTAAAAAAACTAAATAGCTAGGCGGTCCGAAATGGACGCAACAAAAGGCAGCAGTGCGGACATCACAGAAAATGAAGGAAAGGAGAGGATAATGGATTATACGGAGTAGGGAGACCTAATGACAAGAGTTGACTATATAAAAGGGAGCGTTCGTTACGAAGAGCAGGACACTCGAAGAAAATGTGACCAGCATCACATGTACCGGGAGGATCACAATCGTGAAGAGAACAATAAGGAGAAGGCGACAATTGTCGGATCGAACTGAAGACTTCCGTAACAGAAGCCAAGCGCTCTAGCGGCTATCGCGACATACTATAATTGGGCCCCCCTACGAAGTATTAATACCTTTATTAAGCCGGAGTTTTTGATATACGTTTAGTAGTCGTCTGTGTTTTCTAGTTGCGAAGAGATCAGCGATTGATTGAAACACATTATTAGAGAGATACTTCCATTCCCGGGTGGGGGTGGGGGCATTGCACTAACATATGAAAGGCGAAAAATTGCATTTCTCTCGAAATAATTCTTCAGATCCGGACCTGGTCGTAATGAAGTTGAGAAGAAAAATGTGCATCTAGAATGAGGTCAATCTCTGGGCTTCGGGGAAGCAAATTGTCGGATGCCATCTGCTTAACAAATCTGCGAAAAACGATTTATTCCTTAAAGAACCAGCTGCGGGGGAATTCGTTTTTTTTCCTTTTTTTTTTTTGTTGTCACTTCTGTTCCCACTTTTTTACAGTTGCTTCACCCGGTAAACTCTGTTCGTCAGCAACTAGCAGCGCCCTTCGTCCCTGTTCCTCATGTAAATTCTCAGTTGCTTTGATTTCCTTCTTTTTTCGTTTGAACTTTTGCGACATTCATTAATGAGCTTTAATATTTACATTTCTTACCTTTCGCTCCAAATTCGTCACCACTTGTGTCATTGTTCGCAGTTCGTAAACTGCCTATTAATTATAATTTAATATTTACAAATGGGTAACATTCGTTTTTTGTTTTTTGGTTTTTTTTTTTGGTTTTCGATTAAGGTAAAAGAAAGAAAACAAGAATTCGAAAGCATTTTAATTTTATCATTCTTTATTTTAATTGCGAAATTTTTCAGTGCCCTCCTCGATTTGCTTTAAATGCGCATAACGAACGTTGACGATATTATACGAAATGACGATAAAATTTTACCAGATAATTGGAACTTTTCGAATATCATTTGCCGCTATTAAACAGTGAGCTCTTTCGGAATGCTTTTAAATCATCTCCAATGATAACTTGCTGAATCTAATATGCCAGCCGGTTTCCTTATTAAACATCTCTTCCACTCACGTCCACTCTTTTTATACATTCCTATCTTGATCTCCTCTTTCTTTCCGTCTTAGTTCCCGCTAACTTTAATACACACCGCGTCGCCTTTAATAATAATCTTGTGTCTTATCTTTCCTTCAATTTTTATTCTTCTCCGACAGTCTTCCAAAGTATTTATTTTAAATTTGCTTTTCGGGAAATCTCAAGCGGCCTACCTTGAATCGGAGAATGTTCTACGCCTTGCAAATGAAAAAAGCTTTTTTTTGTGTAAAATTTTTTTGTTCAAATTTTGCGAAGATAAAAACACGTCTTCAATACAATAATTTTAAAATCATCAGAATAATTGTAATTGTTCTGTTCATTCGATTAATCGCAGGCCATTTCTTCTTCTTGCGGCGAGACATCCTGTGCTTTTGTCATTACTGGCCTAACCTAGAAAATAATTTTCATTTATTCCCGCATCAACGTCTTACAATTATACATACACTTTTATCTAACGTGTGTTAATTGACATTGTACATATATCATAAATGAATTATTAACGCGATGTGTCAAAGGCTTGCCAATTTTTCGAATGAACTTTTATCTAACAGTCGAAAAATTATGCACCTTTAAAATACACCGCTTTAAACTAATTTTCATTCGGTTTTTAAGGGAACAAAAATATTATTTATATTTCCTTACTACGCTAATGAGTATTTTTGCTTTTTTTTTTTTTTTTTTTTTTGATTGTTCCTTTTATTAAACCTTCAAAACGTGCATTTATCTAAATAAAATAGAATGTTCTTTAAAAAAAAAAAAAATACTACGTCGTCGAATAAATCCCGTTTTCGATTCGGACAATTTGTAATTCTAATAAAACTTTTCGACTTGGCCGTAAAACGGTAAAACTGATCACTCTTCAAATCAAATTTATTACATTCTCAGTTCTAATTTATTACATTTTATTATTTCTGCTGCTCGATTTAGGATATTAAATGTTTTTTAAACATGTGTTTTTAATCGTGCAATTATATCGTTAATATTTAACCGCGGAAATGTTGAAGTTAGTATAGTAAACTTGTTTCTCTGCACCAGCTAAGACCTAGAATAAACGTGCCATTATTATGTTCGGAAAAATCATGTCATTGGCATCAAAATGTTTATACGGAACTAAAAAAAAGTTATCGCTTATAACGAAATATTAAGGCTCAAAATACATATTTAGCTTCAAAAGTTTTTACATGTGAATTTAATAAAAACCGTCTTTTGAATTTTATTTATTTTTTCTAAATTAGAAAAAAAAAACCCACACAGAACGAAAATAACGATCTCTGGTGAATTCTTTAACAAGCATTAAACACGCATAAACAAAAACATAAACAACCGTCGTATATATTGATACATTTCTATATATGTAGTAATATAGCACATTTAGATTTTGTTTTATCCGTATCGAGAGCGAAAGTGTTTCTTATCGGACAGCAGCGTGAGACTTATAAATTTACTTATTATTAGAGTCATACATAACTAAGGTTTGTAGGAAAAACAGGAAAAATAAAAAACTGCATACATGCGCAAGTAATCCTTCTAGAAAAAATCTGGAGATTTACATATATACTAATTTAATCTATAACGAACATATTACATAAGCGCTGAAAAATTGAAATCCTTAACTTGTTAACATTAATACGAGATATAAAATGGGTCACTTAGACGTCAAAACATGATGTAAAAGTTTACAACTGCTACGTTATACGCGCACTATCGTAATGATATCGGTAATCATCTTTCGGTATTTTTGCTTTGTCGCATTACTAGCGATTCTACTTTTCATACACAAAGTAACCCGACATCAGTTCTGTTTAATCATATCTGCAAACGGTTTGTGTAAAAAATTGAAATATAGCAAACTATTTTTGTTTCTCGGCAATATAGGGAACATAGCATAAACAAATAAACGGAGCAGAAGTAAGAATTCGGATAAAAAACTTAATAGCCTGCGATGTAATGCGATCAAAAGCAATGCTTTTCCCAAAAAATTTGAACAAGTTAAATACGATGATGCACACTTAAGTGAATGCGTACATAGGCCATGACGTAAAATAACCAGTACTGCCAGCCAATAAAAGTTCAACATTCTCGTATTACGATTTCAACAACTGAATAAAAAGAAAAAAAGGAGAAAAAATTCTTCATTTTTTCGGCTAAGACAAAATAAGATTGAGAAAAATTTGCGGAAGTAAATGTACTAAACTTGAAAAAATTCTTCCGGAACGATTTGAATTTCAAGAAAATCGTAATATTTCTGTCGGAAGATCAATTTTACCGGGGTTCAACATCATCGGTACAGTATAGTTTCGTAATCAGTGGTTTGTGGCCTTTTTAAAGATCAGCGGGCAGAAGTAACGTTGGTTTCGAAGACGGTATATTAGAAAATTGTTTTTAAATGTTTGTTTCGCTTACTTTCCGAAAAATATGATATACCGATAATTTTTAATAAAAGCCGGTATGCGTTAGAAGAGTTATGTATGTAAATACTTCTTTGGTAAGCCCAAAAAAAAAAATTTATTACGCGCGCAAATAATTTATGCAAATAGTGATAACGATAAATAAAAAAAACTGAAGAAATGCATTAAATTCCATTTATTAAATCCGATTAAAGAACGTAAATTCAAATTGAAATAATGTTAATATTAAAAAGTATTAAAATATTTAATATATTTCAGTTGAATTAATCTATCTCTACTGGTTCTGATCAAAAATAGGCATGGCAGTTAGAAGAGGGTTGCGATTATTGAAATATCATTCAATATAGAAAATATCGCGGAAATTCCGTGCCGCGTCGAAAATCGCACGGTCATTATATTTGTTGATAGGTGTAAACTCTCGCGTAAATTAAGTAGAATTTTTTAAAAAATGTCACAATTTTATGTAATGAAATATGTAACGAAAAATATAACGTAAAAATGTCTTAATTTTATGTGTTGATGCCAGTAAGAATTACGTTGTAAATTTTGATCATTAAGAGAAAGAGACAGAAATGAAAGTAAGAGGGGTCAAGGGGTACAGCCCCTTGCGAGGCCAAAATGGCCGAGTTTATATATATATATATATATATATATGATCGATTCTCCACCATTTACCAATATACAATTAAAAACTAGCTTACTGTCCCTTATTTATATGTTGTCAACAAGCCACCGCTTAATTATTAGTTTCCAAAGTCCTATCTCTATTAAATCTTCTGGAATTCATACCAGCAATTTAATTAATACCGCCTTATCAGTGTTGTCTAGCTTGCTATTTATACCTTTTGGTCGACCGTTACAGCCTAAAATTTTACCTTCAACGTGCAAAACGTTACCTAGTCATTCGCTTAATTTTAATCTGTCATTGGCTGTCGTATGAACTACAATAAAAATATCGCCGTTAAAACCGCTACCTAGATAACACAGTCTTTCAAGAACTGCCCCGTTAGATAAAATTTAAATTAATATGCTCCAGTTTGTTGTCGTCTAATCTCATAAAACTATACGCATCAGCCACAAACACTGTTGCAGTCGTTGCACACTGGCTAAATTTACCCCATAAAGTATGTGGAAAAAGTTTAGTGATCGTTTTCTTCTGGGGATTTTCCGTCCATGATATTCTCTACACCCGATTGGAAATATTTATTCTTGATATCTATTTAACGTAAGCTGCATTCGAAAGTTAATTACGAGGACTAATTTTTCTAATTTAGCTTTCACAAAGTCAGTAAACTCCATCCATAGTAATGCCTTTCATAATCCGCACCTCGTTAATTTTTTTGTGATTTGTGATATCCCTTGTTTTTATCAAAACGTTTTCAGCTTGTACCCCGGATTAACTTCATATGTCACTTTCACAAATCTTGCTCTCCCGCACACGCAATACGACATTAATGATAGCAATTCCGCGTGTAGATTGCCTCTGCTATCTCAGTTGTTCCTCAACATTCATCTGTCCTTCTACGGACATATTAATTTTCTTTCTTGTTCTCCTCTTAAAGGGACATAGGCCTGTTGAAAGTCCTTTGTCGCACTAGTTTCTCCCTGTATAGTAATAATCCGCTTAACTTTACTTATGGTTCTGCCTCTAGATCACTTCTTTTCAAACCAGACAAGATACAAAATTCGTTTTTTCGACTATGTTTCGGTGCTCTTAAATCTTTCCTAATCTCATCAGTTCCCGAGTTCAACTATCCGTAGATCATATTTAGGCTATCACTTTCTATCTAAGCGCCTTTAGCTCATCCCGTTTTATCACTGCTTATCGCTCTTTTATATCAAAATCACCGTTTTAAAATTCCGACACTAGCTCATGCCTCTTTGCGTCTCAAACTCTTTCTCGGCAAACGTAGCCCGTTATAATAACCTATTTTATTTCTCTCACTTTCGTAATTTATTCTAACTATCTATTCCCTTTCCTGATTGGCAGCTATGCAGGAGTTCCTGAACACAATTCTTTTTCCCCACTTCCCATTCACAAACCTATTTTTACCGATGGTTCTCGGGGCGTAATGGAGTCAGAGTCTCTTTCACTCTACCCAATATCCATCATCAACTATCTAAATACACTGCCTTGTTGTCGCTGCCAATAAATGCTTCGTTACGTAAATCACTATCTGTACAACATTCCGTTTTTTTGCTTGTTACTATCCAGTGTCGTGCTCGGTTTTCGGCTTTTTCACGTACGTCTCTTACCTTCCATTATATTTCTTATAAAATTATTACACCTCAATGTATAACCGAACAATGTTATCTTTTTTCTCTTAATATTGTTAATTACTTTTCAGGATTCTTAAACATAATACACACACAATTAATAAATCGATTATTTCAATTTTTAAAATCTCCTAATTGGTTAAAGAGCTGTTATTATAATTTTGTTAATCTTTGTTAATTTCTCTTCACTTTCTTTTTCTTCCCCTTGTTTTTAATTTTCGTAATTTTGTAATTTCTTGCCGTGCTTTAGCCTAAATTGTTGTATATGACACGTAAAATAAATAAATAAATAAAATAAATAAATAAAAATAAATAAATAAAAATAAATAAAGAAAAATAAATAAAGAAAAATAAATAGATAAAGAAAAATAAATAAATAAATAAAAATAAATAAAAAAATTAATTTCTTTTTGTCTTTTATTTCTGCTAGAATTTTTTCTCATTTGATTTCTTTTCTTTGCATTATGTTTATATGATGATGGTCACATTTCCATTACTTTTAGCATACTAATTTCTCGCTTTCGCATCCATAACTCAGAACGCTTCATACGAATGTTTCCTCCGGACGGTCATTTACGCAGAAATATCGATAAAAGATGATACATTTTACAGTAAAATATACACACCTTAAGCGGATATTACGATTATTCTTAATCAACATTAAAGTTAATTCGGGTCTTAGTGCACCAAATTCAAATTGCAATAATTAGAAAATCACATTGAATGAGAATAATAATACACTTATTTTCTATAAGCCAAATATGGGAAAATCAGGAATATTTAATGGGATTTTTTAATCATTAGTGGACCAACACTAATTAGTGTTGTTTAAGCACATAATATCACTCCTTTAAGATATATATGTTTTATATTAAAATATATTAATTTTTATCGAGTTTTTACTATTTTCAACGTAAACAGTTTTGAGTGCTATTACGAATAGACTAACCAAAAATGCCGTTCCATTTTGTAAAATTGGACATTGGTTTAATAATGTTCAAATTCCATCGTCGTTGAACTTATAAATTAGAAAGTAACATTAATAAGTCACTGACATGGCTGCCAAGGATACATGGATGAATGTTTAGTTCAATACTTTCCAAACAGAGACCTATTCGAGCTCATTAGATATGCTCATAAAGAATATTGGGAAGCTACGTGGGCAAATCCATTTTGCGCGCAACAGTACAAAAGGGTTCAACCCGATATTCCTAACGTCCCTTGGTTTAACTGCATTACGACTGTTTCGATGAGTACCAAATCGTTCATGGATTACCTTATGTCACCTCTGGCTGGGGGTAAACCGCCTCCGCGCTTCTTTGTACAACATGGACTTAATCTCTTCTTCCCATTGCTAACATCCACTTGACTCGGACAAAGTGGCGGACGCTGATTATCTCATCTTCGAATGTAATTCGCACACGGCGCAAAGAATAATTTTCTATAACTCGATAATAAATTTCCAGATCCCTCTGCCATGTAGTGTCAATTTTCTTCTGGTCACCGGGAGTGTTGCATTATACAACTTATTATATTTAATTACCCTGGTTCAATGCAATATTACTGTGTAGCGAGTTAATTAATTATATTACACTGTCGATAGGTTGAATTTTCGACGCCTAAAAAAAAAAAGAAAAAAGTCACTAGTGTTCATCGGTCCTTTAATTTAAAAATTTTATTTACTAAGCAGTCGTTAAAATAATAATTAAAAGAAAAACTTTCCTTACAGGTGGGTACTTTTTTTACTTAATATATAAACAAACAAAAATTACCTCGAAAGATTTTCTTTTAAAAACAACACAGGGCAAATGACACACATACGAATTACTAATTAAATTATATATCGTATAAATAAAACGACAACGATAAAATACATGTATGTTCTGAACTTAATTTAAAACGATATTTGATACGAATTCATCAGTATAATTTATTGAAAAAAAAAAAAAAAAAAAAACGAAAATTCTAAACGGAATCCATTGCTAAGTCGAGAAAATCAGCGAGATATGTGTGTAAAACTTTTGTATGGAATTTGTAATAGTAGTAATTTCCTCTACTGATAATGAATATTTACTCCGTTAAAGATTTTTTAAAAGATTTTTTATATTTAACGGAAACAATGCGAGCACCAGTAAATAGTGATAATGAACAATTAAAACGTCTTATGTTTGTGCTAAATAAAATAGTTGGTCATTGACCTCGCCTTACTACGGCCGATCAGAAAGGCCATTCTACATGGAGATATTTTTACATATAAAAATTGAATATGGTCAGCGGTGGAAACTATCCAATTAAGTTTTAGATTCCTCCACTCCACATGGTGTACAATCATTAATCTTTATCTTAAAATACTATAATTTTAATATAAATTAATATTGTGAACTTCCTATATTCCAATTCCTCTTTGGCCAATTCGTAAAAAAAATTTTCATTTTTTTCTGTACCAATTCTCCAGTCTTCCGTTATCTCTATATTTAAAATATTAGATCCATTCAGGATGTATACTGTCCTGGCCCGTTTCCGCTTTATATTAAATCTTTTGAGATAGGTTTTGAAATTTCGCATGTCCTAACATGAATTGTACGTAGTAAAAGTTTGGAGTTATAGTACGTGTTATTATTAAATCTCTCTTTAATTGTTGGAAAAAAACTCTTTTCGTTATTCCGTCATGATATGAGATATGTCGAAAGAATAACTCGAATTTAAAAAATAGTTCGTTTATCAGTTTTAACAATAATCGCAGGACAAACCAACATACAAATTAGGGCGTAGTTTAAAAATCTAAATCCTTTGGAATCAAAAGAAGCAGAAAAATTGACTTGTTATTTAATTGATTTATTGATTAGATGAATAATTGACAGCTTCCTATTTCGCCAAGTTCCCATTTCCTCTAAAAATTAAACAGTAAAAAAAATAATAGTACTAATTTGGAAAAATTCGTTTTGGGAATATGAGATATATATATGTTTCAAGGGGGAGAAAAAAAAATTGATTAAATGATTATTCCGAAAGTATTCGTAATTATAATGTAGTTATTTTGCTTTTTTTTGCACCGTAAAATATATATATATATATATATATTTTTTTTTTTTGTTAACCAGGGATTTTTACTCAGAAACATTAGAAATGGAAGGAATCAATTATATCTTGACGCGGTCAGATATTGTTATTCGGAAGTAATCAATATAGCGGGAACAATGTGTGGAAAAAGAAAAGACAGGATATAAGAGACGCAATACGGAGTAGGGTCAAGTCACAGCAAACTGAAATGCAAAGCAGAACGCTCAACAAAAAAAAGATATGAATGCTTAATACACACGTGATCAGCATTGCAAACGCGCTCTTCGTTTGACTGGTGAGGACAATAACCAACGAAAATTGGAAACGAAAGAAAGATAATAGAGTATGGCTTAAGAACGTAGACCAATAATGGAAATAACAGAACGATGAAGTGAAGAAAACAAATAGAACCACGGATTGACAGAAAGACACTAGGTTGAACAGACAGATAAAAAGAAAAATTGTTAGAAATGAAGGAAGCGTAAATATATTCGATACCATAATCTAAGATGTAAACTGTTACACAGCGGAAGGAGATTAGATGAGATATTTTTAAAAGAGAGTCGGGAAGAAGCAAGCTGCAACCCGAATCAAAAAGTTCGCACTTGCCTTACCAAAAATGTCTGAATTTCTAGGAACGGAATGGAAGGAAGAAAGAACGTGGATAATATGGAGAATAATAAAATCACGGGAACGATACGGTAAGGGTGAACAGATGGCCTGAAGGGCGGTCATGTAGTTAGATATAATCAAGAATTTGGAGGAAAGGTTATTGGAGGAAATGAAAATAATGGAACGTAAGTTAGTTATTAATACGTTTATGAACGTGGAACAGAAAGAAGAACGGACGAAAAGATACTGAGAAAAATCAAAATCTGGGAGGATAAAAGAGACACCCACATTACCCAATCGTAAACAGGGTTACCTGAAATGAAAATTAAGAATTGATAGTACCGTAGAATTTCTATCTAATTAGGGCCTGTGGAAGAAATTTACGGAGCGTAGGTATAGTAAACATTTTAGGAGGATGTCAGAATTCGTGAAATTAAAAGAGAAATAGAGGAGAATGTCAAAGGAAATTATGTAAGAGCAAAACGAACTAAGAGCCGAAGAGAGAGGTGAACGATAAAATAATGATTTTGCCAAGTGAAAAACGCCAATTATGAGAAATGAAAAGGTAGGAATGGATAAGAGTAAAGGACATGAGTGGAGGACGTTTAGCAAGAAAACGATAGCCCAAATGGGATCTGCGAATAAAAAAGGGTGTTGCATTAGATTCAGCAAGGACTGCGGAAATAGGAGAGGATTTAAGAGCACCAATAGACGAAGGCAAGAGAGTTTTGGATTACATCTGATTTAGGGAGTCGGGACTTGGATGAACAGTAATCAAATTTGGAACGAATAATGGACACTTATAGATAGAAATAAGGATACAAAGATCATCACCCCATTCGGTTTGGAAACGGGGCCTTCAGCAAGTTTATTCTTTTGATTGCAGACGGCATTCGTTACAGTCAATCACATTTTCGTTAATGTAAATTAATTAAACAATTTCTTATTATTTCTCGATCTAGTATTTTTGATTTTCTGTTTTTTAATACTTCATTTGCTTTTAAATGTCCGAATTTGGCAATAATTGGTCTCGGTTTATTTCAGATTTTACTAAATAGTTTACGTGTTGCTTATATATCATCTGTCCAGTTATTCTATTTCATTTTAACGATCACTGTTAGAACTAATTAAACATTTTCGCTTCTTCTTTCGTTATATACCGTAAGGTTCTATGTTTTCCCGCTTAATACATTTTTCTAAATCATTTGATTAATGAGCTGTTTTTCTTTTATCATTATATTATTCCTATACTTTGTATTAGCTACCCGTCTAATGCCGTCGTGGAAAACAGGAAACGGTTACATTTTAAAGATGTTTGTTTATTTTATTTCGTCTAAGGAAATCGACTATAGATGCTATTGCTGTTGGGTAGCGTCAGAATCTGGGCTATTGTTCTATTTGTTAAAAGAGTTGCCTGTGATGTTGCAAATTTAGAACAACTCAGAAGTATACACTAGATAGACGGGGTGAGGGCTTGAGAACAAAAGTGACCGTTATCAAGGGGCGAAGACACGTCTCTTTGCGGCCATCAAGTTTTCGTTGTTTGTTTGATGTGAGTTAAGAATGTTTGACGACACGCAGTTCATTTCCCAGACACGCTCATAATGTGTTAAGAAGAAAAGCTGTATGTGAGTAAGAGCGGCTTCACACACGGACTCTGGGGAATGTATTGAACTGTTGTATTGGCGCGTTCATTACCGGGTATTCCTCCACATGACTGAGAACCCAGAAGAATATGGCTCCAGCAAATCTTTTTCATGCAGCTTTATTAATGTATTTTGTATTTAAATGAGTTCTTTTTTTTTTTTCTTTCCTTTTTGGCTAGTGAGTTAGTAACTGATTCTACAACACAGATATATGGAATCCATTATTACTAGTGCTTCTTGTGACTTTGGCTGTGAAGAAAGGAAGTATTCTAGGCCGCATGAAATTGCGTAAATTTCTGCATCCAGCACTAAGTGCAGTTGTTGTTGAGGCGTATACTGCAAGTTATATTAGGTCCTATGTATGCACATCCTGCTGGAGGTGAGATAGATGTGAGATCTGATTTTGCTCCATCAGTGAAGAAGATTATATGAGCTATATATCTATCATGTTTTGTTCCGTATGAGTAACATTGAACGGTTCGTTTATGGTAACGTTTAATAGAGATTTGTTTATGTTGAGATTTGACGGTGGTACCAGTGTGCTCCATACGTAGTATTTTTAATCAGGAAAACTGATGTTAATGTTATTTTCTTTTAAGAGTATAAGGGTTTCAGGAATGGCTCATTCGGGAAACTTGGTCAAATAGGCATGAAATATTCTGGACGGATGGTTGAGAGTTACTTATCAAGGATGTGGTCCCACAGAAATTTTTTAAAATAAGTTGCGGGTTCCACAAGGCATACTACTGCCCGTCTGTAGGTGTCCAACACTCTTATCATCGTTTATTCGTAAATATAGTTATCAATACTTCTTAATACTTAATTTACATTATGCATAGGACACATGTCACATTATTACACTTGACGAACATCCGTCTTAATTATATACATATGATCAATTCCCCGCCATTTACCCGTATGCAATTAACAACTAACTTACCGTCATTCATTTATGTTATCAACCAGCCATAGTATTTTCTACAGTGCAATAACGGAAAATGGCCGCTCAGGGCCACCGAATTGTTAATTTCTTACTTCTAATAGTTTTTCAACTCCCGAGTTAACTTGTTTTATTTTTTCTTTATCTTCTAATTTGGCTTAGTTCTTTTTACACGTTACTCAAATTTTCGCTTCCTTCCTCTGTTTCTTTTTTTTCATCTACAACGTTTCGCTATAAAAAAAATTAAATTTTCACCTTTATTATTCGTTTACATTTTAACCCTTTTCTTTTCCCTTCTTCTCGGCTTCGTTTATTACTTCCTCCGCAGTAGTGGGGTCAGCGACGTTTGATTGTTCATTCCTTTCTGCCGAGCGTTATATTCTCTATCTCATCTGCTGCTGAGACTCTAACTGATTACTCCTTATTATTCATCTTATATTCGGTCTTTCTCTTCTCCGTCATTGCTGCTGTTGGTTCCTTCAATATTTGACCGAATCTAAATTCAACTAACGGTTCTTTCGTTTCTGGGTGTCGATTCCTGGCACACGTGCTAAAAATACAAAATTTAGCTTTTTTCCTCTTCTTCTTATTATTGTCTTCAGTAGCTGAATTCATTGTCTAGTGCTTTTCAAAAAAAATCTAACAACACCTTAACAATTTCAAATAGTACATATCAGAAAACCTTGAATTATCAACTACACACCTTCATAAGGTAACCTCGGCCGGTACTTTTATGAAAAAAGCGTGTGAATGTATCGATTCTCGTGCAACTGCTAACTTTAAGCAACGCAGAACAGGGTAATCAGTAGAATCGGTGATCTCCTACGAGAAAACTTCACGTGTTCCAACTATTACGAATATGAATTTTAATGAGTATTTTCACCTAAGTATATCAAAATATTAATGAAAAAAACAAGAAGAAAATTGATTTTTCAAATTACATAATTTTTAACAGCATTCTATTAATTATTTATTTTTTAATCACTGATAATAAAACGTTGATTTAAAAAAATATTCTTTTTGTATATAATTTTTACTTTTATTTGAAAAGTATAAAAATGAAGATGTATTCGGTTTCATAATTAGTAACCCTCATCTGATTTTAAATAAAAAGGACTTTAAAAGAATCAAAAAAAAAAAAAAAGGTACTCATACCATCACGACTTGTTATACGTGGAATATTTATATTTCATCAACTCCAATTGAAAATTCTTAAGTTTGGTTTTATTTTTGATACATGAGTTGTCTTGCTTTGCACGTTAAATTCGTTCATTTTATTTATGTATTTATTTATTTATTACTTTTATGACAAAGTTATGTTGGCGTCTACGTCCCTAAATACGTCAAAATTACGGCTATTATTAATTGTATGTTAAGGAGATTCGTTTCCTTTCCTCTTTCGACATCTTTGACTGTTACGAAAGTTTAATAATTGTGCGAGTTAACTTTTAACGAGTAAACAGTAATGCATTCAACGGCACTTTGAAAAACTTTAACGTCATATTTATTATTTAATGTGTTAAAAGTAATTACAATAAATAACTATTAATCATTGGTGTCACATGTGTCCTTCGAGTTGTTTTTTTTCGCAAGTTACCGGCTTTGTCAGTGCTTCAACAGTTGATGGATAGTGATACCGGTCAAAACCTGCCCAATACCGAACATAGTCATCGTGATTTTGGAAACATTTGTTTCGTTCTAAAACGCTATTTGGGATATTAATTTCATTATCGGCCTCTTTAAAAAGTTACTATCATTTAATATGAAAGAAAATGGTTTATTTATCCGTACATTTAGCATCTGAATAAGGAAAAGAATTAATTATTAACTCATAATGTTGCTGGTTTGTCTGTGTATTTGGAACACAAAAACAATCCGCTTCTAATACCGAGCAGATAAACCACAATATTGCTTGCTTTACATTTGTTACTATGTAATGAACTTAGGTAACTTACTAATTCAAGAGTGCTACTGCTGACGTTTCTGTATAATGCAAATATCTATTTATATTTGTACACACACACATTTATACATATATATATATATATATAATTCGGCTATTTTGGCCTCACAAGGGGCTGTACCCTTTAACCGCTCTTGCTTACATTTCTGTCTCTTTTTCTTCTACACTCTATATAAAATTATCAAAATTTACAACGTAATTCTAAACCGGTCCATATGAATATAATAACATAATCACAAAAATCCTATCCTAACATTTAACTTTTATCACATAAAATTAGGAAATTTTTTCGTTATGTGAAATTGTGACATTTTTTCGTTACAAAATCCGATAGGGGCCATCCTAAGAATTACGTTGTAATTAATATATATATATTTTTATAAAGCTGCAAGAAAAAAAAATCGTACAGCCCGTTCTATCGTAGCCGGAGAGTTCATTTTTTTTTCGATCGACATATTTTCTTCGTGAGATCGTAAGAAAATTATAAAATCCTCAAAATCTTAAAATTAAAGGGCCTAAATTTTGAAAAATGCGGAAATAAATTTTTAAGAAAAAAATGTTTAAAAAATTCTACAGCCGGTTCTACATGAGTTACGGTATTGATTTTCTTTTTAACCTGCACGCTAAGGTCTACAGAATACGGGAAAAATATAAACTTCGAAAAATTTTGATATTCAGGTATCAAAATTTAGGAAAATAAACTCTTAAAGCGGTAAGGCTGGAAACTAAAAGAAACGTCCACAGCTTTTTCCATGGTAGCTGTAGGATCACTCTTTTTTTTTTAATGATATATTTCAATCGCTAGAATATAAGAAAAATACGAGACTCCCAAAATTTTTAAATTAAAGGGTCCATAGTGATTATTTTTTTAAAATTTAAATGAATTATTTTGTATTATCAGTTTATCACCACTTTGCTTTAAACCGTTATATGTAACTAAAATATTATTCAAAAATCAATCCCGCTGGTTATTCTGAAACTATTTTCTGATTAATAAAATCCTCTTCAAACACTGTTGTCACCGGAAATTCCAGCAGACTCAAAAATCGATACATAATATATAAAATAGAATAAAAACGAAAACGTTATCATGATAAAATGAAAAACATTATTTCTATATCTACGGGTACATTATTTGAAAAAAAATTTAAATCCTGTTTTGTAGCAGCTAGAGGATTAATTTTCTTTTCAACTGACATTTTTCCCCGTCATTAGAAATATAAGAAAAATAAAAAACCTCACAATTGTAACATTTAAGCGTACAAATTCTGAAATGATTGAAGTGATGGTCAACAGTGACTTCATATATTATTGCTTGAATTCTATCTATCTGCATGGTTCAGTCGTACTAAAACTGGTTTCCATCCATAATGATCCTTCTCCAGCATTCCCGGCTTTCGGTAGCCCTCTTTAAATCCGTGTAGCTGTTCAGCCCTGTATCTTTTAGTGTAATGTCGCGACAAACGAATTTCGTTGCCTTCCGCGTCCTCGTCTACCAGGTATTTTTCCTTCCAGTACAACTCGAAGTAATCCGTCATTATGACATGACCCATTCAATTTAGCCGCGTCTTGCGTACGCGGTCAAGTAATGACCTCTTTTCAGAAATTTTATTTAATATATTTCTAATAAAAAAAAAAAACAAATTTCATCATCGCATTTAAAAAAATAAATATTGTTAATATTTTACATTAAAAAGAATTAAATATAATATATTCCTTTCACGTATATTACCCTGCTTGCGGTTTCAGTTTTTCAGATAGTTTAATCTAAATTTCACTTTTCTGATTTACGTATTCCTGTATTTCTTTCATTTTATTTTTTAATAAATATATATGAACGTTGCAATCTTTATGCAAAATTTACAAACTATAACAATTTAAAGTCCAAAGGAACGTAAATTAATTGTTGAGGGAAACCCCAAAGTGGCAGAACCAATTAAAGTAAAGAAGAGATGTATTGCTTAAGGAAAGATTAATTTAAGCAGGTTTTTTTAAACTTTTCCTGTCTATAATTATAGATTCTTTTTCTTGTTTATCATTTTCGTGTTCTGATATACATATATTAAGTTATCTGATAAGGAAATCATGTTTTTCCGGTACAGATTACCCGCTTAAGTTATGTATTGTTATTTGTTAAAAAATTAAGCGCAAATATACGTTTCTTCTTCTTCTTCTTCTAAGCAGGATAACAAGGATGAAGCGTAAAAACAATAGAAGAGGACTTGAAAGAAGAAATAGAAAATTTAATTGAAGATAGAGCATAAAAGACATTTTTAAAAGTATCTTTCACGATTCTTTTTCCTACCAAATGATATTTCGTAACCGGTATAATTGTCTTCCGTTGTACAAGCAAGATTTCAATAATATTTTACCTGTTGGCATGGACCAGTGAATATATATATATATATATATATATATATATATATATATATATATATATATATGTAAGTATGTTTAACGAATAATCAGCATCCGTCAACTTATACAATATATTTGCTTTATGACGAATGCAGTACGCAATTCCGTTAGCGACTAGCTCCTTTTATTTGTTCTATTATCATCTCGTGTATTGTTAGGCGTTTGTGCATACGATTATCACTGCATGCAATTTTCAAGTGTAATTCAACGATGGTACTTACGAAAAAAGATAAACAGCTGCGTTTGCTCGCTAAAAAGTAAATTACTTTAGAAGTTAAACATATTTTTAAACATTAAAAAAAAAAAGAAGACAAATTTAAGGCGAAGTACTACATTTTTAGCTATCTTCATCGGTATTAAGATATTTGTCAATTTGTAAGTACGTTTGCATGTATTTCCGTATTACATATAAGATGGCAGCGCGATTAATCGTGTATTTTTCGCACGTTCGCACATGTGTATGTGCACGACAATGATGAATAAAAAAGAAGATCTACCGGATATACCTATTTATTGTAATCAAACTACATACGCATTTTCTTTACATAGCATTTATATTAAGTATTACAAATCATTATGATCATGGAATTACCAATATGTTACGCCGCATTTTTGAAATAGGCGGGTAAAATTTTTACCAATTTTGAGAAATAGGTCCAAGCTCTACCGAATGCACGGAATAGGCAAAAATTTTGGCGGTATATTACGGATGTCTGATGGTATTATTGCGTCAAATTATAGTGTTATAAAACAATTATCTAAACAACTAATACAATATCATTTTAGTACATGAATATATATATATATATATATATATTAATGCAACTGTATAGAAATTAAGAGCAACAGAAAACGGTTTGTTTTAACAATAGTACAGCGACTAATTTGTACCAGAAATAGGCTCGCTATTTTTGTCATACTACCAGAAATAAGGGAAACGATTTATCTATTGCGATGTATATAATCTCTCGTTGTGTGCCATTTATGTTTTGTATTATTAATCTTATAAATTATAAACTTATCTAAACGGAATTAGTTGAAATTGAATACTTTTTTTACAGACTTGTTACTTGCAAAGCATTTTTTTACTCTGTGATGTATTATTAGAACAACGTGATATAAATTTAGGTGATGCAATGTGGTATTTCGTTAAATTACATTTATGATAATATCAACGTTATAGGTTTTCATAATAAACTATTTTATTTAAAAAAAAAAAAAAAAAAAAATCTGTAAGAGATTTCTGCGACGTTATCTTACTAACAAGACTAATTGTTTAATTCTTCACTGCATCTTTTGTACGGTTACTTTAATGTTTACCGAAGAATGAAATCTTCAAAATGGAAACCGAGTGACGAATTTAAAGTTTTCATGAGGTCATTTCAATTGCATATATGCAGTTTTATAGAAATGATTTATAATATTTATTAATGTATGTTATAATAAATTTCTGAAATAAAAATCTCTGGTGCTAAAGGATCTGTACGGTGCCGACTTAATTACAAATTAAGCTTGAAGTATGAACAGAAAATAATGCCCTCGCACAAAGTTATCTTTTGGCGGATAAATAAAACCCCAATGACGAAAATAAGCGAAAGCATGTCCACACTGAACGTTGTAACAGCAGTTAAAATATATTTCTTTTCGACATTCTCGAATCTTCATACATGCGACCTGTATTCGCAAGTATTTACATGAATTACATTAGAAGATACAATAACTGAAGTCAATACGCTTGTTTATATGTTTAAATGTGTGCATGAGAGATGTGAACTAATTAATTTATTAACTTATGCCGAATTATCTGTAAGTGCGTGTGTATATTATTACTTTTGGTATAAAAAGAAAAATTAGAATTTAAAGAATATTATTCCAGAACTGCTTTTAAATTTTTGGAAAGTCCGATTGTTTTTTTATTAATAATGTTATGATATGGGGTTGGCTTAGGATTTTAGGTACTGATCTCTGAATGGCGTCATGTAAATAGTTATTCGAAAAGTATAAACGACTTGTAAATCTCTGAGAAGGATTTGTAAGCAAATTACAATTTCTTATTGAATCGGCGGAGCAATTTACACGGTGTAATTTTAGATGTCATGGCGGGGAAAATTAGATTTTTTAAATAAATCAAAAAATAATGTATAAAGGCAAGAAATATTCTTATTATTCAAGTTGAGTATACCACTTACGAGTTAGTAAATCTGCAAGTGATTTTACACGTGAAGTACTTTTAGACAAGTCAATGTCAAATCAAATCATTATTTTTATGGATAATAAAATAACGTCGTATTTAAAACGAAATGGGAAATAACGGAAAAATATATAGTAAACTGTAGTTTTAGCGTCTCGATCGAATCAAACTAAAATATGGTTTTAAGAGACTTAAACAGAGGCATCAGCAGAAGTGAAGTAAAAGAATTATCTTCAGCGATATTAAAAAGGTTGTGGTCATATAAGGTTATACGCTGTTGAAAAAGAAATGATATGCTGTGATAAAGGAACATATAAATATGACTAGCTGTTTTGCAAAGAACAAGCAATTCTCTAGAACCTGTAAATATCAAAATATGTTTTTTTTTTTTTTTTTTTTTTTTTTTTTTTTTATATATACAAATTACAACTGGCCAGAAGGCCATCCAGCAATTGGACTGTAACGCGAAAATAACTTGTTAGGGGTTAGCATCTAGCGATGGACCCCACTGAAATTTTAGTAACATAAAACTAGGCCAGATCAAACGGTCGACTACGTTTTAACCTTCGAACATCAAGACTATTATCAAGAAGATTGATCGCCAAAACGTTTGTGTGAGACTCCAAGCGGCCTATGTATTGCTTAGCAGCTCGCTTGATCTCGTCTTTCACATATGGGATATTTAAGTCTTGATGTAGAGTATGGTTAGATACGTACCAGGGTGGTGAAACTATCAGCCTTATATAGCCTTATTCTGGAACCGTTGTATCTTGTTTATGTGTGTATCCTTTGCACAACCCCACAACATTAAACCGTATGTCCAAACGGGCTTTATAATTATTTTGTACACTAAGAGTTTATTTTCCAATGATAAACTAGAGTACCTGCCAAGAAGAAGCCAATTTAATTCTTGCAATCTTATATCTAGATGTTTTCTTTTTTGTATAATATGCTTTTGCCATGTTAATTTGCGATCCAAATGAATGCCTAAGTATTTTACATCTTTATCCTGCTTGATAACCACCCCATTTATTTCTAACGGCTGATACGTAAAATTTCGCAACGTGAAATCTACTTGCGTACATTTACTTTCGTTTACTCTAATATACGCCAACGACTCAGCCAGTTTTCCACTTCCGATAAAGTTTTTTTCAATTTATTCCAAGTTTCACTATTGTCTTTACCGGTAGCTAATAGTGCAGTATCGTCTGCAAACGTAGCTGTTATCACGCTATTATCAACTGGAAAATCGGCAGAGTAGATTAAGTAAAGCACCGGGCCCAAGACACTTCCTTGTGGCACGCCAGCAGATACAGGATAGATTTCAGAATATTGATTTAGAATTTTAACCTGGCATGTGCGATCTACAAGGTAGGATTTTAAAAGAAGGTACAAAGGATGCGGCACTATTTTTTTAAGTTTATAAAGCAGACCATGATGCCATACCTTATCAAAGGCTTGTTTGACATCTAGGAACACACCCGTGCATATTTGCTTAGTTTCAAGACTTTCTTGAATAGTATGCACAATTCGGTGTACCTGTTCAATGGTCGAATGTCTTTTTCTGAATCCAAATTGATGTTCAGGAACAATTATGTTCCGCATTTAAAATCGGATTCAACCGCTTTAAAATTATTTTTTCAAGGAGTTTTGAAAGAATCGGGAGCAAGGGGAAATTGGTCTATAGGATGAAACCTCATCCGGTGCCTTACCGGGCTTTGGTACAACTACTATTTGCGCCAATTTCCAGGATAATGGAAAATACTGCAGACGAAGAACAGCGTTAAAAATATTTGTGAGCAATAATATACCTTTTTTTTGGTAGCCCAGATAACAATTTATTGGTAATTAAATCAAAACCCGGACTTTTTTTATTATTAAGTTTAGTAATCGCGTATTTGATTTCGCTGGGAGACGTTGGCTCAATAGGAGGGCTTAACTGTAAAGGTACACTTAAAAAATCATGTATATCGGTTTCGTCGTTTAATTGTAAATTTGGCTTAAAAACATCAGAAAAATATTTGGCAAATTCCTCGACTTTCTCTTCATCAGTTCTAGCCCATGTACCATCGGGTTTGCGAATTGGGGGAAGGGGTTGAATGGGTTTATTTCGGCTTTTGATCACTTTCCAGAGGCTGTAATTTGTCGCCTCCGTGGGTGAAAGTTCCTGCAGGCAGCGTTGGAAAGATTCATTTTTGGTATTTCTAAGTAAAATTTTTAGCTCTTTCGATTTTTTATTTAACAGAGTTTTATAATAGGGATTTTGAGACGATTGCCATTTCCTACGGATGATTCTTTTTTTCTTTTACCAGGTCTAGTATATGGCGCGGTATATTATGTGTTTCTTTTATTTTGTTTATATTTGGCGTACATTTCCATGCAATACTCTGCACAGCTTCTGTAAAGTACTGAACCGCTGCATCTACATCTGATTCCGTTTTTAATGATAAATTTAATTTTAGTGTAGAATTTACAGATGCTCGAAAATCTACCCAATTTGTATATTTATTATGTAAGTTTGGAGATTTATCTTGGTTTATTAATCCTGTACTTACAGTTAATATTACAGCACTGTGGTCTGAGCATAAATCAAAATTTGGATCAGCTTTTACGTTCAACATTGAAATTCCATTAGTAACAAAAAAATCTAAAACATCAGGACGTTTGTTTAAGTCAGTAGGCCAATGTGTCGGTACGCCTGTTGCCACACAACCAAAATTTCTATTTAGCATTATTTTGTTTAAAAGTTTTCCCCTGGTGTTAGAAAATCGTGAGCCCCATCTTATGTTTTTGGCGTTCCAGTCACCGCCAGAGATGAACCTACAACCCAAAATACTAAAGTATTTGCTTAACATACGTTCATTAAATCTGTGGTTTGGAGGGCAATACACTGCAGAAACTACAATTTTACCATTCGATGTATACGCCATTATATTTGTTGCTTGAATTTCTTTAAATATGTGAGCAATAATCTGTGATAACCATCGATGTTACGATAAAAGTGAAATAGTTCAATATGATTCCAGAGGAAAGTAACAATATAGAGAATGGTATTTTGATTTTTTAAATCCGTCGGAATATAGTGCGAAACAACGGCACTTGATGGTACCTTAAACAAGGAAAGTGTAATTTAAAAAAAAACAACCGTGAAGTGTATTAAGTGTCTTTTTTTAGAAATTTGAATTCTTCTAGCAACAGTTAGTACAATATAGAGAAGTTTTTTTTTTGTTTTTTTTTGTTGTTTTTTTTGGGGGGGGGGGGGTATCTACGAGGACATTGACCCAAGAACAAGAAAAAAAGACGCAAGAGACTCAGATCTTTACACGATCAGAGATAGCCGAAAAAAAGAATCAAGAGCTTGGACAACAGAAGCAGAAGGAAGGAAAAGGAAGGGACGAACCACTGTATGGAGTAGGAGTAGCAATTTGTAAAAGGGAGGAGCAGAAAGAAGTTTGATCGGTTGCAAGAGAGACGAACACCCGAACATTATGTGATAACAAATTGAATATTGGAGGGGTGCAATGGACAATAAGGAGACGGCGCAAGATAGTAACGGAAAAGCGAGAAAGGAAGCTTTGCCCAAAGCGCAGGTGGCAAATCGCAGAGATGTTGGAGCGACGCATGAAAGGAAAGTCAAGAAACCAGGGGAAGCGAAAAAGGGAAGGCTGAATAGACAAGAAAAAGGAATCCGGGCTGGAGAATGAAGAGACGTAAGAAAATCAAACCATAGTTTATGAGCAGCTGCAGACAGAAGGGTAATTATATTGGAAGAATAGAAAACAGGAAGAAACCTACCGGAAGAAGAAGATAACCGAGCGAATGAGTCAACTACTGTTAAAAACTCCCAATTCTCAAAAGAGATTGGTGAACCCTTCATATTCGTATTTCCTCCATCATCCGTTACGAATAAGGTCCTGGCATTTTTAAACTCGGTGAAATCTAAAATTCTTCCATTCAGCTACTAGTGTTTTTATTTAATTCCAGCAATTCTCTTGTTAAACTCAATATTACTAACCTCGACGGCTACTGTTTAAACATCTTCTGCTCTCCCTCCACCTTTTGACTATCTCTACTTTTCGATTCTTAAAAACTAGCGTCCATCTACAAAAATACCTATTGTATTTCTCTTAGTTCATTTTAACCTTATGAAATTTTCTTCTTCTTTTTCTTCTACTTCATTTACGTGCCATGAACTGTAACAAAGGCCAGAGGCATGGAAAGTTAGGATTCTATAGTTGTGATAGAAGGTTAGTGGAGTTGAAATAAACGAATAATTTCTTTATATTTACTTCTTAGAGAGTTCTTTAAAGGTAGACGGAAGGAAAAACGTTGTGCGAGTGTGATTATATTTGCTGCAGTCTAGTAGAATGTGTCAGACGGAGAGAACTGAGGAACAGGTTTCACATAGAGGTGGTAAGGATTTGTTCAGGAGGAATTGGTGAGTAATCCGTGCGTGGCCAATGCGCAGTCGACACAATGCTACTTCCGCTTTTCTGCTTGGCCGGAACGACGATTGTCACAAGTTAGTATCCTCTTTGATGGAACAAAGTTTATTTGATGTTGGGGTGTTGAGTCATGAGTCGAACCATTCCTCTGATAGGCTGCTGGTTATTTCCTGAACAGCGTCGTTGGCAAGTATTCGGTTGTTCGCTACAGGAAAGCATGACGTTGCTTCTTTCGCGGCGCAGTCTGCTGATTCGTTCTGTGGAATACCTTTGTGTCTTGGTATCCGAGCAAATATGATCTTGAAGTCCACATTACCTATCGCAGATAATATTTCTTTAGCTATCGGGTGCTGCGACTTATCGTGGGACTTTAGCAGACATGTTAAAGAATTTAAAGAGTCAGTGCAGATCAGGCAGTTTTGTCTGGACTGTACACAGATTTCAACTGCCAGTTTAATTGCGAATAATTCGGCAGAAAGCACGAAGTAAAGATGTGGAAGAACGTAACGGATAGTACCTGTCTGTTCGGAGTTTACGGCACATCCTACGAGATAGTTTGATTTGGCATCGTCGGTAAACAGAATTAACGAGGACGGGTACTTCAGGAGAAGTCCATGGAAAGCGCTCAGAATGGTATTAGTAGGGGAATGTTTGTTCAGTTCTAAGAGTGAGAGGTCTATATTCAAAGCTGTGGATTTCCATGGGGGGAGTTCGGCGGGGGTTGATTCATAGATTTTCGATAAATTCGTGATATCTGACATTAGTGACTTCATTGCATAGGATAGGAAATGATATGTTTTAGGATTTTTATTGGAAAGCAAAAGAAAAGCTGGAGTATTTGGAGAGGATAAAATACGTATTAATAGTCTTGCGCTAAGGTATCATCTTCTGACATCTAGGGACCATCATTCTGGACATTCGTCTAACATGTTAATAATTATTGGAGAAGTTCTGAAAGCTCCTAGCGCCAATCTTATTGCAGTATGGTGTATGACGTTCAGTTTGTTCAGGATGGCGGGCTTTGCTGATCCGTAAATTGCTGCGCCGTAATCACACTTTGTTCGGATTAAACTACTGTAGATGTGCACTAAGGATCTACGGTCTGCTCCATATGGTGTGTGCGACAGTTTCCGTAGAACATTTAATTTGTTTAGGCATGACCTTTCTTTTCATGTAAGATTTTGGTCATATGTAGGTCCCAAGTATTTCACTTCTTCGCTTGATCGAATGGGAGTGTTGTTTATTTTTTGTAACAACTTCTCACTACTTTTTCTAATTCTTACCACGATCTCAAATAAAAAATTTTTCTATGTTTTTTTCTTTAAATTCCAAGCTGTAACTAAATAGGAAGTATACAACACTTTCAGTTCCCCATTTCCTTTAGGCGTATGACCATCGAAGTTTTTTTTTCTCATTTCGAATTTTTAGAATAATTTTCGTATTGTTCCTGTTTTTTTCCCAATTTTAGTCGATTATTTCTTATTCCACCACAGTTCCCCCGTTAAGTCGTTCTAACATCTGATCATTTCTGCAACCTCGATTTTTATCCTTCCGCATTTTTTGTTTTCTTCTATTTCGTTTACGTTGAGTTCTCGATCATTCGAAGACATCAATGACAAGGAAGGGCAAATTTTTTAGTTCGGGTTGCTGCTTCGTTACATTTCTTTCAAAAAAAAAAAAAAAAAAAAAAAAACGATTAACCGCTGTATCTCTTCGCTAACCCCAATATATTATATAATCATCGCCTTCTCAAGAATCGTCCACTTAGCCGTTCTGCTATAGTGTATATTATAATCGTTCGTTTTTTCTCTACTACCTTTCTCCTATCCTTCTCCTTTAGCTTTCTACCGTTACACTGACCTCTTTAATGATGCAACCGTGACCCTAATCATGTATCGCTTTGAGTACCCTCCCGTTGAACGTACTATTTTATGTATTTTTGCATTTGATTAAGCATACACCCTGTCAAGAAAGTATCGGGAATTGTTAAATAAAACGAACAATTTTTAATTTTCATCCAAATTTATTTTGTCACCTTCAAAATAACATCCATTCGAAGCGATGCACATATGCCAACGCTTTTTCCACTCGGCAAAGCACTTCTGATAGGCGGTTTCCGGGATGGCCTTTAGCTCTCGCGTCGCATTCGTCTTGATGTCATCAATCGATTCGAAGCGCATTCCCCGTAGCGGAAATTTGAGTTTTGAGAATAGGAAGAAGTCGCAGGGTGCTAAATCTGGTGAATACGGCGGTTGTTCGATGATATTTACCGAGTGTTTGGCCAAAAACTCATTCACAATTATGGCTTTGTGAGACGGCGCATTATCGTGATGGAGAATCCAAGAATTGTCGACCCACAAATCGTTACGTTTACGACGGATAGCCTCTCTCAAACGTCTCAAAACACTTAAGTAAAACTCTTTGGTGACTGTCTGTCCGGCTGGCACATATTCATAGTGTACCACGCCTCGAATATCGAAGAAAACAATCAACATGATCTTCACTTTCGATCGGCTTTGGCGAGGTTTTTTCGGCTTTGGCGCGCCAATTGGCCGCCATTCGGACGATTTCTGGTTCGTAAGCGTGTCGTACTCGTACACCCATGTCTCGTCACCAGTAATTATCTTTTCCAAGAAGGTAGGATCCAAATTGGCTCGATCCAGCATGTCTGCAGCTACCTGTTCTCGGTACTTTTTTTGAAAGAAATTCAGGTCTTTCGGAACAAGCCGAGCCGCAACGCGTTGCATACCCAATTTTTCGTGCACAATCGTACGTACGCTCTCGTGTGACATGCCCAATCCATGAGCCATCTCTCTCAAGCTCACATGACAATTTTCAGCAACGATTTCCTTGATTTTATCGACGTTATCATCGGTCACACTCGTTGAAGGCCGTCCAGAGCGAGGCATGTCTTCGACCGTCTCCCGACCATCCTTGAACGCTCTGTACCACTCGTAAACCCGCGTTTTTGATAAAGCAGATTCACCAAAAGCCTTCTGTAACATTTTCAGTGTATCGGCACAAGAAATTTCGTTCGAAACACAGAATTTAACACAAGTACGTTGTTCAATATTTTCACTCATTGTAAAACTTCGACAAAACACTTCAAGGTCGACTGATTTTAACAGCTGCTGTAAACACACTAGTTGACAGATCGCGCTAAAAATAGGCATCATAATACAAAACAGTTGTACCAACCTGGAAAAAAAAAATTATCTGCCTAGCTATTACCCGGGAGATTTAAATTGACAATTCCCGATACTTTCTTGACAGGGTGTAGGTTTCCGACACTCCACACGTTACATTTGCCTTCTATTTAAACCATTATTCCCGCTACCGGACCTTCTACATTATCAATATCTGACATTGAATTTTACTGACTTTTATTCCTAATTGTTTTTTGGACAGGCTCCTTAAGGGGAAAAAAAAAAAAAAAGACGCTGCATAAATTATTACATCATCTGATGAAACTGATAAGCTGTTAGCGACAACGATAATCCTCTATTTAAAACTATAAAAATACCTTAATGCAAGTCAGCCGTAACATGTTCCATTCTTCAATGCGTCGTTATTTGCGTGTTTTATTATCTTCACTTCGTTAAACTTTTTATTATTTCCTTTTTTGTTATTTGTAAATGACAGTAATTTTTCCGTTGATGGTGTCTTTAATCACATTTTTTTTTTTTTTTTTTTATGTTTCTTTTTAATGTCCTTTTAAATTTCTCTCGGTTTGTTTCCGAGACATCCGCATTGCACATTCTCTTAGCAATGTTTCAAGTATTAATTATTTAATTTAATTGTTTGTCGATCGTGGAACCGCAATGGTAAAAAGCTAGAGCGTGAACAAATTATACAAAAACAATTACATCGCTTCCGTATATATGTTGAGAGTACTTTAAAATTAAAATCATTAACGATGGGAAAATGACGATTTGGCGTCATTCTTTACGGAGTTTGCTGCCTGCTTATTAAACTAGAAGCCATTGTCAACCGGCGGAATAAATATTGAAATAGTTGATTCGATCACCTTGGCATTGGGCCCGATGTTGCTCGTTCGAGTATCGTTTCAATTGTTTCAAAAATATGTTGAATCGCCGAAAGCACAGCTGAATTTATACCGCTTCGTAAGGAAGCACACTCATACGTAAATGTGCTTATCGAATTTCGTGGATTTCCATTCCAACTTACTGATAGAACGAAGTGTCATTAGCGCCAATTAAACAATTCTCCCATTACGCGTTGAGTATGATAGTTTCGGAACATTAGTTTAAAATGCGACCCCGTGAAAAATCGTATACGGGGTAGACAAAGAAATTGTTTAAAATCAGACATAAAGAGCATGTATTACACAGTCGCCTATAAAAATGGTCACATCGAACGCTCAGCAACACTTAATGATACACGTACAGTTACAATAAATATACGTGCATATTAAAAATTCTAAAAGAAACACCGAGTGTTTCAATTTTGTCAAAAAGTATTGTATATAAAAATGTATATAATTCAACGTTTTTTGTTTTTTTTTTCGATATAAAATACATAATAATTTTCCGACCTGAATTTAAACATTTAAACTATCGAATTTTTAATCGCTTACTCCGATCAGTATCGACTTCTGTATAATGTATTTTTTTCTTTTTTTTTTTTATTCGTACGTTTATTGCGTACTACGTTCATGAACATGGATGTGTATTTAGTCAGTGGTATTTTTACATTTTAACTTTTATTCCATCGTTTAAATTATAATTTATCGATTAGTTTACTCTTATATTTAACTTATGTAACAAGGCTGTTTTGCTCTTCAGATATTTTAGAAGCACCTTTGAACGTGGAAAATAGAGTCAAATTGAACAGATTGAAATTGGAAAGTAAGTCAACAATTGTCCACAAACTGTAAGACGCATTAAAGGAGTTTCGTTAAAAAATAATTGTAATTGAAGCTGTCTCTGAACGGTGGCATTCTTGAGCAGCTAATGCAGCAAATGCAGTGAAACTGAAAGAATGAAAAAGGTAAAAATGAAAGCACTATCAACTGCATTCGCATCAGCAGTATAAATGCCGGATAATTACATTGATTGTTAATAATAACGGACACAACCTACGAACACATCTTAGATTCCGAATTACTCGTAACTTCACTGTTAGTCTACCTGGGAAATGAATTATCGGGCCATATCATTAATTAGTTGTTTAAACTGTCTTTTAAGAGAATTCATTTTTTTTTTTTTTTTTGGATTCGTCTACAAGAAAATTGGAACAAGAACAAAGGAAAAAGGACGCAAGAGACTTAGATCTTTACACGATCAGAGATAGCCGACAAAAAAGAATCAAGAGCTTAGACAATAGAAGGAGAAGGAAGGGAGCGAATGAACGAACCACTGTATGGAGTGGGAATAGCAATTTGTAAAAGGGAGGAGCAGAAAGAAGTTTGATCGGTTGCAAGAGAGACGAACACCCGAACATTATGTGATAACAAATTGAATATTGGAGGGGTGCAATGGACAATAAGGAGACGGCGCAAGATAGTAACGGAAAAGCGAGAAAGGAAGCTTTGCCCAAAGCGCAGGTGGCAAATCGCAGAGATGTTGGAGCGACGCATGAAAGGAAAGTCAAGAAACCAGGGGAAGCGAAAAAGGGAAGGCTGAATAGACAAGAAAAAGGAATCCGGGCTGGAGAATGAAGAGACGTAAGAAAATCAAACCATAGTTTATGAGCAGCTGCAGACAGAAGGGTAATTATATTGGAAGAATAGAAAACAGGAAGAAACCTACCGGAAGAAGAAGATAACCGAGCGAATGAGTCAACTAACTTATTACCCTCAATTCCGGCATGACCAGGGATCCAAAAGAAGTCCATTTGGATTAAGTAAGAGAATCAAGGAGCGAATAAGAAGAATAACGTAGTCGATTGAGTGAGGAGGGAGAGGAGATGCGATAGTCTGCAGCACGCTTTGAGCATCCGACAAGATAAGGATATTGCGAGAGACAGGAGAGGATCTGAGAAAAAGAAGGGTACTCAGAATAGCAGAGGACTCCGCATAGAAGATTGAGCAAAAGGAGGAAAGGAACGTTATAAAAAGCATAATGTCACCATAACTCAGCAGTTTAGTTTTACAAGGAAGCTGCTTCCACTTCACCTGTGTACACTAATAGATAATATAACCGACAAATTTAATGAAAGGAAACTTACTGAACTATTATTAATAGAAAAAAAAAAAACTTTCGACTCCGCCTGAAACCATGGCTTACCATACGAAATAATAATAAGTGCACTTTCACTAAAAAAAGTAACGCGGCAAACTACAGTTCCCCAAAAGTACCATTCTAAGAGATCATACCTTTTCTTGTTGTTTCTAAACGATTACGCCCCAAAAATAAAAGATAGTTGGTATTGTTCGTTAATGGCACGGCTAAATATTATTACCGAATAATAGATGGAGATTAACGGAATGCAATAAATAAAATGCTTTTCTTTAAAAAAAAAAAAAATCCGGACTTCCAGATTTTAAAAATGCACTAAAAAATAAAAAATAATTACTCCCGATAAGAAAATATATTTCAGAGTGATATATACCTTAAAGTGATACTATCGTAATTCTTATACGACATTAATAATTATTAGAGTAGGCTCAAATTCATATTACAATATCTAAGAAGCATTTAGTGAATATTTAATGCGGTCTTTAATTATTATTTTAATATGAATTTGATGTCGATTCTAATAATTATTAATATCGTATAAGAATTACGATAGTATCACTTTAAGGTATATATCACTCTGAAATATATTTTCTTATCGGGAGTGTAATTATTTTTTACTTTTTAGTGCATTTTTATAATAAACCCGGAAGTCGGTATTTTGACATGTATATATGTCTTTGGGCTGGGGGTCAATCTGTGCAATGCAACGCAAAACACAACGAAACGCAACGTTCTCTTTCTTCTTCTCGCTTCAGTCAACTATGGACCACGTAATTTCAGTTGTCATTCTTTCTATTTTATTCGTTCACTATGGTTTTTCTTTCTTTCCAGCGTCCATGATGTACCTTTTCGTATTTTCGGTTCGTCTTCAAATTACTTTCCTCCTATTAAATCTCTCAGATTGACATGAATATCTTTAATTGCGATTTGCATTATATCCTGCTCTGTTTCTTTGAACCAATTCCATTTTGTTTTTTCGTTTTATATGTAAGAAAATATTCTGTTACTTAGTCTTGTGTTGTTCATTCACATGATATGTCCGTAAAAACCAGTTCTCCTTTTTCTAATTTTTTGTGTTATTTTTCCATCATTAGTGTATAGTTCACTGTTATGTCTTCTCTTGTAGATGTTTTCTTTAACTGGGCCAAAAATTTTCTTTCTTTCCTTGATTTCTAGTTTTCCTATGAGCCCTTTTTTATTTAATATAAGACACTCTGACGTTCTCTTTATAATTTCGTATAACTTTTTTCTTGCTATCTGAAGGTTTTGCGCGACAATTCTCGAAATTTAGAATTATAAAACAACACAGCACTTGGAATAGAACGTGGCGATTTAATTTTTGCTAAGCAATTCGATGTAATTTTCATGTAATTGCGTATTCACTCGATTTAATTTATATGTAAATTATATTCAACTTCGTAACTCGTAAAGAATAAAAAATAATAATAGAAAATCAAAATCGATGGCCGATTCGACGCGGGAATCACGTAAACGCCAGGGGGATGAGGAACTTCAGAGCAGCCATGAATTCCTTCAGTTTATGAACGAAACATCTTTCAGTTCCAAAACTACCGAAAATTAGAAGTTTGAAGCGTTTCTTCGATTCTTCGATTCGAATAAACCGACTGGAAGAGTGGTGTCGAACGAATCCGCGAATGGTGACAACGAAAACGAGATGTCTATGATGAAGCGGAAGAAATTTTTATTGATCGTAATCCCGAAGTGCTGCAAAATATCTTTATCGATAACCGGATGACAACCGCTGCTGCTGACAACCAATTTGCCATTCGGTTCAACCCAAACTTATGAAATAAATATGCCAAGAAAAATTCCAACCCCCCTTCTTTCATTATGAATACACAAAAATCTGAAAAAAATCAAAAATTTAAAATAAATATTAATGCTTTTTTAGGGTGTTTTACATTAAAAAAGAAAAAAGAAAAAATACGCTCCATATTTTTACAGGTACTTCATTAACATTTTATACAAAATTTTTTATTTCGAGTATAATTAATAACATATGTAATTTTTATTAATGTTCATATACGGGGGGTAATTAATTTATGTAAATTATTAATACCTATATAAATTAAAATGATGGAAATTATTAATAGTATGAGGATATTAGTGAAAATTTAAAATTTTCAACATTCTGGGCACGGCCTTGATTAGAGGATATTTTAAAAGAAACAGACGTAAAGAGAATTAAGGAAGTCGTAAGATGAAAATTTCATCTCGCCACGACTAAGCTATACAACAAGCTAAGCGAAAAATATTCTTGTTCAAAAATGCCATCAGCCGTGTCGATGTTAAATTTATGCGATACATATTGGCCTAACGTCGAAGAAGTTCTGTAGTTAAATATCCAAAAAAAATTATAGAAGCTGGTTTTTTTTTGGTTTTTTTTCCTTTTACATTTAGCTATTATTACGGGGTTTGTTACACCGAAACATGCTGGTTAATTTGTGAATTTATGTATTCTATAATTTAATTATATTTCTGCGTTTGCCGGTTAATAATCTTTTTGATAAATTGTAATAACCCGAGAAACGTGCATCATGCATTACACCAGCGCTCAAAACAGTAGTCCAAACGACTGTAACAATTATACCTGTTAAAAATCGTTACAGATGTCAAGCGAAAACACATATATACACCGGTATATTAATTAACGTACATGAAATTTATCTTTTAGATAATTTCGGAAAATACTTCTTCGGACAATTTTATCAATTATTAAGCCGGGTGACTATCTGTGAAAAATTAGTAAACATATCATTGGAACAACAAATCATCGCTTCGGTCAATAAAGGAGATACTGTAAAAGTTCTGTATGTAGGACATGAGTGTTGAAACTGTACTATCTCTAGCGCTGCTACTCTTTTTGATGGTCATACTAGGGAGCTGTTATTTAATTCAAAAAAGCCCGATTAAGTATCAAATGTCCCAGTACGATTCTCTAGCGGTGGCAACTTTACCTGTGCCGATTTTTTGTTTTTTTTTTAATAAATTTACAAATATGAATTTCTGTGAAAGTACAACAGTCTAAGAAATTTCGTTAACTATTAGACTAAGGTTGTTCTATGAGGTGCTTGCCGCTGTAATGTATATTGCATAATTAATTGTGCAAATAAAATCTGTTCTATTCCACTTATTCTACTCATTAAAACCCGTTTAGGTACTGGTTTCCCCTCGTATCTCACTGTAAAAAACATGTTTTCGAATCGTTTTAAATGAAAATTCAAATTTATACGCCAAACAAAAAAAAAAAACTGATTTCGCAAATCCTTCTAAGCTAAAAAAATCCGGTTTTTATATTTATCGTTACATAGTCTTCTGCTACATGCAATCTTGCGTTCAGCGTTCCGCGCGGCGGCCAGTGTTTTTTATCGACTTCCTTCGATAATTTGTTTTAATCCATATATATGTGCGCAAAAACAAGGTTAGTAAGAAATAGGATACCGTGAGCTAATTAAATTTTTCCGAGTTTAATTGTAAACAAAAAGTAGGAAAAATGATTTCGTAGTTACCAAACAAAATTACTAAAATCTAAACAGCGGTCGTATACGTAATTTAGTTAATGGGAGAGCGGTCTAGTGGTATACCGTGTACAGTTAACGTTCACACATATATATATATATAGTTAATGGGAGCTAGCCTCAGGCTGTAAATGATTAAAACGACAGCCGTTATTCCGTTCGTAGAGAAACACTGCCTGAATTTTACTACTACGCAAAAAAAACAGAAAATTTTGCGCCGAGCTAGTTGATAATATTCATAGTTGACGAGCTCAAATAATAATAATAATAATAATAATAATAATAATAATAATAATAACTTCTCACCTTTAACGTAAACTCTTTTCACAATTGAGGGTCTTCATTCCAAACTTTTTTCAGACAAAAGCGAATTTAAAAATTTTAAGATCGAAGGAACGCTTTTTTGAATAATTTTTTTTATAAACTTTAAATATTTCTCTATAGTCAATTTTTTTCCATTATCAGTTTACCTTATTATTGTAGAAATTATTCCGCAGACTTTGAAAATTTTCCATTCATCTGGCTCGGATCATACTAAATATCGCGCATAAGGTGCAGTAACGCAACATTAAAAAAATTCACTGGAATGATTATTTGTGAAAAGATTATAAATAAGGAAGCGTAAAGTGATTGGGTACCAACGAGAAATCTGGGAAAATACAGACGGCCGGGAGAAAGGAGCTGTTGGTCCCCCCTTACTCGCTCTAGTGCCGTTGGATACATTGAATTTTAAAATCCCCGACACTCTGTCAAGCGGGTATGGGAGTTACTTTACTTTTGTGGTAAGAGTAAGAAAGCCGCAAGAGTGAGCAAAAAAATGGCTTTTGAAAAGCCTTCGTGGAGTTGGAGAGATAATTAAATAGTTGAAAATATAAATAATGGAGCGCATGATGATAGCCCCCCGTTAGTTCAACGGTAAAGATAGTGCAGACGGAAGGAAGATAAAAAGATTCCGAGATGTTAATGCCCGGGAAAGGATAAGGAAGGCTCCGAATCCATTCGGCGAATCGTCTATATAAATAATCCGATGAGAAGAAAATAAGGAATTAATAAAGTAAGTAAACTTTACTGTAAAACTCTAATGTTTTCGGAAGAGACTTAAAGGCGGTAATGAGATAGAATATCTTCTTGGGAAGAAGATGGGAAACAGTTGAAAGAAAAGTAAGCAAGTTTATTTTAGAAGTATATAAGGTGAGAAAGAGCTTAGATTCGATGAAATCTAGGATATGGGTTTTCTTTGGAGTAAAGCGTCAGTTCTATAAAATGGTGAGATAGGAAACGATAAGAGTGGAATAAGTCAACTGTAAACGCTTGAAAAGGAAGCCCCCCTAAGCAGGACCTAGAGATGAAAAGGGGAAGCGTGTTTCATGCGTCCCGTATCGATCTCATCAGGCTTAGCATTAAGGGAATAGAAGGCATATGGCACGGTTGCAGGCTACTGTATCTTTTCGCCTTTATTTTCCAAAAAATCCTGTTTCTAACCGACGGCCTCCACTATGTAAAAATGTCCATTCTAGATTCCGGTTAGATATCTTTTTCCAAAATTCTCTTTTCCTCCACCTGTCCATGTGGCCGGTCTCCCTGCCTTCCCCTGGTTTTCGCGAGTTCCTATCACTTTGTCGTTCCGCTATCATGTCTATTGTTCATTTCCGACTTACGTCTTCTTCGCGTTTTTGTTTTCTTTCAGCATCCTCCCCAAACTGTTGCCTTCATCATAACTACGAAACTGTAAATGATCCTAATCGTATTCATTTTTGAATGTCTATCCCTCCCGATAGAACGCGCCATTCTTTATTCTGACTCATTATCTCTCGGTCTTCTATAGTTCTTATTGTGCGGCTTGTCATTTCCTGCTTTGTCTATTATCCCAGTTCGTTCTGCCTTTATTTTGTATAATTTTTTGACCCTATACCTTATCAACTATTTCTTTTTTCCTTTTTAATTGTTTCTGAAAGGAGGTGTTTTGTCGATGTGCTCAATTAAAAGATCAATAAATAAATAAATATAGAAAAATTCAATTCTCAAGACCGACAAGAGCAGAGAGAAAGCAAACGTTTTGAAGAGGGATTTCGAGCTATCCTAGAACAACTCTCCGCTTTCGCTGACCACCACTGACAAAAGCATGATAGGTTTTTACGTTGGAATCAGACGGTCAAAGAAGATTTTTTAAAAAAAAAGGCTATTATCCGAAACTTAAAAGGAGCTTGTCGAAACAAAATCATTATAATCTCAGTCTGTCATGAAACCATCAGTACTGAAATCCTCGAATAATATCCGCTGCTTAAAAGGAACGAGAAAATATAGAAAACACGGTAATGTTATAAGTCAATCTCTCTAGTTCAAGTTGTTTTTTTCAGTTCATATTAATAGGTAACATTTTTTACCTTTTAGTTCATTTCTAGAGTTACTCGTTGTACGAAAAAGAATTACTTTTACTTTTGGAGTCTTATTTTTCTGCTTCTCTTCTAATTGTATTTTATTCTTCCCGAGTATTAATTTTACATAAAACACTTTAAAATAAAACGTAAAACAATTTAAAATCTCTTCTAATTGTATTTTATTCTTCCTGAGTATTAATTTTACATAAAACACTTTAAAATAAAACGTAAAACAATTTAAAATTACAATTTGTAAGTATGGCCAAGTTAAAAACCTCAAATTCTAGTTCGGTCTTTTCTTTTAATGAATTTCGCGTAAAACAATTTAAAATTATTTATTATTTATAACGGATTTGTTAATTTTCTTTATCTAAATTTAGATTTTCCGTTAAATGAAATAAAATTTTTCACCGTTTTGACATTTTATGTTATTAACGTTTTGAGCACGGATTTCGGTATGGTTTTTCTGACTAGCAGAGTCGCAACATACCCTTTCGGTCGGGATTAAAAACAACTTGTACTGCTCCTTTGACCTATGCTGAATACATCGTCCTTCAGCTATATAAGCACTTCGAATTTAGGCGAACAAGTATTACCTGTGAAGATAATACGAACGAACATGACTAAAATCCATAAAAGTCGAAAAATTGTGAACCGGCCACAAATCAGAAGAGATGTGTAATTTTCCGATTTCGACCTAATAATAAATATCGGCAAAGGTCAGGATCATAAAAGCGACGATTCTGTTTATCGGAAAATTAACTGAAAGTGTCTTTCTTAAAAATACCTGGTCAAAAGTAGCTCTCACTTTTAAAAGCGTCCTCCTCTCATTCTTATTTCTCGACGGTAATACCGTCGGTAAATCAGAGGTACCATTTCGTGTACTGTCATTTTTTTTTTTTTTTTTTTTTTTTATGGCCCAGCTAGCGCCTTTTGGCCATTAATCCTCGTTTCCAGTTATATTTCCATTCTCGTATCTTTTATATATTTATACAGACGCTTGCATTCATACGAATATGGCTGTTCTACAATTTTTAACACTGTCAGTGGCAATGTATACCGACTCGTCAATAGACACCTAATGAGGCTCCTTCTTTCCTCTTCGTATTCTACGCACTGCCATACTAGATGCTCAAAACTTCCGATTTCTCCGCGGTTTTCGCAGGCCTCATCATTTAATATAACCCATTGAAAAAGTTTATTCGGAGTCCGATAATGTCCCACTCTTAATCTACTTATACACGTAATATAATCTCTCTCTAAATCACAGTCAGAGAACCATGTTCGTCGAAAGTTGTCCCTATTAATCATATAATACTTTTTTCCTTTCTGTATACTACTTTCTTTATAATTCGCATTCCATCTTTCGTACATCCTATTTTTTATTTCCATCCGATACTCTTCCCAATTTAATTTGATTAGCTGCCTTCTACCGGTACGTGATCTAGTTAATGCATCCGCCATTTCATTTCCCCATATCCCTGCATGCCCAGGTACCCATTTAAATTTAACCGTAACTTTTTGTCGATCTAATTTATATACTAACCTTCTAATCTTAGCTTCAATGTTATACTTCTTCCTGGGGTTTATGTTACTTAATTTGCTTAATACCGCCAGAGATCAGAATTTTTTTTTCTCTATCCCTCCTCAATTGTTCCAGTGCCATTCCAATTGCGTATAGTTCCACCATAAATGATGATCTAACATATGCAAATTGATGCACTCTTGACACATTTTTCCCTGGGTAATAGAATGCCGAGGCGTAATGTTCCGCTTTCCTGTACACTATTTTCCTAATACTAGGTAACTGCTAGATACGGCCGTCGCGATAGTCTAGTGGCGTGAACTCTTGATCGTTGAGATAGTGGTCAAGAGTTCGATTCGAAATAGACTGATTTAATTTAATGAATAGTTAGTGGCCAAATGGTATTTACAACCAGACCAGGTTTAAAAAAAAAAAAAAAACTGCTAGATACAACTTTTTCTCGTTTGATTAAATTAATTATTTCTAAGTTTTTTTCTCTCGTTCGACCTAACGAAGAGAACAATGCTTATTCGAAGTCGGGTTTTTTAAATTAAAAGGTGAAGCCATGAAACATGTTCACGATTTACATGTTTCTCCTTGAAGAAGAGGAAATTTTTTATTATCACTTTTGCCGCATAACATCCAGTTCCCGCGAGTGATGGGAACACAGTTTATGCGTATAAGTATCAGCGGAAAAAACAAAGGACAATCACGATATAAAATCAACAGAATTTTTACAAATTAAAATTAGCATCTACAAATTAGTTGGATTCCTGGTCATGCCGGAATTGTGGGCAACGAAAAGGCGGATTATCTTGCTCGTTCGGCTATTTCTTCTGGGCGGCCAGTCGGACGGATTCCTTCTCATGAATTATTAAATATAGCAAAAAGTATCCAAAAGGCCAATTGGAAATCTTTTTATAAATCATCCTTCTCCAGTCCTAATTCACAATATTTTTCCATTCACCCTAATCCACCTACTCAACCATGGTATCTACATTTTCCGCACCTTCCCCGATTCATCATATCTGCTATTTGTCGTCTTCGATCTGGTCACAGTCGACTTCCTGCTTCATTGTATCGTTTCTCCATAGTGTCCTCTCCTATTTGTCCGCTGTGTATCGATAACACAGTCGTATGTGACTCTGATCATGTATTCTTTGAATGCTCCTCTTTATCATCGGAAAGGGCAGCTCTATACGCGGAGCTTCTCTCACATGATGTTCCAACTCCATATTGTGTGTCCTTTATTCTCTCATTACAGTCAACGTTGATCATACCAATTGTAGAAAAATTCCTATCCTCTGTACTTCATTATATTAATATCTAATCCCTTCAGTATTTCCTATTTTGGCATTCCTAACTTATCGTGTCCAGTGATTCCCAACGAACTCCTCTCTAAACGAAGAACACGCACTGATGTTGCAGTTACAGTCACAAACAGGCACAGCTCGCAGTTAATTTTGCGGGTTCGCTGTCGCATTTTCGGCCCTAACGGTAGATAGGTGAACTCCTTGTTAGCCGGCATTGCGGGCGCTGCTGTTGCAGTGTGGCCATAGTGTTCAGTGAAAATTCTGCTCATTTCCTTTTAACAGAATGGTAGGCGCTGTTTCTGCAGTCGTCGCCATAAATATGATTAATGTTTCATAATTAAAAACTATAAACTTTGCTTTATAGTGATGGAGAAAGTCATTGAACTTTCGGATAATTGTTTACAGACGCTAAGCGCTGTGTTCTATATAGGTTTCGTGCTTGATGGATCTAACTGCTTTTTAAACATCCCGTGTTTCTTCTTCCTTAATTATTTATAGCCAGATTCCTTTGTCCGTTTGTACTGTGGGCTCTGTAATTGCAGATGTGGCCATGGTATGGGACAGCTAACTCCTTTTGCTCTTACCTTCGTCATTTCTTTTCTTTTCAGGATACATACGTTTGGCATTTTTCGACGTTGATTGTTATTGTTTCTCCATCTTTGGTATAGCATTCTTTATCAGATTCCATTCCTTGTTACTCCTAATTGCTGCTATGTACACATGTTGATGGGTAATCGTCCGTTGCTGACAAGCCCAGGGAAAAACCCAAACAAGAAAAAAAAAAAAAAAAAAAAAAAATAGACGTTCACGACAATAGGTAGTATTATAAATTAATAATAAAATTAGCGAATTTTGTATACGAATGAATTAAATTATGTTACGACATGTATATATATATATATATATATATATATATATATATTTTTATATAATTCGTATTACACTAATAAAGAAATATAACAAACCAGAGTAGCTTGCGAATTAGTTTATGACCATCAGTAGCGATTACTTATATATATATATATATGTATATGTTTAATTATAAATAATTCAGAAATGAATATAGGAAATTGCTTCAATAAAATAATTTCGTTTAGCTGCAGTGCACGGTCAATCATATACAATTGTCTCAGGTGATTATACTTGCTACACATGCATATTATATGCTGAACATTTTCTAATTCATTACTTTCACAATTACGAGACATTTACTGTTAGCAATAATGTTTAATTTATTTAAATAGTATCTAATGGAACCATGACTAGTGAGCATGTAATAATTTACTTTAATGTTTTTGTTTTTAAAGCGTTCTATTACGTTAGGAAAAACCCTGATTATTAATTTACCATTCGATAGAATAATCCTGTTTTAAATTCATTAAAAATTTGTAAATTAACTTGTTTAAGGAGTTCTTTACTTATAATATCGTTATTTTCTTTTTTAGCATTAAAAATTAGAGATATTTTTTTTATGTAAAGGGATCGATAGGTAATATATGCATACATTATATACTAGTACCCACGGCTTCGTCAGTGCATTTATCATTTTTTTTGGATATATTTTCTTTGATCATTGCTGTCATCTTTTAATTTGCACTTTAGCATTCCGTTACACTCATAATTATTTATTTAATCAATAAACTCTATCTACCTATCCATTCGCCCGTCGGAATTTTTCTATTACATATATATTCACTACTGAAATATTCTAATGAAATATTTATTTAAATATATCGAATAAAAACTTTTACAAAATTCGATACGGAATATAACATTTTTACGCTATTCCAAAATCAAATATTACATCTGTATTACGATACCGCTAATGATTAGAAAATAATCTGAATATTATCCTACGAATCACCAACGAAGGAACGAACGGAATTAATTTGAATTTTTTTAATTTTCATTTCTTGTCTTCCTCTCGTTGTGGTCCTATTGGGGTTTTCGATTAAAACGATATTGAAAACGAACTTTAACAGTTTAAAATATATCGTTTTCATGCTTAACGTGAACAACTGGAAAATTCTGACTTCTACCACTGCTCTATCGCAGTTTCTGTGGCATATCGACCGAGACTACATCTACCTATAAGCATTCTCGTAACCTAGCATACGTTGAAAATTTGAAGTAGTCCATCAGTCGAATGGTTTTGCCGTGCTGCCGAACAAAGAATACTGTATTATTCATAGTAATTTATAATTAACAAACGGGATGTTGAAAGATTCTTTATTACTTTATTATTTTATGTATAAATATGTATGTATGTATTTATATCTTTTTCGCCTTTATATTCCAATAAGCCCGCCTCGCCTTAATTGGAAATAGTTGATGTAGCGTAATGTGTTCATTGCGCACATAATGGTACCTTAAGTTCAGTAACTAAGGTACACTGAAAGGTGGAAAATAATCTTAATTTCTTTAGATGTATCATTTTACTTTCTTATATTATTAGATGAATTTGCCTTTTCTTTTGATACGAGACGGTCTCACATTCATCTGGCTACATTGTAAAGTCTGGCGGAGTTTTGAGTGGTTCACATGCAATGCTTATGGTAATATACATCATAAAGGGGACGACGATATTCATGTTGCAATAACAGCGTAATAGTGGATACAATCGACATGACCAGTATCAGGCCTGTATCTGAACCATAATTTCCGGAGGGGTTACGAATATATATTAGAAAAAATGTCCCAAAAAAATGTCCCAAAAAAATGTCCCAATTTTATGTAACGTTTGTTATATTTTGTAGGATTTTTGTTATTGTTATTTAAAAAATGTCACAATTTTATGTAACGAAATATGTAATGAAAAATGTAACGAAAAAATGTCTTAATTTTATATAATGAAAGTTAAATGTTAGGATAGGATTTTTGGGATTATGTTATCCTTTTTTTTTTGTTGATGCCAGTAAGAATTACGTTGTAAATTTTGATCATTTTATATAAAGTATAGAAGAGAAAGAGACAGAAATGAAAGCAAGAGGGGTCACACAGTCCCTTGCGAGGCCAAAATGACCGAGTTTTTTTTATATATATATATATATATATATATATATGTTATATATATGCGTGCGTATGTGTGTCATGTATTATCATGAAATATATTTATTTCTGAATAGTACACTAAAGCCTTGTAGTCAATTATTGTATATGCAATATTTGAACACTATAATAAAAACAAATAAAATATATTCGTTTCCATAGAATTCATAAAAATTTCAATTTTCTTTTCTTTTGGAATTTCGGTCCATTTAATTCAAGCAGTTATTATTTCGCAGAAATTTCGGGTGGCCCTGAAAACCCCTCTCAGATACAACCCTGACCAGTATAACAATTTTTTAAATTAAACTAGTCTGTTCATTTTATCTACTGTGGAACAAAATGACAGATATGCGGAGTACCTAATTTTAATAATTATTAAATATATTGTTTTATAATTGATGCTTTTTTTGAGATTAGAAGTTCTCATATCTTTTGTGGACCTACCAGTCTTCTAAAAAAGTTTGTTTACTAATCTATCTTAAATGTCGCTTAATACGATACATATAAAAAATAAAACTATTTTTCTGCCTGTCTGTCTATGTGTGTTAATGTGCGGGCCATGAAATACAGTTGATGAAATAGTAAAAAAAAAAAAAAAAACTATAATAAACGTAAGTTTTAGTTTCTTTTGTATTTAAAAAGAAAATGTTTTTTTTTTCTTTTTCTTCTCTCGGATACACCAACGAAGAACGACAGAGTCCAATCAACCAAGGAAACTAAAGAATAGATCAAACAGAACATAACATATTAATTATTTTATTCTAGTACAGACTGAATGAATGAAGCTGGAACAGGAACAATTGATAAGGAAGGGCACGAAAGAACATATAATATGAATTAGGAAGACCGAGGTCCAAAAGTCGAGAAATAGAAGAGAGATCGCTCCGACGAAAGTAGGAAATATTCGAAGAAAACATGATTGACATTACACAGAAAAGGAGAATCTTCTAGGTGAAGAAATCATCGCGAGGAAGAGATTTGGGGAAAACGAAAAAATGACAAAGAGAGAAAGTTATGACCAAAACGAAGGTGACATATGGCAGAAATCAGGGGACGACAATGAACTTGTCAAACCAAAAATGTTCTTTATTTATTTTTTTTATTCCCTTAAATTGTATGTGCTGTGTGTAACTACTATGATGGTCATTACAGCACACCCGGGGGGGGGGGTAATTTAAATGTGGTGAGTTAAGCCACTCATTTTAATGAAAGCAATAATCCTGTTGATGGAGATTACCTCGTTTGAGAGGATCTGCCTTATATCTATGGGTAGGCCAAGTTGCCTCCGCAACATAGTAAACTTTTGGCAGGTAAGTACTATGTGGGAAACTGTCGGTGCGGTTGTCTGGTTGCACAAGGGGCATGTAGCCGGAGGCGGCGTTTTATCAATTATATGTTTGAGCAAAATAGTGATGTGGCCAATTCGCAGCCGGCTGAGGATCTTAAAGTCGTATCGGGATGTTCCCTCCGGTGACCACCATGATTCAACTGTGGGCTTAATGGTTCTTAAGGATGTTGTTGCAGCTGCCCATTCAGTTTTCCATTGGTTTTCGCACACCTTTAGGAATATATATGTGATTGATGAGGGAAGCTCCGCGTCCTGTGGCATTGGCGAGAGCAAGGCAGAACGTGCTGCTCTGTCGACACTCTCATTACCAGGCACTCCAATGTGCCCAGGAACCCACAGCAGCGACACGTGACTATCCATTAGCTGCAATTCACTCAAGTAGTGATATATTTTTAGGATTAGCGGGTTGTTGAATTTTTGACTTCTAATCATGTTCAAAGACTGTAGGGAATCAGTAACCAGGAGGAAATCGCTCTGGCTCTGGTGTGAGTTGTAACGATGTGGTGGAAACAGTGTGCAATTGACAGTGTGCAATTGCGTACAATTCTGCATCCAATGCAGAACAGGCATCATTGAGTCGAGTTTCGCATGAGATGTCGTGACCTTCGACTGCACAGGCTGCGGGCAATGGACCTGCCTCGCCAGCTGCCTTGCTCCATCAGTGTAGTAAATTAGGTGGTCCGGGTACTTATTAATTGCCCTAACTGCCGCTTCCACTGTGAAGAGAGAACTTGTTGTGGTTGGATGCTGTTTCAGCGACACATCAATATTTATCTGGAACCTGATCCAAGGGGGAATAAGGGTATTGAGGCTGGGTGTTGACCTCTGTACAGACGTGATACCACATCTTTGCAGGTCGGCCAGTAATTCTGGTAGTGGGTCGCCGGGAAAGTTTGGTTCAAGAAGATAATGTTCCAACTTTAGGGGGAGGTTTCGTGTGTGGCTGAAATGATGGTACATATTTCGCAGTATGAAGTATTTTCGGAAGTAGGAAAGTGGAGGGCACCCAGCTAGAACGCACATGCTGGCAGCTGGAGAAGTTCGATGTACTCCCAAAATGGTTCTCAGTGCGGAGTGATGTATAGGATCAAGAGATTTCAATATAGATTTGCTAGCTGAGGAGTACACCTGGCACCCGTAGTGGATTTTCGATAAAATCAGCGATCTGTAGATGTTGAAAAGGAATTTAGGATTAATATTACATCTGGAGCTAGCCAGATATTTCAATATAGGGATAGAATTGGTGCAGCTATGTTTTAAGTAGGCAATATGAGGCTTCCAAGTAAGTCTAGAATCAAAGATTAATCCAAGGAATTTGACAGTGGCTTTCTGGGGAAGAGGGAGATTGTTTAGATTTAGGGATACACTTGGAGAGGAACAGCGCCCCCTGCAGAAATCAACATATACGGATTTACTCGCCAAGATGGCTAGACCGTTGTTATCAGACCAACTCTGTATTTTATCGATAGTTTTCTGGAGTATTTTTTGAGCGATAGGAGGGAAATTTGACGATAAGGAGATGTTAAGATCATCGATAAACAGCCGGGCGGTTATAGGCGGCGAGATGCATTCGGCTACGTCATTGACGTAAATTATGAATAAGGTTGCACTCAGAGCAGAGCCTTGTGGCACGCCATTCCCCGTTGGAATGGGTGCTGATAATGATATAGCGATCTTAACCCGGATCGTTCGGTTGCTTAAAAAGCTAGCGATATAATTGCCCATCTGGCCATTTATTCCTGCGGCTTTGAGCTTTAGCAATAATCCATGCCGCCATATACGATCAAATGCTTTTTCTAAATCGAAAAAGACCGCATATGTATGTTGATGGCGGTGGAAGCTCGTTATTATTTGCCGTTGCAAAGTTATTAAGTGATCGCCTGTCGATCTCGCTTTACGCCCTCCGGCTTGTATAGGAGAAAGGATATTATTTTGTTCAAGGACAAAAAGGAGGCGCCTGTTTACCATTTTTTCCATTACTTTGGATAAGACGTTTAAAAGGGAAATTGGACGATAGCTTTCAGGACGGAATGGATCTTTATTTGATTTTAATATAGGAATAATGTATGCCATTTTCCAGAATTGAGGAATATCGCCAGATACCCATATTTGGTTATAAATATTAAGAAGAAACTCTTTTGCCTGCGCTGGCAAATACTTAACCATGTATGGATGAACAGAGTCGGGACCAGGTGCACTGTTTCGAGTATGAAATTTGAGTTGTAAGTTTAATTCAGCCAAGGAAAATTTGCTGTTGAAAGCATCCGTGGACTGTTGAAGGAAGGATAATTCTTGTTGTTCATAAGAAGCTTTTCTAGATGTAAACTTGGTGGAATAGACTAAGGAGGAGAACTCATTCTAGTAGTGCCGAGCGAAGATATCCGCAACAAAAAATGTTCTTTATTAATCTGCTAATAAATAAATAAATTACATTAATAATTTTACAGATAAAATTTGAAATTTTTACTTATACACGTATTTTCTTTAGTAAATAAATTTGTTATCACGTTGAGGTTGAAATATACGACGACCGTTCGCTAACTCTAAAACAATGCGTTTAGTAAGAAATGAGAAAAATGAGAGAAAAAAAAGAGAGATTCCTTTAGCCGAATGAGACACATTATTTATAAATTGACTTTAGTGCCGCAAAAATTCTTCAATTAATGGCGTGGGAGCCCTTATTCTCACTGCAAAGCCCCGAACAGTAACTACACACGAGACCAAAACTAATTTTAGGCTGAAAGCGGCTCACGTGTAATTTGTGCAAAATATTTAAAAGGAGATTGAAAAATGAGCAACTAATTTCGGTATCAAACGTGAGATCAATTGACTACCCATTTAGAAGCCGATACGTGCAATGTACTTGCCTATAATGTTCACTTACTATTTCTGTCTATAGAAAAAACATAAAAAATGGTCTGGATTTCACACATAACACGTTCATTATTCGCGCTCACTATCAACTTCCTCAAAAAATCGAATGGTAAGAGTCAAGATCAGTGCTCTCTTTATGCAGTCCATATTGACAACGGTTTCCGGCAAAGTTCAGTGTTCGGCATTTTGCTATCCCTTATCGTAATCAACTACCATAATTTTACTATTCAGTCATTATTGCAGCGAGAAATTTATACGTCGACTACCTTTCCCTTACTTACCCTTTAAGATAAGCATTGATCTGGCCGTACGACTTAGCTCTATATACCCTACAGGCTTGGCCCGACGACAAGAGTGAATTTAATTTTTAAAAGATCCGAGTTTATAATCATCAGGCGGGGTTAAAAGTTAGTAGTCAAAATCATTAACTCTATACAACCGTCGATTAAAAGAACGCAATCAATGAAGATACTTAGTCTGAAAACTTTCACACGCACGCCGTATCAGGCAACTTGAGAGTAACTGTGAAGCTTGGCTTCAAGCTCTAAGAAATCTGTGATCAATATGCTTCGTAGTTGTAACACAAGAATCCTCTAACAGCTATAAGCCTCGCACTTCTGCTACCAACACTTCTGCTATCAACACTGCCTGCAGACTTTGCCTAGGGGCTTTCCTCGGGCCTGTTTTGAAACCGGCGAAACACCCTTAAAATAGGAAAAAAAGTTGTATTTCAAATACGTGGCCACTATTACTTCGCACACAGTAATCCTGCATATATAAAAATACAAAGAGACTCCTTGATCTTTCTCTGCACTTCAAATTTTCATACGTGGTCATTCCACTTGGACTCTGCATCACGTAAAATACATTATCCTTAATAATGACACCAGTAACGATGACGCCATCGATATCACATCTACCGAGACACTGGCTTGTAATGAAATTTTCTCCAACCGGCTTTCTCCACATGCACTTGTTTGAAAAAGTTACATCCATCGAAGGAATGAAAAATTCATCTCTCTTGGATTCTGATTCACCAAAGCAAGCAATAAAGTTCTAGATACACAAAGACTTACTGTGGAAGGCGAACCAAAAAGCGAGACTAATGAATTTTCGATTCGTCTGGTCGAAAAGAGGAAAAATTTATGTTAGGAAGGACCAGCAAGATCGCGTACGTCACATTCGATCCGAGGCGGATATAAATAAATTATTATAAATGTTTTCAGTTTCGTGTGTAGAGGGATGAATGTGGTGTACGTGCATCGGGTCGTTTTACGGCGCCGGTTGGGCAAGGTAGTGGTTATGCGAGGAGATGGCAAGAGGAATGCCGTGATCTCTACGAGAGTTCAGTGTGAGAATGTATGTGTGTGATGGGTAGTGTGTGTAGTGTGCGCTGATGTTCATAAGTTTGCTTGCGCTTCATTGGGGCTTCCTAGGTGGTGTAGAACAGTTTGGTGGTACTCAAGAGTCGGTGAGGTATGCCTGTTAGTTGGCGTATCTGAGATAGTGTGTTTGTGTACAATGTTGCATGTTGCAGGTACGGGAAGAAAGTTCAGACGTTTGAAGTGGAATATTTTTGAAGAGAGAGGAAAGCGTGAGCGTGCACTGGCAGAAAGTGCAACTGCCGCTATGCCGGGGTCGTATCTTTATTGTAAGGGGCCTCCTCGTGTGGTGGCGGGTGATCTGTCGCTCTTTTTCGTCCATCTCTTTTGTTTTAGATGTACTCCATTGCGATAAAGTTAAATCGGTGTGTTACGTGTGTACAGTGGACGACAATACGGTCAATTGTAAAGCGTGTGCGAGTATGTGGAAGTGTGATTGTGTTTAAAAAATGCGACTTTGTTTATGTGTGTAAATTAGATATTCAGTTGTATATATATGTCGTTATATTTATATACCAGTTCAATTACTGATAAGCTCGGCGATTAATAGCGTAACATCGTTAATTGTTTTTCGAATACAATCTGCGATAGTTCAATATTTATCGAAATGTGATCAATTCTCTCCCTATGTGCCATCCTTTAACGTTCCACTAATGCCGTCTCCAATTCAATTTTGCAAAAAAAATATTCGTGTCGAGTATTCAGCAATTGGTGATCGGGAGAATAAATTCAATACATTATTTAATACAGCTAAAGGAAGCCAAAAGGTTAATATGGAACTTGTTCATGTATTACATTTCAGTATAAGAAGGTGGGACGAATTTGTAGTAGACTTTTGACACCCGGTAGTGTTTTTTTTATGTTAGCGATTAAGGTGGGAGATAATGAATTAAATATGTAATCTCGCTTTCACCAACTATGGGGGGGGGGGGGGGGGAAAGAGCGAACAAATGTAATTGTCGTTGTCGGTAATAATAGTTATTTTTGATGATATGACTTCTCTAATTCTGTATTGCAGTAAACAAAATTGTAAGAATTATAGTAATATCAAAAAATGGACTGATAATATAAACAGCATAATAAATGTAAATAATACGCTACAAATTAATACGGGGAATTATTTCATGTGTTGCACTTAAACATAAGAACGGTGAAATGTAACTGGGATGAATTTATAACTTACATTCATAGGGGTCATCTTTAAGTGTCATCGTATTAACCGAAATTAATATAAGTAAGGATGAATTAAATTTATATAATATAACTCGATTCACAAATATTGGACTACAAATGAGTATACCGGAGGAATACTTGTGTTCATAAATAATAAGTTTAACAGTCACATTCGGGAAGTTAATAATAGGCCAAGTATGGACCTGGTTATGATAGATAATTTGCGAAAACAATCCTTTATGCTTAATTGCGATATATAGATCACAGAGAAAAAACGTAGGCGAATTTAGAAACGAAACCGCTACACTCCTAAAAAAATTAAGTAAAAAAGATAATTTCCTGATATACGGTGATTTTAATATCGATTTGTTTCTTCATAATACACAGGTTGAGAACTTTTTAAACGTAATTTATCGGTCAGGAGGAGTACGCAGTTAATAAATGAAATTACGAGAGAAGAAGAACGGATAGATAGAAGTACTCAATCATGTACATATATATAAAATATTTATTAAGTATAACTGAAATTACTTCGGGAATTATTAACTCGAAAATATCGGACCATTACATCATCTGTTATGCTTTTAGTATCTTGAATGTGAAATTTCAACCTATTAAAGATTTTCTGAAATATGTTTTAGATGAAAAAAGGTTGCAGAATAAGTTAATTAATCATAACTGGAACGAGAAAAGTTTTTCCACGACGGAAGGAAATATATATGATCATATACATTCAGTTTTTAAAGGCTTTTACAAAGAATGCAAATTTTCCAAGCACGGGAGGATAAAACGGCGACTAAATATAGTCCTAAAAATGATTGGATGAGTCAAAAAATAATCAATTTTATGAAAATCAGAGATCAGCACTTTAAACTTAGTAAAGGAAGTAGAACTAATATTCGATATAAAAACTTATTTAGAAAATATCGAAATATAGTTACAACTGAAATAAGGAATGCGAAATAGAAGTTTTACCAAAGTCAAATAGTGAAGGCAAATAATGATACTAAAAAAGTGTAGAATGTAATTAACAATATTGTTAATAAAAAAAAAAAACAAAAAACAACAGATGATTTCATTTTTTTTTTTTTTTTGAAAATATATATAATTATTAATATTTATACATTTCCTCGTCAGTCTACTATGTTATATTAAGTAAGCCGATATGTTAGCAGGCATCTGTACAAAGTTCGATTGTGGTGCATAAAAATTCCATTTTTTTTTTCTCTTTTCCTTTTCCTTTTTCTTTCTTTCTTTTTTTTTTCTTTTTCTCTTCCTTTCCCTTTTCGCCTCTTTTTTTCTCTTTTTAAATTATATTTATGCCTAATCTTATTTTACGTTGTGAATGTTCTTCTGCAGTTATTAAGTTAGATGTTTATATTTTTATTTTATTTTGTTTTTTAGAAAAACTGTCTTAGGGAATTTAAAAAATTTTTTTGTTAGATTGAAATTATGAACAGCATTGTTTAACCGTTAATTATTTGTGCGGTATGTCGTCGCGTAGTGTATTGATTAAGGGACAGTGTAAATTTAACTTGTATTGCCAAACGGAATGTAGTAAGTTTTGCGGAGGATGTATTAGTTACTGCAATATTCTTAGATTTAAACTTCGTTTGAGTAGAAATAATGGATATTAGAGTGTTGCAGTTTTCATATCTGTCGAATAAGTGAAATAACTTATTAAGATTTTTCTTTTATATTTGTAATTCCTAAGTTTGTTTTTTAATGTATCCGGTAAAGAATTAAATATTTTGGCCCCCATGAAGCTCACTTGCATACTGTTGTGAACTTTGTAAAAGCGGGGTAGGTCTGCTTTTTCGTTTTGTGAAGCTCTCGTTTTTCCGTAAGAAATATGTATATTAAATTTCTCTTTATTTTTCAAAACAGAAAGTATAAGATTCGTGGTGTAAAGCTCTTTCACATTTAATAAACCTCAGTCGGTAGTTGACTGTCTGCCTGCATTTAATTTTTTACTTAACGATTTTTGCAAACAACTTATTGGGGCAAGGTGATATCTTGCTGCACCTCCCCAATTTATTATCCCGTAGGCAAGAGTCGGTTGGTGTAGCGCTAGATACAATTTACGAAGTTATGTGTAATTAAAATATTGCTCCAGGTAATAAAATAAATAATTTAATTTTCTCAACTTTGCTGCTAAGTAGACAAGATGGGGTTACTCCATAACAGTTTACAGTCCAAGTGCATCCCTAGATATTTTACCTCGTATGATCTGTCTATAAAAATATTATCTTTCCATTGCAATTTTATTTCATCCCATCTACGCTTAGCTCTAGATTGCTGTATATTAAATATTTAGTTTTTTTACATTTAACTGCAGAGAATTGTGTGACATCCAAGTGCGAATTTTATCCACATTGAGTTTGTTTTTGCAATATGTTTAAAAAACGCGAACTGACTAGTAAAACAGTATCGTCAGCATAAGTATAAATTTTTCCCGATACCTTTAAGTTACATAGGTCATTGATGTAACCAAAAATAATATAGGCCCCAAAATACTGCCCTGCGGTACTCCAGACTCCTGAACTAATGTATCACTAAGTGTTTTATTTATTTTGGTGACGACTTTTCTCCCGGAGTTAGGTATGATTTGAACCAGTTGTAAGTAAATCCTCGGAAGCCGCATGCATATTATTTTTTTTAATAGTATTCTGTGTTCTACTGCGTCAAACGCTTTGCATATATATCGAAATATACCGCGGCTACGGAACAACCAGACTCTAATTTATCTGTTATTGTTGCTATGTGACTACATAATGTGCTTCATCAGTGCTTTTATGTTGGAGAAATCCATATTGGTTTTTACTGAAAAATTCGAGTCTATTCAGATAATTTAACATTTGTACTTTGACGCATTTCTCAAAAATCTTGGAAAACGATGATAATAAACAAATTGGCCTGTAATGGGAAACATCAGACGTAGTACCAGCTGCTTTAAACACTGGTGTTATAATGCCGAGCTTTAAAGCATTTGGAAAAATACCCGCTTTGAAGGATTCGTTAAATAAGTGCGTAAGTGGTCTGATGAAAAACTCAATGTTTTCTTTTATAAGGATAATTGCGATTCCATCAATACCATACGAATTTTTGTTTGGGAGGGATAATATAGCGTTTTTAACGTCGTCTGTAGTAAAATCGAGAAAGCCAAAAGAATTAGCATTATTATTATGATATAGCGAATCAGCGGAGCCATAAGTTGTATTGCATTTGATGCTTTCAATTATTTCTACGAAATAGTGATTAAAAAGATTCGCTGTGATATACTCATTATCGCATGTAGTTATTAAATTATTATTAATGTTGATTTCTTTTAACATAGCCTTTTTGTTACCTATTACCCTTTTTAACAGAGTCCAGTATTTTTTCGGATTTTCGTTGTACATTTGCAGCTTATGAGTGTAGAATTCTCTTTTCGTTATACGTATTAATTTCTGTAACTTTTTGGAAACAAGTTTGAATTTCTGAAGATTGTTATTGTCCGTAGGGTATTTTTTTACTAGTGTATAAAGGGAGTTTTTTTTTCTTCAGGTGATAGCGCAATTACTTCATTAGTTACCCATTCCGTTCTTTTGCGTTGTGATTTCCGACATTTTTTGAACTTTTTAGAATGTTCTAATGCATTTTTAACAATTGCTATAAACATGTCGTACTTTTCATCTATAGACTGCGATTTATTGTAAATATTATTGAGACTGCACAAAAATACAATCCCTAATCATATACTAGAGGGGGGAAAAAATTGGTGTGCGGAAAAAGGAGGTGCAAAAATGGTTGAAGGAATGGTACAAAGACTTGAAGTTTATCTTGCTACTGTTTAATGGTTCTTTTTTTCTTTTTTACGGTTTGTTAGTTTTGACTTTATCGTGTCCTTCCTGGATTTTAAGTTCTGTCAGATCATGTTTTTTTGATTTGAAATATTAAGCTGTCGGCATGTACACAGATGCATATTACGCGGCATGTTATGTATTGTCATATGTACATATCTTCTTCGCCGTCGTTGCTCGATTCCGAGCGTCGAGATCTATCATCTAATGTTATGTATGATTAGTCTCCAGGCTTCTCCCGCCGCTTGCATCAAATCCTCGATTGATAAGCCCGTCCATTTCTTCATCTGGTCCACATATCGGTTTGGTGGAGCACGTCCTCTTCTTCTTTTCCTGTCCACTTTTCCTTGTATAATCAATTTTTCTATAGAGTCTCTTCTGATCACATGTCCGAAGAACCGTGCCACCTGTTTACGGATTGAAGGAAGTAAAATATCAAATTAATTTAATATAGATGTGTTGGTTCTCCTCCCAACTCTTACTTAGATATAATGATAGGGGTTTATTAGTATTGTTATTTATGGAATAAGTTAAGATAGTTGTAATTTTTGTACTTTGTATCTTTTTTAATAAACGTTGACAAGAGTGTTGGACCCTCGCATAAAGGGGATATTTGCCCTGTGAGATCCACAACTTATTTCTAATGAAAAAAAAAACAAAACCGGTTGGCCAAACTGCCAAAGTCAACAATGTATTAGAAATACACCTAGGAGACAAGAGTAGTACACGTTGAAATTAAAAAATCTATATTCACGTCAAAAAAATTCCGTGACAATGACAATCAGCAGAAAAATCCTCCGTGCACCAGCCTCCACCGAGTCCGTAATGATGTTTTGGGTACGCGACTCCTTCTGCTGATAGCACAACAAGCCGACATATTGTTCGACAGTTAGGTTCCGCACGGGCACTCTTAGCTAATTTCATCTCGTAACCATTAACAGACTGATACAGTGTTCGCGATATAATTCGACTCTTTCCATCAGGCATTTGTGCTTACTGACTGCAACGAATTCGCGCAAGAATGACAAGCAGTTCGATTAACTCAGAACCATAAAACAGCGCTCAGCCACGTGCCCAACTACGGCGGAACGATCAACTTTTTAAAGAGAATATTAATTTTATCGTACGTTGTAATCGTTCATTTTTTTTTTTTCGATGCCGTTCATGACCTAGTTCGTAAAAGTGACATTAAATAATGTATACGCAGAAGCGGATTTTGCATAATTCGTAATAGTTCCACAACTGTTAATTAAATTTACAAATGTTCAACATAAACTGAACGTCGAAACGTAGATATGTCTTATTGCGGGTGGTATCAGAAATGGGCTGTTATTTGAACGGCTCGCGCATAAATTCAATAAATCACCGACGACTACAAGGTGTGTTTTCAAGTCGACGTTTAATTCACTCTTGCTGGGAATAATCGGAATCAAACATCACGTGGCGTCTTGTTGTGTGTTCACGAAAGCCTCTGTTGTCAATCGCAAAAATAACCTGGCGGCGGGCTACTCCCCGTTCAAAACTTTTGCGTGCTCCAAAATTTGGGCTGCGAATTTTTAATGTTTTGTGTTCTACATCTTATTGCGGATATTTAATACGGTTCGAACGAGACGAATGGAGAATTTTTAAAGTACGCCAAATATTTTGTAAGTTAACATTAGAGAAAAGGATTACTAGAGCAAATATTTAAAATTTAAGTTTATCACGGGTAGTCTATGATAATATTTAAAATATCGTTAGAATCATCATCATCATCGTTTGGAACTAATAATTAAAGAAAAGCGTAAGCGAAATGCGATATTGCTTAATGGATAGTTTCGCTTCCTTATCACTATTGATGATCCGTAGCAATAAAGTTTTAAGTCGTAGCAGAGTAAGATTATATATGTCGGTGTTTTGTGTTCGCTGGTTTTGTTCGCTTTATAGTTTTTGACTTTTATTCGTTATCGTTTACTTCATTTTTATTGATTTCCTTCTTTTATTTTTCTTCTATTCAAATTCATCCAGTTCTTGTTTTCGTTATTTCCTCTAATTAATTCGTTTTAACTCCTTTCTCCTTATTTGCTTTTACTTATTTGAAATAGCCCTTTTTAGAGCTTCCGTTCGATTTTGTTGCGTAATCGCTTGTTAAATTGTCTAAATAACCCTTTTTTTGGGAATCGCTAAATTTATTTAACCGCATTTTTCGGATTTAGTGTTACTTGCTTAATCGAAGCGATGAACCTATTTTTTCGTATCGCGAACTTCCGTTTTCGTTTGTTCGTTTTGTCAAATAAACAACTTTATTCAACGAAGTTATATTCTCGTATTCAGTTTTAACAGCAACAATCATCATCATCATTTCTCCAACCATTAGGCATTATGGCTTACAGACAGCGAAATCCTGGCTTGGGCAGAGTCTTTTATCTTTACATAGGGTTTTTGTTTTTTTTTATTATGGCAAGTAAATGTTTTGTTAGTTATCGAGTTTTTTGTTTACCAAAATATCCGTAATGCTTTTGTTTTTATTTTTTTCTTTTTCTTGTTTTTTTTTTTTTGTGTTAAAAAATTTAAAAAACTTTTTAGTTTTGAAAGATATTTAGATGATCTGCTGAAAAAATTTGAAATCACTTGCAGCCATATGTTAAAACACGAATATTTAAAAATGTATAAAAATCCGAAATTTATTGAGGATGCTTAAGTTACGTGCTTTGTAAAACTATAAGCGAGATTTCAGAAAACTGCTAATGTTCCAATTTGTCAGACAGGGAAATTTCATTTCGATAATTAGCCCGAGTCGGCGGAAAAGTAGAAGATACATGTTAGTTGATAAGAGATTTTTTAACTTTCCGAATTTGCAATGGAAATCTATTTGTTCTTTTAATTTCGGTGTAAGAACTGCAATTTCATTCAGAAATTTTGTTACGAATTTCGAAAAAAAAAAAAAAAAAAAAAACGTGATGCCCGTGTCTTAAAAGCTTTCAAAGATGATTTGAAAAGCGAAAAAATGATACTTATAAATCGGAACCACAGAAAAAAATGGTGACTGATTCACGCATTTCCTGTATTTTTTCTTTTATATACATATTATACTTATTTCAGATTAGCATTTGTGTGATAAGCGTATAAAAAAAAAAAGAAAAAAAAAGTAACATTTCATTAACTTCCGGGGGCCTCGGTTATTTTATTTAGCAAAAAGGAGATTGAACACACCGTATTGGCCAGAATTCTTATTTTCATTTTCTTTCGTTAGACTGGTTCACACTGTTAGTTTTGATTTCGCTAACATCTTTATCCGAATTTACACCAGGATGTGATTCGAAAATTAATAAAAACACGGAATTCGAAGATCAATTTCACATTAACGCTAACTGAAGATAAACTTCATTCCAACAGACGCTGTCAACAATAAATTTCATCGCAGAATTTCCCTGCACTGCGAACGACCGATTCTTGATTTACTCCATTTATTTTCCCTACTTTTTGTTTATTATCTGTATTTTTGTGTAATCTAGTTTGTGGAATTCCTTAAAAAAAAAGTCACTGATGACGCCGATCTCTTAAGTTCTAGGCAGACACTTTTAACAGCGCGTTGAAACGTGATAACACCTCCTTAAAAGAACTAACCAATTTACACCCATTTTCACATCAGACTCAGAATTTCTCACAAAACGGCCGCATGCGATTCTCCGAGTCCGTCTGTCTTAGGCCACTATTAACGACTCTAGGTTCGCAGACCATCCGGTACGTTTTTCTCTAGTTAATCAAGAGCCATACACTCCTCCGATTGATGCGAAGAATCTACACACTCAATAGAAGCCAACAATCCGTAAAAAGTCAGCTTCCTGATTTGACTGCAGAGTCTGTGTTCTGCGTTCATCATCATTTTTTTAGCCTACTACGACACGCTTAAAATTAATCGTTTTCTGCAGCATAGGGCACATCCGGAGGGGGGCAGTAGCGAAACATATTTAAGCCACTCCGAAGAAGAAGAAGAAGAAAACCTCGAAACAAAGTGGCGCATTGCATCCTTTTGTTTCCTGCGCAATGGCAATTGTACAGAACCGATTTCTTATGGTCGCCGATACGGGAAAAACAATATCACAGTATTGTCGGCGGCCGCTGTGCTACCGATCATCCGGGGCGACCTTGATGCCGAATTATATTTTTGTGTATTTCGAGTCAAGCTTCTTTCTTCTTTTTCTTTCCATTGATCCGTGTTACTTTTTAAAGGCTAAAATATAACAATCGCGCCAGCAGCGGTTCACCTCGTCCGTATTCGCCTGGTTTTCCTTTTCGCCGTTCGTTCCTCAGTGACCCGTTTTTAACATGTTGGCCGATGCTGGCCAGTTAGGGGCTGACGAGGACTGCGAGGCACCGTGAAACGTGCGGCTGACACCAGTACACGTCTGTAATGATTTAATTATTCCTCTCAGAACCGGATAAAAACGAAAACATCGACTCCATTTCCATGTAGCCCCTTGTCTTGTAATCGTCATTATCCATTAATGCTCGTTACATTCATCGCGGTCATACATCGTCGTCAACGTCATCTTCATTATCGCGCCTTGTCCTTCTCCGTCTTTTTCGCCGGTTCGGCTAGCTTCGGTTCCCTGCGCGCGCTATTTCAACCGATTATCATTTCGATACTTCATAAATGGTGGGAATTTTTAAAAGCCACTTCGCGCAAGACCGATAAACAGCTATGAATATTCATAGCGAGTAAAGTACAATTGTTTTCGCGCGTTTTAGTGACAGCGAACACGGTCACTTTTCACAAATTTAAAAAGAAAAAAAAGGAAAGGCATTCTCCTGCAGCGGTTACTTAATTGGCTTATGCGAGAGATATGTCGCGAGCGGATGGTCGTCTCGTGTTAGATTGTCGACTTCCTCGTTATTTTCGCACCAACTTCTTGTTCTACAGCCTTGAACTTTGAACGCGCTCCTTAGTGACAGCTGTTTACATTTTTTTTTCCAGGAAAACAATAGCGAATTTTAAGGGCTAATTGTAATGGCTCAAGACGCGCAAGTCGCTGTTTGCGTAATTTTCGGCCGAATTCAATAATATCGTCTTATGACCATTTGAAAGAGCTTCTTCTCTTTAAACATTGAATCTTTCTCTCTAGCGATGATTAAGTTTTGTTTCGACTTTTGGTGGCGCGATATGTCGCAATTTAATCAGAATAAATGAATTTTCTGCTCCGTTAAGAGTTCGAATACTCTTTTTTCAAGGCGAAAACCCTTTACCCAAGTGCCCTACCGTTATTTCTAAGCGAAAAAATGCCAATTAGCGAAGCCAGATGCATATTTATCGACAAACGGTTCCAGAGATGCGCTTCCTTTTCCTTCAAATTCTCGTTGGCCGCTTGTTTAATACATTTCGTAAAAAGAAATGTAAGCAGGTTCTTACAGTTAATTGAACGAAAGCTATTTTTTCAATTTTTCATTTTTCCGCTATTATCTCAAATTAAATTATTTTACATAAACATATATAACGTAAAGTGTAAATTTTTGTAAATTACATCCCATATAGTATATAAATTAATGTAGCGCTTTGTAAATACCGATTTTGGTATCAGCGAGGATGGAAACAATGTCAATTAGTAGAGGTAAATATTGGAGCGCTTTTAAGAATCTTGGACACCGCCAGAAGATATGATTTAGGTCTCACTAAGGCGCTGCAGTTACAAGAAAGGCTAGCGAGAAGGCCGACTCGAGCCAGGGCGACATCTCTGTAGCGATTCGCTCGACATCTGTTTATGATACTCGTAACTTCTCTAGAGTCGTCGCGGTAGCCTAGTTGCTAGAGCGCTTGACTTCCGATATGGCGGTCACGGGTTCGATCCCGAGCGACGACGAACTTTATTACAAGAATTAAATAAAATAAATACTCTACTAATAATCACGTGGAAGGCAATGGCAAACCACCACGTACAACATCATATGCGCGCTAGGTCAGTACACAGCAGACCCACACAGGACTTCACTGGTATATCGATAAATCAAACGATTACTAATCAGTTCCGAATGTAGTCTTGCGTGTGTACACCCGCGTTGCATATTACAGTTGCCTGGTACACAACCTATATCGGTACAGCTAAATGTACGAATAGGTTGCGCCAACGCGCTATGGTAGCGTACAGCACCTGAAGAAGAAGAAGAACTTCTCTAGGGATCATCAGGGTTCGTGGCGCTGATTAAAGAAGCAAGAATAGTATTCGATGTTCCTTCGGCTAAAGACTTTTAATTGTTCGGAGGTGTAATGGAATGCGATTTATTATAGTCGAAGTCTGTAAAAGGAAGAGCTTGAAAGAAGCGTTCGCTGTTCGACTCTAGATGACGACTCCTAGACGAGCCAATCGTCGATCTCATTGTCCCCAAAATTCCCGGTGCGCTGGAATTCAGACTAGCCGAATTTTAGTATTTAAATTCGAAACGTACAAATCTGATATCAAACTTATCCATTGATCGCAGTGCGCTTAAGGAGTATAGCTAATGAATTTTCGATTGGGGAGCTCCGAATCGATTTTCACGGAGTTTACTAGAGCGATCGTTTCCGCGGTGAAAATTGAGCAGCTTTTATCAATATTGCTTTTAATTTTGGTATATCGAGATGTGGACAGTAGGTGCAGGTGCAGCCTGTTGACGCAGAGTGTTTTCGCTCCTGTCTTTATCGTTCATTTCAATGTGGTTTTTGTATGAAAGAAAGAATTATTTGCATAAACAATAACATTACACTCATGATATAGTTATTAATATGTGTACCGACACGAGTCTTACCACATAACTAAGTTAATTAATACACATATAAATAAGACAGGTTTTTGTATGAGCGCTTGAATGGAGTTAGCTAAGTTGCTAATATTATTCTTTTATCTGCTTATGAAGAAGATGGTATCAACATCCGGATGTCATAATGTTACACATACATATTGAGTGAACGTTATTCAGGATGGTAGTTTTAATTCATCGACACAAATTTTTCGATTATTATAAAAAAAAAAAAAAAAAAATTATAAATAATAAAAAAAAAAAAAATGAATAACAACAATGCGTTCGTAACAAGTATGCACAAAACTGCCGATTGCCAAACGAACCAAATCCCGATTCTATCCATCAGTCATTATCAAAGTAGCAAAGGTGACTCCGTTTGAACTTGTTTTAAAAACAGGTATAGTATTGTGTGTTTTCTCTACAAGTCCGTTAAATTCCCATATTTATTCCCGTTACATACTGTTTTCAATTCATTATACTAAATACTGACATTTTTCGGTTGTCACCTGTGCGTTCATCTCTCTATTTTGCGCACACTATTTTAATTGTTCTGTTTGATGGACAACGTTGAAACGGGTGAACCTCCCCCAACAAATACTGTAGCTTCATTACAGCAGCAGCAAAAAACGGCTTACGTTTCGGATGATAGCCTCGATTCTTCACCTGACGATAACGATTCCGCTTGCATTACGTCACAGAGGAGCGAGCTCATCTAAACGCACGGAAACGTCAGCGCCACTTATCAATACTTGAAAACCGGTTCACTGCCCTGCAGCCTAACCAAGAAACTATCGTCTCGTCAGTGTTTTCTTCCAAGGAAGACAGTAGCAGCATCTGCTCAGAGTTAAATACCCACCAATTACGATCTCCCATCGTAACAAACCAATCGATGCTAAAACATTAATTTATAATCTAATTATCAGAACTAACTTTAATATTAAGTAAACTTTAATATTCGTTATCAGTTCGAAAAGTTTCGATGATGTCATTAATTGTCCTAATGGAATGTTCCATATTTTATACTCTTACCTCGCGATCATAAGCCGTTAAAAATGGTTTTAAAAGGGGTGGGGGGTTGCCTCCCTCTCGTGTAATCAAGCTGATGTTGAATCTGAACTAAAAATTCTAGGTCAATTATTTCCGAAAAAAAAAAAAAAATTTACAAAAAAAGTAAACGTGACGAAAACGGTCGGTTTGCCAATTTTTCTTGTATCTCTTTTCCATCCGCAAAAAAATGCTGGCGAAATTATCAAAATAAAAAGTTTACGCTCGTAATTAAATGGGAAAGGTATTCTCGTAGAAATACTTTAATTCAATGTTACAAATGGAAGATGTTCGGTCATGTCTCTCACAACTGCAACTTGCTTTGGACGCTGCGTTAGGTGCAGCCTTACAAACCCTAATGGCCTTTGTAACAATTCCGATATGTCGAAATGCGCTAACTGCGATGCTAACTCGGGCAAGTGTACGCTATTTCAACGCTTATTAAGGACTGAAATTAACAAAAAACCCCTCGAATTATACCACAGATTCTTTACCAATCCACAGTACTAACTTTCTACAATGCAATGTTAGGAAGCAATGTAATACTTAAAGCAGTCGGCTCTCTGCAACTTCCTCGAAAATCCCCAAGTAACTCAAGCACTAATGCTGATGGTTCAAATCTCGCTTCTCTCTTAAACTTTCTTAAAAACTTCGATTTAGGCAAAATTCTCGATATTATTAAAGTTGCCATTCGTAAAATTAGTCTAAATAATAATTTAGACTTAAGCTCAAAAGTAATAATATTATATTAGAAACTATTTTAAGCTTTTTTATTTATAAGTGACTCGAATAGTGTTATTATATTTGCCTGGAACAGTAATTCGATAATCGGTAAACAGTACGAACTATATTCATGATCACTAACAAAATAGACATAGCGGCTCTATCGGAAACTAGTTTGGACAGCGGGTGCACAGTAAACTCTTCGTCGGGCTATTCAACCTACAGGTGCGATGTATCTCGTGGCAGCAGCGGAGGTATTGCCTTATTAGCTAATAAACGAATTAAACGCTCTGATCTTCCCCAGTCGCGCTTACATTGTGTTCAAGCTGTCGGTATTTCGATATGTAATATCAGTTTACCCTATCCTAGACAGCCAAATATAATTGACGACATTATACGCGATATATAAACCTTCAAATAATAAAAGAGGCTTCGCAAGTGACGCCATATCTCTTACGAGTATTAGTGGGAAAGTGTTATCTTGCTAGGTGATTTTAACGCAAAAAATAAAGTTTGGAACTGATTCAGAAATAATTATACTGGCCGTACACTTCAAGAGCTATCAACACAAAATAATTTTCGTATTTTAGCTCTCCGCGAACCCACTTATTTTCTCCTATGATCTCAGGCAACAAACATAGATCTTGTAGTGGTCAAGAATGTATACAACATTACTTCTCCCATTTCCATTAGTCAATTATCTTCTCAAAGCCGATGTTTTGTTTTCTTTTAGTTAATGATGCCATACTTGCGAAGCGCACTTACTGTAACTACAAACAAGCCAAATACGGGATATTTCTTTAAGCATCACATACCGGTAAACTTAGATTCAAATAGCACAACGCTAGACAGCACATGTCCGATTAGCTAATTAAACCGAAATAATCAACACTGCTATCGAATTGGCAGTCCCTATACGGGAATGTATTTCTTTTCCGCTACATTCTGTGCCATCGCATGTAATTCAAATCATAAAATTAAAGAATTATATCAGAAGACAATATATTTTACATCGTTTCACAGCACGTGGTCAATCATTAAAAAAAATCTTAAGCTTTTCGTTACCAAAGCTGTTCACTTACTTCTCGTTAAAAATAAAAATGAGGTCTTCAATGGTAAGCTAACCAACCTTTCCATCAAAGACAAAAGCCTTTGGAAAGCATATAAAAGCTTTAACAGTCAAGCTTCGTCACTCCCTCCGCTTCTTGACTCGAGTACTAACTCGTACGTGTACTCTGACTTTGCAAACGCGGAATTGTTATCTACTCACTACTTCCAAATTCACTCCCGTAATTCAGTTGAATTACCTGAACAAAAAAATTCCCAAGTTCACTCTACTCTTCGCACCTACCTCAAGTCATGTTCAGTACCGCATGCATTTAACGTTGTCACCCCAGCCGAGATACATCGCAACCTAAAATCTCTTAGGCTAAAACAATCCCCACTGGCTATGATAATATTCCTAATGTAGCCTTAAAAAATCTCCCGCTGACAGCCCTGGCTGAAATAACTTCTTTAGTAAATGCTACATGTTCAAATTTGTCTATTATCCGCAACAATGGAGATCCTCCCAAAATCATCGCGCTTCCTGAGCCTGGGAACGATTCTTCGCGGATCAACCACGTTCGTCCTATTAGCCTTCTTAGTAGTTTAAGCGAAGTGGTAGAAAAATCTATATTAAAACATCTCATGCTACACTCTGATAGCTCAAATATCGTTCCTTCGGAGCAATTCGAGTTCATGCCTGAGCACTCTGTGGTGTAGCAAATTTCTAGAATCAGGGAATTCATAACCCACAATTTTAACTGTAATAAACACACAGACATGATATTACTAGACGTAGCCAAAACATTTGACACTACTTGGCATGATGGCATAATCTTCAAAATGATCAAGACCAAATTTCCACGGTTTACCTAATGAGACTAGTCAAAAGCTATTTAAGCGATAGAACATTTGCTGTTCATATCTCTGATACCTCTTCGTCATTTAAAACATGCTTAGCTGGTGTCCCGCAGGGCAGCATGCTGGGGCCAATTTTATTCAATTTATTCCTTTACGATAACACGGCACTCTTTACGGATGATGCTGCGCTGTATTGCAGCTCATACAGGCTGAACGCGACCGCCAACAAGCTCCAACTTGGGGTTGACCGAGTCCTTCGTTTTGTTTTTTTTAAATGGCGCATTTCTATTAATCCGTCTAAATCTGAGGCTATTCTATTTTCTCGTAATTGACCCCTAAGAAAGTACACATACAAGGTACACCGATGATCCTTTGGTCTGATTAAGTACCTCGACGTGATATTGGACAAAAGGCTAAACTCCGATAAACATATCGATCATTCTATCGTCAAAACTAATTACGCTATCTACGTCATTTACCCAATGTTCCATCGTAGATCATTTTTAAATATTCATAACTAATTCTGTATATAAAACATTTATTAGGCTAATCTTAACCTACACATCGCCTCCTCAATTTCTAACGCCTGTTATAAACAACTACAGCTCCTACAAAACAGATGTCTTAGGTGCGTATTAAACGCATCCCGCTATACCAGGATTCCATGCATACTTGAAAAAGTTATAAGAGAATGGAGAAAAGCTATGAATGAAGAAAATATCACTGGGAAAATTAAACTAGGATACAAGAAGGATAATTTATTAATAGATTGCTTAGCTTTTGCAGACGATCTAGCAATAATAGCGGAATCTATGGAGACAACAAAGCGGCAGATAGAACTATTAAAGGAGCAGCGGATAAAGCAGGGCTGAAAATTTCCTTTGAAAAAACAAAATTTATGGCAAATATTACAACCGCTCCTGATATAATAAAAACTTATGTGGGTCAAGTAAAGAGAGTTAATAAATTCAAGTGTACCTGGGAGAATTAATCGAGCAGAGTGCGTCAGAAAAAGAAGAATCAAATATAGGATCGATCGAATGAAAGCGGCTTTTTATTTAACAAAAGAAATATATAATAAGAAATATCTATCAAGAAATTGAGGCACTACAAAACTGTGATCAGACCAGAGGCATTATATGCAGCGGAAGGCCTAACAATGAACAGAAAAGGATTAAATGTAAATCGCAGAAAGAAAGATCGTAAGAAGAATACTGGAGTGAAACAAGGTGGACAATATATAAAAAGGAGTAACCAGGAAATATAGCAACATGTGGAAAGCATCACTACCGAGATCCGGAAAATAAGAATTTGATTATACGGTCATATGCAAAGGATGGAGCCGAGCAGGCTCACCGGAAAGTTGCTTAATTACATGCGAAAGTAAAAATAAACGGCACGTGGTAGCCAGAAACTAAAAAGGACCTAGAGGAGCTGAAGGTTACGCCTGAAGATATAGAACAGTGATCAACGTTAAAGAAGAATCTATTTGACTGAAAAAGATTCGCGGAGAACCGGAAAGAAAGAACTAGCATTCTGTGGACCGAAGAAAGAAAAAAGAAGACACAGTGAAAGAATGAAAGCAGTATGGAAAGAGAGGAAGAAGAATGGCAGAACCAGTTAACAACATAGTCCATCAGTGGCTAATTCGAAATAATAATAATATATATATTAATTACAACGTTAGAAAAAATGTTCCAATTTTATGTAACGTTTGTTATATTTTAATTTTTACGGACTTTATATATATACATATATATTAATTACAACGTAATTCTCAAGACACCGAAGTTAAATTTTATGATAGTATTTTTGTGATTATGTTGTTATATTCATATGGACCGATTTAGAATTACGTTGTAAATTTTGATCACTTTATACAAAGTATAGAAGAGAACGGAAATGTAAGCAAGAAGGGTCAAGGGGAGTTATATATATATATATATTTGAAAGAGCTGAATTACAGTTTGTATATGTCCGGCGTAGCTGTACGATATATATTCTCAACACGCGCAGAACGTTTTGACATGCATGTCTTATTTAAAATTGGGGAATTATTAGTGCTCTATTTATAGAGGTCACAGTACACATTTCCAACTTGTCTGAACTTTTCAAAATTACATTTGCAATCGTTATATCTCCGTATTTTTCGGTTGTTATTATATTATACATTCTTTTCTTACGGGTCCTGATAGGTAATTATGCCATTTACATATTCCGATCACGTTGCTGTATCGATTTTTAATCTAATTAGCCGTCATTAATTCAAAGTCACAAATCTAGTTCCTGCTTTTTTTTTTTTGTTTGTTTTTTTCAAATCACTAGCTGTAAACATGACGCAAGCGTGTTTATATTTTCAAGCTCATATTTGCCTGAATAAAACCTGGTCCGTATGGTAATGCTGATTTAGTCATTATTTAAAATCGGTAAATTTAACATTTAATTATAAGCAACTGTATACCTAATCTATAATTGAATTGTATATCAGAGAAATCTGGGTGTCCGAGCCAAAGGAACTGGCTCAATACTCTCTTCAGATTCATTAGACTTGGTAAATTGTAAATTTTAGTTTCATACCACAGGCCAACAAAATTTTTTTTTTTTTTTTTTGACGCCGGAAAACTTAGAATTGAATTTTGGATATATTTGATGAGCTTAATTCAAAAATACTTAGCTTTTTTTTGTAGCAGCTCTAGTTTTCGAGATACAAAGTTAATTAATTTTCATTTTTATAAAAGGCACAAATAATAAAATAATTGTACCTTTACAGGCCTAAACGAAACGTGGTACCTAAAACTAGATTATATTAGGCGATAAAAATTGCCCATAACCGTATAAAAGAATCTGCTTAAACCGGGTACTTAGATTACATTTTATCGTAAAAGAGAAACAGATCTGCTGCCCTTTTTCTCTCAAGAAAATAACCTGGGATTCTGTAATGATATAAAAAGACTCTTAGAAGCAATGGGTTTATCGAAATACACATCAGACGAATGCCTTTTTTTTATTGACAGTTCAAAAGGTAGTTTAAAATGTGTTCTTTTGAACGACCGTAACAAGGATGGAGCAATACCTATTGGTCATTTTACCATTTTGAAAGAGGAATACAAAACAATAAGTCCTGAAAAAAATTAAACATGAAGAACATCAGTGGGTGATTTGCGTCGATTTAAAAATGGTAAAAACTTCCTTCTTGGACAGCAAAGTGGAAACACAAAATATCCTTGTTTATTATGTCTTTGGGATAGCAGAGCTAAGGATTAGCATTGGGTTAGCAAACAAAAAGTGTCATGGTTCGAGGAAAACGTTGCGCAATCAACAAACCTTTAGTTGCAAGAGAGAAAATCATATTTCCACCTTTGCCCCAATGCTAATCCTTAGCTAGCTCTGCTATCCCAAAGACATAAAAAACAAGGATATTTTGTGTTTCCACTTTGCTGTCTAAGGAGGAAGTTTTTACCAATCGAGTTAGGACTTTCGAAACAATTTGTGAAGGCGTTAAACTGAGATGGACTTTGCTTTGGGTACTTAATACATAAATTTTCTGGGATTAGCATGAAAAAACTGAAAGCAGGCATATTTGATGGCCCTCAGATAAGACAGCTTATAAAAGATGCACAATTTACCACATCAATGAGCGAGGTTGAATCTAATGCTTGGTGCTCATTTGTTGAAGTTGTACAAAATTTTCTTGATAATCATTAAGCAGAAAATTACGTTTAATTAGTAGAAACTAGGTTTTCTAACTTTAATATTCTCGACTGTAATATGAGCATAAAACTTCACTACCTCCACAACCACTTAGATCGATTCCCACAAAACCTAGGTGATTATTATCGCGAAGAACAGGAGGAAAGATTTTATCAGGACATTAGACCGATGGAAGAACGATATCAAGGAAGATGTGATAACCATATGCTGTCCGACTACTGTTGGAGTCTGCGCAAGAATGTTAAACTAAACTCCATGCTAGAAAGTCGTGTAAAAGACAAAATTTTTAAGTGATAAGCCATGAATGTTATATTTATTTACTTTGTGAAATAAATTCCTTACTTTGTATTCATTGTTTTTAATGAGGCCTTGTGGTAAATACCAATATTTATAACCTGAAATGTATCGTCGTCGTCGTCGTCGCAGCTCTTGGAACAAGAGATCGCGTGCAACTCATATGATCCTATTTCTGGCATCCGTCACTGTTTTCTGAAATGTTTTGCTAATCAGATTTGATGTTACCATTTCCAGTCTTCTTCTCCCTCTGTAGGGTTTTCCTTGTATTTTTCCCTGTGCTGCCAACATGTAGATTCCGTTTTTTCGTATCTCATGAGCCATATATTTTGCTTTCCTTTTCTGGATGCTCTCGACTATTACAGGTTTTCCTTCTTCTACTCTGGTTAAAACAATTTTATTACTGACGAAGTCTGTCCAGGGAATTTTTAACAGTCTGCGATAACACCACATTTCAAAAGAATTTATTCTTTTTTTACTATATGCACTCATAATCCATGTTTCGCATGCATACTGTAGTATTGACCATACGTAACAGCGCATTATCCTTTTTTTGAGTTTTAAACTTAATCTGGAATCCTTTAGTGCGTGACTCAGGTTGTTGAATGCCTGTTTCGCCATTCCAATTCTTGATTTGATTTCTTTGTCATCTCTGCCATCATTAGTGATGAGGCTACCTAGATATCTAAATTCAGTTAAGTTTTCTATCTCCTCTCCGTCTAAATAAATATGTACATCCCTGTTTTTAGTTCTGGTAAATTTAATGATTTTTGTTTTTTTTGTATTAATCTTCATTCCATATCTTAAACCGATTTTATTTATTTTGTTTACCATTTTTTGTAGTTGTTTTTCTGTTTCTGCCAGTAAAACTTTATCATCCGCATAACTAATTTCGTTTATACGTTGTCCATTTATTTTCACTCCCATTTTCCCTATATTTGCAGCTTGCTTAATCTCTTCTGCATATATATTAAATAATCTGGGTGAGAGTGGACATCCTTGTCGTACACCTCTTTTAATATTGCTTTTCTTATCCGAGAATTCCGCATTTATCTTGATTTTTGCACTTTGTTCCCAATACAGATGTTTAATAAGCTGGAGGTCTGAATTATCGATATTATATTTTTGCAGTATTGTTATAAGCTGTTCATGATTAACTCGGTCAAACGCCTTTTCATAGTCTACAAAGCATGCATAAACCTCCCTGTTTGCGTTCAAGGTTCTTTGTATTATTATCTTAAGTAGGGCTATTGCATCTCTGGTTCCTCTTCTTGGGACAAAACCAAACTGCGTATCGCCTAAATTGTCATCTAGTTTTCGCTCTATTCTGCTATTTATAATTGATAGAAGCAGCTTCAGCGAATGACTCATTAGTGCTATTGTTCTATATTCGGAACACGTTTGCGAGCTACTCTTTTTTGGAATCGGTATAAAATTTATGCTTTTAAAATCCTCTGGCAGTGCGCCTTCTTTGTAAATTTTATTAAATATCTGTAAAAGTTGTTCCTTCTCATGCTGCGTTATGTATTTTATCACATCAACCGCTAGAAGATCATCTCCGACTGCTTTGTTATTTCTGGCTTTATGAATAGCATTCTCTAATTCCCACATTTCAATAATTGGCGCTTCTTCCTTCGTTGTTTTATTGTTCTGTTTGAATCGCATATCATCTTTATACAGTTCTTGTATATAATTCAGCCATGTTTCTTCTTTTTCTTCCTTAGTTATACAATATTCTCCGAACTTATTTCGTATACAGTTTATGTTGTTTTTTCTCTTTTTATGTACTTTCATCATTTCTTTAATTTTCGTATGCATTTCTCGCATGTTATGCTTTGAATCTAATTTTTCGATTTCCTCGCATTTTTCTTTGTACCAGTTACTCTTTGCCTCTGTGCATTTTTTCACGATGTCTTTATTTAATTTTTTATATTCTAAACTTCTTCTATCTCTTACTTCTCTTCTTTCCTCTATCAGATTTATAATCTCTTGCGTAATCCAAGGTTTGTGTTTTTTCCTTCCTCTTTTTGGTACTGTGTTTCTGGCGGCTTTAAGGACCTTTTGTTTCCATGTACACCACATGTTTTCTACATTTTTTCCTACATTATTTCCATCTATCGTTTCCTTCCCTATTCTGTCTAACTCTGCCTGAAACTTTCCTCGGATATCATCTATTTTCAGTTTATTATAATCTAGCCACTGTAACTGTAATTGTTTTTCATTCTTTTTGCATTTCTTCAGTATTATTTTGCATTTAGCGACTAGTAAAGTATGGTCCGTATTGCAATCCGCTCCCGGATAGGTATGGCAGTTTTTAATCACGTTCTTGTAACGTTTATTAATCAGAATAAAATCAATTTGGTTTTTCGTTCTTCCATCCGGACTTGTCCACGTATAAAGCCTTCTTTTATGTTGCTTAAACCATGTGTTACATATCACCATATTACTTTTTTCTGCAAAATCTGTTAGCATTTCTCCTCGTTCATTTTGCTTCCCTAAGGCAAATTTACCGGCAGCTTCGCTTTTGTGGTCTTGTCCTACCTTTGCATTGAAGTCCCCCATGACGAATACGATATCATTATTTTTGGTTGTTTTTTTAATCTCTTCTATCTCCTTATAAAAGTTGTTAATCGTTACTTCGTCGCTATCCGCTGTGGGAGCGTAAGCCTGAATTAGTACTATAGGTTTGGGCTTCACATTTAGTCGTATCAGTATAATTCTGTCAGTCTTCGGAATGATTTCGCTTATTTTACTGGCCAGTTGTGTTTGTATTAACATAGCAACGCCGCTTTCATGTCGGTTTGGTCCTGAGTATACTATTTCATAGTTTTCATCAACCTTAAATCTTCCACTCCCTATCCATCGTGTTTCACTAATTCCCATAACGTCAATGTTTAGTCGTTTCGCTTCTAAAGCCACATTTGCTAATTTTCCTTTCTGGTATAACGATCTTACGTTCCAGGTAGCAAGAATAAATGTCTTTTTCCATTGGTTCTTTGTTACACTCGTATTGTTTATTATATTGGTGTTATTTATAATGTTGGCGGGGGTTTGTATGTTGACGACCTGAGGAACCCGCTTTTTCCTCCTACCGGGTCTGGCGTAAATGAGACCGCCTGAACCAGTAACGTTTGCTATATCTGTATTCATATTCATAGTTGCTCCTGGGGATTTTAATGCGGTGGTTTCCCGTTGCCTTCCGCATGTTTTCTGTTAGGGTGAACTCCCTTAGCCGAAAAAGACCCGGTTTTAAGGCGCCGGATACTCGCCTGCTCGCTCTGGATTGATATGCATCCATCCGACCGGGGCACATGTCACGAGCGAGTTGCTGATAGCCCGCCGTTGTTAACGCAGTAAGAAGCTTAACGATATTTACTAGAAGGAACACCTTCGGCAAGTGAACCCTCCTTCGTTTTCCTATCAGCTGTGTATTTTGTGAGTTCTGGTTTAGCTTTTCTGAACAGCGCTAAGCCCGCCGATTAGAAAATTACCACCCTGCACGACGTGGACGTACAGAACTCACGTGGTTGTTGTTTCGTTTCTCCGTCGGTGGGACTAGCACCATATGACGGTCGAGTGACTACTTACTAGAGAAGATAGCTCTAGTTACAACAACCTGTGCCCCGCAGGGCTGAAATGTATATGAGTTAACAAAAAAATAATTTTATTCTAAAAGAGGTCAATATAGCGTATCTCAAAAACTAGATCTGAAAGATCAAATCTAACGGTTGTTTTCGATTCTACGCCCAAAAATTACTTAGAAAGAGTTCAAAAACAGCAGGCACCAAAATGTGTGTTGGGCTGTTTAATCTTTAATGTCTTATCGAGGGCGTGCGACTTTTACTTAAGCGGCGGGAGGTTAAGAACGTTAACGATAATTGGGTTGTGGATGAACCACCGTGTAGGAATTTAAGAATAAATTAATTAATAAAGAAAAAAAGCAATGAAAACTGGTTACTCCATTTAGTAGCGAAGTTTTTTTGGAGTTAGCGCCTCTTTATTATAGATTTTTTTTAAATCTTCGTAATGGCGGCATTATAAATACATCATTTTGCGTACGCTAGCAGTATGGGTTCTCATTTCTATATAAATACCTCGTACGCGCCTTCAAATTTTACTAATACAACTAAATATCTTTCGGTTGATGGTCGTTTCATAGGCAGATTTCCTTTTCAAAGTCTTTACTCTCTCTCTTTTCGTTCTCACCATGACTTTTGGACTGATCTCTATCCATCCTTTTTCTTCAACTCTTTTTACCGTGCCTTATAGCCTTCCCCATCCTCTTCTCCTTGGTTTAACAATTTTCCCATTATCAGCTGTTCTGCCACTTCTTCCATAGTTCGCCTTCGTTTTAATCATAGTCTGCTCCCGGCTTCTCGTTTCCGTTTTGCTCTTGTTCAATCTCCCTTGTGTCCCTTTCATCCGACTACCTTAAATATCACCTGTGATGCAAACCACGTTCTATTCGAATGTTCCTTCATTTCCTCAGAACGCGCGATCTTTTATTCCAATTTGCTTAGCCTTGGCCTCCCTACTCCTTACAGTGCCTTCTAAATTCTCGCTTTTTCATCTCCTTCCGTTGTTCCTTTGTTAGCTAGCCGTCTTCATTTCTTTTGTCTCTATCGTTTCTTGATATAACCTGTCGCTCCATATGTCTTTCCATTCTTCTAATCTTTTGTGTCGCCCGAATGTCCTGTGCTGACGTACCCATTAAAATATATATATATATATATATATATATATATATATATATATATATACTGCTGACGCATACTGTTCGAAATTATAATTAAAGAGAAGTCGGCCATAATTAAACGAAATATCACACACACACACACACACACACGCGCGGCACACGCGTGTAAGAAATCGTATACGATTCGAATAAAATAGCGAATGAATGTATATATTTCTGAGTCAATCAGATACGGGGGGGCGCAAATAGTTTTTATGAAAATAAGGTTATTGGACTTTTTTTTTTAATGCATCGTATTAAACTATGGCTTTCCTTCTCAAAACTGAACATTGCCTGATGTTCGATATGATTGCTGCTTACACTCCGAGACCGTCAAACGTCTAATCCAAGCTAGCTTATCAGATATAAACTCCCAGACATATTCGGCAAACATATTTTTGACATTGGAAATCTGTGACACTTTATTTTCCAATCGGTTTTTTCGTTTCGTTATGTTAAACCTTCGGAACTTGCGTCAAAATTGATTAAAGTGAGTTTTTATTTTTCAGTATAAACATTTTACTTTACATCGACTGTTATTTATTCCTTTACATATTATTCGTATAAATTTTTATGTTCGAGGATGATTTTTTTGAGACTAAATTAGCGTTATGCGATCCGATAGTGGAACAATTCGATTACTAAGAAGGTTCGTGTGGTGTGTTCGACTTTCCTCATTCTTCTGATACTTTTCTCAATAAGTTCGTTATAAACAATATTTTTCCGCAATAGAAAAGCTATTGCAATTTTAAAATTCTTCATTTATCCGTTCGCGTTAAATATTGCGAACAAGATGAAACGAATAACACACGTTGCTTAAAATAAAAATACGTTCGAATTTCCACCTTTTCTGCAGACCACTCTAGTACTCCAGTTCACTGAGATCTACTCCTCGTAACGCTGTTTATCCTGTGTACTATCCTTGCTATATTGATTACTTTTTATTAACGATATTTGATATCGGATTAAAATAAAATTGACTCTTCTCTTTTCTAATTATTTAACGAGTTGCTGGTTGACCGAATGCAAATGTTCCGAACGGGAATTTCGAAATGTTTCTAATGAACACTCCATTTTCATCTGATAAACACATGAAGTGCTTCTGAATTGGAAGAAGGCAATCAAAAAAAAATTCAAAAAAAAAAAATGTAAAAAAAAGCGCATAAATATTATGTTAAACATTTGCACGCGCAGAATTCTGTGGTTTATTTACTGCCAAATAACACTTTGGTTTGCGTTACACAGATGTGCTAAATCCGTTTCTTGGAACAATTTTATTTTTTTTGATAAAAACCGATTAAATTCGCTTAAATTTTTCATGTTTGATCTCTCAGTCGCGATTCTGTTTTACCTTAGAATAATATTCATTCGCTAAAAATGCGCCTGTGCTCTTTAAAGAAACGAACTGGTGAAACACGTTCATGATCTTCATCTTCGACGAACCCATGAAATACGTTCACGATGTGTATACTCGGTGAACTCATGAAACACGTTCACGATGTTTATCCTCGACGAACCCATGAGACACGTTCATGATGTTTATCCTCATTGAAGAAAAATACTAAATTATTGAGAATTTTCCATTTAGTAATCTGATATTATCTTCGGAATTACGTACGATTTCATCTGGAATATTGTTAGAACGAACGTACAGGCATCTTTAGTAAATAATTCTGATCACGGAGTGACATTCCATTTTGGAGGTTTTTAATCGTGAAACTGTGAGATACTTTTCATTTAAAGACGATCTTGCTACTGCTTATGTTACCTTCTGCAAGCTATGCTATTACGCATCGTGTTCCGCTATGCACTTCTGTCGCTTTTTTTCGATTTTTTTGACGCATCCACATTACAAGCTTATCGTGATCATTAAAATAGTCGTCGTTGGCTCTTGATTATCGTCGAAGAAAAGCGTTAACATCTCTTCAGGTTTATGCGATGGTGAGGAGCATACGTTGCTGAAATCTGTCCATTTGACGTATCTCCCGTGAAATATTACAGAGTGCAGTTTTGTGAATACCTATGGCCTGATAAGGATTCTGAGTTTTTTGATTATGAACTCTCTCTTTACAATATTAATAAGACACATGAGCTAAAACTGCGGAGAATTGCACCACCAAACATGGAAATAAATCCTGCATGAGTATATACAATAAAAAACGCCCTCCCCCCCCATGTACAGTCGAAAGCGTATTCTTCTTCTTGTGTCTTACGCATGACTGCGCGTAAACGATCCTTGGTATTTCAAATTTTCAAATTTTTCGCCCTTCTGCAGCCCTCATTAGATCTTCCACTGATTTTATCCCAGTCCATCGATGTATGTTCCTTAACCATGACATCTTCCTTCTCCCTGGACCTCTTCGACCTTCAATTTGTCCTTGTATAATCAGTTTTAATACGTTGTATTTCTTTCCTCGTATAACGTGCGCGAATGATTTTATCTTGCGTTTCTGTATTGTTTCGACTACATTTCGTTCAGTCTTGGCCAATTGCAATACTTTTCTGTCTCTTCATTTCTTTTGCTACGTTGGCCAGTTTTCCAGGTTGGAATAAGCTTCGAACATTCCACGTTCCTATATTAGTAATCTTTTTAGACTAGAATTTTTTAAATGCGCGGAAAAGTTACAATGAACGTCGGCAGAAAATAACTCTAATCTACATATAAATAGGCAAAGACAAAAAAGTTCACTACCATTTTCTCCTCTGTTTATTAACCGCTTTTTTGCTCTTTTTTTGTTTAGTAGCTATTGACGAGTGTTATCAGTACACAAAAGTGTTGGAAACAGTTATGTATTTTATTTTTTTCTTATTTAAATAAAAAATTAATACAAAAAATGAAAAAGAAAATCGCTATATAGCTAATAAATCTGTTCTTATTAAAATGTTTTAATTTTTCTTAATAATCATCATTATTAGCTTTTTTACAGTCTTACGGTATCATTTCACATCAATTAATTAAAAGAAAAAAAAAAAGTGAGAGGGTTTTTAAGTCACTGTTCTTGGGCAAAAAAAAAAAAAAACATTGCGATTTACTGTTATTTTACTGAATTTATTTTTTATTTAATTATAATGATACTGAACTGTTTTGTACTGTAAGTACATATAAATGTGTATGTTCTCAGATATACAATGAAAAATTTTTGAAATATGCAAATTCATATATGTTTTCTTCAAATTTTTAATAATAATGATGATCGAATTTCGACCAATGGGCGTTGAACAACTAGTTATAATAATAATCCATTATTAAATATTTATCTAAAACTTTGTAATTTATAATTTTATATTATTCAAATCATCTATTTTTTTTTTTTTATATTTATTTATCATTATTATTATACATATATTGTGCACTGATCTCTATTCGCGTATTTTATGGTGAACTGGTATGTAAGGCAGTGGCGTAGCTGAAGGTCCGCAGACCTCGCGATGCGGGGGGGCCCTGAGCTCTTTTGGGAGCCCCACTCAGTCTAAAAAAATTGACAGTTTTATTTTAAGCTAGTGCTGCGAATATATGTATGCGAGTATGGATGGGTTGTAAGTGTACCTGTTACGTAATGTGCATGGTCGCCGTGCGTTTTGAATGTCGTGAAATGTGCTGGATTCTGTGTACAGCTTTGCCTATGTGTAAATGCAATATAACTATCCACTTAACGTAGGAACCGCTGAATTTTTCGCCATCTAAGAACAAAAAGAATAACAGAATGACAGTTAACGGTAGAAAAACGCAGAGAAATTCCCCATCACATGACTGTAGCCATTCGTTGTGATAAGATATCCCTTTTAAAATCCTACTCTATAAAATCTGTACATATTTTTATAAACGTTTTCCCTTTCTTTTCTATATTAGAATCGCGGTATATACTGGCATCTTTGCTCTTGAACATTTCAACGATAATTATAATTCTGGGGCAAAATTATTATTATCATTTCCTAGGAAATCATCATTGTCACTAAAAAATACGTAGCACCCATCGTGCGTTCTGGATCTACAGCAACGTTTCATAGGATTCGTGTTTATATTGTACTTAGTTTTATTTGTTTGGATCAGAACGGTGTTATTTCGCAAAACAAAATGTTTGAAATACGTACATTTTTGCTGGGTTTTTTTTTGTACTAAGTGAATCTGCGAAACAGATCTGAGTGGAGCGCAAGAGCGGAAAAATAAAAAAGCGAAAGGAGATGAAGCAAAGAAAAATTGTCAGAAACTGACTTCATGGATTGAAAAAAACCGGATTCTGATAGTGTTCAAGGTCGGTTCAGTTTAAACGTTTACACACGTTTAAGTCGACAAATGTTCGATAGAAAAAAAGTTAGATTAATTAAATGATGCAATAGCCCGTCGCGTTAATTATATTCCATTGCAAAATAAACTTGATTTCGTGACTTTTTCGTTCGTTCTAAAATTTCCATGTCAAAATTTTAGTTTAATAAAATCTAGCATTGTAAGTGTATTTCGAGAACATGTGTATAACTTTCTCTTTGTAACTCTCGTAAAGTTATACGGTTTACTTCGAACTTGGGCGAATAGTATGAGTAAATGTAGCCTTGCATATTCGTAAACTTAATCAACTCAGCGATAATCTTATGGAAATAAAAAATATTTTTTTCTTTTGTTTCATTCATTTTTTTTTTTTCAAGGATAAAATTGCATTTTATTATTTGTTAAAATATAACTATTGAAATCATGAAATTTATTCACTGCAGAATATGATAACAATAGAATTGGTAATGCTGATATTGATAGCGATATTTCAAATTCACTACTATTTGAACGACCATCTGAACTATTGCCGAGTACCCGATCTTTTCCTTCAGATCGAGGATACTATACGGGATTGAAAATTCCGTCTGGTGAATGTAGAAGAAAAATTTTGAATTGTGGTCCTTGTAAATCAAAGGGACCATTTGCTAAAGATTCTCACAACAAAAGATTTTCTATTGAATATTATTTCATAAAATTTAATGATTCTCATCTTACATTACCAAGATTATAGTTGTGTTATTCGAAGATGCTTGACAAAGTTTATTGTAAACACTGTTGGTTAAACCGAACGCACTCTTCGTTCCGTTCTGAATGGGTTGAAGGAGTAAATGATTGGCAAGGTCTTTCAAAAAAAAAGATATATAAAATTACATGCGAATTCCCAGTGACATCTTGAAGCTTCCTCAAACTATGATTTAATAAACTGTGACAGTTGATAATTTAATGAATACTGAATTAAAAGAAAAAATTCATTTTTGGAAAGAAGTTTTGAAACGTATCATCGATGTTAGCCACTTGTAATTTAGCTTTTCGTGGGCACGGTGAGCAAAAAATGAAGTGAGTTTGATGTTAATAACAGAGGTAACTTTTTATCTGTAATCGAACTTTTAGCAAAATATGAGATGGTATTTTGTACAGTGCTTTAAATTCAGAAAATAAGAGAGTCAACTATTTAAGTCCCAAAATACAAAATGAAATAATTTCTTTATTGTCAGATCGAGTTCTCAAAGAGGTGTATAATTGATGACATTCAACAGAGTAAATTTTATTCAATAATTTTGGATACAACCCAAGATATCTTAAAACAAGATCAATTGATTGTGATTATTTTAGTACCTAGTATGATAGTGATCCTCATTTGAAGTACAAGAAAGTTTCTTGAGATTTTTTTCATATTTCAGATCAAAGTGATAAAGGATTAGTGAAATATTAATATTAGAGAATAGCAATGTATTAATTGAAAATTGTCGTGGTCAGGGATATGATGGAGCGAATGTAATGAGTGGTAGTTAAACTGGCTTACAAAAACGTATAAAAACTATAAAACCAAAGGCGTCTTACGTACATTGTGCAGTCCACAGTTTAAATTTAGTATTAGAGGATGCTGTTAAATCAGTGGTGCAAATGCAAAACTTTTCATGAAAGTCTTCAAAAGCTATATCTACTTTTTAGTGTTAGTATAAAGCGTTGGGATACTGCTTGATGGGATGTCCAAAGATTCCCGAAAATATTCTATATTAAAGAAATTGCGTGGAACAAGATGGTCATCCAGACATGATGCTATTTACGCTTGCCGAACACAAGTTTTAGACAAATCGTGAAAGCTTTATTAAAAATAATCATGATAATCAAAGATAAAGGGACAACAAATAATGCTGAGGAGGCCTTATTATATAAACATATAAATAAATTTCAATTTATTATTTTTCTAGTCGTGGAATGCAAGTTATTAGAGATGATAAATTTAGAGTGTCAAAACAATTACAGTCAAAGAGAATATTGATTTACTGTACGCTACCGAGTTATTACAAATAGCACTTGAAAATGTTAAAAGAGTAAGGAACATAATTTTGAAAATGTTAAAAGAGTAAGGAACATAATTTTGAAAATGTAATTCGAGAAGCTTCAGTTTTAGCTGAAAGTTGGGGAATATATACACAGAATTTCAAGAAAAAAGACCAGAACGAACGAAAACCTTCTTCTTTGATGAACTATCAGCTCGTGCAATAATTACGAATACGAAACACTTATTTTAAAAATATAAGTTTCCAATGCTCACATTTTGGCATAATTATTGTAATAGCGGATGTACTGCCACGCGATCCGACTAGCAATCGGCGTTTCGGTAACCGAGACCGGAATGTGAAATTGGCGAAGAGATGGACAGATGTTGTATTACATACAACAGGATTGTCATTCGCACAATGCGTACGTCAATCAGAGGATCGTGACAAATGGCGGAAAATCACAAAATCACTGGTGGATTAAATGTTAATCACGATACCCCACCTGTAGATGATGATTGCACAATTAAGCAATCGATTTGAAGATCAGTAAGCCAGCGTTTTCGCTATCTTTTCCCAGTCAATCTCCAAAAGATGAAAGATGATGAATTGATTGAAGCATCACAAAAGAGCTAATGAATTTTTATTCTCATGAATTATCAACCAATTTTTTTATATGTCAGCTTTTGTCACTTCGAAATTTAATTCACAAAAATATATTAGAATATATTATGTCCATTAATGAAAAATGGCACATCATTTTTGCGTAATATTCTCTTGACGTTCCAATAAAACTATTTTTAACATTTCCAAAAATTATTATTTGCGTAGTACAGTGGCACAAGTACGATTGACTGGTTTAGCTATACTATCGACTGAATTTGAAAGGACTAAAAAACTCAGTACTGATGAACAACTCATCGACACGAGTTCGCAACAAAAAATGCAAAACGTTCACAACGCTTCCGTAACAATATTTCAACTTAAATCATTTCTGATGTAACAGTTGTAGATACGAACAAAAAAATTATTTTCATTTACATCATTATAATCACTTTTATAACTTTCATAATTATTTACCTCCATAAAGTTTTACAAATTACATTAATAAATTGAATAAAAATTTCAAATAAATTATCTCTATCATATATAATTTACGTGTCGATTTATGTATCTTTTTATTTAATTTGCTTTTGTTTTTAACTAAAAAAAAAAATAATAATAAATAAAAATAAAGGAAAGAGGGCTCCATTGAGATTTTCGCAAGGGAGGGTAGAGTATCCAAGGTTTCAGCTACGCCACTGGTGGGAGGGTACCGGGCTTGTGGAGGACTAAAAAGAAACGCTATAAAGATCATATCGCTACCATGCTTCGGAATGCGAATATCAACAAGGACTGGAAAGATGCTGCGCAAAGCCGGCAGAAACGGAGAAAAAAGTGTCTCTCAGGAGGTGGTAGAAAATAACCATAAAGAAAAAGAAAAAGGAAAGAGATACTAGTCCGGATCAACCATATCGAATGTCACCATTGCGGGAAAATATGTACTGCTAAAATTCGACTAATCAGCCATCGACGAACACATCGCTAAACAAATATTGATGATGTGATTATTATGCAACATGTTGTTATCGTAAACTTTTAATGTCGATCATTTTTCTGTATATCGACTTTATAATTACGTTTTCTATTTGGTTCGTCACAGTTCCTTTTTAATCGTAATAATACATGTATGTCGTAATTGTGTGTTCCCGTAACACGTCGGTGATTGTATAGATATTTTTAAATAAATTTCTGATAATATTAAGGTTGATATAAACAGTTATTTCCGATTTACGCTTATTATCGTTTATTTTCTGAAATATAAATTACACTAGCGATAGAAATCAAACGCGAGCCCGATTCAATCAAAATATTGATTAACTCTTCCGCCGATCGTTACCCATCGAAAGAAAGAAAAAAAAAACGCAACAAAAAAAAGCCGTGATTCGGACACTCAAAATTACGACATCTCGTTGCTGCCGCTCCTATATCAGTAATTTTGATCATGGATTTTCATCTTTCCATTATCAGATAGTTTTTCGTTTCCTATGAAAGTTCAGCTTTATTTGTTTTTTTCTATCAAGCGGAAGTTTTAACCGTTTACATAAGCTACCGTTTCGTCCTAACGATGTTGTCGCACGCGTTTACAATACGTTCATTAATCAGCTACACTGTCAATGAGCAGGAGTCATATGCGCGCAACTTCAACGGAAAAGCTTTCACCATCATTGAGGGGAACTTGAGAACGTTCAACGTTGGGTCCAAGATAAAGTTTTGAACATTTCGGAATGTATCGCTTTACAAGTTCTTTCAGTGAGTAGTAGCGTAGCAACGTGTGTGTAACGAAAATTTCAAAAACTATCGAAGAAAAGAAATTAAAAAGGAATACAATATTCGTATGAAAGTTACAAAAAAAACAAAATGTGACGCGGATAAGCGAGTGGTATTATTCGAGGAGAAATGACGAGAATTTACGTCACAATTCGTCGTTAAAATTAACGGTATAAAATTACAGAGAGTCGCTGTTATAAATCGTGTATCTGCTATCGGCCATTCGTGCCGTGCGGTATATTGTGCTTCACACTTCTCGAGATGTAACAGATTTTTGATCGGAACACGTACGTCCATTCGAGATGATTAGTTTTTATAGAGAAGGAAAAATAGGTTCTCTTGTACAGGTGGAAAAAACGATATTCAGTCGCAATTAAATAACTTTGCCCTTCACTATGCACGAATATCGGAAGCAGAATTATCCTCTTCTTTGTAGAGCCATATTCAATTTCTGACCGTGTAGGCGCGACTACCTCTATTTTTGTACGTTTCAATTGTAATCAGCCAGCGCACGCGAAGATCTGGCACGTGGCCATGTTACCCACCAACCGTTGGGTTGAGGAGATCCCCCCCCCCCTTGGACATGTCAACAAAGAATCTTCGCCCAGAAACGAAAGGAAGGAGAATAATCAGTTAAATGTAGATTCGGTCAGCTATTGATAAGATAAAGGAACTGAGGATAGGAACAACTGAGATCGACGGAAACGATAAGATATACGAGGCAAAATAAGGAGTAGGGAGTTTGAGTGACAGCAGATTGGAATACAAAGAGGTGCGTTCGTTCACGAGGGATGGACATTCAAAGAGGATATGGTCAGGATCACAGACGGCTTTATCGTCAGAATAAAAAGGATAATTAAGACGATAGAGCGAGATGAAAATGAAAACGTGAGAAAGGAAGAAGAGTATAATTCAGACGTAAACGGATAATAGGGACAATAACGGAGCGGTGAAGCGAAGGAAAATCGTAAAACCAAGGCCGCGTGGGAAGATTAGGTTGGATGGAAAAATAAAAGGAAGGATGATTAGAAAAGGAGGAAACGTAAAAATCTGACCGAAATCTAACATGAAACTTTTTGCACAATGGGAGTAAATTCGAAACGGGAATTTTAGAGAAAAAAAGGCGGGAGGATACAGCAATCTGAGCCAAGGAATCTGCCATTTCGTTACCCTCTATCCCCATATGACTGGGGACCCAGAGCATTTCAATGCGGATGGCGTGAAGTGAGAAAAGAGTGTGAATGAGAGAGCGAATACGGAGGATGAAAAGGTCAGAGGAGTGATAGGGGAAATGAGAGGAAATAGCTTTAAGAACACATAAGGAGTCGGAGATAATTAAAAATTTAGAAGAAGAACGATGTGAGGAAATATGGATTATGCAGCGTAAAATGGCCATTAACTCGGCCGTAAAGATAGTACAAAAGGAAGAGAGACGAAAAGATTCAGAGAAATTAATGCTCGGAATGATGAAAGAAGTTCCAACTCCATTAGGTCCTTTCGAACCATCCGTAAAAATAGCAATATGAGAAGGAAAACGGGATTCGATATAACTATGGAATTTCTGTATAACGGTTGGATAGGAAAGGGTTTTGGAGGAAAAAGGAAAGTAGAATACATTGGGAGGATCGGAGAGATCTGCAAAATTGAAAGAAAAGTAAGGGAGATTGTTATAAGAAATTGTGCAGGATAAAAAGGAATTTAGCCGCAAAGCAATGTGGGCTAGAATAGGAATTTCCTTGGGAGTAAAACGCCAGTTTTGCAGAATAGAAAGATATGAAGGAATAAGTTTAGAGGATGATAACGGTAAGCGTTTACACAAGAAACGATAACTTAAATAGGATCTGCGAATGAAAAGGGGAGGCGAGTTAGACTGAGCGAGAACTGCTGGTACTCGAGAAGATCTAAGAACATCAAGGCAAAGACGAATACAAGAATTTTGAATTATATCCAGCTTGGAAAGAAGTGATTTTGAGGCAGAGCCATAGATAAAGGAACAGTAGTCGAATTTGGAACGGATAATCGAATTGTACAAGGAAATAAGGAGAAAAGGATGGCCTCCCCATTTTGTTGGGGAAAGAGCTTTCAGTAGGTTTAGTCTTTTAAGGGCAGAAGAGGAAAGGAAATTAATATGTTCATAAAAGGACAGACGACTGTTGAGGAATACACCGAGATAGCAGAAGCATTCCCTACGAGGGATAAGATTGGAGTTTAAGGATACAGAGACTAAAGCGGGATTAAAAGGACGAAGAGAATAGACAATACAAGAGAATTTTAAAGGGGAAATAGAAAGGTTCAAAGAGGAAAGAGATTGTTCCAAAGTAACTAGAGACGAATTAACACTTTCGTTAGCATCTACGATATCACGGGAGGAGGAAAAGAGAAGAATGTCATCGGCAAAAAATAACGAAGAGGAGTTCATAGAAAGAGAAGCAACCGAAATAGTATAAATATTAAAAAGAGTAGGACTAAGGCAGGATCCTTGTGGAAGACCACGTGAAACAACTCTTGTAACCTCGAACGAAGAAGAAGACAGGAGAATAGTACGATTTAACATCAAGTTAACAATGAGGGAACAAAAATGCGTCGGGATGTTAATTGCTATCATTTTATCTCGAAGAGTAAGGAGATGGACCTCATCAAAAGCACTGGAAACATCGATTAAAGTAGCTAAAGTGTACTGTTTATCGATGAAAGATTTATAGATATAGGAAACAAACAGACTGACGCAGTCAGCAGGACCTAAGCCTGAACGGAAACCAAACATATTAGAAGGATGATGATAAGTTGTATAAGTGTTCACGGCAACTGCTCTATATTCAAAACGTGAGTACAGACGCAGGACTTGGAACTGAGACTATAAATGTTTTTCATTTATCGATATACAAATGCAATCATAAGTGTGTGTGTGTTCTTCTATGCACCAACTAGCGCGCGCATGATGGTGTACACATGTTTGCCATTGCCTTCGTCCACCACCACTTAGCGATTATCCAATTATTTGTAATAATTTCTGTTGTCACCAAGTATCGTCACGATGAATGTTACTAAATTTCTTTTTATTCTCGATTTCAGTCTCTCTATGGACTACGCTAAACAACCAAGTCTTTACATTTTCCTTCCTTAACATCTTTCCAGTATTTCTTGAGACCCTCCATCGAAGCATTTTTATGGCTTACCGGCAGCGGATCTATTCCGATTTACTTGATTTATTTTAAATTATGAAACCCCGTTTTTGTTCAATATTTGTGTTTCAGTAATATCGATTGATTTCATATCCGTTTCACACGCTAACCGAACCATGTAGATCTTCGTTTCCATAAAAATTCTCTTAGTTATCCTGTTCTTCTGTATTCTGGCAATCTGTCCATCAAAAATAATATCATTATATTCCTTATCGATATGTTCCAATTTTGCTGCATAATCTATCGTTCGAAACCCAATTAAATTCTGTTCATTTCTCCATTTAACAACTCTCCTATTGCTTAAGATTCTCCTTATTTCTAAATAATTATAGTCGATCCCGTTCTATTCAGACTTAAGCTTTCTGATATATATAAACCCTCTGTTGTTTGAAAACTAATTTTGCGCATGTTAAAAACTAGTAATTAGTGTGAGAGCAGAGAGCAAGCGGTGTAAGTAGAGTTACATGTGCGCCAACTGTACAATATGAATTTGAAAAACAAACGAAAAGGCGCCATTTACACAGTTACATACCCAACGATCTACTTTCATAATATATATATATATATATATATATATGCTTAAACGTTTCTTTCGTTCATTCGGTTTCAGGTTTAGCTGGTTTTAGCCGGTTCTTTTCGGTATAGCCTTGTGAATAGTATTCGTTATCCCTGCAGCAGCACGTAAGTGCCAGAGACGTAACCAAGTTAAATGAGTTACCAACTGGAATTGAACGGAACTTGCTCGAAGCTACATTCTTTGTTACCTGGGGGCGCGCTATTAATATTTAAGCCGGTGATGCCGCGTGCATACATCAGCAATACGCTTTGGAATAACTGAATGTAGCCAAATGAAACACCGTGTTCAGAGACGCAGATTTATTCCATTGCGGTCTGATATCGTTGTACGCTACACGGCTGAGACCCCTAAACGACCATTTACTCATTTTCGCCGTCAAGGCCATATGGAAGGAGCGAGATTTACTAAGCGATTCCTCTTCCAGCAAGTGCCTTAAATAATGGCACTCCAATTCCCTCAATCTGAGCTTATCTCGATGATATTATTAGTAGTTACGTGTATTGTGCTTAAATTTCCGCCGGTATGAACAAGTCGAATATTATTACGGTAATTTCATTACATGCAACTTGGACATATATACGTAGATGGCAGGCACCGGCAGAGCCTAATGTTCGTTGGCACATCCGGTTACGTGAGATGGTATGCGAAAGTTGTAATTTGTCGCGGCAAAACTATTAACGCGATTTTTATTTCATTCATTTCTTTTTTTTTTCTTTTTTCTGTGCCATCACTAAAGACCGAACTTCAATCAGTAGTCAGGTATTGGTATGTTTTTGTAAGAGATTTAATCGTTAAATATGTGTTCGACGCTTTATTAATTAAAGGGGGTAAACGGCCGAACAGGATAAATTATTACGAATCAAAAAGTCGTTTTTGTTTGTTTTATTTCTATTTTTTGTATTTGAGGAAGTTCAACCAGACACTCCAGGGGGAAAAAAAGTAAAAACGAAACCAGTACATGGAAAAAAAATAGTCTATATATGTATAAAGTGTTTGTCATTTATTGTCGTCAGTAATAATTAGAGGTAATTTACATAATGACTTGGCTAATTGAGTAGTCAAATAGAGAGCGGAAGAGACGAAAAATGAAGCAGAGGAGTTGTGCAAACACACAAACTTACACTTTCAATAGAAGACCAGGATATTGCGGCAAACTAGTTATTTATCGATTCTGTCAGCGACGACGTGACCGAAAAAAAAATGGATAAAAGTGAAATCGAATACGCCTAAAAATGAAACCAAAGGAAAAAGTCCTGCCACCACCTCGAACAGCCGAGCAAGCAGCGCGTTTCCTCCGCGCTTCGGTGTGCCATTAATGAATAATTCCGGGAATTGCGTTGTTTCTTCCATAGGCCAACTACTCGACAAACGAGATGAAGACATCTTCAAACAAAACCGGCTATACCGACGACGTCTAACGGCGAACTGTTTCTAAACGGTTAAAATTATCATCGGTTCGTCATCGGACCTGCACGTCACATTCTTTTTCGGTACCTCTTCGTTTTGCTGTCATGATGTAACAAGGGGGAGGAATCGTGTAAATGGTAGCATTTTTCCGTCACGTTATAAAACAAAAAGAATACGAGTTAATTGAACCTTACTATTCTATAAGAATTATAGCAGATTAGTATCTGCAAGGATCATCTCCCTAATGCGCGAAGGATTCAGTTTTTTAGGTATGGCGACGACATTCCCCACACACATCTTTGTAAGTTCAGAGGAACTGCAGCATATCATAATTGGAACTTTTGTTTTTTGTTAGTTCGTCTATAATCCACTTTTAGTAACGATCGAGTATCGATATAGAACGATGTAAACTCAAAAGCGTGAACAAAAGAGAACTGATATTTTGTATAATGATCAAGTTTAATGTAACTTTTTCTGCATATCGAGCAAATTTAACGATTCTAAAATGTTTCCAATAAGGAGTCATTTGATTTCGAAATATTCCGGAAATTTGTGGGGATCTTGGCTAGTGAAATAAAACAGTACTTGTGAAAATGTTAAAAACAATATTATAAATGCGAAAAATAATATTTTTATAAATGTAGGGTTATATATATACACATATATATATATATATATATATATATATATATATATATATATTAATTACAACGTAATTCTTTACCCCCCATTAGAAAAAATGTTCCAATTTTATGTAACGAAAAATGTCGCAAAAAATGTCCTAATTTTATGTAACGTTTGTTATGTTTTATAGGATTCTTGTGATTATGTTATTATATTCATATGGACCAATTTAGAATCAGGTTGTAAATTTGATCATTTTATATAAAGTATAGAAGAGAAAGAAACAGAAAGGTAAGATAAGCAAGAGGGGTCAAGGGGCGCAGCCCCTTGCGAGGCCAAAATGGCCGAGTTTATATATATATATATATATATACAAAGGCGCACTCAGGATTTTTTTTTGGTGGGGGCTAGAATTTAGAAGATGAGTTAGGGGGTGGTAACTCGGTACCTCGACTAAGTACCTATCTATTTCCGTGGTCTGTAAATTAAAATAAAAAAAAAACAAAATTAACGAATATTATTTTTTTTTAAATTACAAAACTGACGAATTTTATTTAAAAAAAAAAAAAATAATAATAATAGAAACGTAACATTATGTTTTTGTAATAAGCACAAATTAGGTAAGCATACGAATTTTATTTTCAAAAAATTAGGTAAATATAACATTATACTTGTAATCTAAGCAAAAAGTAAATATGTATGTTTTTAAAAAAAAATTAAGTAAAACAAAACATTACAAAACGAAATTAAGATTTCAAAGATTTTTTGGGGAGCAATGGCCCCGTGGCACCCCCTTTTCAGTGCGCCAATGTATATATATATATATATATATATATATATATATGTATGTGTGTATATATACATGAAAACAATTATAATATGTTTATAGCGACTATAATCAAAGAGAAATATTTTAAGAAAATCATTTTTTTTCCAAAAACGATATTTTAATAAGTATGGATGGAATTAATTTTAGCTTACATGCCTCCCTTCTTTATTAGTAAGTATAATACAATGTTACTTATACTTAAACGAGTTCAGAGACATATTACTAGTTATCAGTACCACTAACGATTCGTCTTATTTTGATATTCCATTTATTTTCGTAATTCTTATGATTATCTTAACCTTTTATTATTGTTATTACGTAAAATTTTATCTAAACTTAACCTAAAACTTCTTTTACGACAAGGAATAAAAAGTACAACATTTTCCTTGTATATATAATAATAACCTTATATCCTTTCATAACCTCATATACATATACCTTCGCACATATCTGACACATATAATCAGTACTTAATATATACTCGATAGTAAGAACATGATTGTTTTATTGACTTTTAATATTTTTATTCATAGCCTATTTTTTTATTTCTACTTTGGATGACTTTTTATTTGGCTGTGGTTGTTTAATATCTTCTGGTAATGTGTTTAGTAGTTTACATAGAGTATATTTATTTTAATATTTTCCTCGTGCTTGTTTGAGTAACTGAGCAGTATACGGATTTTATAATGACGTAATTCCCTGATATTATAAGTTGGTGGATTTCTTTTTTCTAATTTCCTTGTTTAACCATTTCATTATAACCAAGTAGTGTAGATATTTCAGAATATTATATTTTATTAACAGGTTCCTTTCTACATATTTACGTTCCGTTTTATTTCTCATTAAGGTAGTCAAGCATTTTTTTTCTTTGAAGGTGATTAATATGTTTCATATTAGTTTTATTTGCTTTCCCACGAGCTATTGTTGCATAATTTAAATGTGATCGGCATAGAGTGCATTGTATATTAATAACTTTGTTTTTTTTTGGATGATACATACTTTTTTAGTTTATATAACGGCGGAATTGTTTTCGGAATTTTTATGCTCAGACCATTTACATGGTCTCTCCAATTAAGGTGATTTTATCTACTTTTACTCCCAAATATATTTATAATTATTTACAGTTTCAATAATGTTGCACCGACACGGGTGTTAATATTTTCTGTATGTATGCAATTTGAAGTGTGACATTTTATATTAATTTTGTATGGCGGGTAGGGTTACTTGATTTGATCCATAATAGTTTGGTTTTTTCTGCATTTATTTGGAGTTCTTTGTCATGTAACCCCATAAATTCGGGTTGTTTAAATCGTTTTGAAGTTGCCTCACCGCATTAGCGATGTTTTTGTCTGCAGTTACCAACGCGATGTCATCTGCCTATGCAAATATTTTACCATATTTTATTGATTTTTTTTGTGTTCCTCACGCATATTAAAAAAAGTAATGGGGCCAGAACTGTACCTCGGAAAACGCCACATTTCAAGGTAAGTGCTTGACTATAGGTGTTTCCTATCCTAACTATACTGGATCAGTGTTCCGCGGAGGCCCGTACGCAATGATTTATTTGAGCGCTGGGAACTTTTAATCAACTCACTAGTAATAGTACAATAAAGCGAATGAGAACACTAGGACGAATGAAAGCAAATTTTTTATAATACATAAAAAATAAAATACAATATAAAACATCCCCCCTGTAAGTTCTCTGCTTATCCTGTTCAGGTTGGACTTGATGGGTCCATTGTTGCCTCTAAGATTTCTCATTCGTGTACTAGTTCTACTTGGCTTCCGTTTTTCTGTTATCACCGCGCCAGCTTATTTTCGACTTCTTTCGGTTCTTTTTCTATTTTCCATTTTTCTCGTTTCTCTCCTTGTTATATATATTTTGTCAATTTATAATATTACACTGGTGAATTGTCGCAGCCTTAGGGCAAATAAAAATTCTCTTAAAGGCTTGCTGGTGGGGACCTATACAGTATAAATATTGCGCTTCTTCCGGAAATTTGGCTAAAAGATACCTTCGATTTTAACATTCGAGACTCTTCTTTAACTAGTTTTCCTATCGTAGTGACGGATACTTCAGCTATTTTTTTAATCGGAAATAATATCTATTTTCTAACTCATTCTTCTGTTCTGTCTAATCCGTTTAATCCGATTTCATTCCTTCCAACTATGATTTACGTAACTTCTCGTTTCAAGTCGTTATCGATTCCCTTTCTTCTCTTTTTATTGCAATTGGAACGCTCACTTTCCTCTTTGGGCCTGCATTGGTTACAATAGCAATGGCTCCATGTTGGAAAATATTATCTTACAAAACAATTTAATCCTTCTTAACGATGGTTCTCCCACCTGTGTTTTACCTCTCCTAAGCTTAGTCTTTATGTTCAGCTCTAAATGGTACTTTTGGAAGCGATAATATTCTTATCATTATTTCTTTTAATGATTTTCCTTCTTCTAATTCTTATAAGCCTCTTCACTCTCCCAAATAGATCTTTTCTAAAGTATACTAGGCCATCTTTCGTTCTGCATACCCTTTTAATTTGAAGCCATTTTCTCAATATCACTTCTTTATCGAATCAATTTCTTCTCCTTTAACTTATTCTTCTCCTCCTCACCGACCAAGAACTCTTCACAAATCAGCGCAGCAATCTGTTGCCTAATAATATGTTCGGTTTTCGTCCTAGATGTGCGTTTATACGTCATTTATTAATAAAAAATTCTTAATTGCTGCCTTTGTCAGCATATTAACTGCCTTTGATAACGTTCACCTTCACACACTCTTTGGCATGATGCTTTTAATTAAAAATTCCCCGTCCACTTACGCTTATTTGCCGTGTTAAAATGTAAGTAAAATTAATACGTTCATTACCCCTAGTATATAAACGGCAAATTTGAAAACGGATAAAGATACAGTAAAACCTCGCTAATTCGGACTTTACTAGTATTCGGAACTTCTATAATTCGAACTGACGAAAAAATAAACTTTTTTTATTAATGCTGGCGTGTTAATTTTTGTGTAAGCGAAATTGAAGAAGACGAGTAGTACATAAATATTTTAAAAAACGCTGGTGAAGAATGTGACAGACGTACGGGACTGATTAAATGGTGATGAAGATGAATTTGAGTACCCTGTCAAGACGGAAATAGCGGCTGTCGTAAATGAACATTTAGTTGAGGATGTGCGACAAGATTTTTCTGATAGTGAGGGAGACAACTGCGAAGAAGTCCAAGAAGAGACTGTAAAACTAACTGATGCTAAAAATCACGTTGATTCATTATTAAGGTTGCGTTGAATTTAATAAATATTTCTCGTGTTAAACGAAATAAAGCAGCACATTGGGTGTCAAAAGAAATTCAAAAACAATACACTCAAAAAAAAAATTTCGGACTTTTTCAAATGAAAAGGTATCTCGTAAATAATGTAGTGTGTGTAGTACAGTACTGTATTTAGTGTTTTCTAAGGAATATGTAATTTGTATAGCAAAATTAGTACACACATTTTGTCGTGAATTTTTATTAAAATTAAACATGGAGTAATTAAAATTTTTCATTTTTATACTTCTTATTTATTACACCGACTTAAATTATTACATACACTTACGCTTTGAGATTTATCTAAATTAAGTACACGATATTCGTAAATGTTCGGATTACAATGTGATTTTAGAAGTGTTAAATAATTCGAAATTTTCGCTAATTCACACCAACTGTGGTCCGCATCAGGTCGAACTAGCAGGGTTTTACTGTTTATCTTTGCTTCGTGATGACATCAATTTATTTACGGTTTTTATGTGGCGGTTTCAAACGTATCGTTACGATTAAAATACGCGTATGGTATTTTATAGTTTTTTCCCTTCCTAGTCCGACAGTGTACACCATTTAGGCACTGTTAATCAAATTTGATAGCTATAGGGATGATAATGGCTATTAATATTTTTGGCTCATGCCTTTTGACTTTGGTTACATATCGCCTAACCTGAGTATATTTTAGTATAAGAACGAACAGACAACGTAAACGAAATTCCGATACTATAGTCTGTTTACTAAACGCGTTTTTGCGAAATTCATTATCGATTCGCAAGTTTAGAATAAATCCGGACAAAATTTTGCTGTTCGATATGTACATGTATTTATTATGCAGCGGCGGATCCACGGGGGGGGGGCACCTCCTCCGCAAGAACCAAAGTCGCTATGAAAAAATTTGTTTTATAACAGAGAAACTTAATTTACGCTATAAAAGATTTAGATAAATGTTACAACATATGGATTTTAATAATTAATATTTAGTAATACTGTTTTCTAGTAAAACTGTTGTTGTTACATTTTTATTTTATTTTATATGCCGTCGATCTTTTATCTTTTTTATTTATTTTTAATTTTTATTTTGTAATTTTAATTAAAAATAGAATTCAATGAGAAATGTATATATATATATATATTTAAACTTGCTCATGAACAAAGAGAATTCGGATCGGATTACTAACAAAAATGAAAAAGAAGTAATACTATCTTTCTTACTATTTCTAAACTACCATATATTTAAGGTATAATTGTATAATTTCGTTTTATTCTTTTCTCATAACTAAAAATAAGTCAAAAGTTAAATTAAAAATTTTAACAATAATGTATTTTTAAAACATTTTTATGTATTCCTATAAAGGTCGCTATTTGATTTTCTTTATGAAACACACGGAGTATTTCTCACATCTACTGCCTATACCGTATATAAAATGTTACGTAATTATATAATTTCCTCTGCCCAAAATGTCCTCCTATATCCGCCCTTGCTGCTATTATGCTACGATGTTCACATCAGCCACATGTGGCTGCAAGTACGCTTAAACCTAATGGTAAGAAGGCGCGTACAAAGTTTATAATATAATCATTCCACTTCGATAAATATAATTAGTGTAATAATTACGATACGCTTGTTTTCGTATTTGTGATGTTTTCCTCTTCCCTGTTAAACCGGTTTATTCTCAAACAGTTTATTATTCTTATTATTATCATTACTATTGTTATTGAAAGAGCACAAATTATCCGCGTAACTGAACCACTTAGTGTGAACCACCTTCTGGGCGCGCGGTTGAGGATAAAATGTAACATTGTTTTTATATTCTTGAAAGTAAAATAAACTGAGTTGAAATTGAATTATTATTATTACCGTTTTTAAATTAATCCCATTTAAAAAAGAATATTACGAAAAAATATGTTAAAATTATTCCCGATCAGTGACCAAATTGAAGAATCGAAAAAGTACATTTTTATGATCCGAGAATGCACATTTACAACAGAATTGTTTAAGAAATAAGTAAAAAAAAAAAAAAGAGAAGAAAAAAACGACTTAAAAATTTCTTTTAAAATTGATTTATAAAAACGAGCTAAAAAGTAAAAAATATCGACAGTGAAATCCTTTAAGACTGACTAAAATGTCATTAATTACAACGAAAAAGCGAATTTCAGAGCGATCGCGTTGCTAGGACCTTCTTCGATCGAAATTGTTTTGGTTAACGAACGGTTCTTTTGTAAGAAAGGTTTGCCTGTTTCGCGAATTGACGAATAGTTAATGGATGAGGACTTGACCGATATTTGACGAAGACTGACCAAAGACTGAATCAATAATACCTCTGAAGAAGATCCGTTCATTTGTTCACCGATAACCGCGCGCATCCGTTAAAATCACTTTCGAAGCAACAACCCCTAACCAGCAACCGGCTCTCATTTACTCACACATTCACTCTCTCAACACGTTATAATTAATTTTTTATTTCTTCATTTTATTTATTCTCTATTTTACAACTTTTTATCTATATTATATTTTTTTTTATAACTATGTAATGTACACATTACAATGCTTAATAATACTCGGCTATTTGCATATTTACTATCGACTAAATACAAAAAAAAAAAAACGGTTAGCACCTGGTAAGAAATTAATTGAGACGTAACAATATATGTTCCTGTCTATAAAAAGAGCTGTGCACAGCTGTGTGCGACCTATAAATCGATGGCCCGTGGTACCATGGAATTGAAGAAGGCCTATGACGATCCGAGTTTTTGATATGCGTACCCCCTTAAACATCAAGGTTCACTCCAGGCTATATTGGCAGCATGTTTCAGCGCTGCGGTGTTTTTAAGTCTTCAAAAGGAATCGAAGCGCCATCCATCACGACCTTAGTCACATACACTATTTAGATCACATCCAGAAAAACGCCTAGTAAAAATCCCGTACAGTCGACGATTTTTGAATATCTTCCATACACAGTTAGTAACAAACGTGACCTTGATTCGAGCGACAGAATTTTCTTTCAAAGATTCATTCTAAACACAGATTCGTTGCTTCATTCTGTCGATGCAGTCGAATTACGATTCCGCGCTATGCAAAAATTCGCCAAGTTTCTACCGTGTGAACCTTTTCGTTGATATGATCATCTTTTGAGCGCCACCCTGTTCACCTAAAATGATTAATTTACTATAAAAACTGCTTTAGAATCGTTGCATGGTAGTTTTTCGGATTAGGCCAAACGCACGAGCAGACAAAGCGCTTTTTCAAAAATATACACGGTGTGTCGGAAAAGTTCCCGAACTTTTGAAATAAATGAAGTACAATCGGATGTAAAGTACTTTATTCGAATTTCAACATACTTCCCGAAGTATAGACGTATCTGAGCGCTTGTACAGCGATTCTAAGCTTCTCTGGTACTAATGTGAAGTAATGGCTCTGAGGTGCCCGGTGCAAGAAGTTTCAATGGCGGCTACGTCGTCAAAAAATTGTCCTTTCAGGTGCATTTTAAGCTTCGGGAATAGGAAAAAGTCGGAAGTTGCCAAATCAGGCGAATAGGGGACGTGATTGATCCGTGGAGTTTGATTTTTAGCGAGATAACACTTGACAATGTTCGCCGAATGCGCGGGCGCATTGTCATCCAACAGACTCCACAATCTTGGCTCCTTGTACTCGGGCCGTACGCGCTGAATCCGACGCTTGAGACGTTTTAGGACCTCGGCGTAATAGGCAGCGTTCACACTGCTTGATTTGGAGCAGGTATTCGTGATTAATTTTAACCCTTTTGCATCAAAGTAAGTGACGAGCATGGTTTTCACCTTGGATTTTTCTTGGCGCACTTTCTGAGAGTCCTTGAACCGATTATACCATGTGTAAACAGTCGTACGTGATACTACACCTTCACCGAAACCATCATCGATCAATTTTTGAGGTTTCCGAAAAAGGCTTTTTTTTTAGGTCTAACACAGAATTTAATCGCGAAACGAATTTCTCACTTTTCATTCATTTTCAGATTTGCACATGCGAACCAAACACACCTTCTTTAAAATACGTCTAACTCTTTATATACACGCTCTAGAAGGATGTAGCAACACAGTATACGGGTATTGTTTAATAGATCACGTCACTTATATGCATGCTACAAAAAAAAAAGTTCGGGAACTTTTCCGACACACCGTATATGTAGGATATTTCCTTTACACATTTAAAGCGATAGGGGATGGCTTCCACCGAATTTTCTCGTTAGCGCTTTGGTGTTTTACTTGCTGTGCGTAAAATATTTTAGGGACACGTGCGGCGACAATTGGAAAAAACTTTGACAGATCAAAATGATTTTTTCTGGTGCAGTTCTCATTATGTACGTGGCATTTTCGCCAAATTTGAGGAAAAAATTAGTATAGTTGCTTTAAAAACTCTTACTAATATCACAAACTTTAGAATACAAAACATAACGATAAGACTATGAAGCCAGTTGAAGTCGAACAATATGGACGATGAAAAATTGTATTACCAAAGTTCAAACAGTTGATAATGTCCGAAACAGTTTGTTAAAAAAATTAGAATGATCGAATAAACCGAAACCGATATTTTTCATTTTTCACGCCAGATTTAGAATGTGAAGGAGCAATGCCACAACAATTTTTTTAAATGTTTGTTCCGAGGATTTTATATTGGGAGAACCGGACTCTGTTCCTCCGAAATCGGTGCCTATGTATATCTACGCTCACATAAATTATTTTCGATACAATTTTTTAGACATTTTTATACTATATACATCATAAAGCGCTCGGAACCTACAAGGCTAATTCGCTAAATATTTACGTACATTCAAAGTTTAAAGAATAAATGGAGTTGGTTCGAGGAGGTGGAAAGGAAATGAGAAATAACAAGTAAGGGGAACAGAAGAAAAGGAAAATATAACTTGTAACTTCGACCATTATTAGCTGTTTGTGCTCGTGATAGAGACGAACTAAAAAGAAAAAGAAAAAATGAATGCACACCAAATAGAAGTAGCAGAATGAAATACATAGAAAGGATAAATGAACGCTTTATGTAAAAGGGGAGAGAAAAAAACAACAAAACAAATAGAGTTAAGAATATAACAACATTTGAAGTGTTATATATATTAATATATTATAAGGCGTGAGGAATAAAGCTCTGGTGCTGATGATACGAAAGATTTACTTTTTATGACGCAAGCTTTTTGGAACCGAATATTCTCATAGACCATAATGCGTCTTATCTCCTTTTGTCGAAGCCACTCAAGGCCATGCTGATCCGAAGAACGATGGTCCCCTCTGCAATTTCGACATACGGGAACGGAATTAGTCATAGGGCATTTCAAGATTGAATGTGTGTCGCTGCAAGGAACGCAGTAAATTGCGGGACTACGACAAAGATTGGAAGTATGACCAAAGAGATGACACTTATTACATTGAATTGGAAATTTAGTACCAGGCGATACCTGAAAAATTCATTTAAAAATGGAGATACGGGAAGGAAGAACAGAAGACAAATTCCATACCTTTCCAAATTATGCGTTTACCAAAAAACGTTTCTAAAATGAACGCGCGTTGTTCAGCACCCCACAACGACATCGTGAAACCAACTGAAAGGAATAAAAATTGACACTGCTGGCTACCGGAATTCGCTTTGTTTACCTTTTTACCTTTTCTAGTAGCGAGTTCAGCGCGACTTGAAATATGATCCATTTATTTGGGCCAGCTTATATTATTATTAGTAAGGTTGGGCAAGTCAGGTTGTGAAAGCCACAGATCTTTATTCAATAGAATTTTGGACGGCGAAAGGGGTCTGGATGGTTTGTGTTTTCCGACAGCGTCAACCTCCATTAGGTTCAGCAACATATTCGGTTTGGTGGTTTTTGAATCTTTGAAGGAGGCCGCTGGGTGCTCCCCGCTAGACGTGCTCATCAATCAAAAAAATCTGAACATAATGTAAGTGAAATGTAAAAGAAAGAAAAGATAAACGAAACTAAAAAGAAGAAGAAAAAATAATAATATATCAGCAAAGAAATAGCGTAAGATGAGAAATGGAAAAAAAAAAATACTCGCAGATTTTTAAAAAAATATTAATAATAAATAAATAAAATAAGAACAAAATTAACTACCATGCTGTTTTCTCTATTTCCTTTACAGAAATTATTTCTCATTGTTTCCGATTCTAAATCCATCTTTCAAGCTCGGAATATATTTATTGGCTTACGTATGTACACATATACTATTACTTTAATATAATGTTAATTTTATTGTTATTGTTTTTTATAGAATAAATTAAGTTAGTTTTAACTTTTGTACTATATATCTATTTTAATAAACGTTGATAAGAGTGTTGGGCACTCACACAACGGGCGTATTTGCCCTGTGAGACGCACAACTTATTTTTTAAATTAAAAAAAAAAAAAAAAAATCGCGTCCTTTCCATTTGTTAAATAGTATTTTCAACTTATGTTCATCACGTTGTCTCCTTATTGGCTTTTTACGGGTGGTTCCTGCTTACCCTGGCATAGAGCGATGCAGAAGACTTTCTAGCTCGCTCAGCTTCCCCTACAATTTCCCAGCCCCAGACATACTTTTGCTATCCGCAAATAACCATTACAGACTTTGGTGTTGGAGAACCACCGCTCTCTATTCTCGAACCGTTCTTATTATTACCTCCTTCTGCAACCCATTTCGAATTAGCGGTTCCATGCCTTTTTCTCTTCCCGTCGTTCTACTAAAGTTAGGCTAAGATTAAACGATTCCCTTCTCTCCTCTTCTCGTTATTTTATCTTTCACCCTGTCTCTATTGTCTTCTCTACGTTACTGACCCACCTCTTATGTAAGACTCCAATTGCGCCCTCTTTAGATTCGTTCTCCTATTCTCTCAACTCTTGGCACTGGACCTTCCTGCTCATCTCAATACTTCTTTTATCCTTTCTTTCCCAATTGTAGCTGTTATTTTCCTGTTACTTTCCTTTGTGCTTTCCATTTCTAATCGTATAACGTTTTAACCCATTTTAAAAGCTGTTGGATGTCAAACTACTCACCAAAAAAAAATAAAAAAAAAGCGTCAATGTGCGACTTCGAGATATTAGATATTACTTAAGTGATCAGATTTGCTGATGACACAATATTAATATCGGATGAAATAGATGATTTACAGATTATGCTAAACGAACTCAACGAAGCAGGAAATGAGGCAGGTTTAAGTATAAATTTAGAAAAAAAACAAAATGGGTGTCAAATGGGAGTTTGAATAAAGAAATAAGTTTGGATAACAAGAGGATTGAAAGACTCGACAATATTATTTATCTAGGTCAATTAATTTCCGGCGGATAATAGAACAATAAAGGAGGTGGAACGTAGAATTGTACTTACCTGGCGAAAATATTGATCCTTAAAACATAAGTAATAGTCTAAAATGTGCAATACTAAATAGCTGTGTAGTACCCACCCTTACTTATGGTTGTCAGACTTGGACCTTATCTACAAATTTAGAAAATAAAATAGAGAGACTGCAGAAGGCAGTAGAGAGGTCCATGTTAGGCGTTAAGCTGAAGGATAAAATTAAACATAAAAACATCAGGAATAAACTTAAGAACACTAGTATTTTTAATAGAGTAATAAATAGACAAAAATGGGACTGGGCGGGACATATAGCTAGGATTGGAAGCGATAAATGGACAAAGATAGTAACGGACTGGAGTCTTTATAACAAACGAAAAAGAGGAAGACAAAAATTAAGGTGGGACGATAATATTTCTAAAATGTTAGGACATAAACATTATCAAAGAGTAGCCTGGGACCGGCGTGAATGGGCACGTTTGAGGGAGGCCTCTGTCCGATATAAGGGCTAATAGTATTAAGATGTAATGTATTATTATAATATATAGAAATATACTTATGGCTAATAATAATAATAATAAGTGAAACATAGCTATTTCACCAACACTACCTTGCGTTTATAAGGAACTATAACCATTTTGGAAATATTAGGCATAGTCCATAACCATCTGGAATAACGTAGAAGCGGTAAGAGAGCTTTTAAAATCGATCCACTAGATTTTGTTTGCGTGAATTCCTAAAAAAAAAAAAAAAAAAAAACGACTAAAAAACAAACAAAGCCATTCTATTTATTTATATATATATATATATATATATATATATATATATATATATATATAATAATAATAATAAAATATAAATTTCGAAAATTTTTGTCTGGTTAAATTTGATTTTAACGATTGTTTATAGGGAATTTTTTTCGCTTGCCCCAAATTAATTTATCGGCGAATTAAATAATTTCGTTACGGAAATTAAAATTCTCGACACACCATAAAGTGGCAGAATGAATAAAAACATACGTTTTATATACAATTACCGGCTTATACAGAAGAACAAGACGACACCGAGATGTAATTGTAAAGGTTATAATATAGAGTTAAACGGTCCATTCGTTGAAGGTCAATTCGTCAGTATAAACACCCCAGTAAAATGTAAATCCTCCTGACCTATATTCATACCATAATAATACCGGTATTATACGTGTATGCACACGCGTATATGAGATGCAGAAGAATTTCAGAGTAGGACAGTGTGTGCGTGCGTGGCCGCCCGCCCGTTGTCACATCTAAGGGGAAATATGTGTATTAGTAACACATTTCTTTTACTCGCTAGATATGATCAAGGACAGCGAATACACTCCAGACTTGTTAGTCGTAACTTTCCTTTAATGTGTAACATTATCGACTAAAACCGGGAATCAAGGCGCACACGCTTAGCCGCAATAACGAAAGACGTCCAGATCGTCGGCCATAGTTTTGCTAAAGAGACGGTAAAAATTCCAATTACCACCTGTACGGTTCGCTGCGGCAGTTCGGCCACTACTTCTCTGGACCTGCGCGCCGATAGAGAGAATAGCTGACGGAGCATGTGCTTACCAGCGTACGGTCGTCCTTAGGTATGACGTCCGTAAAGAATTTCATTGCATAACCTATCGCGTAATTAACGTTCAACCGCTGATGCGTTTATTAACTCACTTACATCGATCTATCGATCGGCCCCCGCCGCAGTTAACGGTAATTAAAATGCAATTTGTAAGCTCGCGAACAAAAGAAATAACGCGACGATCGTCACCATCGTTAAGCTGCGTGTTAAAATTATCCTTTAGAAAACAGACAATCGCGACTCGACTCTATTATGGCCCGCTGTTGGTTAACAACCTTTCTTTTATGTTGGTATTTCGTAAAACCAAAGCAATTTCAATTCTGTCGCCGCGAATTAATATAGATTCGCAGTTCCCACGAGTCGCTTTTTCCTTTTGACAAAAGCGATAATTGCTCACAACGATTCGTGAAAAAATCGTTAACAATTACTACCTTTTTTAAGGAAACCGTTTTTACGGGCCAATTGTTAGCGTGGGATTGCATGACAGATATTCGCCTAAAAGCCTACAAGAAAGTTTTTCGTTACATAAGCGAATAGCGCTCGATACTGGGGAACCGTCAACCAAATGTAATTATTACCGTCATTTATTCCACCCCCCCATCCGCCAACCATAGTGATAAATAACTAAGATAAACAAAGCGCCTAATTTTCAAGAACTTCTTTTATGCCGTTATAATTTACCTCGAATCGATGCTACATCGGAGTGTATTCTTTATTCAGAAGTCGTAGCGATTTTTCTTGGTCCGTATTTAGTATAGATAGTAATTTTTTGAACAACATTATAGTTTAGCAGAGCGAAAATTAATTTTGGATTTTTAAGTTTGCTCATTCCGGACTCAAGTCGAGCGTCTCAGTGCTCTATATAGACGCCCCTAATCTAAAATTGAATATCGGTTATAAGTTGGCCGCGGATTAAAAGCAAAATCGAATCATCGGAGAAAAGAACTGAATATTTTTTTCAGATCCATTAAGCCCGTAGTGTATATAGGGTCTTTCGTTGAAAAGAGCCCAATTCCGCAACCCATGATACCCCTTACCTAGGGTTGTGTTGCTTAACGTTATAGAAGAACGTTAAACATTTTTTAGCTTTTGACCGATTTCAAAAGTTACTCTGCTGGGACCAACTGGAAATGAAAGAAGAAAACACTTGCAGCCTTTTCTTTTCTTTTTTTCAATTTTCGATTATAAAAATTTATTTTTAGCCTCTGCCGTTTTCACTACTGTTCATCATAAATGCGGTGCGACGTTGAATGTAATAATAAATTTTCCTAAGAAGACCTTTTTTAACCGACTTCAAAAAAGGAGGAGGTATTCAATTCGACTGTATTTTTATTTTTTTTTATTTGTTTATTTTTTTTTATGTGTGTTACCTCAGAACTTTGTTCTAGATGAACCGATTTTGGTGATTTTTCTTTTATTTGAAAGGTGGTGTTTCTCATGTGGCCTCATTTAAATTTGATCAAGATCTGACCGGTGGTAGTTTTTGAGTTATCCTTAATAGTAATGCGGGAGATTGAAGCTTTTTGGATGATTTTCATTCATGATCGGTTTCACCACCGTCGGGTTAGATTTATTGACTTAAAAAATACTATAAATTTGCCATATTACCATGGAAGCTTTTGATGTTTTCACATCGTCAAAATATCTGTTCTTATTAAAATGTTTTAATTTAATTGAATAAAAATGCACTAAAAAGTAACGAAATAAAATGCATTTTTACAAAAAAAATAAATACCGATACTTGAAGATTTATTATAAAAATTTAAAAATGCACTAAAAAATAAAAAATAATTACTCCCAATAAAAAATATGTATCAGAGTGATATAACACTTAAGTAGTGATATCGTAATTCTTATACAACATTAACTTTTTGGAGTTGGCATCAAATTCATATTAAAATAATGATTAAAAACTGCAATTAAATGTTCATTAAATTGTTCCTGAAAAAATGAAATTTCATAAAATAATAATAATAAAAAAAAAAAATGATCTTCTAAATTTGACTTTGACGTTTGCTTGTGTTTTATGAAAAAAACTGATATGCTTTTATTACAATTGCAAATGTGCGTAAGATGTAAAATACTCACGAGCTGAATAAAGTATTAGTTGCAATTGATATCTTTTGTCACCGTAAACGGGAACTATCACGGTGTTCACATGGATCCATTTATCATTAATATTAATAAATTGTTTTTAAAGGTTTCTCTTTTCGGTTTTCACTTATTCTCTTTTTTGTTTTTCTAAAGGGACATGATTTCGGGGTCTCTGTTGCTTTTTTCTTGTTTTTTATTTCCAAGAAAAGTCCATTTAAAATAGCTTAAACCACGGCGTATTCGTTTATTATAAAAAGATAATGAACCCGTTAGTATGTTTTTGCACAATATGTTCTTTAATGCTGCAATTAGAATTAATCATTTTAAAACCAACTGGGAAAACATTATTGTTTATAATCGGTTATTTTACTTCAGAATTTATTATTCACACTTGATTTTTCATTATTTTAAATTACGTAATAAATCATGTTTTACATATTTGGTTTTATTCAGGAATAGTCCAAAAAAATGTTCTCAGTAAAAATAAAAAAAAAAATCTCTGCCCCCTCAAGAACATAAATTTTCTCCCCGGAAACAGATCTATTCCTGAATTCATCCCTGATGGAAAGCATGGAAAAATATACTCTTCTGATACGGAACATTTTTATCTGTTTGGACGTTAATACTCTGTGACACTAATATTAAACGAAGTAAATTGTTGGAATATATATTATACGTATGAAGTTAAGAGACCGGGGCACGAAATAGGTGAAAAATTAATTTTTACAATTATAGATTTTGGCAGTTGAAGGTGGAGACAGATTGCATCATCCCTTTCTAATCTTCCATTAGTCTCTTTAATGCCATTTTCCCTCCAAAAAGCTCTGCGAAATTTAATATAATAAACGAAATGCGACCGAGTTCAAATATTTCTGGAATGAAATATAACGCGTAGAATTTTAATTTTAATAAAATATTTGCAGGAGGTATTTTGAAACTTGCCCTCCCCTTTACCATTTGTTAACGATATAACAGCTACCGTTTGAGCAGACAACATTTTTGTCCTATTTGACACGTATCGAATTTAGTTGGATAAAAATTTAAATTGGAATGAAGAACAAAAATAAAAAAAACACCCATGTTCATTTTGTCAACTCCCTATTCCTCTAGTTAACTCTTTCTCCTACCTTGATGTCATTCTCAATAGTAATTTATCTTTTTGCGATCATATCAACTATCTATGTACATCGGCTCCAAGAGATTAAATTTCCTAAAAACGTTGTCTCCCCGGAAATGGAGTGGCGATCCGTATATTCTCCTCATACTTTATAGATCCATTATTCTTTCTAAATTGAACTATCGTTCTTTTCTTTATGCCAGTGCTCCCAAATCCTTCCTTACCAAACTTGATCGCATTCAAAACTCTTGTCTTCGCCTCTATATTGGTTCTCTGAATTCTTCTCCAACTCCAGCTCTCCTGGCCGAAATCGGCTTCCTTTCTTTAGTTATTCGAAGACTTCATCCTGGTGAAAGATTTACGATTAAACGTCTTCATATTCCTCACTCGAAACTCGTGAATTCCTATCAATATATTCTGGACAATTGGCGTTTCTCTCCACGAAAAATTCCAATTTTTTCACACATCTCCTCCCGACTTGTCCTATATTCTTACTTTATCCTTTCCTATAACAAATCCCCGTACTTCACTGACAACTTCTTAGAACTTTCGCTTCCTCCCAAGCTATTTTCTCTTCCCTCTAACATTAAACCTCTCCCGCTTCCTGTAATACATAACGAATTTAACCAAACTCTACATTCGCTCTTTCAAGCTCACAGCACGCTTTTTACAGATGGCTCAAAATCTGCTTCAGGTGTCGGAGCTGCTTTTATTCTTCCTGATATCAACTATTCTGAGTCTTTTCAACTCCCCCCTTTTCTTCTATCTTTTTAACCGAATCTATGTCTATTTTACGTGCTATCCTTTTTATATCTTCAACATCCAATTTATTGAAATTCGTCATATACTCTGATTCGAAAAGCGTTTTATTAGCCATCTTATCGCCGTTCCCTAAACCCTCGTCAGATCCTATATTATTATTTATATTCGCTCCTTAATTTATAACTTATTAACATTCGGTTCTATCCTAGTTAACCTGCTCTGGATTCCGGGCCACTGCGGCATCGTTGGTAACGCGATCTCGCCGATTCTTTGTCATGTCTAGCTGTACACTAAATGGCGGTTTCATAGACAGATTACCTTCTCTCTATCGTTTCCACCATGACTTTTGGACTGATCTTTATCCGTCTCTTTTCTCCAATTCTAACTCCTTTTACCTTGCTATGCAACCCTCACCACCCACTTCTTCCTGGTTTAATCATTTTCCCTGCATCAACCGTTCTGTTATTTACTCCATAATTCGCCTCCGTTTTAATCCCAGTCTGCTTCCTGCCTCACTCTTTCGTTTTAATATTGTTCAGTTTCCCTTGTGTCCCTTCCATCCTCCTATCTTAAATTTGACCTGTGATGTAAATCACCTTCTATTCGAATGCTCATCTATCTCCTCAGAACGCGCAGTCCTTTATTCTAATTTGTTTGGCCTTGGCCTCCCGACCCCTTACTGTGCCCACTACATTTTTGCTCTTCCTTCTCCTTCTGTTGTTCCCGTATTTTCATTTCTTCCGTTTCTAATCGCTTCCTGATATAACTTACAAATCCCTACGTTTCATCATTCTGTTAGTTCTTTGTGATGGCTAAATGTCCTGTGTTGACGCGCTCAAGGAGAAAAAAAAACTATTTAATATTAAAAAACCATAAAAGAGCATTTGTTTTTCCACTACCAAAATGATTTACATAAAATCGATTAAAAAGCAATATAGATTTAACAATGTTTAAATATTCCTATTTTTTCAGTTTTGTATATGTATATATATATATATATATATATATATATATATATATACATGTATATATATGGAGGTCCCCCATGAAGAGTGATGCGTAATATTATAGAGTCTACCAGTAAACTCCATTAGTACCTCACACCCGCCTCCACAAGGTGGCCCCTGCTACGCAGAGTAACCTAGAAGAAGATTGGGTAACCAACCCCAGTGGGAATCTAGGTCTGCAAACAAAAGGATGATTTAGGGTCTAGAGGTTAGTAATATCAGGTATTATGAGAACTGGTAGCCTCTAGATGGATGGAAGCAGAAATAGGTTTACATATGTATGGCAGCAGATGATTAATTTATCATGAACAACGGTGGCGTACCAAGCTCTAGAGTTAGCTGAGCTACTATCAATCCCTTTCCAAACCGAACTGGGTCATCGTGGAAAGGTATGGCCCGCCCCTCTCTTATCGATATGGATTACACCAAGAACGAGGACATCGAAGGGCCTTAAAATACGAGGGGACCCTAGGCCGATGTATAGAAGGCGTTAGTTCGGACATGCGACTCCATCCAAACTATCAAAAACACTTAAAACATCATTGATGATAGCAACGTATAATGTATGTTCATTAACAACACAAGATAAATTACATCAGTTATTGTACGAAATTGATAAAATAAAATGGAATATAATCGGTCTAAGTGAAGTGAGACGTTCAGGTGAAGAAGCATTAAAACTAAATGAACATGGTTATACGCTGTTTGGAAGGGACAAGATCAGAAAGTACATGGAGTTGATTTTTTTAGTACATAAAAATATAACACAAAATGTAATCAAATTTAAAGGTGTAGCAGAACGTTTAGCATACTTGATTATAACTATTGATAAGAATACTTCATTACAAACCGTTCAGGTTTATGCACCTACAACAAATATCGTATGGTGAGGAAAAAGTTGAAGAACTTTATGAAGACATTATGATGACAACATCAGAGGAAAAACCAACATATACAATTATCGTGGGCGATTTCAATGCACGATTAGAAGTTTCCCAAGGAAGTAGTCAATATATGGAATCTTATGGATTTGGAACACGGAACGAGAATGGAGACTTGTTAGCCACCTTTGTACAGCAGAATAGATTACACGCAGTAAATACGTAATTCAAAAAAAAAAAAAACAAAACACAACGCCGATCGACATGGTTAGGACCAAATGGAAATAAAGCTGAAATTGACTATATACAGTGAGTTCCAAAAATATTCGGAAATCATTTAAAAAAATGATTTTTCATTTATAAATGAACAAGCAATGTGATTTATTAATAAAAAAAAATGCTATAGACTCGTCTACTACATATATCTAACATAACACATAAATAATAATGAAATTAAAAAATTAAATTAACACAGCCTTTGTAAAAAATAAAATATCAGTTCAAAAAAACGGACAACAAAAATATTCGGAAATTTAAAATTCGTTCAAATTTACATCAATAGAATAAAATTATAGTCAAACCGAAACACATTAATTTTTGTATGTTTACCCCTTTAGAGCTCTGATAACGGCTTCTAAACGATCAGGCATCGACGAAACTAACTTATTCAGGTAATCAGACGGAATTTGCTCCCATGCTTCCCTAAGACGTTCTTTTAATTGATTTTTATTCGAAATAGGGGGGCTTCGTGAACTTGCCTATCTAAGTAATACCACAAATTCCCAATCGGGTTGCAATCAGGTGATTGCGGAAGCATTTCCAACACTTTCGGACACAGCTATAGAATAACCATTCTCGTGTCTTTCGAGCTTTATGTTTCGGATCATTATCCAGGTAAAATATAAATGATTTCGATACACCCTAATTTAGTCGCACTTGGAGGAAGATTGTTTTTTAAAATATCAATATACATATCATATTGCCTTCAATGAAAAACTCCACTTGCCGCAAAACACCCCCAAACCATGATGTTTTGGGCAGTTGGATTTAAATTTTTCTCCAAAAATTCTCTATTAGGTCTGCGCCAAACTCTTTGCTTGCCATCGCTTCCGTCAATACTGAACACTTAAACTCGTCCGTAAAAATAACATCATTCCAAAACGATTTATTAACGGAAGCGTATTTTTTTGCGAATTCCAATCGCTTTTTCTTATTTACTTTAGAAATATACGATTATTCTTTTTCTTATAGTCCTTGAATTATACCCATTCTATTTTTTTATTACTTTGCGAACGGTTTATGGTGAAACTTTTTTCTCAATCCTTGTATTTATCTCTGAAATTATTTTTGGTGCACTTATTTTCGGAGATTTTGCTATTATTGTTCGTGCGATGAACCGCTGATTTTGAATAGATACAGTTTTGGTGGTCTTCGTGTCTGCGGAATAGATTCAATTCTATCTTGAACTGGTAAACAATATCGTGTACACGGTACTTTTGGATATTTTCAATAATTTTGAAATTTCAAGTCCGTTCAGACTTCTGTCGAATGATTAAAAATAACTAACTGACGCATTTCAACCGAAGTATTACATGATTTTCTACTCATTTTCAAACCAGTCGTCACTATAAGATTATCCGCATCGTTAATTAAACAGTTAACGCGTTCAAAAATGTCACCTTTTGTCTTCTCAGAATGGGAAAAACGTTGATTAAGCGTGTTTAGCACGTGTGTTGCGCACGCAGCTATACCTCTCACACGTATTGTTTCATCGTATCCGAATATTTATGTTGCTTGTAATTTTTCGGGGGTTTTCCTTTTCTTTTTACTGTAGCCGCGTCACTGTACTCTTTTTTATTATTACGTTGATGGGTATTTGTGTCATTCTAGATATACTATGAAATTTTTATTATTAAACCATTATTATTCATTTATAAATGAAAAATCATTCTTTTTAATGATTTCCGAATATTTTTGGAACTCACTGTATATTAACTTCAGATATCGATGTACTAAACATGGTAAACATTGGAAGTGGCCACGCGAACTTGTAATAAATGAAAGATCAGAAGGATATAAAAAGCATACACGTTTCAAAAGAAGAATAAACATGTGTAGTTTAAAACGACACGCGAACACATACTCCAATACAGTAACAGCACTGATTAAAGAACAATCCGGATCAGTAAAACCGGTAAACACAGCATTACATGAAACAGAGAGACGATTAAAAAATACAATTAAACAAGCATCCGGTTCATATGATGGAGATAGAACGAAATCATGGAGACGTAAACTTGCAAATAGTTACAAATTTGGAAGACACTCCGTGCAACATACCGAAATAAATCAACAAATTAGGAAACGCATTAAAGAAGACTCAAAAGTACATGAAGACGAGAAAATAAAAGACTATGTATTATAGGACACTTGAGTACTAAGACAAACCTTATCCAAAGGGGAAAAATAAGTAAAAGCAGTCTACGATGAACATCAAGAAGAAATAAGAAATAAGGGTAATACACTGATGAAAACGGTATATACATTTTACAAATCATTATATACAAAAAAAAAAAACTCACGTGAAGTACAATAGCACTACATCTGATGAGACGGTGGTGCCTGCTATTCTAGAGAGCGAAACAAAATTTTCTATCAAACAAATGAAATGTGATAAATCACCAGGTGGGGATGGAATAACACCGGAAATGTTAAAATACCGGGCGGCGGCGAAGTACTTGTAAAAAAACTTACAATTTTATTTAATCGTTGTATTCTAGAAAAACAAATATCAACCTCGTGGAATAATGAAAAAATATAATTTTAGTACACAAGAAAGAAGACAAGCGAAAACTGGAAAACTATTAACCAGTTCGCCTTCTATCAACGATTTACAAGCTATTCACGAGAATAATATCAAACGTATATTAGATGAACAACAACCGATAGAACAGACTGGATTTCGAAAAAAGTATCATACGACAGTTCATATGTAGACGCTAACGTCATTAATACAGAAATGTAAGGAATACAACTTGCCGTTATATCTTGGATCTATTAACTTCAAAAAGGCATTCGACTCCATTTATACACGTTCAATATTATGGAAGTTCATAACCGACCCTTAAGTACATTGATGATATCTTATCAAGGTGGTATATCGGACTTATTTTACTTTTTAACACATAGGCGAGAAAAAGTCAATTACTACGACACTGTCTTTGTTCTTTTTCCACTTGTACTATCATCAATTAACGCAAATGCACAGTGTCTCGTGTTGCGTTTTTTGCGTTGTGTAAAGCCGGCAACTTTTGTTGACTCATCTATGCGAGGAGGTTTGCCCGGAAAGTATCCGGTCTTTCTTTATAGCTCGAAATTCGAAATCACTGAAGCATTCGGGTGAGCATTGTCTTCAAAGTACTCCCCTTGCGAGTCGAAAACCCACTGCCACCGTTTCTCCTATTTTTGGAAACAATCCTGTAACGCATTTTGTTCTTTGTCCTCCACATCGTCAGATCTTCTTTTTCCTTTCAACGGGATTTTCAGTTTAGAAAAGAGCCAGAAATCACACAGAGCACTATCAGCATGCCTGCCTTGAACTGTACGATGCCGTGTTTTGTTAAATAATGTTGAACAAGATGCGACAGGTGAGCCGGCGCGTTGTCATGATGGCTCGCATCCAATAATCACCGCTTTCCAGCAACTTTGGCCATTTTTTTCTCACGCAGCGTCTTGTAACCGTTTTAAAACTGCGAGATAATATTGACAGTCTGACTACTTTTTAGAGCATATTCATGGTGCACGATACTCTTACAATCCAAAAAAAAACAAAAAAAAAACAGTCAACATTGCTTCCACATTGCTCCTGCTTTGCCGTGCTTTTTTCGCTCTCGGTAAATTTCGATGCTTCCATCGGGACGATTGCTTTTTTGTTTCTGGATCGTATCCCCATATGCTCAAGTTTCGTCACTGATTATTATTTGTTTGAGAAAATCGGGATCGTTTTTCGCGGTATCCGAATTATCTTGTGCGACTTCCCTGCGAAGCTCTTCTGTTCTTGTGTAAGCAATGGTGCAACGAATTTCGCGGGAAACACGACTCATTCCTAAATCTTCGTTTAAAATTTCAGAAATAATGTTATTTGGAATATTTGTATCATCTTCAAGCTCTCTGATGGTTAAACGTCAATCTTTTTCAATCGCTGTTCGAACTCGGTCAACATTTTCTGATGTTCTTGTTGGTCTTCCAGTACGAGGGTAGTCATTTTCGACCGACTCCCGACCATTTTTAAATCGATTAAACCATTCTTTTATTTGTGTCTTACCCACGGCTTGGTCTTCAAAAGCTTTTTTAATCATTGTAATAGTTTCTGTTGCCGTACGGCCGAGATTGAAGCAAAATTGAATGCGAATTCTTTGGTCGACGCGTTCCGGTTATTTTTTGTAACATGAGAAATGCGACGCGCTCAACGTTACACCTGTACTAAAAACATGAAACTGATACTGAGACCGGTTTAGCGAGTTGCGCGATACAAGGGTTAATTGACGAAGGTTCCTCCTCTACAGCGACGTATTGTTTACAACGCTAGAGCAATTTGTTTTCGTGTTATAAACGAAGGCCGGATACTTTAAGAGCAGACCTCGTGTTTGACATTTTTACATTGGGAGTAACAAAAATATCGAGTAGTGTTTTTGTATCGATTATATGTAACATCTAAAAATGGCACAGTTAATTAAAACCTATTCTTCAATAAAAATTACAAAAGACTATCATTTGGAGTCAGTCGTTTTTGTTTTGTTTTGTTTTTTTTTTTTTTTTTTTGTAGATGCATGCTTAACTGCTGTAGCTATTACAGAGTACGAGGATGCTGCGCGGTTTGTTCTTACAGATAACTGCTTATTCTACTAATTCTGATAAACTGTGTCACAGATAAAATTGTATCGGGGGAATTCTCAAGTATGTTAGTGACTGTTTTGTTATTTATAAAAGGAGAGGCCGATGGGGTGAGAGTGCTGAACAGTCACACAGTATGTGGGCAGTTGAGGGAGTAGCACCTTGCCAAAAGAAAAGACAATTATTTATAGGGGGTGGGGTTCTTTGCAAAATTAAGTTATGCAACATAGCTGTGTTGCCTGTGCGTAAGCGGCTAATGATACAAAAATCTCTACGGGAATTTTCTGGCCGCCATGGTTCAATTGAGGATTTGATTAGCCGTAAGAAAGTCTGACATGAGAATCAATGAGCTTTCCACGAGGACGAGATGTTATTAAAAATTATGTTTGCTAGATAGAGCGGGGGAGGACTGCTATTAGGCAAGGGACAGTATAAATTTCCAAGAATCCCAGTATGGCTGGGCGCTCATAAAAAAGAAATGGAACACTCTAAATTCACATAATACCTGTTGGGTTTGAATTGCTAAAGGATGTTTGGTGAGAGGATTAGAGATCGTCGATAGCGCCACGGATGAATCAGATACCAACAGGGTTTTCAATGATGTAGGCTCTGCAGAAAGAAAATATTCCAAACCGAAAAATACTTCATATATTTCAGCATCCAGTACCGAACAATTGTCATTCGGTCGAATGCTTCGGATCACATCGCAGGCTTCAAAGGAGCAGGCGGTTAAGGATGAAGTAGCCTTTGGGGTGGCCTTGGGGCAGCATTCGTGAAGAAAATGAGGTGGTCGGGGTATTTTTTAATTGTCGCTGCTGTCAACTGAACAATATTCGGATGCAGGACTTTATTATACTTCATCGGGGAAAAATTAATATTCAAAGAGACCCACGGCGGGATTGCGGTGTTAGGTGCCAGATCGAGGAAGGAAATTACGCTCACATTGTGCTGCGAAAGGAGAGCCAGGATTTCCGGGAGAGGGTCATTAGGGAACTCAGAGGTAATAGGGAAAGCATTTATATGGATAGGATAGGAGCGATTACGAGAAAAAAGTGAGGGTCTCACGGTGATAATAAAAGGTTCTGAAATGCTCTAGTGGTTGAGGGGGTTGCTTAACAAGGCGCACAAAGTAACTGACGGAGAGGTTCTATGTGCGCCAAGTATCGTGCTAAGGGCCATGAGGTGCTCTGAATCAAGAGATTTAAGTAGGGAAGGGCTGGCTGCAGAGTACGTCTGGAACCCGTAATTTATTCTGAAAATCAGTACGTATTTATATATGGAGAGAAGAGTTTCAGGAGGTATATTATAATTTGCGTCTAATACAATGATAATACGATTTTCGGATTTGAACCTTAATAATTTGCTATCTTTTAAATTAAAAAGTTTCTATAAAATTTGAGACCCATCTCTGCTATGTTTGTTCACGTCATGTTGAATAAGAGCTTAGGAAAAGTTTTACCGTCTAACTTTCCCAATTTATTTTTTATTTCCTTACTAATTTAATCATTTTTTTAGTAATGTTAACGGTATTATGCCTTTATAAAATATTTTTTACAAAAAAAAAAAAACAAAAAAAACACCGATACTTGAAGATTTGTTATAAAAATTTAATACAAATGCACTAAAAAGTAAAAAACAATTACTCCCGATAAGAAAATATATTTCAGAGTGACGTAACTTAGAGTGATATTATCGTAATTCTTATACAACATTCATACCTTAATTAGAGTCGGCATCAAATTCATATTCCAATACCTAGGGACAATTTAAGGAATATTTAATGCAGTTTTTAATTATTATTAACCGACTTCAAAAAAGGAGGAGGTATTCAATTCGACTGTATTTTTTTTTTTTTTTTTTTTTTTTTTTTTTATGTGTGTTACCACAGAACTTTCTTCTAGATGAACCGATTTTGATGATTCTTCTTTTATTTGAAAGGTGGCGTTTGTCATGTGGTCCCATTTAAATTTGATCAAGGTCCGACCGATAGTTTTTGAGTTATCCTTAATAATGCGGGAGATTGAAGCTTTTTGGATGCTTTTCATTCATGATTGTTTTCACCGTCGGATTAGATTTTTGACTTAAAATACTATAAATTTGCCAAATTACCATGGAAATGTAGCTTTTGATGCTTTTACCGTGGAAATATCTGTTCTTATTAAAATGTTTTGATTTAATTGAATAAAAATGCACTAAAAAGTAAAAAATAAAATGCTTTTTTACAAAAAATAAATACCGACTTCAAGGTTTATTATAAAAATTTAAAAATGCACTAAAAAGTAAAAAATAATTACTCCCGATAAAATATATATATCAGAGTGATATAAGTTAAGGTGATATCGTAATTCTTATACAACATTAATTTTTTGGAGTTGGTATCAAATTCATATTAAAAGAATAATTAAAAACTGCATTAAATGTTGATTAAATTGTTCCTAACATGAATTTAATTCCAACTCCAAAAAATTAATGTTGTATAAGAATTACGATATCACCTTAAGTTATATCACTCTGATATATATATTTTATCGGGAGTAATTATTTTTTACTTTTTAGTGCATTTTTAAATTTTTATAATAAACCTTGAAGTCGGTATTTATTTTTTGTAAAAAAGCATTTTTTTTAATATGAATTCAATTCCGACTCTAATTAAGGTATGAATGTTGTATAAGAATTATGATGATATCACTCTGAAATATATTTTCTTATTGGGAGTAATTATTTGTTACCTTTTAGCGCATTTTTATTAAATTTTTATAATAAATCTTCAAGTATCGGTATTTATTTTTTGTTAAAAAAAAAAAGTTTTATTTTACATTTTTTACAATTATACTTGAATTTTTTTCTTGCTAAAAATCAACTTCTTTGTCACATTATTCTCCCCCTATTTTATGCTTAAAAAAATCGATTTATTTATTCTGAACTACAATTTCCAAGGTAAAAACATCAAAAGCTACATTTCCATGATAATTTGGCAAATTGGTAGTATTTTAAGTCAACTGCCTCTGTTACACTAATAAAAAATATGAAGAAAAAAAAATTATCTAAAGGAGGGACCACATTTTTTCACGGTTTTTGACAAATACTCAGTTTATGTTCACCGCGATTTTCATCAGGACTCGTATCGTCTGAGCGGTACATTTTCTAATGGACAAGGAATCAGTAAAATCAGTCCACATGAATATAAGTTGTGCGCAAACAAACATAAAAAAATAAAAAAAACAACATACATAACGAACGTATAATCATCTCCTTCTTTTTGGAAGTCAACCAAAATGGTTCTTTCCTTCCAAAATCTGTGAAATTAGTTATTTTCGCACGCAATTGAAAATACATATCTTTGGTGAAGTTACTAATAGCTACAGTATATTAAGAGGTTTGTTGGTGTATTATGACGAATCGAGAATCAGTATAATTAATTTAGTAATGCAAAGGTCAAATATAATTACTCAAATTCATTTAAAAATGCATCTCTTTAATATAAAGTATTTAAAAAGAGTGAAAAAATTTTAATTGCTAAAGATATACACCAACGCTTTTTAAATAATTAACAAATCAAAGCACAAAAAAAAAAAAACAAAAAAAAACAAACTAATAAAAAGGAAGATTTATAAACTTGCGTTTAATATTATTTTTCATCTTACCATTATTAACTTATTTCTCGCTAGTAGCTATATTATTCAAATAATATATGAGATTTTTTGTATATCACATATATCATACACATTTTGATTATCTCTTTCTGTATTGTTCGATTTGCAGAAAAATTTGCAAAGTATTTCGTGCCGTAACTTCTCGCAATCGTATGGAATATTCGCATCATTTTTGATATTTGCATTTGTATCCGAGGGGCCCAATCAAAAGTGAGAGACTTCCTTGAATGAAATTCACAGAACAGGTAGCATCAACGAGTATACAGTTCTTTATTAAGTGAAAATGAAGAGGAGGAAAAGAAAATACCAAAAGCTAAAGTGAAAAAAAAAAAAAAAATACAACCGTATCGAAAAGAAAAAAGCCTAAATATATTGGAAAACACTCCCACCAGGTAGTGCTGTTAATTAAAATCACTATCGAACTTTGTCCACTAATGTTTGTAGATATTTGTCGCCTCCACAGACCAGCATTCCAAGTGAACAGCTTTTTAACGGCGTAAGATTAATATATGTGCGAAATCACCTTAAATAAAGCTGTGATGTTAAATATAATTTACCAGTTCCAAAATTAAGTGCTGAAAATAAGTACTTCCTCAATAAATATTTTTAATACATTACAATCTTTTTTCTTTTTTTTTAATTTTATGAAAGTTTAATATTTAACATTGTTAATAATGTACTATCCGTTACTTTTTACATATCCGCTCCGCATCTGTATCTGCAGATGTCTGAAAAATCCACATTCGTAACATCCCTGCTCTGCGCTTTCTTTTCTCCTTTAAATCAATTAAAGCACCTCTGTCTTCCTTCTCTCACTCTCACCTAGACTGCATTTATAAAGCTTTCAGTGAACTACCATTGGCATTATAATGCACAAAGTTTTTCTTTCGCTTTATTGCTTTCTTTATCGATTTTCTCGTTCCTATTTAGTCCCTTTTTCGGTACTTTCTCACTGTTTATCTTTCTTGCTCATTCAATATTTAACCGCGGTCACATTTCAAGCCTATCGACCACTTCTAAAAAAGGGAAATTGAACTGGTGTTTTTCGAAATGTGTTTTATGAAAATCTGTGCTCTGTTAAGGCATCTAAAACGTGCAGATTTTTTATTTTACAGCCGTATACAATATACAGTCGGAAAAAATAAATTGCCTCGAGAATTTTGAAATTAAAATTATAAAATACTAAACATCAAAAATTCCATATATTACAGCGAAAGCATGTTTATTATTGATTCGTTTACCAAAACTATATTGCTACGCATCAGTGGCGCAGTTCTGGTAGGCACATGACTGCATCTGCCCTCTGGAAATTACAAAAAAAAAATATCTCGAAAACAAATTACGTTTTTCCTTTAATTCCACTTTTTTTTTTCTAATTAATTTTTATTTAATTAATATATTCATACTCTACAACAATAACTCATTAAGAGTAGAAAAAGAAATAAATCTACTACTCGTAGTAACCCATTCGTGCAAACCACTTTCTTCATTTCTACAACTAGCTCATTTCTTATTTTTTTCGGTATATTTCAAACTCTTTCTCAAGTTTATATTTATTTATTCGTATGTCTATAGGTGTCGAAAAAAAGGGAGGAGGGTTTGAATCAGCGAACAAATTACTATTACTAAGCGACTTGACCAATAATTAACAAAGATCAGTATCGCATAGTAATGGCTACGCAATTATCATGAACATATAAAATCATTTCTATATTTTAAAATGTTACTTATACAAATGAATCGAATGCGTTAGTCCAATCTAAACAGGCATCGCTCTACGGAATAATTCTCACGGAAACAGTTTTTATGCGCGAACCTTCATGATATGGTTTCCAAATGAAATATTAAAAGTTCTGTCACAGTGCTAAAAATTTTAGCAGGTGAAAGTAACGATTTTTTTTCAAATATTTTACCGTAAAATTACTCCTCGCCAAATTTTTAATGGGAGTAAATTGTTTTTTTTTAGATAAAACGTGTTTCCAGCTTTTAAAGAAGTACGAAGGGAATTTCAAAAGTAATGCACACGACATTCTCAAGCCGTCTATATGCATTTAGGAGGGGGGGGGGAAACAACTAGGGATGTATACTGCGAAGTTTTGTCAACACGGCAGCGTGCACTGTAACTGGTTTCGAGTGCATACAAACGTGTTTTTGCAATGATGGAAGACCGCTCGGATCGCGTTATAAATCTGGACCAGCGATCGTATGTGAAAATCGAAACTTTTCATGGTCGTACGCCTACAGAAATTCATTATGCATTAGAAGAAGTGTGTAGGAGTGACACCATGAGCCATACCAGTATTTCTCGCTGGGTAAAAAAATTTAAAGGAGGCCGTTTGTCGGTTGAGGATGTGCCTTATGCCGGTCGTCCAAGAACTTTGCGTGACAACACAGACATTGCTATAGTGGCAACACGGATCGGTGAAGATCGCCGTATGACGTGCGAAGAGAATATTCATACGGCCAATATCGAAAAGCTGTCGGCCACTAGCGTTTTTCATCTTCTACGAGATAAGTTGGTGAAGAGGAAAATTGCCGCGTGGTGGGTACCATGTCAACTGACCGACGAACAGAAAATGCGGCGTATCGCTTTTGCTAAGCAATTGTTGGTACGGTATAAACGCCAGGGAGAAGAGATTCTACGTTAGACAGTGACGATAAATGAGACATGGATTCGTGATTTTGAGCCGAAATCGAAGCGACAAACGTCGCAGTGGAGAGCAAGAACATCACAGCGCCCTTCGAAATGTCGGCAATAACAAAGGTGGAGCAAGCGTGCATTATGGCCTACGATTACAAAGGAGTTTTGTTGTGCGATCGTGTTGAAGTGCGCGCGACAGTGAAACAATTGCGACTAAAAATCCGAAAATGCGTACATAACTACTTGATCGTAGCGTTCTCATCTTGCATGACAACGCACGCCCTCATGGTAATGATTTAATTCGAGCAGTTTTTGCAGAATACGGCTAGGAATTGTTACCACATCCACCCTATTCGTCATATGGCTCCATGTGATTATGACCTGTTCTGCAAACCCAAGGAACCGATGCGAGAAATCCGTTCTTCGGATTTAGAGGCCTTAAATAGTGCTGTGACCTGACGAATTCATGAACTCAACTCCAAAGGCCTCCTGGACTGCATCCAGAACCTCGTCCGACGCTGAGAACGTGTCACCGAGGTGGAGGCGGATTATATTGAAAGATTATAATGTTTATATGTCAAATAATTTTTTTTGTTTTTACACAGACATGTATACAATACTTTTGAAATGCCTTCTTTCACTTCTTTCAAAGATTATAAAGGCTTTTTTAGAACGTAGAATCTGTGGAAAACTTAATTATACTTTCTCTTATCTGTTGGTTTAACCTGAGTAAAATGTACGTGACCACGGACCTAATACACATATAGTAAAGTAAAGTAAGTCCCATATATCCTTGATAAGGTATCATGGATTGTAAAGTTGAGCTTTCCATAATGGTACAAAGCCCAACGGCGCTAATGAGAGTAGGGGAGCTAGTTTCTTTCTCTCGGCCGCCTTTATTTTCCCGAATTTTTTTTTTGATACCCAGTTATTTCAGGCTGGGTAGACCTAGAAGCGATTTGGGATCTAGAACAAGACAAATCTCGAACCCGTGACCTTTAGTTTGGTAGCCAAGCAGCTTAACCACTAGGCCAGCGGGCTACCCAATATATATATATATATATATTAATGACTATGCTATTTTTACGCCAGAGGTCATCAGGAAAATGCCCTGTCACGAAATTTGTCCCATTTTAAGATTTAATGCGATATTAGCGCTCCTACATCCACTGGTAGTGAAAATTGGAACTCATCGGGAAAAGCTTCCTGTCACGAAAACTGATAAAATGGTTTTAATGCGATATTAACGCTCCTACATCCCCCGATGATGAAAATTGGAACACCTCGGGAAAAGTGTCCTGTCACGAAATATGTTCCAGTCACAATTTTATGTAACGAAAAAAAGTAACGAAAAAAGGTAACATGATAAAATGGTTTGCCTAGGTCCAGATTTCCCTCCTACAACTTCAAATGGAAAATGTTTCGTCGACAAGACTGGACTAACTGGCCGTTTCGCGACCTAAGCCTTTAGATTTGTAATTGTTTTCCTTCGTGAATTTTTAATAAGGATTGCAGCATTCACAAAATGTTTACTTGATTAAAAAAAAAAGGGAAAGAGAAGAAAAAAAAGGGATATGAATACGTCAATTCAAAGGTAAAATTTGAACTAAAGTATCTCAAAAACTAAAACTACTACCAGGCTAATATATTTTTACAGCAGGATTCATCAGGAAAAGTGTCCTGTCTCCAAATTTGTCGCATATATAAGAGACTAGTTTTTTATAACTGATAAAATGGTTTGTCCAGGTCCAGATTGCCCTCCTACAACTTCGAATATGTTCAATAAATGTGATTTAATTATATTGTATCGTTGTTGTAAATAAAGATTTTTTTTTTATCGAACGGCATAGCCAATGATAAAGTTTACTCTTCTATAAGAATTATAGAAGAACTAGACCCGGGGGTGAAGAGGCTTGCCCCATTCCGAAGCTCGAAGGGTCGAGTTTTTGTATATATATGTGTGTGTGTGTGTGTGTGTGATGCACGTGCATGCGTGCGTATTTATATTTTACTGCGACGAAGTTTGGCTGATTTCAAGAAGCTGCAAAAAGGCATTCGATTGTAATTATTTGAAAATTCGAGATTTTATGGGCTTTATATAAGGGGCGTATCAAATGGATATAAGCAACATGTTAATGGGCACAAATACATTTAAAATACTATAGAAAAATCCTGTTACCAAGTGGACATCGGTAGGTTCAGTTAATACATGCTCAGGTACTGAAAGAAGAAAGCTTAATTTTTGAAATAACATGAACATAACAATATGGAATCTCTCATTGTTTCGAATTTTATTAATAACAAAAAACAAAAATCAAATTTAAAAAAAAAAACGATATAAATCAGTCGATTTTTCTGTTAAGTATAAAGATAATAAAGAAAAATATGAAAAATATCTTTAATTCCCATCCTAACGTGAGAATGAAATAAAACGAAAATCATTACCCGAGTTTTATGACCTATTTCGATACTGCATCCTCCTCTATTTCTCGAAATTCAATTGCCGCCTATTCCAGTGCCTTCTAGTTCTCGTGTTTCAAGACAGTTATTGGTTACCACGATTTTTATTTTCATTCTATTCACCATTTCACCACATTCTCTATGGATATCTTTTAAATTGTATTAGCTATTTTCAATACCATTAGCGTAATCGGATATGTCCCCTAATCGAAATATGTATTATCACTCCAGTTCTAACTTCTAGAATTTTAAACAAATGTATTTTCCGTACAAGTTTAACAATAGAAAAGAAAAAACAATAATCCTGCTCACTTCTCACTCACGATAGAAGTTTCTTGAATACGTTTATCTGCTAATGCACACTTGAGCCACGCTGTACCATATTATTCGCAGCAAAACTTTTCAAATTTTATAATCTGATTTTTTTCGCCTTTATATATATATACAAATATTTTTTTAAATCTATTCATTTTGTTTAGATACGTACAAAATTTTAGCCGAGCCGTAGCTGAACAACAGATGCTGCATACTTAATTACGAGATGAAACAAAATGTATAAAAATAATAATATTATAGGAATCGATGTAACAGACAATACTTACACCGTTATATTATTTCGATAATTCTGTTCTGTTTCTAGATTTTAGTTTTATAACAAAATTAAACAAATTCAAAATGAAAGTTGTAAAAAACATTGAACAAAGAATACTCTGAAAGACAAAAAATTAGATATTTCACAAAGAAATTGTTAAACATCAATCAATAAATTGACATTAAAAAATCTATGTATATATATATATATATATATATATATATGTATAGAAAAAGATTACTCAAACTGCAAAGGAAAACTCAAAAACATTCCCCTTTAGTTAATGTACGATTAAAGCTACAAGAAAAAATTTTCTTCCAAGGAAAAGAACTGAAATACAAAACGATGAAAATTAACCGTAATGGCAAAAAAGGATTTCACCGAAAATACACTTTTAATCAGCCGTGTTTGTAAGAAAAAACATTTTCTAGACAATCGAAAATCTTTTTAACCGTTATGATTTCAACTGCTTCGTCGGTATATACAAAAAATGATTTAAATAATTTTTCAATTGTAAATAAAACTGCAACAATGAATTTACAACAAATATAATTATAAAAATATTGATAACCGTAACCTTAAAATTTAATGAAACATTTTAAAAACTTACAAATATATAAATTCATGTTACACAAATACATATATGAACATGACATAAAATGGTAAAAAAAACATACGATCGATATTTGCACAACTAATAATAGCGATTAGATTTACTTCAGCTATTGCTATCGCAATTTTCGGGCACAAAAAACTGATCGGTACTGAACAAATCTGGTTTCTTGAATTTGGTTGTTGTTCCAATAGTTATTGCCGTTGTACTAGAATTTGTATCAGCGGTTATCTCTGGAGAAATTTTCTAAAGCAGGTAAAAATTAATGTTATGTCATTAATCTAATAAGCTTATTTCGAATAACCGTTTTAATTTCAAGTTGTTCTATAAATATAATTCAGAATCCGCGAAGACGAAGTTAGCTTTAGGTGTATACTTCGCAAGTCCAGTATACTTGCTATTGTAAATGGCGTACGGTTCAAGACTGCAGAAAAGAAAAAAGCTCCTTGCAGCAAACCGTTACGTGTCTGTTAAATTCATCAAATACTATCGAAAACATAAACCAAGGATTACAGAGAACAAATAAAATAAATTCCTGAACGCAAAAACTAAGATCTTATCATCATCTACGTAGCACGGCAACCAAACTTTGACCCGAGTGGAATTCACAGTGAAAACAAGGCTGGAAGTAAATTTTAGCTTAAAGAACGCGGTAAATTTCCGTGGAATAACATTCAATGACAAAGCCGATAGAAAAAAGTACTTTTAATCTGAATCAAAATCGTTTAGCAAACAACACTAAGAAGAAATACAACAGTAGAATAACCTTACTAACTTAAAATATTGCATTTGTATTCGAAAAATTCCATATAGACTAAATTCACTATATAGCCTGATGTCAGAACTGGAAATTAAATAGCCTATTTACGATTTAAAATCTTATTTATTTTCATTAAAAACTATTTTACCTAAAACTTACTTTAATGTTCGCATCTATATTCTGCGTAATGTGGGCGCCTAATATTTAAGATGCTTAGCTTTCAAACTGGAATTCGCGAGTTTGTAAAACCCGTCTAGTTCCAAAAAGTCACTTCCAGAACTACACGGTATAAAACGTATCTAAGCAACAGAAAAATCCAGGAAAGTAAAGGTAGTCGAAGAGAAGAAGAAATTGACCTCTCTCTTACTTTCATCAGCGCCACTGGGCTTAGTACATTTTGAACCTCGATTTAAAAACTCTCAATGCCCTATTAAGGCTCCAGAACTCGCTTTGTTTACTTGTTTTAAGTTCATGTCTAATCTATACAAAATAGGTTACGATCAGTTCCCATTAAATATTTCTAAAGAAAGAATGGATTATTAAACAAGTATAGAATATAGAAATATCTTTAAATGATTAATTAATAATTTTTAGTAATTCAATAGCGCGCGTATTAATAAATATATATCAGATAAGTTATTTGTAAAATGCTTTTTTTTTGCTCTCTTTTTTTTCCCGAAAATGTGCACATCGTCGGCACTCAAAAAGTTAAGAACATAATTTTTAGAATGTCCGCAAAAAAATAACATGATACTGTGGAGAAGCAAGTTGAAAAATTCGGTTTTATTTAAACTCTGTTTTCAACTTATAGCTTTCGTAACCTTGCCATTTGGTATAACTTTTGTTCTTTTTCGTTCTTATACAGTGATTCTAAATTATTACAAAATTACTTTGTTCGTACTTGCAAATAAATATAAACAGACTTTTGTTCTGAATTTTAATAAACTGATTTGTAAAAGATGGTATTATTTTAATAAAATCTGTTTCGTAATTACCGTGTATTTTACATTTCTCAATAATATGTTTAACTAATCCAATCTGTTCATATTCACATAAATGGTTAAATAATATTTTATGTTTGAATAACCGAAGTTGTTGTATGTCTTTTTTTCTCTACTAACCAACTATTTTAAACTGACCTGTTAGAATTACGTGACATATATATATATATATATATATATATACATAGTGAAACTTCTGAATAACGGATAGTCGCGGGACCAAAAAATTTTTCCGGTATTAAGAAGTGTCCGCTAATGGGAAATAATAATGTATGTACAGTTTACTGAAATTTACATTATTGTGTATTGTAACGTATTTAACAAGAATATAAAAGATAGCACGTAATTTAAAAAAATACAGTACATATTTACACTTAAAGACATACATGCGTTTAAAATATAGAAAAAAAAAATGCTCGTATAATATAAAAATATATGTATGTATGTACAGTACAGTACTACTACAGTACTTATTTATGTTTATATTCCAAAATTAGTTAATGAACAAGTTAGGCAATAGAGTATAAATCACTTTTTGTTTTTAGGAACGCAAGATAATCTATAATTTTAATTTTTTTTTTTTAAAATACTGTAAATCCTTGCGTATCGAACACATTTCAGTTTTGTATGAAAAAATCGGTAATTTTACTTTGTTTCTTTCTTTCATTTAAACTCTGCGATTCGACAATTTTTTTAAACCTTCACCATCAGCTTTATAAATGAAATATTTTTTTAGTCTTCCAATAACAACTAACGAGTCGATATTATTTAAAGTTTCACCGTCAACTTCAGTAGTTGTGTCTTCTTTGCCATCATAAATATTATTGTCATCACAGTCTACATCATCATGCATCGGATGGTTTTTGTTGTTGCATGAATTCAGCTGCCAATTCATTTATGTCGGTACATGGATCTTCCACATGCAATCCCTCGTCTATTAAACAATAATCTGGGGGCACTAATTGAACTTTTTTTGACAAACTTTGTCCGTTTAACAAAAATCGAATTTCCAAAATCATACTTATTAAAGTGTCCCCGTCCGTAATTGGTAAATCTTTTTATATCGTGCCTTATAGGAAAATGCCGGGGATTTTAAAATTGTCCGCTATTTAAAAGTGTCCGTTAGTAGAAGTTTCACTGTATATACATTAGCCTGACCCCGGTCACTTTCTCGTGCTAAAGTGTTACATATATTGTTTGAATGTTATGGAAGTAATGACAGATATTTCTATGCAAACCGTAAATTAAATTTATTAGTTTTGAATTTTTTCTTAATTACAATGAAAAGAAAACTTATTTTGCGAAGAATATGATGATTAATTGAAACCTACTCTTCCATATTACTGACAACGTCATTTTTAGGCCGACCCTCTTTACTTTTTTTGTCCCAAAACGTTACATATATAAGAAGACAAAGTACCGACAAAACAACTTAATTCTTATAAGAAGACAAAGTACCGACAAAACAACTTAATTCTTATAAGAAGACAAAGTACCGACAAAACAACTTAATTCTTATAAGAAGACAAAGTACCGACAAAACAACTTAATTCTTAGCTCAACGCTCCGTCACGAAAATTTATCCCAAAACGTTACATACAGTATATATAGAAGTAGACAAAGTACCCACAAAATTGATTGCTTGACGTTGTCATAGGAATGATAGATCTATTCGCTGCATTATTCATTTCCTAAGCAATTTAATGAAAGAAATAATTCCTGTTCACGATAATTTTATTTTTTCCATTCTTCTATTATTCGTATATGTCTCTAGCCTGCTCTAATACTGTTTTATCCGCGGATTTTCATGTTGACAAATCTGAATATTAAGTTTTGTATTTTTTTCTTCTATACGTAGCGCTGATATTTAACCCACCGAAATTCAGTAAAACACAAAATGGAATCCAGACGATGAATGTAAAGCAAAAAAGATGAAAAACGCGGACAAATGAAGTTGTGAGAATAACGGTAAAGCCAAGTTGTAATGGGTTTCGGTAGAGAAAAAAAAAGGAATTAGTGAATATATTATTAGAAACATATAACACGGTACGCAATCAAGATGTAAAAGTCCAGACGAAAAATGGGGCGGAGAAAGCTTTATGCTGAAATATGATTTGAAACACTGAGAATCAACGAAATTAAAGAAAACTAGTAAAACGAGAACGAAAGGGAATATCAAAAATCGTAATTCCGTAGAATCACTAAGTATTTGGAGTGAGTTTTATAGTTCATAGTAAATTTATAGCATAAAATTTACATATACATACACTTATATAGAGATTAATATGGTTTGTACTGTATAATGTGTAGAAAATAGCAGAAATGTATTAAACAAAAAAGAAAAAAAGAACTTCTGCTACTGTAAATAGAAATTATTATTTTTTTGTGAAAAAGTTGAATCTTCGGAAAATACAAATAATACTCTATACGAGTGAAACAATGTATCAATACTAAAATATTTACGTTAAATACATACTGATAGAATTGGTTTGAACAGATTTTTGAGTGCGTTATCTGATTTTTCCGGAAAATCTAGTTCCGCATCTACCAGTTTCGTTTCTAAAGTATTTAAATCTTGATGCACCCGACTAATAAACATTTCCATAGCATCAATACGCGAAACAACATCCGCCATTTGGTTTTTCAAAAGTAATAAATCTTTAATATTCAGTCGCTTCTTAGCTTCTTCTGACTTTACCTAAAACATCCGATTTTAACATTCGCTATAGTGAAATTTCGATCTCGTTAGCTTTGGCTATTAAAAGGAGATCACGATAAAAAACTAGACGAGTTCATCGAAGGCCGCATGAGTATTTTCACGTTCATTTAAATTAACAAGAGCTATTCATATTTCGCTACACTATAAAATAAAATAGTAAAAAAACTGATTTACATTAAATTTATTGACCGGCTAAATAATAAACGCACTTAATTTTCTTCATCAGACACATACCGTAACAATATCAGTTTAACCAACGCATTTCAGAAAATATTTCAAAATAAATATTATACGCCATAATTTTTTCAACTAAAACAATTACGTATTATGTAATTATTAGCTTTTCCCGGCGAAAGAACGGTGTCTATTATTTGGGAGATGCTAATTCGTGTAGAAAATTTAAAATCAATTTTATAAAATAATAAATACACTCCGGTCCGTTGGTTTATTTCTTTTATAAATTTTATAATTATTTATTTATCAACGAAAAGAAGAAAGAAAAAAAGAAAAAGAAGAAATTTCGAGCATCAAATACTATCTTAATTGTTTGTAAACATTACTAAAAACTATTTAGGAAATTTTTTTAGCTAGGCGGATAATTTTTACAATTAAAATATTTTATTTACACATAATTTTCGGTATACATGACTTTGCAAAGTATGATTTTCTTCACTTTTAATCTACGTCAATTTTAAATTTTGCATCTAAAAGGTAAGCGTGATAAAAATGATTAATATTAAAATCATACGAAAAAAATACTTATCCACTTTGAAGTAACATTATACATCTTACTAATATAAAATCCATTTAAGCTCGTAATCGGCTCTTTACAGAGACAAATAATATAAACGTTTTACTTTAATAATAAATTTGCATTAATAACTTCGATTTGCATTCTGTAAACATTCGAATAGGAAAAAATCAAGACTAAAATTATCGGTGATTCAATCGTAGAACATACATTTAACATTTAGGTTTCGTCATATATTACATGTCATACATACATCAATTTCTATTATTAATAATTGCGTAAATGATATATAATTTTTTCTATGGTAAATTATAATCTACAAGTTATTCATTAACTACACATTTCTCATGCTGTGTATAGGTTGTACAAGAACTACACAAAAGCTACTCTATAAGTATTCATACTGGTAAATTATCCTTCAATATGAGTTGACTGGAAGCTAAATAAAGATAAATTTACATTTATATTAAATATTCAATGTAAAATTTACACAAATTTTTAAGTCGTAAAGGAACCTATAAAAATAAAAATGCAATAAAATTGATTATATGTAAAAGAAAATATTAATATATAAAGTTAATACGATCTCACTTTTATGCTTTTAAATCATTTTGTAGGCGAAAAGAGATAAAGTTCACTTTAAAAAAAATCAATCTTTTATGTTCAACTTTTAAATAATTACCAATACGCTGAATAATTCTGCTATAAAAAAACAAAAATGTATATAATAACATTGAACGAAATTAACATAAAATTATTTATTTTAGCATTTAAAAAAATCATAGACACAATGTAAACAATATGCTGTGCACAACAACGCTTCGCTTTTTGTTTGAACGCATAAAATATGTTTATTGCCGCGATATTTCGAAACTGTATCGCGTTCTGTGTGTAGCAGACTTTAACGTGTACGTTTATTATACAGTTCGACATTTTCATCAAAAATATAATTACAATCATTATTTCTCAGCATTGCCATTAGGCATCGTTTTTAGATGTATTTGAAAAAAGAAAATTTTGTTATAACTGCGTTAGTCTATATTACTCACTATTTACTAGATGCTCGCAGATATTGGTTCTTATCATAATTTATTTTCAGTTATTAAATCGAAAATTACAACGCTTAAAAGAATGTTTTACTCTGTTAACAACTGACGTTAAAAGTATTAACAGAAATCATTAAAAAAAAAACAAAAAAAAAAAACAGAAAATATATATGACGAATAATAGTACCATGTCAATGTTTCCCTTAAATTCTTCTAATCGCGTGAGCATGTCTTCAATAGTTTCTTCTATGACATCAACCTGTAAGATTAAATTTAATCAACTATAATTTAGTAGCAGTAATAATAAAAATTATGTTTGTATATGTGAAAAACTATATTTTATGAAGTACCTGACTAGAGACTGAAAATCGTTACACGTACAACGCCGGAATAAATAAATTAAAACGAAAAATAAAGTTACGAGCTTCAAATGTGATGTTTACCGGTAAAACATCCCCATAACGCCAACTATTTTTTCAAACTATTCAAAGTAACAATTATCTTAAAGGTAGTTATTATTTTTTTATTTTTTCGTTTTTTCAGATGATTTGAACGAATAAAATCCATTAGACCCGTATGTATAAGTGCGACGATCAATTTAATACGTAACGAAAAATACACTACCTTTACATTAGAATCTGAGTTAAAGTACTCGACATAATCTTTAACCAATTGTTCTGCCATTTCTATTTTACATTACATTGAAATTTTTAATAACAACAAAACTTTCAGTTTATAAGAACAATTTTTTTAGGCTTTTCATTTTCTTCGCAACAAAAACAAAACAACAGTACAAAAATGCGACACTGCGTATTAATCATAAACAAAAAAAAAATGTTTTAAATAAATAAAAATTTTACATTTTTAAAAATATTATTTAATGATTTAAAAAAAGCATCTGAAACAAATTTGAATATTTTGAAATTTCTTTTTTAAACGAAAAATTAAAAATACGCGCCTAACATCTAATATAATTGTTAGCCTTTTTGCCGGGAACTGCAAAGCGAATAAAATTCTGTTTCTCAGTATAAACAATTTGAAATGTTCAGATTTATTCTCATTAATATTTGAACTATAAGTTAAATGTAGCGGAGTTTTGTTTTTTTTGTTTTCTTTCGTGCACAATGGCTAATCGTACAGTGAAGGATGCTAAATCCATTCGCGGTACCAATCCGCAATATTTAATTGAAAAAATTATAAGAACCAGGATATACGATTCCAAATACTGGAAAGAAGAATGCTTTGCGCTTTCCGCTGAATTGGTAGTAGATAAAGCGATGTCTCTGCGTTACGTTGGAGGTGTATACGGCGGTAACATGAAGGCGACTCCATTTTTATGTTTAACTCTTAAGATGTTACAGATACAACCGGAAAAAGATATAATAGTGGAATTTATAAAAAATGAAGAATTCAAGTACGTTCGCGCATTAGGTGCTTTTTACATGAGATTAGTCGGTACTTCGCTGGATTGTTACAAATATTTAGAGCCTTTACTTGCGGACAGCAGAAAACTCAGAAGACAAGATAGAGAAGGTAAATTTGAATTAATTCATATGGACGAATTCATAGATGAATTGTTAACGCATGAAAGAGCCTATGATATAATTTTACCTAGAATCCAAAAAAGATACGTTTTAGAAGAAAACAACGAAATTGAAAATAAAGTTAGCGCTCTTGATGATGATTTTGAAGATGCCGTCTCCAGTTCAAGCGACGAAGAAGAACCGGAAGAAAACAAAGATAGAAAACGTCGACGAAAGTCAATAGAAAGAGAAAGAAGCCCCAGGGCTCGAAGTCCGCATTATGATAGGAGAGAGAGAGAACGCGAGAGAGAACGAGAAAGGGAAAAAGAACGAAGGGAGCGGGTGAGAGAAAAAGAGAAAGAACGTGAAAGGGAAAAGGAAAGAGCTAGAGAAAGATTTGCAGCCAGAGACAGAGCAATTCGAGAGAAGGAAAGGGCGCATAGAGATTACAAACATCGCGATAATAGAAGAGATAGAGATAATAGAGAGAGGGAAAGAGATCGAGATCGCAGACGTTACGATAGATAGATTTTTTCTTTTGCTAAAGTACTTTAATATTTTCTAAGTTATTCTTTAATGATATACCTTGTAAGTTATACTATTTATTAACATTGTATACGTATTTCTGAAATTTTCCGATGTATCCGACTGATAAAAATTTATAAAGCTAATTAATTTCTATTTGCTACGTAATATGTGTTTATTTTAACTAACGCGCTTTGTTTCATCATTTTTAAGTGTAATTACTTTTTAAAAAAACCGTTTAAAACGATTTATTTTTTAACCGGAAACTAAATTTGATATTATACATATATATCAGAGTTTTCATTTTGAATTAGTCGCTTTAAAAAACTCGATACTCACCTTTATAAGATTTATTTTAAAAAAAGCTGTAATTTTATATTTATGCGATATGGTAATTGAAAGGAATTACTAATTCTTCATTTAGCGATTTTTATATGTTATTTTAACGTGATCTATTTCCGGTTCTTTTTTTCACACTCAATAATAAAGCAAATAAAATGTTTATTTCCATCGGTATTATACGTTTTAAAATGTTAACAACTTGAAAATATAGTATTCTGAACTTTGTTATTGTTTTTTTGTTGTTTTTTTTTATTATATTATATTTCCGTATAATATGATAAAAACTGAATTTAGGAAACTGTAGGAAAATATTTTTGCCCACTTTATGTTCAGTCTTGTAATGAATTGTTTATTGCTTCTGTTATTTTAAATTTTGTCAGTTTTAATAATTTGCTGAATTTTTTTTTCCGCATTTCCAAAATTAAATACGAATGTTTTCATCAATTTTATAATCTTAACACGGTATTTCTGTTGCAATGGAAAACTGATGAATGAAAAAAATGAACGATAATAATTTATTTTCGTTAATTGCTGCAGATTAGACATAATCATTATTTGGAAGATATAAATTTATTCGATTTTTTTTTTTTCTTAAGGAACGTTTTTACACTTGACGCGAACAAGAAAAAAATGATATAGTTTAATGAACGGCATTGATCTTAATTACGGAATCAACGATTGATTTATAAAACGTTTAAATTAAGTTGTCTTTAAAACGATAAAAGATACAAATTCTTCACAGTAAGTGGACGTAATAAAGATAAATCGATTCAAGATAAAATCCCAATTCTCCCGACTTACACATTGTATTAACGTCTCCTCTATGCAATTTTAAAAGAACCAACTAATTTAATCATGTCATAATGTATATCGGTCTATAAATAATTTAATTGTAATAATTTGACTAGATGAACTATTATAACATGATCTATATTCTTATAATATGCAGTATTATCATCATATGCGACGGGTACGTCATTATTAAGTTTTCTCAGATTTTAATAATTTTTTCCGAATGTTAATTTTAGGCGTCAGAAATTTATCGCAATTGACCTAATAAATTTAAGAAATTTTGAATTTAGTTATTTTATCTTTATAACGCGTGCGAGCACCTTCAGGGAACACATACGCTATACAGTCGGTGATTACGGATTTTTTTTTTTTTTTTGATTTTTAACAAATCAATTACAATTGCACATATATATTAAATCTAGTAATTTAGTGGAAATAAATTCTATGAATCAGATTATGAAAATTAGAGTTTAAATGATACACCGCAATATATTGAATTTCTATATTTTCGCCATATTCTTATTTCGAATATACCTAAAATTATCTGATTTAAGTTGAGACGAAAAACCGAGAGAATTGTGTCCGTGTGTCTCGTATACAATTCTGAATAATAATCATAATAGTAATAGAGTTAGCTTTAAAGCTTGCTCATTAGTTTTCATCGGAATTTCAACGTAAAATATTTTGACACTTATTTTATCGGTTGACGCGTAAGATAGGCAAAAAAAAGAAAAAACCATTCGAAATATAGAAAATACACGTAAATTACAACCGAAATAAGTAATGAAGGTACCTTTAAAATTCTCACTCAGAGCATTTTCTCGTCTACCTTTCGATCTTTTTTTTATTTACCAAGACTTTGTTGCTTTTTATCCTTTTTTTCATACAAATAGATATGCATACTTTCTTCTTGTCGTGTGCTACTGTACTCAGCTGCTGTTATCACGGGGTCGGCGTAAAAAATTAATTTCGTACTGCATGTAGTAATTAGATACTTTACGTTGTCTCTGTGTAATACTAAGGTAATAAAACGATTAAAAAACGTGCCTATATACTATAATTCGCATTATTCGATTTGACCTCGTTTTAATTTCTGCTTCGAGTCCGTGCTAAGAAGAAATTGCAGTTGTTATTGTTATTGTCGGTTAAATTTAAAGGAAAGTGATTGTTACTTCAACTTATGTATCGAAAAGTAAAATGGTTACCTTAAGAGTAAAAATCGAAAGATCGACTTAAAGAACTATCCAATTAGCAATTGTAAATGTAGAGTTTTTGTTCGGGTCGAATTTTTTATCTCACTTTCTTCAAATTCGATTTCATTTATGAAGGAAATTATTGTGATTATTATAAGTTCAAATAACGTTACACAAATAATTATCGGTAGAATATATACTTAGGGCCCGATTTAAGGGCGGCAGGAGAGCCAGTGGCCCCGGGCCTGCCATCAAAAGGGGCTACCCGCTAATCACTCAAAGATTGAAAATTGCAAGTATGAAAAGTACGCGCGCTCAGATGGTGAAACGATCTATCATTCTGATTTTCATGGTGATGTTGGGTTCCGAATACGACATACTTCGTGAATTCAGTTATGATGATCTAATTGAAACTTTTTGGCTCTTAAAACTTCTCGACTCGTGTCTCACGTTTAGAATTAATTATTAATGATCGATTTTATTAATTTACTGAATAAATAAAATAAAAATGTGTACTTCAATTATTCGGGGAGGGGGAAATTAAGGGGGCCTTCAGCAATTATTTAGCCCTGCGGTATTTTCGTCCTTAATCCGGCCCTGTATATACTACTTACTAATTTTAATTTAATATTTAATACTTTTAATTACTTAATTCTACTCGTTACGATGTTTGCTTTTATCAGTTTTAATTCTATATCGCTTTATCGTGTTAAATGTACTTTGTATTGTTATCTTAAAAAACATTATTTTTCTATTGTGGTTCAATATTAAGTTTGTTAACCGCTTTTCTCTTCCCCATTAATTTTATCACCATACACTCATTCCATTTATATTCATCTTTTCACCGTTGCTAAAATAAATTATAATCGTCGTGCAGGGAAAATGATTGTATTCTACTTGTGGTTCTTTATAAGTCAGCAAAAATTTTTTCAGTTAAAAAATAGAAAAATTAAAAAGTCTGGCATCTTAAAGTTTTCTATTCAATCTCAAAAATGTACACGGATTACATTTTGCAGGAAACTAGAAGTGATCGCGCATTAACTTGTTGCATAGTATTCAATAAATTTTAAGTCTATATAGAAATAACATACATGTAAAAATACCTGCTTATAATGATGTTGAAATTGCCGCGTTTAAATGTTCTTTTATTTAAAGTTTATATTTCACATTAAGGTTTTAATACATTACTAAAGTCGTCATACATTTTCCCATTACCTAAAAAATGCCTTAAAAAGAAAAATGAACATTATTCTAAAAATACCTTCTGTAATCGCCCTTGTTAGTTACAGATTTTTTTATAATGTTACTCTTTATTGAAAAAGTCACGTTTTTTTTGTTGTTTTTTTTCGAAACTTGGGCTACAAATTTTTGTTGTTTAATAATTTACATTAAATTTATGTAGAAATGCTGAAAATAATACTATGAAAGCGGCCGTCATTAATGAATTTGGCACAATGGATGTCCTCAAAATCTTGGATGTTCCACTGCCGAATATAACGGAAAATCAGGTATTGAAATTTAGTATTATCTATTATTTTTCTATTAATACATTTTTCGTTATTTTATCGAGAGAAAAATGCTTCTTCTTGGCTATTTTTAAGGTTTGCATATTTTTCGTTAGGTACTAGTAAAAACGAAAGCTATTGGCGTGAATCCTATCGACGTATACTTACGAAGTGGAACGCACTACCTTAAACCAACGCTTCCAATTATACTTGGAAAAGAATTTTCAGGTGTTGTGGAAGAAGTTGATCCAGGTGTTACGCGATTTAAAGTAACGTTTAATAATCGTATATAGTTTCCATTTTAATTTAGTATGCTTAATGAAGAGAAAACTTTTAGTGGTTCTACTTATTTCACAATTACATTTATGATCTATATTCAGCTGCAATACGCTTTCTAAATTTTTCCTCTTTTTACCTTTCATTTACAAATAACAGCTCCCTAATTGAAAATGTTATGGCAGTTAGCGGCATTCGTAAAAAAAATTTATTTTAGTTATAATTTCAACTTTAAATAAAAAGAGAAAAATATTTTTTATGCCGTTAAAAATAAGTATTTTTGTGGGGAAAACTGTTGTTTCGCGGTACTATTAGATCCTTTAAATTTCCGATTCAACAATTGATAACCTAGATTAATAAGGTGTAATTTTTTTCTTCATTAAAAGTAATATTTATCGAGTGATTTTTCAAGTGGCGAAGGGTTTCGATATTTGTTACTTTTGAAATAGCAGTTGCTCCTTACGAGGCTACTATTCGCTAATAATAATGCATTTTCGGATCTTTTTATTTAATTAGAATTTTCATAATTGTTTTTTATGTTAAAGAATTTTGTTTTAGAAAGGAGATAGGGTGTTTTGTTATGTAGAATACGGCGCATATGCGGAGTATGTTGCAGCGAATGAATCAACGTGCTATACGTTATCTGAAAATCTGTCGTTTCAACAGGGAGCCTGCATATATATAACATATTTCACAGCTTATAGGGGACTTGTTTTAAAGTAACTATATTTATATTGATAATGTAAATCGCTTACGTATTATAATACGCAGTCGGTATATTTGCGTGTATGTTTAAAGATATTTATAAAGCTTAAAAAACAACATAGAAGAGGATAAAATATTGCAAATCATTTTTGTGTCTATTATTAACATTTGAATTATACTAAAGTAAACAGTGTATATGTTATTAAAACAGAAACATAAAGACATACAGCGTTATTTAGTTTCGAAACTATACACTTTGTTATTTAATTTACGTATTTAGAATGCGTTTTAAATGCAATTAGAATACGAATAGATTTTAAGCGCGTCGGAGGAATGAAACTTTGTGCAGAATTAAAATGAATTTTTGTCAATTAAAGGTAGACAAAAAATTTCAAATCCCTACATGATAACAGCATGACATGTTATTGGCGTCGATGAAAAACAAAATGCAAAAAAATACATTAAGAAAAAAAATCTAGAACAGGAGACTTGACTGAAATTCGTCAAATTACTTCTTCCGAACCGTGAATAATCCCCACTCATTGCCTTGTGATTACTTATAAAAACGAAGATACCGCCAAAATATCACGTAGAGTTAACGGTAGCGCATCGATGGGAGACTAAAACCGCATTTACTTACCTATATAAAAATAGTTAAGATAACGTGGAAATGGTTTTCTTTTTAGGCGGGAAAAGGGGGAGAATTTAAGAAAGTCGTTGACAATGGGCAACAGCTTAAGGGGTCTACCCATTGTGAAAGTACCAAAAAGAGAGTAACTATTAATTAATTATGAGCAAAATATTACCACAATGTAAGTTTTAAATAAATATGTGATACAATAAAAATTTCATTAAAAAAACATCATTATTTGTGTTTAAGGGGATATTCTAGTCTAGAGGCACGAATTTAGGAGGTTTTTTCGAGCTCAATAGAAAAAAAATAATAAATATTTTTACTATCCATTTTTTACCATTTATTTATTCGTGTTTTAAGAATAAACAAAAAAATTATCAAAAAAAAAAAAAAAAAAATTCAAAATTCACGAAGTTACAGGCTAATGAAGTGGAGGGGTAAAAAAAAAGGATGTGTCCTGGTTGACACGATTCCAACTCTTCTAGTCATCTGAAATAAAAATAAAAAAAAAAAAAAAAAGAGTATTAATTAATAAGATCATGTCAATCGTGTTGAAAAAAGTAGTTTCGAGAAAAACGCGTTTCAAGTTCCGAAATATTCAAGTAAAGTTTCAGGCTGTTTAATTTTCATAGAACGGCACACGTTATACTTACATTTTCTTAATCGGCGATTCCTGCTTCATACAATGGACCTTCTGCTACTTCAAATTGTACCTTTGAAGCATCAGAAACTCGTATTTCAGAGCGTTCAATCCGAGTCCCGCCCGACAGTTTAAATGTTGCTTTATTTATGTCTATCTGGACGCACAGCACTTCCTTTGTTACTTTTTTTATCCATTTTACATTTAATAAATAAAATATTCACTCAAAATTTGATATTTTTGGACTGTAGAATACGCAAATCTACGTTGCTTGAAGATTGAAACGAAACTGACCTAAACTGAACACTAAACAAGGAAAGAGTTCAACAAAATACGTTACAATGGCCTTCAGTTAATCGGTTTTTAAATATATATATATATATATATATAATGTATCAAAGAGTTTGATTTATCCTCAGGTAGTCAAAGAATTTCTACCTATTGTTTGATCCGCTCCAACTGAGCCGATTTAGTTGCCGCGTCATGAAAATAGCTATAACTCCGGAAATAATTTTAATTTTGAAAAATCTTTTTAGGGACATATTTTTAAATGTCTAAACTATCAGAATATGCAAAAAAAAAAATCAGATTCTTTCATATTTCTAGACTAGAATACCCCCTAAGCTTTTTCTAGAATTTAATTGTTCGCAAAAAATCAAATAATATTAACTTAAAATCAGAAAAAATGACTCTTAAATGGTAGTATATTTTCCATGACTTGACGTAGCTCTTTTTAAAATTTACTAGGTTGTTTTATTATTATTATTATTATTATTATAGAAGAAAAATGGACGTTAACATACAACTAAAATAGTTCTGAGCGTGTGTACCGAATTGTAAATAAGAATTTATTATTTACAGTAAAAGGTAAAAGGAATATGTTTTTTTTTTTTTTTTACATTGCCGCTATTATTATTGGAGCACTTTTTAGTTAACAACATGCTTCAGAACAAATTTACTGAAAACGATTTAATATCATTTTACTAAAATTTTAATAAAAAACAAAACATCACAGTTAATTTTTCATTAAACTTTTTCTATATGGTGATTTATAAGAGTATAAATTTGTGTAAGAGTAAAGAATACTAAGGTGCAATAATACCTACGATTTTTGTTGAGTATACATAAAGGATATACCCTGCATGAGGGAAAATATAGTTGATGCACTGTACCGTGAAGAGAAAGCTCGTTAAACTCAGGTTTCAACATAGTGAACAAAAGTTACATTAAACCATGAAAATCAAACGAAGAAATACCGTCAAAAACTAGCTTTAGACAAGATCATTGAAAAACCGAAATGGGTTAAAGTTATAACTTATAAACTACTGTTTCTGTTTATTTTTCAGAGCGTTTTAATTTTCAACTATTACGCTATTAATCTTTTTGGCCAGTTGTATCAACACTAAATTAATTTAAATAATTTTAATAGATGCGATCAGTGCTGTTATTATTTATTTCTCAATAAAGGTCGTTAAATAGATATCTCTGTTTAGGTGTGTACATTACGCTCTGTATTCGCAGACAATGTTAAAATTTGACCTTTATCGTTTTTATATTTTCAGGGGTAAACTGAAATCGAACGATACAGTTTTAGTGCACGGTGCTAGTGGAACCATGGGAACTGCTGCTATTCAAATATCAAAGGCTGTGGGTTAGCAAGTATCATTACTTTACAATTGCTCACTTTTTACACGCGCATGAAATATCCTTTTCAAATAAATGTTGCAGAAAAATATTCAAACTATAAAATTTTAAATTTATAAATAGTTTAATTGCGTATAAAATTGTTTCAACTCTACGAATTATTATTCGACTAAACTGTTAATTAATGATACTAGTAATATAAATACAAAATAATTATTTAATTTTGAATGAAAAATTGAAAAATTACATTGTATTTCGGTAAAAAGAAAACAAAAAAAGCAAAAAAACAAGTACTTCTATAACAGTTTTTTTTTGTTTTTGCTTTTTTTTTTATTTCTTAATATGGAAATGTGGTAGAAATGTAATATTATTTTAGTTAATTTTTCATGTTACAAAGAGCAATGATGTTGGAGTTAAAAAACGGAACGAGCAGGGGCGAAGCTCCCTGGGTTATATTAAATAACAATTCTTATACAAATAGCGACAGATACTAAAAATTTAAATAAAATTTACTGAACAATGGAAAAATTAAACGGATAATAATCCGATATGAATATCGTTTTCGAAAGAATTCTCTGTAAACGTTTAGAATAAAAAGAGTAAACTAGAAAATTAAAAAAATAAAACTTGTGCTGTTCCGAAAATCTTACTTATCATAAATTTGTAAGCGAAAGTTTTTTATTTGTTTTTTTATTTTTTTCTAATTCGTACGATGAGTCGCGTGTAACCGCATACGTCAGTACGGCATAAAGTGACCGTGAAAAGTTATACAACTGGGGTGGTGTAATATGATATGAAAACATACTTATTGTGCGCTATTAATTTAAACAAACAACATAAACTTTAATGCGCAATATAATTAAAATTTTTATAATTTACCGACTAGTTTCGGATATTAATCCATAATCACGGTGTATTAACTGTAGTGATGTGTTAATATTGATGCAATTTCCGGGCCTATCATATGGATGAAAGTTACTCTATACTAGTTTTAGGCCTCGTTCACTATCATGTCGGAAAATTACATAGCTTATTATTGAAGGCTTAGTTTATCGGTTGTTGAATGTCACCATGCGATGTATATTCGCTCTCTTGGTTTAAAGAGCTTAATTTTTTTGATGATTCGAGAGTAGCGGCTTTTAATCTTTTGACCTAAAGGTCTAAGAGAAGACAAGGCGTGCAACAAGCCCTCCTTGTTGGTTGCTGTTTTTACAGTAATTAATCAAGTTTAGCTTTGATGCTATGTGACTAATCAAATTATTAAATTCATCGTATGTTAATGAAGAAGGTCGAGGTTCAACATCAAACCAATGTTTACACTTTTCGGTTAGGTTTGTGGAAGGTGTGAGTGATTGAAGAGGAGGCACTTTATTTACCGTTGTATATTGTCATTCGTGTTTTCGGTTTGGCTTACGATTGCTTTTCCATTCGCTGCAGTAGACATTAGGGATTTTTTAATCTGCGGTTGCGCTTGATTGTTCTTTGTTACAGGTAGGGCTGCTTAGTGTTACGTGGTGTGGTCGCTTTTCTTTGTGCTTTTTTGTTGACCGTATTCTTTTCCGATTTGAGCCTTGACAGTTGGAATACTCAGTTCCAGTTGTTTTACTTCTGTTGAGTTAGCTCTATTACAGTTGGGGCACACGTAGTCCTCTAGAAGATTCGATGATAATCATTGCTCTATTAAGAAGGATTTTGGTACGTTGGAGTCATTCACTTGATCAATGTACAAAATTGTCTTTGCCAACTTATTATTATTATACGACTACTAAATTCTTCGTCTGATGGGTTAACTGGGCAGATGGACAATGGAGAAGCTAATTTTGAGGATAATATAGACTGAAGATATAGACTTAAATTGTTATTTGAGAAAGTGGCCGATTTTTGCTTTAACTGTTTAGTAGCCAAATTTTTCTTGACGCCCTTGGCGAAAAATGCGTCTGTTAGAGTTTTAAGAAAAATTACAATTCTGTTTTTCGATACGCGAGAGCTAGTAACAGTACCTTTGACAAGACCTTTTAGTGCAGTAAAATAACCGCTGATATCCTGGTTCGTTAGAAAAGAAACATTGTGCCTTGTTATTTAGGTGATTGGTTCAAATTGTTCAGTATACTAATTCTTTTAGTAGATTTTACTTCTCTTACGAAAGAGACTTGTGAAGTGTTCGTATTTATCGGCATTGTATAATGGGTTTATTATTAGCGGTATTGGACCTTGGGCTGATAGTATTAGCTAGCGAATGAACATTTATTACTTGCGAGATCTATGTAAATGTAGCGTTTTGTGTAGTGGAAGGAGTGTGTGTTGTCTGTGCAGTATGTGTGTAACGGTATTGCTGGCAACTGCATTAGAGATTGCCGTTTTTTAAGTGTATTTTGTGTGTGTATGTGTGTTTATACTAATTTGGCTGGTCCGTTCGATCAACTGCTGCGGTTTCATTAGGTTCTACGAGGGAAGACGGGTTTCTACCCTTTTTTCTGTTTGGCGGAGGAGGAGGGAATGGAGGCATTATTTAATTTCGCGTAATTAATTTACATATACGCAATACCATTTATTCACTTAATTCGTAATACTTATTGAGTAATTATACAACTATAGATTATGTGTCAAGTTGATATCTAATAAATCTTTTATTCATTCACTAATTCACGACAAACAAGATTGGAAATAGATTTCTTTTTTTTTTTTTATATATATATATATATATATGTATATATGTCGAATTCGCCCTTTTAGTTCTCCATGCCTCATATGCACAACAGTGGAATATTTCCGGTTTTGCTGAAAATTATGATTATTCATTTTTAAAAACTTCTCTAAATCTGTAAGTGATAATTAAGTTTTAAATGATTTTGCAGGTTTATTTATGGTGAAATTTATACTTACTATTGCATGTCTGTATGTGATAGTGCAAAGTTTCTTCTATATATTTTATTTATTGCCAGGTTACATAACAATTTTATTTTTATCATATATAATATATACGATCATCTTTAAATGCGATTCCGGCCATTTCAGTATAAACAAATATTTTTTCAAATATCAAACCGATTCGCAGTAAATATGAACATTTTTATAGTTTATGCATGGTTGTAAATTCGTTTAATAATTGCAAAGCGGTTGTAGAATAAAAAATATGGAAGATAATATAGTATTTGTGATTTCGTTTTTGGTATATATTTGATTTAGTACACGTACACGTGTGTGAATGATGCATAACATAAAAACAGCTCAGATATTCATTATTACTAAGATGTCTTTAAATTAGAAAAAAAATCAATTATATACAACCGTCATTGATATTGTGTATAGTGAACATTTAAATTCAAAATGATGCGTCCAGTAATTTGCTTAAAATTTCTACCCACTTTTTAAATAATTTTTGCAATAGTGAATTTTGTATATGTAGTGCACTTTTTTCTACGACGCTAATAATAATAATTATACCAGATTTTAAATTCTTTATTTTTAATTTGAATTTTATTTAATAGGAGCTTTTACCGTTGCAACTGTTGGTGAAAAAGAATTTGAAAACATGATGAAAAAATGTGGGGCCGATTATATTGTCTATCATAAGTAAGTAATGTGCGAAGTAAATGACAGCGTAATATTACAATAAATATCCGTTATTAGAACTATGGTAGTGGTGCAGCACACGGACAGGTAGAGAGCTATCGAGAAATTTTCCTGAGTTTTAATCAAAATGACCTATTCAAGCGCTGTTTGATAAATCAGGATGGTTACCCAACCGGGAAAACCGGGAATAAGCTGGGAATTTTGTTGTAAAACGGAAAAAAAAAAAAAAAAAAAAGTAACAATAGCCAAAAACGATATTTTTAATAAGAAAAAATCATTTGAAATGTTAAAAAGTGAATGCACTTTTTAATTAATGAATTTCGAAGTTTTGTTTTATCCGTATAAAATATGCTGCGGGGGTCAAATAGTACTAATAGTAACAAAAAAATTCCATTATTTTTGTACAATTCTAATAATCAGGAAATCGGGAGGATTTGGAATAAAGCGGAAATTCAAAAAATTATATTTGAGTGGCCATCATGTAAAAGGATTTATCGTCAGTAAGAAAGGATTACTTTCGAATATTTTCACATCCGACGTATTATAAACAAGATTTATGATAGAATTATTGGAGCAGTTATTCATAATTCAAGAAATGGTATCCTCAGCTCTGATCGAGGCATTTAGTTCTGAGCGAGAAACATAGTTCGAAACGAAAGAGGTAGTCCTAAACGAAACTCATGGAGCTTAGACTGTAAACTGTTTTTTTTAATTTAAGGAAATACAGTTTGTTGGTTTAGTAGAAATAGTACCTTAACCGATTTAGTTTGTTAATAAATAGTACACGTCTACCGAATAAACAATTTTTTATATTACGCGAATTACTAATGATTATGGCAAACAAAACGGAAATAAATATGATAAATAAATGCGTATCGTTACAAGTGTTTATATACTTTTATCAGAAAAATAAAAAGATTTATTTTTTTTTCGAGCTCGCCTTTGGCTTTGAACCAACAAATTGAATGTTTGTATTTTAAGAAATTAGATTCTGAGGCGATAGGAGATGGAAAGAACAAAAAGGAACGAAGTAAGGGAATTATTAATGGAGATGAGAAGAAAAAAGGGATAAAGGAAGCACTGTAAGGAGCCAGAAGGCCAAGAGCTAAGATTTTTGAATACAAAAGAGAACGCTCGCTAATAAGAGCCGAATATTCAAAAAAAAAGCATAGTTTATAAAAAAAAATTCTTAATCCGATTAAAAAGACAATAGTGGAACGACATTGAATGGAATGAAAAGAAACCAAGGCTGAGGATTGAGTGCCGGCTATATGACAGAAGATAGTGTGTAGCGGGATTAGAGAATAAGAAAAAGGATATCTATCCAACTAAAGTCTGGAATGATTGATTGATTGAGGAAAGGACTAAGAGACAGAAGCTGGAAAGTGGCCAGAGAAAGGACCGTTGAGGGCGGCTGACCGAATTAGAAAATCCGTCATTGCTCTCAATGTCAGAGGGACCTAATAATGTCTAAACTTTTTTTTTTTTTTTTTTTTTTTCGAGTTGTATTCGAAAAGGTTTTCAACGATAAGTATGTTTATTTATATTTCAATTTATTTTCATTTTCTTTATCGTGAAATTTATACTTTTCTTTTTTTCTTTTTTTTATTATCCATTTCATTAATTCACAATCTCGTTTATTATATTTACTTTATAAATTTCATCACTGAAATAATGTATATGACATTGATTGGTGCAAGAGACTTGTTTAATTCTTTTTTTTTCTCGCGACTGTGTATTATTGAAAAACATTCATTGTTGTGTCATTTGAACTAGCGGGTAAAAGAAAATTTTTTAAAAATCTGCTGTTCGTAATGAGCTGCTACGCAACATTAATCAAAAATCTCGAAATTTAATCCGAGAGAATGCAGAACTTTACATCGGAAAAATCAGTACCAACCCCACGATTAAATTTTTTTCCTACTATGCTGAGACTATGTATATCAATGGAAAAAGTTGCGATGGAAAACAGAAATGAATCTCGCAGGGAAAATCAAAAATGGATTTGCTGCGATCCGGTTCTATGATTTCGTTCAGCTAAACTTGTTTCATTAATCCATTGACCCCCGTTATATAGGTTTCAATAGAATTAGTTGTATTGATTTAATATTATTTAGAGCAATAGTTTATGGATTTTTAATTTAGGTAAAAATAAACTCGCAAAAATTAAAATTATATAACTGTTTATGAAATAGTTATGTTTTTTATAAATTTTAAATGGGTTTAAATATTTCTTAACTAGTCATAAGTGATTAATTTTATTAACAATACGTAGGTTTACGAAATAATTTTTAATTTAAAAATTAATTAATTTTCCGGGGAATAAAAATATTTTTTAATTCATCGTAAGAGTATTAATTAGCACAAAATTAATAACACAAGCACAATACAAATTATTTCAGTCTTAAAAAAATAGTAAGAAAAAAAATGAAATTTGCTGAGTTAAGATATGTACGGTTATTTTTTAAATAAATTTGACTAAAGTTTGATTTTAATTTGATTAATTTAATGCAAAGTACGGATAACAAACGATATATAGTTAATTTTAATTTTTTAACATTTTTTCCTCCTAGGTGTATGTATAAATGATTTCGAGTAATGTTATTTTTTTTAAATTATATAATTGTAAAAAGAAAAAAGAAGTAATTTATATTTGTTCGAGCAATTGAAGTACTTTTTAATACTGTGTATTTTATAGCAAAATAAGAAAACGAAGTTTTCGAATTACTGCACAGAATAATAATCTTAAATGCAATGTAAATTTTTACGATTTTTAAAAATCGTCTCATCTATCCTTATTTAGCGGGGAAAAGAAAACTTTTAAAAACAAAAAAAAAAATTGCCCAAATTATAAATAACAACTTTGAATTATCGAAAAGCAAATATTTATTTTAACGTATGCTGATATTTCCTTTTTTTTTTTTGTATTTCAAATACTTTTTGATATTCTGAGAGTTTTCTTAAGTCACCTATATTAGATTTAGACTATTAGTTATTCCCTTACATATTTAATTTTTATAGCTCTAAGGCTCTGTTCAAATTGAGCATGCGATGCGCGCGGTAGCTTATCAGTAGCTGTCTATTTACATTGTTATATTTTTATTTTTTAATTGTTTAATTTTCATGTTTTTAACGGATATAACGAGTGCTAAAAGATTGGTTATATACCATCGATTAATACTAGCATATGTTGTCCAAAAAGAAGATGAAAGGAAACGAAATTTACAAAATGAGAGAAACATTCGGTGAATTTCACCATTTATTTCCTTCAATTCTGAAAAATAATAAAAGCGCATTTTTTAAATGAATATAGAAACATTTAATTATTTGATGAATGCAATATCTCCAAATATGCCGCTATCTATAACAAAATTTTAAGAGCTTAATTTCAGTAGAAGAAATACAAGATATCTGTTTATTTTACTTCCATAAAATTGGACGTTTTCCCAATTCTGTAATCAGTTATTCCACTATTACAATTTTAATTTCATTAAAAATCACATCTAATCACTCAACCAATTTCTTTAACCATCCCGAATTTAAATCTGTGTGCGATTGAAGAAAATCAAACCAATCCGTGTGTCACCACCTTAAATTAGTCGTATTACACAGATTAAGTTTGAAAATACTTTTGCGGCGCACACTTAATTTGGACACGGCGCGACGAATCGAGAATAATTACGTTTCATTATTTTGCCTACGAACCGAATATTTTCCTACTTTCTTTTACTTAATGCTTTTTTGTACAATAATGATGCATTTTGTACTATTTTACGTGAACTGTAAGTGAAAAACGACAAATATATGCCGTTAACTTTTAAATTTAAAAAAATTGAATATATGTTTTGATATGTAATAAATTCGTCGCAATTTGTACTGCGCGAATTTTTGGTTTACTACTTTCACACATAACAGAAAAAAAAAATATGCCTCTTTCTAAATGAATAGTTTAATTTTTTTTTTTTTTTTTCGTTGTACTTTGTTGCATAATAGTCGGTCTATTATTAAAATAAACATTGAAATGCAGTCTTTTTCAATAATTTTAATTTTAAACTTTAATAATTAGTTTTTTAATTAACTAGAAATTGTAATAAATCCCGCTCAATTCCGAAAATTTAAAAGCACCACAAGATGGTCCTGGAATGTTTTTGTTTTTTTTGTTTAAAAATTTACCGTTACATTATAAATCACGGGAGAAGGGCGGCACGCTGCTGAATTTTGTTGTAAAACCGGGGGGAGGGGAGTAAAAATAGCCAAAAACGATATTTTTAATGAAAAAAAAAATCATATGTTATTTTTTGCTTGCATATAACAAAAAAAAAATTCATTCTTCTTTTACAATTTGTCTCTAATTTTGTGATTAAAAGATTTTTTCTATAACGGGGCAGGTCTCTATTTTCATGATGAGTAATGTAATTTATATTTGTTGCCAGTACGTTTTAGTTAAAATGTTAACGAAACGCGTAAAAAAATTTTTATTACGCATTTCAGTTTTTATTAGGAGGGTTGAACCGCTCCAGTCAAACTTTTGAAGCGGCTTGAGCTAAACCCCTTAAAGTCAGCACGTATGAGATTACAAACATAAATGTTATACGTCAAATAAATTTTATAAGTCAAACTATTTAAATGAGGAAGGGTTTTAAATCAACGCCTATTATAAACTTTATTTAATTAACTTTTGTGGTAATAAAGTAAGCGTATATTATTGCTTTAATTAATTAGTGGTCATTATAACAGTAAAATATTTAAAATGTAAATAAAACAACTTCAAAAAACCAAAAAATTTAATCTGAAATTTTTTTGTTTTTACACTGATATTTTATTTACCTTCGCGTCAATTTGTGTCGGGCTTGTTATTATACAAGCGGAAGATGGTTCAATCAAATCGATGGATCTAGTGTAAGATAAAAGTTCTAATAAAACTTCTTTTTTAGCACCTATCGCCACTGGGTAGACTGCTATTCAAGCTATGTGCACAAGATGTTAAAAATAATTGCTAAATAGCTATCATCAGCTAGGTGCAGTTTAGCTAGTAAAGAATTAAAAAAAAAAAAACAAAAACAAAAAAAATAAGCTTCTGCACAATTTTATTAACCAGAAAGTCCGGAGGATTTGGATCGAGGAAACCGGGAATTTTAAAGTCATATTTCAGTGCCCACCATGAAATAACTCTGATTTTTATATGAAAATTTTTTATTGAACTGCATACAATTTTCGCGATCTCTATCATTATTTTTAGTAATTGGCTTTTCCGGTCGGTTGCGTTTTATTTTTTATTTTTTTGAAAAATGTGACTGTTCGATATTTTGACTTTTCTTGTTTAATAACGGTGCCATTTCCTATTTTTCAGTTAATGCTCAGAATCTATTTCGAAATATAATAATAGTTATAGATGTAGTCATTCTCGGGGCTGTATCTAAGGGAGGTTTTCAGGGTTCAAACGCCTCCCAAATGTCTGCGAAATAATAACTGCTTGAATTAAATGGTCCGAAATTTAAAATAAATTTATTTCTTTTCAATTTTTGACAAAACGGAAAAGAAAACTGAAATTTCTATATATTCTATGGAATCGACTATTTTTTATTTTTTTTTATTGTAGTGTTCAAATATTGCATATACAATAATTGACCACAAGCCTTTAGTAGTGTACTGTTTATAAATAAATATATTTCATTATAAAACACACACACACATTAAAAATATTTTTATAACCCCTCCCGAAATTTTGGTCTAGATCTGGTCATTCTTATTAATTTCACTTTACTAAAATATTAACTCTTTGTTTTCGTTGGTATATATTTACCCGATTACTTACATGGTCGAATCATCTCGAACTATTTTCAAGTGAACCATGCGACGTTCGGTTTTTACAAACACATTATACAATGCAAAATTTTACGTTTAATTTGACTTTTATTAAATTTTTATTTTCTATTTGTACCGTAATTAGAGCTATGTTTTTTTTTGCTTTTGTATTCTAGTGAAAAAGATTATATGAAAACGTCATTAGATAAAACTGACAAAGTCGGTTTCAACGTTATTCTGGAAATTGTTTCAAAATTGAGAATTAATAATGACAAAAAATTTTTAGCACCCCACGGTCAAATAGTGGTAAGTGTAAAAATTAACTTACAAATATAAATAATTATAAAAATTATATATGTTTATTTTGCGAAAGATAAATTTAAGTTTCGTATTATTTTAATGACTATTATTTTATTCTTGGTAATTTCGTATAACTTTGTAACAATGGTTAAAGAATTTTAAGAAGAAAAAAATACAGTCGAATTGAATACCTCCTCCTTTTTTGAAGTCGGTTAAAAACAAAATACAATACTACGATAAGAGCATGATTACGTTTGTTTAAGCAGTTGACTGTTTACCGTTAAATAATTACTTATTTAATTAATTATTTTCGTAACTTTGTTGGTTAGGTAAATTTTGAATAAACTAATCCAAAGAAAGATATTATCGAATTAATTTTATCTTCTCCAACTGAGAAGTAGTTTATAAAAAGTATCGAATAAATTTTTTACATACGACATTTTGGAATCTAGTATATTATCGTAATATATGCAATATATCGAAAAAAAAAAAAAAAAAAAAAAAAAAAAATGAGAAAATTATAAATGGTTAAAATTTGTCATTTGCAAAATTTAACGTGTTTCCGGCACTTTGAACGGAATTTTTTTTCGATAAATTACCACTTTTGTCTTACGTATGCTATGTAATCGTAACAGTTCTCTCTATACAGAATAAAATGATTAGCAGCATGAAAAAAATATTTAGACCCTGTATACCATTCGTTTCTTTTAATTTTTGAAGTAGCAGAATCATAACAATACGTACTTCGTATTTAGACGAGCTTTTTTATTTAGTTATTAAAGCTTTAACTACGGTGAGATTATTTTAATTTTACACGATACCTTTAAAATATATAAAATTTTATTACACTTAAACATCAAGCAGTTTCTTGTTTTTGTCACACTTTTAATAACAAAAGTAATATATCATGTTTTTTTTTTTGTAATTCAAATGAATGGAAATTTGTGAATGTTTTCTAGTTTCAGATTGGTCAAATGCATAGTCCTACGATATAAATGTAGCGCGAAAACAAAAATGTTACACTAATAAGATTATTTACTTGACGTTTAAATTTGCATTTCAATGCACTAACAACCCCATCTTAAATTATACATATATGTATATATATGACGGTCGCTGAGAAAAGGTGCATACTGTCAAAAAACAAGTTTTCCAGAAAAACGCGTTTACAGTTTCGCAATATAATAGACTTTATGGTGGTCATTTTAAACATACAATTATAATTTACAATAGGAAAAAAAATTGTTTTCACCTGTTTGACCGATTTCTCACGTTTATAAAGAACATGCTAAAAAGTGTCCGAAACCGTTGTTAAGTCAAAACCGCATTTTTGACACACATTCCATGTAGCTTTTCTCAGCCATCGTCACCTATATGATGGAGAATTTTTTTTTTATTTTTTTTTTTTTAAACTAATGTTAAAAGTTAATTATTCCGAATTATATTGCTTACTATGTATTAATTTACATCGTAGGTAGTTGGCAATCGTTTATCTATATGGCCTTCTGAAACGTGCGTTTCAACAGTTAGTTTGTTCAAATACACTGAAGTAAGTATTAATTTAAAAGTCATAATTTCTGGGAATTCACTTCGAAATAATGTTTTTAAATTTATACAATTCCTCCGTTTAATAATTACCGTAAGCATGTTTCAATTTCAAAAATGTCCATTTACAAACAAAATATTTCAGAAACATTAGATCATAACGATAGTGTTTCGTAACATTTATGGCCACTTTTTGGTGTTTTTTTTTTTTCTTTTAGCAACCGTGCATTCGGTAAATTTTCGGAATAAGAAGCGATCGGACATATTTCTAAAAAATTAGGCGATAGGGTAAGACTAGTATGATGGTTTATACAACTTTGAACTTGACCAAAATAGCGACGCTCTAAATTTAAGTCATAATCGAAACAATTTGTTTAGATGTGTGAGTAATTTTTTTTTTGCTACTTTTCGTGTAGGATAAAGTTTTAATAATCAAATATAGCTAATTTGCCCGGTACAGTTGGAATAAAATTAAACTGGCCAATCTGATAAATAAATGAAAAATAAAAAACCTCTTCACGATGAGTGTGTGATCTAGTGTAATCAGCAGGGGCGCAACAGCCTAACGTTGTAAGTGGGCGCTCAGAACGTACATGGTTTCTCTGTGAATTAATGACACTGGGTCTGGTAAAAATAATTTATCAATCAGATCGTACCTAACTATTGAAATTTTTCAAAATAGTCTCCTTGGGCGTCGATGCACCGTTGCCAACGCGATTTTCACTCTGAAAAATCTCCCTGGTAGTCAGTAACCTCTTTCAAAGACTCTGTGACAGCTCGTTGGATGGCAGGAACATCTTCAAAACGGTGACCTTTTAGGCTTTTCTTGAACACTTTGAGAACAGGAAAAAATCTACCGGGCAAACATCGGGGCTGTTGTACGGTGGCTGCGGCAGGGTTGCAACCCTTAAAAGGCAGTGTAGGCTAGAACGTTGTCGTGGTGAAGCTTCCAGAGATCGACAGTCTCCGGTTGGCATGGGTAACTCCGGACACTGTTATATCCTCGAAAATGTATCCGAGTTCGGGCACAGTCGGATATATCTCCGACGATGTGATTTAATATATCTCAATTCCGACAGGCGTTAGCTGCACGCGTGCGCATTGTGTTCAAGGACGTCCTGTTGTTTCGTTCGTTTTAGGTGTTAATGTTGGAGTTGAATATGCAGCCGCAGATGATTGCGATGATACACTAGATATGAGATACGTAACTCCAGCGGAGTTGAAATTGCAAAACGGATATATATCCGCAGACGGAAAGGACACACACATGTATATATATATATATATATATATATATATATATATATATATATATATATATATATATAGACAATTCCTCTAGTGGAGTTGACTCGCTCATCTCTAATCTCCGATCGCTTCCATTTAACGGGTTTTGCAGGTGCATATGGACTTCTGTGTAAAAACCCGCGTTGATGGTTCGTCCCGGGGTATAAATTCTTTGTGGACCATCCCACGCTTCCCAAAAAACACATTATGAATATTGTCTTTACCTTGGACTTCGATATTGTCGCTTTCTTGGAGCGCGGCGAATTTAAGCTGTACCACTCCGAAATTTGGCGCTTGGTTTCGGGGTCGTACTGGAACATCCATGATTCATCGCCTATTATTACGTTGTCTAAAAAGTCCGGTTCACTTTTTAACTGCTCCAATATTTCATAGGAAACATCAACTCGTCGTTGTTTTTCTTCATCATTTAACACTTTTGGCACCAATTTCGCACAAATCTTCCGCATGTTCAAATTTATAGAAATAATTGAGTGAACAGCCGTTGTTTCGCATATGTTGTCGTCTTCGGCGATTAATCTGACACTCAAACACCGGTCGGAATCCAAGGGGTCTTTTTACTTTGGCCGCATTTTCGTCCGAACCAGCCATTGAAGTTCGCCCAGAGAGTGGTCTCCGGTCCCATTCTTGAACTCACTGAACCCCCCCCGGAATACCTGAACCCTTGACAAGGTTTCGTCTTTGTCAGCCTATCCAAAGATAAACGTCTCGGAAGCGGTTTTGCCTAGATAAAAGCAAAACATTAATTGCATAGCGCTGCTCCATTTTTGACGTTTTTTGCCCGTAACAAAGCCTAAAAACCGGCTTTTACGCTACACGTGATCCCCACTGCGTCAGAGCTCGGTCACGAATGTCGCCCGGTGCGTTGCTTAGCCTAGATCTCCCGCTACAAATTCCGCCGCCTGCCGGGGAGAGCGCTGCTGGCGACAGGTGTTTAATTAGAACGTTAGCCTTCACTGAGGGTGCCCATCGCAATTGAGTGAGTACTCTGGAACTCTTGGATCCTCCGTTATTTCCACCCTAGTAATCAGAATGAAGCTCTTAAGAGCATTAGAAATATTTCACTACACTAAATGGTGTTTTCGGTTGAGGGATTTTACAAAATTCGAGTTCAAAATTTAATGATAACGAAAAACTGTTTTTCGCAAATCGTAATATTTAATTTCTTTTCGATGTATCCGGTAAAAGTGAATTGTTATTTTTGATAAAATTAAAATTCCTTATACAACACAGTGTACTTTACGATGTTGTTGATTAATTTATAAAACATAAATTTATAGGAGGAACAAGCTGAAGCATCGAAAGGTATATTAGAGTTCTTAGAAAAAGGTTTATTAAATCCGGTAATTAGAAGAACGTATCCGCTAGAAGAAGTAGCGAAAGCGCATTTGGACGTTTCATACAACGATGCAGCCAAGGGAAAGCTTATTCTAGAAATAGCTTAATTTTTCATTTTAGCTAGTAAAGTTTATATATTTACAGTCAATTTTTACAGTTCATTTTTTTTTTTTTTTATCTAATAAAATATAATTAATACTATTGTTTAATAAATTCTATGATTCTAACTGTTAGTTAAAATGATCAGGATTATTAGAGTGTTTTGATTTTTACATAAATGTTTTGGCCGCAGTATCAAGAGGCTTTCTTGAAGAAGATTATTGTTGGTTGCGTTACGGTTACGGAAATGCAGAAAAGACAATTTATTAATTTTGATGTTGTAGTTTTAATAAATATTATAAATGGCGACTGTGTATGTTAGATTTGATGTTTTACAGTTTTTTTCGGAGCCAGATTTGTTTCAGTGCCTGAAACTTTTGAAATGAGAAATTTAAAAAACAATACAGCGATCTTTCTATCGCAGTGTAAACTTTTCGTTGATATTTTACAATTTCAAGAGTCACTCGAAATACGAGTGAAAGCGAAAAATTAACTGAAATATAAGATCAAATTTCTGTCAACCCTCTACCACATATTTAATAGCGTTAAATTTTTTATACAGTCCTCATTTAACCCTCTAGCAAAAATTGATTCCCCCTCACTTTCCAAGAAAAAAGAAAAAAAACAAAAAAAAAACACCATCTTAACAGCATTAATGTATCCAGGATTAATGAATGGGAGATCTTAGTAATGTTTATGTGGTTTATTTATACAAGTGTATATGGAATTATAAAACCATGCTAATATTATATTAATGCTATAATTGCATAAATTATATTTTATATGGAAATATTGAAAATAATATTGCTGTTTTTATTTCTTTTAATGTCGTTACAAAGCATTTTTGAACAGTCATGGGAGGGTCAACTCCTAATTCCTCTTAAGTGCGCCATCGCTTAATGTACACATAGTATTTTTATATGTAAATTTTACATTTTTTTAATTTTTTAATTTTTCATGATCATCTTCGCCGTGCCAGAAATGACTATACGCGACTATTCGGTTTTTCTGAACAACATGTAGCGTAGGCTGAAAACTAAGTATGGGTTGAATGAAACTTTTTTACTCATCCAACACATATTATTAGTTAATAAAATGATTTAAACATGTAAAACAGCCGGTGTGTTAAAACATAAAATTAATTTAAATTCGCGCGACTAGTTCGGTTCATTATCACAGATGGGTTCACTGAATTTCTTGAGCTGGTTGAGTCTTCCACATTATTCAAAAAATTTCGGTTTTCTTAGTTTCTAAAATATTTTAATCGTGCTGTATAGTGTGTTTTATTTATTTTGCAGCCCAAAAAAAAAAAAAAAAAAACAACAATGCAAAATACATACATACAATGAAAAAAAAATAAACACTACAACTTCTATCTTATAACCTATGTTGGTAATGTCCACCATCTTCTTCTCGACACTGCGGCGCACATTTGACAAGGTTGCAGAATACATTTTTCAGCATCTCTGGTGGGGGATGGCATTGATTGCCTCAGTTATATGCTATTGCAATTCTGCGATCGATGCCACCGGTTCACGGAGTACTTCGAGTAACTACAAAAATAAATCAGGGGATAACAAATCCGGACTGTGGGGAGGCCAAAGTCCGACAAAAATTATTCGATCGCCGAAAAATTCGCGCAACATTTCTAGCGCAGCCGTAGCAGTGTGCACTGAGGCGTCATCTTGCTGGAACCGACAGTCCCTCTCCTCTTTCTCCAGCAAAGCAATGAATTTCAGTATGATATCGTGGTACATCTTCGTATTAATTGTCTTCTCGAAGAATATTGGTGCCGCTATCTTCATGCACGAGTTGGCACACCAAACGCCAATTTTCTCCGGGTGAAGGCTGCTCTCTTCATACTTGTGCGGATTCTCTCTCGACCAATTGCGAAAATGATCGATCAAATTGTGCTTTTATTAGGCACAGGTGAATCGTGAAATGCATTCCTAAACCATCCTTGAACGATCGCGTACAAAGCAGAACGAGAATAATGTTCGGTAATGAACGCACCCATTTTTTCGCACGCAGCACCATACTAACGTTCACTCACAATCTCGTATTATGACCACACTAAACGTTTTGCAACCAATATCGCTGTGTTCGGCGCACTCGTACTGATTTGAGTGCATGCACTGGACATCCTCGTTTCACCTAGTTCTCGTGTACGTACAGCGTTCACGTCGGATTGCAAAATAAACGAGACACACTGTATATTCCGACTGCAATTGCACGACTTTTTCATTACTATGTTTCGAGACAAAATTGTTAGTAACAATGTAACGTTTTTGTCCGAATTAGCGTCCATTTAAAATTAATTATCCTTTCTCCGCGATAAGTTATTTCGCTGAAGTCATTAAACAGCCTTTATGTTTAAATTGTTTTTTGTTCGAGATAAAAATTAACGAAAAGAAAAAAAAAAAGGTCCTGTTCTTTTCTTAACAAACGTGGATCCTCACACCTTTTACAATATTTTTGTTGTTTTAACTAGCATATTTTGAATTTCACCAAGAACTTGGAACTGAGCTTAATGTTTAAGATAAAACCGGAATATGGCGAAGATACGGAAGAAAAGTTTCATGGAAACGACGTATAAATTTACATGCTACTAGTAAATATAACGTAATATATTGTGCGGTGATTACTTTACATAGTGAGTAAATGGAAAGCAGAGGGTATCGTTTCAACTTAATGGTAGATTCTGTCTTCGATACAGTGTGTCTATTGTGTAAATACGTAAATCTAATGTATGTTTAAATGTTGTTTCCAAATTTAAAATTTGTATTATAAAAGTAACCGGCATTCTTATACATGGAGACCTAAATAATAAAAAAAAATAAAAAAATGTAAAAAAAATTATAATCGAAATTTTGAAATAAAATTGCTTCTTCATTTTTCAATTCAATCATTTCGACAACAGGCTATGCGCCGTCAGTATTTTTTGCCACTAAATTGAAGCCAACTGATTATTTATCATTTCGAAATGTGCGATATTTTTCAGGTAAGTGTACTAGATACTTGCCTGTTTCACTTAAACTTCCAGTCGTCATTGCTTCCGAATGTGGCAGAAGATGTAAAAGAATTTGTATCATATTTTCCATTCTGAGAAAAGCACGTAGCTTTTGTCAATTTTTCGCATTAGGGTGATCTATTAGTACGTTAGTGAGAAATAAAGAAAAAGTAACACAGTAGATTCGAGAAATTAGGACAAGGAATCAAAGTGACCCTGCGGAATCAATTCTATTTTAGTTTTCCGCTTCATGCTGCCCAGTGTGTTACTAGAATCCGATTACACGTAAAGCAATAGACCAGTTAAATATTCACCTCTATCGTGGTCAAATGAAATGATATTTACGTTAAATAATATTCATATGGTAGCGGTAAAGCTTATGTGATGATGAAAAAATTAATTTATGTTGAAATAAATTGATAAAAATTCGGTAAATTTTTTAATCTACCAGGATTATTGAAATTATATTACAAAGATTATAATAATGACAAAGAGGAAAGCTGTTCTCTGCAACATCTGTTTCGACGGGGCAGTTCTGATTCGTGCCAGAAGTCGTTGCTCGATTTGCAAACGTAATGAATCAGCTAACGAGAAAGTATTAAGGAATAATAATCACGCCGTACTGTAGAGTGGGCTTTCCGAATTAATGATTTCGTCTATTCCGTTTATTTTTAGAAAATTGATGACTACGTTTATTACCGGTTGGGTGTTTGATGGCATATCGGAGAGTATTTTATTTGGCAAGAGGTGTCCGTGTTTATATGAATGCTGCCCATTCTACCAATATGTGCTGAACAGTTGGAGTGAAAAGAACCAGGCAAGAAGGGCACAGTGTTGGAGAAGGTGATCCGTTTAGAAGATAGTTGTGCAAGATTACTGTATAACTCGTTCACGGGCGACTGATTACTCAGAAGTCTCTGCGCGGCGGGAACAATTCATTGGGGGCCATCATGACTTGGTCAACGACTTTACTCGGGATAGAAAAATCTGACACGCGGTGGTCCATTGTTTTTTCCATTCTTGTTTGTTTTTCGCTAACATGAATTGCGCATAGATAAAGGCGGAGGTAAATATCTATTCATCTGTTCATCTATTCATCCGTAGAGCTGACTGTGCCATCGTATTCGCCTGTTTATTCCTTGATGCTTCTGTATTACCGGGGACCCCCATATACCTGGTCTTCTGTATATCGATGATATTATGTAGGATTTGAGTTTTTTTTTTTTCTTCTTCTAAGGCTGGATTCTAATGCTGCCAGATAGTCTGTAATTATTAATGCATTTTTTAATTGTTAGGTTGACGGGAAAAGAAATATCGCAGAGAGTATTGTGGCATACATTTCTGCATGCAGTACTGTGTAGCCAACATTGAGTCGGAAAGAGTACTCTTTATCCGATGCTGCGAACGCACATGCTGCTGGCGGTATGATTGTGGTGGGGTTATTTCTAGCATCGTCTGCGCGGATTCTAATGTAGTCGATGTGTTTATTTATCCTTTTTTGTAGCTATTTCGATAATTTTAGTTGTTAGCTGTTTGAAGTTATTTTTAAGCGATGTATCCGTTTTTATTATTGGAAATTCTCATGCTAGTACTAATGTGAAGTTTTCTGGTGTATAGGATTTATCGGGTTTGTGTTATTTATTTTTTTTTTTTTTAAATACAACTTAAATTTATTTAATAAATACGATAACAACACATATGGGCACAATTACGCGAACTATTTAATTAAGTTGAAGACTCGAGCACACAGGATCGTTTGAGAAACTTGGTGTGCACGGGAAATTACTCTGTATGGGTTAAGGACAGAAGAGTATTTCATTGTCTGTGGTACTTTCTCTATAGTACGACAACGGCGGACACTCCAACAAATTGCAAATGCTACAGGCTAGAGTGGTTCAATGAGCTCCTAGGATCGAACGTATAGATTGTATCTAAGGAATTGATTATGAAATGGCATGCTTGGGAGCAGTCCGGACACCCGTATATAATTTTAGATAAGATAATAGATTTATGTACTGACAGAAGGAGCTTAGCGATTCGGGATTTGATAAATATTTAATGATAGCGAGGGATTTTCGATACTTTTTCTTTAAACCAGATATGCGTGGACGCCAGGATAGCCCACAATCGAACAATAGTTCCAAGAATGTGACAGTGGATCGGAGAGGTATAGGGTTGTTATCTAGCATAAGAGAACTATTAGGTAAGACATTCAACATATATACTGTTTCGGAAGTAAAAAAAAAAACTAGACCATTATTATTCGATCAGAATTCTAATTTATTTATTTTTTTTTTTTTGAGAATATATGTAACATTGGAAGGAAGGCTGGAAGATAGAGTTCTCATCATTAATATATGTATAAAACCGTGTGTTATATTATTTATGAAAAATATAAACAAGGTTGAACTTAGGGCGGAGTCTTGCGGAATACCGTTTTCTAGCGGCATAGTTATTGAATTGTAGTACCAATCTCAACTTGACAATTTCTATTTGTTAGGAAATTTTTTATATAGCTGGCTATATTGTTAGTTTACCCAGCGGGTGGCAGTAACTTCGTTAATAGTCCACGTCGTCATTCCCGGTTGAACATTGTTTTCCATGTGGAAAATATTGCATGTACGTCTGTCGGCGGTGCAATGCTGTTGAAATTTGCCATTGCAGGCTCAATAGATGTTCAATAGATGATCGCATCTTACACCCCCCGGCTTGTGTGCAGGCAAGGAGATTATTTTGCTTAAGAAAATGGATGGGATGTCTGCTCCCCATTTTCTCTAATGTTTTGGGATATCGCATTTAGAGAGAAATGAGTCTGTAACATTGAAGAAGAAAAGGGTCTTTGCTTGACTTGAGAACAGGAATAATTTGGGCTATTTTCCAATAATGCGGGATATAGTCTGACATCTATATCTCGTTATATATTATATATATGCAATAGGTAGTTGCGGAGGAGGGTAAATGTTATAACATGTACGGGTGCATGTTATCAGGACTAGAACTATTTTGCGTGTGATGTTTGAGTTGGAAATTCGGAAAGGGTAAAATCGCAATTGTATGATGCTGTTGCATCTTGAGGGGCACATATTTCCGATGACTTTATTTTGACTTTCCGAGTTTTAAATACTTGCGCGTATAATGTGAAAGGTGATGTTAAAAGTATTGCGCAAATATATTGGAAACTTGTGCGGTATCAGATGTGGTTGTGCTCAACTGAATAACGCACCTGGGATGGTTGATTTCGTTAATTGCCTTTATCTTCTCCCGTGAGGAATGATTTGATGTGGTATGCGATATCGATGAAATAAAAGCTTGTAATGATTCTTGTCTCTTGAAGCGTATCATCGACCGCGCTGCGGTTCTGCATTTTTTGAACTTGATTAAATCGGAGTGAAAGCCAGGCGATTTGAATTTTCTTAACGCCTATTTCCGACAACGTATTACCGTCTCGATTTCGGCGCTCAACCGCAGCACTCTGCGCGTTCGGTGACAACCGAATGATATAGCAATTGATGCTTTGCCGATGTTGAAAGTATCCTTATTTAGATAATATTTTCTATTACGGACACAAATGATTGATTAGGGATTACAACTTTTGATGCGTGTAATTCTCGGTCTGCTTTATTCTATAAATGGCGTCGTGGGTAACCTATAAACTTCTAATTTTGCGAAACTGGTATCGTATGTAGAAATACGGGAAAATAGTCGCTTGAGAACATAGATTGCAATTGTTTGGAGCGATGATGTTTTTAAAATTTATAGTTGTTGCTTGTAGATCAGAATGGACTAGGGTAATAACACGTCCAGTTGCTCGTATGTCCTGGTCATCATCGCATCTCATTATAGTGTAATTTTGAACTGTTGGGTTATTAGATGTTTTCAGATATGACTTTTGCGGGAGTATACGATTTTGGGAGAATATTTATTAATAGTGTAAGTTCAGCGAGCTGGATGTAAGAACCTCTACAATACCACTGCATTATGTTTTTATTATGAGCCATGACAGTATACTTTAAACTATCGTCTTGCTTGTTTAGGTCGTGTGTGCATTTCTATTTACATGGGAGAAAGTTGGCTTACTTTTTTGATTAGCTGGGAGAAACGGGTTTTCATTATTCGTAGGGGGTAATTTTCGGGGAGCATGCATATCAAACCATCTGTGTCACTGGTGAAACTGTTAAAGATATTTATAGGAATCTCTTTTTTTTTTTGTCTCTGGATCAGGTCCATTAGGATTACCAAGTTTTGATAAGGTTTTCGATAACATTACCCTCAGTCGATTTCAGGAGAACTTTTGTTGAGGTTCTTTGTTTTTTGCGGCATGTGACAGGATTAATATTAAAACTGCTGGATTAGTAGTCTGATCATTCGTAATCGTTAGGCTAGCGTTATTCTAGTTTTCTATCATTGTATGGGACGTCGTTGTGTCCGTGTTATTTTCTTGGTTAACATTTGGGGATAGGTAAGCTCATTGTTTGTAACTGATGAATCAGGTGAAGCGGGTTTGAATGTTTGGTCCCCTATTACGGGTTTTTTTTTTTTTTCGTTAAGTTTCTAGGTATATTCTTGGGTTGAAGGATTTGTTCGTTTTTTCCATCTGTGTGAATATTCTATATTCGCGACCATTACGTATTACGAAAAACGATTCAAGTATAACATCAACAACGTCGTCTTCGCCAACTTCGGATATATTCATATTCGGTATCATTTAAGCTGACTCGTAATAACGATATTTTGCGAGACTAATTTTACATTTAATACATTCTGTAGATATGTTTTAAGGACTGTATTCGGATAGTTGGCGATACATTAGATAGGGATATCTTTCCAGCGGCGGTTTTCAATCTCTGACCAGAGATAGTTTTATGTTGTTCACTGATATCTCAGTGGCTCTGTCGATGAAAAATAACGAAAACTGATTTCTTTTTCAATTAACGATAGTTAAATTTTAATATTAGTTTATTGATTAACAAAAAGGCGACAAGAAATAACGAGTAATTTCCACCCTCGTTCAGAATAACGCTGATGAAACTGGACAAAATGCCGATATTCTACAAAGAAATATTAAACGTCTATAATGTAAATATTAATTTTCCTCTAGTTCCTTCAGATCCAATAACATCGCGATGAGCAGTTCGAACTTGTTCTAAACTGTACACCTTTCTAACTAGAGGAACTATCCAGCCGTTTTCTATCTGCTGTAATATAAAGCAAGCGGCTTCATTTTGGTCTTTCTGCAAAATGAATTACAAAATAATAATAATCGATATTAGCTAAACGTATCGTTTATATTGAGAAATTTTTCTGTTATCGGTGTGTGTTGTAGAGAAAAGGAACTCGCATTGTTCGATGTTGACATTGACGAGATTACCAAAGTGCTTGGCAATTTGACGCTCACAGCTATTATATACTATTAATGGCTATCGATAACAGTTATTTTAATCTGACACGCGAGCATTATCATTCTATAAATTATTAGTTAAAATTTATTTAAGGACAATTTCATACGTGAAATTGTTAAAATTTATGCGTTCTTTCGCATTTTATTTGTCTACGGTCGTACTGTAAGTTGGAAATTTGAATATTAGGGAATTTCTTGCGCTTCAAATACCGCGTTAAGATATCTCGTTTGTTAAAGTCATTCGGTAAATTTTTACCGTAGACGGCGAATAATGTCTCGATCGAAATGAAATACTTTTCAAACTGGCGAATAATTTCCTGTTGAATTGTCGCTCTATAAATTTTTTCAATAAACTCGTTTAATATTGTATTAAAATCGATGCTACTCTTTTTCTACATAACACAGTGATTTATAGCTTAAAACTGTTCTTAAAATATTTCACCGATTAGTTTTACAAATGAAATTCTTGCGTAATAATTAATACGCATATACAGTAATCTAAAAAAAATTCAATACTTATTTTCAATTTTATAGTGATTTAGCACGCGTTTCTATATATTAAAGTTAAATATAAATAAAACCATTAGAATTATTCTGATCACTAAAGAGTGAGTTTTTTAATTTTTTACGCGATAAATGTGAATGTTCAGTTTGTTTTTCAATGAGCTGTTCTGGTAAATTTTAATCTACAAAATAGGAATCTCGCGTAAAACCAATATTTATTTAGTTCATATTTCAATTTTAATTCAATATAAGAACAAACAGAATCGAATACCTCGTTAAATTTGAATAAGGAAACTGAATATATCGGTGGTCCAACTTCACGGAGACATACGCGATTGCCCACTACCTATAATTAAGATAATATTTTTCATGTTTAAACGCTTTTTTGCTAATTTACAAAATTATCTGTATAAAAAAAAAAAAAAAAGAAAGAAAAAAATCGTAAGCCTTATCGAATTTATAGCACGTTTTGTGCACAATTCATTCGAAAATTATACAACAGGCTATTTGAACACTGCTAATTATAAAAATAAGGAAAATGCGACACGAATGCTTTTGATTTTTAGTGACATTTTGCGTGTGAGCATATAATTTATCCTTCAACAACCTATTTGTAAAATCTTATAAACCGCTTCTTTCCGAATAATATATAAAAACGTTCCCCAATTTTACCTTATATTTTTTAAATTTTAACTTCATAAGTGTTTATAAAGCAACTTTTCTATTTATATCCTGCATATATACACATATATATATATATATATATATATATATATATATATATATCTTTTTTTTAAATTAAATACATTCGCATTAATCGTGGTCAGCTACTCCAGATATTTTTTTCCTTTTTCCCTGAGCTTGTTAACATCAGACAATTACCCATCAACACGTGCAAATAGTAGCAACTAGGAATCACAAGGAACGGAACATAACGAAAAACACTATATTAAGGATGGAAAGACAATAACAATCAAATATGCATGCTGAAAAGAGAAGGAATGACAGTGCCGAAGGGAAGAGAAAAAGAATTTCCTATCCAATTATCCAATACCATGGCCACATCTGCGATTGCAGAGCCCACAGCGACAAAGGGCACAGACTACAATGAATGATGAAGAAACACGGGATGGTTGAAGAGAAGTTAGAGCCATCAGGTGTCAAAGCTATGTGTAAAACCCAGCGCGTGACACGCTGCAGAAAGTGATCCGTGTTCCCTACCATCATAAAGCACAGTTTATAATTCTTTAATTATAAAGAATAATTATGGCAGCAGCTGCGAAAGCAGCCTCCACCATACGGTCAAGAAGAAACGAATAGATATTTCAGACTATTATTGATATAATAGAGAAAACCATAATTTTAATTAGGTCATCATATTTAAGAATACGAAAAAAAAAAAAAAGAATCTGCATATTCAGGTTAAATGGACAAAAATTAAAATTTAGAATATAACTGCATACCCGGAGCATCGAAAAAAATTTATTAAACAATAAAAATAAAAATTCAACCAATTAACTGAGATAATCACGTGATATCTAAAACTAAAATCGTTATACGATAAATTTCAAAACCGTTTTATATAGTGAAGAGATATTATTACCGGTTTGTTAATATGGTAAAGGTACATAATATATCAGGTTCCCCAGTTTAGGTAGGCTTTTTTTTGGTACATATTAATAGGTACGATGTTGTAATATTTTAGTACGTTTCTAGTTTAATCGCTACATTTTACTGAAAATTAAAAGTATAATTTTGTGTTTTTTATGTTTTGAAATATTTTAAATCGTAAGTAATTTAATAAGAATAATAATGCACAATTTTAAAAAAATACAGGCTATTCCGCAATATGTATTTTTCAGAAGTGTTGAAAAGCTTCATTGTAAAAATTTTAATTCAGCTTTAAAATGTAAAATACAATTATAGAATTATTTACTGTCAGTTTTGAAAAAGTAATTATAAATTTGTGATTATTTTATGTATTGGGTGATAAATTTCGTTCTTTTACATTTAAAATTTTTTGTTGGTATTTTAAAAACATTTAGAAAATTCTTTACTAACGAAAAAAAGTTAATTTAATTTAAATATTAATTAAAAATTTTAAAAGAATGTGCTCAAGTCCGTTACAAGTTCGTTACATCTATTCCACGTCTGCGATATATGGCGTAATTTATTGGCCATTTGTTACAATTGTTTATTGTAGCCATCATCGACTTATTTGCATCGTAATAGTACTAGTATAATCTGTTTTTCTTTTCTCTATGGTAGGTTTCTGGTTTATGGCGTTGTCCTTTTTTTCGTTTTTATTTAAAACAAAGTGTGGTTTGTTATATACCTCAGGGTTTGTTCGGCGTGCTAGAGTTTGTTAACTGGAACAAAAAATTTGGAACTTCGGTGTGGCGAAAGTGACGGTTTACCAAAAATCGGCCAACGCTATAAAATATTTATATTAGATATGCAGATGTCTGTTGTGACGGTTATATTTACTTACTGAGCTGAGATTAGCCAATAGAACAATTACCGCCTGGACCTCCCTCCACCAATAAATTATGGTATATAACTCTTCAATAAAAATTCGACTCCTTTAGGGATCTAATAGTTTAGATTGTCGAAGCCAAGTTCATCAAACCGAGTTTGTATTTGTCTCCTCCTTGCGACAAGAGACTGGTATAAAGGTTTTTAGTGTGCTATTGATATTTCCTCCGGTAACTTCTATTTGTCTCTTGTTTTTTTTTTCTCTCTTTTAATTTAAAATTTATAATAAGTCGGTTTGGTTTGGTTTGTTTTTTTCACTGGTTGTCACTTAAATTCAAAAAAAAAAAAAAGATGACTGACCGTCATCTGCTACTGTCTTTCTTTCGACTGTTATTATATTCTCTCATTTGTATTATTCTATAGATTCGACTGTATCATCCACCACATTAATGTGTGTACGGTTTTTACTTTTTAAATCGTTTTTAAATTTATAATGTATTTCTTTAATATGTTGTAATTTTATAATTTGATCTTTTATTTGCGCAATTTTTTTTTTTTACGTTTTTTTATTATGGCCAATGAAATTACGTCATGCGAGCTTTCTTTCGCTGAAAGTTATATCGATATACGAAAGAAGAAATTGTTGATTTTCACATAAAACACCAAATTCTTCCTTACTTTAGGTTAGCGGTCATCCGTTAATTATCTATGCTGTTTTTCTTTCAATTTTGACCCCTCCCCCCTTTTGGTGAGATTAAGTGCCCACACGTGAGACTTACACAATATAGTTGTTAAAGGACTAAATTTATTCTTATAAAGCAGTAAAATAATACAACGTTAAAGTATAACGAATTTATTTAAATTTCGTTAAAATTAAAAGTAAAAGCAGACATTTTTCGCTCGCCCCATAGACATGTTTCTTTTAAAACCTCCGAATGATTTTTTTTTTTTTTTACTTTTTCTTTATTCTCGAATAAAAGTTGTTAATAGCCACGAGTTTTTAAGCGGCTAAAATGAGACACTCCAAAAAAAAAGTAAAAGAAAAATGCAATAATTTTTTTTCTATTATCTATATAATAATGTATATTCTTTAAAAGTTGACGTGAGATTTTCAATTATCACCCCTTCAGTTTAAATAATATTTAATGAGATTTCGCTGGATCCCCCCATACTTTGAGCTCTTTTTTTTGTTTTTTTAATTTTATTTTATAGGCATGCCGGCACAGGACATTCACCCAACACAAACGATTAGAAGGATAGAAAGACATGTGGAGTGACAGGTTATATCAAAAAAAACGATTAGAGACAAAAAAAATGAAAGCGGCTGACCAATGAACAACAACAGAAGGAGATGGAAAAGCGAACTCACGTAATTAATGGATGCCCTCTTAATAATTTTTATGTACTTTATTTATTTACTTCTTATAATCCAACTTAGACCCATCTTTTTAGATAAAAATTCGTTTTTTTTTTTTTCTTTTTGTACGCCTTATTTTTCATTAAGTATTTCTAAAATGAGGTTTCCTCTTATTTATTTTCGTTATGTTGTCGTCAATTTAGAAATGGTGCCTTCTTCGTTCATACATTATGTTGTTACAAGGATTATTGCTATTTTCCACATTTTAAATAACTCATTATTTCTAAAATAGCAGATCTTCTTTATTTACTTACATTATATGTTGTCGTTAATTTTAAAATAGCGTCTCCTTCATTCGTATGTTTTGTTGTTATTTAGATTTTAGTTCGTTCATTTATTGCTGTTTTCCACATTTCGAATTAGTTCAAATTCAGAGTGAAAAATAGTAGTAAAAGAATGAACTAAAATCTTAACAAAAATGAACTTGCGGCACTTAAGTAAGTCCTTACCTCGGGGGGATTGATGTGGGGTATATGGAAATTGTGCGATTTTTTTTTTTATTATCCAAAGTTGTATTTATTAATCGATGAGATAGTTGCAGAAATAACCGCAACTGACAAAAACTATTTACATTCGTATACTACGAACGTGGAAAAGGTTTTTATTAATTTTTTAAAAATAATTACAAAAATCTCTCTATTCAATTGAAAAAGTAATTAATCGAATTTGCGCGCAAGAGTAAAGAAAAACAAGAAAAGTCAGAATTTCAATCGTCAAGTTTTTACAGTATTTTTTTGTAAACGTCGCAGTCGTCGAAGCCGCCCCCCCCCCCCACCGAGTATGTGTATATAAATAAAACTAACCCGGAACTTACAACAATTCTTCCGTAAGAAGCGAGGTATTGTTTATCTCGCTGTAAATTAAGCTTTGCAATGATTTCGAAGATAACATCAAAACCCGGCTTGTGTAAGTGCTCAAGCGTATCGGCTAAGTAGTTCTTTTTGCTAAAATGAAAATTCGGAATTAACACGGCTTTTTGTAAAAGCGTAGTAAACGAAACAAAGCGCTGTTAACAAAAGTAGCAGAGAAATTTAAAATACGCCTATAGCAGTTACAAATATACTCTCAGGAACAGGATAGAACGAATATTTATTACTCGTATTTGTATATAGCGGTTAAATTTACCACGACATACATAAGCTGGACAGAAGCTTTTTAACAATGAGAAAATAAAAAACGGTATGCGAAACATAATTTGAACGTAATTATCGAAGCGAATAAAAATTTGAAATTAATCCCTCTCGAACTGGTCAATGTTTAAGGTTGTATCATTCATTTTTTTTCTTCTCACAATTATCGAACAAAATTGAACTAGTCGCATTGTAAACACCGAAATATGGATATTCATCCGAATGTACGTAACAAGAAGTAGCACTTTTTCGGGTCTAAAGCTAAAAATAATGTAAAAAACATAGAAAAACCTACCACGCGACATGGATAATTCGCGAAAATGTTTAAAAAGGTAAATAGGAAAAAACAGCAGGTACACTCGCCGCCAAATCGATCCGCATAAAATTTTAAAGTATTCGGCGCGTTCAACTATTTTTTCCCTTTTTAAATATTTTTGCGAATTATCTTTGTCGTGTTTGCACTCGATTTTTTCTACATTACTTTTAACTGATGGTGGTTTAGACCTAAAAACGTTACATGTAAGTGTATATTCTTTTTTGCAAGGCCGTGTCCACGGGGGGGTTTTAGGGGTTAACCCCCCCCCCTCCCATGAGAACTGAAATAGTTATTATGAATACACAAAAAGCTGAAAAAAATCACAAATTTAAAATAAATATTGATGAGTTTTTTTAGGGTGTTCTTACCTACTTTTAAAAGAAAAAAGAAAAAAATATCCTTCATACTTTTAGAGGTACTTCATTAATATCTTAAGGAAAAACTTTTTATTACGAGTATAATTAATAACATGTGTAATTTTTATTAATGTTCATATACGGGGGGTAATTCATTTATGTAAATTATTAGTATATAAATTAAAATGATCATGGAAATTATTAATAGTACAAATATTAGTGAAAAAAATGTATTGTTATTTATAAAATAAATATGCGAAGAAAATTTGCACCCCCCCCCCCGCCAAAAAAAAAAAAAAATTCTGGGCACGGGCCTGTTCTTTTGCATACGTTTCGGTATTGTTTGCTACATCGGTGGTGAAGCGTTTATTTACAGTGTTTCACTTCAAAATTTAGCAAACGATGCGTTTTTTGTTATAGTAATTTTAATGACGTATTTTCAAATGAATTTTTTACCATATTGCTTTGACTTTACATATCATTTAAAAGCTTCGTTCTATCTAGTCGTTGTACGCGTTTTGTTTCAAGATAATTTGGTAAGTTTTTCTGGAATTTAAATACAGCGTGGAAAAGAGGCAAATTCGCACCATTTTCTTGTCCCAATTCAAGCTAGGCCGAAAAGCTGCCGAGACAGTTTGGCCTAGGAACCACTAACAAACGTACAGCACAGTGGTAATTTAATAAATTTCGCAATGGTGACGAGAGACTTGAAGATGACGAGCGCAGTGGCCAGCCATCCGATGTTGGCAACGACCAAGTGAGAGCCTTAGTCGAAGCCAATCCACGCACAACTGTTCTGGAGCTTGCTGAAGAATTAGGCGTCACCGCGGGAACGGTTTCGAATCATCTGTGAAACATTGGGAAGTCGAAAAAGCTCGAGAAATGGGCGCCGCACGAATTGAACGAAAATAAAAAAAAAAATCGTCATTTCAAGAACGGCCGGATTGTGATGTGCGATGAAAAGTGGATCCTCCACGACAATCGGCGAAGCTCCTCAACACTTCCTGAAGCCGAAATTGCACCAAAAGAAAGCTATGGTGACTGTTTGGTGGTCTGCAGCATCCATCACAGCTTCCTGAACCCCGGCCGAAGCGATTACGGCGGAGAAATACTGTCAACAAAACGACGAAATGCACCCCAGAAGTTCCGACGTATATGATCGGCATTGGTCAACAGGAAGGGACTAATTCTTCTCCACGATCACGCTCGGCCGCACGTCGCACAACCAACCCTACAGAAGTTGAACGAATTGGGCCACGAGACTCTGCCTCATCCACCATACTCGCCGGACCTCTTGCCCACCGACTACCACTTTTTTAAGCACCTCGACACAACTTTCTCCGAGAGAAATGTTTCAAAAACCAAGAGGGTGCCAAAAACGCCTTCAGTGATTTCGTCGCTTCCAGAACACCGGATTTTTACGCTACCGGCATAAATAAACTTGTTTCTCGTTGGCATAAAAAAGGGGTTGATTCTAATGGTTTTTATTTCGATTAATAAAGTTTTGTTTGAGCTGAGATAGGTGCATTTGAACTTAAAAGTTGAAACTTTCTGATCGACCTTTTTAGCACGTGTTTCGTCCTATTCGGGATTTTAATGTACAGCGAGCGGAGGAGGGGTCAGGTGTTTTTCAATAGCCATTCAACCGATTCGTACTTTGCAGTTCGGATAAACAAAGTTAGTTCATGTAATTTACCTATTCGGCTGAAGGTTTTTTACATTTAATTTTGACCTTTTACCAACATTTTTGCTTTTCTTTTACGCTCCTAAAACCGGTAAAGTTAGTATACCTTTCTCATCGCTGGATAAACAATAAGTAGTCTCTCACGAAACAACCGGTTTCACTTTACTGAAACGATTTCCTCAAAAAAGCCGGAAATGTTCTATTTTCGAGAACAGTCATTTTGCCCAGTCGGCTATCGAAAAATGTTTCTAAATTTGTCGATATTGAAAATGGTTAAACTGTAGACTCTGTTCGTGTGTCCGAACGGGCCTCATACGTAATGCAATAATTCTAGATCCCTGAAAAACGAATGCTTATGAAATGCGACCCCGCTTTTATTATCGTTTATTTAGGTATTTACGTGTCTTAAAGTAATGAGAACAAGAGAGAAAAAGAAAATCGTAAAAAAATAAAAACTGTTTGACTCTTATCCGCAAAGAACAGTTCTAATCAAACGAATGAAGTAAAAAGAAAGGAGCGACTGGAAATTTGCAAAATTGGTTACTTTACATCAGGGTTGGCCAACCCGCGGCCCGCATGCGGCTTGCCTTGAACATTTTTGGGGGTCCGCGAGATAGCCAAAATAGTAAAAACATTATATTCTGCGTACTCATAATGCGCACGCATGTTTGAACATTTAATATAACAATCTATGTTTACACGTAAGAATAATAATAAACACAATAATGGATAATAACGGTCATTATGTTTCAATTTTTCACTATAAAAAATGTCTATAGTGGATCTAAATCTAATATGGCGATATATGATTTTATATGCGGCCCACGGAGTTATGATGCATTTCCAAAGTGGCCCGCGAGATCATTTGGGTTGGCCGCCACTGCTATACATAAATCTGTCAATTTTCGGTGATCATTATTTAAAAAGACTTCGCCAAGCGCTTTGGTCGATAAAAACAATAGTAGAATGTAGGAGTAAAAAGAAAATTTTTTAAAATTGATTTATAGTAGTTATTTACATTACAGGGAATGCCAAAGATTAGGAATGAATTATAGGAAGGCGAAATATGGAGTAGGAACAATATCTTTACATAAATAAGTTAGGTAGGTATAATGCAAAAAGCGATATTGCCTGAAATCAAACACACCGTAGAAATTGCAGAAAAGTTGCTGCAAGAGAATTTGTATATGGTATGTGGATAATAGGAGTGCACGACAAAAAATTATTATTAATACAGTAGAGTCCCGGAAATTTGAGTGCTTGTTGGTACTGGGACCTGTCCGGATCACCGAAAATCCGAATTAAACGGAATCAATTTTAAAATGTGTCAGAAACAAGTTTTATAGATAAAATATAAAATCTTAATGATTAAAAATTTTAATGATTTCTTCATTTTAAAGTATGTATGTACTTAAGAAAGTTATTTACATTATAAAACAATATGTATGTACCCATGGGCGTCGTCAGCGGGGGGCAGGGAGGGGCAGCTGCTCCCTCCTGGAGCCTTGAAACTTTTTAATCAACTGGCATTGATGAGTATTCATAGGCGCGTAAGCATGGATAATTTGGAAGACATGTTTTAATTAAGATTTTATTCTTGTTTAATAAAATATTAAGCCTTTACAACTTATAAATTTTATTTTTCCTATAACTCATATCCTCTTTCTATCATATTGCCCCCCCCACCCCACCCGGACAGCTGGAAACTCATCTTGCCCCTCCCTGGCTCATCGGCTGGCGACGCCCTTGTATGTACCATAGTATTGTGCATAATGTAATTTACATCTGCCATGCGTCTCGACGCCTGAGATTTTTTTCTTTTCATCTTTTATTTTTTTCGATTTGTCCGGATTAACCGGATGTCCGGACCAGCGAGTACTGTAAACGTGAAAAAATCAAAAGTGTTACGTATGCAAGAACATCAAGTAGATTCAGTTGTTCCGAAAACCGTGCTGCCAATTTTCATGGAAGATAAATATATGTTGTTGTGACAACAGTCAATAAATTCCAGTGCCTGAGATTAATTGCGTGTAAAAAAAAACGTTAACGTGGAGATATCACATTAATAGCGTCGTCGGAAAAATCATCAGGAAAACCGTACTAGGTTTGTAGAAATTAAATCAAATGATGAAAAAATCTACGCAAGACTGTATTTTAAATCATCGCCAATGGTCAGGAATAGGTATTGAAATTTGACGAGAGGTAAAAATAACGAATTTACAAGAAATTAATAAGATAGAAAAAAGATGTTTAAAAAAATAGTTCGACCGAACTGGAGTAGGGTGAATTACATCTTGGAAAAACGAAATCTCTTCAAAAATATAAAAAAAATAATAATAGAACGGAATTCTACGAGAAATGATAGCAAGGACTAACAACAAAATAGACAATATTGAAGAAGTTTGGATAAAATTAGACCGAACGAATTTAGAGACAAAGGAAATTTGAAAATGTACAAAAACAAATAAAAAGATGGCAGCGTATTGCGTAAATAATGAATAAAAAAATGGGCGATTTTAAGAGTAGGAGAAAAAGGTGAAAAGTGAAAAAACGGAAGAAAAGAAAAACAAAATTTCTCCTATTCGATCCTTAGGTATTTGAGATTAATTCTTGTACATATTATTCCCATTAGGGCATATTTATTTAAGATGTGCATTTGTTGACACTACTTTTCCCAAAGGTCTTCTACCTTCTCCACACATTATTCCCCCCACTACTTTTTCCTTCCCATTAACACTATCCGATCGTATCTAGATATAATTGATTCCTCCTTTTCTGACTGTTTGTAGCTAAAGATCCTTGATTGACGAACCCAAAAAGAAAGAAAGAAAAAAAAAAAGAAAAGAAAATTATTATCCACTAGGTTCAACTAACAAAATCCGTATTCTTGGCAATAAATATTTCACTGGGACTGATCACTGTCCAAATATAGTTCTTCACTAGGTTACAACGTACACAACTTCTCTAAACTACCAAAAATGTTCAACTTCCATAAAAAGTTGGGCCTGACGATACGTTTCAAAGGGGAATGGTAGGGCTTCTTTTTTATTTAATCCCATCATTTTAACCAAACACTTTGTACTTGACGGCCCAAAAGTTAAAATCCTCTAGATGCCCACTAAAATAATTGTTTTTGAAACTTTTTAAGAATTTTCTTCAATGATTCGCGTATATATATACAAATATATATATATATATATGTGTGTGTGTGTGTGTGTGTGTGTGTGACGTTCGCCGAAAAAAGGGACCTGCGAAAAGTAGTTTTTGAAAAAAAAACGCATTTAAAGTTCGCGCCGAGTAATACTACCATAATATACTACCCTACTACACGTAGACGCAGCCCTATCACAACTCCTCCCGTGCTTTCGGCTCGTGCATAGTGTGTGGCGCTAGTTTTGATTTGTTTCAAAACTATTTTTGAATATTTATTGCGGCATGGCGTTCTTATCATTGTTTTCGCGACTTTATTTCTTTATCAAAATAGTTTCGTAATTTCGGAACGCCGGTATTAATTAAATGATGTAATTTTATTTTTTATTTTTTAATTTTTCGTAATGAACTTAATAGAAATGAGTGATTGAATTTAACAAAGAAACAAAAGTGTAAAATGAAATTTATGACGATGACACTGACACAAACCATGAGAAATCGGAAGATGATGTTGATATTTAAACAACTCTAATTTCGTATTGCAGAATCGTCAGATTTGAACAGTTTTAATTTTAATATTGTAGAATTAGACAAGTCACTTGAAAATATAAAGAATCCGAAAATTTCGAATCGGTGTATGGAGAAAATTCTGCTTCTCGTTGTCCCAAAAAATGCAATAAGCCAATACCTAAAACAAAAATAGACAGTTCTTTCAAAAAGTTGGAAAATCAGATCAAAATTTGATTCATTCGAGTCGTCCACAGTTTCAACGACAACATTCATTCATGAAATCAGTGTGTACAATCATCAGGCTCAGCGAAAGAAATATAGGAAAAGAGCCGTAAGTGATATTAAACAATTACAAGTTATATATATACATATATATATATATATATATATGGTATTTGACGGTGCGTACATTTGTAGAAAAATGTTCTGCTGCATTTACAAAATCAAAATTAAACGTTACAAAAATGTAATATTCAACATTATGAAAACGTTGGCTTCTGTAAGGGAAAACATTAAGTTAGTAAGCCAACAGAAGTTAGATGTTCTATCTGTAGGGAGTTAATTACTGGTATCGTTAAATTCATTAGAAATTTTGCGGATAATTTTGCTGTACCGCTTCACGGCAGAATGCCGAATTTCGGATATCTCAAAGGGATGAAATTGCCATTAGAATTTGGCCACTCAAAAATTGTTACGAAGATTTTAGAAATCGTTAATCGATCCGGCTCCATAAAAAAATTTCAATGTTACTGTGAACGCAAGCAAAATCGAATGATGAATGTGGGACACAAATTTTCAAGATTTTTATCAACAATTCCCCAGATGCATTGTTGCAATTTCGTATTTTCACCTCTCAAATTTTAATCTTACCACATTATTAATTCGGTATTGTTTTCATAATAGGTATCACAAAACATCACACACTAGTGTTTAAGAAAAACCGAAATTACCTACAAAAAATTCGTCGACTCGGGAGAAGAAGAATTTTACCTACAAATAAAGCGAAACGCACTACCAGCAAACGATTTACCTTCCCGCTGATCAAACCTAGTGATTTATCATTAAAATAGTAGCAGCTGGGCGATGATATCGCTTCTTTATGTACCGATGCAAAAATACGTAATTTCGTAGCTCCTAAATCTGACCAACATAAGCAGTCGAATGCAGCAAATATGTAACTGTAGATGAATCTGCAGCAAAGTTGGCACGAAAGCGAAAGAATTGGAACCACAATCGAAAAAAACCGAAGCACGAACGAAGGAAAAATAAAAAAGGCCAATGCTCAAAATGAAAAGTCGATTAAAAATATCAAAAAAAAGCAACTAACTATCGGGGAAAAGAGTAATTTTACGATTTTTTAAAATTTTTTAATGTTTTCCCATTTTTCCCAAATTTCCTTTAGTCAGTTTTATTAAGACATTAAATAACTACTAATTATTCTACACACTTTCAAGCATCAAAATCCGTGTCTAACTTAAAACTTATATATTTTTGAGCCAGATTTGTCGGCGAACGTCATATATGAATTTAACTTGAAATTTAACTGCATATTATAATCGTTTTCTTTACTTGTGATAAACAACTAGGTCTGCTCCAGCTGCCGATGCGACTTTTTCAGCGTCTTGATCACCGACTGTTGCGACGACATAAGTTCCTAGACTTAACAAAAGCACGTTTATAGATCGAAATAACTACATTTTATTAATCTCAGAGTTTGACTAGTAATAATTGCGAATGTAGCTTAGTACTGATGTATTCGGAAATAACAGATGTTCTTAAATCTGACACACATGTGGACAGGTATAAGAAAGATGAAGACGAAGGCAAAGCAAACGAAAGAACACAAACAAGAATAATAAATAAATAATTAAATAAATAATTAAATAAATAATTAAAATAAATAAAATTAAAATAAATAAAATTAAAATAAAAGTAACTGATCTATGTAATGTGTACATTACATGAAACATATATAATAAACAAATTAGTAAATAATATAGAATCTAAGGCGTGCGGGAGTGTAAATGTGTGTGTAATTCGGCGAATGATCGGGGTTGATGATGCCTGGAGTGATGTTACGTCACGTCTGACGTAATGGAAATAGTGCTGGAGGAAACGCCGTCCGACGGTGGAGGGATCTTCGATTTGGTTCGGAGATCGGAAATAGGTTGACGAACGATCGGCAGTTCAAGAGTTGAATTCAGATTTTAGAGTCGGAAAAAGACGGTTTAAATAAAGGCTGCGGGGGAGTCCGCGCCGGTGGCCCACGATATTGGCCAGACACTTTCCGTGGTTGTCATATTCGGCCGTATCAAATAATAATTATGTTATCGCGTTTATTAAAACATATATCAATGAATTAATTTAAAACGAACGAAAAGATTCGAATCCCAAAAGTCTTACGTCAGAAAATATCAACGAAGAGGAACAACAAATCAGCATCATCATATCATCGGCATCGACACCCCGGAATTCGAGATATGTATATACTTTATATAAATTTATATTAACCATTCGGTTGAAATTTATTATTTAAATTGTATTATTTCAATGTTTTTGATTTTAAATAAAAATATTCAAATTTTATTACGGTCGACCGTCCACGAAAGATTTATGTACATGTGGATAATAAATAACTAAATAATAATTAACATTCTTGTGTACGTGGATAAAAATAAAAGAAAAAATATGTATATAAAAAGAAAATAATGAGCTAATTAAAAATTTATAATAATAATATTAATAATTATTATACTAATTAGAAATTATAATAATTAACAAAAATAATCATAATAACAGCATAAAAAATAGGTCCGCGGGACTAAAACTCACGGTGGCATCCCTGAGATAAGAAATAAAATAAAATAGAAGATATAGATAACACTTCATCTAATAACCAGGCACATTACTTACCACACTGTTTTCGGATAAAATTTTAACGCAGTTCTAATGGTCTCATTAGATCAGGTTGTTGTTTTGCAGTTTTTGACATTTTCCTGGAAGCAGGCATTGGTTACTACGGTAGTAACTTGTGACAATTTCCGTTATCGAAACATTTTCACGCGGTTTTATTTGCTGTACTCGACAATTTCCGTTTACATGTTGGTCTTTCGGCGAATAGCAACTATTGTGATATGTCATCATCGAGTGACTTGATTATTTCTTCATCGGACAAGTCAAAGGTAATCCCCCCCCCCCCCCCCGGTCGCTGCAAAACGGAATGATACACTTTTTTAAAAAGTGAATCGAAGATTGTTTTTGTAGTTACCATTAGAACTAATCTAATGAACATGTGCACTAGCATTTTCAGCGAAGTCAAAATGCGTTTTTGGTTTATTCGATTTCTTTAAGGGCAGAGGCGAAAAACACACTGGAAAGTATTTTTCAAATAGCGAGAAGATGAAAATTTGATATATTTCGCGGTTTTCGTCGTACACAATAACTATAAAAGAGTTTAAATGTCTTCTAGGAACGATTTCCGGACAAAACACAAATGTTTTTCAAAATTTACCAAACTATTTTACTGAATATTTACTTCCGATTGAAAACATTACACTTATTTATGTGTATTCGTTGTCTGAATTTCGAATGCCCTTGTCATTTATTTTTCGTTGTTATTTAGCTTATTTTTATTATTTGTCACGTTTATCGCTGAGAGTTTTCAATATATTTCCACGGAATATGACTAGATTTTCTACTGTGAAACGACGTTAAGTTCATAACTATCCAGCATGGCGCTAATAATGATGAGAAAAACTGCTTGTAGAAGGCTACATTTACTTCGAGCAACACCACATATTTTGCGGAAATTCCAGTAAATTTTTTCCCCTTGTAATTCGATGATCAGGTGTAATCCCGCTATTAGTATTGCCAGAAGTAAAAAACTACTTTGAACTCTGACGTAAGCGACGAGCTGATAGATCAAAGAGAATATCGGCGATGTCCATCCTTGTTTCGGAACCAGTGACAGAGATGCGCTACTGGTTGTTTATTACAGAAGAAGTAAGCAAAAATCGAGCCAAATGCAGCAGACTCAGCTTGCGATGAGATCTTTAATTAAAAGCAAGCGCTTCTAATTGAAGAAGACACGTGTGTACCATCATAATAGCATATAAGTCCACAAAAAACGAAAACGGATAAAACTAGTAGATTGTTTAAGAAGGACTCTAGCTGGTCACAATAGGAAAATTTATGATTCCGTCTAACAACGAATAATGTCAAAAATGTGGGTTACCACTTTGGTCTTACTTTTTACAGATGGCCGTATAGAAGATGAAAACGAATTTCACCGCTTCTTGCATTATTAGTACGTGAAACTCGAAAACAACGTGTCTAAAGCTAGCGAGCTGGCATGTACGAGGTGTGATAAAAAAGTTACGAGAATTTTTGATTTCTTTTCAAAAGTACAATTTACACCTAATATTCGATGTTTATTCCATGGACCCTTCAAAGTAGTGCCCCTTTCATATTACGCACACTCACGCCACCGTAGTTTCCAGTTTTCAGTGAACACCTTTCTAAGTATTTGCGATTACGCCTATATCTCATATCTATCGTTGACAGCATTTCACTTCAGTTTAGGAAACAGAAGATAAAGTTTATTATATCTGGAGAATAGGGTGCGGTTGCGGAATTACAGCGATGTCATGCTACCACGAACTATTATTACAGCAAAGCGGTATGTATATGCCTTGTCGTGGTGAAAAATCCACCAGTTATTTCTGCAAAGTTCATTACCTTACGCAACCCGTGTAAAACTTGAAAGTAGTACTCCTTAATAGCTGTACAACCTGTTGCTAAAAAATTTTGTAATCAACTCTATCCCGTTCCAATCAAAACGCGCGCAATTTCAAAATTTCCCTTAATTTTACATCACCACCCCTCGTAATTCTTAGATGTTCGAGTCCTCACTTCGTCAACTATTTTTTTTTCGCTCTTTTTACTCTTTTTTACCTGTATAATGATTTATTCTTATTTATTATATATAATTTGATCTTCCACTTTTACCTTATCCGCTTAGCGAACGTTGGCGACCAATGTGTTCAATAATTCTCTATTATGCGCCACGTCCATTGTGTATTATCGCTGCCTATCCAGCTTTTTATGTTGTCTAGCCAAGACATTCTCGGTCTGCCACGTTTCGGTTTTTCGTCTACTTTTCCTTGTGATATTAGTCGCAGTAGTTCGTATCTGTCTCCTCGCATAATGTATGGCCTGAATAATTGATTTTTCGCTTTTTAATTAAGCCGGAAGCAGACTATGAACCGCAGGCGAACCATAAGGAAATAATCGAACGGCTAAGGTAGGAGAAAAGATTAAACCGGGGGGGGGGGGAGAGAGAAAGGAAAGGGCTGTATAGTAAAAAGATCGAGGATTGGTAAAGAATGAAGGATTTCGGTCTAGAAATCGTAATGGGAACGATAAGAGAGACAGTAGAGAGTTTAAGCAGGAAATCTACTAATGAATAGAGACCATTGATCGCCGCCGAATGTGCCAATGAGGCAATCAACTCGTTGCCAGGAATAATGACCAGGAATCCATAGTAGATCGATTACGATAGAACGGGATACAAATAAATTAGAAATTAAGGAGTGAATTTTTTGAGAATAATGAGATCAGTGACAATAAGTAGGAAAGGGATAGGAAATAGCCAATAAAACACTTTTCGAGTAGTCCGAGGATAGGAGGAATCTAGAGACATGTTGTTTGTCGAGGATATAAAGAGGACTGCCTCCTGCAGGATAGCCATGGATTCGGCGAGAAAAATAGAGGAAAAGGAGAGCAACCGAAAGGATTCGGAATAGGTAAACACGGGTATAATGAACGCAGCCCCAATGTTAGCATATTCGACTTCGAACCATCCGTGTAGATAATTGTATGGGAAGGAAAGTATAAGGATAAGCCGTGATTGAATTCATTTTGAACGGCAAGATAAGAAATTTAATGGCCGTGGGGGAATAACTTCGGAGAATGCATGAATTCAAAAAAGTTATACGCGAAGTAAAATGGTTTGGTGTAAGGGAAAGGCGAGAAGAGCATAAGCCGAGAAGAGCTCGAGGATAATATATTGCGAGGAGAGAAACGCTAGTTACTGAAAATGAATTGATAAGAACTTAGGAGTTTAGAATTAGTAATAGAGGGAAGCGTTTAATCAGAAATCTTTCACCTAATAAGGAGTCTTCGAATGAAAAGAAGGAATCCAGTCTCTGCTAAAATGGTTGGAATTGGAGAGAAATTAAATGCTCCGATATAGCAGAGAGGAAGACATTAGTTTTAGATACGATCAAGTTTACAAAAAGAAATTTGCGCCAATTACATATGTTTTTTTTTAAGTTCGCACATATTTCTTCCCATTTCGGATGGTTCTACAAGCGTATCGATCAGTGGTGGTTCCGTATGTTTTATACGGACAAGTACCGGTGATTAATTAAATTAAATGGTCATTAAAATAAGCATTAAAAAAGGAGTTTTCTTAGTAATACACTGTTTTTTTACTTAATATAGCCAGACAAAAATTAACCAAAAAATATTCATTACAATCCAGGAAAAATGTAAACGACTAAAATTTAAAAATTTAAAAATTAAAAGGATGACGATAAACGCGAGTGACTTGAAAGTATTATTAATGTTACTTACCCCATATGGAAATGTAGATTCGGATAAAAATAATTGAAACCCCTAGAGCGCAAATTTACACAGGTTCATCTTTGACGGAATTCGAAGATTATGTTCTTAAACCAATTCCAAGCATTGTACAGTGCAAAATGTGGAATCTTTTTAGGTTAATTTTTCCGTATTATCACTCAAAAATATTTACATTAAAAATTGCGAAATAAAGTTAAGTACCGACTTCAAGATTCACTGTTAAGAATTTAATAAAAATGCAATAAAAAGTAAAAACTCGATAGAGGTTAATACATTTTATAGTATACCTAAGAAGTGATACTGTGATTATTCTTAAACAACATTATTACTATAACTAGCACCAGATGCAAATTACAACAATATTTGAAAACCACGTTAAATCAGTATAACAACGTAATCACTCGTGCCGAGTATTAGAGACATCAGAAGTATTTAATGCGCTTTTTAATTATTGTTGCAATTTTAATTATGTGTCTCTAATTAAGATATTAACGTTTAAGAATAATCGTAATACCCTTATGCGTATTATTTTACTGTAAAATTTACTTTTATTTCTACTTTTTGGTGCATTTTCGTTAAATTTTTGAAATAAATTTCGAAGTCGACGACTGTTTTTTAAAAATCAACTCGATCTTCTCCAAATACCATATAGTATATATGAAGATGTGCACGCAGGAAATAAAATAAAAAAGGGAAAAAAAAAAGCGAAGAACGAAACAAAAAATTAATAACATTTCCTAACCTACGGCTTTTGCTATTTGAATAGAAGCAAAACCTAGTGATCCGCTAGCTCCGTGAATCAGTATCGTATCGTTTTTTTCCATTCGACCTCTAAAATGACACGTAATATCTATATATAAATAGGCAAAGACAAAACAGGCTTCTTTTTTTTTTTTTTTTTTTTTTTTTATTCTTTCGGGTACGCTAACGAAGAGCAACAGCCCAATCCGCCAAGGAATCTCTAAGTCTCTAAGTAATAGCTCAAAAGGAGCATAATCAAATTTTAATCTGGTGCGAGATAGAATGAATGAAAGAAGCTGGAATAGGAACAACTGACAAGGAAAGAAAAGAGAGAACATAAGAGTCGTTGTACAGAGTAGGAAGACCAAGATCCAAAACCTGAGAATAGAAGAGAGAACGTTCTGAAGAAAGTGAGGAACATTCGAAGAAAAGATGATATTGACATCACACAGAAAAAGGAAATCTTCTGGGTGAAGAGGACACCGCGGGGAAGAGACGAGGGAAGAACGAAAAAGTAACGAAGAGAGAAAGGTACGACCGAAACGAAGACGACATGTAGCAGTGATCAGGGGACGACAAAGAGAAGGAAACTTATCAAACTAATTGGTCAGAAAATGTAAAGAGGCTTGACGGAAAGATAAGAGGAATTCGGATTGGAGAAAATGGAAAAATAAATACCGTTCCGTAATGTAATATGGAACTGTCTGGATATATGATTAATATCGCGAGCAAGAAATTTATGAAAAGTATGTGTCCACTGAAAGCCCCTAAGCGAGCCAAAGAATCAGCCACCTCATTACCCTCAATTCCAGCATGACTGGGAAATCAGAATAGATCTATTTGGATAGAACGGGAACCGAAATAATTCGTGAATTAGATTGCGAATAAGAAGAACGAAAGGTTCAAAAGAGGGCAACGGTACGGGAGAAAAAATCGCCTGCAAGACACTTTCAGATATTTAATTATTAAAAGGAATTTATCCGAGAGGACAGAAGAGGTAAAACGAATTGCGTGAAATATGGCAGCAGATTCAGCAGTAAATATAGAACAGCAGGAAGGAAATTTAAAGGATTCAGAGCAACTATGAGAAGGAAAAACAAAACGCGGCACCAACCTCACTAGCCCTCTTAGACCTATCAGTAAAAATAACGGAATGATTGGGATGTAAAGAATTTAAAACCATGTGAAATTCAGATCTAACTATAGAATGAGGAAGGAATTTAACAAAACTTGATTCATATGTAATACGTGAACAGGATATGTAAGAGACTGAAATAATTAAGAGAAAAGTACGGAGATTTATCATAGGACAAAACATGGAGAGAAAAATTGGTAAGACGAACAGAAATGAAAGATAAAATTGGAATCCTGTTGGCAGTAAAACGTTAATTATGAAAAATTAAGCAATAAGCACAGCTATAATCCTAAGGGAAAAAGAGGGAAGACGTGTTTAATTAAGAAACGATAGCCCAGGTAGGATCCGCGGATGAACAAAGGGAGTGATTTTGATTCGGAGAGGATAGCGGGAATTGGAGTAGATTTAAGTGTACCTAGACAATTTCCGATTATTATACACTAAATTCTAAACATTAGTGAGAGATTCGTTTCAAAAATTTTCAGCAAATGCTAAGTCTACTTTCTTGTAGGTTGCTATATAAAAACAACGAAAAAAAATAATAAAAAAATGATTTTATTCTTTTTACCGATTTATAAAAACTACTAGAAATTACTTTTTATAAAAAGGATATTAAATTACACATTAATTTTTCTTACGTAATATAAATGACACAAGATAACTAAAGATGTAAATACAAAAACAAATTCAAAGTAATACAAGGGACTGTTTCATAGCCCCGTTACAAGAAACTTTAATCAAATATTTTGTTATCACGTTAAATCGAGAATTTTGAATAAATACGTTTATTTTTCGCTACAATCTGAATGGCGCTTTTAGCTGAACTTAACATATGCATCCGGAACTTTACATATCGACAATGATAATTCTGGAATATTAATCAGCAAATGTAGGAAGTGTTAAGAATCTACTACATGTATATGTATGCGTATGTGTGTTTTAAACGAACGCTTGCTCCAGGTCATATTGTAGAATGTTTCAAAATAGCCTTAAAATAATTATAGTTAAAAAGGTCGTTTTCTTTTTTGTTTTTTTTGTTTTTAGTCAGTTTTTTATGAAGTTTACTCGCTGATAGTGCGTTTTAATTCGTTTTAAATCCGATGCGCTTACCTTATTGCTAAACCTCTGTAGGCCGTGAAGTAGGTGACATATACCGCCGCTCCTTCTTCAAACATTATTCTATCGGTCAGCGGATAACAATTGTTTACATTTGCTACTGCGTATTCTGCATAGCCACCGTAATCAACACCGCAGAATACTCGATCATCTTTCTAGAAAAATCCCAGAAATCTTACACACATGTAGAACGTAAAAATGAAACTGAAAATTATCTCTTAATTTAAACAGCCTATCAGATTAACGAAATTCTGCATCCGCTTTATAATAGTAATAATAGACCCAACCGAAAATGTATATTCTGATAAATTTAAAAATCAACCGGAATGCAAGGTTTCTAATTGTGTTAAAAAAACGTCCGCAAAGTATGCTAATTTTTAGTAAAAGATAACGACTATAGAAATCGTATCCTAAAAATGATAGGCAAAGAGTATTATTTCGTAACAAAATGGTTGTGGAACAGTTTTCCTCTCTTATCGAGTCTAGAGTTGTTATTTGTTTCTCTTTTCTTTTTTTTTTTTCATATTTCTTATTTTACGTTCCGCAACTAAACTCGAGAGCACCACAAAATCAACAATTCTTCATAATTTACTCGGTTAAAAACATAGGCGTACCCAGGCAAGTTTTTCGCGGAGGGAGGGGGGATCGATCTATTTAAAAAAAAAAAACACTTGACAGAAAAAAGGATTTTACTTAGTAATTATATTTTATTAATTAATAATCTCTTGTATAATAGTTCTAAATGCGTAAGACTTCTGTTCGCTTTCATTTTGAGAATAATTTTCACTAATACATTACGACCTTAAAGCGACAATACAGCAACGCAAAAATCCATTTCGGGAGGAGTTTGAACCCCCAAATCTCCCCCTTGGGTACGCCTATGGTTAAAAATAATTTTGTATAGTTCATTCAAATGGATTGTCATCTTACAGAATAGTAGGGAAAAAAATTAATTTCGCAAAAATCGAAGAATTTGAAAAGATGGAACATATCAGGCGCTCTGAAAATAAAATTATTCGTTGCAAATGAAGGTATTTTGATGGTGGATAAAGAGTGGTAGACTACCTAGTTCCACGTTCAGATTTCGAAATTCGGTTATTCGGACCGAGATGTTAAGAAATGCGTGAGAAAAATTCAAATAGATCCAGAGAGACGGGTGGCTCCTTAATTGTTACGTTAGTTTTTCATTAAATAAAACTTCTCCGCCCAAAGAAAAAATAACTTTATTAAAGGCGTATTTTTTTCCCCCCGATGCAGGTCTCGTAATTTAGCCCCAGCTTTCGTGATTTCACGTAGTAAACAAATCTTAAATCTTTTAGATTTAACGTCGTCGAAAACCACCTCTGATTCTGTGCCAGACATTAGATTTTCATCATGCGTAAATTCCTTAATCCGCAGTATCATAGACCTATCCTGTTCTTCACATTCGAAGAGATTATCGGTTGTTTTAATTTCCGTAGTAGCGCCAACGAATTCCTCGCGTCAGTGTTTCAATTTTAATAGTACTATAACCTGTGCGTAATATTTCAAAACCAGGCCTAGTAGTAGTTCGATATTTACCAATTTGAAGATTTTTTTACTTTTTTTCACAAGTAGAATAAAACGTAAAAACGTATTTCATTTGTAAATTGTTTTCAATATTTTCAACATCTGCTATCGCGGATGCAATTCGTTGCCGAGTAATTTTTTCCCTCTCTGCGTTGTTACAACAAAAATAGAAAATAGGTAAAATTATTAAAAATTATAATAAAATTTATTACTGAATGTTACTTTAAAGTCTGACACGGACTCGTCAACGTCTTCTACTATACCGGCTATTTCTTTTCCCAGTACAATCGGCAGATCCGGTTTAGTGAAGTGAGTTCCATTTCGCAAATACGCGTCTATCGGATTAATTCCAGCCGCTTTCACCTTTACTAATATCTACAAATTGAGATTTCAGTTCAGTGAAGTTTATAATTGAACTGGCCTAAAGCTTTAGCTCATTCGACTATCGAGCTGATATAACAAAAAAAAATCACAGAATACCGTTTAGAACTTTGCTTCAACGATATTAAAGTACATACATCACACTGAATAGAACCGCCATAAAGAAGGGGAATTCTCGTTTCTCACATAAGTTGCTTTTTTATTGTTTTCTCTGTTTTTGTTTTCTCTGTTTTTTTTGTTTTTTTTTTGTATTTTCCCAGATTTGTCATTTGCTTGACAAAAGATTAGACCTTGCTGAGACTTATAGAGTAATGGCAAATATAACAACTCGAACAAGTGGTAAATATCAATTACGTGTATAAATCATTTGAAAGAATTTTGAATTGCCAGACAATATATTTCATCCAACATAAGACTTTTTAAATTTCATTTTAAACAGTACTTTATAAATACACAACCTGAGTGTCACAAATCCCATTAATTACGTCTATTGACCTAAACGCGCTTATCATGATCCACGCCAATGGAGAACATTTCGTCAATGCGATAGAGGTCCCGAGTTGTTTGTTTTTGTTTTTTATTACGAATACCGAGGCGGCAATTTGGTAGCGATTTTTTTTTAAATTATCACAATATTCCAAAATGATCATTGATCCATCTTAAATTGTTCAGCACAATTCCGCTTAGTCTTATTCATATTCGGAGAAGCGTATTTTTATCGCACTCTTATTGGCTGGCGGCCGTTTTAAAAAATGCGTACGTCTCGTGAAAATTCGTACGTACGAGAAAAGTGTTACCTTGATGGTGTCACTAAGTTCACGGTTTTTACCAAAAAATTGTACTTTAATTTTTACGTTTATATATATATTTACTGATAATTTAACGAATAACGTAAATAAGTCCAAGGTTAAAAAGCCTAAAACGAACAAATCCTGGTGGAACAAAGATTTAGAATATTTTAAATTACTTGTCAGAAAGCTCAATAATATTAAACACAAAATTTTTATAAATAAACTCATATATAATGTAACTTTAAAATTGTATAGGAACAAAATTAAATATTTCAAGCAGCAGGCCTGGAGAACATTTTGCAGCTCATCCAGGGCTTGGGGTAAACCTTATAAAATTTTAACGAATTCTGAACCATTTAAATTTCCAGATTTAAAAATTAATGCTAATAATGACTCTTGTCCCTCTATTACTAGCAATAAAGACAAAATGAGTTTACTAATGAACTCATTTTTTAATTTTAAAGAAACTGATTCTATTTCACTAGATAAAATCACAGATATAAATAAACAACTACAGTTTGAAGTGACATATTTTGAACTTAAACAAATTATACAAAATCTTAATAATAAAAAAGCACCATCTTCGGATGGTGTATAACTAACAAGGTTATTAAAATTATATTTTTTTATTTTCCAAATTTATTGTTAACACTTTACAATAAACTATTACAATTTAATATGTTTCCGACTATAATTATGTTAAACAAACCAAACAAGGATTTGAGTAAAGTAAATGGCCACATAGAACAATATGCTTATTAAATTCCTTAAGTAAAGTTTATGAAAAAATTATTCTTAAATTTTTAAACAATGAAATTAGCAGCACATCCGTGCTTAATGTATACCGATGGTACATTGTTTTAGAAAATTATTTTCTACAGTGCTATTGCAGATGTTATAATTTATTACAAAACAAACAAGGTAATAATCTGTGTCTATTGTTATTTCATTTGATATAGAGGGAGCATTCAATAATTGTGATCGGCCAACTGATAATCGATACATTAATTTCCAATGGTTTTAGTTTTAACGTAATAAGCCGAATAATACACGGTTATTTAACTAACAGGGGAGTAAAGTAAACCTATCTAAACGACATTGTTGTTGTTAAAAATAATTTTGGCGTTCCACAAGGTTCAGTTCTTGGACCGGTCTTGTGAAATATTTTATATTCTAATATCCATTCAAAATTAAGTAATATTTACGCAGGCCTTCTAGTAACTCGACTCTGTCGTCCCATATGGCTAATTGTAATGAAATTATTTATACACTTAAAACAATAGTAGATGCTTTAAACGTCAAATTCGAAATTACCAAATCTCAAATCATGGTGATATCTGGTCGAGACAAAAACCTCGACCAAATTTGTTACAATAATATTAAAATTAATAATCATACGTTCAGTTCTACTGATCATATTAAATATTTAGGATTCATTTTAGACGATAGATGAAAGTACAGTAAGCATATACAGTACATAAATAATAAGGTTAATAAATATTATTACATTTTCAAATCGCTTGGCAGTTAATTATGGGGACTATATTATAAATTTAAAATAATACTCTATAAAGGTTTTCTTCTTCTCGTGCCACCCGATTCGGGTATTGCTTAATCATCATGTATGGATTGGATTATCTGCTGGAATTGATTTCGATCTTTTGCTATTCTGACTAGATCTTCTGTTTTCTTAATTCCGGTCCATTTTTTTATATTATCTATCCAAGCGGTCTTTCTTCTTCCCGGATTTCTTCTTCCTTCTATCATGCCCATTATTATTGCCTGTAGTAATTTGTATTTTTCACCTCTCATGAAGTGTCCAAAAAATTTTATCTTCCTTCTTTTTACTATTGTCATTAATATTCGGTCAGTTCTCGTTAGTTCCAGTACTTTCTCATTTTTTAACTTTTTTGTCCACGGTATTTTCCACATTCTTCTGTAGCACCACATTTCGAATGATGATATACGCTTCCTCATATTTTCCTTTATGGTCCATGTCTCGCTTCCATACAGTAGCACTGACCATACGTAACATTGCAATATCTTACTAAAGTCATTATATTCATATTGCGCTGGTGTCTACCATAAACGGTTGACTAAACAACAAATACATAACGTAAACTCCAACTGTCGGGAATTTTTAATTGATTTAACTTCTTCATATATGTGTATAACTGCTTCAAATATTGTAATTCAGACCATCGTACAGGTCTTACCCCTATCGATCTCTACATAAAAAAAAAAAGATCAATAATTTTTAATGCCAAAAAAAGAAAATAACAGTATTATAAAGAACTTCTTAAACAAGTTGATTTACAAATCTTTAATGAATTTAAAACATGTCTCCATCCGCCGTCTCCGTTACGAAGGTTGGCGATCAACACGGCAATGTCTTTTCTAGACATGGCAGATCTGAACATTTCAATGAGTGAACAGCGGAACCAACGATGAAAATCATTTTTCCACGAATGTTGTGGCCGTCCTTTTGATCTTTTGCCCAAAAGCTTTCCTTCCATAATGAGACGTAAAATCTCATATTTTTGGCCTCTCATGATGTGGCCTAGATAACGTAGTTTACTTTCCTTAATCAAATGTAATAATTCCGGGCGTCTATTGATTCTTTTGAGGACTTCTTTATTAGTAACTTTTAAGATGCACGGAATTTTCAGCATACGCCTATGTAAATATAATTCAAAGGCCTGTATACTTCGTTCTGATAAAGCATCTAACGTCCAACTCTCGTTGCCATACAGTAAGACCGAGAAAACGTAGCAGCGCAGAATTCTAATTCGTAATCCAAGATTTAATTCCCTTCTCCTGAGCAGGTTCTTCATTTTTATGAGCACTGCTCTCGATTGCTCTATTCGCGATCAGATTTCTTTCTTACAGCTACAGCTGTCGTCAAGAAAGGTACCCCCAGGTGTATCTAATTGATTTGACCTGTTCTAGTTTTGTCCCATCTGCTTTTATCATTCATTATACAGGCTTCTTAGAGAACGCTATTACTTTTGTTTTAGAGCTGTTGATGGTGAGCCCATAAGCTTTGCTATAGTCTATAAGTTTGTTCATTATTTTTTGCAGTTCCTCCTGACTATCAGCTATAATCAGACATAGTCATTCGTATATCGAATATTATTAACTATGACTCCATTTACCTTGATCAACCCGTCATCCTCATCAAGCGCCTCTCTGAATATTGCTTCTGCATATAAATTGAAAAGCAGAACAGACAGTACACATTCCTGTCGAACTCCTTTTTTAATTTCTATATCATCCGATGTTACCCTTTCGTTTCGTACCTCAGCCGTTTGCTTCCAGTACAGCTGACTTATTATGCGCAAGTCCTTCCTGTCTATAGGGACCCTCTAAAATTTCCATCAATTTTCCATGATTACTCTATCGAATGGTAAATTAATGTATAAGTTCTTTCCTAACGTAATAGAACGCTTTAAAAACAAAAACATTAAGTAAATTATTACATGATTCAAATACTCACTAGTCATGGTTCCATTGGATATTTCTTGAATAAATCAAACATTATTGCTGATAGTAAATGTTGTAATTGTGAAAGTAATAAAGTAGAAAATGTTCAGCATATAATATACACGTGTAGCAAGTATAACCACCCGTGACAATTGTATATGATTGACTGTGCACTTCAACTAAATGAAATTATTCTATTAGAACAATTTCCTGTATTCATTTCTGAATTATTTAAAATTAAACATATATACAAATAATCGTTACTGGTAGCCATAAGCTAATTTGCAGGCTACTCTGGTTTGTTATATTTCATTATTAAAGTAATAATAATAATAATAATAATAATAATAATATATATATATATATATATATATATATATGTGTATATACATATATTCACCACAGCGTAAATCTTCTATTCACTTTGTGATATCAGTAGTTTTAGTTTCTTGCTGTTACTTAAATAATAATCGTTAAACACCAATCGAAAGGCCCGTGTCAAAATGTAATTCTGTACAGAAAGGTACTCGTTTAAATTTTTATTTTATTATGTACAAAAAGCTTGATCCTTCGGATGTCGTCTTAAGAACACCGCCTGGAACGTCCCAGGTGGTGGTATTTTTCTGTAATTTTTATAGTCGATTTTAATTGACTATGTTATTAATTTACGATTTGCATAGCAATTTCTGGTTGTCGTCCGTTGGCGAAGACTTTTATATCACAAATTACAAAGAAAAACACTTTAGTTGGCATCATTTCCATAGTTTAAAAAAAAGAAAACAACGAAAATACAAGAAAACGACAGCATACCTGATTGGGAGATATTTTTGGTATAGGAACGTCTTGAAGCTGAAGCACGTCTGGAGGACCAAAAGAATTCACAACAACCGCTTTCATTGTTAATTCTGATATTCCTCTAAACAATTTTCATGACTATAATATTAAATGTTTTAAAATTACCGCGTAGAATACGAAATAGTAATAATAACATTAATGATGAATCTGTGCAGGGGTAGATTAAAAATTTACGGAGCCCGGGACTAATTGTACAATTCGAAATCGAAAACGTATTAGCTTTCAACAAAAATAAAAAATAAAATGTTGTTAAAATTTTAATTATTTCAGATTTTCAGACGTTTTTACATAGGAAAATATACAACGATTGCGTGGGCATCATCAACATTTGAGTAAAGAATTGTTAATCGATTTGTCGAATTTTTTTCTATTAAATATGTACACGTTAAAAAACTCATTCATTTAACACAATAAATTAGATTAATCGTGTAAAAACGTTTTATAAATATTCATTTTGTGTAGCATTTAACTGATTGAGGAAAAAAGAGAAAGTTATATATTAGAGTAAAAGTATATATGTAGTAATTTTATTATTAAACTCATATATTATTTTTTTGTATATAAAAATTGACCGATTTCTTTTTAAAATTAAAATCTTGCATTTTTATAGTACTGAGTATTTTGGGAAAGGAAACTAAAATTTTGCACGTGGAAAAATAAATTTTTTTTCTGGCATCCTGGAGGTTAAAGTCTGAGGCTATAGCCCCCCTAGCCCCTCCATAGATTCGGCTCTGCGTATCTGCCGTAAGCAAAAAGTTTTCGGGAACTACCAAATAAAACATGTAATAGAGAACAATTGAGTTAAAATGTTATAAAATTTGCAGCATGCAAGATGGAGAAGTCTTTTAAATAGGCAAATACGAATATGTTACAAATTTATTACCAAAAAAAAACATGCAACTTTCATAATACTGATGGTCATCCGAAAGTCAAGAAAATTCTAAAAATGTATCGTGAACTTTTAAATACCGTGGCAGTTACAATAAAATGTTTAAAGAAGAAAAGAGAAATCGATCACAAGATTTCGTGTAAAAATTTAATAAAAATGCGCTAAAAAGTAAAAAACAATTATTCGAAAAGAAGATAACATATTTTGGAGTAAAATATACCTTAAGGTGATAATATTACGATAATTTTACGTTAAATTTTTGCAGTAAGCATGAAAATCGCAAAATTACAGTATCTGAGTTTAATGAACATTTAACGCAGTTTTTAATTATTATACTGCAAATTTCCATGCCGACTACTCTAATTAAGGAATGCATGTTGTATAAGAATTTCATCGTCTTAAGGTGTATTTTACTGTAAAATATATTATAATTTATACAATAGTAATTTCTTACGTTTTTAATGCATTTTTATTCAATTATTATTGACAAATAATTATTTTTTACTATACATTTTTATTCAATTATTATTGACGAATAATTATTTTTTAACCGACTTCAAAAAAGAAGGAGGTATTCAATTCGACTGTATTTTTTTTTTTTTTATGTGTGTTACCACAGAACTTTCTTCTAGGTGAACCGATTTCGATGGCTCTTCTTTTATTTGAAAGGTGGTGTTTCTCATGTGGTCCCATTTAAATTTGATCAAGATCTGACCGATAGTTTTTGAGTTATCCTTAATAATGCGGGAGATTGGAGCTTTTTGGATGCTTTTCATTCATGATTGTTTTCACCGTCGGATTAGATTTATTGACTTTGCCAAATTACCATGGAAATGTAGCTTTTGGTGTTTTTACCGTGGAAATATCTGTTCTTATTAAAATGTTTTAATTTAATTGAATAAAAATGCACTAAAAAGTAAAAAATAAAATGCTTTTTTACAAAAAATAAATACCGATACTTGAAGATTTATTATAAAAATTTAAAAATGCACTAAAAAGTAAAAAATAATTACTCCCGATTAGAAAATATCTTTCAGGGTGATATATACCCTTAAAGGTGATATCGTAATTCTTATACAACATTAATTTTTTGGAGTTGGCATCAAATTCATATTAAAAGAATAATCAAAAACTGCATTAAATGTTGATTAAATTGTTCCTAACATGAATTTAATTCCAACTCCAAAAAGTTAATGTTGTATAAGAATTACGATATCACCTTAAATTATATCACTCTGATATATATATTTTTTCTAATCGGGAGTAATTATTTTTTACTTTTTAGTGCATCTTTAAATTTGTATAATAAACCTTGAAGTCGGTATTTATTTTTTGTAAAAAAGCATTTTTACTTTGTAGCGATTCTGTATTAAATGTTTATAGTAAATCTTAGTCTTTTTTTTTTTTGTAACATATTTTATTTTACAATTTTTAGCGTTATACTTAATTTTTTGTGTTGCTAAAAATCTGTTTTTTTTTTCTTTTTGAAATTAAAACAAACTTTCTAATTTGCGCTGTGGCCGTTTAAAATTTGTTTTCTTTATTCGAACCTATATTTATCCGTATTAATTATCATTAATAATACTTTAATTTTTTTTGAATTACACTTTCACGCTTAATATTTAAAATATTTTAAGTCAATCGCGGCTGTTATATTATTAAATAAAAAAATAATCTAAAGAGACCTCCCCTTTTTTTAACGTTTCGTTTGATTGACTACTGGTTATCTGTGTTCCCGGATTATCACCGATCTATTATGGTACCATCACTGACTGGTATGCTTTCGAATGAACCTAATCATTAAAATCGGTAATCCATACAAGGGCACAAATTATTCCCGAACAAAAACATAAAAAAAAAAAAAAAAAACATACTCTGCAAAAACAATTTCTTTTTTTTTTTTTAAATCGATAGAAAGCAATGTTACTCGAAAATCTTATATTTTGCGATGGTGTTTAGTAAATGTTTCCGGTTATATTTCCAATATGATACTAGTAAAGCTGAGAAAAAATTTAGGTAATAATAACGATAATAATAGTAATAATAATGACAATGTATTTTTTAAAGTTTTTATTATTGTTTATTATTTCGCTTTGGCTACAAATACCATAGCGCAAACAATAAATAATACCGGCGAGCAAATTATAAGATGTCAGAATTTTATTTACTCTCTTGTCGGTACTATACCGATCTCGATATTTTTTTTTTTTTTTTTATAACATTAATCGCTTTTGCTACCTAATCCTATAAAAATGTATTTTCTGCTAAAAGGAATAAACATGATAAAGATAAAATAGAACACATATGTGTAAATTATGCAATGCAGTTGTGATCGTTAAGAACAAAAGACAATAATGACGACAATTGAAAAATTCACATGTCGTACAGTAATTACACACAACGAAGCTGATTTATATTATGAAACAATCTCCAGCTGATCGGATATGTGCAGTAAAATAAATGAACGGCGCAAGATAGACGATATTTACAAAACTTGGAAATTCTGACTTTGAGCACACTGAGTATACTATAACCGTTGTTTTCTATATTAGTTGTCGGGAAATTTTCAAAACGAGCGCCTTAAATAAATTCACGAACGTACCTATTTGCAACATTTTTACAAATTTACAAGAGCAAAAGGAAAGTTATGGCGTTCACTGCTTACCTATGGCAGCAAAACCGCGAATAGCAAGCAACAAGCAAAATTTACCGTTACACTTTAATCATACGCAATACAGAAAAAAAAACATCTCATTTTTTCACTTTGGCCGCTTTTTTTTCTTTCTTTATTTCTGTTGGCTAATTTTACCAGTAGTGTATTGAAAATACATTTTTTTCAAATTTATTTGGAAAATAACAAAAAAAAAAAATAGTTTAAAAGTTTTTAAACCCCCCTCCTCCTTTAAGGAAACCAGTGCAGAATGATTGAAAATTCGTACTTTTTTCTTAAAAATATCTCTAAAAATAGTAGTACATATATCGCTTTTTTACTTTCACATAGATTTTACACCCGAATATAATAATCCTTATTAATCGTTAACTTTTTGTATTATTTCTAAACGAGATTAATGATGTATTTTTTTTAAATCGAATGAAAAATTAAGTAATGATATTAATAATTATGAAAATAATAATATATTAAACTCGTTTAATTCGTATTAAAAAAAAAAAAAAAATGAAAGAATATCGTTTCCTTTTTTCACGTCATCGATAAAGAGATAGCTCTCAAAATAATTTACACTATGCGGTTACTTTTGAATTATCTTAGTAATTAAATAACGAAAAAAGGGAAAAACGAAAGAAAAAAAGTATTTGATTACCCGTTTCCTCTTGAAACCAAAACAAACAAAGTCGTTATTATTAAATAAAACATTTTTATACTGGAACCTGTAAAGCGAGTTGCGCAACAAATTATTTTCTATTTACGTGTATATTTTTAAAAATTAACAAATGCAACGTTGAACTGGTGAGATTACATAATACTATAAATAAAAATTCAAATTTTTCATCTTTTGTATGAAATTCGTTATAATGGGTTTCTTATCTTTATATTGTTTTTCGATAAGCAGATAATGCGGATAATAATAACAGCTTGACGCTAAAACGTAACTAAGTTATAGAGTGATTTTTTCAGATTACAGATTCTTTAGTTTGTCTCAAAGTCTTTCCATCTGAACTTTCTCGGGGAGAGCGGATATGTGCAGAACAACTCCACTTTATCTTTAAATGTGCGGCGATACCACTCTCATCTAACTAATGTTACACGCGCTGTTCATATCGGATTTTTGGCCGGAAATATTTCGTCAGAATTAGTAAAGCAAAAAAACAAAAAAAAGTAATAGCACGGAGAGGGAATAACAAGAAGTAGGAAACTAAACTTGTAACAAACCGGAATAGGGCACAGTTTAACGGAGAAAGAAGAGCATTCGCAAAAAATATAACATGAAGATCATAGGAAATTGTTTTATTGGGCTGCAGAATAAGGTGATGGAACATTAAGCGGAAAGACGATTACGAGAGAAAAAGGGAATAGGACATGATAAAAGACGGATGACAGCTTCCGCAGCAGAAGGGCGGGGAGAAGAAAACTCTAAGAAAAATCAAGGGATTGGAAGTTATCGTGATACGATATAGATGGGGTAGGCGAGAAAATTGGAATTATTTAAATACAAATATGATGGAATAATTTAAAATACGCTAGAGAGAATATTTCTGAAATATATATATATAAAATAGAAATTCCATCAATATAGGTTATTCATAAGCATACAGCTGATCATCTGACGGCGTATCTAAAATGAAAAGGGAATTTCGCAAAAATGACTGTGTAAGATGATAAGAGACGGATGAATAGAGCGGAATCTGTTCGATCTCGGCGCACGGAAATTACTTTAATTATGCTAGCGGCTGTGTGAATCCGCTTTACGCGCAAACGTGTCCTCGTACGTACCTGCATTTTCTAGTCAGTTGTTTTAGTTATTTTTATATAGTTATAATCGCGTTATATCGAAAGACATCATTCTAGTCACTACAAAAGCATATTGCTTTAAGAAGGAGGCGCAATAATCGAAGAAAATAAAAAAAAAAAAGAATAAGGAACAGCTTCGAAATTGTGTAGCCGGAGATCAAAAACTTCGAAGACCGAGGGTGGACGAAAGCGCTCGAAAGTCATCAGTGCCTATACGGTAGCTACTGGAGGAGCTAAGAAGCCCAGCCTTCGCAGTCGCTAGTCAACCAGACGGATAGATCACAGTCAAGGAAAATACAGGCCAGATTTATATATTCATATTTTATATTATTTCATTGTTGTTGTTTACAAATTTGTGAGTTCTGCGTTTGATTAAATATATGTGTATGGTATATGTATTTTAATGAGTTGGATTGATTTGTGTAAATTTTTATGTATGCAGCTGCATCTCCCAATCGTTTAGTGTCTCGGTGTTGTAAAATATAGAAAAATTTTGTGTACGAAGTGTTGGATTATTGCTTGTGTGAGTGTGCAAAGTAATTTCCGGCAGACCGAGTAAAATATTAAAGACAGAGATAAAAGTAATAAAAAGTATAAATTAACTGCATTTAAAAGAAATATATATATTTTATCACAGGACTGGTTACCTCTGGTGACCGGTAACGTGATAAAGTTTAGATTCAACTGAGAAATAGAAAGAAAGCAATTATTATTCATAAAAAAATGAAGCAGTAATTTCGAACTAGAATCTAGAAAATTTTACGTAGAGGTAGAAAACGAAAACGTGGAATGTTCTTAAAACCGGAGCGAGAATGAGCAATCATCTAAACCAATTATTTAATTACCCTCGATAGGGCCGGGAACTTGCAGAAAATGAACGTGTATGAAATGGTAAAAAGAAAGATTGTGAGATCGTATATGCAATGGGAAATAAAGTTGTAGGAGTGAAAAGAAAAGATGAGAATGGGTGTACTCGTGAAAAACAATCAGATAATAGGGAAAATAGCGATTGTTGGAAGTACAGAAAACAGAAAGGAGAAGGGAAGACCCGGAAGAAGAATAAAGGAAACTCGAGCACCATCGGGCGAGTTATCAGTAAAAACAGTTACATAAGGAAAGGAAATAATGATTGATAGTGCTGCGAAATTACTCTTTGCTCACCAGTTTAAAAGAGAAACTTGGAAGAGTTAGATAAAAGAACTACCTCCGGACGATGGAAGTAATCGGATTAAAGGAAAAGTAAGGAACATAATTATAGGAAATTGTATGTGACGAAAATGAGCTAAAACGAAGAAAGATAAAAGCTAAAATGGGCATTTCATCAGGAGTAATACGTCGGTTTCTGACGATGGTAATGATAAGGAGCGATGATAACTGTAGGGAAAGCGAATGATATAGACGTTTAAAAAGGATATAGTCTAAATAGGCGATATTCTAACTAAAAGGATAGACGGGTTAGATTCACCGAGGATTTATGAAAAAATCGATGTTTAATAAATAATACAAATACCGATATTTTGGTAAAAATATTGTTTTACAAAAATTTTCGTTTTCACATTTGTGTAGTAGTTGATTTTTTGTTCTTTTTAAACTAAAGTATGAATCGCAATAGCCCAGTTGCTAGAGCGCTTGACTTCCGTTACGAAGATCACGGGTTCGATCCCGAACGACGACGAACTTTTATTACAAGAATTAAATAAATAAATAAATAATCGCTAATAATCGCATGGAAAGCAATGGAAAACCACCACGTACAACATCATATGCGTGCTAGGTCAGTACACAGCAGACATAAATAGGACTGCACTTGTATATCGATAAATCAAACGATTACTAATCAGTTCCGAATGTGTATTCTTCTTGCGTGTGTACACCTGCGTTGCATATAACAATTGCCATGAGCGCTGCCTATTCTGTACAACTAGAATGTACAAATAGGTAGTCACGACGCTCGAAATCAAACAAAATACGACTGAGTGAGTGAGTGATGAATGTTGTTCATTTCATGAAAAATTCTAAAAAGACCGTTTAAACGTAAAATTATTCATATTTTAAAAACTGAAGAACTCAAATGTGTTTTAGCGTTTTAGAAATATAAAATATTTCCCTTTGATTAATGTGTAAATTTAATTAAATTGCAGATAAGTTCTTAATTAATAAGGTTTCTAGATAAATTTATATTTGGGATACCGTTTTAATCAAATGATCTATTTGAAATCTGAACGAAATTTAAAAATTCTTAGAAAATCCTTACTTTGTTTCGTTTTTTTTTTTCAACTTGTGTAAAATGGAAAGAAAAACAAACATCTTGTACAACCTATTAAGAGGTAATAAATATTTTACAATTGTTACCAGGGCCGGATTAAAGTCAAATGTCGCTGTGGGCTCAATAATTTCTGCCGCCCTTAGAATAATTTATAAATTAAGTAATAAAAAATACAATCGAGTAACTAAAGTAAGAAAGGAGATAAAAGTTAAAAATTAATTTTCAATTAAAAGTTAAAAAAGTTTTCGATTAAAAAATTTTATACATTTTTAAAACGTACCTAAATTTTATTATAATTCTATGCATACATTATTTTTCATGTATCAATTAAAGTTTACATTTTTTTACGACGCAATTTTAAAGATGCAAATTCATTTATTACATCATTAAAGTTTAAATTCTTTACTAACTGTTCTTCAATAAATAAAACAGATAAATCATTTAACTCTTTTGGGGTGAGACATTGTTGATCTGAAAGAATTTTTAATTCTTTTCATTGCAAGAAAGGAGCGTTCTGCTGAGCAGTTTGTTTAAAATAATGAAAGATAAAATCTAAACGCAATGTCTAAATTAGGAAATCTATTTTGCAAATGTTTACTTCGTTTTAAATTTGTCATTTGAATAATAATATTTTCTTCATTATGATTATTTCCAGTTTTAGAGTTATTTGAACATAGACACAATTTTTTTGGCTATTTTCGTTTAAATTTTTGTTCTTCAAATTAAATTTAACTAAATGAAGTTTATCGCGTATATATGAATGAAAATGAATACATTCTGAAATTAATGAATCTTCGAAATCTGTAGGGTAATTATTTATGAAGTTTTTTGCATATTCTATTAGATTTACTTCAGATGTCTCTTGATTTTTTTTTCCTCTTGGGTTTGCTACCAGCGAGCATTAGTCCAGCAAAATGAAAGAGATGCATGAAACAGAATATAAACTATATTTTTGTTTTATCGACGATGGGGGATCAAAGAACACCTCTAGAACAGGAACAACTGAGAGAATAGGCAGAGAAAAAATATGGTAGGCATTGAAAGAAGCAAGAAGACCAAGTGCCAAAGTCTAAGAAGGTAGGATTTAGTTGGAAGAAGTATATTGTGTGCTGGAACCCTACTAATAAAATTTCCACTGGAAGCTGCAGCTTTAGCAAGGAGGTTGACGGCTACATTCCCATCAATGCCTGAATGTGCAGAAATCCAAAGAAAGTCAATCTGGGTAGATGTCGATAAGGATAGATCATGGAGAAGAGAACTAATAGAAAGAATGATAGCATCAGTGGAAGGAGAAAGGGAAGGTGGAGATAGTGCTAGAAGAACACTTAAAGAGTCAGAAACAATAAGGAATTTGGACGGACTTGCAGAAGAGGACATATAAATAATGGCTTGTAAGATGGAAACAGATTCCGCAGTAAAGATAGAGTAAAAGGACGAAAGTGTAAAGGACTGAGAATGACTGAACTGAGGACACAAGAATGAGGTCCCAACTCCACTCGGATTCTTCGATCCGTCAGTAAAAATTAAAGAATGATCGCCGAATAGAGAATTTATTGTATTATTAAATTCCACGCTGACGATATGAGAGGCAGAGGATTTAAGGAAGCATGGCATGAAGATGATATTTGGTGGCTTTAACAAGTTGGAATAGACGTAAGAAAAGAATGGAAGCTTGCGATGGGAAATAATAGAAGAGGAAAATTTAGAAAGGCGAATAAACGTATGAGATTGTATAGGTATTTTATTAGAGGAAAAACGCTAGTGACGAAGGATAAAAGAATAAGAGGTACTGATATTTGACGAGGAAGTGGAAAAATGTTTGATGAGAAAGCGATAACCCAAATAAGATCTTCGGATAAACAGAGGACAGATGTTGGATTCAGATAGAATGGCTGGAATAAGAGATGACCTCAAAGCTCCGAGATAAAGCCGAAGGCAACTGTTTTGGAGGCGATGTAATTTGTAGAGAACGGATTTGGAAGAGCTGCCATATAAGAAACTGCAATCATCCAGTCTTGTTTGATCTCTTATCATGCCCTCTATTTTATATTAATTTCATATCTGCAATACACAGTTTGGGTGCCTATTGAAAAAAAGAAATTCTGGCTACACCATTGCCCATCAGCTTTTTGTGCTAATTCTCAAGATATTCAAATATTATTTAATAACTTACAGTCATCATGTAAATATGCTAATTTGAATTCATACGTACCGGATAATTTATACTGTAATTTTTCCTATTACCATAGTCACATTCTTAACAATTTTATCTTTATCGTCTTTGCTACATCTATTAGAATTTCGCCGTTATTTCGATTCTAATTACAAAATTTCACATTTTTAATTTTGATGTATTTGTTGTTGTATATTAATTTTTTATTAAACACTGAAATTCATTTGCTTTTTCCGATTTAAAATGTGAATGATTTTACATTTTAATAGGTTTTTTTGTAAAAATAACAACCATTTATATTTAAAGAGGATTAAAAAATTAATTATTCAAACAAAAGATTTTTATAAAACAATGTTTTCAACATAATATAGGCATTTGATTTGTTTATTTAACATTATTTTTCACGACAATTGTCTCATAAAACAACACAAGTGATTTGTTTGTTAAATTTCTGTTCAGTAATTAACATTATCCGCCGATAGATGGCGGTTATTTTTTGTTCTACAATGAAGTATTTAGTGTTCAATTCAGTGGATGTGGTATCTCATATAGAACTATCAAAGATAAACGTTTATCACATCTATGTTGAATTCTGCTCCTTTTCAAACAGAATATTGAAAACATCGTCTCAATATTAAAAATAAAAATCCAAAAAACTATATAACAATAATAATATATTTATACTTTTTATTTTAAAACTAGTTGTGGTACAAGCAATGATTAAATAAAATAAACATTGAATTCCAAATTAACATGTCACAAGAGAGTGCTGCACACTTATTGGTAGTTGTTAGCAGTTTTAATGTTAATTTGAAAATACTGGGAAGTGTTCTAATGAAATGTAATAATTCAAATAACATTACGCGTTGTACCGAAATTATTTTACTGATAAAAATCGTGTCAAAAAATGATGCTGTAAATTATGAAATACAATATAAGAAAGAAATTTGTTAGGAACTACTACTTAATCCGATACTACGTACAATATATAGCGATTTCTTTGTTGTTGTTTTTTTGTAGTAACTTCAAAAAGTTCTCCAGCTCGCCGCACCTGATTACTGGCATCACATTTTTCCTAGTTGAATATTTTTAGAGGAAGAATCATTAAATTAATTATTTTTCATGACGATTGATGTTTTACATGGATAATATAATGGTACTGTGTACTTATGTCGATAATTACGCTATTCGGAACCAGGCCCGGAGCTACAGAAATATTTTGGGCCCTTTTCAGAAGTGACAAAATTATTAGTTTTATAGAATAACTAAATTTTCTTTAATTTAATTTAATTATATTATTTTGAATTCACGAATTAACATATAATTATTAATATAAACAAAACTAAACATCATACAGACAATAGGTGGAATTTTCAATGCTAAAAAAATAAACAATATATATATATATAGGTATATATAAAATTTTAAACAATGAATTTTTTTCTTATTTTTTTTTTTTTTTGCAAATTCTTGTATAATATCGTTAAAATCTACTGAACGGAGAAAATCTTTTTCGAACGTTAATCTTAATAATGCCGATAATCTATCATCTAGCATGATTAATCTGCACATGTTTTTATTCTTTTTAATATCGAAAAAGATCTTTCCGCCTCACAATTAGTAATCGGTATAGTTGTAAATATTCTACATGCAATATAAATGTTTGGAAAAACATCTATTATTATTGTACGTTTAATCATCCATGTCGGAAATGGGAACCTCTTAGGGGCCCCTTTATAAAGCGGTACCCGGGGCTGCAGCCCACTAGCTCCCCCCTAAATCCAGGCCTGTCCGGAACTACAAAATACATTAGAATAGGCATGGAAAAATTAAAAAGTTCATTGTATTTTCAAAACTTGAAATATCCTCGGATAAAATTAGACACATAATTTTCATCAGTCACAAATGCTAGCTCGTTAAAAATAAATTACCCTAATTTAATGAAATCATAAGATTTCTTGAAATGGTTTTTGTTAACAAATTATCCATAAATTACGAATTTAAAAAAGTAATAGTCTATACGTAATTTAATTCAGTCACAGATCCACTATTATAATAGATATCACTTTTACGACAGTTTTATGTGAATATTATGCGTTGCTTTAAGAAATTGTATCTGTTATAAAGAAGACTTTTAAAAATCGATATAATATCGCACACAGAGGTTAACAATTCCAAAAACCATAAATTGCATTATTTCTTGAAGTGTTTTGCAGTTGATGGAATATAACCTTTTTTTAATATATTTAATTCTTCTTTATAATAATATTTGCGGATTCTTCACCTTTTTGAATAGTTATTTAATAAATGTAAACCTTATATTTTTTATTCATATTAAGCATAATACCATTTTGTACGCGCAATTAGAGTATTTTTTGAAAATGCGTGTTTATTATAATGGACTTGACGGTGCTTCCTTTTTTCGTAAAAATAGGAAATATTTTTATTTTGTCAAAAAATAAATACAGATATAATTTTGCCATTATCTTTGAGAGATGATATTTCAGATATAAAAAGGAATTAATGACAAAGATATTAAGCAACCTGAAGATTATTAATAACCAGGATACTTGCCTCATAGATAGACGTTCCAGTAACTATGTAAATGTATTCTGACTTGAAGTAGTTAGTGTGTATAACAATGAAGAATGGGTGTGAGATGAATTTTTCGCTTTTCACTTACCATTTTACATACGTTCCTGAAAATAATTAGCCCGCATGATCAGCCATGCACTAGATTTTGCTGCAGTTAATAATTGGCCAAAGTATAAGCAAGATGCTATTTAGTCACTTGAAAAAAAAAATAGAAGGTCATATAAATTTATACAATTTTAAAGTTACTATTTCGTTGACGATTGCCCCATGGTGATTGTCCGACATGTGCTGACTCTAGTTCTGGCACAGCGATACATTATATCTACAGAAAGTTCACCTTTCTGAATTGTGTTATGGACTGTCACGATTACTTTCCTTCATTTGAGTATCACATATAAATAAGAGAAGTGCAAAAGTAAAAATATTTACGCGCTAAGTGTAAGACTAGTTTATGTAATGTTAGAAATAGAAGTTGTTTTACACAATAATCGTATCAAAAATAAGTATTTAAATATTCGTAAGAGCTTTAATTAAAACTAGCTACAGCAGTTACTTAGAAACAGTCCGACTTAATCAGTAATTGTGGGAATTATTAGCAACCAGTGTTGTAATTACGAAGGACCCTACCCGCCAAAATTTAAAAAATATTCCGAGGGTGCCAACGTGTTTCTCCTTTAATTTTATTTTTTGTTGATGTAACTGTTATTTAAATATATAACGAGATTTCGCCAAGCGCAAGAATAAAGTATATCTATTAGCGTCCAACTGTAGAATAATCCGTTATTATTTATTTATTTACTTTGATTTTAAAAATAGTTTATGCATGTTTTTGAAGATACATTTAAACCCCTTTCGAAATTAAAGTCCAGCAACGCCGCTGTAATATATTCAATCTGCATAAAATAACAAACTATTGCAATATAATCTGTCATTTTACAATCTTAAATAATTCTGTAAAATTTTTAAACTACGAATGCATATATACGGGCAGTTGCGTCGGTGAATTCATTTGAACGCAGTAAAATTAGATTTATAATTTCCTGTTGTTATATTCGTCTCACATATGGGTAAAGTGTTGACAAGCCAGAAAATTACATCGTGTAGGTTTGAAGTATAAAATACAAACATGTTAACGCTAACGGAATTATTATCAGTAATTCAAAAAACAGTCAGATAAGGTTTTATAAACAGTTCTTAAAATTTGTGGTAAACTGAAGAAAATAATAATAGAACGGTGTTTAAATGGATTCCAGACGTCGCATCAGCATCAAATGAACCGTGTCATTCATTGTCTTTTTAACACGTCTCAGCTAACTAATAATAAGCAGATAAATATAAAGTACTCGTGAAAGAAATTTAGGAACAAATTGAAATAAAAAAAATCAAAACATAAAAATAAGAATCTTAGACTAAGAACTGTGAAAAACATTCTTACATTATTCAAAATCAGGTATGAATTGTTTGTTCCTGGAGGGAAATTTACGTTCAGAATAGAGCAGAGATTTTTTGTGAACAATAAATGCCAAGTTAGTGATCTAAATTAGCAAATATGACTTCTGGATTTTTTAATTTCTACCTCATATCGGGTTTCGTTCTCTTTTTAATGATTTTTTCGAAAAAGTATACATATCTTTAATAATATCGAGGCATCTCTTACAGGTGAACTATTTTTTCACGCATTAATTCTTGTTAATTGTAAAATGTTTGTACGGCAGTGAATAACTGATTTGTTAAGTTTTGTACGAAAACCATTTATATTTCACTGAAATTAGTAGGATTATCAAAAAGGAGCAAAACGCAAGTTTTTCATAAGAAAGTTGGTGAGTTTTAATTTCTGTATCTATTGTTCTTTTTATCGTTTCAGCATTTATATTTTTTATTTCTACCAGACATATAAAGTCTTCAGTAACGTTTCCAAAATCATCAGCGTACGGAATCATAACAAAAAGTTCATTTATTTTGTTTATTTGTTGATTCGCCAGCGGCAATACTAGAATTTATTAGATATTTAGATTATTTCTTCATTCTCTAATATTTTTACATTACCAACCTAACACTTCACAAAGACCTCGGAATAAAGTTTGTTCAAGAAGTAATATTCGACGACACAAAGAAGTATGCCTACAGATTAGAAACGCACCCGAACAACATGGTAATTGCGTTACTAGACAATTCGCTAGAAGTTCGGCGGCTTAATAGAACCAAATCGATGGATTTAATCTAAGATAAAAGTTCTAATAAAACTTTTTTTTTTTTTTTTTAGCACCTATCGCTGGGTAGGCTGCTATTCAAGCTATGTACATAAGATATTAAAAATAATTGCTAAATAGCTATCATCAGCTAGGTGCAATTTAGCTATTAAAAAATTTAAAAAAAAAAAAAAAAAAAAATCTCTAATATTTCGTGGATATAAATTAATAATTCATTTCTTCTTTCTTTATTAATACATGTTCATTTCTATTCACTTTTGTCGCTATACCAAATTCTTAATGTGACACTATTTTTAAAAATGACTTAATCGACTAGTAATATAGATTTTGTTGAACGAGTTATTTCTGCCTTAACCAAAAAACACAAAGCATTTATAAAGATTTAATAATCTGTTTATCAATAAAATACTCACGAATCATTGTTCCTTTTTTTCCCCTTATTTTAGAACCCCGTAAAAAAGAATTCATAAATACATAAATATTTATTTTGTTAAATTATTACGCGGATTCAAATATTTAATATTTGCGCGTCTCTTATTATATAGTCAGTTTAAAGGTATCGAACCGTGCCATTCACCGAGTTATCATAACCTTGACCAATATATTTATGTGATATATTTTGATACGATGTTTTTAACTGAAAGTAAACTGAAAATACAAATTATTTTTATATTCTGTTACAACTTCTGCAGTATTTTTTTTTAATAATAGAAAATCGGTATTGTTTCTGTTTATAATAAAAAAAAACAGCTATTTAAAATTAACATTAACTTAACTCGGGGGGGTGGGGGTTAAAGAAATGGATGGATGTATCTACTAATGTAGCAATTTTTTTTGTTGTAGAAGATCGTTTGGGGTGGTTATAATTCCCCCATGACTCTATCATTGAGACTTTCAGTGTCTTGAATACATTACTTGTCTCTAACGGTGTCCGACTAAAACAAAACTTTTCATCTGAAACCGCAACTTTTATTTAACTTAATTTATGATTTAATTAGGATCCATTTTTTAAAAATAAAACTCAGTATGCTTACTTTCAAAATTAAACTGCTGTATTTTTAAATGGTTTGTATGAAGTTCTGGGTAAGAAGTTAATTTTAAAGTTTCGAAGGGGCATTGTCCTTATTCATCCGTAATTCAAAATGATGCATTGGATAATTTGTTCTCCGGAAATACAAAAGAGACTACACTAAAATTATGTTAAAAGTAAGAACTGAATCCACAAAAGTTTAAAAAAAAAAATAAATATTAATTCAAAATTATATTAAAGTAATGAGCAGAATAAATCTACTGAATATTTTGGAATGAATAAAGAAAATAACTATATATCGGTATAACTCATCAGAGAATACGTAAAACTATAATTTACATTAAATGAGTCAATGTCAAAAACTGTTTCACTATTTATAAAAACTCATAATATTAATATATATATTTATTTATTTTCGTTGTAGATTTCAATGTTTCATTTTAGTAACTTTAAATACACCAGTGGAATCAAAGAGAAATATATATATAAGAACTTGATTTTAGTGGTATGTTCAGTATATAACGTGAAAAATAAATGTTTACAAACTTGAATAGCGGTATTAAATTTTAAAAAAATATTACCACACCCCTAGATGATAATGTTAGTTACGGATTAGAAAATGGTATTATAATTTTTTTTATATTATACAGCCAGTAACAATTGAAAAAAGAATGTTTAAATAATACACATACATATATTATATATATATATATATATATATATATATATATATAATTATTTATAACACCATTATTAATCTAATGAACATAGTATAATTGGTTAATGTTTAATAAAATCTGTACTATTTGAAAAATATATTTTTTGAAGATTTATAATGAAAATCGACAAACCAAATCTTGATAAAACGCGCCAAATCTGCGCTTTAACACTTGTTGTCAGTTACAAGTTATGTGTGTTATCACTGTTGTGTTATTATCGGTGTTTTAATTTGGCAATTGTTTTATTGTTTTTGTGTAATAAACGTCGTCTGATGACTGTATTTAAATTATTATTGTAAGAAGATACAAAAGTAAATATTTCTCATCATATTGTAATTATTTATACGAATAAAGAAGTTTGTTTTACTTTATTTCGGTAACGATTGTTTTAACGGGTTACGAATGATTTTCGTAAAAGATGATGTGCATTTTATATTAGTGCTAAATTGAGCCTTTGTTAATTGTAGTTTGTGAAATGCGTAATAATATGCAAAATGTCTAATTATTTTGTTACAAAATTGTATTTTGAAAATTTTTTCTGCAACAAAATCGTTTCAATTGTTATACTAGCCTAATTGTTGGGTATACGAGAAAACAAATTTACTTTTGCAAGTTAAATTTTTTTTGAATTTTAGATTGGGTTTGCGGTTATCTGTAAATTTGTTCTATTAGAATAAAGCAAAAAATACAAATTTCGATTTTGTTTGTAATGCATTTTTAATAAAAAAAAAAAAACGGCGAGCGTATTTAGAATTCGAAAATTATTGCTTTTTGTAATTTATAAAAGATTTTATCGATGTAACAAACTGTAACATGTTCGGAAATAATGCGTTTCTTATTAATAAATAATATGTTACATATTAAAGTATAGATTATATTTAAAATATGTTTACGTTACAGCGTTGCTTGAAAACGAATTTTGCGATTTCAAATTAGTAGCATCCATATTCAGTTCCATTCAAATTTTGAGGTAAGTCCGAAATAAAAGTGTGTAAACATTTGCTCTAATAATTTCAAAGCAAAAAAACGTCATGATGATCGCGATTAATCGTGCGTACTCAGACAAAAAATACATTATAGATAACTATAAGAAAAAGTATTAAACCGATGATAATATATATCGACATTAATGAACGAAATAAAGCTTATACTAGTAATTTTGCTATACTATTTTAACCAATTAATAAAATGTAGAAGAGCGTAATAAAACGGTTTTTTGAACTTCAGTCAATGATCAATATAAAATGAACGGCCAATGATTTTTTCTCATTTAACGAAATTACTTTTTGTAAAATTATTAATTAATCTTCACAGTTAACAAAAATTTTAAAAATTGAAATTTTATTAAATGACGGTAGTTTTCAGTTTTGTTAATTATTTTTTGAGATACCGGGGGGTATGTGCGTGGTAAGTTTAAACTTACGTAATGATCATAGATTGGGTTTTTGTAATTTTTCAAGATAAAAGTGAGTCTCGATTAAACAATTTTTTTGTAATAAATTCATAACATTTTTATTTGTTCCGAATGAAAATAATTCGCTATAAAATATTTATAAATATCGACAAGCTTGTATATATGGTCAACTTTTGCGCATTCGTTTACCTGATGTATCGTGCTGTTTATTAGCCCGAATTCAATCACGTTGCTGTAATTCTTGATGAATCTCGCGTCTGACGTACCTCCGCCGGTACTTAGTGCAGGTGTTATTCCGGTAAATTTATGTACGGCTCTTCTGATTGTTTCCGCATGTGTCATGTCCTGTATGATAAACGCGTCTCCTGCCGGGATTGCCGTTAATTCGTATTTCTGTGTTACTCGTTTGCATATCGTTTGCACCATATCGATTAACGAATCCGTACTTTGTTCCGTATTGTATCGGATGGTGAAGTAACTTTTAATCGAGTCCGGAATAATATTGCGAATTTCATTACACACGTCCACGCTAGTGATGACCAAGTGGGAAGGTTGAAAATATCGATTGCCGTTATCGAAGTGAATCGATTTAAGTTCGTGCAGAATGTCGACCATCCGTTCTATCGGATTCTCGGCTAGTTCCGGGTATCCCGCATGTCCTTGTTTACCGAAACATTTCAATTCAAACTGTATCATTCCTCGGCGTCCAATTTTAACCGTGTCTCCTAATTCCGCGCTGTTTGTAGCTTCTCCCACCAGACAGAAATCGATCTTTTCTTGTCGTTTTCGCAACCATTCCAATACGGCTTTCGTCCCGAATTCCGGATTGCTTCCTTCTTCGTCGCTGGTTACGATGAAGCTAAGCGAGCCGTCGAAGCTGTTCTCCTCATCGCCGATGGCGATGTTTGAAACCGCGGCTATGTAAGCGCACAATGCCGATTTCATGTCGGCCGCGCCGCGACCGTACAAAATTCCATCGTGCACTTCTGCCGCGAATGGAGGATACGTCCATTTGGTGTAATCTCCGGCGGGAACTACATCAACGTGACCGCAAAAACACAGATTTGGTCGCGCGTTACCTCTGCGCGCGTACAAATTTTTCACTTTAGCTTTTTCGTTACCGAATTCGATGGTACTGCACTGGAAGCCGAGATGTCGCAGAATGTTCGCGACATACTCGATAGCACCTTCGTCGTTCGGAGTAATACTTTTAAACCTAATTAGATTCTTTGAAAGTTCAACTGCATCTAGCGGGGCGACGATTGCGGCCATATTTAATATCTTTGAATTGCATGAAAAATTTTAACTTTTGTATAATTCTACAGATGATCTCGCCCAGCCATATGTCTGTTTTAGTTTACTTTCGAGAGGAGTAGCGAACGCGGCATTATCGTACTGATAACGCGCATCGTGATGTATGTTTTTCCTTTCATTTTTGTAAGTTTACTTACCGTTTTTACCTTATCTCTGTTCTCTTATTTTGCAATATTTCACATTTTCGTTTTCGTCTCCTCTCTTTACGTTGTATTCGTCTCGTGTCTCTTTACAGCGATACTATTTTAACTCGTAAATAATTCAGGCTTATCACTCGTTTATAAATCGGCAGAGTTTCACATTCGAGTTCTGACAAAAATTAACAAATTGCGGATAAAATTTTTATAGTTGTTTATTATTCCTTTGTAAGTTGAAAAAATATATTTATACACTCATCGTCACGATTATCGATCTAGTCATCTGAAACCAGTAGGCATTCTTAATTACAATTAAGATGTATACTTAACGTTTTGCGTTTTATTTATTTACGTAATTATATTTAACGCGCGCATTGCTGTTTTAATATGGTTCAGTATGGAACGCCGAATTAAAAAAATAAACCCGAAAGAAAAAAAAAAAACCAGATGTAATTGGATAAACGCGAGGAGTAGGTTTAATTGAAGTTTTAAAATAATTCAGTGATCTTCGAAGGGGCGTGTTAAATTCCGACAGAAAAATAAGCATCATATTTTATTCGTTATATTTTTATCTATTTACTTGTTTCTCTCATAATGGTTGTTTTTGTTTTGTTTTATTTCAAGATAATTTTGTTTCACGAGTTTTTGCCTATTTTGCTCGTATGCAGACACTTGTTTTTTGTTTTTTTCTAATGTTATAATTTTATTTTATCATACTTTAGGATGTTACACTTATAAACTGATTAGTTTTCTCGAATCAAGTAATCTCTTTTAATGTATCGGGTAGAGTTTAACCGTTAGTGATTTTTCGATCGCAAATGAAGCTGGAACGGAAGTTCAACTTATTCCGAAACATATTCATTGAAACTGTAATTATGTAATTATCAAAAAATTTACTCGGTTGTTTAAAACGTGTACTACTTTTTATCATATATTCGATATTGCTAGATTTAAATGGTAGTTTTGTACTGAAATATTTTTAATTAATTGGCGAGTTCGTAAACAACATTAGAGGAAAATAAGGTAAAGAACGATACTCAGTGCGCTGTATTATGATGTTAAGGCTAACAGTATGCTAAATCTAGAGGCACCGATAAGAGTAAGAGAACTAACTTCTTTCTCGCGCGGTCGATTGCCCCTATATTTTCTTAGAGATTTCTCCGGTCTCTGGTTAGTTCAGTCCGGCCAGACTTTGAAACGCCGTCACAGTCTCGAATAGGTAACTTCTTCCCTCTTTTAAAAGCTATATAGTACTGGATAATTAAATGTCGCATACGAATAAAACATGTTTCGGCATTAACATATTCTATCAAAAATAGAAAAATAAAAATAAACCAGTAGGAGGTGGATTTTTTATTTTATCCGAAAATTAATTAGCTAAAAAAAAAATTAAAAATTGATTTCGCGTCGTCATTTTTCTAAATTGCAAATAATCGATAGAGCATATATAATAAATAGCTGATGCAGCTGTAGAAGAAACTTTTAATAGATCTTAGAAATTACGATTAAACAACTGATAAAGAACGTGCTAGCCGATAGAGATATCTTTTAAATTGTTTTATTCAAAAAAGAAAAAAAACAAAAGTTCGCACGATGATTGACAAATATTCCGAAGTGTGTTGCCCGTAATAAACGCAGAAATGATTTTGTAGTGGATAGAATGGGATTTCTACCTTTTTTTTTTATGAGTTATTAATGTGCATTTTTTTGTTTAGTTCTGAAAATCACTTTTTAAATTTCTTTGTATATCATTCGAATTTTTAATATAAGGGGTTACTTTGAATTTCGTCTCGTGAAATTTGTGCATTTTACATACACCATCTTTCGAGTTATCCGAGTTTCAATAGTATCGTTAATTAATTCAAAGAATCCAGTATAGTAGGAATATCAGAAAAAAAAAGAGGAAACTTTCATATGCGGTTCTGTCATCGAAGTGATTATAAAATCGAGAACTAATAAGATTAGCACGATATATTGCTATTATTAAATGGAATGAGAAAGTTAAGAAAAATTATAGTCGAAAAAACAGCCGGATCTAAACGAAGAAAGAAAAATAATATACGACTAAAAATCAATTATTAAAAACTGGTGAAATAGGACGGTTAAGAAAAAATGAAAGACCAGTAAGAATGGCGAAAGGAAAGCAGAGTGTCGAGGAACGAAGGCGATTGACCCAAAGTGATTCAAACGCCACGAATAGGTAAAAAATTATTTCTAGCGCACAGTGTACATACTACATAAAGAGGAACAATGAAACAGCTGGCTTACTATAGTTCAGTCTTTCGGAGAAGAACACTAGTTCACAGTACTGCGCCGATTTTATTTTTAACTAGCGGAAAAAAATCCAACGATAAATGTTTCGTAAATGTCGGTTAGTTTGTAGATATCTTCTACCGGAGTATTTTCGTCGTACTGGTGCGCGGTTTTGCTCACCAGACCGAATTCCACCAAGCTGCAATAGTTTCTAACGAATCTCGCATCAGATGTTCCGCCGGTGGTGCTTAGTTTCGGCTTAACGCCTCCTTCGATGTGTCTGGTTATAATGTCTACGAGTAGTCCGGTGTACCGATTGTCTTTATTCAAAAATGCCCCGCCGCCTACCGAAGACGTCGAAAGTTCGTACTTGCCGAGGGCGTACCGTTCGCATATCTTTCGGATTAGTTTCTTTAACGATTCGGCCGAATGTAGAGTGTTATATCTGATATTGATACGACTGGTTACGTCTCCCGGTATCACGTTGTTGGCGGTATTTCCGACGTCGATGCTGACCACCTCGCAGTTGGACGGTTGGAAATATTCAGTTCCGTTGTCGAGAACGGTATTTTTCACTTCGTTCAAAATGTCGAGCATTCTGTGTATCGGATTGTCCGCTAATTCGTGGTAGGCCACGTGCCCTTGTTTCCCGTAAACTTTCAATCCGAACGATATTGAACCGCGACGGCCGATTTTAATCATGTCACCGAGCCGCTTCTCGCTCGTCGGTTCCCCGATAAGGGCGAAATCGATCGTTTCACCACGACCGGCCAGCAATTTCAGTACTGAATCGGTGCCGTACTCGTTTTTCGGTCCTTCTTCATTGCTGGTTATTATGAGGCTAAGCGATCCGTCGATGGCTCGCTGTTCACCTATCAGCTTAGACACGGCCGCTACGAAAGCCGCAATTGCCGACTTCATGTCCACCGCCCCACGCCCGTACAGGATCCCGTCCTGTATCCGTGCTTCGTACGGCGGGAATTTCCAACCGCGAATGTCCCCCGGAGGCACCACATCTATATGACCTATGAAACATAGATTGGGCTTACGAGTGCCCAGTCTGGCGTACAAATTTCGCACACGGTAGTCTGGCTCTCCGGTTTCCGTTATTTCGCATCGAAAACCGAGCAACTGTAGCAGACCTTGCAGGAAATTTAAACTGCCCTTGTCGTCTGGAAAAATCGTCGGAAATTCGATTAATCGTTTCGTTAATTCAACCGGTTCGATCGATACATTTTTACCGTTTGTCGAGCTAAATAACACTACCGACGATAATAGTACTAGAAACGAAACGGGGACGGACGTACTGCTACTGGCATACGCGTACACTCTGCTTTTTGTCATCTTAATAACTCTCGTGATGGTGAATGTTGTTATGCGAAGTCATCGAACCTATGTCACATTGGTCGTTCTGTTTGGACGATTGTTCGATTACTTGTTATTATACGCATTCCGCTTCCTATTTTATTGTTAGCCATTTCGCATAATATGTGTTGTATATAGCAAAAAGAGAAAAGATCCCTTTTCTTCTTTTTCTTTCACGGAAAATAGTACAAATAAAAATTTAATTCTTATTTCTCTTCATGGTAAATGCCAAGGGAGTAGTGCAGTTTTTTGTTTTTTTTTTGCTTTTCTTTATCTTATTTAATCGCAATAAAATTGTTTTTTTATCGTCTTTTATCAATGAATTTGGAAAAGTTCCGGTGATAATCGCTGCAATTTGCGACAATTTACCCCGCGGATTAGCGCGTAATGTTTAATGATAATATAGCACGGAGGCCATTAAAAGATTCCGTCTTATCATTGAATTCGCTATTCCCATTCGTTCGTGAAGCATTCTTTTAAAATTATTAAATTCCTTCGCACCTTTCTTTTGGTAGAACACACAGCGAAGAAAACCATCTTCATCACATTTTTAAAACAGTTTTTCATGAATAATCGTAGTGAGTAGTTGTGGTCCGCCTTCTAGCAGTTAAATATAAAATCCGTAATTTAATTGTTACAATGAGGAACGCTGTTGATTTTGTAAAATCTTCTTTTGTAGATCACTTTATGATAATAGGTACATTATTAATATTTAACGAATTTCTTTTTTGTCATCGATATATATTATATATATATATATATATATTTATATATATGAAAAGGGGAAAATGAATGGTAACAATTGGATCGTTTAAATAAGAAACTTTGAAAATGAAAGTTATTAACTTCACGAGGGGGGGGGGATTAATTTTTATTTATTAAAACGTTATTAAGCATTTAATAAACGGAAGTTTATTAATCGTTGTTTTTCGGTATCATTTTTATATTAAAAAAATGCCTTGCGTAAAATTATTCGAAGGGGAAATGGGTTACTTCCGATTCTATGTACACATTATACATTTAAATGAAAAAGAAATCTTAAGCAGTTGTCGAAAGAAATCTTGTCAGATAGAAAAAAGCGAGAACGGATTTATTATTATGGGGGACTTGCTAACCGGCATTAAGCCATTCCTAATAATGTTGATGATGACATTTCATTTTTTCCTTCAATAAAATGGTGGGAATGTGGACGGTGTTGTGACTTCATTGGCCCATTCGCTGTTTATTCAGCTCATATTATTTCGAATTAAATCACGGAAATTCGCCATTTCTGCATAATATTTTATATGACCAAGTAGTTAGCTGGTTTTACTCTCTTTTTTAACTCAATTTACTTTCATTGTTTACTTTCTGAAATAGGTAATCTTTATTAGTGATTGTTATTTTTCAGAAGTTCTTTATAGTTGTAAAATTTAAAAATTTAAAAAGTCAAATACGCAAAGCTACCGGTAATATAAATATATTAAATATATATCAATTTTTTTTTCGTTGACTTATCAAAATGAAAAAAATCGAATTTTGACACAGCAGCGTATTCGGTAAAAGTTATAATCATCGGATGAAAAGGTTAGTTTTTTCAGTTTTTTCATTTAGGAATAGAATACGGATTGTTTCAGAAATAACGACGAATCAAAGTTGTTACAAATAGTTTAAGTCTTTTTTTAAGAAATAAATTAAAATAAGAACTAATAGAAATCGGTGGAACTGTAAATTTATTTTTGAAAATTTCTTATGTTTAAGGTATAGCGAAGTGAACGAGTACTGTTAGTTACTTGATAAAACAATAAACTGAAAGCAAAATGGGTGCTTTATCGTGACGTATGATTTGCGACATGAAGATGTGATGTGAAATTCAGTTGAAGTACAATATTTTCTTTGTACCTAGTTTTTTATAAATATAATTATCTTCAGTATTTCAATTAATAATATTTTTTCCGATTTTTCGTTTTTTTCTCTTCTATTTTTTTATTTTTTTTAGTTACACCTTTATATTTTGGATTTGTAATTTTTTTTGAATGTTCTTGTATTTGTGTTAATATCACGTGTGAATTGTTGCAAAAACTCGATGATTCAAAATTCGAAAAATTATTAGAATTTATTCCCGAGTGATTCCCGAGTGATTCTTGAATGACTGTTTTTTTAAAGTCATATTTATAGTGTTTTATAATTTTAATTCTATATTTTTGAAAATAAATAGGTTTTAATTTTTATTTACCTGTACATATTCTTTGTTAATATAATAAAAATAATAAATTAAATTTACCTGTATGTAAAACTCTTTTTGTAGATATACATTTTTTTTTTTAACGTGTTGCGCGATAATGCAGTTTAAATGAAGAATTATTTATTCAATTGAATATTAAGCAATTTCTAATTGAAGTTAAGATATCGCAAGTATAAAACTTTCGTATCTAATGACTGGCTTATTTAGTCCTTGTGTAAGCATGATTCCAGTGAAATATTTTATTTCTAATTAACACCGATTATTATAAAGTCTAGAGTTGACTGCATCTGTCAGGTCATAATCATTATAAAACCTAGTTACTTTTTACGCGTCATACCTTACTACGAAAAGTCGTTTTATTCAAAATAAATAAAAATAATAAACACAGCGCGCGTAGCTTTTTTTTTTTTTATTTTTTGTTAAATAAGTTGTGGGTCCCACGAGGCAAAAATTCCCATCATGCGTGTGTTCAACACTTATTACTGTTTATTTATGTCATTTTAGATAATTCTGAAATAGTTTATAGATATACAAGTATATAATCAATATATTAATTACAACGTAATTATTAGGCCGGCTCCCATTAGACTTTGTAACGAAAAAGTGTTCCAAAAAATGTCCAAATTTTATGTATTTAATTTAAAGTAAATTATGATTATGTTTTTTTTTGTGTCGATTCCGGTATGAATGACGTAAATTTTGATAATTTTATACAAAGTCCTCCTTACTCTCATTAATGCCGTTGAGCTTAGTTCATTGCGGACCTTAACTTCACAATCCATGATACCTTATCAAGGGTATGGAACTTACTTTACTTTATAGAAGAGAAAGAGACAGAAATGTACTGAATAGGAGTCAAACAGCAGAGTCCCTTGTGAGGCCAATATGGCCGAGTTTTTATATATATATATATATATATGTGTGTGTGTGTATATTATAAAAAAAAAATAATGTTATTCACTTATTATAACGAAAAATTAATAAGCAGTACTATACATTCGATTCTTTGAAAGCAGACTATATAACATGTAGAATATACTTTTACTCATTAATATTTTTTATCCATCATTGTTTAATTGGTAATTTCCGAGTTCTCATTTTTATAGATATCATCCGGAATATCCTTAAGTAACGTGATTTTATCATTGACTAATTAATGTTACCAATTTTGAGTGTAGTAGGATTTATTTTTAATTTTAATTTGTTTTGCTTTTCAGTATCGAAGGAATAGAGACTTCCTTACATTTTAGTAGACACTGAACATCTTTGGAGGCGTAGATAAATCCATAACATGTTTGTTAAAATGTATAAATACAAAATAAATAAATCTTTATTAATAAATAGAAATTAATATATATTACTTAAATTAAAAGTAAAATTAAAATAGCTCAATTTAAGGAAACTTTTTCGAGCTATATCATCAGCTAACAACATATAGTATACTCAATTAAAACTAAAAACGCACTTGATTGAGTGTACTGTCTATTGTTAGCTGATGATGGGCTGCGCTTGATAACGTTTCCTTAAATTGAGCTATTTTAATTTTAATTTATTTAAGTAATTTATATTAATTTTTATTTATTAATAAGGCGAATTTATTTATTTTATAAAAATTATCTTTGGAGACGTTGTACTGTTCGCTTACCAGTATAGCTAAAACTAGTACTACTTTGATTTGTCGTTGGACTTTATTACTTCTAAATATCGTTTTTGCTGTTTAGTTATCCTTTATAGTTTCTTTTTTGCTTCCCCCACATCGAAATTCCATAGCCATCGCTTTACAGAATAAACGAAGAAATCTATATGGTATTGTTTGAGCTAATCTATATAATGATTTATTTAATTTTTTCCAGCGTATTTATAATATGCCTTCCAGAGGTAAATATCCTATCGATAATTAGGTTTAGATATTATCCGCAATTCGGCAAGGTAGTTTTTTTTTTTTTTTTTTTATTTATTTTAAATAAGTTAGGGACACGTAGTTGCTGTATAGGAACCCAACATGCTTGTATCGTTTATTTCCATATTTAACACAGTTTACAAGCTTATTCTTATCTCTTGAAAGTAAAGTACAAAAAAAGAAACCTACGATTGTTAAATTTCACTTTACATAACTCAAAAGGTAAAAATATTTATCATTCTAATTTCTAAATATTCCTTTTTCTTACATTTAAAATTATATAAAGCTTAATAACACCGCTCTGTTTATTATATATCATATTTATTCCGCATACCATGCAGTTAACCTTATTTTAGTTTGTACTTTCCATAGTCCTATTTGTTTTTCGTTTTGTATATTTTCCGGAAGTTTAATTAATATTTGTTCGACTGTGTTGATTGATTTATCCCTTTAGGTCTAATATATGTAGTTTTGCTGTAATTTCGAGTGATCCTTGTTTTATCCTGAATTTTTATTTTTAGATAATTTTTAACGATAAAAATCATTTTGGGTGAACTTTTCCATTCAAGTTTTACTTTCATTACTTTTATTTGAAATACAATGGAATAGGAGAATTTTTATTTACCTTTTCTGTAAATTACTTATTTTAATAATTTCTGATTTTTTTATTTTTATTTTTTTTGCCTCGCCCGGTGCCTCAATACTATATTGAATCCTTAACACGTTACAAGAGCATTGTAGTATAATCGTAATGTATGATATGGCGTTACTTGTTTTAGTCGTATCAAAGCTGGGACAGTTTGTCGAATTTTTTTAATCAAGTTTTCTTATACGGATTTTCCGTATTAATGACTTATCTACTATCAGTCCTATGTAGTTATGCTCGATCTTAAGCTCTAATGAGTTGAAATGACATATTGTTAATTGTATATTGCTTTGATGTCGTGTAGAATAGTTGAGTTGCTAAATGTAAGCAGTTATTAGTACGTATCAATATGGCTGAGAGACGAAAAAGAGACACGTTCGGTTTTATGAATAAGAAGTAAATTGTTATTTGACAACAACGCGTCTTATATCGCTATTAGCCTATAAGTAGAATAAAGAACTAACGAGCAATTGTATTACCTGTTCGGTATATTCGATAACTGAAAGGGATTCGGGTTTTATAAAATTTAAAATGAAATTTAATAACATACCGCACACACCAACATAATATTGTCATCTCATTTAGAAGAAATGAATACTTTTTTAGAATCAACAGCACAAACTGGTTTGCTGATACGAACGTTTTATTTTAGTTGTCTCTCAAATGCGTCCTTTATTCAGGATATTTTTATACGTGATATTTTTCTCTTAAAATATTAATAATTAGACGTGTCCCCGCGTGTACGTAATATTGTCGATATCTTCTTGCAAGAAGAGTTTTTCCGCGATGTGTAATGTTTAATTACAAATGTTATATCACATCCGCATTCGCCGTTGCACTTTTTATATATTTTTAGATCGAGTATCAGAAATAACATCGAATATCCTCGTCTAACATCGCGTAGTGCTATTGTCAAAAACTTTAATGGAAATAGTAATGAACTAATTTCTTTTCGATAATCACTTATCGATATTGTTTATGTTTTTAATAATGACACTGTAGGTTTCCGTTTTAAAAATCGAAATTGTTAGCTATGTAGTATGTTTTCTTCGCTCTTTAAGTGAAATGCTACGAAGTGTTCAAAAATTCTTGCTGAAATTGATGTAATCGTAATTGGATGGCAATTATGACAGATGTTAGCTCTGTCGTTTTTGCATGTCGGCCTAATAATAGCAGAAGTCGTTCGGGAACTATGCCCCGTCCTTTATATAAAAATTTTTTCGGAATAAGAATTATATTTTACTACGTTGATTAAGTCGTCTCACATATAATAATAAAATCTTGTTTCTCACCTATATTATTTAAGAATTTATCTGGTTCTTATTTAAACCTATCCATATTGCGACTTGCTGATTGGAAAAAGAGCAATATTCGTACTATTTAATGATTTTACTGTCGATAAATAAACAGTTGCATTATAATTAATACGCAGTTTAAATTTAAAAGTTTTGATGACAAAAAAAAGTAATTACTCTTTTATATTTATCCGGTTTATTAATTGTAATGCACTGTAGAATCTGCGATATTATATAAATATTTCATTTTCTCCTACATCTACTTCCGTTATAATAATTACACTAATTGATACCTTATAGATGTTAAAAATTCATCTCAATTTCGTCTTGTGCTTCTGATATTTGAGTGTAATGAATTAAATAAATCATTCTTAATTATTAGGTTATCTTTTGATACTATAAATAAATTATTAAGCTGGTCTTACCAATAATTTAATCCCGAGTAATTTTGATAATATTTTTACAAAATTTAATTAGAGATAGAGCATACTAGTAGAACATTAAGTTATGGTACCGATCATATTACATTCAAAATTGACGTACTACATATATATAAAATTATTTTTTATTATACGCCAATATATCGACAGGACATTATATATATATATATATATGTATATACTCACATATATACTGCGCACACCTTTCAACATATATGTATATAGCCATGTCATAACGTCGGCGTTATTATCGAGATGTGTTTTGGATCGTTGTGTGATTGAAAAAGCCAACCATCAGGAAAATTGTTCGTAGCGTTTGAAAACATTATTGTTATGAACTATAGTGTCCGTAGCTCCATTAATATTCGGCAAATTAAACCCGAACTATTCAGACTCGGCGATCTCACATTATTACAAAGTCGCATCTATCAGTTATTGTAGAATTCAGATATTTTACTTTGAGCTTGCGCGACGTCGAACATAAGTTTTATCACCTCTGATTCGAAGTGGTTAAATTTAGAATTATCATAAAATTATTTTTGATGACCGCTTTCGCGTTTTTACTTTTTTTACTGTTTTATTTTTGATCTTCCCTCCTAATTTTAACGGAATATCGTAATACTTGTAAATTTTGATAGAATCGTTGAAATCGCCAACTATTACGAATTGCCTTAGAAGTATTGTTCCAGTGAATTTTTTAGCCATTATTAGCCATTTTCTGCTTTTATGAAATCGTAATTTATTGCTATTTTTTTAGAATAATCTTTAATTATTTCTTTTCACTTTTCGGTTACTCTAAAATGGGGAAAAATATCTAAACTAATGTAATTTAGTTTATTTTTATTGCATTCTAACTTTTCGTTTTATGTGCAACTCTTGAACTTTCAATTTTTTGCATTTTCTATTATTATTTCGTCTTTTTGTTTTGAAAACTAATTTTAATTATAATAAATAAAAAATTTTAGGAACGACTTCCATTTTTGTATTTTAAAATTTCCATTATTATTTTTTTCTGAAGCAGATTTTATTTAAAATTCAATTTGTGGCATCAGCTAACAGTATATATTTCGTAATTTTAGCTATTTAATTCTTGCTGTTTATTTCAATCCTAATTTGAATATTAATTTAGTTACATAAATAATTCTCGTTAAATTCCATTTTTAACGGAACTTTTATTAATCAGCGAAGTAATCATTATTATTATTATTTTTATATTAAAATGAGGAGTGTCTTTAACTTCAGCTGTCAAATAGCAACTCAAACGCAACCGAAATAATACTGATTGTTACCAACAGCAGTAATGATATTTTAGACTTTCATGTGAGTTTACTGATCTTTTTTAATACAATATGGAATTAATGGATAACGTAATAGAAATGTATTCTCATTTTTACACAATATGTATCACCTTAGTTATTATGTATTATATAGATTCTCGAATTTCACATATTACTAGTGACATCAGCCGGCTATCGTAACGTGTAGTTGGTTAGACAGTGCTATTTCATTCAGTTAAGACCTGGTTCGAAGTACTTGGAAAATACGAGTAAGTTTGTTTTTGCGCTGGTTTAATGACCATAGTTGACGGATCCAAAAAGTAATTTAAAAAAAACATTTATAGTCGAGAAAAATATTGATTTCTTTTTTATAATGTTTAAAACTATTCGACGCTATATAAAATATCTAGACATTTTATAAAATATTTGGATTTCGCAAATTTTCACAATTCTGCTAACATGTGCACTTCGATAAGTGATCAAAGAATTGTTTAAATGATTAACGGGAATAATGTGAAAAGAACAATTAGAAATCGCTCTTGTTCTTTAGTAATCTTATTTTGTAACGGTAACTGATGTAATAGATCACTGTCCTAGTAGCATTTTGTAAAATTTTCCGTTTAGCGATTTTTGCGAAAAAAAGAATTACGTAGTCAATAGAAACAACTCACTTTTAGATTAACATAAAGTTCTAGGTGACTTGGTTCTTGGTGAGGGCGAAAGGACCGTGTTATGTATTAACGACTATGTCATTCTTAGCCCGGGCTACACTACATTTTTTGTGCCATGATTATGCCCGTTACTTTATATAAGATACCAAAGGTTGAATGTTGCGTTGTACATTTGCTAAGATTTTCTGTTAATAAAAGACGGAAAAGAATGACATAGTTGGGGGTTAAGGGTGCTTGCCTTCTTGCATGGGTTAGTAAAATATGAAATTGAATCGGGAAGTTATATTTAATTTTGTAATTTAAGGCTCACAGGTTGCTCAATTTAATACCGTTATTGACAAATTAGTTTACTCATGAAAAACAAGTATTTATGACGTAAATATTGCTATTTAATATTTGAGGATGAAGCGATTTGTATTGAAATGAAATTAACATTCTTATAAAAATATATCAGCGGGAAATATATTTAATTTCATTAGTAATTAAGATTTAGTAAACCTCATTTAAACATTATTACACATATTTTATTACTCATGTAACATACATGTAATAACTGTGATAGTGAACATATAATGCTCGAAACTAGTTGTGTATAAATTTGATATTTCAATAAGCATTTTTATGTTTATTTATTTATTCAAATAATTCATTAAAACAGTTACAATATGAAATTGTAACAGTGAACTTGTTTACCGAAGAATAGTTTTGTTATGGTTTTCATTTGCAATAAAATCTTTTTTTTTTTTTCATTTTATGTTACGAAATTATGGTATTATTCAGAAAGAGACGTTTTATCATTTACCATTTTTCTCAGCTTATGGATTCGGTGATTTTATTTATATTTTCGATTTGGACTGTTAATTTGATGAATGTTTCAGTATCGAGTCGAAATTTTTATTAAAATATTTCGAAAATATTACTTACAAGTTTGTTTAGTATTTTATTCATAAATTTTATGTGCGGTTAGAGATTAGCAGTTTTCTGCGCCTGGAATTGTTTATGTAGTTTTTTTTTACTTTTTCTTTATCTGGGTTTCTCCAAATACATATATGTATATTAATACTTTTACAGTGCTAGGTGTTTTGTATGTTAGAAATATCATTGATCGATGTTTTTTTTAAGATGAACTGTATTGCATAAAATTTATTATTTTATTCTGATTGCCAAAGTTTAAGTAGTTACGAAGTTGTTAAGTAATGTTTCAATCGTGTTATAGGATGGCAATTTTGTAGAATGATTTTAAAATTTACTTGATCTGATTGGGGATTAAAGACTTGTGATTTTAAGTGACAATAAAAAATATTGTCTATTTTTGGCTAAACTGTATAGTGTATGTAGTTTAGTAAAAGATATATGTGGACGTTAGAAAATACCACCTTTTCGGTTTATATGCATGCTTGCTTTCGTAATTGAAATGTACTTGAATGGTGTTAATGTTGAGTGCCCTTATGTGTCATAAATGAGCTGTAATTTTATTATCTTCAAAAGTGATCGGTGAACATTTTCTAAATACATATTGCGTATATAAAAAACAAACAAAAAAAAAAAATAACGTTTGTTTTATTATTATAAGTTTTTGAAGTAAACTGCTGGCCAGCAAAATATTTACTAAGTTTTTTGCAAGTCGTCGAATTGTTTCGCTAAATTAATTTTGATAAGTTCCCTTTTAAATGTTTGTTATTTCATATAAATATTGCGACCCTTTCTGTTAGATTTGAGTTTGATTATTTGTAAATAATCTGTTAATTGCTAAAAAATTCAATACATTTGTAAAATTTGAGCGCATTGAAAATTACTGTTTTAAAAGTAATATAAACAAAACGGGAAGCAAGAAATTATTTAGAAACAATTATTGGAGAATGCAAAAACCGAATGATAGAAAGATAGATATAACGAAGAAAATGTATTAACTTAATAAACATAGTCTGGAGCCAATAAACCGGATATAAAATTTAAAAAAAGGAAGAAATATTAAATATCTGTATGGGTAAAAAGATAAAGTAAAATGAATATTTAAAAAAAAAATCAAAAATACGAAGAATTTACGGAATTCTTTTTTCCTGTAGACATTTTATACGCCGAATTTTACAACATTTTTATTTTCAGTTTGGGTTGTTTTTTTTTTTTTTTTAATATAGCCTCGTTTAAATAGTTCGTTAAATTGCCTTCAGTTAATCAGATCGGTGTCAATTTTTAAACATTTCCAATTTGTTATTATAAAGTTCTTGCGATGTAACTTTTTCGGAACACAAATGTTTAAAAATGAAAAAAAAATCATTGTTACACTAGACTGAATTGGCGCCTGTATGCTTTTAAACTTAAAAAATATGAAAGCGCGAATTAAGCCCAAGTCAATGTGTGCCTATTTTCGTTTTAAAAAATATTTTTCGTTTTGTTATTATTAATACTGGAAGTTTAATAACTGTTGAATTATTATTAGATTAATAAAAATTCGTATTTTTTAATGTATACTGCGGAATGTCATCTAGGATACGGGGCAACATGTAATAATTGTACATATTTGACGAGAACAAGTATAATGTACGTTGTGATATTCAAATTTTTACTGAAAATCTGGATACATCTTAAAGGTGTTTCCAAAAAGTGAATGTACATTACTTATTTGTATGCCCTTTAATCGAAAGTTATTACATTTAGCTTTATTTGCTGACAACAAAATGAGAATTTTTTTTTGGTTAGTGATTTTGTCATTTGCGAACGCGTACGATGTCGCTGAATGCTAAACTGTCAACCGGTGTATTAGCTCGTTTATAAACTGATTTTCTGTTTTATTAATTTTATATAATTCTATTTTAAGGACATTTTGTATTTTTAATAATTAACCATATATTGCAATATAACCAATTCGGAAAACCGGCTTCGAAACATACAAAAGTTCAGATACAGTTCAAAGATCATTTTAAAAAATTTGTTGCGATGAAAAATTAAGATAGTTTTCACGTTTAAATAGTGAAGAGTTTTACATCTTGTTTCGTCACAGAAAAATAAGAAAAAATGAGCTCTGCGTACAAATCAATATTATGTTGATTTTAAATTTTATAATGAACTGTAACGTTGTTCGCAACATATTGTACAAAAACTTCGATCATAAAATTATTCTATGTTTAAAAGAAAAACAAATCACGCTACCACAACCCGAACGGTTGCTGCTTATGATGGAAAATTTAATGCGAACTTAACATACATATATACGGAAGATATAAGAAGTGGACATTTTTTAAAAATTTGTAACTTCGAGAAATAGAAAAAATTGGTGAGGTATACAATTTTTTAATTCATCGTTTTAAAAAATAAGTTTACAAAATTTGTTTCATTGGAAGTTTACTTTTTCTTCTTTAGATTTCAAATTTGAAACAGTTTATGTAAATGAAACCAGGTTTTAATATATATATATATATATATATTTTTTTTTATGTAAATTTCAAATGGTGGGAAGGTATCTGCGCTATTTTTAGAATTTGAAAAAAAATCACATGTCAACGTAAATTAATATTTATTTATGTAAATATTTTTTTTGTGTATTGCGGATTACATTAGAAAATTTTTATAAAACAGTTAATTTGAGAAAATAATCTATTTAAAAAATGATTTATTTAAGATAAAATGCTTTAAATGTGATTAAAAAAAGATCTAAATTTCTAAAACTGAACCAAGGTTTACGAGATTCGATTTTGTATGTATGCAGTAGAAAGACTAAGTAAATTACTAATAAATACAGAACAACTTAATAATCTAGATAAATTGCCGTTTTGCAACGATCGGGTTTACAATTCAGTATACCTTTCTCGAAAGTTGAATTACTTTTCTCAATTAATTATTATTTTTAAGATGTAATGAGTACTATAATTCAAAATTTACATTTAACCCTTATTAAACTGTAATTGTTTCAACATTTGAGATACTATTTGAGTAATGTATTTCAGAATATTCAGATATTAATGATATATTATTTGAAAAACAACGAGATTTAAAGTTGATTTTTTTGTATAACGGTAGTAATAGATTGTGTCGTTTAAGTTTAATTGCGGATTTACCTTTTTACAACACGAGTATACTAACAAAAAGGAGAGACAATGATATATTTATCAGATAATTAATATTAAAAAATGACAAAAACGTTATCTTTTCAGACTGCGAAGTTCTGATGTAATTTTTGTATTATTAAAGAAAAAGATAGTGATATCTTCACCGACTATAAAACTGAGATTATTATTTTCTTTTTCCTATAAAATTAAATTATTCAGGAAATATTATTCACACTGATTCAGGTAATATTTTATACTTAATTTATAATATGTTAATAAATAATTTCACACGGCATCTTTATGTGTGTTAATTGTTCATTTATATTTTTATGTGCTTTAATTGTTTATTTTGTCTATATATATACACACTGTCAAGAAAGTATTGGGAATTGTCAATTTAAATCTCCCGGGTAATAGCTAGGCAGATAATTTTTTTTTTCCAGGTTGGTACAACTGTTTTGTATTATGATGCCTATTTTTAGCGCGATCTGTCAACCAGTGTGTTTACAGCAGCTGTTAAAATCAGTCGACCTTGAAGTGTTTTGTCGAAGTTTTACAATGAGTGAAAATATTGAACAACGTACTTGTGTTAAATTCTGTGTTTCGAACGAAATTTCTTGTGCCGATACACTGAAAATGTTACAGAAGGCTTTTGGTGAATCTGCTTTATCAAAAACGCGGGTTTACGAGTGGTACAGAGCGTTCAAGGATGGTCGGGAGACGGTCGAAGACATGCCTCGCTCTGGACGGCCTTCAACGAGTGTGACCGATGATAACGTCGATAAAATCAAGGAAATCGTTGCTGAAAATTGTCATGTGAGCTTAAAGAGATGGCTCATGGATTGGGCATGTCACACGAGAGCGTACGTACGATTGTGCACGAAAAATTGGGTATGCAACGCGTTGCGGCTCGGCTTGTTCCGAAAGACCTGAATTTCTTTCAAAAAAAGTACCGAGAACAGGTAGCTGCAGACATGCTGGATCGAGCCAATTTGGATCCTACCTTCTTGGAAAAGATAATTACTGGTGACGAGACATGGGTGTACGAGTACGACACGCTTACGAACCAGCAATCGTCCGAATGGCGCGCCAAAGCCGAAAAAACCTCGCCAAAGCCGATCGAAAGTGAAGATCATGTTGATTGTTTTCTTCGATATTCGAGGCGTGGTACACTATGAATATGTGCCAGCCGGACAGACAGTCACCAAAGAGTTTTACTTAAGTGTTTTGAGACGTTTGAGAGAGGCTATCCGTCGTAAACGTAACGATTTGTGGGTCGACAATTCTTGGATTCTCCATCACGATAATGCGCCGTCTCACAAAGCCATAATTGTGAATGAGTTTTTGGCCAAACACTCGGTAAATATCATCGAACAACCGCCGTATTCACCAGATTTAGCACCCTGCGACTTCTTCCTATTCTCAAAACTCAAATTTCCGCTACGGGGAATGCGCTTCGAATCGATTGATGACATCAAGACGAATGCGACGCGAGAGCTAAAGGCCATCCCGGAAACCGCCTATCAGAAGTGCTTTGCCGAGTGGAAAAAGCGTTGGCATATGTGCATCGCTTCGAATGGATGTTATTTTGAAGGTGACAAAATAAATTTGGATGAAAATTAAAAATTGTTCGTTTTATTTAACAATTCCCGATACTTTCTTGACAGGGATATACAAAACGTAGAAGCTCTTTCATGAAAGTAAAAAATTATGGTTAAGAAATGTTATGACCCCCCCATTGGGCCCAAAAACAACAAAAAAATGATGTTCACATAAACAATAGCTCGAGTAAAAAAGTAGAGAAAACCAAAACGTATCTCAAACTTATACAAAAAGAGTACCGCTTTATAGGAAAATTATAGCCGAGCTAAGAACTTTATCTTTAAAAACTCAACCCCACCGTGTGGCGTTATTTGTAGCGAAACAAGAAATGCGACAGCACTGGGAAAATGTTTTGTGAATTTTTTTTTCATGTTATTATTATTATGTAGTTTATTCTTCATTTTCATATTGAAAATTCCGACATTTCAGAAAATACATGTGTGAAAAAAGAAAAAAATATTGTCCCACTGCAGCAGCGTATTTGACCTGATGATAGAACCACATTTGCGATTCTTAAAAAACGTTTATGATACCATTTCAAAAGATAGCATTGCTATTTTTTACAGTTTGTAAAGAAAATTTTAATGTAAAATATATGTTTATAGAACGTTTTTTATATGCACAGTATGTTTTTATAGCTTATACGCAAATTAAAAATCCTACATAATTATTTTCCTATCTTGACATTATGACTAATCCGGGATACGCCATTAAAACAGTTGTGACTGGTTCACTTGCTGAGTGAATACCCGTTTACAATTAACAAATGTTGATTTTGTGGGAAATTGATATCTTTGCATCAGGCATGATTTCGTTTATTTTTTTTTTCCAACCACGGACTCTCTCGTGGATTCTTATTTTTTATTTATTTTTTGTAATCCGTTACAACCTATTTTGCCGTGTCTATTGTTTGATATTCTTTACAATATGCGTGAATTTTCCCGTAAGAGGTGTTATAACAAACTGATTTCGTGCTTAAATTTGATAGTTGTTCACCATAAGTATTACAACAACGTATGGGCAAATTTATTTTGATTTAACAAAAAAAACTTTAATATAAATTCTTGATAAACATCGGCCAGACTGTAAATATCTGCTATCGGAGTACTCTCATTAATGTGATGAGCTGTTTTACTTACCAAACCGAATTCTACCAAATCGTCGCAGTAATCTTTGATGAATCCGGCATCTGATGTACCGCCGAACGTACTGACTTTTACCTCATTCCCGGTGTGTTTGTTTATTACATTCATTATTAAACTAACGTTCTGAGTGACTTTCATCAGGAACGGTTCTTTCGGTCTTTTGGAAGTTACGGTTAACATATAATTATCGGTCACTCTGTCGCATACAGTTCGGAATTTCGCGATTAACGATTCGGCCGTGTACAGAGTATTGTATCGGACGTTCAAGCGACTGGTAATCGAGCCGGGAATGACGTTGTACGCTTTATTGCCGACGTCTACGCTAACGATTTCGCAGTTGGACGGCAGAAAGTATTCGGTTCCATCGTCCAGTTTCAGATGTACGATTTCGTTTAGAATTTTCACCATACGATCGATCGGATTGTCGGCGAGATGCGGATATGCCACGTGCCCCTGTTTGCCGCGACACTCGATCTGAAATGACAGGATTCCCCGTCTTCCGATTTTCACCATATCGCCGAATTCCCGCTCACTGCTGGCTTCTCCTACAATGCAAAAATCGAGTTTTTCACCGCGTTCCGTTAGCCATTTCAACATCCCTAGCGTTCCATTCGTTTCCTTAGCCCCTTCTTCGTTGCTACTTAGAAGAAAACTAACTGATCCATTTATCTGGCGCAGATCTAGTCTTGAGACGGCCGCTATGAACGCTGCAATACTGGATTTCATGTCTACAGCTCCTCGACCATACAAAATGCCGTCCCGTACCTCTGGCGAAAATGGTGGACATTTCCAATCCACTAGGTTCCCTGGTGGTACTACGTCAACATGTCCGGCGAAACATAAATTTGGTCGTGCGTTACCGTATTTAGCGTATAAATTTCTCACAATTATTTCCGGTCCGTCTGGAAATTCGACAATGTGGCAATCGAAATTAAGCTCCTGTAAGATTTCTTTCACCCAATCTAACGATCCTTCTTCGCACGGCGTTATACTCGAAAATGACATGAGCATTTTGGATAGTTTAATGGCATCCATATTGCGGGAGGAATGGAATAAAAATAATTTACAGTGTAACTCTAGACTGATGAAATATTATTGAAAAATTACGGAGTTATTTAACATTATAAACACGGTATGATGAAATAGATTGGCAGGTTAATCGGTTACATTTTGGGTTAGGTAGTCGAAATAATTGTGAAACGTATATATGTAGACGTTAACAGTCGCGTTTTAGTTATCGCATTTATAATTACAACTGATATGATAATACAGTTTTTCTGCGGTGTTTAAATGATTTAGTTTTATCTTTGTTTTATTGTTAATTTAAACGTTATTATCTTTTATGCACGTTATATCATTTCCTTAAAATGTTGCGGTTTCAGCTACATTTTATGGCGGGATATTTTTCGTTTAAATGGAAATTTTGTAAACTTTATTTCTATTATAAATATTGCTTGTACGAAAAGCATTATATATATATATATATATATATATATATATATATATATATATATATATATATATATATATACACATACATAAAACTAACTGACAATATTCAACTGAAAAACTATAACCTATACAGACAAGATTTTTCTCATCACTTAATGGTCCGTGGGAGTGTATTAATTGCTCGTAAAAACCATATATATATATATAGATAGATAGATATATATAAGTATTGCATCTACGAACTGCTCTACAAGCAATCGGTATTGTAATCAAAATCCCATTCAGTATAACGATTTGTACTATTATCTACATAAAGATGACACAGTCTCAGCAGATGCTTTCGACAACCTCATAAAGCAGCTGCCAAAACCATTTATAATTAACGGCGATTTCAGTTCTTACAATAAATTATGGAGTTGCAAGAATATGAATACACGTAGGAGAGAAATTTAAAAATGCGTCAGTGAAAATTATCTAATTTTACTAAATAATGGTAAACCGACACATTTTAGTACGTGCTCACAGAGTTTTTCTGTAATTGTAGTCACGGCTTAGCACATTTAATGAAGTGGGATACATTCAACAGTTTACATGGGGTAGCGATCATTTCTCTCAACATATCTATATCGGTTCGATCCAAAATATTTGTTATCTAAACCAGAGACTTCGATCCTGGAATGTGAAAAAACCAAATTGGTTACTGTATTCATTGCAGCTAACCTTAAGATTAGGAAACAAGACCACAAATGTTAATCAGATCAATCAATTTATCGAAAATAAAATATATAAAGTTGCGAAGAACTCGATTCCTATTTTGAAAACCAACCTCCCACGAAGGTAAACGGTACGGTAGTCAGACCAGTGTCAAGATGCGGTCAAACAAAAAAATAAGTCCCTATCAAGATTTGACACTCGTCGAACGATAGCTTAAAACTGTTTAAAATAGCAAGCGCTAAATGTATACACTTATTATCAGAAATATTAAGAAAAATTCGTGGATTAAATTCATGTCGGAAATAAATGCGCTTAATTCAATTAATATGATATGGACTCGAATTAAACGTATCACAGGTCGACCAATCTTAAATGCGATTTCAACCATCAAAATTTCAGGTGTTGTAACAACAGATCGGTGTATAATAGCCAACGCCTTTTCCGACTATTTTTACACCACTTCATCAACCAAATGTTACTCAGACAAATTTCAAGGGAACCAAATTAAAAAGAGAGAAAAATTCCATTGAATTCTCTACTAATATGGACACGAGGCATGTAATCTTCCATTCGCCTTCAAGGGATTCGGATCGGCGTTAAAATCTATGAAATGCACAACAGCTGAACTCGACATATATGCACATGCTTATGATTAAACATCTGAATTCGTCTTCTCTACAAACGTTGTTGCAATTCTGCAATTTAATTTGGAATGCCTGTAAAATACCGGACAATTGGAAAATCGCTTACATTATCCCGCTTCTTAAACCTGGTAAAGATCCTTTTAAAATCAGTAGTTATAGACCTGTTTCGCTGGCCAGTTCGATGAGTAAATTAATGGATAAAGTGGTCAACAATTACATCAGTTTGTATTCCGACCAAGCCGAAGTGTTACCGATTTCTTAGTCAAACTTCAACACCATATATTTCGTGAACAGACAATATATAGTGTGGTCATTAGTTTCGATCTGCGGAAGGTCTTCGACTGTATCAGGCGACACGGAATTCTACAAAATTTAGGAAAATGGAAAAACAGGCGGTCGGATGGCAATGTTTATAAAAGAATTTTTACACAACAGATCATTCCGAGTGAGATTGAATAGTACCATTCCCGAGACAAAAATATTGGAAAAAGGAACTCCTCAAGTTTCCGTAATTAGTCCGGCATTTTTCGTTATGGGCATCAGTGAAGCATCACAAAATGATTAAAGCGCCTGTTCCGTACAGCCTATCCGTAGATAATCTGATCATTTACCTTTCCGGCACAAATATCAGAAATATCGAAATTACACTTCAACACACAGTCAATAAAATCGTTTTAAATAGAGTGAAAAACAAGGATTAACCTTCTCGGTAGCAAAGACAATATGTATCACATTCGGCATTCAACGGCCTCTTCCACCCCTACGTGAAGTATTTCGCTATACAACGAAATCGTGAAGACATCAACATCGATGAAGATACTGGGAATAACATTCGATAGAAAATTGTCTTGGGCAAGTCGCATTCAATCCTTACAGACGAAATGCCACAACGTCCTAAAGACGGTATCGCACACAAATTGAGGCGCAGACAGAAAATCACTATTACTTCCTTATAAATTCAAAAATGGATTACGGATCCATCTTATATAATAATGCAAACTAGAACACACTCAAAAACCTGGACTCAGTACAAAATATCGCAGTGTGACTTGTCATGGGAGCTGTAAGAATCAGTCCCATAGTTCGTCTTCAAGTAGAAACGGACTAATTCCGACTTGGAGTACTTTTTTAAAATCTATCATTTTCCTCATAATCCTATCTACGATGAAAAAATTGTAAATTCTACAATCTATACCGCCGTTAGTACGTGCACCAAGACCACTAGGCATACATCGCTGATTGCTCTGCAGCAATCTTGGTATCGAAGTGCGGAGGCTGGCACATGGAAATCCACTTATGCCCACTATGAAACCAGCATTAAAGCACATCGCTGCTAATTATATAAAATCATAAAGTTATCGTAGCAATCCGAATGGGACAGTGCTTTTAACAAGCTATATACAGTAAGACCGATCCTTTTCGAATGGGGCATATATGTTACAGACGAAATCGCCGGGTAGAAATAACATTGGCTGGTTTAAGAATCGGACACAGTTGGGTGACGCACGCTTACATTTTTGAAAAGGACAAACTATCAATACGTACTGGATGCCACAGTATCAGCTATCCATAAAACCCATATATTGACCGAATGCCGGAAGTATGCTACGGAACAACAAATGTGCTTTGAGAATGTTACTTTGGACATCATCTTAAATAATGAAATTACTACAGCGAACAAATGAGATTTGATAAAGTAGGAAGCGTTCTTGATTTCGTAACCAAAAATTATTGATATTTACACGATTTAAAATATACGTTACTCTTTATTTAAGGTTACGAAATTAGTAGCAAAACCAATGGTTTCAGAAAAAAAAAGTGATCGTTTTGTTAAAAAAATGTAAATTATAAAATATTTATAAAAAAAAGAAATGAATAAACTGGTTACATAATGGTACCGGTTTACAATACTAAATGTGCAATTTAAAATGAAATATATTCGCAAAAAAAAGAAAAGTCACCTTTTCTTACGAAAGGGCCTAGCCGGGTAAGATAGGCGAATCGGCCCCCGAAGCATATCGAAAAAGTGATGGTGCCATCATTTTGTATATGAAAAAGTATACCTCTGTGCAAATTTTCAGCCCCCTAAACCTAAACCTACCCTCAAAAAAAAATGTTTTCCATTTTGGGGGTTTTTACGTCTAGCTTCGTCAATTTTTGACCTAGAACATTTTTTTTTTTTTTAAATGTAGGTTTTTTTAAGCCCTACAAAGTGGTCAAGGCCGATTGCTATGAGCAGGCAAATGGCGAGAAAAACAGTTATTATTTAACTTACCTTGTTGCAGCTCTTTCAATAATCGAAAATATCGTACCCACTTTCTAGGCATTATTTCATATAATATATAGTTCCTAAAATTCTGTAAATATATCTGTTACATGTTACTGTATAAAGAAATATAGTACACGCCAGTTCGGGTGTATTGTGAAGAATCGGGATGATTGCTCCCGCTAGGTGGCGGTTTAATGGACAACCCAAAACAATGCATTCAGTACATCTGTATCTTCCTTTTCAAAAAGTATATAATGTGCATATTTACACATACTGTAGAAGAATATATGCGTATATGCGTGATTGTCATCAGTATAATGGGCTTTTTAAGGTTTCTGGCACTTGAGAGTAAAAATTGGATACTTCTGACTTATTTTCGATATGTTACAATCCATAATGCTTCCAAAGTTAATTTTCTGCCTAAAATTATTGCATACGAAAGTGTTGGATGCGAGGGAGAGGGCGTATATAGGCGAAAATTCGAAAAAAAAACGGTTTTTATTTTTTTTGACCTCGTTCCACCACTTTTAAAAATCTGAAAAAAGTCATACATATTTTTGGCGCTAATTTACACAACATATATTTTTTCCGGAGTGTCGTCTATCTTTGTTTTAAAAATATTTTAAAATGAAATTTTCGAACGCGCCTAAAAATTTGAATTTCGCGCAAAAAAAAAATCGGCCTTGACTACTTTGTAGGGCTTAAAAAAAAACCTACATTTTTTAAAAAAAAAAAGGAGTGTTCTAGGTCAAAAATTGACGAAGCTAGACGTAAAAACCTCCAAAATGGAAAACATTTTTTTTTTTGAGGGTAGGTTTAGGGGGCTGAAAATTTGCACAGAGTTATACTTTTTCATATACAAAATGATGGCACCATCATTTTTTCGATATACTTCGGGGGCCGATTCGCCTATCTTACCCGGCTAGACCCTTTTTGTGAAACGTCATTTGGCTCTGAACAGACGATAATTTTCTTTATTGATTGTTCTGTTGTACCGTTTTTTAAAGTTTCGGTACTTCGAAATACCAAACCGTGTTTCTAGATAAACGTTTTTGGAATATTTGTAACTTAGTATATGTGTATGTTTTTGAATAAAATTGTAGTTTTATTAAAAATTTTTTGGTTTGACATCAAGCCATTTTAAATAATCGTTATCTTACTCGTACCTTTTATTTTAATTTCTATTTTAGTTGTCGTCAGAATCTTTCTCGGGGGGATCATTGCACTAGCGATAGAGAATATAAATCAAATTTTCAGCTATCCGCGACTTTTTCTATAGTTGAAAATTTTGAAATACATTTTTACAAACAATTAATATCGAAAAATGGAATAAATTTACACGCGAGTAATTTAATTTTCGGATGTTAATTTAAAATCATTTAAATATTTTTTGGCCAACAGATAATTTTCAGATAGTGAAATTTTTGCAAATAAAAATAAAGAAGCTTGACGAAACATTTCAACGGTAAGATCGCAAAAGAATATAATTATATGTTTGAAAGTTTATATTCCTTTAAATTTCAGTGCTCTACAAATTATACCGAAGTCATCGTTCGCCAATAGATCATTGAATTGCCGAAATATAGCTTTGCTTTTCAATTTTTTTTTCGTGACTGAAATATTAGCGCAAAATTTTAGATAGCGTATTCTTCTAAGTATATAAGAAAATTCCTACTAATACTCGAACCGCGAATTGCCTTGTATCGTTAAAATCGTATCTGAGGCAGTTCCGAGAAAATGTTTTCAAAGAAAAACAACTTTACGAGTTTTTATCAAGTCCAAACTATGGATACGGAAGCTGGATTCTTCAACTGCGAAAAGGATAAAAGCCTCTGAGGTGTAATTATACAAAGGAATATGCTACGCGTATCTCGTGGACACATCAGGTCATCAATGTTGAAGTCCTAGCCGGAATGACGAAAAAAAAAAAAAAAATTAAGAATTGCTGTTTATTCGGAAAAAAAGAAAAACGCAATATTTGGGCCGCATTACGCGCCGTGAAAAGTACGAGATTCTACCGATAATTCGATTTCCGGCTGAAAGACTCGAGGAGATGGCCAGAATGCTCTTCTGTGGATTTGTTTCGAAAGTTATTTCCAGAGTTCAAATTGTATTGTGAATTTCAACTTGCTTCAAGAAAATGACGTTTAGAAAAAGAAGAAGAAACTATACTCAAAACAGCGTATCCTTATTTAGTACGGAGTGTGAGTTTTGTTTAATTTCATAAGTTAAACATATCTCTTATTATACGTGTTTTGACAGTGTTTAATGTTGTTTTATTTACAGATGTTTTGTTATTTCTTCTATTGAATTTTTGATATCAATGTTACGCAAGCAAAATGCTACGTTAAATGAAACTATTAATCTTACGAGACTGAAATAACTTTTAGCATAAAACACTAATACGAATTTGTAAGATAGTAAAAAGAAAAAAAATAAACGGAAAAAATAGTAAAAAAAAAAAAAAAGAAAAAACGCGAAAAAGGCTTTGGGAGCATTTTAAAGTGCAACAATAAAAATTCGATATTTTCACGTTTTTAATATACAAGTATAAAAGCGGCGTATCGTAACGTTGATGCAAAATTTTTATTTTATATCGATGGAAAATTATGGAAATCCGATCAATAAAAATAGTCTACGAATAGAGGAGGTCGGCAATTGAAGAAGACGCTATTATGCATTTAGAGAATATATATATAGCCAATTTGTCTCCGACCAAAACAACTGACTATAATTTATGGAAGGCAGCAAAAAATATAAAGAAAGATCATAATTCCCAGTGTATTCTCATTAAAATGAAAAACAGAAATTGGGCACGAACTAATCAAGAAAAATTGCTGAACATTTATCAAAGGTATTTCAATCGCATCAAAGTGGTACTCCAAGCCATGAAGAAGACACGTAGAAAAATATTTGCAGGTACCATTTCAGATGTCACTACTCCCAGCAAAGTCAACATCTCTTATGGAAGTGAATACATACAAAAACATTTAAATTCAAAGAAGGCACTGGGGTATGATTTGATCACAGCTAATATCATTAAAAGAATGTCAAGAAAAGCTGTAATATTGTTGACGCAAATTTTCAACGCAGTTTTTCGAACTGGCTCCGATACAATGGAAATTCGCTACAATAGTAATGATCCGAAAACCGGGAAAACCTCAACATGAAACGACTTCGTACAGACACCTATATTAGCTTATTACCAATCTTCTCTAAACTCTTTGAAAAAATCCTGCTCAGAAGAATAAAACCTACACTCGAAGAAAATGAAGTGATACCCGACCATCAGTTTGGTTTCAGGAACTACCCCACAGTACGATAGTCGACAACATAAGCAAAAGCTTTGAAGCAAAAAAATATTGTACTACGATTTTTCTCGACGCTGAGAAAGCTTTTGACAAGGTTTAGCATACCGGATTACTATATATAAGCTGAAACATCAACCGCCTCATTCCTATTACCTGTTAATAAAGTCCTGCCTAGTAGAAAGACACCTTTATGTGAATGGTGATTGTTCATGAATGTACTCTACATGTTAGGAGTACCACAAGGCGCAGTGTACTGGGATCCATATTGTATCAGATTTATACACACGACTTCCCAGAAAATAATGATACAACCACACAGCTATGTTTGCTGAAGACACGGTTATTTTATCAACTCACCGAGATAACATCATAGCCACCGAACAGCTCTAAAATCATCTGCTATATATGGAGAAATGGCTTAAACAATGGAGAGTTGCAGTTAACGAATGCAAAGTCCAAACGGGTTTTGTTTCCGTTAGAAAAAAGGGCAAAGTTTGCCGATCCAGCTGAATGGGCAGACACAATTCCCAACTCATGTGCTATGAAATATCTCGGGTTACATCTTGTGACCAACGGCTTACCTTCACGGATCATATTATTGCAAAACGGAAGCAAATAGATATCAAATACCGCAGCCTGCGGTGGTTAATGAACAAAAATTCATCGTTATCAGTTGAAAATAAAGTGTTTACTATACAAGGAAATCTTAGAACCTATGTGGACATACGGTATTCAAATCTAGGGAACGACGAGCATTTTAAATCTAAGCGTACAAAGATTTCAGTGTCCTACGAGATATTTTGGCGGCACCATGGTTTGTCCGTAATGATGATATACAACACAAAGACCTCTGCATTCCAATGGTTAAACAAGTAATTCCGACCTTTGCTAGGAGATACTTTCATCGACTTGGAAACACATTAATGCGCCAGCAGCTAATCTTTCGCAGAATAGCTTACGATTCAGACGATTGAAATGACACATTAGTTGAACTGTAATTTTGTCCGTAGTGATTGATTTGTATAGCTCAACACATAATCCAATAAATAACGTACATACAAATAAGGAATAGCGACCACCCATGTGGGGGGGGGCGTTGCACCATGGTTCACATAAAATAACATTGCTACTTATTGTTCAACTGAACAAATTGTATGCAGATAAAAAGGAAGGATAAAAAAAAATATATCGATAAAGTGCTCACGTTACCGTTCGAAAAAAGATAATGTTTACGATTAGTATCAACCCCGTCTAAGTAGTAACGTATCTTTTTCCCCCTTTTCAATAATGTTATCTTACAGAATAACAAAAATGAATACGTCCCGTCCAATTTTTGGTTTATGGATCCTGCTAATCCTGTTTTACTTTTTGTATAAATGTCGATAGAATTGTTAAATTTAATTATTTCATAATTCTATTAATATAAATACGAGTACACATATTATTTCTATGATATTTTATTTTTTGTATTGTAAAATTGTTTAAATTATTAAATTTAATTGTTATTAGTTGCTGTATATTACCGTTAGAAATTATCTTCGTAGCCTTGCATGATTCGCGCTATCTTGAAAATTGCATCTCACATTTTTCTAACTCCGCGATACTACATTTATATAAGTCTTTTAAATATTCCGTGTCCCACTATAGATTGTAAATTAAAAAACTTAGGGCTGGTCGTTTTATTATTTATTCTTTCTGATACATTAGGGAACTATTAGTGACCCATTACTTTTATAATTATTCCAGACTTGTCGATATTTATTTACATAATAATTCTATAAAATATTTTTAAATTTTTTAACATAGATTAATCGGTGTTGATAATGAAAAGTAGTTGTATGAATATATTTTACGTGATTATTAAATTCATTGTTTATCTGGTTCAATTAATTTCTATAATTTTTAACGCATTCGGTATAGATAACGCTACTGTACAGATGTTAGGAAGTAGTATTATTGCCTTATATTATAGTATAATTTCCTTTTTTATACTGAATAGCCTTTTAATTATTATATAATTTGTTGAATAATAATTAAAAATCCCCACTAATTTTATTTTTAATGAAATTAAAGTTATTGTAAAATTTTGAATTACTATTCGTAATCACTTTCAAATATTTCGTTTGATTAACATGCTTAATATTTATTTCGTGTTGAGTTATTTTCTAAATTTGATATAATCCCCTCTTTCCCGTTAATTATAAGTCTAAATTTCAAAAGAAATTTTTCTATTATATACCATTGCGATTTTATGTTCTATTTGTTGTTGTGCCTTTACAGCTATTACCAGAGCGGAATATCAACAATATACGTTATTGCTTTAGCATTTACGAGGTATATTATACCTATATATTCTTGAAAAGAGAACATTTCATAAGTAAGGTCTTATAATACTGAGCCCTGTAGTATACCTATAACTGCTAGGTATTTATTTTTGTATAATGTAAATATATCTCGCTAAAATGTTATTATATTTATTAAATTATTATCAACTCCCAATTGATACAATAATTCGACTAGTTTACTTAAGTTGAAACTGTTGCACGGTTTTTTGATATCAAGCGTTAATAAGCTGTAAATGTACGTTTCTTCGGCTTATGTAATTTTGCTTCTTGTAATATAGTATAAACGACTAGCTCAGAAGATTTATTTACTGAGGGTCCAAATTATTTTTCGCATTCCATCAAGTAGAAAACTGTGTACGAAAGAAGCGATATCGTTCTATAAGAATTAGGCTCACTAACTGCTTTACCGATTTTTGGTATCATTACCGTTTTTTCTTAATTTTCATTGCTCCGGAAAATAGTGGTATTTAAATAATACACAGATATTTATTAGTTTTGCAATTACTTTTGGAAATTTAATGTTAAATATTTTTAAAAATCCACTTGTTATATATATTGTTCAATCCGGTAGTTACTTTGTTTTTTAAAATTTTTAACAATACCCTTTACTTTAGAATCTTTTTGTTACGTTAATAGCGTTTCTTGTCGCGTGTTTAGCTTTAATTAATATAATTTACCTCTTAATAATTCAGCTTTGTCTTTATCACTTACTGCATAATCATCTAATGTAGATATTTATTATATATTGTATTTTTCTTTTGTTTAACAAAATTGTGGTATTTTAATCCAAACACGCAGTTTTATTATCAGTCTATGCTTGTAGTGTAGCCTTCTTAATTGTATGCTTATGTTTTTTAAATTTGTTTTTACAATTATCGTAATCATTATTTTTAGCAATGTACTTTTGCACTTGTTGTATTTTTTATGAGCATTATTAACTTTGGGGGGGGGGGGGGGATTTGTAGTTTTGCATTCCACCGGTAGTAGTAAATATTCGTTTTTTTTTTTTTTTATTAACGTGTTTATAAAAGAGAAATCGCAATGATTTCTGATTTAACATATTGCGGTCTAATGTATAAAACGGAAACGCTTGAAAACACTTACACAAAATCTCAAACACGTGTAACCTAGATGGAGAATTTTTGTGTGTTAGTAAAACACTTTAGCCCATAGCTACATTGGTTATTTTTCGCCTATAACTTACAGAGGTTTTACATTAAAATTCATCTTTGCGATAACAGAGACTATGTCCATATATATGTCTATATAGGCCGGTAAAATCTTGGACACTATTATTAATACTGATTCACATTTTCTGCGTTACGAAGATGTAATAATAGGTTAGGATGTGGTAGATTGCGCGTTAAAAATAGTTCTATATACGAAGCGAAAGAATTCATTTCAAATTTCGAATGGGTAAATTTTAAGCTGCACGTTTTTGTTAGCTTTAGATGTTTCTGTATCTTAGTGTTTACATCGATCGAAATATTACGTTTCTTTTTGTTTGTTTTTTTTTAGTTTAGGAAATAATGTAATAAGAAAATACAAAAAATATTCATTAGAGTAATAATGTTAATGGCGCAATAGTTTTATAAAGCTTGAAATTGATGCAACAAAGGTACACTGATAAAAATTACACAAGTTTTTATTGAGGCTCATGTTCTGCAAAGTTTACTAGTGCAAGTTTGTTGCTTTTGGTTCTGGTTGCGTAACTTTAACATCAAGTAGATAATAAAGAATGTTATGAATTGTAATTGTTTTTGTTTGCTCAGTTATTACATCGAGTGAAAAATATAGACACTGTGGAAGAAAGAAGCGGGGGGCCATACTTCGGCAACCGGTTGGAATTAAAATTGAACTCCTCAATTCAACAGTACATTGTGAACTTTCAAATCTTCAACACGCTGTAAAGAAGTAATTTTGATGAAGTAGACGTTGAACAAACTCTTTCTCAGGCACAGGAACCTTGCGGTAATGTATGACTGGTGGGGTAATGTAGAAGCAATGTCTATTCTGCGCTGGAAAAGATTTTCAATAAGAGAAAGAAGAAAAACAAACGCGGATGTTAGAAAAATATCAAAGAGAGAAGGAAGGCAGATATTATCGTAGATCGCGCAGATATCAAGGAAGGAGGCAGTAAGGAATTTTTTATCCTTAACTGACGTGTAAACGTCTGTCAAAAATGTATATTACTACGGTCGGGAGGACGCGACGGCGGGAACCAAAACTTATTAATTAACAGATGATTACGTTCGAACTACCAAAAACAAGACGTGTCTCTTTGTTGATCTAACACTTTCGAAAAGCTTTTCATAACGTAGAAAGTAAGCGAAATCGGTCGAATTGGGTTCAGGGATCATCGGGATTACGATGAAGGTAATCCAAGATGCAGAAGTAGAACCGGAATGAAGAAAGGATTTAAATAAATTTAAACAGAATGAAAGAGAAAAAAGTGGAAATATTTTTGAGAATAGAAAAGAAAATCTCATCTAAGAACTACGTAAAGATGTTTCCAGTTCCACGAAGGTGAAAGAAGTGACCAAAAGTGTGAGAAAAAGACGGAATGCGACCGTTAACTTGGAGCATCAATGAAAACAAATAAACTTTTCGTGAGAATTATGATTCGAAATATGTTGGGATAAAGATTTAAAAGCCGCGGCCATTCTGCAAATTTGGGAAATAGGAGTAGAGCGTAAAAAAGAAGAATAGAAAAGCCTGTGCCTTTTTTTTTTTTTAGTCATATTTAGAACAAATCTGACTCTAGTATTGACAGTCCTTTTTATAAGAGAGAAAGATATTGCGAAGAGTTGGACAAGAGTTGAACATCTGAAAGTAATTAAACTCATAAGATTAAAGCAGTGTTACAACTTTGAAAAGAAAATAAATATTCAACTTTTTTATGAGCTTAGGAGAACAAGAAGAACAAGCAAAAGAAATAGAATCTGCGGAGAAATCATATCGGGAAAAGTAATTCTAATCTGTAGAAATCCGAAAGAGGCGAGGAATCAAGTTTAATTGCCGGTCAAGCAGATGAACGAATTAATCGATTATTTCACCTGTACATTTTCATAGCGCTTTTTTACGTTAACATTTCACGCCGCAACTCCTAACAAGACCGCATACAGAGACGTTTAATTAAGTAAAATCATCTTGAAAAAATCGTCCTACAAAAATATCGTCCTACAAAAATATCGTCCTACAAAAATATCGTCCTACAAAAATATGTACAAAATCGACCGCTCCGCATTAATGTTACCGTGGACTAAGCAACAACGCGCTTTCGCTGACGAGTGGTATTCGAAAAGTGGTGATAGTCTAGTGACCATGCAACGTGCGTTTGAAAGAGAATTCAAATTAAAACGTCACGATAAACTTCCAGATCGTAAAATTATCCTAAAATGGGTCAAAAACTTTAGAAAATTAGGCGGTGTAGTGGTTTTTTAATCAAACGGGCCGTCGTCAGACTTTAAGGACTCTTGAACCATCGAGCACCACAGCCATGACAAACAATCCATAAATAGAACAACCTAAAGTTAAATTTTTATATTAAAAAGTGGATTATTATTATTTGGTTATTGATCATTTAAAATTATTACATAAATAAATATAAAAATGATATTTTAAATGATCAATTACCAAATAATAATAATCCACTTTTTAATATAAAAATTTAACTTTAGGTTGTTCTATTTTATTTTATATTTTGTATTAAGTATTAATAATTTCACCCTATTGTTTTTTATACCTTCTATGTTTGTTCCTCCTATGCCGCTACTATATATATACACATGTGTTCGTTATATTTATTCCAGTGTGTTTGAAATTTCGATTAAGTTAGTATTAGCTGATGATGGGTTATGCCCGAAAACGTTTCTAAATAAAAGGGTATTTATCTAATTTATTGTTATAAATTATTTTTACCCCCTTATTATATTGTTTGTTATTAAAGTTTGTTTTTATTATATATTATAAAATATTGAATATTATGTCGAACAGAGCGGTTTAACACGTAAAATCGTCGCATGTATCCGAATATTTAGTCTTTAAATCTTAAATTCATTGTTTGACACTCCTATATATATATATATATATATATATATATATATATATATATATATATATTAATTACAACGTAATTTTTAGGCTACCGCCCCCCCCCCCCCCCCCATTACAAAAAATGTCCCAATTTTATGCAACGAAAAATGTCTCAAAAAAAAAATGTCCCAGTTTTATGTAACGTTTGTTATATTTTATAGGATTCCGTGATTATGTTATTTTGTTCATATGGACCGATTTAGAATTACGTTGTAAATTTTAATCATTTTATACAAAGTATAGAAGAGAACAGAAATGTAAGCAAGAGGGGTCAAGGGGCACAGCCCCTTGCGAGGCCAAAATAGCCGTTATATATATATATATATATATATATATGTATATGTATTATTGAAGGATATCGGATAATAATTTAACAGAAAAAATAATTGCTCGTTTTTAAGTATCTAGTATTAAAAGATGATATAGATTGAACGCGGTTTAAATCAATCATTTGTTCTCATCGAGTAATGATTTATAATAACACATTTAACACTAAACGGTTGCTAGTTTCTATTTCGTTTTAAAGGACAAATGAACAGCTTAAAACTTAAATTCAGCACGCAACTTATGTTAAATGACAATATGGGAATGGCTGGATAATATAAAATCGCGGGATGTTACATTTAAGTATGATATAAAGCATGCGTCATATTTATAATTCGTGCTTTTGTAATAGGCACCTACAAAGAATATAACTGACGATTAACTTTGATTAAACTGAAAATAATCTAATATAAATTCTTGATAAACATCGGCCAGACTGTAAATGTCCGCTATCGGAGTACTCTCATTAATGTGATGAGCTGTTTTACTTACCAAACCGAATTCTACCAGATCTTCGCAGTAATCTTTAATGAACCTGGCGTCCGATGTTCCACCGGTCGTACCTACCATAACCTCATTTCCAGTGCGCTTCTTAATCGCGTTTATTATCAAACTAACGTTCTGAGTGACTTTCATCAGGAACGGTTGTCCGCCTTTCTGCACTACCGTTAGCGTATAGTTATCGGTCACTATGTCGCATACACTTCGGAATTTCGCGATTAACGATTCGGCCGTGTACAGAGTATTGTATCGGACGTTCAAGCGACTGGTAATCGAGCCGGGAATGACGTTGTACGCTTTATTGCCGACGTCTACGCTAACGATTTCGCAGTTGGACGGCAGAAAGTATTCGGTTCCATCGTCCAGTTTCAGATGTACGATTTCGTTTAGAATTTTCACCATACGATCGATCGGATTGTCGGCGAGATGCGGATATGCCACGTGCCCCTGTTTGCCGCGACACTCGATCTGAAATGACAGGATTCCCCGTCTTCCGATTTTCACCATATCGCCGAATTCCCGCTCACTGCTGGCTTCTCCTACAATGCAAAAATCGAGTTTTTCACCGCGTTCCGTTAGCCATTTCAACATTGCTAGCGTTCCGCTGGTTTCATTAGCAGCTTCTTCGTTACTGCTTAGAAGAAAACTAATCGATCCATTTATCTGGCGCAGATCTAGTCTCGAGACGGCCGCTATGAATGCTGCAATACTGGATTTCATGTCTACAGCTCCTCGACCATACAGAATGCCGTCCCGTACCTCTGGCGAAAATGGCGGACATTTCCAATCCACTAGGTTCCCTGGTGGTACTACGTCAACGTGTCCGGCGAAACATAAATTTGGCCGTGCGCTACCGTATTTAGCGTACAAATTTCTCACAGTTACTCCCGGTCCGTCTGGAAATTCGACAATGCGGCAGTCGAAATTAAGCCCCTGTAAGATTTCTCTTACCCAATCTAACGATCCTGCGTCGTTCGGTGTTATGCTCGGAAATGATATGAGTGTTTGAGATAGTTTAACCGGGTCCATCATGATGATTGTGTGTGTGGACTCACTTATAAAATTACTCTTAAAAGAATTAATTTCGGCATACGGCGTCGGCTCGATCAAATGTTCACGAAAAGCTAAATGCTGTTCATGATTAAAAATTGTTTTCAGCGCAACTAGCGTCTGTGTTGTGATACAGACACACGATATGTACGCATCGAGTATGAATGGGAGACTGATGATGGTTGTATTGTGCGTTTATTATCGCTTGTTTGTACGTGTTTCTCTAGCTTATCAGCTTCTATAATATCGACAGACCGCGGTGAACTTCTTTTATTATATCTATTTACAACAATAATTTTCGATTCTCCATCGTATTAATTCCTGGCTGTTGTATATTCATTTTTGATTTTTATTTATTCTTTAATTTACGATATATTCCATTTATTTAATTCCCGTTTTTCTTTTCTCCTATAATTTATATTTCTACTTTACATTTTATTTCTTATTTATCTTTTTTTGGATAGGCTTGTCTGAAAGGGACACAGCGTTCAGCTACCGCTTTTACCACTGTTCCTCCTTCCGCCATCAATATTTCTCTTAATATTTCAAGGGCGTGTAGACATATGGTTAAAAAAGAAAGCCAGCAAGTCCTCTTTCGTCTAAATCTTTTTTTTTTGTCCGGCAAAAAGAATTGAGATTATTGCAATTCGCTGTTTCCAAAAATATCACGAATAAAGTGTGTTTACTTTGATAATAATGATAATAGTAGTAATAATTAAATCAAAATCTATTCAGATTCAAATAGTAATTCCGGCTTTTCACAGTACTGCAGCCTTTTTTGTATCATACTGAAAGATAAAATTTATAGTGGTGACTACGCTGCACTATTCGAAAATATAGCAATTATGAAGAAAGTTGGCCGTTGCCAACAACTAATCCGTCGTTCAAGACATCACACATCAAAAACAAATTATATTGGGACGAAAAAATGTGAAACTAGTTTAAATCTTATTTTCCGGAATATAAGAAGCTAATTTTTTGCCTAAATTAAAATAAATTATTTGGAAGCGTTACATAATAAGCGAACGCTATGTTGTGATATACTGGAAAAGAGTGAAAAATTCACTGATGTTGACACGGACATACTTGCCCAGTAAGACCCACGAACTTATAATGACACAATCAACGTATCGATAAATGCTAAACATATGCATCCTGAAAAGAAAAGGAATGACATTGAGTAAGGTAAGTGCAAAATGAGTTAGCTGTCCCGTACCATGGCCACATCTGCGCAATTACAGAGTCCGCAATACCAGCGGACAAAGGAATCAGACTACAAGTAATTCAAGAAGAAGAAACACGGAATGTTAAAAAGCAGTTAGAGCCATCAAGCACCAACACAGCGCTTTCCTATTTCGCTACTCAGTGGGCGTGGACAAGTATTGTATCTTACAAAGGAAATTGAAGAAAAAAACCTATTATTACTCAAAGCAATAGGGCAGCGCATCTGCCGCAGTTGGTACTTATAAACAATTACCGGTTAGAAATATAATCTCTTAAAAAAGGCTTTTCTTACTTGTAACCTATTTCGATATAAAAGGTGCTTTCGACCACCACTGCAAGAGTAGTCTACCACAATTAGAATCCTTCGAAACAGGTTATTAATCCATCTCTAATCAACATCGTCATTAATTACTTTCAAATCAAGTGTTTTAGAGTTCAATAAATTTTGCTCTTAAAAAAAAAAAAAAACGCTTTGGGTTCTTTAAGTTTCAGTGTTAGGAGGTCCAACACTATACATTATACTTCAGGAGGCATTATGAAACGGAAAGTTTTTGTAAACTAGAGCGCGGTCAAATATTGACTTATTTTTAATTTCATATGTCAACGATTTTGTTTCACGATGTTTAATATTTCAAAACATACAGATTTAATTAAAATAGAAATAACCTATAAAAAAAAAAAAAACTCGAGGAAAATATTTCCGAATTAGGTCTATCTTTCTCCGTTGAAAAATGTAAATCGATCTTATTTCGGAGAACTGAAAAATTTCTAAAAAAATAAAAAAATCCAAAAATTATTATCTCTCTGGTCAACCGGTGCAAGTAACAGATTTAAATATTCGGGAAGATTTATAAAATAACTTTTTTTTTTTTTTTTTTTTTTTTTTTTTATTTATATACACGCCATGTACAGCAACTAGGCTAGGAGCGTGCAAGCTAATTTAATAACGGGTTATATTAAATGGAAGAAACCAATATAGATTTTAGGAAAGAGGACATAGAGGAAATTGTATTAAGGTCATCATCCTGGAGGATGGTAGCAATGTTACTACCGATGTTCAGTTTTTGCCGGAGGACGGAATAGAAAGGACATTATTCTAGCAGGAGATGTTTTACGGTGATGTTCGCATTGCATACGAGACACTGCCTGTGCGGAGTTTTGTCGAGGATGTGCTTGTAAGTCAGGCTAGTGTGCCCTAAACGCAGATGGCACAAGACGACCTGCTCCCTACGGCTCTCTGGCTGGTGATTCCATGCGCATATTTGCTTTTTGATAGAGTGTAGATGGGACGGTTTCTCTGATTTATTTAATTTGAATGAAATAAACGGGAATTATATTAAACTCCATGATAAATTACAAAGGTTTATATTCCTAATGTGGGGTTTCAGTTTGGGGAAAGGCTAATATACGAAGGTCCTAGTCTACATTTATGGAAATGTATCTTTATTAATAAAAAGTACACTGAAAATTGTAAATCAACATCCTCGTTGTATTATAAAACCGCTCTTTCATCAGCAGCTTGTATTGTAAGCCAATATATTCTACCCTAGATATTTCTGTTCTTTTAATAGAATTATACGGCCTGAATACAGAATTACGGGCAATTTTTGCATACTGTCGGCTCCATAAAAAGAAAAAGAAAAAGAAAAAAAAAAATGTATCATTCACTGAAAAAATTGCTAACACTGATTCAATCCGGTTCATTAAAATACTCGAAAAATATGTTAACGATGAAATTATTAACATCCGGCGATCACGTCGAAAACCCAGAATGAAAATCCGGTACACGCTAAACATTCGAGATAAACTAAACTACAAAGATTTGAGCATAACTTTTTTCAACGGCCAGATGTAATTTTGTTGAACGGATATCCAAATTTAATCACACCGCTCTCAACTGGCAGTTTGCAATTTAAACATACTAGATTATATTAAAAGAATTACGAGAACAATTCAAAAGAAAAAGCGTCACCGGTCTTAAACACAAAAACAGTTACTTTTCACTGCTGCATTATTCTCATGTAGCTAAAAAAAAAAGAGAAAGGGTTGGCATCAGATTCTTAAACAATAATGTAGCGTGAATAATTCAGCGATACAAAAGTTATTTCAACAACACATTATTATTAAACACTGTACAATGGAAATAATACAGAAATTATTATTAAATCTATTTTATCGAGTTGAACTCTTTCCTCTCACTCAGCTTTCTTCATTTTTCAACATTTTACCGCTTAATAAAATTACATGATTTCTCATACAATGACAGTAATTATTAGTCGGCGGGTTTATGTTAAAAAAAATTTGCTTAATTTTAGTTACAGATTTACCCTTTTTTTTTTTATGCCTGTGCATCGATATTATTTACTCGCCCAGGCGAGAAAATGAATGCTACAGTAGTATATTTATGAATTATCTTTAAATTATGTTGCACTTTTTAAAATTAACCGCAGACTGTAATATAAATTATAAAATTTAGTCGTACTTTAATATTGTAAATTAAAAATATTCTCCCACTTATAGTACTGATGATGATAGCGTACTTTTGTTTTTGTATAACTAAAATTTAAGAATTTCGGCATAAATGTCGTCGTAAGTTACACGATTAAGAAAGATCAAGGAATCTATATATATATATATATATATATATATATATATATATATATATATATATATATCAATCGCTATAAGGTTTCAGTTTACTAGTTTACTATTAGCAATATAATACGAATTTTTAAAATTTGGTAAATATCGTACTAAATTTCATCATAAATGCAATTTTATCTTAAAAATGAAATCTTACGCATTAAACTGTAAACTAAAATAGAGTATTTTACTAGATTAATATATCGGATTGTACTAATAATAATGTTAACAGTTATACACGCTACAATTGTGTACAGTATCATCACACGCAGTGCAAAATTATAATATACCTTCACGCGTTACAGAAAATTAATAACGTTTATTGTAATACTTTTACAACACACAACTTCGTATGAATATCTAAATTAAAGTCGGTACCTCTAAGCAAATAATGTGTTGTTCTGGAAACTCGTTTGGTTTAATGATGAGTCAGAAACTTGTGGTGGTGCTATTTTTTTTTTTTTTTTTTTTTTTTGTGAAAGCAACATCCTGTACCGTGTTTAACTGCTGTGGCTATTACTGTACGAAGATGCGCAGTTTGTCTTTATAGATATCTGCTTATTCCGCTAGATCTGATAAATTGTGTTACAGATAAGATTGTATCGGGGGAATTCTCAAGAATGTTGGTGACTGTTTTGTTATTAATTGAAGGGGGCCGGTGAGGTGATAATGCTGGGCAGTCGCATAGTATGTGAGGAGTTGAGAGAGCAACATCTTGGCCACAGAAAGGACAATTCATAGGAGAGAGGGTTCTGTGCAAAATAAAATTATGCGACATGGCCGTATGGCCTATGCGCAAACGGCTAAGTGCACAGAAATCTCTGTGGGAAATGTTTTTTTCTGGCCACCATGGTTCGGTTGAGGGCTTAATTAGCCTTGAGAAAGTCTGACACGAGGACCAATGGGCTTTCCATGAGAATGTGAATATATTGAAGATTATGTTCGATAGATAAGGTAGAGGAGGGCTGTTACTAGGCAAATTGCTGCTCGGGTGGATGTATCGAAGCGTTCATTTCCAGAAATCCCAGCATGGCCGAGCGTCCACAGAAAGGATACGGAGCACTGTCTCCTAATAAATTCGTATGCTACCTGCTGGATTCGAATTGCTACAGGATGTTTGGTAAGGGGATTAGAGATTGTCAATAAAGCCGCGGATGAATCAGATACCAGCAGGGCTTTCTGTGATGTAGGCTCTGTAGAAAGAAAACATTCCAAACAGAAAAATACTCCATATATATTTCAGCATCCAGTACCGAGCAATAGTCATTCAGTTGAATGCTTCGAATCACGTCGCAGACTTCAAAGGAACAGGCGACCGGCGATGAAGTAGCCCCTGGGGTAGCCTTGGGACAGCATCCGTGTAGAAAATGAGGTGGGGTCGGGGTATTTTTGTATTGTTGCTGCTGTCAACTAAACGATATTCGGGTGCAGGGGTTTATTATACTTCGTCGGGGAAAAATTACCATCAATGTTTAAAGGGGCTCACGACGGAATCACGCTGTTAGGAGAGCTGGTGCTAACTGATAGACGTTTAGGACGATCCTTCACTGCAGCGTGAAGGCGGTCGATTTATTTACACTTTCAAGGGAATGATATAGCTGCAACCAGTTGTCGAATATTTATTTATTACTTAATACACGTGCCTTTTCATTTGTAACACGATAAATATTAGATTTATCGCAGAAAATTTCTATAAATATTCATCTTATGTACCATTTGGTTTATTGGCAAAAAAAAGAAAAAAGAGAAAGTTCTATTGAGAAAAAGTTTATAATTTTATTAATGAACTCATATATTTCTTTTTGATATATAAGAAAATTAACTGAATTCGTTTTAAGATGAAATATGCGAAAGGAAACTTAAATTTTTCACGTGCAATAAGTAAATGGGGCCCCCTGGAGGTGGAGCCCGGGCTACAATCCCCTAGATCCGACCCTAAACTTAGAATATCGCTAATTAACCCCACATTGTTCAATCTCTCGTTCCAAATTCATTCACAATTACATACTCGTTTTTTTCAATTTTTTCCTCTATGTATTATCTCCTTTAATAAGTTCTCATACTTTATCCTAAACTTTTCAAATTTCACTTCAATAATTTCCTTTCTATTTATTACTTTTCCTCTTCCTTCACTCTTTCGATAATCTCTTTATTTTTTTAAATTTGATCTGTAACATTCAAATTTACTCTCTGTCCTTCTATCCACATTGATTTTTTGCAGGTTCCTCTCTGATCGCGCCGCCACTGAAAGTAATGAGTATGCTGATTCGTTAGCTTAATCCGCTAATGCCTTGCTTCAAACAAAAAAAAAAAAAAAAAAATGTTTTTCTTTCTAGTAACTCTGTTACTAAATTTTGATTCTTCCCCGTTTTCTAATTTTAATTTTTTTTACCTCTCTATTCAGCTTTCTTGAGTACCTTCTTGAGCACCTTCTTTCATTCCGTTTACCGTCTTCGTTTTAATCATAATTTAATTTACTTCCTTTTTCTTTTTTTCGTTTTCTTTAAAAACCTCTCCTCCTCGCAAATCCTTAACAATAGAAGTTTTTATTTACTATTGCATACTTTTTCGAAGGATATTCCAATCTCATCACGGAGCGTTCGTGGTTCTGTTTTCAGTGCTTCGTTCATTCACTCTCTTCCTTCTCCTTCTGTTATCCAAGCTCTTGATTATTTTTTGTCGACTATCTCTGATCGTGTGAAGATCTGAGTAGTCTTTTGCCCTTCTTCTGTTTTGTTTTTGGGTCAATGTCCATGTTGACGAACTTATTTTAAAAAAAAAAAAAAAAAAGCTTCCAACCCTGTTCCTTCTACCCCTTACAATAATGCTTCCTTAATCCTCTACAATTCCTATTATTGTGTTGTTTTTTTTTTTTTTTCAATTTGCGATTGTATAACGTTGGGTTGACGCTCTCGGTTGACGAGATCAACAAAAAACAAAAAAAGAGGTTACATTTTATTATCTCGCTTAATAGTATAATCGTCATGCCAGGTGAGAAACGTAAGCGAATATGAAATTATATAATTCATACGGTGTGTGAACGAACACTTATTAGCGGCAACAAAAAAAGTGAAAAATACACATACACGTTCGTCGCATATGCTTTTTTTTTTGTCGTTTGTTCGCGCATAGATTTTAGTGATTCCTTGTTTGTCGGAGAGTATTATACCAGTCAGTAATGGTACCGTATGAGTACCGATGAGAATATTCATAAACGCGCGGTCCAGCATTGTTTTAAAAAGTTTCGTAGTGTAGACACGAGAGTCTTGAAGATCGAGAGGGTCGTGGTCGGGCTTTGGCAATTGACGATGACCAGTTGAAGGCGTTAGTTAAAGCAGACCCTTACACAACGAGCAGAGAGCTTGCAGATGAATTAGTCGTAGCAACAATTCTGCACCATCTGAAACAACTTGGCAGAAAAAATCAAAATGTTCGATAAACGGGTGCCACACGAATTGATCGAAAAGCAGAAAAATTGTCGCTTTGAAATATCGTCAGCACACATGCAGCGTAACAAAAATGACCCGCTTCTCGACCGAATCGCGACGTGCGACGAACATTGGATCCGATACGACAACCGGGCACCTCGACATTTCCGAATTTATACCGAAAGAAGATTATGGCGACCCTGTTCGATGGTCTGCTGCCAGTCTTATTCATCGCAACTTCATAAATTCCGGGGGAAACCATCACAGCAATAGAAAAGTACTGTGTCGGCAGATCGGCGAAATGCATCAGAAACCTCAGCGCGTGTGGCTGACATGGGTCAACAATCCTTCTTCACGATTCCACTCGACGACCGCACGTCGCTAAATTAAACTCTGCTTTATCCACCGTGTTCGCCGGACTTATCACTAGCCGGCTACCACTTTTTCAAGAATTTTGACCACTTTTTGCACGAGAAATGCTTTGAAAAACCAAGATGATGCAAAAAACGCCTGCAGAGAGTTTGTCTCCTCCAGAACTCTCCGGAATTCTACGTTACGGGAATAAATAAACTTGTTTCTCGTTAATGAGCCAATCCCAACGGTACTTACTTCGATTAATGAAGTCTATTATAGTAGGGGAGCCCAATAGGGGATTTTGGGATTTATTCGAGCGCGTCTGATTAACATAAGGGCGTATACCTTGCAACCTGTTGAGTACCTCCACCATATATAAACACTGTATATAGAAACGTGCGTCTAGGATAGCCGATCAGAATAGTAAAAAAAAAATCGATCGTTAGAAATACTCGAGCGCGTCAGATTAAGGTAAGGTGTGCGGGTTAATTACATGCTGAAAAATGTGCATTTCAATAATCTGACGATTTGTCCGTGACGTGAGGGTCGCAAACTTGAGGGAAAAAAAACGTCACCTTGACATTCTCGAGCGCGGTTGATTTTTATTTTTATTTTGAAGGAAATAATTCAAGGATAACGGAAAAGAATATAATCTGACGATTTCCACAAGCCGAAATAACAATAAGTTCAGTTAAGCATGAGGTTTCATGCGCTGAGGATTCCGTATGTATGTTAACGATGACTATAATTATATTTAGTATGTAAGAAAATTTGTTGGAATAAATTTCCATTTTTATTTTATTATTTTAATTTAATATCTTAATAAATTTCAGAGATCTTTTCTAATAATAATTTAAAACAGTAAAGCAAAATACTAATTTGAATCGAAGACTTAGACTAATTTGAAGTGCAATGTAATGGTTATGAAGAAAAATTAATTAAATACTTTTTTTTATTTATTTGATTTTTATTTATTTTTTTAAATTATTGCGAAATAAATCGCTTTTTATCGGATAATTATTTTTTACTTTTTAATGCATTTTTGTTAAATTTTTTCAGAATAAATCTTAAATTTTTTTTTATTTTTGAAAAAAAAACAAAACTATTTTATATACTTTTTGTTTTATTGTTAAATGTTAGCTTTGTAAGGTGTTTTTATGCATCTCGTTTTTTCGGTATCATCGTGACAACGTTAGTTCTGCAAATAGACACTACCTTTTTTATCAGTTATCTTCTCAATAGGTTTTTCGTTTATTTTTCTGTATGTTATACAAGTTTTGTTGTCATCTACATAAGGTGTAATGTGAAAAGAGCAGTTGTAAAATAAATTTATCAGAATATTGCAAAATATTTATTCTTTATTTCTTTATCATTCGCATTATTCACGTCTTTCGTACCCGCATTCATATATGCTTACAAACCAACACGCCATTTGTGAGAATGTTGTACGCATGCATAAGTTACAGAAAATTTTTATAAGTTAGTAACTTTTAATTCATCACGATTTCTCGTTTTCACACTAGCACGAGCGAAATTTTTATGTGCTCCATTTGCATTGCTCGTTCGCCAGCTAGCTGCAGTGAAGTAGTTAAGCAGTGGTCTTTTGTTCGATTAGAATCTATTTTGAGTCTAGATAGCGTGCAAAACAATTATCCAATTATACCGGGTTGATATCCGTAGTTGGTGAATCTAAATAAATTAAAAAAATGTAAAAAATATTGACTACCTTGTTTTCTCACTTACAATTAGTAGTACATTTTAACTTTACAAATTGATGTTTTTCTGTCGAACGAAATGTTTCTAATTTCACTCTTTCTCAGAGGACATGTCAGTTCATTTCCTCAACGTATCTTAATGGCCCTTTGCAATTGAGCGTATATAATTAGAACATATAAAAAAATTTATATGTAATAACGTATATAATATTCCTATCGTTCCAACTATTATAATTCGAACTATTACTACAACATTACTGCTTCTTTGTGACAATAGCTTTTGTTTTATGTAAAAAAAAAATTTTTATCTATTTAATGTCAAAAATGAAAAACGAAAAAACGTTATTAACTTTTATTAGTGATAAAAATGTTTAGACTACAGGTGTATGTGTCGGGTGAAGGTGAGATAGGAAAATAGTGTCAAACGAGCGACGGTACTCGGTTAAAAGTAATAAAGTTGTGTGATAAGTCGAGAGAACTTATGCGTCGTCAGTTGGTGTGACGACGGTAGCCTTAAATTATCCGCTGTAGAAATACGTTCGATTGGACAACGTTAGCGTTTCCAGAAATGTAACGTTGCGAAATAACGTAACAAAGGTGCACAGCGGCGTGCGATATAGATGAATGGTGTAACGTGAATAATTAACTCGCCTTTGGACGAGAGTATTGAAATATATAACAGAGGACGATGTCGATCTCTGTCTTCAAATCGATTAAACGATGCTGATATGTTAATTTCCGGTTGGCGTAAATTGTGCATCGAATCTAAAAAATTAAAAGAGAAAAAAGTTACAAAAAATACATGAAATACAAAAAATACATAAAATACAAAATATTCATAAAATACAAAAAAAATATATGAAATATAAAAAATACATGAAATATAAAAAATACATGAAATAAAAAAAATACATGAAATATAAAAAATACTAAAAAATACAAAAAACACTTGTTTTTACAAGTAATTTCGGCGAGCACATTTTACGCAACTACCTTTTCCGTGCAGATTAAAAATTTTAACATTTTCTTAAAAATTGTCTAATTACTTAATTTCAGCGGAAATAAAAAAAATGAAAATGTATATTCGACACGGTGCAAACGTTTATTAAAATAAGAGAATGAAATCTGTTCAGTTTTCTTACAATTTCCATATTATTATTGATACGGATTTTTTTATTTATTTATTTATTTTTTTTTTTTTTTTTTTGAAATTCATTTATTTCATTTTTATCGTGCTAATGAGTCGCGTACCCTTTAACAGTCTTCCAGGAGAGACGCTACGACGTCCGTTTTTTCATTGCATTTCGTCTCGTATAAAAACTCGTAATGTTACTTTTATGTGTATCTTATATGTTTGTTTTGCGTGACAATTACCTAAGGTCCAACCTACCACGATCTATTGCAATCTGTTCCAACCTGCTTTAATCGCACCAAATTACTTAAATTATCGAACTTCATAACGTAATTGGAAAGTTCGAAAGATACGGTTTTGTAAAATTTTCAACGACAGATTTAAAATTTTTTATAATAAAAATAAACTTTAATAACAAACAATATAATTTATAACAATAGTTTTAAGTTTTGATTAAGTTTTAGCTGATGATGGATTATACCCGAAAACGTTCCTAAATATAAGGGCTATTTATCTAATTTATTGTTATAAATTATTTTTTTACCCCCCCCCCCCCCTTATTATATTTGTTTGTTATTAAAGTTTGTTTTTATTATACAATTCATAACAAACAGGCATGTATTCACCTACATTTAAACATTTTTATCTAATTTTTCTTTCGAAACGTCTTTTAAAATCCAGTTAACAAAAAAAAAAAAAAGCGCGACGAAATGATTCGATAAAATTCATGACAATCGAGGAAGAAATTAAACATATCTAGGGCAAAAATTTAAACTACAGGCACTATCATCCGATTAATGAAGAGCTACAAAGAAATTTTTTTTTTTTTTTTTTTTGTAAAAGCAACATCCTGTACCGTGTTTAACTGCTGTGGCTATTACTGTACGAAGATGCGCAGTTTGTCTTTATAGATATCTGCTTATTCCGCTAGATCTGATAAATTGTGTTACAGATAAGATTGTATCGGGGGAATTCTCAAGAATGTTGGTGACTGTTTTGTTATTAATTGAAGGGGGCCGGTGAGGTGATAATGCTGGACAGTCGCATAGTATGTGAGGAGTTGAGAGAGCAACATCTTGGCCACAGAAAGGACAATTCATAGGAGAGAGGGTTCTGTGCAAAATAAAATTATGCGACATGGCCGTATGGCCTATGCGCAAACGGCTAAGTGCACAGAAATCTCTGTGGGAAATGTTTTTTTCTGGCCACCATGGTTCGGTTGAGGGCTTAATTAGCCTTGAGAAAGTCTGACACGAGGACCAATGGGCTTTCCATGAGAATGTGAATATATTGAAGATTATGTTCGATAGATAAGGTAGAGGAGGGCTGTTACTAGGCAAATTGCTGCTCGGGTGGATGTATCGAAGCGTTCATTTCCAGAAATCCCAGCATGGCCGAGCGTCCACAGAAAGGATACGGAGCACTGTCTCCTAATAAATTCGTATGCTACCTGCTGGATTCGAATTGCTACAGGATGTTTGGTAAGGGGATTAGAGATTGTCAATAAAGCCGCGGATGAATCAGATACCAGCAGGGCTTTCTATGATGTAGGCTCTGTAGAAAGAAAACATTCCAAACAGAAAAATACTCCATATATATTTCAGCATCCAGTACCGAGCAATAGTCATTCAGTTGAATGCTTCGAATCACGTCGCAGACTTCAAAGGAACAGGCGACCGGCGATGAAGTAGCCCCTGGGGTAGCCTTGGGGCAGCATCCGTGTAGAAAATGAGGTGGGGTCGGGGTATTTTTGTATTGTTGCTGCTGTCAACTAAACGATATTCGGGTGCAGGGGTTTATTATACTTCGTCAGGGAAAAGTTAACATCAATGTTTAAAGGGACCCACGGCGGAATCATGATGTTAGGAGCTAGGTTAGGGAAAGGGATTACGCTCACGTTGTGCTGCGATAGGAGAGCCAGGATTTCTGGGAGAGGGTCATTAGGGAACTCTGGGGTGGCGCGTTTACTAGAGAGAAGAGCGAGGGTCTCACGGTGGTAATAATAGGTTCGGAAATACTTTAGTGGGGGAGTGCCTAACAAGGCACACAAACTTACAGACGGGGAAGTTCTATGTGCGCCAAGTATCGTGCGGAGCGCCGTGTGGTGTATTGAATCAAAGGATTTAAGTAAAGAGGGACTGGCTGACGCATACGCCTGGGACCCGTAGTTTATTCTGGAAATGACTAAGGATTTGTATATGGAGAGGATAGTTTTCGGAGGTACATTATACTTTGTGTTTGATACATATTTAAGAATAGATAGGAATTTATGACATTTAACTTTAAGATTTGATATGTGGGATCGTCAAGTTAGCTTTTGATCGAACAGTAGTCCAAGGAAAGTAGCAGTAGGGTGGAAATGATGTGAGGAATTTTCTAGATTGAGCCGAATGCTGAAAGAGTTTTGACGTGCCCTATAGAAATCAGCACAGATAGACTTAGATGGAGAAAACACAAGACCATTATTGTTACACCAGGATTGTAGTTTTGAAATAGTTTTTTGTAGGATTTTTTGAGCATTTGCTGGAAAACTGGAAGACAGGGAAATGTTTGATAAGAGATAAGAAAGAAATATCTGATGCGCCGGAAGATTATTGAAAATATTTTACAATTTTAATTCACACCCAACGGCGAAACATTGAAAGAGGGTCGCGTGTATTTTAAACTATTAGAAGTAGAAAACCAACCAACTGTGGGAACACTTTTAAAGTTACATATCTGATTCTACAATAGATAACTGTACTTCAGAGGTTAATTAATTTAACCAAAAGCATGAATGCAACTACTGAACTGTATAACTCGAATTGTAGAAATCAAAACACAATATGTGGGGGCACTCTGCCGAAAAATTTTCAAATTTCTCAACTGTAGCCTTTCCTTTAGTACTAACTAAGAATGAAGGCGACATTTTTAATTGAAATCTATCTGACCCTAACACTAAAAGCCCCCGGAAAGTGTTTATAAGATTGACAATTGTCAAACTTCACTCCAGCCGCTCCTTCACTCAAAGCACATATACACTCCGATGTGAGGAAAGTTGATAGTAAATCATTACTTTCAAATTCGGCCCAGTAATATAAATACATCACCTAAATAAAATGCTTTCCAAATCCATTTTATTTTTCTTACATTTTTTAAATTATCATATCTCAGCAACACAATAATCACTTTAACTGAAATATCTACCGGTTTTACAATATTCCTAATTTAGCTTTAAAAGATCTTCCACGCTTAATCGTGTAGCTGAAGTATCTTCTTCCAAAAAGTGTTCGACCTTTTTGAACAACAATGGAAAACTTTCGAAATTAATTTTCGTTTCTTAAATTCGAGAAAAAGTATATTAACCTTCTCAACAATCGCAAGTTGCGATAAAAAAAAGAAAAAAACGAAAATATATTGAATCGTTTTCTCTTATTGCTTTGATATGATCTCATCGAAGCAATTTGAATTCACAATTCTAGATACTCTACGGAGTGCAACAGGTTGCTAGAATTTCGGAGTTTATAATGTGCAATCTTGTAATAAACAATCCAGCGTGATATCATTAGACGTGACCAAAGCGTATTTTTGTAGCGTCTGGCACGATAGAATATTCTATAAAATGATTAAAAGCAAATTTCCTGATTAATGAAACTAGACAAGAGATAGGGTTGTAGTTCACTTCTTTGATACCACTGACAATTTAAGACTGTTTGATAGTTGTTTACGGACGCTAAGTGCTGTGTTTTATATAGCTGTGGTGCTTGGTGGCTCTTACTGTTTTTTAAACATCCCGTGTTTCTTCTTCCTAAATTGTTTGTAGCCAGATTCCTTTGTCCGCTTGTACTGTGGGCTCTGTAATTGCAGATGTGGCCATGGTATGGGACAGCTAACTCCTTTTGCACTTACCTTCGGCAATGTCATTCCTTTTCTTTTCAGTATATGTTTGGCATTTTTCGACGTTGATTGTCATCGTTTCTCCATCCTTGGTATGGCGTTCTTTGTCAGATTACATTCCTTGTAACTCCTAATTGCTTCTATTTACACATGTTGATGGATAATCGTCTATTATTGGCAAGCCCAGGCGAAAACCCAAACAAGAAAAAAAAAAAAAAAAAAAAAGACTGTTTAATCAGCGTTTCGCTGAGCGATTTATTGCGGCCGATTTTGTTCAGTATATTTTTATATTGGCTCACAATGATCTCTTTGCAGACGATGCTGCACTGTGTTGCAGTTCCTTATAGGTCGTATCCGATTACTTCAGTTCCCCCCGAGCTTGACTGCATACTTTGTTGTTTTTTTTTTGTTTTCTTAATGATGCGTTTCCGTACAAATCAGAGGCCATCTTATTTTCTCACGGATATGATCTCTAAGAAAGTGTGCTTACAAGGTGTATTCTTTGGTCAAGTTCATTAGCTCGGTATTAAGCTAAAATTTAAAAAGTGCTATTGGTCGTTTTTAATAAATTGTGTACAAAGTACTTATTAGACAAATTGTAATGTACGTAGTACCCCAGTGTGACACACACATTGTCTGACCGTGCATTGTAAACGATTGCAATTTTAAACAGATGTTTGAGGTACTAAACGCGATCTGCTAAATTAGAATTATGCATAATGTGCTCAAATTACCGCACCTTCGCAATTACATACTACCGTTTAGTATTGGAATTTTACGAAATCTAATCAACTTGCATCGGTCTTTTTATTAAAGATGTCAGGAACCCCCAGCCTACTATTACAATTTCAAAATATTGTGCGGATGAAATTATAATCTGATGTGATTTTCATTGAAAGCTAATTGAAATCCGCGTGTTTTTTGCATTATTTAATGTCATTTACTTATTTCCTTTTGTAATCGAATTATTTTATTTGAGTTTTTCCTAAAGCTCACGGTGTGTACGCTAAATAATTTTTAATAATCGAAATTGTTCATTTTTTAAATTTAAATCTAGTTTACGCGACAAAAGACGGTACACTGTTAAAATTATATAATGCTTATAACTTAGGAATATGTAATTCCTTTTCTCCTTTTTCGTAAATTCGTGTCGATGATGCGAAATTATTAATTTCGCTGTAGATCGACCACCGCAGGTTGCGAACTCCCGGCCAATCGAATGATCCCGTCTGTCAAAGATGAACATTTCGACAACGTTCTTAGATGGTTCCGGAATTTTTGAATTTCATTTGATTTTTTTAAAACTATTTCGTACTATTAGCATTTTGTAATATTACTTACATATATGGACTTTTAAAAATTCCAGTGCGAGAAATGTTAGAGTATTTATGCGGTTAATGCATTTATTATAATAGCGCGAACTTTCGTTTTTTTTTGTTTTTTTTTGGTTTAATTTATTAAAACCATGTGCGATACTTTAGTCCCCACCAAGAAGTTAATTGACTTGTCAGCGGGTTCCTAAAATAAACGCACGTGCACATATTTGTTTAATAAATATTACAAGCTTAATTTCTATGACTTATCACTATTTATCTACGAGGGTCATTCCAAAAGTAACTACACACGTTACCGATCTCTGTCTCTACTTACACTATCCCTTTAAAAATTTGAAAATATGTGTATAAAGGTGCTAGCCACTTGTTGTAAAAATTTCAAGACAATCGGTTGTGTTGTGCGTGTGCTGTTATGCTTCATGTATGTCTGCGGTAAGAAGTACTCTGCCGTCCAATTCTGATGTGCGAGCTGTTATTCGTTTTTTAACGATTGCAAATACGAGGGGTGCCGAAATTTACCGATAGTTGTGCGTAGCGTATAGTGAAGGCAATGTAATGTCGAAACGTGCCATGTATCAATGGGATGCTTATTATGCTCATTTACTTACCGGGATTTATAATCTCTAATCAGTTTTGATATGTATCTCGTTTGTATTACATGCTCGACGGCAGTACTGTTGGAGCTGATGCACTTTCTAAAGTGGTTTTACGCAGCTTTTGTGATTAAATTCATTTCCGCTGTAGAATTCCTAATAAAATATATAGCGAACATTTTAAAATCTTTTATAAATTATAAACCAACTTTTAAATTTCGAACATTCCGCGGTTCATATTATAATATACAACGGTGGTGGTTGATGTGTTCGAACGTGAAAATAAAAACCTTAATCAAGAGAGACTGCGTCTTAATGACATCGAGTAAACTCCAGCTGTGGAGATGTAAAGCCGTACGACTCCATTTTAGAAGTACCAATAGCGGTGCTGCTGTATTTTTAAATTTCGTACGAGAAGTAAAATTTCTGTCGGCCCATACATTCCTCATCCGGTCTACTCTGTCCTTGGCTGCCAACGACTTTTTTCTTTACCTACGGCTGGAAGTGAGCAGCCCAATAAACCCACGTTTTTCGATTAAGTTTAATAAAATTTATGGTATAAATTTTTGTTTTTTTTTTTTTTTTTTATCATATAAAATTGGGACATTTTTTCGCTATAAAATCTAACAGAGGCCGGCCTTAGAATTACGTTGTAAATTTTAATAATTTTATACGAGGTATAGAAAAGAGAAAGAGATAGAAATGTAAGCAAGAGGGATCGTCAACGGGCAGAACCCCTTGCGAGGCTAAAGTTGGTGTGCACAATATGTATATTGGAAGTATAGTAACTGCGAACGGCAGTGTTTAGGCGATGAAATGTACGAAGGTGGATTGACCGATGTCGGGCACATATGCGATTAGATGTCAAAAATAACTAGAGTATCCATAACGAAAGGTTACTAAGAATTCTGTAAACAGCCCATTCTGGGCGAATTTTTTACGTGAATTCGAAATCGAACTGAAGCAACGTCCACCAGTACATAACATACTTCGGTCATGCCATAATAGGTTAGAAAAAATTATCCTGCCAGAAATGGTAAATGGGAAAAGTAATAAAATTGAGAAATTAAGCGGATTTGTTAATAGAACCGGAAGAAGATCATTGTAACGAATGACGTTTCGTATGTAAACTGAACAGCTTGAATAGATGTGCATTCTGATTGAATAACTCTAATTGGAAAGAGAAGAAAATACATGTTCGTATGTATATATATCGTATGTATACATGGATGTGCATTTCGCATGAATGCTTGGACTATGTTATACATTTCTGCCTCGTTGTGTGAAAATAAATCGATTTTAGATTTTTTTTTTTTAAATTTTGTTATTACAATGCATTACAAATAGTATCGGATTTAGACACAGTGTACGAGGATACGTAACGTGGAGTGTTTGAGAAAGTCCGATTTATATTTTTAATCGCTGTCGAAATTATCCGTAAGAAAATTTCGAATTATTCCCAAAAACAGTTGACGTTCGGTGAAACTTGGAGAAAAAGTTCAATGCCGTCAAAATACGTAAAACCGATTTTAATGTAGAATCATAAATATCCTGTCATTCGCATAATGTGTAATTTGTTACGGAAACATGCGAGTAAACATAATTGAAACATCACTCTGCGGACATCGAAATAGTCGGGATTCCGCAACGAGTGAAAATTTATTTTTATTTTTATTCTATTTGCCTTTGTTCCGAATAACTCTTTGTGCATGGCTGTGCTATAGGCCTAATCTAAATATGTATTGCGCAGCTTCGGATCAGTGGGGGTACATGTGATTTTCGTGCCAACAACCTCTCTATAATCTGAGACGGATCATCTTTAGCCGGTTCGCGCGTAAATGGTGTTCCGGTAACATAAGTAGAATTAAGTATTTTTTCTTCGGTAAAATTTTTTGTAATTTGTAAATAATTGGCGATCAATACCCCCCCCCCCTTTAATATTAGCCGGCAACGCGAAATTGTCTCTGTTTGGTGGTGTTTGTTTCTTCAGTAAAAAGAAATTTTATCCGTTGAGCCGAAATGGCTGCCAGCAGCGCGCGGAATGCAGATACGAGAAGTCAATTAAAAAACGCAAACTTATCAGAGCTGGTAATGATAAAACTGATACGAGAGTTGAATTAATTATATTAATTTGTGTTACGGTAAATTCAGAGAGCGGTTATCAGTGATAATTTATGTGCGTGCACGTGATACACTGAGAACTCGTTGTCGAATTTGATTTTTTGCAAAAACAAAAAATTCGTAAAACTGTTAACAATTGTTTCCCCCGCCGTTCTATCTTTACTTGACCGAGCAACGTCGTCGTCTTCATCGTCGTTTGTGCTTGAAAAATAAATAAACGTACGAATTTTTATGGTTCTCGACGCGTGAATTTGCTCGTTCAATTCGTGTACTTAAAAATAATCCCGATTGTCGATCAATTTTCAAAACGTGCAAAAATATTGTAATGCTGTTTAACCGAAACGCCAGCCTGTGTCGTCCGAGATGCAGTCTTAAAAGTGCAACTTAGACACAACATTAAATGTCCCATTGTGTGCCAACTACAAATATCAAAAAAAAAGCACGCACTGAATATACATATGTGAATGAATTTTTCGAAATAAACACGCGCGATGAAATAATAGCGAAAAGATGTTCCCATTGCACTATCGTTGTATGTTTATTATTTATTTAGAAATACGATTGTACTATTTTTTTTCTTTCCCGTATTTGTTGAATTATAACGATAGTAATTGATTGGCCGCGAAAATCCACTGCTCATACATAAACAACAAGCGTGTAATGGTTTATCAGAGGGATTTCAAGATTTTTCTGATCAACACTGGCAAAAAAAGGAAGGAAAAAGACATTTTTGCATTGAGAAGATGAAAATAAAACGAAGTAGGTGGCAAAGAATTAACAAAAGGCGAGGAGGTATCGCTTTTTTATGTTATTGATGAACCTTATTATATTAGTACCGCAGTGTCCTCTCTCACATTAAATTTGCCGCATCAACGAGAACGAGTACGCGTGAACTTTTTGATCAGGAACGAGTGAATTTTGAGGTTTTCCCGATCATCAGAAAAGGGGTCGTCCGAATCCATCGTATTTTTTTTGTAATGGGTTCGTCAACATGAACATTAGTCGAAGAACTGGAAAAAAAAAGGAAGTAAGAGAATCTGATTTTTATCCAACAAAAATGTATCAAGCGCTTTGGATGACAGTAGGAGAAGGAATGGAAAGGAATAAATGCAGCGCTGAAAGAAGTGGGAACACTACGTGTCAAAGAAGTAAAACGAAGATCGTTCCATATGAAAGCATTCGAACATTATGTGGCCATATACGGAGTGACTGTTGAAGAAATGTAGAGGAGAATATGGAGATGGCTCAAAGACAATATGAAGGAACCTGTTTACTTATTGTTTATAATTTTTAATTTTTCAAACCAATTAGCGGATGTACAGGTGAAATAATGAGTGTTTTAATAATTCTTCGCGTGTATGTAGTCTTAAATGATCGATTTCATTTTAACGGTTATAGTACGGTTAGTATTAAGAGGCAGGGCGCAGAACTTGGTGTCCGATTTTGAATCTACTCTATCCGTGTCGCGATCAAAAGGCCGACTTTTTAATGTCGACTAACGTGTCGCCGGAAGCTGAAATTCTTTCCGGGTGAGGTGTCTGCAGTTCGATAAAGAGAACATCTAATAAAATCCGGACTTCATAATGATTTAACGAAAAAATGTCGATAGTCGAGTATTTGTACCAGTATGCGAGGACGAAAGTCTTAGTTCGGAGAAACCGGTTAAGGAGAAAACAATTGGAACTGAAAAGGAGACTATAAAGAGATTCTGCAATTGATTGGAAAATTTGAAATGCGTGTGAAATCATTGTAAAACGTCAACATGTACGTGTGGCCGAGATCTCTATTGGGAATTGTGAGAAGGGGATAAAGTCCCCGCGGTTCTTACGGAATGTGAAGAAATTATTGCGAAGTGGGTTGGAGGGCGGCAACGGTAAAATTACCGAAAATAAGTTATGTACGAATAGGCAAACATTCGTAATTATCTGGCGATTGAAATGCGCAATAACGACGAAAATATTATTAAAGAAGATCTCGTATAGGGAGTTCTGATGTGTTCGACTAGCGGAGCTCGCAGGTTTTTAAAGCTCGGCTTATTTCCCGGGGAAGCGTCTGATTCGAAATCGAATATCGGTGTAATCAGATCTAAAGAGCATTTATACTTAATCCCATTATAATGATCCGGTTAAAAAGTGAACGATACACTTAAAATGCCGAAGTGAACGAAAAGAGAAGCACGACAGATCGCCATGATAATGAACACTAGTGTAAGTTGAGAGTCGCGCTTGTTTTAGTTCATTTCGGCAGTTCATATTTATTTGTAAGTGTGTTATTCGAGTAAATTGATGCGTTTTCGTGTAATTGGCTACGCGTTTTTTCCGTGTTAATATTATCGAAAAAAAACTTACGATGTCTTTAAATGATTTTTCGGACACTGTGGTGTTCTCGTCTGAATCGTCCGTGTCGTCTTCCTTGCTGTTATTTTCTATCTGGTTTCGTTCAAACTGAAAAAGAGACGATAAAAAGAGACGATAAAAAGAGCATCGTATAAAAAGAGAATTGTAACGTTAAAAAGTTGAATAGAGTGATTTCGATAAAGGTCGAAATGAAAAATGAAACGCATAACGGAAATTATTGCCCTCTGCTAGGTTGTGTTGTTGTTGTTGTTGTTGTTGTTGGTAACTTTTGATGTGTTGCTGTCAGAGTTTGGTAAGGTATGGGCAGCGCTTTCGGCTTTCATACACGCACGCACATATACATTTATACATAATGTATGTATATATTTATCGTTGGCTATGTATACATTTCGTCCGAGCGTTAACTTAAATTTGATGATAAGGTCTCCGACGAAAGGTTATCAATCATATAGAAGACCCGCTCTGTGCTGATCTATTAATGACTCCGGAGTTGGTCTTGCTCTTAATAAAAATAGTGTAGGGTGTGCTACCACCTTCGGTCTAATGGTGCACTTCTTCGCCGGCTTTTTCCGCTTCGACTGCTTATTCATCTATTTATACAAATACACATACGGATACGGCCGCGTGCTACCGGACGTTAAAGGCTGCGGTTAAAAATGTGCCTTTCGCATCTCTGCAAAAGGTGAAATTTTTAACTTCAATCTGATTTCAGTTCAAAATGCAGCCATTTTTTCTTTCGCCGGTATCTTAATGTTCCCGTGATTTTATTATTATTCAGTTACGTTTCTTCTTTTTTTCTTTCTTTTTTTTTTTTTTTTTCCATGGCTCGAATTGGCCAATTTATTCAATTATCGTAGCTTCGAGCATGATTCTATTAGCCATCGTTGTTTTAAAAGATAGAAAAAACTACTTTTTGCTCCCCATTCATAAATACATTGCCGATATATTATTTTAATAGTCTGAGAAATCCATTTAAACTTTATGGTCAGATGTCATTTGTCCTTAACCTTAATTTTTTCATCCAATCCGTTCTTTTTTCTCTTTTTTTTTTTTTTTTTTTTTTGAGTGGGGGCATTAACTTGGAAAATTAGATTATAAAGGCCATAGGACGATAAGCACAATGAATCGGCCCTAGACGGATATCTGGATCATTTTAAGAGAATATGTTGTTACTAATAAGATGATCCTGAAAGTTTTAGACTTCTATCTATTTTGATTTTCGGATAAGTCGAAAAAAATGAAAAATATGAAAATCATTTTTTTCTCAAAAACAGCTTAACTGATTTGAATGAAATTTGGACAAATCATAGAGGTATATAAATACTATACCACGAAAAAACAACAGTTCATTTATAATAACCATTAAAAACGCGCGATTTTTTGTGAAATTATTATTTTTCTTTTTATGATAAAGTTTTGGTACAATTTTGAAACTAATTTTTTTCTATGTCATTTTTAATGTAGAATAACCTCTAAAATTTACAAAGGTACTCCATATTGAAAAAAAATAATAATAATTTTTTGACTTAAAAATCGTTTTATTTCAATGTTAAAATAACAGAAGAGAAGATTATTCGTTTAATTTACAAGCGTAAATAACATAAAGTATTGAAAACAATAATATGAACATTTTTTAAAATTAAAATATAAAAGTATTTAAAAATTAATTGTAAACTGTATTGGAATGTTAATAATTTTACCTAGATTATTCTTTTGCATTTTAAAACATCAATGTTTTCATAATAAAACTACTGTTTAGAGCATACAAGCATTCAAGAAGCTTATTCGATTAATTTAAAAGTGCAAATAACGTAAAATATTCAAAACAATAATACGAAAACAATTTTTTAAATTAAAATATTAAAGTATTCAAAAGTTAATTATAAACTACATTGGGATGTTAATAATTTTAATTGAAATATCCTTTTGAATTTCTAAAAAAAATTATTAACATCTCAATTAAGTTTATAATTAATTTTTGAATATATTAATATTTTAATAAAAAACAATTGTTTTGAATATTTTATGTTATTTGCACTTATAAATTAATCGAATAAGCTGCTTGAGTGTTTGTATTTTCTAAATTGTAGTTTTATTATGAATAAATTGATGTTTTAAAATGCAAAAGAATACTCTAGGTAAAATTATTACCATCGCAATAATTGTACCAAAACTTTATCATAAAAAAAAAAATAACAATTTCAGAAAAAATAGCAGCCCGTCTCTAATGGTTATTATGAAGATTGTGAATTTATAAAAAAAAAAAAAAAAGATTGTAAATTGTTATTTTTTCCTAGCATAGTCTAAAATACCTCTATGATTTGTCCAAATTTCATTCAAATCAGTTAAGCTGTTTTTGAGAAAAAAATGATTTTCATATTTTTCATTTTTTTCGATTTATCCGAAAATCAAAATAGATAGAAGTCTAAAACTTTCAGGATCATCTTATTAGTAACAACATATTCTCTTAAAATGATCCAGATATCCGTCTAGGGCCGATTCATTGTGCTTATCGTCCTATGGCCTTAGTAATCTAATTTTCCAAGTTAATGCCCCCAAAGCCGATGGCGTGCGCTCCCGCTCAAAAGAAAAAAAAAGGCCGAAAATTCAAATAAAACGTGGTTTGCGTCACATGTAAAAGGAAGAATAGTGGAGGTGCAAGAACAATTCGAAGAAGGAGGTAAGGAAAAACGGAGAAGGAGATAAGGAAAAACTGAGGAGATAAGAAAAATCGGAAAAGAGAAGTGGGAAAAAGAAAGTGTTAGTTCTTGGTCGAACGACGACCGGAAGTAATGAATGGGAACTATCAAGATAGGACTGGGAGCAGGCAGTATGTGAATGAGAAACACGATTAGAAAATAAGGCATGTATGTATATATATATATATGCTCGATCAGAGTTTGGAACGATTGCTTGAGGGTAGGAAAATTATGTTTGAGGTGGGGAATCGTTTGAAAAAGCAGACTTCCGACTGGAAAATCAGCGTGTCACTGCTCTCAAAGTCTGGATGACTGAAAACCTATAAAAGGTCTATAAGAATAGAACGTGATGATGGCAACTTGGTGATGAGAAATCGAATTGAACGGTACTCTATTAGAAGAATGAGGCGGAAGAGAAGAAATAGCTCGAGGGACGCCTTTGAAATCGGAAACAATGAGTTATTTGAAGATTTCATTAGTTACAGAAATGAAGGAGATTTCACGTAAAGTGGAAATTGACTCAACTGCGAAGATAGGAAAAGAGTCTGACGGTTTTGATAACGTGTAAACGCACCGTCTACACTGTTTTCAATTTTAGCACCATCGGTAGAAAATATTACGTGAGGAGGTAATGAGGATCCTGGCGTATGGGGAAATTCAGAATTGATTACGAAAAGGAGAAATCGATTGGCCGATGTTATTGAAGTCGCGGAAATAGTAAGGAAGTTTGAAGTAGGGAAAAAGGAGAAGAGTCGGAAATCCGTTCAGCTATATTGTTTGAGGATGGTAATTTTATAAAGAAGAAACGTTAGAGATTTTTTAAATAGGAGGAGGTAAAATTGAAGAAGAAGATGGGGAGAGTTACAAAGGTAACCTTGCTTATTTGATTAGGATAGAATAGTAAGGATAGATTTTCAGCAGGCGTAATGAGTTTTTCCAAGTTTAGGTGGAAGCGTTTTACGTGAAAATTCGGTGATCGAGTTTAGAATGAATTGTGGATTTTTAAAGGACTAAGAGAATCGAAAAATCCCCATTTTTCAAGAGATAGAGCTTTTAAAAGTCTTTTGAGAGTGGAATTGTAGAGATAGTTAATATGTTCGTGAAAAAGAAAGGCGACCGTTTAGGAACACACTGAGGTAATCGAGTTTACGATGGAAACAGGAATATAAGAATTAATATTTACCGGAGTTCCGTTGTAAAGACGGAAGGTAAAAACGATACAAGATTTAGAGAGGGTAAGGTGAATAATAAAGAAAGAACCGCTGATCCTATCTAAGTTACCGCTTTTTAGTCAAACGTCTACTTATTTCTTATTTTTCCTTTGTTAATTCCTATTCTTATATCTAGCGTAATTGGCAATTTGCTATCAACAAAACTCCAGTACTATCTTTCATTTCCACCCGCCTCTCTTAGTTTTCTCCATAGTTCAATGGGTTATTTGTATAGAACCCTTCCCCGGACTCCGGGAAAAAGTTGGGAACAACGGCAAAAAATATGTGAGAAAAAAACGACTACCTACAGAGCATACGGTAAACTGTATTGTTTTCTTTTAATTATTCAAAATAACGAGAGCGTACAAAGATATTCTTTTTAACGCGTTAGTTGTCGAAGCAGTTCAGGCGGTATGCTAAAGATAGCGCCACCACGCAAAAAGAACGAATTTAATTTGCGGTCTCCATTTTATACGTACATTGTACGTTATTAATAGATGGATTAAAGTACTCTAATAGATGCGATTCTTAGGCGAATGCTGATTTCTACGACGTGACATTAATTTAATATGTAAACGGTGTAAAATACGTTTACTTATGTTATAAACAAAAAAAAAATGCCGATATTAAATTTTTTTGAATGGAACAGAAATTGTATGCGCATTTTAAACCATCTCTCGCCGGATGTGCACTTAAATAGAAGTAGTCTTACTGTGAAATTTTCTTCATTTCATTAATATTTTTTATATATTTCTGTCAGTCGGCTACAGTGGCGTAGCTGACTGGTCAACCGTGTTTCGCTCGGGTCGCATGTCTGGCCGCCGTACATCGGAAATATACCGGAACGCTGCACACTTGGAACTGATGGTAATCGCTTGTTGCCGCAATGGCCTAGTTGTCAGTTGACTTTCGCACGGAAGTCTTGAGTTTGATCTCAGGTGACGACAGACATTATTACGAAAAATGAGATAAAATACTCGCTATTTCATGTAGAAGGCAAAATGGCAAACACGCATACCAGCATATGCACGCACTAGTTGACGTATAGCAGGCAGATGACACATCGTCGTCGTCGGGGTCGCATCTCTTGCATCAAGAGATTGCATTTATATTCTTATCTAATGGTGTCTTGTCGACTTTTGCATGGGAAGTTGGCTGGTGCATTCGTAGATGCTAGCTCCAATCTTCTTCTTCCTTTAATGGGTTCTCCCTGAATTCGTAATGCCAACATGAAAACACCGTTTTCCCGGATTTTATGTGCTATGTATTTCAGCTTTCGGTGCTTAATATTTTCAACTATCGTTTTGTTTTCTTCATTTACTTTTTTTAAGACCGATATACGTTTGTTGCAAAATCAGTCCAAGGTATTTTTAATAATCTCCGATAGCACCACGTTATTTCAGAGGCGTTCAGTCTTCTTACAATATCCGCACTCATTGTCCAGGTTTCACACGCATATTTTACGGCACTGAATTTGTATCGTTATTAGAACAAACACTTACCTGAATTACTACTTTAAGGCATTTAATTTTCACCGAATGACGTGTTTAAAAAAATAAAATCCGTCGCGCTATTTAAAGTACCACCCTGCGCGGCGAACAATATTGACACTACCTGATTTGTATCGTATTTTTATTTTTTTTGCATTTATCATAAATCAAAAAATGTATTCGAATGTTTCTTACAGATGTACTACTGATATTGCAAACATTTCGAATCGGTAGATAAGAGAAAGGAAACGTGTTTAAAAGAACGACGATGCCTAGCCGAAGGCAAATCATTTCGCTCCATTTTTTTTTTTTTTTTTTTTTTTTTTTTTTTTTTTTTACCCCCCCTTGGGTTTGCTAGCAAAGAGCATTAGCCCAGCAAAAAGGAATAGACACATGGAATAGAATAGAAATCTCCATCTAATTCATGTACGCATATACGATTAAAACAGGCTGCATCTGTATATTGAAATTCTAACTAACGATACTACATGTCTTCTTCTTGGTTGATAGGCAATGATACGAAAATCCGGTTAGAACTTTTTTTGTACCTTTTGGGAAGTTGTAATATTGCTGCGAAACACTCGTAAATTGTTGTAATTTTTGTTTAGTTTTTAATAGCGATGCTGTCGTCAATCGAAATTTTCTTTTCCGTATTTAAAAAAAAAAAAAAAAAAAAAAAAAAAAAAAATTATAGAATTCTCATCTATCACGGAGTGTCCCAGATGAGATTGTCTTCGGTAATTTTTATAAGAGGGCGAATAAGTACCCCCCATAGCCATTAGCCATTTATGGAAGACATGCGAATATGTATGTATAAATTATCTTACAGTGTTATGATTAATATTAAGCTAATATATTACTACTCTGTCAAACGGATACTAAATCAAACGGCGCGGATTCGTATGTTCTGTAAGTTTCCTTTAACAAGGTAGCTCTAAAGAACTGGTCAGTATGGTATAGATAAGAAGAAAAAAAAAAGAAACTATTACGATTCTAATGATTTTAGTTCATTTTTCGATTTTCGTCGAACAGTTTAAAGAGAGTTTCTAGGCTCTTTTCAGCCGGTGACGTAATCGATAGAAAAATTACATTTACAGCGTTTTGCGAGTTGTAATTACTTACGCCATTTTCGAGGGTACCGAAGTCGGCCGTTGAAAATTTACTGTTTTGCACTCCTAATTCGTACACGTTGATCATATGTTCCGCTTGAGCGTGCACCACCAAGTCCCAAGCACTTTCGAACGATTCTTTGCACTGAACACATAGCAGGGTTACTTTGTTGTTGTTGTTAGTGACGCTCTCTGGATTAAAACAGACAAAATGAAACTTTTCAGAAAATTATTTGCAAAAAATTACGCTAATACGATAATTAGCATTTCATTCCGGCTGCGATAGTGATCGAGATTGCTCCGTTTAATCTCCGACTGTTGATCGAATTTTTCCATGATAGTACCCAGCCAGCCAGCGGAGGGGTAGGCGTTTTCAGATTTTGTCCGCGCTTATTTCTTTTCATCAACATTCCGGTATATCTCGGGAATGCTTTAGTGCCAATGGTTGTGCTGTAAAAATACACTGTTGGCCTAACTGCTTTTGTCACCATTGCGTCGAGCATGCGCAACCTTCTTTAATCACCGCGCGTGTTCTACAGAAAGGCAATCTCGACCGAAGAAATACCGAAAGAATTTTGAAAAATTGACCCGAATGATTTTGCCGTTATTTTATTTTACTTTTGAAGTTATACTCCTTTTTTGGGCGCGTTCGAGATAAAATTTTAGCGTGCAACGGAAATTGTAACGAAATGTGACGGTACGATACGGAGTATTATTAAATGTGTATAAACGTATGCGACGCGTCTAGTTATATATAAACGCGATAATTATTTTTGCAACTCTAATTAACTTTTTTATCAAATAAATTAAAATGCTTCCGGATAAAGATTCACGTTTCAATTGATTTCGGTATAATTAAGAATGATCCGAAATATAAAAAATATATACACAGTATTTTTTCATTTACTCGCGTTGCGCCCGATCAAAGAATAAAATTGTAAGTTCTTTTACATTATAATTCGCATTTCGAATAAAACTACTGATTAGCGTTTTGTGTTTTATGGTAATGATTGTTAATTAATTGTTTCGTCTTCGGCCGATATAAATGAAATATAAGGGGCTAATTTATCTATATAATATATAGTAATGTGTAGTGGTAAATAAAAATTATTCAGTTGGAGACAAGACTCCCACGGAAGCTCTCTTCTTTTATAAATTATTTTGTATCACACACCGGTGAGGCACATCAGCCTCATCATTTTTAATAACGAAATTTTCGATTTAAACAGCGTTCCGCTATTGTAATAATATCAAGTATCTCCAGTAATTGTAGTAGACTTCCCCACGTTTTAAAAGCACGCTTTCATGAGAAGCACTATTACAAAAAAAGTTTAGAAATTTTTTTTATTCTTGCGCAGCCGGCAAATGATTATTAAACTTTTCGTCATTGTTTACTGTATTCTTTCAGAAAATTCTACAATGATCGTATTTTTTGTTTTTTGTCTGAAGAGAATCCGGTACTGTTTGAACGTGCGTGTGTGTGTGTAGATAAGATTCTTAAAAATGAAGGGGCACTTTTCTACTTGTGTACCCTGCGTTTACATATAGCTAAACCAGTGTCTTTCAAAGTGTGGGTCGCGACCCCAACATAAAGGGGTCGCCGATTACAAATAAGTTGAAAAAAAACACGAATAATAAAATTGAATGATTTATTAAAAATTAAAAACAACACAAAATCAAGTATGAAATGTTTTTAGTTACTTATCATTAATTAATTATTAGTGAGATGGGTGTGCCTGTTTTTCCTTTACTAATTTATTAAAACGTGGTTGTATTTTTGATATGCAAACGATTAAGTCCTTTTCTAATTCCATTCTGTTTCTAGTTATATTTAATTTTTAAATGTACCATTAATGAGAACGTTAATTCACACATGTAGAGGATGTCGCAAACGGTACTATTAACCTCAGAGCTACCCTAGCAAGTTCTGGGTATTTTTCTTTTCGTCTCATACGGAATTCGTCAATCTTCTGTGAATTAAATTCCATTTTAAGCATCCCGTCGTCAGACGCAAGATCTATGAGTTTTTCTTTCATCATTGTAGTAAGTTTAGCTAATTCTAATGGCTTTTCCATAAAAGGATTAAGAGGATCCCCATCTTTATCCATCATCATCTTCGGATTTGGTTTCTGAAAGGTAATTTAATAGCCGGTCTTTCAAATTTTGCAATTCTACAATAATACTAAAAAATTTCAACGTCAATTTTCACTCATTGGTCACTTGAGATCTCTTCAATAATTTGCTCAACACAAGGAAATGACTCAAACATATTTTTCTTCGTGGAAGTTATCTACAAACGAATTTTTTAACGAACATACTGATTTTATGAGTGTCACATCGCTTCCATTTACGTCAACTTTATACCTGGCGTTTGTAATAGGGCGGATGTGGAGTGATGTTTTTCTCCCTTGTTGTGATGTTATCGACTTTGTTGTTATTGTAAACAGCATTTCTGATAATTTCTGAATTTGTTTTTGGAATTTTTATTAATACTGTCACGTTTTTGAAACTGAAAACTATCTCCTCTGACGCAATATTTTTGTGTTTGTAAATCTCCATTGGTTCTCTGGTAAGTGTCTTTTGGAGGTCTTACTTTCTGCACTTGGAATATTTTGCATTTTCCTAATCGATTAATTTCTTGCAATTGTCTACATTTAAGATCCAGTTTGTTATGGGTATGCTGGTGAACAGTGATATCACATGAAAACTCACCCATTGTCAGTTATTCAATTGCAGCGATATGAGTTCTTGACAAAAGATGGGCAGTACCGCCTACAAATGGCGAGAGTTTTTTGACTAACCATTTGGATAGCTTGCAAATAGGCGAACCAGTACTGGCAAAGAAGAGAATATCTCCTGCATTCGTTGACAGGCCATAAAAGTTCGGTAATTTTGGATCACTTTATAGCAACGATTTCTTTGTTAAATCCGTTTTTTCGGTTCATAATAACAAAAATAATAACCGGCTAACCGAAAGACAAAATATAATAATTAATAATAAAAGGTTCCAAATGAAACTCAATTAACAACGTTGAATACATAACCAAGTTAATTCGGTAAGTTTCTCATTTTGAACGCTGTATTATTAATTATTATATTTTTTCTTTCGTTTACCCGGCTATTATTATTCCTCGACTTTCTTGTACTTTAAAGTTGGCTCAGTTTTTTGTGTTATCAACAAAAGACATATAACGGCCATCTATTGATGACTAATAAGACACTTGACAAAGGTAAAACATATTTAGCTCTTACATAAAAAAAAATTGTTGTAATGTGGGGGCCGCAAGATTTATTCCGATCGTGGGGGGGGGGGGGGGGTCATGGCATGAAAAAGTTTGAAAAACACTGAGCTAAACGATACGCGCATATGAACATTCAATTAGCGATTTACTTAATTTAAATATATCTGACTCAACTTTATATGGCAATAAATATTTTAATGTTTTTTATTTGAAACTCATAAAAATAAATATTTTAATTTAGTGTATATACGTTAATTAGATGTTTATTAATTATAGTTGACGTTTTTCTTCGATCATTTCTCTAGTACTTACAAAAAATTATTCGCGTGCGTAATAACATTTTTTCTCTTATAACGTTGAAGAAGTGTATACCCGGTGCAAATAGCCACATGCGCCCACTTTTCGTTTCTTTTTTCGTTATGCTACCATGTTTTGTATCATATCACTTTGTTTTTGTCGTGCATGTTACATGTAACATGGAATTGTATTGAAATAATGTTTAATAATTTACCAGCGAGTATTCGAGATGAGCGAATTATTTAAAATATAACGGCAAACTCCGTTATTTTAATGAAAATTACAAGGTAACGACCTGAAAACTTTTTTGATGCACACTTATGTATTTGTAATTGGTACATTTTTACTTTCATTTATGCAACACGTATGCAAATTTAAAAATATTGAAGTAAACCGGTAACACTCGGGCAAAGGATGTGTTTTGAAATTTCTTTGCAATGTTAAGTCTATCGGTCTATGGGTCATAGTATGTACGGATAAGAATTTCCTTTTCAAATGATTTGTACAAATTACTCGAAATTAGCTTTCAAAAAAGGACACAAAAGAATATTAAATTTTTTCTTTCAATATGAACAACAAAAGTAGACCGAAAAAATATAAATTTAGAATAATTATGTTCGTTTTTATTTTTATTTCTTTGGAAAATAGAGCAGCCTGTAATTTTAAAAAACCTAAGACATGTTGATGAAATATTTTACTATTGCACTGTAGAATGTAAAGTGAGATTTTTAAATAACTATTTTAATGTTAATGCTAGTATATATTTTATCGGATCAATCACGTACGCGTGTATTCGAAATTTTACACTTTGCGAGTGTAAAAATCGGCCAAGATTTTTTTTTGGTTTATGTTTTTGTTAAGAGGACCTTTTATATTTACGATATTGTCGGTACGGGAGTGTCTGAAATATGTTTATTTTTCCTGTCGATTTTATAGATTAGTGGTGTTGACTTTTCGGCAGAGGCCGGGTTTGCATTTTTGCGGTTTTAGTAAAGTTCAGTTGAAGTTTGTGTACAAATGAGAAGGGAAAATGATTAACAGTAAACCGATTTTTCGGAAAATAATAACCGTTTAACTACTTATTAATTAAACAACCGTCATAAAAAAAAAAAAATATATATGTATATATATATATATATATATATATGCGTGTATATAAATGTGTATATTCATATATATAAACTCGGTCATTTTGGCCTCACAAGGGGCTGTGCCCTTTGATCCCTCTTGCTTACATTTCTGTCTCTTTTTCTTCTATATTTTGTATAAAATGATCAAAATTTACAACGTAATTTTAAATCGGTCCATATATTCATAACAACACAATCACAAAAATCCTATAAAATATAACAAACGTTACATAAAATTACGACATTTTTCTAATGGGGGGAAGCCTAAGAACTACGTTGTAATTAATATACACGTATTTTATAAGTGGTGAATTTCGATTTTTTCTCTGGTTCTTTTTTAAGATAGAAAAAGTTGAAATGGAATTAAATGAATATACATCGCAAACATTGCTACGCAAACAAGAACAAATTAATAGAAGCCACTTTTTTTAGTAAATTTAAAAAAATAAAAAATAAAATTTATTTATGAAAAAATTGATATTTTTTAGGTAAAGGAAACTAACAAATTTATTATAAATAATAAATCGGTTTAAATTGTTTTATGTAAAATGCACTAAAAGATCTAACTAGAAATTTAACGCTTTGAAATTTTAACTCAGTCATACTTTCAATTAATTTTAAATTGTTTTATGTATATTTTTTTTACGCTGTTTTATGTAACATTATGCTAGTGGGAATAAAATACAATCAGAAAAAAACATAGGCAAATAAGGCGCTAAAAATCGAGGTAATTTCCTTTATATGTATATAAGCTATGAGTGGCTGTGTAAAAGCCGACCATGGGCCATCGCAACAATATTTCGTTGTGCGCTGCTGCAATAGGTCGCTCAGAAGAACAAATGTTAACATTTATATTAGTCCGTCAGAGTAATACTCTTTATTGCCATGCAATAGTGACTGATTGTAAGCCGTCATTATGTATGACAAATTTAGTCATATATAAAATACTACTGTATCAAAAAAAAAACATTGTATAACGCGCTGATTGCTCTGCTAAAGTAAAGAAATATTTGGCTAGTTAAACACTCAATCTGATTGGCCGTTTATGCTGTTGATACGTATGGATGCTTTTTAATGCGTTCATGCTAGCGTCGGAGATGTACTCAGAGCGTCTGACGAACCCATCATATTTAAAGTTTTGTCATCGATAAAATTAACTACAAGGAAAAAATCGGCTCTTATAGTTATTGATAAATTACGTAAGTAAAGGGTTTATAAACACACATTCACGAACTTCAGTCAGTATCGCTATAATTGAATGTCTAGAAATTAGTTAAATTACTTAGGCGACGTTTATTGAAATTACTTATTTAATGATGATATCGATAAATATAAATTGTACGTTTGTCAAAATTTAAAATGTCGTTTGTGTTTGTATTCTTATTTTCACATGTACAAACTAATGCTGCGAAGAATGCGTATTTTTTTTGGTTTTTTTGAGGGGGGGAGGGGGATTAATATTTAAAGTTGTCTTTGCGTTCATACGCGTTACTTTTACTTACTTTCGGTGGTAGTACTGGAATTAGTGTCGCATTTGCATGTGAATCGAACTTTACAATACGTTTTTTTATGTTGAACCATTTCCGATAATTCTCCAAACATTTCTCGGCAATTTCCGCATATCAGTATATCGGGATTACCTTTAATTTAACGAGTTAGCATATAAATAACATAATAAATAGTTAGTAGTAAAATGGTGGCGTTTATCTGTGGTGTGTTACAATTAAATATTTACCATCAATCGATAAAGGTAACGTACTGATATGCATTATCATACCAATTTTCTCTCACGTACATTATTCCTTTTATGTTAACAAAGTGTTATCAAAATGTATTGTTAATTACCATCTCCTTCGAAAATTCCCTGCATAGTACACTATTTCCTTTCTTAAAAATGAATACCGCGCATATTAAATATAATGTAGAAATAAGTAAATACTTATGTCAGATAACAATTATAATTACGTTATATATACATAAGTCAGTCTGTAAAAGTTTACATGGGTACATCACTACTTAAAGTTTACATTGTTTAGATGATATGTGTAAGATAGATATTTAGTGGTTTATACTTACATTAGTTATAGGATATATAAACTAAGTCTGTAATATTTATTAAATAAATATACGCATGTGTATTTATTTTGGGAACCCGCCGACAAGTCAATTGACTTGGCGGGGCTAAAGTATCGCACATGTTTTTAATAAAACGAAAAAAATAAAGGAAATAAAAATTAAATGGGTATGGAAATTAATATATATATATATATATAATGTGTGTCCGTATAGAATATTGAAATTAAAGAAAACGGTAAAAGTTAAAACGCAATAAAAAGTACAATTATGTTGTAGCACTAATTGTAAGTGAGATCACACGAATTTTGGAGATAATTGTCAAATTACTGCTGTGGAGAAGCAACGTGAATCACTGATTTTTGTGTAATCGGAATTGTTATAAACGTAAGTATCAGAAGTTCGTGATGTATATGATTTTTGATGAAAAAGAGAAAATTGTATTTAAATAATAAATGAAGCGTACAAAGATACTTACATATTAATAGCCGGGGCGGATCCAGAAGGATATGGGGGGGGGGATTATATAATTACGTAAAATCTTATGCAGTAGATAATAGATTTGAGAAATACCCCTTGTTTCATAAAGAAAATCAAATAGCGACTTTTATAGAAATTAAAAAATGTTTTAAAAATACATAATTATTACAATTTTTAATTTAACTTTTGTTTTTCTATTAGGGGTGAAAAATAAAACGAAATTATAAAATTATACCTTAAATGTGGTAGTTTAGAAATAGTAAGATAGTATTTTTATTAGACTTTATTTTTATTTTTCTTAGTAATCCGATCCGAATTCTCTTTGTTCATGAGCAAGTTTAAATACGTATATATTTCTCATTGAACTCTATTTTTAATTAAAATTACAAAATAAAAATTAAAAATAAATAAAAAATACACAAAAGATCGGTGATAATTACATTTAAAATAGAACAAAAAAGGAACATTAATAGTTTTACTAGTAAAAATAGTATTAAATATTAATTATTAAAATCGGTCGGTAAAATTCATACAAATCTTTTATAGCATAAATTAAGTTTCTCTGTTATAACAAATTTTTTCATAGAGGGTTTAGTTCTTTGGCGAGGATGTCCCCTAACACCCCCTTTGGATCCGCCATTGTTAATAGTGATGTTTTTGTAAAAACTTCACAATCAGCTAATGCTGAGTGGAGTGCAAAGTAATTATGACTATATAAATTAAGGTGGCCATGACGAGGTGTCGCCTAATGTCTGCTGAACACGATTTGTGTAATTAATTAATGATTTTTCAAACACAAAACGTTCAACATGGCAGTTTTGATTAATGTACTCTGTGAGAATAACTGGAATAAAAAATAATGAGCAATCAATAAACACAACGAAACATCTTAAGACTGAATAACACGCTAGTAGGGTAATATTTTCCCGGCGAAATGCCATCCCATTTTTGGTACTAGTATAAATATGAGCAGTAAGTATTATGCATTTTTTGAATATCTAAGGTGAACTCGAATTGTGAAAAGAAAATACTAAAAGGAATAACCTTTCATTACCGAACAATACAGCACATACGATGTTCGATAGCCTGAAAGAGACCTGAATACTGTGAATTAGGTCTCCTTTAGATCCCGATAATATGTATTTACTATATACACATTTACGTTTTTTGTATTAACCTTTTCTCATTTTTAAATAAAGATGGGATATTTTTTCAAAAAAGGTATTACTAGCATGTTTTATTTAATATTCAATCTTAAAAGATTTTTTAGTTGACTTACTCGGTTGTTTTCGAACTAATTAATGAAAACAGATATATATATATATATATATATATACCAGCTGACCAGGCAAACTTCGTACCGCCACAGAAAAACAATAAATTTTGTGTTAACTTATTAGCTGAATTAAATTTAGTTTTTACTAATACTCAAAATGAATTAAGTTCAATAAATGTGCAAAAACCAAAAAGACAAATATTTTAATTACATTGAAAAGTATTTTAATTACGCGTGACAGCAAGGCATTATTCAATAATAAAAATCAGTATAAATTTATATTAAAAATAGGTAAATATAGTAGATGTACAACTGTTCATAATGAAATTTGTACATCTGTTCATAATGAGTTCCCCCCTTTATATTCAGAGGGAAGACGTGCCGTAGAGACTGGCTTTTAAGGTATATTTAACATTATATCTGTAATAATGGTAGTAATATTAACTAATAAAATGAAAATAATAAAAAATACTAATAAGAAGGAGAAGAATGATGAAGTAGAAGAAATCAAAATGATGATAGCATTTATTTCTAAATTTTGTTCAAATATTTCGCTTTTACTCGTCTGTGCGGCTGCAGGAAAATATTATTACTTTCGGCGGAAGAATAATCAAAATTCCCGTGGCCGTCTCTTGGACATGGCCAGGCCGGCGAAGGGGGGGGGGGGGGGGCTGGAAAGTACGCAGTAATTTTCAAAAATTAGCTGGAAGGACTGGAAAGTTGCGGCACGCGAGGAGGCGGCGCTGACGCAGAAAGTTTCGCATAGTGTGAAATGTACCCTTGGGCTATTAAGCATTAACGAATTAACTTTAAATTGCTCAACTTACTGTAAGTTTTCAACTGCGAGATGACAACAACTTGATCTTCCGGATGCTGTAACTGTGACGCTGATGCGGTCGGCAACGGCAGCGGC